>CM060889.1:40815714-42089642 GCA_030762935.1 Hymenopus coronatus | reverse complement strand
GTCAGAATGGTCTGCCCAAGGGATTTGAACCCGAGACCTCCCGAATGCGGGCCCAGGTGTTATCGGCTGAGTCATCCCGTTTCATATAGCTTTTACTATCGTTTTAACCTAATGTATTTCCTTATTTCTCTTCTACTTACAAAGAAGCCAGTAGGACTACCAATTCCGCCAATATTTATCTAATTAGCATGACGTAGATAAAGAATAAATCTTTGGAAGAGAAAATTATGTGAATGTAAGAAATAGATTTTTTATATCGCACTAACTATAATGATCCCTCTTAACAATAGACAAATTCATTGGATTACTTTATATAGTTATCCCAAGTATGTCCGTAATAAAACCGTATCCAACGCTTTACTCATCTGGCTTAACATGAAGTAGATACAATAATAAACTTTAGTAAGAATATTTTGCAGAAAGAAAAATCTGATGTGTTCCATTCACGTAACTTTCTCTACGTCGCTGTAAAAAATTATTGTTAAAAATCATATTTTTCTGTCTACTTCATGATAATCGAGATAAACATTAGCAGAAATTACTTGCTTCTTTGAAAATAGAAGTAAAATAAGGAAATACACAAGGCTAAAACGATAGTCAAATACTTTTCAAGTTGGTTGCCAAGTGGTTAAAATCTATTTCTGTGCAGGGCCAGGAGTTTACAACTTTCCGTATGAGAAAAGTTTAAGTATTTTGAATCTGAAACAAATATCAGGGAATATCTCAGAAATTGTCAATTCCACGAACGAAACATATATGACATAAATTGTGTGTTTTAACGTGATCAGCAATTTTTGTGTGGTAAGATTTTGCCTATCTCTTGCGGTTTACGAGTTACGCAAAATTCAGCAAAATTCATTCAGAATAAAGAGGTCTTCAGAAGCTATTCCCAGAAAATGCAAGATATACATTTTATTTGCCATATAAATATATTTAATATTCGGTATTTTAATCAAAAGCGTTAGAGCCATTTTTGAGAAAATCAAAATTTTCGATGTAAAGGGTAGTTTGTGGTGGGGGGATTTTTCTCAAAGTCATCGTGTCGTATCCCGGGACGATACTAAACTTAAATACCAAGTTTGGTATTTCACCGACTTTTCGTTTTTGAGTTATCGTGTTCAAGAACACACTCACACACACGTACACACACACGGATCTTTTTCTACAAAAGTGTTTTGTTTGTTTGTTTGTTTGTTTCTTTTTTTTTTGATACAGAGGACCCTAAAACATTATACTTTCGGTAAAATCTCGGTATTGAATTTTTGGGTGGAATGCAATACCTTCTCTATGCACTATATACATAGTACGTGTAGAGAAAGTAAAATTGTATAAAAAGCATGTAGCTCCAACACATACGGTTTTTAAGCAACAGTGTTAGAGAAAGTTATCAACCGAAAGTTAAGATATATTATCCGAAGCGGAGTTTAATGTCGCAGCCTACAATTATGCGGCATGTTTTCTCACCCACATTGTTATGATGATGAATTTGGGAAAAGGAAGGCAAGAGATCATTAATTGAATGATTAAACAGCGTGGGACTGCCCACGCGAACAGGGCGCCAGGTAGAGCTTGCATTGACCGGGAAGCCACGTGGGGAACAGAGCCAAGTCCGAACTCGTCTTGGCGCGCGAGTTGGTACCAGGCAGGTCATAATGTTGCAGTGTTGAGTGTCTACAACGGTGCAGTTAGACCAGACACGTGGTGTCCACATCTCTCCTTCAAGGTAAGATGTTCACACTTAGTCATATCAACATCACCCCATCTTAAATGGAAATTACACGTTTACTCTCGTCTGATCTATTGCAAATAAGAGAGAAACCTGAATT
The DNA here is from genome assembly GCA_030762935.1 of Hymenopus coronatus. Taxonomy (NCBI): domain Eukaryota; kingdom Metazoa; phylum Arthropoda; class Insecta; order Mantodea; family Hymenopodidae; genus Hymenopus; species Hymenopus coronatus. The sequence continues at coordinate 42,087,816 of CM060889.1, read as the reverse complement.
GCTTTTAAGTATATACACAGAGGAGTAAAATGAGCAAATGTATTTTATTAATTTTATTTCGACTTTTACAGTTTCCTTTTTTTTACTTTCTCTACACATTGGTACTATGTGTATAGTGTAGAAGATATTGTAATGCACCCAAAAATTTCATACCGAGATTTCACTGTAAATAAATTTAAGGATCCCCCTGAATTAAAAAAAACAACATTTTTTGAAAAAGGGTCGTATGTGTACGAATATGGACAGCATAGCCCAAAAACGAAAAGCTCATTAAATGCGACACGAAGATTTTCAAGAAAATCCTCCCACCCCCAACTACCCTTACATGGAAAACTTCTGTCATTCGCAAAAATGGCTCTAATGATTTTGACTAAAATAGTATATTAAAGATATTTACCTGACAAATAAAATGTATATCTTGAATTTTCGGGAATAGCCTCTGAAGACTACTTTATTTTGAATGAATTTTGCTTAGTTTAGATAACTGCTAAACCGTAAAAGATGGACAAAAACTTACCAGACAAGAAATGTGGAGCACGTTAAAACACACAATTTATGTTATATACATTTTTTCTTGGATTTGATCGTTTTTAAGATATTCCTTGATTTTGGTTTCAGCTTTAAAAAACTCATTCTCATGCAGGAATTTGCCATCTCCTGTCCATAGAAGCAAAGGAACTTCAGTGTCACATAGCAACCAGCTTTTTACAAATACTTTAACCTATGCTACTTCCTTATTTTCCTTCTATTTGCATAGAAGCAAGTAAGATAATTTTTGGTAATTTTTTCTCATTAGCACGAAGTAAAAAGAACCATAAGCTTTCCAACAATAATTTGTCGCAGAGATGTATAGAAAGGCATGTAAATGGAACACATCAGGTTTTTAATGTCAGAATTCATGGATCTTCATTAATTTAAGAAGTTTTTAAGATTATTCAGCAGGTAATAAACTAGTGCACAATTATTTTAAAAGTTGTTTTAAAATGATTTTTTATATGTTCTGCAGTTCATGTCGTTCTTAATTTATTCAATTTGGTGTAGTCTTGCTCTTCCTTTGATATTCTTGGCTTCAACTGTATCATCGATTATAATTATCAAAATACTTTGGTGTCTTAATAAATTCTCTGTGGATTTTATTATTTTTTTATCTTTATTATTTGGCTCCTCATTTCTCTTTCTGCTTGTGCTCTCCCATAAATTTTATTTAAAACTGTACCACTTCAATTTCAGCATTTTCTTGTAGCACTGTTTCAAATGGTTCTATGCCTCTTCTTTCTGAGTTTAGGATTGACCAAGTTTCACATTCGTATAACATTATGCTCCATGCATGTGTTTCAACCAGTTTTTTTTTCTGATTTATAAACTAAGTTCATTGGATGTAAATAATGTATTTTTCTTAATAATTATTCTGTTAATAATTTATTTTTTACTTCTTCATAAAATTTTGTTTTGCTACCCAGGTATTGAAATTGTTCAACTTCCTCTAATAATTTTCTATTTAATTTAATTTGTATTTTATTATTTCTAAAATTTGTGTTTTCGGTTTATTAATATTTGAGTGATAATTATTTCTTAATGTATATTCTAATTCATTAATAAAAATTCCCAATCTCTTTTATTTTATATTAAAATTATAATATCGTCTGTAAATTGGCGCTTGTTAATTTTACATCCCTGTATTTTTATTCTCAAGCCCATTTCTTCACTTAAATGGAAATTACGTTATACTTTAAACTTTATGGACCGCAAAGACTTCGTGCTAGTTCCTTACGAATCAAGCATCTCCTGCGCATGCTTTATTTTTATTTTCTCTATGATTAACTATAGCAAGCACAGGGAGAATTGCATTCTGCCCAAAAATTTCTGTCGAGGCTACACAGGAAATACATATTTTAAGACCTCACAAAGAAAATAGAGCATTTTATAAAAATAAATCGGCATACCCGTGTATGAGTCTCTGTGAATAGCACTATTCTAAAATTAAATGCTTGATAAATTCCAAATTTGATATTTAAGTTCGGCATCTTCCATGGATACGACAGGAAATTTTCAAGAAAATCCTTCCACCACAAGCTATTCATTACATGGAGAATGTATTTCGATAAATTGATCTAATGATTTGATTAAAATAACAAATATTTACGTTACAAATAAAATGTACATGTACTTTCTAAGAATAGCTTATTTATTCATCCATAAATGACATTTATTTAACTCGCAGCTTTTTCTAAATATTTTCAAAAGTTTGTCCATTGCTGTGACTGACCACAGTTTTAATTTCATTAAGATATGTTTAATAGTTTTTGAACACAAAAATATTAGTTATGTTGATTAATCAGGTGTGCACACGATATAGAGATCGCAATTGTGAAGACATAAAGAGCAATGTTTTCAACCTTTGGTTGTTTGAGAAAACATTTTAAACCTTTAATAATGATTGTACAAATTTATTTTTAACTGGTTGAATTAATTTTATCAACCTTTAGCAATTTGAAACGTCAGCAACACACATACACCAGTTTCTCTTAGTTTCTTTTAAACATTTGAACTCTAACCTATGGAACATTTTTTGTTAATAAGGAAGACAGAATTTTACAGGTAGTTTTAGAATCGTTGGCCACTTTGTTGAATAGGCAACCCACATGGCAATATGAGGAATGGTAATACCCTTTTTCATTAAGTATGAATGAATGAATAAGTGTATTTATTGACATAGCAATATCATACATAGAATTTCAACAATCGCACGGGTCCACGGACCGTACGTGCTTTGTAATACACATTACAAGCAATATTAAAACAACAATAAAGAATTAAGATTGAACCCGAAAATAAAAACACAAAAATATTCAAATATAGCAATTTAAATTTACAGCACAGAGTACACCTTCATAAATGCACCCTCTTATAATAGATAATTACACTTAAAAGACATATATACACATAATATATACACCATACATAAAACCATAGTACAACAATGACATAACATATATGTATGTAGAACATTGTAGTCACTTTTGTTTAGTCGAACTTATTCCTCCCCCTTCTCTAATGGCAGCGTCCTCAGATCTCAGCTGGCTTGCCTTAAGTATCAATTTATCTAGCCCGTCCATGTTTTCCGTGCCTGCCAGTAGCGTCCAACATGCTTCTAGCCCTACATTCGCAGTGGTAAAAAATCGCGGCAAATATTTTTCCCGCCATTCCTCCGTACCCCTACATCTTGCCAAGATGTGAGTCCACGACTCTCCCTCCTCGCAAATGGGACAGATTCTCGTACCATTCTCGTCACAAATTTTCGTGATCCTCCATGCTCCTAGTCTAATCCACATATTTCATTAAGTAAGACTATTTGCTTCTGTTTCAATTCCTTTATTTAAAAACTTCCTCATATTACTAAGACTGTCTTCGTGTACGACGTAAATGTATTTGGTGTACTATACATTTGCCTTTGATTGTTACTTCGATTAACCGACATATTATATTTATTATTGTTTTAAGAGTAAGGTATTGAATACTTATTTAATATTCTATAATGCCTACATATTAATACTACTACTACTGCTACTGCTACTAATAAGCCTACATCTCCGTTATAAATCAGAAATCTGAAGATTGTCTGCTAGGTAGCTGCTTTAACTTACATATCTGCAACTGTGCTTTATATACGATTAGTTAGGGTAACTAATGATGTCACAACTCGTAACTGGTTTCAGTATACTGAATATATAACCGTTTTACTGTCGCTCCATCCGCGTTTACAACATATAGCTTCAAGAAACGAATAGCGATTCGGGAAGATTCTGTATATACAGGCTTAGAATCTGCCATGAAGACTTTCCAATTGGAACTCTGTAGTGAACCGACACTTCTAATAGGCTACGTCATGCATAAGCATATAGGACCTGTCTCGTACACCGAACTGCCACGATATTCTCTATGGAATGCCGGAATATCATGTTGAGCCACTTCTGGTACCTGCACCAGTGTATGCCGATACCTGGTCTAGACTATCAAACTTTAACCTACGTTGTTGAAACCGTGTGTAAGCAAGGTCAGCAATAACTTGAATTTATGGTTAGGTTCAACTTCTGATGATGTACAGTTATTAACTGTAACATCAGAATCACAGTGACTTGCTCTAATAACGTGCTAGCACCTTCCAGTGAAATATATCTCTCTTGGTTTCCCTCAAGAGTGAGGGGGTCAAGTGCACTGTTTGACATTCCACTGTATCGAATTGCTTGTTTGTGGTTGCTTTCCAGATATTTTATTTTCCTAAAATAAGAAAGTTTAACACTTTGTGGATTCGGGCTGAATTTCGTTTTCTTATACTCTTCTCCTTACAGCGGAAGTGTAACAAAAGAACTACCAAACAGTGAAAAGTTATGCCCCCAATTGGATTCTGCTCTTTTGTATATTAATTCCAAGTGAAATATAGCATTTATTATGATGGGGAAGTTTTGTTATAATATTTTGTTGCATAGTATTAGAGCAAGTCATATGAATGTATCAGATTTTTATGTTATTCTATTAGTACCTTTGATAATAAATTGATATCAAAGAATAGTAAACTTTTGAATAACCTATCGAAAATCATCATCAGAAATACCTAGCTTTGGAACTTTATGATTACCGCTTGAAGATCACCCTATTTTCTACATTTTTGCTTTTGTTAAGCTTTATACCCCCCAAATATACTACTAATATACCTAATACTAATCTGTTTGTTTATGCTTTCATAAGGGTTTCACTATGTACATCTTCGGACAGTGTTTTCCTCAGCCACCAAAGTAATGTCGTTACTGTCTATTATAACTCCATGGCACGACAGCTCACGGGGAACCTTGGCCTACCGCCCGGCCGCTGCGTCCCCCATCTCGGTCCACTACAGACGTCATGGATGGGGTGCAGTATTGGAGGGTGAGACGTGGTCAGCGCCTCGAGTCCCTCCCGGCCGGTTAATGCGGTCCTCATGACCTGGAGCCGCTACTTCTCCATCAAGTAGCTCCTCAATTGGCCCCCCAGGGACCTTACGAGGCTGAGTGCACCCCGGCCCAGGTCTCCCAGCGGGGGAAAAATCCCCACGCCGGTCCTGGGGATCGAACCCAGGTCTCCCACTTGGTAAGCAGCTGCGCTACCACCGCGCTAAGGAGATGACCCGTTACTGTCTATTGCTACGATATAATATGGTTGAGAGAAGCGTGTGTCTAGGGTGTGTTTGTTTAATTGTGCTGTTTTTCATAATAATAGATTTTATTTCATTGTACATTTAAACACCCGCAATAAGTATTATAAATCTCCACTACATCATATTTTAAAATCTAAGCGTTGTTTAAAATATTTAGAAAAGTTTACTGCTGTTATATATTCTTAACTTAAAAGTTTACATTAGGGTTCTTTTACAGTATGCTAAGTTGTTGATTCAAATATTATTATAGGTATTTATTTGTATGTAATTGTATGTATAAAACATAACCCTAACAAACTTACGTAAGATAGGATTAATAAATGAACATTCTATATTATTATTATTATTATTATTATTATTATTAGTAGTAGTAGTAGTAGTAGTAGTAGTAGTAGTAGTAGTAGTAGTAGTAGTAGTAGTAGTGGTGGTGGTGGTGGTGGTGGTGGTGGTGGTGGTGGTGGTGGTAGTACCTAATAACAGTAATAATAATGATCATGATAATATCAACAACAATAAGAACAAGAACAATAATAAAGCTTTAAAATTTTCACAAAATATATCTTGCTTAGCAAAATGGTAACAAATTATAAACGACGCAGTTGTGAAACAACTAATTTAAAGCAAAAAACAAAAACAAAACATTTTATCGAAGGCATAAGATCTTAAAATAGTTACATCGTCGAATTTTCTGGTTACGTCTGCGAAATGGGCTGGAGGGATATGTAGCGCCACTTTCAAGTGTATGAGCGTACGACGGTAACAAAAAGACTATGAGGCGTGACTTTCAAGTGTATGAGCGCTCAACACAACAAAAAGGAATGAGGCGTGACTTTCAAGTGTATGAGCGCTCAACACAACAAAAAGGAATGAGGCGTGACTTTCAAGTGTATGAGCGCTCAACACAACAAAAAGGAATGAGGCGTGACTTTCAAGCGTATGAGCATGGCGACGCAACAAAAAGGAATGAGGCGTGACTTTCAAGTGTATGAGCGCTCAACACAACAAAAAGGAATGAGGCGTGACTTTCAAGTGTATGAGCGCTCAACACAACAAAAAGGAATGAGGCGTGACTTTCAAGTGTATGAGCGCTCAACACAACAAAAAGGAATGAGGCGTGACTTTCAAGTGTATGAGCGCTCAACACAACAAAAAGGAATGAGGCGTGACTTTCAAGCGTATGAGCATGGCGACGCAACAAAAAGGAATGAGGCGTGACTTTCAAGCGAATGAGTGCGGCGACGGCTCAAAAAGAAATGAGTCATGACTTTAAGCGAATGAGCGCGGCGAAGCAACAAAAAGAAATGAGGCGTGGCTTTCAAGCGTATGAGCTCGGCGACGGCAACAAAAAGGAATGAGGAGTGACTTTCAAGCGAATGAGTGCGGCGACGGCTCAAAAAGAAATGAGTCATGACTTTAAGCGAATGAGCGCGGCGAAGCAACAAAAAGAAATGAGGCGTGGCTTTCAAGCGTATGAGCTCGGCGACGGCAACAAAAAGGAACGAGGTATGACTTTCAAGTATATAAGCACGGCGACGCAACGAAAAGGAATGAGGCGTAACTTTCAAGTGTATGAGCGCGGCGACGTCAACAAGCAGATATAAGACGTGGCTTTCAAGTGTATGAGCGTGGCGACGTCAACAAGCAGGTATGAGACGTGACTTTCAAGTATGAGCGTGGCGACGTCAACAAGCAGGTATGAGACGTGACTTTCAAGTGTATGAGCGTGGCGACGTCAACAAGCAGGTATGAGACGTGACTTTCAAGTGTATGAGCGTGGCGACGTCAACAAGCAGATATAAGACGTGGCTTTCAAGTGTATGAGCGCGGCGACGTCAACAAGCACGTATGAGACGTGACTTTCAAGTGTATGAGCGTGGCGACGTCAACAAGCACGTATGAGACGTGACTTTCAAGTGTATGAGCGTGGCGACGTCAACAAGCAGGTATGAGACGTGACTTTCAAGTGTATGAGCGTGGGGACGTCAACGAGTAGTTATGAGACGTGACTTGCAAGTGTATGAGCGCGGCGACGTCAACAAGCACGTATGAGACGTGACTTTCAAGTGTATGAGCGTGGCGACGTCAACAAGCAGGTATGAGACGTGACTTTCAAGTGTATGAGCGTGGCGACGTCAACAAGCAGATATAAGACGTGGCTTTCAAGTGTATGAGCGCGGCGACGTCAACAAGCACGTATGAGACGTGACTTTCAAGTATGAGCGCGGCAATAGCAACAGGCAGGTATGAGACTTGACTTTCAAGCATGAGCGCGGCAATAGCAACAAGCAGATATAAGACGTGGCTTTCAAGTGTATGAGCGCGGCAATAGCAACAAGCAGGTATGAGACGTGACTTTCAAGTGTATGAGCGTGGGGACGTCAACAAGCAGGTATGAGACGTGACTTTCAAGTGTATGAGCGCGGCAATAGCAACAAGCAGATATAAGACGTGGCTTTCAAGTGTATGAGCGCGGCGACGTCAACAAGCAGGTATGAGACGTGACTTTCAAGTGTATGAGCGTGGGGACGTCAACAAGCAGGTATGAGACGTGACTTTCAAGTGTATGAGCGTGGGGACGTCAACAAGCAGGTATGAGACGTGACTTGCAAGTGTATGAGCGCGGCGACGTCAACAAGCAGGTATGAGACGTGACTTGCAAGTGTATGAGCGCGGCGACGTCAACAAGCAGGTATGAGACGTGACTTGCAAGTGTATGAGCGTGGGGACGTCAACAAGCAGGTATGAGACGTGACTTGCAAGTGTATGAGCGCGGCGACATCAACAAGCAGGTATGAGACGTGACTTTAAAGTGTATGAGCGTGGCGACGTCAACAAGCAGGTATGAGACGTGACTTTCAAGTGTATGAGCGTGGGGACGTCAACAAGTAGGTATGAGACGTGACTTGCAAGTGTATGAGCGTGGGGACGTCAACAAGTAGTTATGAGACGTGACTTGCAAGTGTATGAGCGCGGCGACGTCAACAAGCAGGTATGAGACGTGACTTTCAAGTGTATGAGCGCGGCGACGTCAACAAGCAGGTATGAGACGTGACTTTCAAGTGTATGAGCGCAGCAGTAGCAAAATGCAGGTATGAGACGTGACTTTCAAGTATGAGCGTGGCGATGTCAACAAGCAGGTATGAGACGTGACTTTCCAGTGTATGAGCGTGGCGACGTCAACAAGCAGGTATGAGACTGGCTTTTAAGTGTATGAGCGCGGCAATAGCAACAAGCAGGTATGAGACGTGACTTTCAAGTGTATGAGCGCGGCAATAGCAACATTTTGTCGCGTTTTCATTGGGTCTCATGATTTTAGACACCACGCTATGTCCTTATTGCTATTAACATACTAACGCGCCTAATTAACTTTCTGTGTGGTGGAGCATGAATTTTGTTTGGAGTTTTTCCCTTCATTGTTCGTAGCTGAGTTTCTGCATATCAGCTCCTTTTGTTCGCTAGCTTGCTTTACACCTTTTCTTTCTGGACTCACGATCTTGCGTATTTCGAAGCTATTTGATTTCATGTTTCTTTTTCCCTTTTAATATAGCGAACATTGTTTAAGTAGTTTTAATTTGTTTTAATTGTGATTGTATTCTATCTATTACTTTATTTCTTTTCTTAAACTCTCTGTTTATTCGCGTTATTTTTCTTTCTTATTTATTTAATTTTTTATATTTCATTCGTTTTTTCTCATGTTGTATTATTACATTACTCTTATTTGTCTGTCTAGTTTTATCACTTTAGACGATGTAATTTGAAGATATCAGCACCGCATTAACACACATCTGATTAGTGATGGAAATCGTGGGTCTCGGTCGCACAATCTCGACCGAATGCAACGGTACAACGTCGGAGCGCCCTTCGTTCTACCATCAACGTTGTAGCCTTCTTCTCGGGAGTTAACTTGAGTCACTATATCGCCAGAGAAATCACCAGACACATATTTATAAAGATGCAGTATATTGTTATTCTGCTAGTATTATGAAGTACATAGAAGATCAAACTTTAGTAAGAGTAGTTATTTGCAAATGGAAATGGAAATTGAGTTTTATTCAACTACAATGCTCCCTTTCTATTTTGGGCGTGAAATACCGCTTAATTTTGCTCAGAGGCCTCTTTATCAGGCTTGGTGTTCTTTTCCATGTCATAAATTTACGACACGGGGCAACGGCTTTACTTCTCTTCCGAAAAAATCCTTAATAAGGATTGTTACCCCCGAAAAATCGCCCTCTGTGGGTTTGAACCCGCGATTTTTTTTTATATACGAGTACATTTTATTTTAAATACAGTTCCGGATTCTTGTGTGAACCCTGGTGCTATGTTCCCTTTTCCTATTTTTTTCCCCAACGTTTCCTTTGTTTTAAAATTTAAAATTTTCTGGTTGTTTTGCGGTGGTCTGTAGGTTAAAATATATTCAGTTAAAATATTTCTACCTAACGTTTCGTGCCTGTCTGTGAGGGACATCTTCAGAGGCAATGTGCTCAAGTCGCTAACTCGGAAAGAATTACAACGGTGCGGGTTATAACCAGAACCCGTCCAATTGACCCCACCCACCAGTGCCCGAATATAATACTGGATATAACCCGCACTGTTGTGATTCTTTCCGAGTTAGCGACGTGAGCACATTGCCTCTGAAGATGCCCCTCATAGATAGGGACGAAACGTTAGGTATAAATATTTTAACTAAACATATTTTAACCTACAGACCACGGCAAAACAGCCCGAAAATTTTAAATTTTAAAACTATGGACACTGACCGTGAAAGCTTACGTATATATTCCCTTTGTTTTTCGTAAGACTACTGTTTTTTTTGTTGTTTTTTGCTTCTAATGCAAAGACATTAACCTATAATTTGTTTCTTTATGTCCTGTTTATTTATTTCTTTGTCCTTTTCCTAAACCACTAGATACACGCCAAGGTTTAATGACTTACCGCACAAGACAAACCGCAAAATCTTTTCAGGTGCATTCGTACACTACAGACATCTGGTCCGTTTTTATTTCAACCACAAACACCTCTCAATCCTCCGAACTGCTCCTAATGGTTCAGTTATTTGTAAACTGTTTGTTGCAGACTGGCACCCATTATTTGTTTAAAATAATGATATAGTTAACAAGTCTCCTCTGTGCATGATCGTCAGTTAAAAAAAATCATGTTTACTTTCTCTACACATACTATGTAAGTACATAGATACAGAAGGTATTGCACTCCACCAAAAATTCGATACCGAGATTTCACCGGAAATATGTGTTTTAGGGTCCCCTGTATCCAAAAAGGATTTTCAGAAAAAAGGTCCGTGTGTGTGTCCGTGTGTCTGTGAACACGATAGCTCAAAAACGAAAAGTCGGTAAAATACCAAACTTGGTATTTAAGTTTAGTATCTTCCAGGGATGCGACACTAAGATTTTGAGAAACATCCCCCCACCCTCAACTACCCTTTACATGGAAATTTTTTCAAAACTTTTGATTTTCTAAAAAATGGCTTTAACGATTTTGATTACAATATCATATATGAAAGCTATTTACCTGACAAATAAAATGTATATCTTGAATTTTCTGGGAATAGCTTCTGAAAAGTACTTTATTTATTCTGGATGAATTTTACGAAATTTTCAATAATTGATGAACTGTAAGAGATGGACAAAAACTTATTACACGAAAATCTTGAGCACGTTAAAACACACAATTTATGTTATATACATCTTTTTCGTGGAGTGCGTCGTTTTTTAGACATTCCTTGTTTATGGTTTCTGCTTTGAGAACTTATACTTTTCTCATACAGGAATTTGTCAACTGCTTTCCATACAAACAAAGGAACCTGTCACTTAGCAACCAGCTTTTGGCTATAACTTTAACCTATGCTACGCTCTTATTTTGCTTCTACTTACAAGGAAGCAAGTAATAAGTCTATTTCTGCCAATTTTTCTGATAAGCATGAAGTAAATAGAAGCATAAACTTTTTAACCATAATTTGCAGCAGAGATGTAGAGAAAGTCATTTGAGTGGTACACATCAGATTTTTTTTGTATTGTATTCCACCCAAAAATTCTATACCGAGATTTCACAGGAAATATACACTTTTAGGTCCGCTAGGTTAAAAAAATCTGATGTGTACCATTCACGTGACTTTCTCCATATCCCTGCAACAAATAATTCTTAAAAAGCTTATACTTCTACTTACTTTATGATAATCAGAAAAAATTAGCAGAAATAGTCTAATTACTCGCTTCCTTGTAAGTAGAAATGAAATAAAGGACAACCGTAGGTTAAAGTGATAGTCAGAAGCTGGTTGCTATGTCAATGAAGTTCCTTTGTTTATATGGATAGGAGTTGACAAGTTCCTGTATGAGAAAAGTATACGTTTTTCATAGCAGAAACCAAAAATAAGGAATGTTACAAAAACGACGAACTCCACGAAAAAAATGTATGTAACATAAATTGTGTGTTTTAAAGTGCTCTACATTTTTTGTGAAGTAAGTTTTTGTCCATCTCTTACGGTTTAGCAGTTATTCAAAATTTAGTAAAATTCATTCAGAATAAACTACTCTTCAGAGTCTATTCCCCGAAAATTCAAGATATACATTTTATTTGTCAGGTAAATATGTTTAATATACGAAATTTTAATCAAAATCGTTAGAGCCATTTTTGAGAAAATCAATATTTTCGCAAACGTTCCCCGTAAAGGGTAGTTGGGGGTGGGGGGATTTTTCTCAAAATCTTCGTGTCACATCCCTGGAAGATACTAAGCTTAAATACCAAGTTTGGTATTTTATCGACTTTTCGTTTTTGAGTTATCGTGTTCACAGACACACACACACACACACACGGACACACACACACACACACACGGACCTTTTTGTGAAAATGCTCTTTTTAGACTTTGGGGACCCTAAAACATATGTTTCCGGTGAAATCTCGGTATCGAATTTTGGGGTGGAGTGCAATGCTTTCTCTATACACTATGTACATAGTGCGTATGGAGAAAGTAAAAATAGCAGCTTTAGAAAGGGGTCCATGTATATGTGTATATGTGGGACTGTGGATAGCATGGGTAACTAAAAAATGAATAGCCAGTTAGTTAAAATACTCGTATTTAAATGAAAATCTTCCAAGAACGCGACGGCAAGATTTTTAAGAAAATTCCCCCAACTACCCTTTGCGTGAAAGATTTCTTGAAATAGTCCATATTTCTAAAAAGTGGTTCTATTTTAATTAAAAAGCCGAATATTAAATATATTTACATGACAAATAAAATATATATTTTAAGTGTTCTGGAAATAGTCTCTGGGTCTTTCACATTCAGGATGACTTTTGCATAACTGGTAAAACACAAGAAATAGACAAAAAAAAATCTGATGTATTCCATTCACATGACTTTCTGTACATCTCTGCAACATATTGTTAAAAATCTCCTGCTTCTATTTACGTCATGCTAATCGAAAAAAAAAAAAATAGCAGAAATAGTCTAATTACTTGCTTCCTTGTAAGTAGAAGCGAAATAAGGGTGTAGCATAAGTTAACTGGTTGCTATATGGCTGAGGTTCCTTTGTTTGTATGGACTGGAGTTGAAAATTCCGGTATGAGAAAAGTATGTTTTTTAAAGCTGAAAGCAATAACAAGGAATATCTCAAAACCAATCAACTCATTGAAAAAAATGTATATGACATAAATTGTGTGTTTTATTGTGCTCTACATTTTCTGTGTGGTAAGTTTTTGTCCATCTCCTACGGTTTAGAAGTTATGTAAAGTTCCGTAAAATTGATCCAGAATAAAGTACCTAGTCTTCAGAGGCTATTCCCAGAAAATTCAAAACAAACATTTTATTTGTTAGGTACATATCTTTAGTATACAATATTTTAATCAAAATCATTAGAGCCATTTTTCAGAAAATCAACATTTTCGAAAAAAAGTTTCATGTAAAGTGTAGTTTGGAGTGGGGGAATTTTGTGAAAATTTTGTCGCATCCCTGGAAGATACTAAACTTAAATACCAAGTTTGGTACTTTACTGACCTTTCGTTTTAGAGCTATCGTGTTCACAGACACACGGACACACACAGACCTTTTTCTGAAACTACTTTTGTGGATACAGGGGACCCTAAAACATATATTTCCGGTGAAATCTCGGTATCTAATTTTTTGGGGGAGTGCAATACCTTCTCTGTACACTATGTACATGGTACGTGTAGAGAAAGTAATTTCTGCACAAAAATGTAGATTTTGTCAAAACGCACAATTTATGTCCAATAAAGTTTTGTTGTGAAGCTAATCGGTTACAATTTGTTATAGGTTTCAATTTTAAAACCCATACTTTTCTCAAACAGAACCCATCCGTATTTCTTTTATTTTACTCCTGGCCACGAAAAGAGAATGGAATTTCAATGACAATCGTATAGCACAACTTTTAAAACGTTTGACTATCACTTTACCTATTCCCTAAATTCCCTTCTACTTATAAGAAACTATGTAATAAGGCAATTCTTGTAATGTTTATGTCAATTAGCATGAGGTAGATAGAAGAATAATCTTTTGTAAGAAGTTTGTGCGCAGAATAGATGGAGAAAGTCATGTAAATGCAACACAACATTTACTTTTTACTTTGTGGTTGTCATATTAATTTCTCTTCGAAAACTTCTACAGACGTTTCATACGAAAGCTGTACCTTCTTCCTGTCAATTTAATAGTCCTTATTACACATTTCGTTTTAGGTATACGAAGAGTGCACTGACTGCGTCCATAATCGAGTGGTCAGCCAGCGGACTTCTCACTGGAGAATGTGGGTTCGATTCCCGGCTGCGGGGTGGAAAATTTTCTTTGATTAGAATCACTGTCTACCCTACATAGACACTGGCAGTGTGGATATAATAGTTAATGCGGATGCAAAAAATCCTATAGTGAGCCAATATAAAGTTAAAAGAATAAAACGCCAATGTTTAGTTAGAGGGGATTGATTGCTTATAGAACTGAAAAAGGAGAATGCAGTACACTAATGCGATAGTCAAATGTTTGAAATCTGATGTGCTTTTACATTGTCTCTCTCTATTCTTCATAAGCCTACCTTAAAGAAGCTTATTTTTAATATCTACTTTACGTTAATCTGCAAAAACTAGCCTTCAGCGATAGTCAAATTTTAAAAGAACTGGTCGTTATGAATAGATTTGAAATTATGTTCTCTTTGCTTGAGGAACACGCCGCGTGTTTGCTCATATTATCGGAGGTAACTCAGGTAGGTTGGAAAGCGCCGAGTTGCGTGCTTTAGCAATATTTTCACAAGTATACTGCTATGCTGTACAGCAGTTAGCTAACATTAAGATATTTCTTGTTAAGAAACCTGCCCCCCTGAAGAGACTTTAGTTATTTGTTTATTCTTCTAGCATACAATTCCATCATAACAGATAATGAACGAAAGGACTGTCTAGGAAAATAACAGTACATAGCCAACAATACATTCTTAACAGGGAATTTAACATTAACGGGTTTGAGGATGGAGACCAATAAGACTTCTATAAGAATACTACAAACGATTGCAGTTAAGGCTAAACAAAAAAAAAAACCCATTTTACAGCGAGACAAGAAGTTTGTATTACTGTCTTGAAATCGCAATTTTAAATGAAGCCTTTACACATTTTATATTAAGTTCTTGTTTACATTTGTAGTAACTTGTTGAAAATTGGGATTATTATAAAATTATTATGGTAATACGTACAAGATACTCGTAGTTAGGACAAAATACGCATGCTTCGCTTTCAAGATAAAACTCAAAACCTTCCTAGTCATTTACTTAGTCTTTCGAGTAGGTAATTTATAATTGTCCTTTGCAGCATTACCTGAAAGCTGGGGTAGTTTTGCTGATAACAAGAAAAAATCTGTTTGTTTTCATTACATGTAATTTCCAAGAACATCCTCTTGAGTTGTCAGCATTTGGGCGTCACATATTAGGGCTTCGTGGGCTATCTAATCTCAAAATAATGTAATTTTCTATTGTGTCATTTTCAATCTTTGATTAAATTTATATATTTATATTTTTTTTTTATTTTTGCAATGAGAATGTAGTATTTTATTTCAATATACAAATTATTAAGAGTAAATGGGTTTTAACTAATTCAAGCTCTTTTATATCCATAGTTGTATTAATCTCTTTTATCATAATGTTATTAACACATAAAAGCATATTATAATGGTAACACTCCTCTCTTACCTATACATTGAATATTACACAGGGTAATGATAGAGTTCTGAAGCTGCGAAATCAAGCTTCGGACTAGTTTAATATAAGCTATAAGAATGCAGTATTCGTTCGGTATCGTTTCCAAATGGTATGTATATTTAATTTGAATGTATAAGGCTACACTATTGCTTTGTTCTTATTAGCAATAATGAGTTTCACTTAATTTTGACCTATTCCTTTCGGTTTTACTTTCTCTAGCCCCATATGTACAATGTAAATAGGGATAGAGAAGGTATTGTAATGCACCCAAAAATTCGATACAGAGATTTCTCCGGAAATATATGTTTTGGGATCCCCTGAATCCGAAAAAAGCATTTTTGAAATAAGGTCCGTGTGTGTGTCTGTGGACAGCATAGCACCAAAACAAAAAGACCGTTAAATACCAAACTTGGTATTTAGGTTTAGTATCTTCCATAGATGCAACACGAAGATTTTAAAAAAAATTCCCCCACCACAAACTACCCTTTACATGGAAAAAAATTCGACAATTTTGATTTTCTTAAAAATGGCCCTAACAATTTTGATTAAAATCCTGTATATTAAATTTGAATATGTCCCAAAAAAAATATATATCTCGAATTATATGGGAATAGCCTCTGAAGACCTCTTTATTCTAGATGAATTTTGCTGAATTTTGCTTAACTGCTAAACCGTAAGAGATAGAAAAAAAAAACGTACTACACAAAAAATGTACCTCATGACAAAACACACAATGTTTGTGCTTTACGTTTTTATTGTGGAGGTAACCCTTTACGAGATATTCTTTGTTATTGGTTTCAATTGTGAAGTACTTAAACTTTTCTCACACAGGAAGTGTCTGTTTTCCTTTTGTTCTACTCCTGGCCAAGCAAAGAAATGATTTGCAATGACAATCGCATAACGATAGCTTTTAAAAGTTTTGAAAATCACTTTAGCATAGTGCATTCCCTTATTTCCTTTTACTTATAAGGAACTAAGTAATAACATTCTGCTAATATTTATCTTGATTAGCATTGTCTACAAAAAGGAATAATCTTTTGTAGGAGTTTTGTAGAGCAGCTAGAGAAAGTCATGTGAGTGTAACACATCAGCATTTTTATATTTCGGAAGTGAGGGATCCCCGTGGTGTCCCCACCTTATGCACGCCGTTGAGAAATTAAGTATTTTTTGTCTAGAGAAATCATAACCAACGTTTATTTACTTCTTGCTGTTTTAAAGCAGTTAACCAGAGCATGGATTGGTGTTGAAGATATATGGTATTTGGCATTGGACGTTGAATGTTTGCAAAATGAAAGTGAAGCGAGGAAAATGTAATGAATGAGGATAAGCTGGGCTTGTTGCCAAAGAGGATTGTGAGTGTGATGCGCCCTCTACATGAGATACCGTTACACATGATCATATTACTTACATAATCGCTTCACTGGTGTTTCATAAACATTTTGTACATTTTGTTGCTTTAAGGCTTCACTTCACTATGAAGTTGTATTTTATTTTTCTTATTTTACTGAGTGGGAATAATGCCATCTACCTGTCAAAACTCGTGGCGCTCGTCCAGGAAAGTTCTACTTTGCCTTATCTGTTACAGCCTTATGGAACTATCCACCATTATAAAGAGGGTTTTGCAGGAAATTAGATCTTGTTATTGTGGTATAGAACATTAAACAATCTGATGTGTTCCATTCACATGACTTTCTCTATATCTCTGTAAATTATTATTGTTAATAAGCTTATCTTTTATTTATTTCATGCTAATCGAGAAGAATTAGCAGAAATAGTCTTATTTCTTGCTTTATTGTAAGTAGAAGCAAAATAACGGAGTATAGGTTAAAGTGAAACCCAAAAGCTGGTTGCTATGTGACTGATGTTCCTTTGTTTGTATGGACAGGAGTTGACAAATTCCTGTATGAGAAAAGCATAAGTTTTTCAAAGCTGAAACCAAGAAAAAGGAATATCTCAAAAAACGATCAACTCCATGAAAAAAAATGTATATAGCATAAATTGTGTGTTTGAACGTGCTCTACACTTTTTGTGGGTTAAGTTCTTGCCCATCTCTTACGGTTTAGTAGTTATGAAAAATTCATCCAGAATAAAGTAGTCTTCAGAGGCTATTTCCAGAAAATTGAAAATATACATTTTATTTGTCAGGTAAATATCTTTAATATGTGATATTTTAATCAAAATCGTTAGAGCCATTTTTTAGAAAATCAAAATTTTCGAAAAAAGGTCCTTGTAAAGGGTAGTTTGGGGTGGGGGATTTTTCTCAAAATCTTCGTGTCGCATCCCTGGAAGATACTAAACTTAAATGCCAAGTTTGGTACTTTACCGACTTTTCGTTTTTGAGTTATCGTGTTCAGACACACGGACACACTGACACACGGACACACGGACGCACACACACACACACACGGACCTGTTTCTGAAAATACTTTATTTGGATACAGGGGACCCTAAAACATATATTTCCGGTGAAATCTCGGTATCGAAGTTGTTGTAGGAGTGCAATACAGAACTGTTTCAATTACAAACTAGTCTCCCAAAAGATTATTTTTTTATCTAAGCCATTCTAATAGAAATAAACATTAGAATAATTGGTATTATTACTTGCTTCCTTTTAAGTAGAAGGGCAGTTAGGGAATTCACGAGGCCAAAGCGATAGTGAAATCATTTAAACGCTTCTCACTATGTGAAACAATCAATATACGGCTTATTTTGAATGGCCCTGTTTAATAAAAGTATAAGTATTTTAAAGCTGAAACCAATAACAATTAATATCTCAGCGACGGCCAGTTCCACAAAAAAAAAAAAAAAAAAAAAAAAAAATAATATGTGTTTTAACGAGATCTACATTTTTATGTGGTAGGTAAGTTTCTGTCTATGGTTGACCAGTTATGCAAAATTCCGCAAAATCCATCCAGAATATAGAATCTTCCGAAACTATTGCTATAAAATTCAAGACATACATTTTATTTGTTATGTAAATATCTTTAATATACGATATTTTTAACAAAATCGTTACAGCCATTTTTGAGAAAATCAAACTTTTCGAAAAATGTTCCACATAAAGGGTAGTTGGGGGTGGGGGAATTTCTTAAAAATCTTTCTGTCGCATCCTTGGAAGATAGTGAGCTTATATACCAAGTTTGGTGTTTAACGGAATTTTTGTTTTTAAGCTGTGTTGCTCAAAGATACACACACACTGAGACAGACAGACAGACAGACAGACAGACAGACTGACAGACATATGCATGGAAAGTTTTCTAAAAATGCTTTTTTTTCTATTTATGTATTTATTTTAATTCAGGAGGTCTCAAAACATATATTACTGAGAGTATAAATTTTTTGGGTGGAATGCAATACCTTCTCTTACACTATGTACATAGTACGTGTAGAGAAAAAAATACATTTCTCCTGTACTATTACCTAAGCAAAATGAAAATATTGTATATTAAATATATTTGCAGGACAAATAAAATGTATATCTTGAATCTTATGGCAATACTTTCTGAACACTATATTCTGGATGTAATTTGCGGAATTTCGCATAACTGGTCAACCCTCCCTTACCTGCCACACAAAAATGTTGATCTCGTTAAATCACATAATTTACGTCATATACGTTTTTTGTGTGTTATTGGTTTCAGTTTTAAAATACTTATACTTTTCTCAAACGGGGCCATACAAAGCAAACGTATATTAATTGTTTCACATAGCGAGAAGCGTTTAAAGGATTTCACTATCGCTTTGGCCTCGTGAATTCCCTAACTTCCCTCCTACTTAAAAGGAAGCAAGTAATAATACCAATTATACTAATGTTTATTTCTATTAGAATGGCTTAGATAAAAGAATATTTTTTTGGAAGACTAGTTAGTATTTGGAACAGTTGGAGAAGGTTATGTGAACACAACAGATCAGATTTTTACTTTCTCTACACGCACTATGCACATAGTGTATAGAGAAGATATTGCACTCCACCCAAAAAATTCGATACCGAGATTTCACCGGATATATATGTTTTAGGGTCCCCTGTATCCTAAAAAGCATTTTTAGAAAAAGGTCCATGTGTGTGTCTGTGAGCACGATAACCAAGAACCAAAAGTCCGTAAAATACCATACTTGGTATTTAACTTTAGTATCTTCCAGGGATACAACACGAAGATTTTGAGAAAAATCTCCCACTCCAAACTACCCTGTATATGGAAAAATTTTCGAAAATTTTGATTTTCTCAAAAATGGCTCTAACGATTTTGATTAAAATATCGTATATTTAAAGATATTTACCTGACAAATAAAATGTATATCTTGAATTTTCTGGGAATAGCCTCTGAAGAGTACTTTATTCTAGATGAACTTTCCGGAATTTTGAATAACTGCTAAACCGTAAGAGATGGACAAAATCTTATATAAAAAATTGTAGAGCACGTTAAAACACAAAATTTATGTTATATACATTTTTTCGTGGAGTTCATTGTTTTTGAGACGTTCCTAGTTTTTTGGTTTCTGCTTTGAAAAACTTCCACCTTTCTCATTCAGGAATTTGTCAACTGCTGTCCATACAAACAAAGGTACTTCAGTGATGTAGCAACCAGCTTTTGACTATCACTTTAATCTATGGTACCCTTTATTTCGCTTCTAATTACAAGGAAGCAAGTAATAAGACGATTTGTGCTATTTTTTTCTGATTAGCATGTGGTAAATAGAAGCATAAGCTTTTTAACAATACTTTATTGCAGAGATGTAGAGATATTCATGTGAATGGTACATATCAGATTTTTCAGTAAGCGAATTTGCAAATAGATTGAAATATATTACATTCTATATTGACTCTTATTAGCGTGGAAAAATTATTATATTTCGTATTCTCCAAATCTCTTGATTTTTCAATATTTGATTTTATTTATCAAAATTGGAGCATTGTTTCGAAAAGGTAATGTGACCGTTTTCTTTATTGTGCCATTGCAAAGCACTATATCTATTTTGAAACATATTACTACAAAATTGCATCGTGTGGGACATTTTTAGTATGGAAGGAATAAACTTTGCGAGAAAGTAAGGTTTGAATTTGGGAGTGTCCATTAATACCTAGGCATGCGCCTACCCGTTTACAGCTTCAGATAATTAGTAGTTAAACTCCGCCATATGATTAAAACATTAAAGTTTAGAATGTATACACATTATTGTCAAACAAAATAATTCTTTGTTTTCTCTATTTTTATTCAGATTTCATAGACGCATGATTTTGTGTATCTCTTTCCAAATCATATCCGTGTTCCAGCCAATAATGACTAAAGTTGCTTTATATTTCGTTTATATCACTTATGCTTAATTCATATGTTATTGTTCTTATTCCATTTCCTCTTCTCGTGTCCATGATCAGTTTTTTACTTTTGCTACTATGTATAGTACGTAGTGGAGGTACAGTGCCATCCAAAAAATGTATACTGAGATTTCACCGTAAATGCATCAAAAACACATTTTTAGAAAAAGGCCAGCGCTCGCGTATTTCTGTCCGTCTGTCTGTCAATCAGTGCGTGTGTGTATATTTGTGAACTAGATAACTCAAAAACGAAAAGTCTGGCAAATATCAAACCTGGGTTCAAGTGCAGTACATTCCAAAAATGTCACACTAATATGTTGAAGAAAATCCACCAACCCAACCATCCGTTGTATGGAATAATCTTCAAAATGTTTGATTGTCTCAAAATTTCGTTTAACTTCTGATTAAAATGGCATTAATATTAAAAATATTTTCATGAAAATAAAATGTATATATTATAAGTTCTGGAAATAGATTTTAAAGTCCGTTTTATTCTGAATGACCTTTGCATAATTGACAAGTCGTAACAAATAAACGTAATCAAATCTTGTCAAAAATACAAAATTTATTTCAAATACATTTTTCGTAGCGCTAAACGTTTTTAGATATTGCTTCTTATTGATTTACATTTTCTAACACTTAAATTTTCTCAAACGAGAATTAGTTATTCTATTTTTTAAATCGTAGCCGGAAAAAGAGAACTGAATTTCGATTCCATCACATAACGACTGGCTTTTAAAAGAGTTGACTATAGCTTTAGCTTATTATATTTCGTTATTCCCCTTGTACAAGTAAACATTTCGTAGTCGGTTTAACCTTGTGTAGGACTGACACCCTACTCGGACTTACAAGCGGATGCCTAGGGGTAGAAGCCTGTTGGGGAGCCAACAACACGATACCACAGAATGAGAACCTGGAACGAATAGACGGCACGTAGCCAGGCATGAACGCGAGGAAGTGGATGCTTTGAAATGAATACGAAATGGATGATTTAAAATGAAAACGAAATGGATGTTAGGAAAGATGATATGGAGCAATTGGTGGAATGAGAGGCGGGGGAAACCGTAGGACCCGTAAAAAGATCCACCCAGACGCCCTTCATCCACTAGAAGTCCCACATGCGGGCGCTTGGGATTGAACCCGTGCTGCCTAGGTGGGAGGCGAGCTGTCTAGTCACTCGGCCACGGCGCTGCCGACACAAGTAATAATATGTAATAAAATCATTTCTGCTGAAGTTTGTCTTGATAAGCGTGCAGAGGATAGAAGAATAAGATTTTGTAAGAATAGTTTGTTGCAGCATTGGTAGAGAAAGTCATGTGATTTTAACACATCAGACTTTTTTGAGTGGAATATAATAAATATTCCCTATTCTTAGTTTGAGTAAGTAGAGAAAGTAAAAAGAAATATTGTATAGGTGCAGAGACTGTAGATTTGCAAATTGTGTCATACGTAACCTAAGAAATCTAGTATATATGTTACGACAGGTCGCTTGAGCAAGCCAAAGACCGGAAGTGATGCAGTCGTTGAAGGTGCTGCGGTTATGACAGGTGTTCTTTATTATTGTGTTGTTAGGTTAGGTCTGGCGGCTGCAGCTGTTGCCAGCTACCAAAATAAACAGGGTTACTGACTGCCTAGTGCACACCTGAGATTTGCTCGAAGTGGAGCAGGCATAGTGGTCTTCTACATTCATAAGATGGACGGCAACCCCAATTAGGCGTGTCGTAACTCATACAGCTCGTAATTGTGTGAAAACATTTTCTCTGTCCTTGGATGACGACCAACCATGTTCTATTTGGATGCACAAGTCATTAATATCAACACAGGTTAGCGATGCGACTAATGAAAGAGTGGCGCTTTATTACCTCAATGGCTTTTATTTTTAAAATGATGAATGACTTCATTATTCAGCGTTTTGGAACATTAGACTTACTATAAATGCTAGGGGAGATTTATATTTTATTTACACCATTATTCAGACTGAAGTCACTTCGAGTTCCACACAGTTCAACATATTCATTGTACTAGCATTTGTAGTCTTGAACACTAAACTTACTCTTTAGGATTGGTTTCACAGTTTAAACTTTGCAGGAGGTCCAGGTTCGCTCCCCAATGACTCTCTGGCCCTGGGTTTTTCCATCATTTTCCTAGGGCCACTTAGGCGAATTCTGGAGTGCTGTATATCTGCCACGGTTCCTTTCCTTTCAAGTCGGCGGCAGGTGTGGCTTGCTTTGCAGCCAAATGGCACGGGTACTTGCTCCGAGTAAATTTCTCTTCCCCCTGGTTGCGCTTATTGGGGCTAGGTGTTCTTGTATAGGCTTCCCTCCGACCTCCCGGCGCCTGTATAGTCCTTGGCGCGCCATCGATGCTAACTAGTGTAACTATTAGTGACTTCCGTGCGTCTCTGCGCTTAGCTCCATTTCTTGTGTGCTAGCCTTTGGTTTCCCCTCCTCTCATCCCCTCCCCCTGGGATGGTAGGCTACGATAGATCACTACTTAGTCGTAGTTGCCGAGGTGTCCCCACGTTAACATGCTCATACCTCAAACTCTTTGCAAGTTTCTCAATTGGGCAACCAGGTTCATCTTCTGGGAACGCTAAAATTGGTAACTCTTGTGCATGAGCATCGAATGAATTTCCATCGTTCATTTATGGCGACCTGTTAATAAAATAAGATTTTGCAGGTTAATAGTTAAAATGACCCAAAAAATCGGATTAAAATACTATGAACCTTACTTCTCAAGAAGCGAGCATTCTCACCCAAATTATGCATTGCATAGGCATGTAATAAAGCGTAAGCAAATTATTGTGGAGTAAAAGAAACCAAATATGGGCGGAAAATTGCGATGCGAGGAGTGATTTAGAATTGTACAAACAGTTTTGACAGTCCGCATGCTGTCGATTTTAAGATGCCAGAAAAAAGTCCAACTGCAATTAGATGCTTTCATTTGCATATTATGACCGCAACGTTTAGAGTATTCAGTATTCTGAACAACACCTTGTTGCTGAATTATAAATCAATACTAGTTGAGTGCTACAAGTTATCTGTAAAAAAAATTATATTGTGTGTTACTTATGGACGCTCTTTAACTACTGTGATTCTCAGCGACCCATTTTAAATTGAGCGTGAAATACCGCTTAATTTAGCTCAGAGGTCTCTCTATCAGGATTGAGGTTATTTTACGTACCGTAAATCTACGACACGGGACCAACGACTTTACTTCCCTTCCGAAGGAAGCTATGCTAAAGATATTAACACCCGAAAAAAATCCATCGTCCTCCCCGGATTTGAACCCGCGATCTTGGGTATATGAAGTTAACATGGTAACCATTACACGGAGGACGACTACGTTATCTATACAATAATGGTAGATTTTATGTTTATTTGATTATAATTTTATTTCTATCATGAATAATTACAAGTACCATCTTTGTCGACTCTTTACTTGATCGAAATCTCTCTTAGAATTCTCGAGCATTTCATATGTGAGAATGCTAGCATTCCAGAAATGTTTATATTCTTTTGTTGTGTAAATGGGTTAAAATAATGCATTTATTCATCACTAATATCTCTTCAGATAAGAACATGAAATAACTTCGATTAAAATGGTTTCCATTTGATTGTCGTACACCGAATTGTTTTGCACGGTACTATTCGGTTCTGCGTTGCCTTAAAATGATATTCGGTTCAGGCAATATTCATGTGGCCGCAAAACAAATTTTGGCCATAAAGGTTAAATTGCTAAGCAGTCAATCAAATTTAATATGTACTTTACACATTTATTAATGTCTTGGTTTATTCATGCGTATTGTGTATTTTCATTGTGCGGCGTTAGGTTATGTTTGCATAAATTTAGTATAATTTTCGAAATTGGATTGACATGCTGAAAGTAATTCATGGTTGGATGCATAAAAATAAATGACTATCAATTTCAAACTGTTATTCTTATATAGATACATTTCTCCCACTCCGTATTGCCATAGCATTTTTCCAAAATAGTTTGCGAAATTTAATAACAATTAATTATTTGTAATATTCACTGTGAAATGTCTAGAGAAATGCTTTTAATTTATTACTCTCTGCATGCATACTATGTATATAGTGTATAGAGAAGCCATTGCATTCCACTCAAACATTCGATACCGAGATTTCACGGTAAATAGACATTTTAGGGTTCTCTGTACTCAAAAATAGCATTTTTACTTTCTCTACACTACTATGTACATAATGTATAGAGAAGGTATTGTATAGCACCGAAAAATTCTATACCGAGATTTCACCGGAAATACATGCTTTAGGACTCCCTGAATCCCCCCCCCCAAAATAATAAAAATAAAAAATCAGTTTTAAAACAAATGTCCGTGTATGTGTGTGTGTGTGTGTGTGTGTGTGTGTGTGTGTCTTCTATGCAGCATAGCTCAAAAACAAAAAATCCGTTAAATACCAAACTTGATATTTAAGTTCACGAAGATTTTAAAAAATATCCCCCCAACCCGAACTACCCTTTACATGGAAAAATGTCGATAAAAATAACGATTTTGATTATAATCTCTTATATTTAAGATATTTACATGGCAAATAAAATGCATATCTTAAATTTTCTGGGAATAGCCTCTAAAGACCTCTTTATTCTGGATTAGTTTTTTTTTTTTTTTTTAATTTTGCATAAATAGTAAGCCGTAAAATATAGAAAAAAACATACTCCACAAAAAATGTAGAGCTCAATAAAACACACAATTTATGGCATATACATTTCTGTATTTAGCCGTTTTCGAGATATTCATTGTTATTGGTTCAGTTGTAAAATACTTGAACTTTTCTCATAGGGACACGTGTGAACTCCTGGCCACGTAAAGAAACGGAATTCAATCCCATAGCAACCATATTTTAAAACATGTGACTATCGGTTTAGTCTAGTGCATTCCCTTTTTTCCCTTTTACTTATACGGGACCAAGTAATGTGACCGTTCTGCTTTCTTTATCTCGATTAGCATGAAGTGGATAGAAGAATAAGTTTACTAACAATAATTTGTTACAGAGATGTAGAGAAAGTCATGTGAATGGAACACATCAGACTTTTTTTAACGGATCTCGGAAACAGTGAAGTGAATGACATTAGAAAGAATACTCAGTAAATAATACTGGAACGTGTGCATCATACCTATTTTTACATAGTACATAGATAGAGAAGGTATTGCATTTCACCGAGATTTCACTGGAAATACACGCTTTGGGCTCTCCTGTATGCAAACAAAAGCATATTTATGAAACGATCTCTGTGTATGTATGTGTGTGTCTGTGTGTTTGTGGATAGCACAACTCAAAAAAGAAAATTCGGTTTAATACTAGTTGATATGTAAGTTCAGAATTTTTCAAGGATCCGACAAGAATATTTTCAAGAAATGACTCAAACTACTCTTTACGCAGAAGATTTTTGGAAAGTTCTGATTTTATAAAAAAAATTGCTATAACGATTATATTAAAATACTATATGTTTAAGATATTTGTATGACATATCTTGAATTTTCTGAAGAAGTTTCTGAATTTAGCCTCTGAAGATCTTTTTATTCTGAATGCTTTTGTATAACTGGTAAACAAAAACTTACCAACAGAAAAGTAGTTCTCGTTAAAATATATAATTTATGTCATATACATGTTTTATAGAGCTAATCATTTCCGAGACATTCCATGTTATTGCTTCGTTAAAATTCTAAATGCTTTTCTCAAACAGGAAGCACTCATTCGTTTCATCTCTCTTTTGTTTTACTGCTGACCATTTATACTCGCACCTCACATATTGCAGCTTACACTTCATTATTATCGGTGATTCCCCCATAAACACAACCGGTTGTGAACATTTCAAGATCTTTCACAAGATGGCAGCATATCTGCACATTTGCAAATGCTATCAAAGTTACTCTTAAAGGAAGGATTATTTTGGATGTATTCTAGATAGCCTTATGTTCCTCCAGTCTTATTGGTTGGACTTATGGAAACTATAAAAAAATGCAGTTGTTTGCTACTATAGAGTAAATTGATAGTTTTCATTGGTTGCATAAACAAAGCTTATGATTATATTTTAGAGAAAGGTGCAAGTTTTTGTTTTTATATATTTTCAGAGCAGTGTAATGCAATGTTATGTTTCCGGATTGCATATAATGATTATATATATTTTTAGTTAGTTGTGCCCCGTCAGCTAAAATGTTCACGAGCCGCCTCTGCATGTACTGTTTAATAGATGTCAGAAAGGAACTTGCATTTGAAATTATATTTATGTAACTTTTCATACACAAAACTTAGCTTGTGATGCAACCATGCACAGTGATTGCACTTGAGGTTATTTGGCTGCAGGTAATGTTGGCTATTATGTGTATGCGACGTTGCCAAGCTGCTACAACATATACTATCATGTCTCCAATACCGAATCAAACAGTGCACTAAGCTGTCAATGCAGGTGAATTTTAATAATATAGTTTGTTATTATTAACAATTGAAAATAAATTCATGTATAATACCTTGTAATAAGCTGTATAAATTAATTACAAACCTGAAAATTAGAATTTACACACACAGAGGTGTAATGGTTACTTGCTACCTTTTTATATCCAAGGTCACGGGTTCAAACCCGGCGGAGGACGATGGATTTTTTCAGGCGTAAAAATCCTTAGCATGACATCCTTTGGAAGGGAAGTTAAGCCGTTGGTCCCGTGTCGTAGATTTTAAAAGAACCTCAAGCCTGATAGAGTGGCCTCTGAGCAAAATTAAGCGGTCTTTCACGCCCAATTTAGAATGGGACGCTGATAACCACAGTAGTTAAAGAGCGTCCATAAATAACACGCCATTTACATTTACAGAGGATGGGAGTTGAATAAGTACAAATAATTTAATATTTATTTGAAAAAAATACGTACAACACATAACCGTATCTCATTTGTCCGTTTACTAATAGCAGTGTCATGAATGATTCACAAATTTCAGGAACTATGTATTTTGAACGACCCTACGTTATGCCTCTCATGTGTTTATACACATTAGGGGCAAATTGCAGCTCCTGTGTTCAGTACAACTCGCACATCGCCGACATACATTCACGTGATTCACAGTGAGGAATGAGGTCAGTCACAAAACTTCCTTTACACTATAAATGATTTAACATATGCTGAATTGGCAAATATTCTTTAATTTACGCTGCTACTGGAGAATTTTCAGGTGCTACGAGAGACTGTCCGCGGCAATTCCTAAATGCTCATCTTTCCAAAAGAAAAATATTAACTGCAGTGTATCAAAGGATCTGTAACACAGGTTTTTCTTAATTCACGATTTGAAGTTTTTTAAATGTTGAGGTTTAATCTTTTAATTTCTCACGTTTGCAAGAGGAATAAGGGTGATTTTGTCAATTAAAGAACGGAAGTGCAAATGCTTAAAGGTTAGTTGAATTTTTAATTTGTTCAATAAAATCAAATTTAAATAAAGCATAATAATGTCATTGAGTTCAATATTCTTAAATTGAAGCCTGAATTTACTGTGGATTCCTAATCAAATAATGTTGTAGGAGAATAAAAATATAAGTAGGTTAAAGTTTCAATATTTCTGAAACGTATGTTGACTCAGTAAAAGTTTCAGAATAATAGCCGTCCTAAAAGAATCTGAAAATTTCCTCATGGACATAACTATGAAAAATAGCGAGAAAAATACAAGTACTGCATCATCACATGCTTATATAAATATTTGCACGAGTTCACCCTTTTTCATTTTTATGTCCGAAACTGTTTGTTTGCAATTCTATATTCTAACACATACACAAGCACCATTTTCAAGCTTTTCGATAATTTTCAGTTTCTCGTGTATTTTAAGCGATTTATCCCGATGATATTGCAGGTTTACTAAACGACATTATGCACTCGATTTGTTTCTTAATGACTGAGAAGGGCAAGTGTTAAACTAACCCTTCTGACAAGAGTTACAAGCCCCATCATCGGTACAGCAGGAGTGTGGGAAGGGAGGCAACCTAATGTGCCATTTTTTTGTTTTGTTTCATTTATATAGCCCCCTTTAACATCTAAGGTCATATCAACTCGTAGTCTATAGGTACTTTTACGTTGGTTTAAATCATTATGTTTTACTTAAACACGCACACATTCACACTCACATACAAACTTCCAAACTCTGTGGGGGATAGGGAATAATTCTGGCTAAAGAAAAATTCCCCACCCCAGCCGGGAATCGAACCCGGGACCCCCGGGTGAGAAGTCAGCGTAATGTACCGTTGTCACTAATGCATTCCTGGTATTCCTAAGAAATTGCTATTGTACAGTTTTCCCTGTAAAGAGTAGTTTGGCATGGGAGGATTTAGTTAAAAATCTTCGTTTCGCAACCTTGTAAGATACCAAACTTAAATACCAAGTTTCTTAAAAATGGATCTTTTAGTTTTTGAGCTCTTCTGTCCACAGGAACATACACACTCTGACCTTGTTTTAAAATGCTTCTTTTTTTTTTTTTTTTTTTTACTCAGGAAACCTCAAAACATACATTTCCGTTGAAATCTCTTTATGGAATTTTTGGGTGCAATATAATACCTTCTCTAGATTCTTAAGTGTATAGTGTGTGTAGAGAAGGTAAATTAATATTTAAATTTGAAATTAGGAAAAGTGGTATTCTTGAATTTGGATTTTCTCTGAAAGGTGTTTTGCTATCCTTTGACGTCAGTGTCAACTCGAAAATGATTAACAGGATGCTTTGACAATGCCACAATTTTGGCACGAAACTTCTTTAAGAATTCCAGTCTACAATTAACAAAATTTTATATAGAAAGAAATTTCCTTATCTAGAGGAGGATATACTGATCTTCGTTTTAATGTATTGTTTGCCATCTTTGGAATACCTGTAGCTAAGAAACAAGTTTCATGTGAGTCAAATCTGAAAGTAGGTACAAGAGTATCCTGGTGTGGTTTGGCAGATTTCAGTATCCAACTATTTGGCTGGGAAAACATGGGAACAGGCAATTCCAATTTATTTTGGTATTGAGCTTGTAGCGCGTGTTAATGAACGGCAAATTATTCGGGAACATGTGTGCACATATTTTATTCCCTGTCTTATATTTTGGGCGTTCAGTGTTATTTTTCTTGCTTTATTATTTTAGCTACTAGTACTTAGACTAATTAGAAGAAGTTTGTATTCTATTGAAAACCTCAAAACAGAGATGTTATCATAAATACATGTTTTGAGGCCCTCTAAACACAAATTAAAAATCTGATGATTTATATACCTTTCTCTACCTGTTCTGCAATAAAACTATTCTTACGTCGAGTATACATCAAAATAAATATTAGCAGAAATGGTCGTATTACTTGCTTCCTTGTAAGCAGAAGGAAGATAAGGGAATACACTAAGTTTAAGCAATAGCCAAATCGTTTAAAAGCTATCGCTATGTGAAACAATCGTATTTGGTTTTCTTTGCGTGGTTAAGAGTAAAACAAAAGAGGTATGAAACGAAAGATATGTTCCTGTTTGAGAAGAAGGTATATCTTGGAAAGATTAACTCTACAAAAATGTATGTGACATAAATGTGTTATATATGTTATATATATATTTGTAATAAGTTTTTGTCTAACCCAGTATGAAGAGGTCTTCAGAAATTATTCATAGAAAATCCAAAATATACATTTCATCATGAAAATATCTTAAACATATGGGATTTTAAACCAAACCCTTAGTCATTTTTGAGAATCACATCTTTGAAAGATATTGAATTTAAATACCAAGTTTAGTATTTAACGGACTTTTCATTTTGGAGCTATTCTGCACACATACATACACCAAAAATACACCTGGACATTTTTCAAAACGGACCTAGTTTAGTTCAGGGAGTCCCAAAACATATACTTCCAGTGAAATCTCAGTATCAAATTTATGGGTAGAATACAATACCTTCTCTATCTACCATGTACGTTGTACATACATGGAAAATAAAAATATTCGCACGCGCGCGTGTATGTCTGACTGTGAACAGCATAACTACAAAATAAAAGATTTTTAATTGCCAAACATCCCCTCATCCCAAACTACTGTTTATACGGAAAACTTTGCGAACATTTTTATTTTCTGAAAAATAGTTCATCTTTGTCTAAGATATTTTCATAAAACTTGGAATGTAGATATATCTTAAGTCCAAGAACAGAATATAAATAAAAATGTTTGTGGCGTTGACCATTTTCCAGGTCTTCTTTGTTATTGATTTAGATTTTTTTTTTTTTTTTTGTATTTTCCTCAACTGCAAATCACTATTCTTTTTTTTTACTTTCTCTACCATGTACGTACAGTAGAGAAGCTATTGTATTCAACCCAAAAATTCACCGGAAATCTATTTTTTGAGACCCTAATATTTTTAGAAAAAGGTCCACATGCGTGTGTGTAGATTTACGGCACGTAAAAGAACCTCAAGTCTTCTAAAGGGGTCTCTAAGCAAAATTAACCGGTCTTTCACATCCAACATAGAATGGTTCGCTGAGAAAATCAGCACTTAAAGAACATCGATAGTAAAAACTCCATTTCCATTTTTATTGTTTTTAACGCCCGCTTTTACTACAAATGACACCGCAAGCGATGACGCTGATGATATATGGAATGAAGATGGAGCACCGGTGGAATGCGATGGCGGGGAAACCGGAGAACTCGGAGAAAACCCGACCCTGCGCCGCTTTGTCACCACAAATCCCACATGGGATCACTTGGGATCGAACCCGGACCACCTGAGTGAGAGGCAGGTGGTCTAACCACTCCGCCATGGCACGGCCATTTCCATTTTTGTGCGCGCATGCTGTAAACAGTATAACTCAAAAGGGAAAAGTTATTTAAATACTTTCAATCTTAAACAATTCTAACGCATATCGCTGATCTCAACCATATATTAAAGACGTTTACATCACGAATAAAACGTATATCTTGAATTTTCTGGGAATAGCTTCCGAAGACCTGTTTATTCTGAATGAATTTTGCTGAAGTTTGCATAGCTAGTAAAGTGTAAGAGTTAGACAAAAACAAATGCACAATTTATGTCACATAGTTTTTTTTTTTTTTTTTTTTTTTTTTTTTTTTTTTTTTTTTTTTTTTGTGGAGTTTACTGTTTTCGAGATATTGCTATTAGTTCAATTGCAAAGTACTTATACTTTTCTCAGACAGGAAGTGTCAGTTTTTATTTTGTTCTACTCCTTGGCAAGCAAAGACGCCATTTGCAATGACAATCGCATAACGACAGCTTTTAACACATTTGACTATCACTTTAGCATAGTACATTCCTTTAGTTCCCTTCTAAGTAATAAGAACATTCTGCTAATATTATCTCGATTAGTATTGTATAGAAAAAATCTCATGAGTTCCATTCACATGACTTTCTCTGCTTCTCTGCTAATCGAGAAAAAATTAGCAGCAATAGTCTTATTAGTTGCTTCCTTGTAAGTAGAAGCTTAATAAGGGAGTACCATGGATTAAAGTTGTAGTCAAAAAATGCAAGTAACATAAATCGTGTGTTTTAAGGTGCTCTACATTTTTTGTGTGGAAAGTTTTTGTCCATCTCGTATGGTTTAGCAGATATACAAAATTGTGTAAAATTAATACAGAATAAAGTATTCTTCAGAGGCTATTCCCAGAAAATTCAAGATATGCATTTTATTTTTCAGGTAAATATCTTTAATATACAAAATTTTAATCAAAATCGTTAGAGCCATTTTAAGAAAATCAGAATTTTTGAAAAATTTTCCATGTATAGGATAGTTTGAGGTGGGGGGATTTTTCTCAAAATCTTCGTGTCGCATCCCTGGAAGATACTAAACTTAAATACCAAATTTTACCGACTTTTCGTTTTTGAGCTATCGTGTTCACAGACACTCGGACACACGGACTTTTTTCTGAAAATGCTTTTTTTTTTTGATACAGGGGCCACTAAAACATATATTTCCGGTGAAATCTCGGTATCGAATTTTTGGGTGGAGTGCAATACCTTCTCTATACACTACATCTTTTGTAAGACATTTGTTTGTAGAACGGCTGGAGAAAGCCATGTGAGTGTAACACACCAGCTTTTTAGTCAAGTTGTTATGTTTTTATTTCTCCAAACTGGGTAAGTGGTACATATACTAAATTTGTCTTCTTTATTCTTTGTTTCACACCTTCTCCGACTCCTCCATCACTTGCCACGACACTACTCAAATATGTAAACTCTCTCACTTCTTCCAAATCTATGATCTCTGCCTTTATAAGATCCGCTTTCCTTGTTTGCAAACTCGTTGTTTTTGTTTTTTGGCAAGTGTAGTGTTAGGTACAATCAAAATAGATCTACTCATTTATATATTTGTTTACAGCTTGAAGCATGCCTGTCGTTGCACATGGCTAACCTTGAGAACACCATCTGTGAGTGTGACGCCTGCAATAACGTCAGTTTAAGTTCGCTAAACATTTTAACGCAGCACTGCAAATTGCTTTTAGAAGTGCTTGGTACTGCTATGCACTCCCTTGTACGTGTATTAACGTAGTAAGTGGAATTTAAAGCAAACATTTCGTCAAATGGGTTGGGCTGTGCACATGTTGGTTTGCTCGTCGCATTTTCACTTTCTCAAGCTATTCAATCGGTTTCTGCTTGCTTCTTAAGTGCTAACCCAGTATGCATGCGCGAAGCACTGGGAGACGATAAAACATCCCATGAAAATTAGGGGAAATTAAGACTTTCAGAACAGAAAACTTAGGATATAAATAAAAAAATCTGATGTGTAATATTCACATGACTTTCTCTATATCCCTGCAACAAATTATTCTTAAAAAGCTTATGCTTCTATTTACTTTATGCTAATCAGAAAAAATTAGCAGAAATAGTGTTATTACTTGCTTCCTTGTAAGTAGAAGCGAAATAAGGGACTACCATAGGTTAAAGTGATATTCAAAAGCTGGTTGCTATGTCAATGAAGTTCCTTTGTTTATATGGATCGGAGTTGACAAATTCCTGTATGAGAAAAATATATGTTTTTCATAGCAGAAACCAAAAATAAGGAATGTCTCAAAAACGACAAACTCCACGAAAAAATGTATATAACATAAATTGTGTGTTTTAATGTGCTCTACATTTTTTGTGTAGTAAGTTTTTGTCCATCTCTTACGGTTTAGCAGTTATTGAAAATTCAGTAAAATTCATCCGGAATAACTACTCTTCAGAGGCTATTCCTAGGAAATTCAAGATATACATTTTATTTGTCAGGTAAATATGTTTAATATACGAAATTTTAATCAAAATCGTTAGAGACATTTTTGAGAAAATAAAAATGTTAGCAAAAAAGTTCCATGTAAAGGGTAGTTGGGAGTGGGGGATTTTTCTCAAAATCTTCGTGTCGCATCCCTGGAAGATACTAAACTTAAATACTTACTTTGGTATTTTACCAACTTTTCGTTTTTGAGTTATCGTGTTCACAGACACACGGACACACACACACACGGACCTTTTTGTGAAAATGCTTTTTTTTTGGATATTGGGGACCCTAAAACGTATATTTCCGGTGAAGTCCTGGTATCGAATTTTTGGGTGGAGTGCAATACCTTCTCTATACACTATGTACATAGTGCGTATAGAGAAAGTAAAAAATGTGTTCCATCCACATGACTTTCTGCAACAATTACTGTTAAAACGCTTATTCCTCTACCTACTTCTGGCTAATTGAGAAAAATATTAGCAGAAATTGTGTTTATTATTAGTAGAAGGAAAATAAAGGAATACTCTAGGCTAAAGCGATAGTCAGATCATTTAAAAGCCGATTGCCACGTGGCTGAATTCCGTTTCTTTGCATGGCCGGGAGTTTACAAATTCCCATATGAGAAAAGTTTATGTATATATATATATATATATATACATACATATATGTGTGTATATATGCCTTAGATTGTGTGTTTTAACAAGATATACATTTTTGTCCATCTCTTACCGGTTACCAGTTCTGCAAAATTCATCCAGAATAAAAAGGTATTCAGAGGATATTCCCAGAAAATTCAAGATAATACATTTTATTTGTCGTGTAAATATGTTTAATATGCAGTATTTTAAACACATTCAGAGAATCAGAATTTTCGATTTTTTTCTTCATGTAAAGGGTAGTTTGGGATTTGGGAGTTTTCCCTTAAACCTTCTAGTTGGATCCTTGGATGATGCTGAGCTTAAATACCAAGTTTGGTATATTACCAACTTTTCGTTTTTGAGCTATCGTGTTCACAGGCAGACGGACACACACACATGCATGGATCCTTTTTTCTAACCACGCTTTTTTTATGCAGGGGACCCAAAAACGCGCATTTTCGGTGGAATCTTGGCATTGAATTTTTGGGTAGAGTGCAATGTCTTCTCTACCGACGTACCATGCATAACCATGTACCAAAAAAATGTTTACAAAAGATTCTTCTTCTCTATACTCCATGTTAATCGAGATATAAGGAAACACTAAGCAATAGCGACAGTCAAAGATATTAAAAGCTGTCGCTAAGCGATTGTGATTGAAATTCTTCTTTGCATAGCAGGAATAAACAAACGAAACACTAATTATATTCTTTTTGAGAAAAATATCAGTAATTTAATACTGAAATCAATAGTAAGAAATATCTCGGAAAGGTTAGCTACACAACAAAAATATAAGCGATATACATTGTGTGTTTTGACGAGATCTGATACTTTATGTAATAAGTTTTTGTCTATCTCTTAGGGTTTACCAGCTATGCAAAAGTCATTCAGAATGATCAGGCTATTCCTACGAAATTCAGGAATACATTTTATTTGTCATTAAATATCCGTAATATATGTTATCTTAATCAAAACGTTAGAGCCATTTTTCGGAAAAGCTTAACTTTCAGTCTATCCCATAATATTTACCAGCTATACAAAAGTCATCCATAATGACTTAAGAGGCTATTTCCAAGAAATACAAGATATACGCTTTATTTGTTAGGAAAATGTCAGCAATACACGGTGTTATAATCAAAATTGTTTGAGCCATATTTGAGAAAATCAAAAGTTTTTAAAACTGTTTCCATGTTAAAGTTAATTTGTGTTGGATGAATTTTCTTTAAAATCTTCGGGTCGCATCCTTGAAAGATGCTGATCCTAAACATCAGATTTTGTATTTAACCTAATTTTTGTTTTTTAATTATTCGGATCTCAGAGGCAAACGTATAGACATACTCATTCGGACATTTTTCTGAAAATGCTTTATTTGGATTCAGAGGATCTTAAAACGCGTACTTCTGGTGAATCTAGTTATCGAATTTTTGGATGGAATGCAATAACGTTTCTACTCACGTACTATGTATGAATTAGAGAAAGTAAAATATTGGTCGAAAGTACTAACGTGTTCCGGAATAAATCCTGGTCAACTGAAACAATTATATATCGTATGCCTTGAGTCATTCCCGTCAAATATGCTATTACTTTCTCTACACGTACTATGTACATAGTGAATAGAGAAGGTGTTGCATTCCACCCAAAAATTCGATACCAGAAATACTAGTACATGTTTTGGGTCCCCCTGAATAAAGAAGAAGAAGAAGAAAAAAAAAGCATTTTCATAAAAAGTCCGTGTGTGCGTGTGTCTGTGGACAGCATAGCTTAAAAACGAAGACCATTGAATATCAAACTTGGTATTTAAGTTTGGTATCTTTCAAGATGCGACACGAAGATTTTCAAGAAAATCTCCCCACCCACAACTACTCTTTACATGGAACTTTTTTAGAAAATTTTGATTTTCTTAAAAATGGCTCTAACGACCTTGATTAAAATGTCGTATATTAAAGATATTTACCTGACAAATAAAATTTATATCTTGAATTTTCTCGGAATAGACTCTGAAGACTACTTTATTCTGCATGAATTTTACGAAATTTTGCATAACTGCTAAACCGTAAGAGATGGACAAAAACTTACCGCACAAGAAATGTAGAGCAATTTAAAACACACCATTTATGTTATATACATTTTGCGTGGAGTTGACCGGTTTTTAGATACTCCTTGTTTGTGGTTTCAGCTTTGAAAAACTTATACCTTTCTCATACAGGAATTTGTCAACTCATGTCCATACAAACAAAGGAACTTTGGTCACATAGCAACCAGCTTTTGACTATCATTTTAACCTATGGTACTCCCTTATTTTGCTTCTATTTACAAGGAAGCAAGTAATAAGACTATTTCTGCTAATTTTTTTCTCGATTAGATGAAGTCAATAGAAGCATAAGCTTTTTAACAATAATTTGTTACAGAGATGTAGAGAAAGTCATGTGAATGGAACACATTAGATTTTCTTCTTCTGCTTGAGCTTCAATTGAATTGATTTTGTAGTATCTAAGAGAAATCAGCAAGTCCCAAGAAATGCGGATAAACATCTGAGGTGTACATATATGCAAAAACAAAGCCTCTTGTGGCAGCTTTGCACGAATAAATGGAAAGAGAGCATGTAGGAAACCTGAGTACAAGTTAACGGATGTCGAGGGAATCTGATACTGCGGATTCAGGAGGTGGTGATTCCAGATTAGGAGAGTAGTCACATTACTCTTGACAGTGTTCTGTCTGCACCATAACCTTATAAGGACGTTGACAATAATAAGTGTGCACTCTGGAAATGGTAACATCCTCAACAAGAAGATAGCGTTACTCCAACTTCTGGAATGACCCCAAGAACATCAGGTAATCCAATTTGTATTCAACGAATAATCAGCCCGCTATGTGGGAATTTAGTGCCTCTTTTTAAGGAAACACTGTAACAAATCCAACTTCTATTTCATTTAACAAAGATGGCATTTTTATAACATGACGTACTAAGCACAACATGAGACATTTTCAAAGCAACTATTTTTTTTTAAATCATAATTCTTAATTTTACAAATTTGGTTCACATTTCAAATTTAGTATCATTGAAAATTAGCACGTTCGTTATAGATGTAACTAATATTAAATCTATGGATGAGTTTTGAAACAAAAAACTTGTATATTTGTAGAATTTTGAGTTTCTCAACATTTTAAGGAAATACAATGATTTGTTCTTAATATTTTAACAGGCATATGAATAGGGAAACAGTTCATAAAGTATATGAGGGTATAGAGTATAATGTTCGGTATTCCAGTTTTAAAAACACACCTGTGCTATGCCAAGCACTTGATGGTTGTTAGTTGCTTTGCGGCTCTGCCTTACAAATCACCCGCAACCATCTCATGACTGTTTCACTTTATTTTCTACTGCCTGTTTTGGTTTCCTGTTGTTAGGGAGACATATCAATGCAATGTTTTTACCACACTAGATGACGAACTTTCTCGGTAGCCAGTCAAAACTTATTTCAATGCTTGGCCGACTGTACTATGCAAGATTGTTTTCTGGAATCTCCAGTCCTTAAAAGCCTTTAGCGATGTCTTGGCTGACTGTATCATGTGGGTTTGCTTTCTCGAATCTCCCGCGCTCAAAGCCTTTATAAATACCTTGGCTGTGTCAGGTTGATTTACTTTCTCGAATCTCCCGCGCTCAAAGCCTTTATCGATACCTTGGCTGTGTCAGGTTGATTTACTTTCTCGAATCTCCCGCGCTCAAAGCCTTTATCGATACCTTGGCTGTGCCAGGTTGATTTCCTTTCTCGAATCTCCCGCGCTCAAAGCCTTTATCGATACCTTGGCTGTGCCAGGTTGATTTACTTTCTCGAATCTCCCGCGCTCAAAGCCTTTATCGATACCTTGGCTGTGTCAGGCTGATTTACTTTCTCGAATCTCCCGCTCTCAAAGCCTTTATCGATACCTTGGCTGTGCCAGGTTGATTTACTTTCTCGAATCTCCCGCGCTCAAAGCCTTTATCGATACCTTGGCTGTGCCAGGTTGATTTCCTTTCTCGAATCTCCCGCGCTCAATGCCTTTGTCGATACCTTGGCTGTGCCAGGTTGATTTACTTTCTCGAATCTCCCGCGCTCAAAGCCTTTATCGATACCTTGGCTGTGCCAGGTTGATTTACTTTCTCGAATCTCCCGCGCTCAATGCCTTTGTCGATACCTTGGCTGTGTCAGGTTGATTTACTTTCTCGAATCCCCCGCGCTCAAAGCCTTTATCGATACCTTGGCTGTGTCAGGTTGATTTACTTTCTCGAATCTCCCGCGCTCAAAGCCTTTATCGATACCTTGGCTGTGCCAGGTTGATTTACTTTCTCGAATCTCCCGCGCTCAAAGCCTTTATCGATACCTTGGCTGTGTCAGGTTGATTTACTTTCTCGAATCTCCCGCACTCAAAGCCTTTATCGATACCTTGGCTGTGCCAGATTGATTTACTTTCTCGAATCTCTCGCGCTCAAAGCCTTTATCGATACCTTGGCTGTGCCAGGTTGATTTCCTTTCTCGAATCTCCCGCGCTCAAAGCCTTTATCGATACCTTGGCTGTGCCAGGTTGATTTCCTTTCTCGAATCTCCCGCGCTCAAATCCTTTATCAATGACTTGAATGATGTATCATGTGGGTTTGGCAACATTCTTAAACTTTACAATTGTCACTATTAAAAACATAACAATTTTGTGATCTCAACTTATTGTGGTGATGCAGATCTGTGGAAAAATAACTTGTCTAAGAAGCGGAATATTATAAGCGCTCAAATAAGAATATTTGCAATATTTCTGAATTCTTTGGAAAGTGTTCATATTTGGTAGTAATCTTGCACAATATCCTGTGCTCCACTTTAATCATTATCTAAACTAAAGTCACAAATAGAGAAAAGGTAGGTTATTTACCTATATAGTAATTTAAAAATCGTTAGACTGATTTTGATGATTTGTTTCTTTCTGAAAAACACTAATCCAGAAAAAAATAGACTATAAAATTGTATTTCAATTTAAACATGACCAGAATAAGCTAGAATACTGCGGCGCTGTGGTGAATCGTTAGACTGCTCTTCTCTCACCAAGGCGGTTTCAATTCCCACGACACCACAGATGGGATTTGTGGTGGACAAAGTGGCATCTGGATCGGTTTTCTCAGAGTTCTCCGGTTTTCCCATTTATTCAAGCACCAGCCTCATAGTGACGTTTCCTTTTATCAATTTCAGCGTTATTTCATATTATCTGCTTTCTCACCGATGATCATACCAGGCATCGAGCTGATCATCCATCCTGGCTACTCTCTCTGGTCCTGAGTCCATCTGCTCAACAGCCGACCGGCCCCAGGCGCTGCTTCATACGAGGAGGATAAACTCAGGCAGAAGAAGAAACTAGAATATGCATCTGAAATAGGACAATAAGTGCTTGAAATATAATAGTGAAGAAAGCCTTGAAAATTCGTTGAGAATACCGTAGCTTAGAAAATGTAAATATATACAACACCACGCGTGTATCATCTGATAAAATTCTCCAGTTCTGCAGATAGCTATTTTGTGAGGTTATGTATGTCAAAACTTTTTAATATTGCTTATACAAAACGTTTTGCTACATTTTCCGTAGTGTGTTGTATTCGTATTCAATACCAGTGCACACTAAATTATTTTACCGTGAGAAAAAGGGTCCAGCCTCTCGTCTACTTTATTGAAAGTTATTAGCTACTCACATCTTACTTTTCTCGATGTTAGAAGACTGTGCACATTTACGAAATGTTTAAATTGCTGGCTAGGAGGTGAAGCATTTTCATACTTTCCCAGTTTCTCTTAATTTCGTGGAATTTTGATTTCAGTAGTTTTAAGTGTGAAAACAGCGATGCCTTTATACTAAGAATTTCGGCAAAAGAATGTACAAAAGTTTGGAAGTGAATCTACTGTAATTATCTAAGAATACTAGACCATTCCCGTGCTTTATCTCCGGTATGTAAAGGAATTTGGAAGACTGGCGGCTGTAAGTAAAGAAAATCATAAATATACATCTACCTATGCATTTTCGTTAACACCGGAGGATCTATCATATTGTTTGTTTCTTTATTTATTTGTCTACTTTTATAGCTTTAACGGCGAATGTGTTAGGTGAGATACCTCGTTGAGTAGTTGACAGTATCCTTCTATGTCTGATCCCTATGCCACGCCACTTTTTGGTTCCCGCCAAGCAGATGACGTTAGGGCTCTCTCTACTCTAGCTGCAGATTTATTGTTGCTATTAGGGTTACAGAAAATTAATGTTATAAGATGTGAACGTAATGTTCACCGTAAATATCGTTTAGAATCGTTTTCTCAGACCTCTTCAGATCACCGTCTATTTGGCTAAATGTACTCTTCAAAGGCGCCGTCCGTTAATGTACCTTTCTTTAGACCCCTTTCACAATGAAAATTATCCGTAAGCATAATGAAAACTTAAAAGCTAAATAATGCATATTATGATGGAACCGGTCACAATGAATCGCCTAAACATAAAAATAAAATTTTAATTAAACATAAATTTAGAAACAGTTTAGTCTACGCGAAGCATAAGAAACTATCCAATCAGAGGGCGATTCTCCTCACGTGTGATCATTCTTCTCTCTCCGTCGGCATGATTCGCTAATTTCCTTTTTGTATAAGATCAAAGACCGGGAATCAGTGGGATATCTATAAAAATTGCAACAAAATAAACTAAATAATGTATAATAAAATACATGTAATTATATATAACTATTATATTATATAACGTTTTGAAATTATAAGTACAACCGTTCAGTTGTATATTCATCATAAACAAATAGATCTATTTGCAAAACCTCTTTTGGCGGCGGTCACTTCGCAGGCCGCCATATTAGCTCTGCTGTGTAACGCTCTCTTGCCGCTTATATGTCCTTGTGGATGACAAATACGATGTAGGGATCTCTTTCTGCAAGCAAAACTCTTAATAAGGTTTCTTTAATTTTGGTACCAGCTCAAAATGGTTTGTAGTTCAAACAATTCTTCCTCCAAACCTCCAATGACTAAATATCTGAAAAAAAAAAGTTTATCACCTAATCGGGGATTTCCATCAAAAGCAGATCCTTAAATTTTTGGTCCTAGCTTAATGCAAATTTTCAGTAAACATCAGGATGAATTCTGCTCTTTTCATTTAACTCGGAACTATAGTTCTAGCAACGGAAACAATTCGAAACGGAAATAATATGATGTTTTGCTCGATAGGACTTGGTAGGGCACATCTCAATCGCCTCCAACGCCCCCCCCCCAACCCAAAATACTCTGGGTACCCTCTGCGTACTTCTCACCGAATACTGCAGAACCTTTGTTCCAGATTAGAAGTCACAATCTAGTTGCCCTTTTAACAAAAAGAGCAAATTCGTGCGATGTGTCTGCGAATCATTTACTGTGCTCTGTGCGAAAAGCAACAATTCCTTCAGTGATGTATCAATACCCAATCATGTAATCCACTTTTCATAGGTTAATACACCTATTTTAGGTTTATGATTAGTAGAATAATTGTTCTATAATGCCTCTAGCATTAGGCTTTATACTTCGGATATGAACATACACCTACATCTTTTCATAGGTTTTCTTTTATAGTAATTGCAAAAAAAAATCTGATGTGTTCCATTCACATGACTTTCTCTATATCTCTGCAATAAATTATTTTTAAAAAGCTTATGCTTCTATTTACTTGCTGCTAATCGAGAAAAAATTAGCAGAAATAGTCTTATTTCTTGCTCCCTTGTAAGTAGAAGTGAAATAAGGGAGTACCATAGGTTAAAGCGATGGTCAAAAGCTGGTTGCTATGTGACTGAAGTTCCTTTGTTTGTATGGTCAGGATTTCACAAAGTCCTGTATGAGAAAATTATGTGTTTTATAGCTGAAACCAAAAACAAGGAATATCTCAAAAACAACCAACTCCACGAAAAATATGTATATAACATAAATTGTGTGTTTTAAAGTGCTCTATATTTGTTGTATGGTAAGTGTTTGTCCATCTCTTACGGTTTAGCAGTTATTCAAAATTCCATAAAATTCATTCCCAGAAAATTGAAGATATAGATTTTATTTGTCAGGTAAATATCTTTAATATACGAAATTTTAATCAAAATCGTTAGAGCCATTTTTAAGAAAATCAACATTTTCGAAAAAAATTCCATGTAAAGGGTAGTTTGGGGTGGGGGGATTTTTTTTCCACATCTTCGTGTCACATCCCTGGAAGATACTAAACTTAAATACCAAGTTTGGTATTTTACCGACTTTTCGTTTTTGAGTCATCGTGTTCACAGACACACACACACACACACACACACGCGCGGATCTTTTTGTGAAAATGCTTTTTTTTGGATACAGGGGACCTTAAACATATATTTCCGTTGAAATCTCGGTATCG
Organism: Hymenopus coronatus; assembly: GCA_030762935.1. Lineage (NCBI taxonomy): Eukaryota > Metazoa > Arthropoda > Insecta > Mantodea > Hymenopodidae > Hymenopus > Hymenopus coronatus. The sequence goes on along the minus strand of CM060889.1, from coordinate 42,044,846 downwards.
AATTTTTGGGTGGAGTGCAATACCTTCTCTATACACTATGTACATAGTGCGTATAGAGAAAGTAATAATGAGCATTATTAAAGTATTAACACAATAAAACAACAAACTCCTTAACTTGATTAATATTATTGTAATCGCAGTGTATGTTCAACAGTATGAGAATTAATTTGAAAATCCTTCACACTTATAGCAGCGAATACCAACAGACATATTGATAATTAATTGGTGTCGAATACAATTCGAAAGAAATGTTCTTCTCCTTGGCAACGTCGTACTCACTTGTATGAGTTGAGTTTTTTGAGTGCAGAACTTTGTCGCAAACTGAACTTATCCGTCACCTTCTATAAACATAAAAGCATGCTTAGACTAATTATCAGGAATGTAAATAAAATGGCTAGAGAAAATTTCCATAGGAAGTACTGCAAATCCTGGGTTTGCCAAGAGCTTCACCAAATGGAGTAGCATAAGCAGAATTAGGAAGATTGGGAAAATTGTGGAAAGCTGCTAATATACTAGGCGAGAATTAGAATGTTCAGAATATTGTACATCAGCTTATCGTAATACAGGAAAGAATAAATCAAAACGATTCATTGCTATATGAGATAAAGGAAATGATATACGGAAAGCTAGGGAATCACTTCAGATTGGGTTTTTGAAGAAAGTTGTCTGTAACAGGGAAGACTTATCTTGATGTATGAGGTAACAGGGAAGACTTATCTTGATGTATGAGGTAACAGGGAAGACTTATCTTGATGTATGAGGTAACAGGGAAGACTTATCTTGATGTATGAGGTAACAGGGAAGACTTATCTTGATGTATGAGGTAACAGGGAAGACTTATCTTGATGTATGAGGTAACAGGGAAGACTTATCTTGATGTATGAGTTAACAGGGAAGACTTATCTTGATGTATGAGGTAAAGCAGTGAAGGGTTTGAGAAGAGGGAGTGATTTGCAGAAATGCCCCTTGTGTCACCTGAACTTAAATAAAAAGGAATGGGCAACTTACCAAAAGAAATTCAAGCCATAAAATGAATGACGTAAACTCTAAGAGCACCGTAATCGAAATTGGACATTTTTTTGGGTAGAGTAAGAGCCAAATGGTTGACAAAATAAGTCAGGAGGACGAAGATGAAAGTAGGTAATATGTATTAGACTAAGGTATATGTAGGATCCAATAGCTCGACAACCTGTTTGTCACATTTGAGTCTGTTGGGATGTCCAGAAACTCAGTCTGTAGTCTGTAGGTTAAAATATTTTAACTAAACATGTTTTAACCTACAGCCCGAAATTTTTAAATTTTAAAACTATGGACACCGGCCGTGAAAGCTTACGCATATGAGAAAATATATATTTATTTGTGAAATTTATGGAAAATACACTCATTTTATTATAGGTATAACATTTTCCTTCTAGGCAGGCATAAACGTCAATGAGTTACTTTTTGTTCTCGACATTATAAAGTGACACTCGACGTACACATGTTTACCAACTGCATGCTCGGAGCAAGGCTATTTGCTGCGACACAAAATAAAGCGAGTTGTTTGTCACTCTAGTGCATTATACAATAATTTCATAAAGAATTAGTGGATAATTTAACCGTCAGTGAAAGCGTAATAAGGCACCTGTTGACTGTTGGCTAAGCCAGTTGGTATGTCTTTAGAAATAAAAAAAGTTTATTGTTTCGCAAATAGGAAACGCAAAAGAAGATTTTTGTTTCCACAACAGACAATTGTAAACAGAAATACTGACAGGCCATCAACACAAATGGAGCGAGATATTGCGTAATCTTCTGCATTATCTGGGAACAGCCCCATATGTTGCAGATAACACTAAGTGAGCCCGCTACATGTCGAAAAATCCCGTCTAGTACAGCAAGCTAATGAACCAAAGCTGCTTTTCAGTAAAAAAAACATTAGCAGAATGTTCTTATTACTTAGTTTCTTATAAGTAGAAGGGAACTAAAGGAATGCGCTATGCTCAACTGTTACTCAAATCTTTTAAAAGCTGCCGTTAGGCAATTGTCATTTCAAATTGCTTCTTTGCTTGGCCAGGGGGATTTCTGTTTGAGAAAAGTATAAGTACTTCACAACTGAAACCAATAACAAGGAATATCTTGGAAACGGTTACCTCCACAACAAAAATGTAAAGGATATAAATTGTTTATCTTGACGAGATATACATTTTTGTGTAGTAAGTTTTCGTCTATCCGTTACACTTTAGCAGTTGAGTAAAATTCGGCAAAATTCATCCATAATAAAGAGGTCTTCAGAGGATCTTCCCAGAAAATTCAGCATATACATTCTATTTGGGATCTAACTAGATTTAATAAACGGGATTTTAATCAAATTCTTAAGAAAATTAAAACATTCGAGCATTTTTCCATGTAAAGGGTAGTTTGTGGGGGGGGGGATTATCTTGAAAATATTCGTGTCCCTTCCTTGGAAGCTACCAAACCTAAATACCACGTTTGGTATTTAACGGTCTTTGCTATTTTGAGCTGTGCTGTCCACACACATACACACACACACATGGACCTTTTTCCAAAAAAGCCTTTTTAGATTCAGGGGGACACAAAACACGTATTTCCGGTGAAATCTCGGTATCGAATTTTTGGGTGCATTACAATCCTTCTCTATACACTATGTACATAGTACGTGTAGAGAAAGTAAAAAACGTAAGCGTTATATTCACAAGCTCTTCTCTGAAAATGTATTTTAATAAGACTATTTCTGCTAATTTTTTCTCGATTAGCATGAAGTAAATAGAAGCATAAGCTTTTTAACAGTAATTTGTTGTAGAGAGGTAGAGAAAGTCATGTGAATGGTACACATCAGATTTTTACTTTCCCTACACGTGCTATGTACATAGTGTATAGAGAAGGTATTGCACTCCACCAAAAAATTCAGTACCGAGATTTCAACGAAAAGTTGCTAAAATACCAAACTTGGTATTTAAGTTTACTGTCTTCCAGGGATGCGACACGAAGATTTTGAGAAACATCCCACCACCCCAATTGCATGGAACTTTTTTCGAAAATTTTTATTTTCTAAAAAAAAGCCTCTAACGACTTTGATTAAAATATCATATATTAAACATATTTACCTGACAAATAAAATGTATATGTTGAATTTTCTGAGAATAGCCTCTGAAGATTACTTTATTCTGAGTGAATTTTACGAAATTTTGCATTATGATATATACATTTTTCTCGTGGAGTTAATTAATTTTGAAATATTCCTTATTTTTGTTTTCAGCTTTGAAAAACTTACTTTCTCATACAAAAATTTGTCACATATCAACTAGCTTTTGACTATTACTTTATTCTATGGTAGTCCCTTATTTCGCTTCTACTTAGCAGGAAGCAAATAATACGACTATTTCTGCTATTACTCTAAATTAGCATAAAGTTGCAGAGATGTAGAGAAAGTCATGAGGATGAAACACTTCAGATTTTTATGTTTACGTGTCACATAACCTCACTTTGCGCAGTGATATTTTACGTTCTATCGTGCAAAAATGTATATTTTGGTGTCCTTTTGGACTTTAATTTCATATATTGTGTGAACAACAATGTAACTAAAAGAAATTTGGCAATAGCGTGCTTGCATTGTTCACATAAGCGGTGCTAAAGAATGGTAGACATGGCTTGAGAACGGCTTGTTTACCAAATGCCTGACCCAGTTTGTGGTGGAAAGGCCGATGTATCTATCAAGTGACCATCTCGTTAATGTTTCTAGCGCGACATCAATAATGCTTTTAGCCCCTTGGGTCACTTGCTTTAAGCCTGCCTACGACAATTTGCCTCAATTAAAGCGGTAGATGGCTCTTTTTCCTCACGGCAAACTCTATTTATACACACTATATCACCGCTGTACCCCAGTACCATTAATTCTCAGCTGATTTTCAAGCTGTTGTTTCGATTACCTAATCATTATTGAGGAAAACAAATATTGCATTTGCCAATGAGTAAATAGTTGACGTATTTTTATACTTTTGTACGTCTCAGCAGCACACGGAAATTTCTTTATGGAATAGAGTGCCAACTACATTACCACAGATATTTGTATTATATTTGAACATTCAACAAATTATTCTTCTAAATCCTATTCGTATTATTCGAGATAAACATTTGAAGATAAGATTTTATTACATACTTCTATTTTAGGGTATAAGCTTTAAGCGGCAGTCAAATCATATTACAGGAGAAAAAATCTGATATGTTTTATTCGCATGACTTCTACATCTCTGCAACAAATTACTATTAGAAGGCTTATGCTTTTACCTACTTCATACTAATCGAGAAAAAATCAGAATTAGTTTTAGCACTTGCTTTTTTGTAAGTAGAAGCGAAGTTGACAAATTCCTGTATCAGAAAAGTAAGTTTTTTAAAGCTGAAACCAGAAACAAGGAATATCTAAAAAACGATCAACTCCACGAAAAAATGTGTACATCATAAATTGTGTGTTTTAGTGTGCTCTACATTTTTTGTGTGGCAAGTTTTTGTCCATCTCTTATGGTTTAGCAGCTATGCAAAAGTCCGTAAAATGCATGCAGAATAGTCTTCAGAGGCTATTCCCAGAAAATTCAAGATATAGTTCTCCCAGGTAAATATTTTTAATATACGGTATTTTAATCAAAATCGTTGCAGCCATTTTTGAGAAAATCAAAATTTTCGAAAAAAGCTCAATGTAAAGGGTGGTTAACTCTTTGGAAAATACTAATATTAAATACCAAGTTTGGTATTCAAAGGTCTTTTCGTTTTTTAGCCATGCTGTCTACTGGCACACACACGCATACACGAACCTTTTTTCTAAAATACTTTATTTGGATTCAGGGGACCCAAAACACGCATTTCCGGTGAAATCTCAGTATCGAATCTTTGGGTAGAATGCAATACATTCTCTACATACTATGTACATAGTACGTGTAAAGAGAGTACATTTATGTGTTTCATTCACATGCTTTTCTCTAAAGCTCTTAAATTATTGTTAAAATTTTTATTCTACTTCATGCTAATCGAGATAAACATTCGCAGAAATGTTGTTATTACTTGCTTCAAGTAGAAGGAAAAGGAGGGAATAAAATGAATTAAAGCGAGAGTCAGATGTTTTCCATGTGAATGAAATCTATTTCCCCAATGTGAAAAGCTAAGGTGATAGGCAAAAGCTCGTTGCTATGTGACTGAAGTTCTTTGTATGGACAAGAGTTGACAAATTCCTCTATGAGAAAAATAAGTATTTTAAAACTGAAACTAGTAACAAGGAATATCTCAAAAATGGTCAGCTCTATGAAAAGAATTAAGTATGACATAATGTGTGTTTGTGTTTTAAAGAGACTTACATTTTCTCTACAGTATAGTTATCTATTACGCAAAATTCAGCAAAATTCATCCAAAATAATAAATATCTCTTTACAAGCTATTTCCAGAAAATTCAAGATATGCATTTTATTTGCGATGTAAATGCCATCAATATACGGCATTTTAATCAAAATCGTTACAGCCATTTTTGAGAAATCTTCGTGTTCCTTCCTTGGAAGATTCTAAACTCAAATACCAAGTTTGGCACTTTATCCACTTTTCGTTTTTGAGTTATTTGTTCACAGACACACATGGACCTTTTTCTAAAATGATTTTCTTATACAGGGGACCCTAAAACGTGCATTACTTGAAATCTCGGTATTGAACTTTGGGGGGAAGTGCAGTAGCTTCTCTATACACTAGAGATGATGTTTTCTATTCTTTCTTCAACAAACTATTCTTACAAAACCTAATCATTTTAATCGATATAAACATTTGTAGATACGATTTTATTACATACTTTTCTTGTAGGGTATAGGGGAATTAAGTAGGCTTTAAGCAGTAGCAAATCTTATTACACACGAAAGGAGTCTAATGTACTTCATTCACATGATTTTCTCTACGAAAAACGAACTTCTTACAACAATTTATTCTTCATTTTACTACAAACTATTTGAGATAAATGTTAGCAGAATTACTTAGTTCCTTATAAGTGGAAGGGAAATATAACGCGATATTTAAATGTTTTAAAAGCTGCCGATATTCGATTTTCATTGAAATTCACTTCTTTCATGGCGCAGAGTAAAACACAAATACTTGGGGAACTTCGTGTTTGAGAAAAGTATATTAAAATTGAAACCAATAACAAGGAATACCTCGGAAATGGGTAATTCTTAAAAGATGTAGGCATTTGACATAAATTTTGTTTTTTCACAAGGTCTACATTCTTTTAGATGTAAGCTTTTGTCTATTTTTAATGGTTTACTGGTTATACAAAAGTCATCCAGCAAGCAGAGCTCTTCTGAGACTATTCCCAGAGAATTCAATTTATACATTTCATTTATCAAGAGAATATATTAAATTTAAGCATATGGTATTTCAAATAAAATTGTTAAAAATCAAAATGTTTGAAAGATTTCCATGTAAATGGTAGTTGAGGGTGCAGAAAATGTCCTTAATATCTTCTTGCCGGAGCGAGTTTGGAACTTACAAACTTTAAATTTTTAAGCTATGCTACGCACAAAGCAGCAGGTATTTTATATAATTTTATTTTAATTGGGGTGGTCTCAATACATATTTCTGTGAAATGTCGGTATAAAATTTTTGGATGGAATACAAATCCTTGTCTATCTATGTATATTGTACGTACGTGCTAGGGAAAGTAAAGTAAAGTAAAAGTTGGCTATTTTTAAGTGACTTTCTCTATCCATTGAACAAAAAAGTATTATTTAAAAAGCGTATTCTTCTATCTACTTCACGGTAATCTAGGTAAAGATATATATAAATTCTTTTATTATATATTTCCTTCTAGATACAAAGCAGTATGTCAATAAACTAGCCTAAAGCGACAGTCAAATCATTCAAAAGTAACTATATGGTCATATTGAAATTCCGCTGCCTTTGCTTGGACAAAAATCTAATGTGTTCCATTCACATGACTTTCTCTATATCTCTGTAACAAATTATTGTTAATAAGCTTATCATTTATTTATTTCATGCTAATCGAGAAAAATTAGCAGAAATAGTCTTAATTCTTGCTTTATTGTAAGTAGAAGCGAAATAAGGGAGTACCATAGGTTAAAGTGAAAGCCAAAAGCTGGTTGCTATGTGACTGATGTTCCTTTGTTTGTATGAACAGGAGTTGACAAATTCCTGTATGAGAAAAGTATAAGTTTTTCAAAACTGAAACCAAGAAAAAGGAACGATCAACTCCAGGAAAAAATGTATATAACATAAATTGTGTGTTTTAACGTGCTCTACATTTTTTGTGTGTTAAGATTTTGTCCCTCTCTTACGGTTTATTAGTTATGCAAAATTCATTCATATACTCTTAAGAGGCTATTCCCAGAACATTCAATATATATATTTTATTTGTCAGGTAAATATCTTTAATATATGATATTTTAATCAAAATCGTTAGAGCCATTGTTTAAAAATCAAAATTTTCGAAAAAAGTTCCATGTAAAAGGTAGTTTGGGGTGGGGGATATTTTCCAAAATCTTCGTGTCGAATCCCTGGAAGATACTTAACTTAAATACCAAGTTTGGTAATTTACCAACTTTTCGTTTTTGAGTTATCATGTTCACAGACACACGGACACACTGACTCAAGGACACACACACACACACACACACACACACACACACACACACACACACACACGGACCTTTTACTGAAAATATTTTTTTTGGATACAGGGGACCCTAAAACATATATTTCCGGTGAAATCTCGGTATCGAATTTTTTGGTGGAGTGCAATACCTTCTCTATACACTATGTAAATAGTACGTATAGAGAAAGTAATAAGTAAGAAAAACGAATAAGGTCATCCCATTTGATTAAAGGATATTCTTTTAAAATTAAAACCTATAGCACGGTATATCTCGAAAATGGTTAACTCCACAGTACAAAATCTTTTTCAAGATCTTAACCAGATCTACATCCTACGTCAGATCTACGTCTATTTCGCATGGTTACCCAGTTATGCAAAGATAAAGGGTACTGCAAATGTAAATGGCGTGTTATTTATGGACGCACTTTAACTACTGTGGTTCTCAGCGACCCATTCTAAATTGGGTGTGAAAGACCGCTTAATTTGCTCAGAGGCCTCTCTATCAGACCACAGGCTCTTTTACATGCCGTAAATCTACGACACGGGACCAACGGCTTTACTTCCCTTCCGAAGGAAACCATTACACCACGGAAGGTGACAATGTACTGTAATGGTTATTCCGAGAAAATTCAAAACATACACTTATTTGTCATGAAAATGTCTTAAATATATCAAAATTATTATACCCATTTTTGAAAAAATCAAAATTTTCGAAATGTTTTGGGAGGAGGGTCACTCTGAAAATCTTCTTATCACAGCCTTGGAAAATGAACTTAAATTTCAAATTTCGTATTTAACTATTTTTGGTGTTTTAGTTACGCTGTTTTAAAAGAACGCGCGCGCACACATGGACTTTTTTCTAAAAATGTTTTTTTTTTCAGAAGACCCTAGAACAGGTATTTCCAGCGAAATCTCGGTATCAAATTTTTGGGTGAAATGCCATACTTTCTCTGCCTGCTATGTAAGTAGTAGAAAAAGTAAAATCTAACGCTTACAACTTACCAGTTATGCAAATATCATTCTAAATGAAGAGAACTTCAGAGGATATTTTCATAAAATTCAAGCTATGCATTTTATTCGTCAAATAAATATATTTAATACATGGTATTTTAATCAAAATTGGTATAGCTATTTTTGAGAAAATAAAACAAATTCGGATCTGTGAATGTTTTCGAAGAGTATAATGTAAATACTTACCATTAATTTCAAGCCACTGTTCTGTTTGGATTATGTTTCGGAAGTGCTTGGTTCTTGAGTAATTATTAATGTTTAAAGTTTTTACTACTTTCTCGGATTTAAAAATGTTCCGTGTCTTGCGAGGTAAACCCATATAGTCAAGTGGTCCAGAAGGTATGATATCATTGGGTAATTGCTCTGCTCAATGGTATGAGCCAAGTTGTGGCCAATGATATTCGAGGATTTGGGTTCGACGATATTTTGAGTTGCTACAGCTGTGAGTTGTAAAAGAAACCAGAAATGCGATTTGAAGGAGTTACTTTAGGTGTAATGAGTTTTCTTCAATGCATATTGTTGGGCTGTTTATTAAACACAGATGTAACGATGGATACTTAACAAACTATACTAAAATATGAGCCAAAGGAAAAGATATATGTATTTTTAAAAACAACTGTAATTCTGTATCCAATAAATATTAAGGTAAACTAAACTTGAATGAACCTCGTGTTTTCTAGCTCGTTTTATAAATCGAGTATAAGGCGAGCGGAGGCTGTCAGTCCGTAGCGAGCCGCAGCAAACGATAGTATCCTCTGATTTTGAGATATCGACGAGGTTTTATTAGATACAATGTCTGTTAATGAACTGCATTGAAATAAGGGGTAAAAATCTATTTCCGAAAACTATTTATAAGTGTTTTTGAAAGCTAGAAAATGTATTCTGCAAGCATAGTAAGCGTTTATTTACCATCATTTCGAATAATGTTCCTTGTAAAGGGTAATTGAGAGTGTTTTTTTTAATCTTTCTGTCGGATCTTTGTTTTTCATTTATGCTCTTCATAGTCACACCTACAGACATAGACACGGATCTTTTTTTTTTAAAAAAAATACTTTTTAATTCAGGAACTCTCATTTAGTGAAATCTCGGTATCAAAATTTTAGGTAGATTGTAATATTTTCTCTATCTAATAAGTATGTAGTAGAAATATGTAGAAATCGATTGGTCCAAAATAATGCTGTTGAATTTTACTTACTATCCTAACTATTGTAATATTTATATCTCTTTGTAGTGACTGTTGAAAGAGTCAATACAATGAAAAGCAAAAAAGTGTGGTAAGTAGTTTTTATGTGCGGAAGAGGGAAAGTTGTTGCAAATGTAAAGTAATTTTCCGCCGAAAGGAGAAGTGTGCCACAGCTGTCTTTAAGATGACGTGGTGGCTTTGTGTTGGCGGCTCTTTTGTCACACATGCAATCTGCTTAATACTGACACTAACCTATGTCACGGTTAAGCAACCCTAGTAATTGCTTGTGGTTCATTGACCGCCATGTCGCCGCGTGACTCACGGCTTCCATTTCTGTGAGAAAAACGGGCGGTTTCTAAAAGTATTTGGAATAGCAGTTGATACAACGAGGGGCAGTCGTGTTGGTTTGGAACAAGTGAATACTTAGCGATCCTCATGAGTTTTACGTAATAATTATCCACGAATTGGATAGATCATGTGCAATCTTAGTATTATAATTAGTGGAAACAAATCTGAAATAATTAAAGATTTGACGTTTTCTCGGTGTTGATTATTACAGATGACTTCACGAGATATCAACCGAGTTGGATTTCTTTGATTCCAATCTAATTTGGTTGCTATCCCATGAAGTCATCTGTAAAAATCTGAAATAATTCGGCGTCCATAGCTGACATTGGGTAAAATGGGTAAAGATATTCCAATTTTTTTACTTTCTCTACCAAGTGCAATGCACATAACAGGTAGTGGAGGTAAAATGTGCACATAGATTTCACTGCTAAAATTTCTACCTAGATTTCGGTTGCTTCAAAATCGAAGTGATGGCTGTATGTAGTGATCGTAAAACTCAGCCAAAACTTGTCAAAAAAAAATAAACAAATAAAAATATTACATTTAAAGTATAATATAATCCTCTTATATAACCGGAAAGGACCTTGAATATAAAAAAGGTAATTAGAAAAATCGAATGGATTCCGTTCATACTAATTTGTCTACCTGTTCTGCAACAAATTATTTTCAGAAAAGCTAATTCTTTTCTCTGCTTTGTTACTTGAAATAAAAATAGCAAATTGTAGTATTACGCAGTTCATTGTAAGTAGAAGGGAAGTGAGGGGCTGCATTAGGCTAAAGCATAGTCAAATCTTTTAAAAGTCGGTCTCTATGAGTTGCAAACTGAAATTCGTTTATTTTTACATGACTAGAATGAAAACTCTAAATATTGTAAAGTAACGATTTTCAGAAATATCCCACCATCCTAAACTACGCTTTACATTGAATTTTTCGAAAATAAAATGTATATCCTCTTGGGAATAGCCCTAAAGCCATCTTCATTCTGATTAGCTTTTGCATTACTGGTAAACTGTTAGAGGCAGACAAAAATTTATTACGCAAAAATTAGATCTCTTTAAAACACAATTTATGTCATTATATATTTGTTTTGTTTTTAAGATATTTTTTTCTCAAACTGGAGGCTCTCATCTGTTTCATTCCTCTTTTGTTTTACTCCTGGTCATGGAAAGAGAATCGGATTTAAATGAAAATCGCATAGCGACAGCTTTTAAAAGATGTTACTATCGCTATAGCCTAGTGTATTCCCTCGTTCCACTTCTGCTTATAAGAAGCTAATTATTAAGACCATTTATGGTAATGTTTATCTTAAATAGCATTATGTAGATCTTAGAATGGTGCAGAACAGATAATGGAAGGCATGTGTGTGGAATATACAAAATGTTGTCTTCCTGCTGTGCTGCGCAAATTAATTCCTGGTAATTAATTGTGATTTTCAATAATCCATATAGAGGAAAATGTTTGAAAAGCCAATTCAATAGCCGGCATTTGAACCACGGATCTTCTGGTTTTCATACGGTCCCTGTAACCAACTAAACTACCACGGCAACAGACCTGTGCTGGTCATTAAATTTCCCAGCCGATTCGCACTTTTCTCGGTTAGCAAGGAAGAGATTTTGTCGGTCTGAGTGACTGAGTTTGTTAGGCTTTAATCTTCTGATCCCAAGGTAGTGGGTTCAAATCCAACCTAACCCACTGTTTTTAACTATGTTTAAAAGCCGCAGCCCCATGTCAGTATATTAAATGTTCTGGGAATTGCCTCTGTAGATCTTGTTAAAACAAACAACTTATCCCGTATAGATTTTTGTTGTAGAGTTAACCGTTTCCAAGATATTCCTTGTTTTGGTTTCAATTTAAATCTCTTAAACGTTCCTCAAACGGGAGTCGTCTTTCGTTTCTTACCTCTTTTGTTTTACACCTAGGCACGCAAAGAAAACCGAATTACTATTGTTTCAAATAGCGATAGCTTTTAGAAGATTTGACTAATGCGTTAATCTAATGTATTTTCTCATTTCCCTTCTGCTTATATAAGACAATTTATGCCAATGTTTATCTCGATTAGCATGATGTGAATAAGCGAATAATATTTTGTAAGAGTAGTTTGTTGCTTACAGAAATTCATGTGAATGGAATTCGTGGCGCGCCGTGGCTGAATGGTTAGACCACTCGCCTCTCACTAGGCGGCCCGAGTTCAATCCCAGGTGACCGCATGTGGGATTTGTTGTGGACAAAGCGGCGTAGTGGCGAATTTTCTCCGGGTTCTCCGGTTTCCCCCGCATCGCCTTCCACCGATGCTCCATTTCCATTCCATGATCATCAGCGTCATCGCCCCCAGTGCCATATGTAGTAAAAGTGGGCGTTAAACCTATCCAAAAGAAAAAAGAATGGAACTTATCAGGATTTTTTTTTCAATTTTAATTTTGGATTAATAACTGCATGGCACGGCAGCTCACACCGCCGCTGCGTCCCCCATCTCGGTCCATGACAGACGTCTCATGGGTGGGGTGCAGTGGGCAGCGCCTCGAACCCCTATCCGGCCGGTTAATGCGGTCCTCATGACCTGGAGCCGCTACTTCTCCATCAAGTAGCTCCTCAGGGACCTTACGAGGCTGAGTGCACCCCGGACCAGGTCTCCCAGCGGGGAAAAATCCCCACGTCGGTACAGGGAAGCGAACCCAGGTTACCTGCTTGGTAAGCAGCCGCTCTACCTTAGTTTTGTATTATAATTTAACAGAAGAAACTGTTGTAGCGCCTCTATAGTGTTAAAACGGGCACAGAGAAACGCGTTGACTGGAGATAAACTAAATTATCCATCCCACGACTGGATAGAGAGAGTCAACGAACTTCCTGTGTTCAACGATAATACTCCCGTATGATTCATATGCTGAGATAAAACCACAAGGATTTGACTTTAAGAGGAAATGTAGGTCAAAGTAACAGTAAATATTACATTTACCATACACATAAACTGTTTACCTAAAACTTTGAAATTCTGTAGAATGGTCTAGAATACATTAAGGTATTTTATTTTCCCTAACATGCATATACATAGAATATATATAGTAGCTAGATAAGATATTGTATTCCATCCAAAAATCTTATCCCAAAATTTCACCGGAAATACATCTTTTAGGCCTCCTGAACCGAAAGAAAAAAATATTTTTAGAAAAAAGATCGTGTCTGTGTGTATGTGTACAGCAAAATTGAAAAACAAGTCTGTTAAATACCAAATTTCATATTCAAGTTCAGTAGCAGGATGAACACCAACATTTTCACGAAAATCCCCTCACCCCGACTAGCCTTTGCATGGAAAATTTTTCGAAAATTTTGAATTTAACAACACCGGCCCAAACGATTTTTATGTAAATAACATATGGCAATCGAAATGTAAATCTTGACTTTTCTGAGAATAACCTCTGAAGACCTATTCACTCTGAGTGACCGTTGTATGATACCTCTAGTTATATCCTCCTGAATTTGGTCATTTACATTATTCGGACAATTGTTATGCACTCAGTTCTCGAGAAAATATAAGGGTCTACCAGCATTGTGCAAGCATAAATAGTCAAGATATCTCAATCAAGAAAATTAAAAATATACTGTAAAAGAACAATTGTTACCAGACAAAATGCAAAACATTTCGACTTTGATGTCCTTGTAAAATGTTTTTACTACGAGACATTGCCTATTTGAACTATGCACCAGGTTTATCAATTAAAGTGAAATGAAGCTTTTAATGTACAGAAATTCTCTTCATGACAATCGGGAATCCTTCAAGTTCGAGACACTATGAATGAATATGGTTCTTTTGCTACAATGCTGAATATCTGTAGTTTTCAATAAGTACTTTTTTCAGTTTCGTCACATTTTCAAAAATTAATATTATAAATCATTTTCAGTAATTTTCCGACCCCTACATATTTTTTTTTTTTTTAAAACAGTAACGGAGTCTGATCAGGACTCCGGTACTGTATCCCTATTTACATTTCCCCCCCGTAGGTTTTACTGATTACTGGTTTACTGGTTTTACTGTTTCTTTTACAAACATATACACATTGCACAAACATATAACATCCATGCCCAAGGCGGGACTCGAACCCACGATCCCCTGGCCACGAAGCACCAAAGCGAGACGCTTTAGCGAGCGCGGCCATGGGGACCGGCACATATTAGGCATAAAAATCCGTAACTTTTATTTTGTGAAAGAAACCAAAATGTCGAAGCTTTTCTGATGATACAATGCTCGTGATTAGTGACTGCATAAATATTTAAAATAGTTAATTTAATTGCTATTATAGTGTTTTAATCGTTGTTTAAAGCTTCCTACTATTAAAATCTGATGTGTTACACTCGCATGACTTTCTCTAGCTGCTCTACAAACCTCCTACAAAAGATTCTTCATCTTTATACACAATGCTAATCGAGATAAATATAAGCAGAATGTTATTACTTAGTTCCTAATAAGTAGAAGAGAATAAGGGAATGCGCTGTGCTAAAATGATTGTCAAATGTTATAAAAGCTATCGTTATGCGATTGTCATTGCAAATCACTTCTTTGCTTAGCCAGGAGTAGAACAAAAGAAAAGCGGACACTTCCTGTCTGAGAAAAGTTTAAATACTTCACAATTGAAACCAATAACAAGGAATATCTCGGAAATGGTTACCTCCATAACAAAAACGTAAATGATATAAACTGTGTGTTTTGTCGTGAATCTCTTACGGTTTAGCAGTTAAGCAAAATTCATCCAGAATAAAGAGGTCTTAAGAGGCTATTCCCCAAAAATTCGAGATATACATTTTATTTCGGACGTAAATAGTTTTAATATACGGGATTTTAATCAAAATCGTTAGAGCCATTTTTAAGAAAATCAAAATTTTCGAAATTTGTTCTATGTAAAGGATAATTTTTAGTAGGGGGATTTTTTTGAAAATCTTCGTGTCGCATCCTTGGAAGATAGTAAACCTAAATACCAAGTATGGTATTTAACGGTGCTTTCGTTTTGGGGCTATGCTGTCCACGGGCACACAAACGGACCCCAAAACATATATTTCCGTGAAATTTCGGTATCGAATTTTTGGGTGCATTACAATACCTCCTCTATCCCTAAGTAGATTGTACTAGAGAAAGTAAAAAACATGTTCCATTCTGCTAGTGTTTTGCTTAATGCCCGTTAATTGTATATGATGTTTGTGGTATTTCCGGAGTAATTTGCACCCCACGAAGTCCCTGACCTGCCCATCCCGCTGGGAAGTGGCACATCACACACCTCTCATCATAACCCCAACATCTAGGTCATCGCATCAAATTGCTCTCATCAAAGGCAGACCCCCCCCCCCCTTCTGCTTTAATTTCAGCGCTTAAAGCACCACCTCTGCATTTGAATGTCATCACATGCAGCGGGAGTAACGATGAATACGGATCCAGTTCACTTTCTAGTTCCTTATGACGAGTCCCACTCAAACATTTAACACATAGTTACCAAACCTGCAGCAATGGGGAAAGAATAGGGCCATATGCTAAGGTTGTGATGTACCGCTATTATTATACATAGATACCTTGTATCATTTCTGAACTTGCAATGGTATTTTTCCTTTCTCTATGTTGTGCTCCACCCAAAAATTTGACTTCAAGATGCTAACTAAAATATTTTATACAAGGCTCCCTGAATCAAAAGAAAAACATTATTATTCAAACGTATGTGTGTGCGTGTGTAATGGAGAAAGAGAGAGAGAGAGCAGAGGGAACAGAGACAGAGTAGGTTTCTATGAACAGATTAAGTCAAATACAAAAAGAGGTTAACATAATTGGCATTTAAACTGAACATCTTATGAGGATGTGACACAAGATATTGAAAAAAGCCCCCCCCCCTCAACCATACCAGACTACACTTTATCTTCATGAAATTACCTTGAAATTTCTCAAAAATACGTCATATTTTAAAACCTTCCACTACAAATACAAGCTTCTTGTATCGCAAATTTTCTGGGAATAGCCTTTATTATGAATGAGTTTTGGATATCTGGAAATCCGTAACACATAAGGAAAAAAATAGCTTCTATGCGTACTGTAGGTATATATTTATTTGGGTTTATAATTTCATGTATATATTATTGTTTTGAAGTTAAAAAGAAACAACATATACTATATACTTTTTAGGAGTAACCTAAAAAGTCAACATGTCCTCGTAAGAAATGTTTTGAGGTTCCCTGAATCCAAAAAAGTCGGTTTCAGAAAAAGAACCTTGCATGTGTGTATGTTTCATGTGTTTTGAGCACTCAAAACTAAATTTAGATTAACAAATCTTCAAGAATATGACACAAGAGCTTCAAAAATGTCCCTATCCCAAGTTACCCTATACATAGAAAAAATATCGTTATTTTTTTGTTTTAAAACATTTTTCTAATGATTTTCATTCAAAGACAATAAGTTTTAACACATTTTTTTTTTCTGGAAATAAACTTCATTCTGAATGGGTTTTGTGTATCTGGTAAATTATAAGACCGACAAAATTTTACTGCGAGAAAAAACAAAACAGATATGTTCAAAGCAAGCAGTTTATTTATGTCAAATGAATTGTTCATGCTGTTGAAAATGATAGCAAGCCTTACTGGTAGTTATGGAGAGAGCATGGAATTTCAAATCCATCACATAATGACTCCCTATTTAAAAATATGACTATCGCTTTAGCTGCAACGAAATGCGTAAATATGTAATAAAATTCATCTAGATTAACAAAGATAGAACAATAAACTTTTGTAAGAATGGTCTGTTTAAGATACATAGGGTCATGTGAGTCCAACACAGTCCATTGCCATGAACTATAAGTTTGTTTATTCCGTATTAAAACATTTCATGTGATATTTTATGCTCAGAGCTTCCGGATGCCTTTGCTGAGCCCTCATACTTCAAGGATGTACATGTAAGGGTAATTTAGAGAGGAAAGAAATATGCTCTGTATCTTGTAACGTTGATAATTTGGTGATTCAAGGATATAATAGTATATTGCGCATTAAGAACTGTAAGATATACTTATCAGGTTGAAAATGAATATAAGGAATAAGAGGCCCACAGGGCCGAATTTTCCCAAGCATTCGAGATCTGAAAAGTGATTTACAGTTTGTGGTTAGCCAATTACTGTTTGAAGTACTTGAAAAAACTGTAGTAATAATAATAATAATAATAATAATAATAATAATAATAAAAATAAATTGCTTTTCAATATTTCAATGAACATCAAGAAAAAATCTTATGTGTACCATTCACATGACTTTCTCTATATCCCTGTAACAAATTATTCTTAAAAAGCTTATGCTTCTATTTACTTCATGCTAATCAGTAAAACATTAGCAGAAATAGTCTTAATAGTCTTCCTAGTTTGTAGAAAGGAAATAAGGGAGTAGCATTGGTTAAAGCGATAGTCAAAAGCTGGTTACTATGTGACTGGAGTTCCTTTGTTTGTATGGACATGAGTTGACAAATTCCTCTATGAGAAAAGTTAAGATTTTCGACCCTGAAAACAAAAACAAGGAATATCTCAAAAACGATCAACTCCAAAAAAAAAAAAAAGTATACAACATAAATTGTGTGTTTTAATGTGCGCTAAGTTTTTTGTGTGGTAAGTTTTTGTCTATCTCTTACGGTTTAGCAGTTATACAAAATTCCGGAAAATTCACTCAGAATAAAGTAGTCCTCAGAGGCTATTCCCAGAAAATTCAAAATATACATTTTATTTGTCGGGTAAATATCTTTAATATACGATATATTAATCAAAATCGTTAGAGCCATTTTTTAGAAAATCAAAATTTTCGAAAAAAGTTCCATGTAAAAAAGTAGTTTTGGGTGGGGGGATTTTTCTCAAAATCTTCGTGTCGCATCCCTGGAAGATTCTAAACTTAAATTTTACCGACTTTTCGTTTTTGAGTTATCGTGTTCACAGACACACAGACACACTGACACACGGACACACACGGACCTTTTTCTGAAAATACTTTTTTTTAGATAAAGGAGAGACCCTAAAACATATATTTCCGGTGACATCTCGGTATCGAATTTTTGATGGAGTGCAATACCTTCTCTATACACTATATACATAGTTCGCATAGAGAAAGTAAAAATGAATGCTCGATGTGAACAAATCAAAGGCTACATCTAAATTATACGGACATAGCCTTCTTATACACTCCTTTGTTAATGAATTTTGCAATAGATTCTTTAATTGAAATAGTACATATCTTGAGTGTTACGTAATTTCCTAATTGAACTTTAAGTATTAATGATCTCTCAAACTCTTACTTTAAGTACTTACAGTGCTTGTTGGCATGACAATTAATAAATGAATTGTAAATTTAGCTTAAATTACCAAATGTATGTTGAGAATGATTATTTTATATGTCAAGTATTTAAAAAAAACGATTTGCATATTCTTATTGAAAATGTAACCCAGACCGAAGTTAATTAGCATTGCATTTAATGCTGCATAAATACTTTTCGTATGTTTGCAGTAGTGCTGGACAGAATCGAATATTTTAAAGAATCGAATACTTTGAGGAATCGAAGCTTTCATTAATTCTTTCGCCTATCGAAGTCAGCTCGTATGCAAGTTCAGATGCTACTGATAGTCACCGAAATGATGCTCTCAGTTCTCACTATGGTTGTTCTCGATCAAAGAATTCAGTTCAATACAGTTAGGAGCTGACAATAGGTGCTAGGTTTACTTATTTTCTGCATACGCAGGAAGTATTGGGTAACAGCGATAAACGATCGATAGGTACAGTGTACTGTTGTGCTGTTCATCAAATTGTAATTTTGGTTCGTTTACTCCTAAACGATTCGCTGCAGCGCACAAGCTTAATTGGTTTGTTCTCTATATGTTGACGCTGTGGTATAAAGCTAATCATGGCAGGAGAGCAGTGTTAGTATATTTTTATTGTCTCTACTTAGTATATAGTGGTAGTATTTTATTATTAAGTTTACAATAATGCAATATTTGCGCCATACAGTCGCATGGGTCGGGTGATCGTACATGCTGTTTAAAAATACTTGAATTTAGAATATTAGCTACATATCTATGTTATATGTCTTAATATTAGAAATGCACATACATACACGTGTTCACGCGCTACAACAGAACCATAGAACAATAAAAGAAGAACACTCTGATATCACACACACACACACTTGCCCTCACAACTACACCACGTATTCATACATATAGATTACTCAAACACCAAATAAGTCTAAACACAAATATTTTATCTCTTAGTGCATGAACTTCCTCCATTAAGTATGTGCCTAGGCTTGGTTAGGTCTTCATTACTATATGGAAGTGAGGTGTGGGGATGGGATAGGGTAGATAATCTAAATAAAATACAATGTCGTTCCTGCCACTCAAAATCCGATACCGAGATTTCACTGGAAATGTATGCTTTAAGGTCCCCTGCATAAAATCTGACGTGTTCTATTCACATTATTGCTCTACATCTCTTTAAAAATCTGATGTGTTCCATTCGCGTAACTTTCTCTACATCTCTGCAACAAATTATTGTTAAAAAGCTTATGCTTCTATTTACTTCATGCTAATCGAGAAAAAATTAGCAGAAATAGTCTTATTGCTTGCTTCCTTGTAAGTAGAAGCGAAATAAGGGAGTAACATAGGTTAAAGTGATAGTCAAAATCTGGTTGCTATGTGACTGAAGTTCCTTAGTTCGTGTGGACACGAGTTGACAAATTCCTGTGCGAGAAAAGTATTAGTTTTTACATGCTGAAACCAAAAACAAGAAATATCTCAAAAACGACAAACTCCACGAAAAAATGTATGTAACATAAATTTCGTCTTTTAAAGTGCTCTACATTTTTATGTGGTAAGTTTTTGTCCATCTCTTACAGTTTAGCAGTTGTGCAAAATTCCGTAAAATTCCTCCAGATAAAGCAGTCTTCAGAGGCTATTCGCAGAAAATGCAAGTTATACATTTTATTTTTCAGGTAAATATCTTCAATATACGCTATTTTAATCAAAATCGTTAGAGCCATTTTTAAGAAAATCAAAATTTTCCATGTAAAGCGTAGTTGGGGTAGGAGGATTTTCTTGAATATCTTCGTGCCGCAGCCTTGGAAGATCCAAACTTAAAGATCAAGTTAGGTATTCAAAGATCTTTTCGTTTTGGAGCTATGCTGTCCACAGACACTCTCACACGGACCTTTTTCTGAAAATACTTTTTTTAGATTCAGGGAGAGCCATATCATGTATTTCCGGTGAAATTTCGGTATCGAATTTTTGGGTACAATACAATAACTTCTCTATACACGATGTACATAGTACGTGTAGAGAAAGTAAAAATTATTGTTAAGACATAATTCTTCTATTTGCTTCATGCTAATCCAGATAAATATAAGGAAAATTTGTTTTAATACTTGCTTCTTTGTAAGTAGAAGGGAAATAAGGGAATACATTAAAGTGACAGTCAAATCTTTTAAAAGCTGGTTGCTATGTGATTGAAATCCGTTTTTTTTTTTTTTCGTGTCCTAGAGTTGACAAATTCTCGTATGAGAAAAGTTAAAAGCATTTTAAAACTGGTCCAAACAAGGAATATCATGAAATAGTCAACTCCACGAAAAAAAAAATACATACCTATGATATAAATCGTGTGTTTTAAGGAGATCTATATATTTTTGTAGTAACTTTTTGTGTATCTCTTGCGGTTTCCGAGTTTTCCAAAATTTACCCAGAATGAACAGGTCTTCTGATGCAACTCCCAGAAAATTCAAGATATGTACATATAGGTATATATGTGATATTATTTGATATGTAGGTAAACATCTTTAATATATTGTATTTTAATCAAAATCCTTAAAGCCATTTTTCAGAAAATCAACATTTTCGAAATGTTTTCAACGTAAAGAGTAGTTTGGGATGTAAAATCAACATTTTCGAAATGTTTTCAATGTAAAGAATGGTTTGGGGTAGAGGGATGTATTTGTTTAGAAATAGGGAGCTCTAAAATGTGCATTTGCTGTGAAAATTCCGTATCGAATTTTTAGGTGCGTGCCAATGTGCGACGTACTAAGTCGAGAAAGTAAAAAGCATATTTAGAAATAGTTCCTCGTGTATGTGTGTCTGTGTGTGTTTGTGTCGTATGTCTGTGACCACGATAATTCAAAAACAAAAAGTCGATAAAATACCAAACTTGGTATTTAAGTTAAGTATCTTTCAAGGATGCGACTTAAAGATTTTTGAGAAAATCTTCCCAACTCAAACTACCTTTTACATGGTAACTTTTTAGAAGTTTTTGGTTTGCTCGAAAGTGAATGTAATGATTTTGATTAAAATTTTATATATTAAAGATATTTATATGGAAAATAAATACTGGTAAACTGTAAGAGATAGACAAAAAGTACTACATAAATAAATGTAGATCTCGTTAAGACACACAATTTATGTCATATACATTTTTAAGACTTAATCGTTTCCAATATATTGCTTAGTATTAGTTTCAATTTTAAACTACTTAAACAGTTCCCAAACAGGAAGTTATATTTGTTTTCATATCTCATTTGTTCTACTCCTGGCCAAAGACCGAGAACCGAATTTCAATGACATTCACATAGCGACAGCTTTTAAAAGATTTTACTGCCGCTTTAAGCCTAGTTCATTCCCTTACACTTATAAGGACATTTTCTGGTTATATTGATCTTCGATAGTATTATGTAGATAAAAAAAATATGTATTGTAAAAATAGGTTGTTTGTATTTCAGATAGAGAAAGTTGTGAATGGAACACTTCTCATTTTTAAAGGCAGTATTATACACGAACTCACTCACTTTTAATTTGATACAGTCAAACATGTGTTTACATGCACTATGGATAATTGCAGTGAAAAAATAAAACATTATAAACTATAGGACTTTGGATACTAAAAAATTCGTTCACAAAATAAAAAGAAAATCTAATGTGTTACATTTACATGACTTGCTCTACATCTCTGTAACAAATTATTGTTAAAAGTTTATGTTTCTATTTACTTCAAGCTAATCGAGAAACAATTAGCAGAAATAGTCTTATTACTTGCTTCTTTGTAAGTAGAAGCGAAAGAAGGAGTATCATAGGTTAAAGTGATAGACAAAAGTTAGTTTCTTTGTGACTGAAGTTCCTTTCTTTGTATGGACAGGAGTTGACAAATTCCTCTATGATAAAAGTATGTTTTCAAAGCTGAAACCAAAAACAAGGAATATCTCCAAAACGATCAACTCCAAGAAAAAATGCATATAACATAAATTGTGTATTTTAATGTGGTCTACATTTTTGTGTGGTACGATTTTGTCCACCTCTTACGGTTTAGCAGTTATGCAAAATTCCGTAAAATTGATCCAGAATAAAGTAGTCTTCAGAGACTTTTCTCAGAAAATTTAAAATATACATTTTATTTGTCAGGTAAATATTTTAATATACGATATTTTAATCAAAATCGTTAGAGCCATTTTTGAGAAAATCAAAATTTTCGAAAAACGTTCCATGTAAAGGGTAGTTAGGGGTGGGGGATTTTTCTCAAAATCTTTGTGTTGCATCCCTGGAAGATACTAAACTTAAATACCAAGTTTGGTATTTTACCGACTTTTTGGTTTTGAGTTATCGTGTTCACAGACACACAAAGGGACCTTTTTCTGAAAATCCTTTTCTTGGATACAGGGGACCCTAAAACATATATTTCCGGTGAAATCTCGGTATAGAATTTTTTGGTAGAGTGCAATACCTTCTCTATACGCTATGTGCATAGTACGTGTAGAGAATGTAAAAGAGAATTATTCATTAGTCAGAATATTTATCATTCAGCACACCCCTCTGCTTTTCTTGGCAAGTGCCCAAGCGTATGATCTTTAAGTATGAGCATCAATCAGATTTAGATGAAGCCAGCGCCTCCTTGAGACGAGATTTCGAATCAGTTCGGTGCACCTGCACCCATCCGAGTGCAGCATTCAAACGAGAACAGTGGAGGACACGAATGCAGCATTTAGGATTCGAAATTTCTCGAGGACATCTAAAGAATCGAATACATCGACATTTTGCATTCGATACTTCCATTGCCATGTTGCAGAGTAACAGACTGATAACATGCAAAATGAAAAGCTGTGGTTAGGTTTATTGATGGGGTTCTAAACGTTTTCTGCATGACCAGAAAGTACAAGATTTAAGGACAATGTTCTCTCTGTTTTTCAGCATAGTCACTTTGTAGATCAGTACGTATGTCTTTCTTTTCGCCATTTTAATACCCCAGTAAATTACCATAACTCGAGGCGCTGACCACGTCTCACCCTCCAATACTGCACCCCATCCATGACGTCTGTAGTGGACCGAGATGGGGGACGCAGCGGCCGGGCGGTAGGCCAAGGTTCCCCGTGAGCTGTCGTGCCATGGAGCTATAAAAGTACCATAATATACCCAGTTGTGCGAAATAAGTATTTAACTCGGTTGCTCATCTTTATTACTGAAAATTAATTTAGAAAATCGAACAAAAATTGGCTGTAATGAAGTTAAATGATATTTATTACTTCCTCTACTCGTGCCTATATAGTGCATAGAGAAGTATTACATTCCACCCAAAAATTGTATACCAAAATGTCACCGGAAACACACTTTTAGGGTCCCCTGTATAAAAAAAAAATCGTAGAAAAAGGTCTCTGTGTGTCTGTGAGTGTGTTCATGTACACGATAATTAAAATACCAAGATTGATACTTAATTTAGTATCTTCATTAAGATATTAAAGAAAATCCCCCATCTCAAATACTCTTTACACAGAAAAAAATTCGAAAATTTAATTTTCTCAACGATGCCATGGACGATTTTGATTAAAATACATTTATATTAAAGATATTTACATGACAAATAAAATGTATATTTTGAATTTTCTGAGAAAAGCCTGTGAAAGCCTTTTTATTCTGGATGAATGTTGCAAAATGCATTTATGTTTTTAATCGGGAGTCAGTTTATGTGGAATTCGACAGCAAATTTTCCTCATGTCCAACATGTTTTAGATTTAACTCATACCAATGCCCAATGTCGCCCAAATAAATTCATAAGATATCCATTAGTCTTCCTCAAGCGTTGCTCGAGGAGCGGCTATATTTGTATCAGAACAGCACTTCTTGAGTGTCCTGCACGAAATTCGCCTCCAAAAGCCGGATCTCTCTTATTTTCATTGTACCAGCTGTTCTGCATTTGACTGTGCAGATATCCTTAGTGCATGAAATGGTTTGCAGAACTCAACTGGGCTATTTCAGGTTAAAACCCATCAGGGAGGAACTGGCGTAGGCGATCTTCGGTTTCCCCCTCTTAATGAGTAGACCTGCTCACCGTCTCCACTGATAAGCACCGTCTCCATTGATCTATACAGCCCTGACCTAGCACCCAAAGATAAAACGCGTGGAATAACTTTTTCGTAATCAGATAAATCAGATGGGCATTATAAAAACCTGATTCCTGGAGTGCTTCAGGAAGAGAGGCATCATTGCTTTAAGTACTACTTTCGTCGAATTAAAAACATATTTTTCGAATATATTAAATATATTTCCAGGATCATTTCAGCGCCGATATTCACTCCAATGATACAGTAGCCAGCCGGATGTAAGAAAGTCGGTTCTAACCAAAATATTTAGAGGGGCAACCATGTCCTATATACTGCACATTGACGTGATCCTAACTTCCGCTCTGTTTCCATTATGTTTGTTTATGTTATGAATCGGAAGGTCAGACATCATACGTCGATATCCTGGATCTTCCACCAAACAAAACAGGATGCAGCCTCCTCATATTTATAAAACCAAATGAATCGCAAATCTCTCCGTCCGTAGATGTATCTGACGGATGTTTCTTTTTTACCGAAGAGTTCAAACGACGGCGCTGTTCTTTCCACTCAATACGCAAAAAGTCCATCTAGTTGCATTCACATAATTTTCTCTCCTCACTTTACAAACTACTCTTCAGAAAATTCTAATCTACTTCTGATATAGGAATCTTCAAAGCTATCACAGAGCTCTTATGAGATTTGTCATCGCTTTAGCATAGCGTACTCTCTTATTAGCTTTGTATCTACAAAGGAATATGTGATAACGTTTTACGTTCTGCTGAAGTATTATCCTGATTAGAAGGAATAAGATAGAAAAATCTGATGTGTTACACTCACATGACTTTCTCTAGCTGCTCTACAAAACTCCTACAAAGGATTATTCTTCTTTGTACACAATGCTAATCAAAATAAATGTTAGCAGAAAGTTATTACTTAGTTCCTTATAAGTGGAAGGGAATAAGCGAATGGACTATGCTAAAGTGATTGTCAAATGTTTTAAAAGATATTGTTATGCGATTGTCATTTCAAATCACTTCTTTGATTGGCCAGTAGTAGAACAAAAGAAAAACAAACCCTTCCTGTGTGAGACAAGTTTAAGTACTTCACAATTGAAACCAATAACAAGGAATATTTCGAAAAGGGTTACCTCCACAACAAAAACGTAAAGGACAAAAATCGTGTGTTTTGTCACGAGGTACATTTTTTGTGTAGTACTTTCTTTTTATCTCTTACGGTTTAGCAGTTAAGCAAAATTCATCCAGAATAAGAAAGTCTTCAGAGGCTATGCCCAAAAAATTCGAGATATACATTTTATTTCGGATATAAATAGTTTTAATATAAGGGATTTTAATCAAACTCGTTAGAGCCATTTTTAAGAAAATCAACACTTTCGAAATTTTTTCCATGTAAAGGGTAGTTTGTGGTGGGGGGATTTTTTTTAAAATCTTCGTGTCGCATCCTTGGAAGATACTAAACCTAAATACCAAGTTTGGTATTTAACGGTCTTTTTGTTTTGGGGCTTTGCTGTCCACAGACACACACACACAGACAGACAGACACACACACACGGACATTTCTTTAAAAATGCTTCTTTCGGACTCAGGGGACCCCAAAACATATATTTTAGGTGAAATCTCGGTATCGAATTTTTGGGTGCATTACAATATCTTCTCTATTCCTATGTACATTGCACATATGGGGCTAGAGAAAGTAAAAATGTATGTGAATGTAAGACTTCTAATCTTTATTTTCTCAACTACGTATAATGTGTATAGTAGGTAGACAGGATATTGTATTCTAATCAAAAAATCGCCACCGCAAATATTTGTTTTGAGACTCCATGAATAAATCATATTTATTTTTAAAATAGGTCTGCGTACATGTGTGTGCGTGCGAGCACGTGTGTGTGTGTGTGTGTGTGTGTGAGAGAGAGAGAGAGAGAGAGAGAGAGAGAGAGAGAGAGAACATCATAATTCAAAAACGAAAGGTTAAATATCAAACTTGCATTTAAGTTTAGCATCTTTCAAAAATGTGAAACGAATATTTTTAGGGAAATCGTTCCCCATCCCAAAATACCTTTTAATGGAAAAAGTTTAGAAAATTACGATTTTCTCAAAAAGGTACTAACGATTTCGATAAAGATACCGTATCTTAAACGTATTTATATTGCAAATAAAATATATATCTTAAATTCTTTGGGAGTGGCCTCTGAGAACTTTCTATTCTGGATGCTTTTTCCACTATAAAGCAATAAGAAATACGCAAAAACTTACTATAACTATAGAAAAAATATAGATCTTGTTCACACACAAAATTTATGCCATTTACATTTTTGTGGAGCCATTCATTATTATTGGTTTCAATTTTAAACTATTTAAACTTTTCTCAAACGAGAATGTTGTTATTTCTGTCTGTTTGTTTTTGTTTACTCATGAGCATTCAAAGAGAACCGAATTTTAACCACTTTAGCAACCAGCTTTTAAAAGATTCGCCTATCACTTTAGCCTAGCGTATTCCCTCATTTTCCTCCTACTGATAAGGAACTAAGTAATAAGATCGTTAATTCTGCTATCTTGATTAGCAAGAAGTAGGCAGAAGAATAAACTTCTGTAAGAATAATTTTTACAGAATAGGTAGAGAAATTCATGTGAATAGAACACACCATAACTTTCCTCCTTGCTTATTTTTCGTGTACATACTTCAAAAAGAAGGGAATGTAAATGTTATTAAAAGATTCAACAATCGGTGTAGTTTACTGTGTTCTTCTCATAGCTACAACAGAATGTTTAAATCTTAATATATAAAAGTCAATGTGTGCGTGTGCGTGTGCGTGTGCGTGCGCGTGCGCGTGCGAGAATGATAGCCTCCTATACCGTTGCACCGATTTCAACAAAATTTTGAAGAGATACCTTCTGACACAAGGCGAAATGTATTGTCTAGCTTGAAATTCGAAATTCCGTCTCATTTCACAGGATTAATTATTTAATTTCATGTTATAACTTCAAAAAATGGCAAGACATCTGCATCTTTCTGAACGACAATGCTGAATGTTCAAACAACAGGTTATGTATTAATTTTAGCCTTTCTTTTGTTTGGCCTTTTGTACGTTCTATTAGTATTTCTATGCAAGTGTTTACTAAGAATAAAGAAGGTTATATTGTTGTTATTTAAGCTGTCATTTCTTCCCAACTCAGATATTCTCAGTAAACAACCACGAGACAGCCATAATGTAACAACCTAGAGATCAGAAATTGCATTTATTAGAAATTATCATTAAAAACCGTGGTATTTATGGTTATTAAAGTGTTTTTGATGCACATTAAATAGTAATTTACGTTGATTACACAGTTAATATAACGCATTTCAGAAGTGAAAGTACTCTTATATCCAATGATCCATTTAAAAATAAGGAACATTAAATATTTTAATAATAAAGTATATATTTGTGTATGTAGAAGCCACGATGGTACATGTTTTGTAATGTATTCATTTTAAAGGTTCAAGGAAAGGATAGTTTTTCACGTGAAAGGAATAGATTTTAATGCATTTATTTCAAAGGAATGCTACAAGGAAAGCATAGATGCTTTGTATAGCGAATTTAAAAAGTAACACAGACGTTATTATCCATTGCGAAGCATCTAGAAGCCATAGTGTTATATGTTTTGTAATGCATTCATTTTTAAGGTGCAGGGAAAAATAGTTTTGTACCTGATAAATGGCAATTATTTACAGTTTTGCACGCTTTTCTATTACTGTAGCATATAGCACCTTTACAACTTTACCAAATTCTTCGTTTTCTTTGGTCAAAACCATTTTTATGCTTAAAAGTTGGTAGTTGACATTGCTCATTGAAAGCGTTCACCATAACTAGTTGACCTGTGAAGCAATATTATAAGATAGTTTTAGTTTTTACCAATATAAACTATAAATACATATTAACAGTCAAGCACTATGCAGTATCCATATTGTCCTGAGATTGTTAATTAAATCACTGTTTAAGTAGATTGTGTAGTAGATTGTGCTACCATTTCACGAAATGTCAAAGCGCAAATAAGGTATTTAAAAATAAACCGTTTTATTCACGGCGCGGCGACTAGAAGCCATGATGTTATCCTTTACTCTGGAAGCCACAGCCCCCGTGTTAAAGGCGCTTGCTTAAATACCAAAGACTACAAAATATGCTTAGTGGGAAAGAAAATCACGCAATTTTGACGCAATTGCACAGTTGCGAACGTAATACAGCGAGGGAAGCACGCTAGATCGCCACCTGGATTGCACTAAATCAGTCTAAACATAACACTAATCTAGAGCTAAAATATCCCGCGCGAACGACTTTGGCGGAACATGTTGGCAGCTCTGCAGCAGTGCTTCATATAGCACAACAAAGCTACCAAAGCAAAAGAAATACTTTTGGTCTATTTGAATATAAATCGTGTGTTGCATTGAAACTTAATGACCCAACATAGTGTTGAGGTATTTCTAGAGCTTTGTGCACCAGTGTAGAAATGATAATAATTTAGTTAGTGAGTAACAAAGGCCTGTCGTAAGATGAAGAACATAAAATAATAATTTTTTCTAAGAATAGTTTATAGAAGAGTAGTAAATAGTGTGTGAATGGAACACATCAGAATTTTTAAAATAGAAACACCATGTAGCATTTAAAACATGTTGAAATAGCAGAATAACTAACATAAGCCTTGTGCTTTTAATTTCAGAGCAGTATTGGCGAGTCGAATCATTAGACTACCAACCTTGAATAGGTAAGTAGCTACATAATATTTTACTTTTCTTTTTTAATGCATTAGGAATATGTTTGAAAAATAACATAATTGATGGAAAATGTCTATAATTTGAGTCACAGTCACTTAATGTTTATCATTTACGGTGCTCCCGAGACCCCGCCCATTTCTTGAGGTTATAACTAGTAATTCCGCAAAGCTCGCCGGTAACGTTGGATGGATGTTGCAGGGGATTCAGCCCGTTGCAAATTTTAATTGGTTCTAATTGTCTGTGCACATACATGTATATGTTAAGTGCAATGCGTGTTGCAGATATAAACTCTGCACACGGAAGCGTGATTCGCTTTGATACTCTTCGTTAGCAACCCCGTAGTATTTTAGGATGACGTACAGGAGGTCAATAAACTCCACTTAGCCCCCCTCCAGGTTTTGAAATGTAATTTAGCGTCCCACCACTCTTAACTACTTGTACTATGTGCACCCTTTTTCTTGGGCGCTCGCCTCCCTAGTCTTCATTCAATACTCGGTAAGTTTCACGCAATTTTGAAAGAAGAGCAGAGTAACAATATTGAGACGTCAACCCTCCCCCCTAACCACTGCGGATATGTAGGTCAAAGCCGCTACCTAACACGTAAGTTTCAGATATCTAATTGTAGCGGTCTCCTTGGTATGTTGTTTATATTACGTCAGAGTGTTGCCTACATTAATTATTCATAAATGTATCTGATGTTGTTCCTGGATCCATTTTTGTAGATGTCGTGTAGTTATACAGGGCGGGAGGTGCAAATAATATATTTAGTAGAGAATTTTAAATATACAACACATGACTATATCTCATTTTATCCGCATATTAATAGCTGCATTTCGTGTTCTACTCGACTTACCCTCCTCATATTTAGGACTGACAACCTCCCCTAGGACTTACAAGCGGATGCCTAGGGGCCAGAAGCCTGCCAGGGAGCTCACGGCACGAAACCGCAGAATGGAGAACCTGGAAGTGGTTGCTGTAGCTAGACATGAGCGTGAGGAAGTGAATGATATGAAATGCAAGCGAAATGGATGATGGGAAAGGTGATGATAGAACAATTGGTGGAATGAGTTTGGATTGTGGATGGTGGAATGAGTTTGGAATGTGGATGGTGGAATGAGTGTGGAATGTGGATGGTTGAATGAGTTTGGATTGTGGATGGTGGAATGAGTTTGGTATGTGGATAGTGGAATGAATGTGGAATGTGGATAGTGGAATGAGTGTGGAATGTGGATGTTGGAATGAGTGTGGAATGTGGATGGTGGAATGAGTGTGGAATGTGGATGGTGGAATGAATTTAGAATGTGGATGTTGGAATGAGTGTGGAACGTGGATGTTGGAATGAGTGTGGAATGTGGATGGTGGAATGAGTGTGGAATGTGGATGGTGGAATGAGTGTGGAATGTGGATGGTGGAATGAGTGTGGAATGTGGATGGTGGAATGAATTTAGAATGTGGATGTTGGAATGAGTGTGGAATGTGGATGGTGGAATGAATTTAGAATGTGGATGTTGGAATGAGTGTGGAATGTGGATGGTGGAATGAGTGTGGAATGTGGATGGTGGAATGAGTGTGGAATGTGGATGGTGGAATGAGTGTGGAATGTGGATGGTGGAATGAGTGTGGAATGTGGATGGTGGAATGAATTTAGAATGTGGATGTTGGAATGAGTGTGGAATGTGGATGGTGGAATGAATTTAGAATGTGGATGTTGGAATGAGTGTGGAATGTGGATGGTGGAATGAATTTAGAATGTGGATGGTGGAATGAGTGTGGAATGTGGATGGTGGAATGAGTGTGGAATGTGGATGGTGGAATGAATTTAGAATGTGGATGTTGGAATGAGTGTGGAACGTGGATGTTGGAATGAGTGTGGAATGTGGATGGTGGAATGAGTGTGGAATGTGGATGGTGGAATGAGTGTGGAATGTGGATGGTGGAATGAATTTAGAATGTGGATGTTGGAATGAGTGTGGAATGTGGATGGTGGAATGAATTTAGAATGTGGATGTTGGAATGAGTGTGGAATGTGGATGGTGGAATGAGTGTGGAATGTGGATGGTGGAATGAGTGTGGAATGTGGATGGTGGAATGAATTTAGAATGTGGATGTTGGAATGAGTGTGGAACGTGGATGTTGGAATGAGTGTGGAATGTGGATGGTGGAATGAGTGTGGAATGTGGATGGTGGAATGAGTGTGGAATGTGGATGGTGGAATGAATTTAGAATGTGGATGTTGGAATGAGTGTGGAATGTGGATGGTGGAATGAATTTAGAATGTGGATGTTGGAATGAGTGTGGAATGTGGATGGTGGAATGAATTTAGAATGTGGATGGTGGAATGAGTGTGGAATGTGGATGGTGGAATGAATTTAGAATGTGGATGTTGGAATGAGTGTGGAATGTGGATGGTGGAATGAATTTAGAATGTGGATGTTGGAATGAGTGTGGAATGTGGATGGTGGAATGAATGTGGAATGTGGATGGTGGAATGTGGATGTTGGAATGAGTGTGGAATGTGGATGGTGGAATGAGTGTGGAATGTGGATGTTGGAATGAGTATGGAATGTAGATGTTGGAATGAGTGTGGAATGTGGATGTTGGAATGAGTGTGGAATGTGGATGTTGGAATGAGTATGGAATGTAGATGTTGGAATGAGTGTGGAATGTAGATGTTGGAATGAGTATGGAATGTGGATGTTGGAATGAGTGTGGAATGTAGATGTTGGAATGAGTGTGGAATGTAGATGTTGGAATGAGTGTGGAATGTAGATGTTGCAATGAGTGTGGAATGTGTATGTTGGAATGAATGTGGAATGTGGATGGTGGAATGAGTGTGGAATGTGGATGTTGCAATGAGTGTGGAATGTGGATGTTGCAATGAGTGTGGAATGTGGATGTTGGAATGAGTGTGGAATGTGGATGTTGCAATGAGTGT
Organism: Hymenopus coronatus; assembly: GCA_030762935.1. Lineage (NCBI taxonomy): Eukaryota > Metazoa > Arthropoda > Insecta > Mantodea > Hymenopodidae > Hymenopus > Hymenopus coronatus. The sequence continues at coordinate 42,012,631 of CM060889.1, read as the reverse complement.
GGAATGTGGATGTTGCAATGAGTGTGGAATGTGGATGGTGGAATGAGTGTGGAATGTGGATGTTGGAATGAGTGTGGAATGTAGATGTTGGAATGAGTGTGGAATGTGGATGTTGGAATGAGTGTGGAATGTGGATGTTGGAATGAGTGTGGAATGTGGATGGTGGAATGAGTGTGGAATGTGGATGTTGGAATGAGTGTGGAATGTGGATGGTGGAATGAGTGTGGAATGTGGATGTTGGAATGAGTGTGGAATGTGGATGGTGGAATGAGTGTGGAATGTGGATGTTGGAATGAGTGTGGAATGTAGATGGTGGAATGAGTGTGGAATGTAGATGTTGGAATGAGTGTGGAATGTAGATGTTGGAATGAGTGTGGAATGTGGATGTTGGAATGAGTGTGGAATGTGGATGTTGGAATGAGTGTGGAATGTGGATGTTGGAATGAGTGTGGAATGTGGATGGTGGAATGAGTGTGGAATGTAGATGTTGGAATGAGTGTGGAATGTAGATGGTGGAATGAGTGTGTAATGTAGATGGTGGAATGAGTGTGGAATGTAGATGGTGGAATGAGTGTGGAAAGTGGAGGAATGAATGTCTTTGCTATGCCTATATAGTACGTACATCATATCACCTATAGTCGGGCATGGCAAAATGCAGAGGGCAGGGGAGGGTCGTTCATGTGACCTGTTACGTAAATAACCGAAAGTCTAAGATATAGAATTATAGCCATCGTAGGAACATCGTGAAGGTTTCCTCATGAACATAACTTTAGAAAATAGCTAAAAACCTGCAAATACTTGACCGTCACATCATCCTCAAACGCTGATACAAATATTTGCACTTATTCATCTCCATTTCCCTAAAATGTTAAAACTGATATATTAATCAGTGAACATTATTACATTTTTGGGGGGAAATATAGTAGTAGCTGGTTGGTTAACAGTGATATAAATGTAGTGGTATCTAGCACATTACACTTAACAAAATATAGCTTATCTCAGAATGAGGAAAAGCGGCTCCTCTGTGCCACTGCATTGACTGCCGTTCTTGGCTCCTCTAGTACCCCTTATCTCTCCTTCCATCTTACTCACCTGTGTTCGGGTCCGATCATTCATGCTGATGTGGCTACCAATTCGGGACACACGTTTCGTGACCGGTGGCAGAGAGAATATTCTGTTACAAAAACAAGAAAGCCTGTTCATTAATATCGCCCTCCGTGGTGTAATGGTTACCATGCTAGCTTCATATACCCAAGGTCGCGGGTTCAAATGGATGGATTTTTTCTGGTGTAAAAATCCTTAGCATGGCTTCCTTCGGAAGGGAAGTGAAGCCGTTGGTCCCGTGTCGTAGATTTACGCCACGTAAAAAAACCTCAAGCCTGATAAGAGAGGCCTCTGAACAAAATTAAGCGCTCTTTCACGCCCAGTATAGAATGGGACGCTGAGAACCACAGCCGTTAAAGAGCGTCCATAAATAACACGCCATTTCCATTTCTGTTCATTAATATGCGGTTTTCAAACTGCACATATAAAACAATTTAATTATAGGAAACATAAAGCGGACTTCCCAACATTCTCTCTTCGCTTCGTCGCAACTGCTGCATGCTGTAAACTCCGTTTAAAACTGATTATCCTCGCATGGAGCTTTCATTGTTATATTGTTGATGACTTCAACAGAAATTTCCAGAAAAATCTCTTCACATGTTAATTTCACTAACACCTGCTACAAAAGGAAGACGACCGAAGAGCTGCAACAAACAGCTTTCAAAAGCAATCCGTTAGCACATGTGCAGCGATTACGGACCAGCAAGGCGTAATCATAATATTTTGTAAATATATAAAGCAAAATATAATTCTAGCGTTTTATGGATTTATTTACTGGTTACTTTACTAAGAATCTGTAAAGCTGAACACGCATATTGGATGTAATTTAATACACATAATATTTGTTTAAAATATCTATGAACTATATTTATAAATCTATTTATTATAGGGTTGGAGAGAGAACATAAGCTTAACAAACCCAAATTGAAATCATATGCACGCAAGTGTGAAACCTCCAAAGATAAAAAGAATATTGCGCACAAGTTATCGAATATCTCGTCTTAGAGCTATAAGAAACCGCTGTTTTTAGAACAAGACTTTCACTTTAGGTGTCAATAAACTTGTAGATTTACCTAACCACGGCAAGTGGTTGTAATAAAGTATTGTATGGAATATATGCTTAAGTAAACAAAATACTTCAAATACCAGTGCACAAGCTATTAATTACTGACGCGCAGAATGGAGAACAAACCCACCGCTGCTCATGACTTGTAGAAAAACAAGTAGCTACGTTACTCCCCCACCACTGAACAGAATTTGGGGTAAGGCATCTTCCCTCCTTGCATGACGTGTCGTCCCCATGCTGGTCTTAATTGTAGTTCTTAAAATAGTATATAATTTCTTTTGATTTAATTATTACTACTCAAATTTCTCAATTCTCCTTCATTGCGCTGATGTATTATTAATTCACTTATTCAACTTTATTCACTTCCACTTCGCTTATCCTTTGTTTCATTATAACACTCATGTCAGTTTAAATATGACTTATATTTCACTTCAACTTTACTGTTCCTCAATCATTCTAAAAATAATTTTACTATACCTTTTGGTTTAATAGGATGCGTGCATAATTTACTAACTATATTTAATCAAAGTAGAGCAGATAATGTAATAAACATCCTTTTGTTTATAAAATATCGAAGCTCTTAGTGAGTGGATGGCACGCTTTTGTTTATTCTATTAGCGTGTATAAAGATGTGCGCCCAACAAAAACTGTAACTATAATAATCTAGCTTGATATGAAATTGAAAATTAGTGTATATCATTACTATTGCATTTTTATTGCGTTTTTAGTTCTGAAATTGAAAGAGCTGCATTGCGAAACATTCTATCGAGGCTGAGAAGAAACCTCATTGTCCATGGAAACAAAGTTGAGACAGGATTGATTACATTCTTATCTCAAACATGGGGCACGATATGCCACTTTATTCTTGACTAGCTCGATTTTTATTTGCACGCAAGGGTCCTAAGCACATTTGCATAAAATAACGAAGTGGATGTACAACTGTGTTGGCGTTCTGAAATATATACTCTAATGTAGAATGCACGCAAAGCCCTGAGAGCAAAAGTATTCATCGATCGCCTGCGAAATATTTCATTCACAGCTGCTAAGTGTTGCTAGAGATTTAAGATTAGGTGCGGAAGAGTATTTCGGCACGGAAGCACATAGAGGGGCTATTATACTGCGACGCAGAAGCTATAGTCCGAGCTTATCGGATAATTTGCACGGAACGACCGGGCAATAAACATTAGAAGCGTTATCAGGAGGTAATGGGATTGTTCTGAAACCTTCTCTCTCCCCGCCTCTAGAACATTCTAGAAGTCTATAGAAAATCCCAGCGGATATATACGCAAACTTGAGTTACTGGGTGCATTCCTAATGCGACATAAAGTGCAATTCAGTGCATTCACCGATTGAGGTTGCAAGTCTAGTGGTAGCGAACAATGAATGCTGCTACTGCGAGAAAAGATGGGTGTTAGACTCCCCAGGAAGCAGAAAGAACAGGCTGCGTCGTGTGTATTTCATTACTTCCCTATGTCGTGAAGAAAAAGTGGCAGCGATAATGAGAACTTAATGAACTGACGGTAAACATGTGAACAAGATCACATTAGTGAAGACAGTGAGAGCTCAGGGCACTAACACGGAAAACTTGCCTAAGTCACAATATCTTTGGAATCTCCTAGAGAAAGGAATGAAGCGAAGATCACAAAGAATGATGAAATATGAGGTGGCAACTCGGATGCACGCAGGCTATCTGACGTTTCTAGGTGTGACATCCCGAAGCCGACGAGATCATGCACAAAAGCTTCCCTTCTCAAGGATTGGTCTGATTGTGCGCTTCTCAACACTGGAAGCCAATACACATAGCTACTTCATCGCCACACGTCTCGCCACGCTGTCCACTTGCCTGATCACCTACTCTGAACCATGACTATGAAATTAAATGAGGTGCAAAAAACTTCTCATCACAAAAATAATACCGGTATTTACTAACCCACATGGAAAAACCTCGAAACTACGGTTCAACGGGAACATAATCCTGAACGTTTGTTAGCATGCAATATAGTTAGCAGAGATCATAGTATCTTTAATAGTATCTACAGGATGTTTTGATATTGTTACTCAGGTCCTATATGATACGAAAGTATAGTTTTCAGCGCCAGTAGAGATATGTTAATAAGACTCCTCGAAATCAGAATGCATTAGGCAGTTATATAGGAACAAAGCCGTGCGGTAACACAGGAGGCTTGGGAAGCTCGGCGTCGCTTGCTTTCGCAGTGTATTCATAAACATACCGACAGGCTACACACTGGTTAGCTCACAATGGAGTTCCTTGTCTAATCCGCTAAAGAACCTGTACCTTTAGTTATTTATTTATTCATCCAACACATTTTAACAGGCAATGAATGAAAGGAAATTATTGATAAAATGAGCCGGATACATATGTACCTAGTACCATGTTTTACACGCAATTTAAGGATCATGTACCGGGGAATGACTTTCCGAAATGCCATATTTTCCCTTCACTCCAAACTATCCTATATATGGAAGACTTTTTAAATTGTTAGACTTTCAATAACAACTTGATCAACACATTATTGACTATGACGATTTTTATTAAAAAAACAAATATTAAAGCTATTTTTATGAAAATGAAATGTATATCTTGATTTTTCTGTGGTTAGCCTCTGAAGCTCTCTTCATTCTGGAAGACTTGTATAATCGGTGAAGCGAAAGAGCCAGACATAAAAAATGTAGATCTCAAATTATGTCAAAATGCTTTTATGTGGAGTGAACCATTTCAGAGCTTCTTCTTATTATTATTTTCATTATCATTATCATCATTATCATTATCATCATGATCATTATCATTGCCATTATTATTATTACTATCATTATTATTATCATTATTATTATTATTATTATTATTATTATTATTATTATTATTATTGTTATTATTATTATCCTTATTATTATTATGATAATTATTATGACCATTATTATTATTATACTTATCATTATTATTATTATAATTATTTTTATTATTACTGTAATCATTATCATCACCATCACCATTATTATTACTATTATTTATTTATTTCAATTTTAAAATCCATACCCTTTCCTCAAATGCGCCGTAGTTTATTTGCTTTTCTTGCTCCTGGTGAAGCAAAGAATAACATTTACCACATAGCGACCAACTTTTAAAACATTTGATTAATGCTTAGAGTATTCTCTTATTCATTTGATTTTACAAAAAAAAAAAAGTAATAAAAATATTTATGCTTCTGTATTAACGTGAAGCTGTTAGACGAATACACTTTTTTAAGAATAGTTTCATGCAGAATTGGAAGAGAAAGTCATGCGAGTGTCAAACATCAGATTTTTACTTTAAGCAAATTATGCACAAAATTTGGTTGTCGGGATTTTACCGGAAATATATGTTTTGAGGTCCTCTAAATGGAAAGAAAAGCCTGTTTAGAAAAAAAAAAATATCCGCGTATGTGTACAGCATAGCTCAAAAGCGAAAAGATAGTTTCCAAACTTGATATTTTAATTTAGTGTCTTCCAATGATGCAACAAGATGATTCTCAAGAAAATACTCCCACCCCAAACTACCGATTAAAGGGATGAAATTGAAAAATTTTGTTTCATAAAAGAGGTTCTAACAATTTTGATGAAAATGCCGTGTATTATACCTGAAAAATAAAATGTATATCTTGTAGCTTTTGGGAACAACTCTGAAGACTTCTTCAGTCTGGATGAATTTTGCATATGTACAAAAACTACTCAAAAATGCAGATAATTCATGCCTTTTTCTTTTTTGTAGAGGTAGCCATTTCCGAGATATTCCTTGCTATTTTTTTTCAATTTTAAACTAATTTAATTTTTCTCAAACGGGGCCATCGTTGTTACAACCTCTTTTGTTTTACTCATAGCCAAGCAAAGAAAACCGGATTTAAATTGTTCACATGGCGACCAGCTTTTAAAGGATTTGACTCTCGACTAAGCCTAGTGTAACCACTTTTTTTTTCTTTCTGCTTAGATGGAAGCAAGTAATAAGTAGATTTCTGCTAATGTTTATCGTGATTAGCATATGTAGATAATATAAGAATAAGTTTTTTCATGCAGAACACAGGATTGGAACACAGATTTTTAATTATCTTTTGCTTTGGGTGGGAGAGGCGTGGCACCGTGAGCCCCTTCAACCTCTAAGTCCACCCTTGCTGAGCCCAGCATACCATTGAAAATAGGAATTATAGTGCTTATTAATATACTACAATCTTATAAACATTGTTAAGGTTATTCCTTGTAAAGTGCAAAGTTTGGCTTTTACAGCTCTTTAAAAATGATAGATTGCGACTTTGAACAAACCTATGCAACAATCGATATACGCGTGTCTGTCTCGACTCCTAGCATATATTATTAGAAACACAGACCAAACCCCCCTCAAGTAATCAATTGTACAGAGGTAAACCAGGTCAACGACCATCAGACAAGCATAACTGGGTCAAATCCAGAAGGTGATGTACAAGAGAGTAAACATGCTTAATCATATTTGGCATTCCTGTTCCAAACAATGATTGAATACTTTTTTTTTTCTCTCTGCAACCTACTATTTGCATATTAGATGCTGCATTTCACCTAAAAATGTGATGCCAAAATTTTGCCGAAAATGTATGTTTTAGGTCCCTTAAATACAAAACATTTGATGTGTTCCATTCACATGATTTTCTCTATATCTCTGCGACAAATTATGTTAGAAACCTTATGCTTCTATTTACTTCATACTAATCGAGAAAAAATTAGAACAAATAGTCTTATAACTTGCTTCCTTAAAAGTAGAAGATGTCCGAAGTTACCCGGATAAGCATTTACTTATTCGGTGATTTCCTATATCCTGAGAAAATTATTATCGAATAACTTAAAGCTCCATAAATCCCGAGCCCATTGGAGTATGATTTCCCCCTTATTTCATTTACGTCCAATATGACCTACCAGGTTTAAGAACATTAAGAAAAAACGCTTTTAAAATATACTTTGTGGAAGTGTGAGTAGAGAAAGTTATGTGAGCGTAATGCATTAATGTTTACTTTCTATACATAGTACATGGTATATAGAGAAGGTATTGCACCCCACCCAAAAATTCGATACCGAATTTCACCGGAAATAATATTTTAGTTTTCCCTGAATCCTCCCCCCCCCCAAAAGTATTTTTGGAAAAAGTTTTGTGTGTGTCTGTGAAATAGGATAACTCAGAAACAAATAGCAGTAAAATACCAAGCTTGGTATTTAAGTTTAATATCTTCTAGGAATGCAACACGAAGAATTTGAGAAAAACCCTACCCACGCAAACTACCCTTTACATGGAAAAAAAATTCGAAAATGTTGATGTTCTCAAAAATGGCTCCGAAATTAATTAAAATACCATACATTAGAGACATTTAGATGACAAGTAAAATTAGTATCTTTAATTTTCTAGGAATACCCTCCGAAGACTTCTTTATTCTGGATGAATTTTGCTGAATTTTCCATAACTGGTAAACCGTAAGAGATAGACAATAACTTACTGCACACAAAAAAGTATACCTCATTTAAACACACAATTTATGTCATATACATTTTTTCGTGGATTTGACCATTTCCGAGATATTTATTATTGGTTACAGTTTTGAAATACTTACCAGTCAACTCCTGGCCCTGCAAAGAAATAGCTTTCAACAACATGGCAACCAACTTTTATCGCTCTAGCCAAGTATATTCCGTTCCACTTACAAGGAAGCAAGTAAAAGGCTTCTGCTAATGCTTATCTGGGTTAGCATGAAGTAGATAAAAGAATAAACGTTTTAACAATAGTTTGTTACCAGATGTAGAGAAAGATGTTTCACAAGGGAAAAGATTAAGCTTGTACAAGATAAAAAAAAAAAAATGTTTTGTGGCGCCTCACGCACATTTGCCAGAAGAATACGAAAATATAATAATTGTGTGATAACTGTGCCAAGAAACGCCAAGAGTCCATTGTCTTCAGCCATGTTTATTTCTTGTCTACAAGTCGACCAAAATAGCCGTTAATATAAACCATTGTAGTTTCCGAGAATGCCACAAGTTTCTTCTCATGTTACTATAAACTGTAAGTAGGAAGTCAAGAAATCACAGAAAACGTTGCTTATTATTTCAGTTTGGATGTCAGTGCATCGAAACTAGATTTGTTGACGGAGCAGATATAGCGGTGTGCGTTACGGTATATAACAGTGTAGAGTATTGATGGTTATGAGAGGACTTCGTATTTTAAGATACCGCCAGCTTCCAAAATATATCTCTACTTCCCGGAAGTACTGAAATTCGCAGATTTTACAGATTAATGAGAGACAATATTAATGAGACCTTTTTTTTTTTTTTTTTTTTTTTTTTAATTCAGTTTTATTTTGCGTCGCTTTAAAAATTGGGTCACACCGCAACGGAACTGTTCGGTAAGATACATCGTGCCGGTATATGGCGGATAGTAGCCTTTTAAGATTTCATCCCCTTACTATACTGCCGGTCCCTGTGGCCGCGCTTGCTAAAATGTCCTAGCTTTGGTGTTTCGTGGCGCAGGGGATCGTAAGTTTGAATCTCGCCTGGACTCGTGTGTTTGTAAATGGGTATATGTATGTGGATTTGCAAGTAAGAAAACGGTAAACGAATAGGAAAACAAAGAAAATATAGGAAAAATAAAATAAAAAATGGAAGGTGAGGGCAAAGAAAAAAAAATAGTACATTCGCTTCGCGCAAAGGAGATGGTGTCAGAGTGACATCTATCTAATTGCGCTATCAGATGGTGCTATGTGTAGTCGATGTTTAAGGGCAGTTAAACTTCCAAAATCTCACCTCTTTATGTCATACAACTTAGCTCCGCGGCAGAGAGGTTTAGTGTGCCTTCCAGTCTACTGTTTTCAATACCTGCGGATAGATTGCAGCGCAATCGCAAATACTGTTTATATTTTCAGTTTTAATATTGTTTTAGACTGAAGATGGGATTTTGGGGTGTGATATAAAAAATCTAAGCTCTTTTATTGTAGTCGAGAAAATTCTAAACAATCTGATGTGTTACTATCACAGGACTTTCACTCGCCGTTATCGGGAACGTCTGTATTCACAATCGGAAGGTCCCGAATTGGAACGGTAATATAATGTAACGACGAACTATTTTCAAATATTATGGCTTCTAGAATCACATAACAATAGAATTAGAAATACACAAAGAGGAAATTTTCGCAAATTTTTATAAAAGCAATATACGTATTCTCTTTAGAGAGACCTTTTAGGTTAGCATTTAGCACGACGTATATGGTTATAATATCCTAACGAGTAAATACAAATTCGGATGTGTTCCATTCACATGATTTTCTCTACATCTCTGCATCAAATTACTGTTAAAAAGCTTATTGTTCTATTACTTAATGCTAATCTTATTACTTGCTTCCTTGTAAGTAGAAGCGAAATAGGTTACAGTGACAGTCAAAAGCTGGTTGCTATTTGACTGAACTTCCTTTGTTTGTATGGACAGCATTGACAACGTCCTGTGTGAGAAAAGTATAATTTTTTAAAGCTGAAACCAAAAACAAGGAATATCTGGAAAACGATCAGCTCCACGAAAAAATATATATACAACATAAATTGTATGTTTTAATGTGCTCTACATATTTTGTGTGGTAAGTTTTTGTCTATTTCTTACGGTTTAGCAGTTATGCAAAATTCCGTAAAATTACTCAGAATAAAGTAGTCTTCAGAGGCTATTCCCAGAAAATTCAAAATATACAATTTATTTGTCAGCTAAATATCTTTAATGTACGATATTTTAATCAAAATCGTTAGAGCCATTTTTTAGAAAATCAAAATTTTCGAAAAAATGTCCATGTAAAGGGTAGTTTTAGGGTGGGAGGATTTTACTCAAAATCTTCGTGTCGCATCCCTAGAAGATACTTAAATACCAAGTTTGGTATTTTACCGACTTTTCCTTTTTGAGTTACCGTGTTCACAGACACATTGACACACACACGGACCTTTTCCTGAAAATACTTTTTTTGGACACAGGGCACCCTAAAACATAATTATTGAAGATCGTGAAAAAAATTCTCCTTTTGAATGTGGATTTGATCCTTTCCGGTGAAAGTTCGGTATGGAATTTTTGGTGGAGTGCAATACCTTCTCTATACACTATGTACATAGTGCGTGTAGAGAAAACAAAAATAGTGGGGAAACTAGTCATAGCTGAATGGTAAGTCTGAGGCTTAAGTTAAATGGTCTTGTAGATTAACTCCAGGTGGCGTATAAAACAAAATATCTACCAGCATAATGGTTCTTAAAATATTTTGCATAAATTATATTTTCAGACTTAATAATTAAAGAACGAACTTGTGTACTCTAATGTTGATTTTGATACATTTTGCAAACAAACAATACGTCTGTCACGTTTAGTCCTTATATGGATCCTGCAGTTGCATTTCTATGATCAGTAACAGCGCTTTCCATTGTAAGGGTTATTTTAATCAATTAACTGATTCCTCAAAAACTTGGAGCAAGCGCGGTAAACATCCAACCTAGATAATTCAGTACTTACATAAGATTGCACATATGAATAAAATAAAATGTACATGATGAGGGAAATCCTTCTGAAAATTTTAGAATTTGGTAAAATACACAATTATATTAAATGAGTGTTTTCGTAGATTTATCTGTTTCTGGGATATTAACTTTTGTGTTTTAAATTGGGTTATCTATTTCGAAAATAGTAATTGACAGCGAAAACCGTATTTAAGAAAATAGCAGATCTCTGTAAACTTTAAAAGAACATATTTTTGCAATTTCGTAACATTACCTTTTCCGAGACATTCACGTTTGTTTGTTTAAATGTTAGTGTCACCACACACACACACAATCACGCATGCACACATAGACATTTTCCTTATATTCATGGGTCCCCAAAATGTGTATATCCGCTAAAATATCGACATCGAATTTTCGGTCCATTCGGACCGGATCGGATAAAATAAAATACATTTTTTTAAATGTTTAATGCCAGTATCCCCGATGCGACCTTGATGTTGAAGGCGGCTATGTTGATCAAACAATTAAAAAAAATATCGGCTATTCTGCCTTCCTCACTATAACTATGTAAGATCTTGAATGGTAAAGAGGAAGGGTATATTTCCAGGCAAAATGTCCTTGTTCAAACAGTCATGCCGAAAGATAATTTTTTTTTTCACGCAAGAAAATTGTATCGGATAGAAGAATGTTATTTACCAGAAAATGTGCAGAAATATCTTATTGTGCACTGAGCTTGAAAGTAAACAATCCATTTTATGTGTTCCGTATTCATTATTAAATTCTTCAGCTATGTTTATGAAAACTTTGGGTTTTTTAGTGCCGCTTTGCTCCTCCGTGTTTATCCAACATTTGAGGTGTTCACAAAGTACTATAAAAACTATGAATTTTAACCTTGGGAAAAGCAAAATAAAGTAATAAGTGTAGATTAGTATGGAGCAAAAAAAGCAATAAATGTGGTACTTTAAGGAAAGACCGGTGAGTGAAATAAATACATTTTCGTTTAAATTCCGGACTTCTAACTTAACTTTAGGTGATTTGTCACATATTTATAATCACATACTTGATTTTCATTACATATTTCACCATTTTACTATACATTTATATACATATTTCTCAGTTTGGTGTTGCATGAAGATCCGGGCTTTAGTAAAAAATATCTTACGAAGCGTGAAGGTGCCCGCCCCACACACAGTTGTCAATTTGGTAAAAGTAAGTTTGAAAGCTCGTAGGTTGGGGAAAAGTAGTATATCTTACTTTGTTGACCCTGTTCACTTACAAGCCTTGATATAAGGTATACAATGGAGGGGAACACTTCGCGTATTACAGCCTACCAGAGCAATTGTGGCTACACCTCCCCAGGAGTAAGGAACGAAATAAAAGTACCAAAGAGACGCACGGAAGTCCGACAGTTCCTTGTTCGAGGACTTGTTCCATCACTGGAAACGCCCAGAGAGGGCTGTGAACGACATATCATTCACGCAGCCCTCAACTGTCCACGGGGAACACCCTTCCTTTGAGAAAGATTCCTCAATCTTTCCTACACGGTTATACATCAGAAAACCTAGAACCTACAAACGGGATGAAAGGGAAATGATCGAAGAGAAATCGTGGTAGATGAGAAACACCTCAGAAATCGCCTAAACCCACGGGTCAGAGCCTGGGGTCGCCGGAAACCAAATGTGAGTCGCACACGTTACTATGATCGGTGTCGCAAATATGACGTTTATTTAAGCAGAAAACAAATCTACAGAGCAAGGCTTATCTGGTCCATTTGGTACATCACGCCACATATTGCTGTTGTCTATCAGATGTAGCGACAGGTGCTGAAGCAGGTGAAATACGGTTTATCTTACTAGCATGCTGGCAGAGGAATGGCAAATGATGGCGAAATTCATACTCTTTAATTTCCCCTGGAACATCCATTAACCAGAAAGAGCAACTTCTACAAATCAGTTAATCAACTGCAGCTGTTCAAGCAATTTGTTGGCTATAATCTTCTGAATCTAACACTGCTAAGTATTTTTCATCTTCACAGCTATGGTGAGTTTGTTATATTCGATGGATATTGCCAGCAAATTTACCGGGATAAGTCTTCTCAAGGAAATATTGTGTAATTGACATCTCAGACTATTACCTTAGAAGACAGTAGGTATATATGTCAGATGGAGAACACTGTTGTCACCAGTGGCGTCTGTTGTGTAAGAACACAAGAACACGTGAACATCTCGACTTTTGACAACTTGTGATTTTATTGCACACTTCTCCCAACGTGCTAATCCGATATGTGCGATGAAACTTGTCATCCAGCCAAGTTTCACGTTTTAAGTAGCTTTTCCACATGCGCGATTGGTGTGATGCAATTGCCTTATGGACCAATACATGGCGGCGTGCACAGCTCAAAGCGTGCTCAGACGAAACTTCTTTTCCTGCTAGAGGGCAGCAACGTTAATGCTTCTTAACACTATTAATGCAGTGGCTGTAACAGCGCTTTAAGTGTGCCATCTTGAGAAGTAAGTAGAAGAGGGTAAACCTCTTATTTCAGACTTTCCATATTCTCAACTGCAATTGAATACACATTACCTACCTCGTTCTTGCCTTAAAAAGATTGTGACGAACCTTTGTTGTAGTGGCGTCGGGGTGGTAGGAAAAACGACTGATGGTTAAGGTATTGTAACAGGGTGGCAAACATTAAATGAAAACACTTTATTGCTATTTTAGCTGAACGATAAAAATGTATATTTTCAAATATTTAATGCTGGAGTTCATCTTACTGGTGGCACTAGTTTTCCAAGCAACTCTTCGCAAAGTTCAAACACACATATACTGAAATAAATACAGCACACAATATTCTTGGCTTTAGATTAATAAGCACGCTTTCTACATGTATTGAATCTTAGCTGACACGCAAAACTTTCTTCTGACTCTTGAGTTAAATACTTTAATTCTTTGTTACATTCGCGTGATTTAATAACACAACCAGCGTGAATTTTTTTTTTAGCAAGAGTAACTTTAGAAACTTTGACTTTTCTCTTAAGCTTTTATACTATATCTGCGTGAGTTTTGCACCCTCACATCATTGGTTAAAACTAAGTTGATGCGTTGGAGTATCACGTGGACATGTGTACGTTCATTATTACCTAACCACAAGGATACAATGGAAAATACCCTAGTTCTAAAGTTTTACGGGTTTTCTCGGAAAAGTGTACTTGTGTCTTTATTACACTAGCATAGTGAGAGTATAAAAGATTAGAAAGTGGCTAAGTGAAACCTATAACAATGAAGGCTGCAGAAAAACAACTTAGTTCTCCTAGCAAATAAAACATAGAAGTTTTCCTCCTAACATTTCATATACAAGATAAATTTTAGCATACATACAGAATTTTTTATTATTAAAAATTATATCAATTTATTATTAAATAAGAATTATATACATATTTGGAACAGAATTATCCCCTAACTTTTACAGTATAGTATAGCATTGGTCACATCTAGCTGTGACATAGTTCTGTGATAAAGGTTATAACCACCATCAAACCTTTGATCACATCTGTGATTACAAAAGAAAATAACAGAATGGCAGGCAGGTACACATAGTCAATGGCTACAACCAAACTGCTTAATTCCTATTATGAATCATAATATGCCTGTACAATTGAAACAAAAGATTGAAAATATATAAAAGCAGAAACCATTAGCGAAGTGCATGAAGAATGTACAGCAAATGATGGGAGGAAAAGTTAAATGGATTGTGAAGCCAATATTTTGAAGAACAAAATGAGTTATTATTACAACCATTATTTATTACTTTTGATGCTGTCTTTCTTATTAATATTCTGCATGTAGAATATATTAATTTCTTCAACAAATTGTTTAATTGAGGTTAAATTTTAGTTATTTGCACATGAATGTTAAAATAAATTTGTAGTACATAGGTAGAGAAGGTACTGCACTCCACCCAAATATTTGACATCAAAAAATGTTATGAAAATGTCAGTGTGTGTGTGTGTGTGTGTGTGTGTGTGTGTGTGTGTGTGTGTGTCCGCGTATCTTTAGCACGATAACCCAAAAAATCGGTAAAATCCCAAATTTGGTATTTAAATTGAATATCTTCCAAGAATGCGATGAAAAGATTAGAAAAAAATCCCCCCAAACGAAACTACCCTTTACACGATTTTTTTTTTTTTTTTTTTTTATTTTCTCAAAGATGGCTCTAACGATTTTGATTAAAATGCTGTATATTAAATATTTACATGACAAATATCTCTGGGAATAGGCTCTGAAGACCTCTTAATTCTGAATGTCTTTTGCTTAGCTGGTAATGCGTAAGAGAAAGACAAAAACTCGATTTACAAAAAATGAAGAACTCGTTAAAACATAAACTTTATGGTATATAACATTTTTTTCATAAATTTGACCATTTCCGAGATATTCTTTGTTTTTGGTTTCAGTTTTAAAGTATTTAAATTTTCTCCTACAGAAATTTGTCAACTTCTGACCTCATAGCAACCATCTTTTAAAAGATTTGAGTATCGCTTTAGCCTAAGGTTTCCCATATAGTTACAAGTAAGTAATAAGACCATTTATGCTCATGTTTATCACGAGTAGCATGAGGTACATAAAAGAATAAGCTTTTTAACAATATTTTTTACAGAGGTGTAGAGAAAGTTATGTAAATGGAATATATATGATTTGTAAAATTGTGATAAAAGGTTTGACGTAGTGTCATATATATATTCGACAGCTTAAATGTGATCACAGCATGAGATCAAAGGTTTTATCATATTTTGGGTCATTTTACTCAATATGTGGAAATGATTCTTTACCTCATCCTCTAGAATGCTGAATTATATTAATTGGTTTAGCCTTTTCTTGTGTAGGTACCTACAAATCACAGCGAAATTCTTTCATAGAAATGGTATGTGATCCGACCCTCCATTTCTCAACTATCATAACTTAATTTTGCAACTAAGTCTCCAAGTTTTGTTGTTGTTTTTTTTTTTTTTAAATTAGGCGAGTACATAGATTACTAACACCGGTTGGGGCGTCAAAGTTTGATAGCCTGAAAATGAAAGCCTTACCTAGACACAAACGCTGTTGCAAGCTGAGGGAATAGACCACTAAAGTTGACCGTTTGATAGTAACAAATGTTTCTCAAAAAGGACTAATGTTTCATGATTTCTCTATTTTTGTGAAGTTAACCATTTGCGAGATATTCCTTGTTCTTTATTCAAATTTCCCAATATTTATGATTTTCTCATATGACAAATAGTTTTTCTTTGTTTTTCTTCCCGGTCAAGCTAATAGAAGTACAAATACATGTTACTTTCACACGACTTTCTATACCACCTCGTATTAAATCAGGTAAATATCAGCAGAAATTGGTTTATTACATATTTCTTATATTTTCAGAGGGAATACGGAAATGCCAGGCTAAAACGATAACTTTGTCCTTGAAATTCCCTTAACTTTGATTAAACGTTATACATAATAATAACACTAACTATAATTTTTGACAGATATAATATCAGACTGAAATAGAAGAAACTGTAATATTATATCCAAGTTGCAATTTGTCCAAGTGCATAAAGTTATCCTTGGTCCTAGGTTTAAACTGCTTACCAGACTATCTGAAAAAGAGTAATCAGAGAAAAAAGAAATTTCAGGAAACTGGTAAAACAATATTAGTAAAAACTATGTTCATGTCATATCAACTATGTTTAAAATGTTTTAGTTTAATATATATTTATTAATAATGGAAATTGGTATTAATTAGACTACATAAACAATCAAAAATTGTTATTTTTAGGTATTTTCACTGTGGCGATATTAATACTGCATAACAAAACAGTAATCATATAGAAGTTCCGAAGCGCCATCTCTTAAAGAAAAGGTGCAGCTCGCGCGAATAGTTCCTTGCCCCGACGATCGAGGACACGCCAGTAGCAGCTTGGGTCGATAATGCAGTTTGCTGCTGTCACCTGTTGCAGCAGTTGAGATAATTCTGATGCACGTCGCTTCAGGCAGTACCGGCTGCCCGTGCGCGTGGACATCGCCGATGGCATTCCCATTAGTCCTTCCAGCTGCTTTTTAAGAACGCTATTTAGTCTTCTCGAATATGTACACATGGTAAATAAATCTGATGTGTTCCATTCACATGACTTTCTCTACATCCCTGCAACAAATTATTGTTAAAAAGCTTATGCTTCTATTTACTTCATGCTAATCCAGAAAAAATTAGCAAAAATGGTCTTATTACTTGTAACCTTGTAAGTAGAAGGGAAATAAGGGGGCACCATAGGCTAAAGAGATAGTCAAATCTTTTAAAAACTGCTCTGTGATTTAAGTTCCTTTGTTTGCATGGCCAGGAGTTGACAAATCCCCGCACGAGAAATGATAAGTGTTTTAAAACTGACAAATTTGTGTTTTAACGAGCTGCACATTTTTGGTTAAGTAAGTATTGTCTATCTCTTACATAATTCCGCAAAATTCATCCAGAATAAAGACATCTTCAGTAACTATTCCCAGAAAATTCAGATATACAGTTTATTTGTCATCAAAACATAATTATTATACGATATTTTAATCAAAATCTTTAGAGCCAACAAATCAAAACTTTCGAAAATATTGCCGTGTAAAGGGTAGTTGGGGGTGAAAGTATTTTCTTGAAAATCTTCTTTTCGCATTCTTGGAAGATAGTATTGGTATTTAATGGACTTTTCGTTTCTGAACTATGCTGCCCCTCCCCCCCCCCATACACACGGACATTTTTTCTAAAAGTCCATTTTTTTGGATTCAGTGTGTCTCAAAATATATATATTTCCGGTGAAATCTCGGTATCGAATTTTTGGGTGCATTACAATACCTTCTGTATGCACTATGTGCATAGTACGTGTAGAGAAAGTAATAAATAAAACCTTGCCTTTCACTGTTCATATAAATGATTTTAAGTATTATTGTAGTTATAAGTTATTTGTGTCTGATCTTGTGTGATTTTCGGTCAACGAAAGAATAAAGACATTCTCCAGTGGACGACATGATTCAACCGTGTTGACTATTGTGCTGGACGGTCCAGTACTCCATTCCTGGCAGTGACAGGGCAATTTGACTCTCCTACTCTGTCCTATCCAGATGGTTCAGGTTCACTGCTCCGGCTACCCACTTGAGATTCCTTTTGTATAAATTTGCTAGAAGTGGCAAGGCTAGTCTGACAACACCATCTCCGCCAGCATCCCTCGTCCAGGCATTGGCAACGGAAGCAAGAAATATGTCGTGTTTAACCTCAGTTTCCTGGCGAGTAAAGACACACAGGAGAAAATAGAAGTGTCTGATAATGCTGCAAGCTTAGAGTAAAGAAAGATTAGTCTTTAAAAAGTCTAGTGTCTTACATTCAGAAGAATTTCTCTATCCACTGTTTTAACAACTCTTACAAAAGTTTATTCTTCTTTCTGCTACATGTTAAATTGAGGTCAACATTTGCAGAAATGGTTTTATTAATTTTTCGTTGTTGGTTCAGTCCTAGGGAACTACATTGGGTTGTGGGGGACAAAGCGGCGTCTGGGCTGGTTTTCTTCGGGATCTCAGATTTCCCTTTGACATTCATGCGACCAGCTGCTCCATAATCACTTTTTCTTTCATCCATTTCACTATCATTTCATATCATCTTCCTCACTCTCATATCAGACATCCTGACTATTTTCTCTAATCCCAAATCCGACTGCTAAAGAAGCATCTGCCTCGAACGCTGGCATGTAAGTCCTGAAACTCCTCCATATGCACAAGATATGTAATGAAAGAAAAGACGTAGAAGGGGATATGGTAGACTTAGTTACAGTTAAACATTTTAAAAAGCAGTGGCTAAGTGTCGGCTTTGAATTTCAATTAGTCTTGCATGACCACAAGAAAGAAACGAATAGCAAATTTGCAGCTAATAAACAATAAGATTAACAATACAAACCAATAATGAAGCGTTTCTCGAAAATTGTGTGTTTTAACGAGATCTACATACATCCTTTTTCGCATTAAGATGCCTATTTCTTGCATTGTATGGATATCGTAGACTTAAGTATAGTTAAACATTTTAAAAAGCAGTGACTGAATGACGGCTTTGAATTTCAATCTTGCATGACCATAAGAAAGAAACAAAAAGCAATTTGGCAGCTAAAAACCAATAAGATATTAACAATACAAACCAATACCTTTTACGCAGTAAGATGTCTATTTCTTCAGTTTAAAGGTGTACAAAATTAATTCAGAAGAATACATTTTTAAACAATGTTCTATGTAAATGGTAGTCTGGGGTGGGAGAATTTTCTCAAAAATCTTCAGGTCGCATTCTTGGAAGTTGCTGAACATAAATACAAATTTTGGTATTTAACAGACATTTCGTTTTTGAGTTGCACTGTTTACAGATATGCACGTTCGCACATGGACCTCTTTCCCAAACATTTTATTTTTTGTTGTTGTTGTTTTGGATTCACGGGACTCAAAATATACATTTTCCGTGAAATTTGTAAATAGAATTTTCTGGTGGAATGCAATACCTTCCCTACCTAATATGGATATTGTATTAAAAGGGTGCGTACCGACGCACCACAGTTAATTATGCTGGTCCCCATGGCCACGCTCGCTAAAGCGTCTCGCTTTGGTGCTTCGTGGGCAGGGGATCGTGGGTTCGAGTCCCGCCTTGGGCATGGGTGTTATATGTTTGTGCAATGTGTATATGTTTGTAAAAGAAACAGTAAAACCAGTAAACCAGTAATCAGTAAAACCTACGGGGGAAAAGTAAATAGGGATACAGTACCGGAGTCCTGATCAGACTCCGTTACTGTTTAAAAAAAAAAAAAAAAAAAAAAAAAAAAAAATCGACATAACTCATTTCACGCCTCTGATGCATTCAACAAACTTTTCTCGCGGCAATATAGTTCACTATAAGTATCTTAAATTATTTAATGAACGATTCGAATTACAGCAGATATATTTATTTATTTATTCAATTAAGTGGTAATAGCTTGTTTTGGTATAACACAATTTAATCCTATACTCTTATAAATAAATAAAAATCTGATGTGTTACAGTATCACTGCGTATTGAATACAGTATTCTCAAAAATTCTAATATGTTCCATTCACATGACTTTCTCTACCTAACCTATAAACAAATGTCTTTAAAAAATAACTGCTTCATGCTGATCAAGATATGACACTAGTTTCATTGCTTAGTTCCTTTAAAAATAGGTATGGAATGCATTACACTAAAGCGATAGTCAATTCTTGGATTGCTATGAGATTCACTTTGAAATTCGGTTCTATTTGCATTGCCAAGGGAAAAACAAAAGAAACATAAAGACAGCTCTCGAAACGTTAGTGCTGCGAAAAAAAAAAAAAAAAAAAAAAGACAAATTATGCGTTTTAAGGAGCCCTAGCTTTTTTATGCAGTAAGCTTTTCTCAATCTCCTACGATTTATCGGTTCTACAAAATTCATGCAGAATGAAGAGGACTTCAGGGCTACTCTCAACAAATTCGGGATATACAACTCCTTTTCCATGTAAATATCTTGAATATACATAGACGTTTTTCAGAAAATCGAAGGAGGATACTGAACTTAAATACCAAATTTGGTGTTTTACCGGTTTTTTTTTTTTTTTTTGTTTTTGCTTTTTTTATTTTTGTATTATGTGTTCACAGACACGCATACAGAGAGGTGCGCTTGGACCTTTTCCTAAAAATGCTTATTTTGAATTCAGGATTCCTCAAGACATGTATTTCTAGTGAAATCTTAGTATTGAATTTTTGGGTGGAATGCAATATTTTCACTACCTACTATGAACATTGTACGTGGTAGGGAAACTTAAAAGGCGTGTAACTAGAGACCACTGTTAATAATTGACATTCGGAAATAAAGTTCGTTTGGCATAACGTAATTTAATCCTGGACTCATATGTGTAAATAAAAAAATCTCATGTGTTCCATTCACATGACTTTCTCTACATCGCTGTATCAAATTGTTGTTAAAAAGCACATTCTTCTATCTACTTTATAATAATTGAAATAAAAAAATAGCAGAAATTGTCTTAATACTTGCTTCCTTGTAAATAGAAGGAAAATAAGGGAATACTCTAGACTAAAGTGACAGTAAAATATTTTAAAAGCTGGTTTCCATGTGGTTGAAATCCGTTTCTATGCAAGAAAGACCTTACAACTTTCCTTTCCTTAAGTATTTTAATCTGAAACAAATAACAAGGAATATCTCAGAAATGGTCAGTTCCACGAAAAAGAAAAAAAAAAGTATAGGTTTTACGTGGTCTACATTTTTTGTGCAATACGTTTTTGGTCTACCCCTTACGGTTTACCAGTTACGCAAAATTCAGTAAAATGCATTTAGAATAGAGAGGTCTTTTGAGGATATTCCGAGAAAATTAAGATATACATTTTATTTGCAATATAAATATCCTTAATCTACGGTATTTTAATCAAAATCGTTAGAGCCATTTTTGAGAAACTCAAAATTTTCGATTTTTTTTCCATGTAATGAGTAGTTTAGGGGGGAGGATTTCTCTCGAAATCTTCGTATCGCATCCCTGGAAAATGCTAAACTTAAATACCAAGTTTGGTACTTTACCGACTTTGCGTTTTTGAGTTAGTGTTCACAGGCATACGGATACACACATGCGGGCCTTTTCCTAAAAATGTTTTTTTGGAAAACAAGGGACCCTAAAGCATATATTTCCGGTAAAATCTCGGTATCAAATTTTTGGGTGGAACGCAGTATTGTAGAGAAAGTAATAAAAATTGGATGTCTCTTATATGGCTTTCTCTACGCATAAAGTATCCTTTAAAAACCTGATCTGTTCCTGATCTGTTATATAACAAACTACTCAGCTAAAGCTTATTGTTCTATTTTAATTCATGCTAAGCAGGATAAACGTTAGTAAGCTCTTATTACTTAGTTCCTTATAAGTAGGATGGTCAAATCTTTTAATAGCAGTTCACATTGAGATTCAATTCTCTTTGCATGACCAAGTGTGAAACAAAATAACATGGAAACAACTTCCTGCTTGAGAAAAGCATTAGTAATCTAAAATTGAAGGCAATAAGCAAGAATGTATCGAAAATGGTTAGCTTTTCAATAAAAATAAAATAATAATATTAATAAATATAATAATAAACGTGTATGTCATTATGTGTTTTAACGAGATCTACATTTTTTGTACACTAAGTGTCTGTCTCCCTTGCGGTTTACGAGTTATACAAAATTCATTCAGAATGAAGAAGACTTCATGAATTATTATCAGAAAGTTCAATATGTAATCTTTATTTCTGCTGCAAATGTCTTAAACATGTGCGATTATTGAGAGAATCAAAATGTTTGAAAAAATTGTACATGTAGAGAGTAGTTTGGGGTGAGAGAATTTTCTTGAAAATCGTCGTGTCGTATCCTTGGAAGACACTAAACTTGAATATCAAGTTAGATATTTAACCGACTTTTAGTTTTTAGTTATGCTGTACAAACATACACGGGCCGTTTTCTATAAAAATGTTTTATGCATGGAGGGGATCCTAAAACTATGTGAATGATAGAAAAAGTATATGAATGTAATGGATATAAGCATTATTGTTTTAAAACAAATGTATTACCACGCCCTCGAGGCATTAGGAAATACACACAGCGTTCAACAACTGTAACAGTAGGAATAAACATATTCTTAGAAACGTGATTTGAAACGTCAATTAATTCCTACTAAATTCTCAACCTAACAGTATTTCTTTTTATCAAAATAAGCTGACAAAAGTTAGTGTTTTTTGAACCATATGACTCTTGCTAGAATATGCGGGTTGCCACTATTGTTGTGTTAACGGCGCAGAATGCCGACATGGCAGTAGCAGTTACCCAATTGAATTTGCTTAAGGGGCGAAATTAACACTTAATCTTTTGTGCTCAAAACAATAGTTAAAATTGCTCAAGCTTGCATTCATGTCTTATGCGCATTGCAATTTTTGACAAAGACAAAACAAGTGAAATAAAAACTATACTCAGATGTTTTAGCTGCTGTGTAAGGCATAGCGTTAACAAAATTGTATTTAATTAACGAATGAGAAATTTAACATCTGTAGCCATATAGCTTACCTCAGATTTCTGCAATCTTCCTCTGCCCTATAAATGAGTAAACGGATTGAAAGAATAGAGCAGGTAGCTTTCAAATTGTTCAAATTTAGCTGGAATATTTTTCTTTTAAGAAATTTTAGTTCACATGTAATATATTGCGTAGAATGTTGATATACGGGAGCAAAGTACGAGAAAGAAATATACATTAATAATTTAGAAAACGGCCGGATGTTTGTTTACTTCCATGTGTAAATAGCATAACTCAAAATGGAAATATCTGCTAAATGCCACACTTGGTCTTTAAGTCAGCATCTTCCACAGCGATGTGGCATTCTAGATTTTCAAGAATATCCTCCGACTCTTAAAGCGCTTTACACAGAAACATTTGCCTTATTTTATTGCTTAAAATGGCTCTTAACGATATTTTTTGTAAAAAAAAATCTCATGTTTAAGATATTTGCAGCAAAAATAAATAAATAAAACAAACAAAAACTGCACATTCCTGTGAAGTCCTCCTCATTGTGAATGTTTTTTGTTTTGTTTATAATAGCCATAAGAAATGGATAAAATCTTACTAAATAAGTAAAATATAAATCTGTTAAAGCACATGCTTTATAAACTTTTTGTGGCGTTTAACCATTTCTAAATTATTGAATTTTCAAAATAGGTACCTACTAACACTTTTCTAAAATATTAAGTCCCTGTGCGGTTACGCTCTCTCTCTCTCTCTCCGTTGCAGTCTAGCAAAGATCATGGAATTGCAATCTTGACTTGCTTTAGGCACTGTATCATTCTTATTGCCACAATGAACGGTTAATTTACGTTTATCTCAATAGAAAAAAAAAAGCTTAAGAATAAGTTTTTGTAAAGAAAATACGTGATCTGATCACGTATTTTGTAATGACACTAGAAAATGCGAGATTTAAATTCTTGGATATATAAACGGCATATATTACAAGATTAAGTACAATTTGGACCCCTTGTTTATTAACAACTTGGAAGTATAAAAGGTGCTTTATCTTTTCGAGCGAATCCCACACACTCTTCATGGGCGTGTGTTTTCAGGACGTGGTGCTATGAAAGCAGCGATTATAATTTAGCTGCAGTAAACATTGCTGTGAGATAAAGGCAATAGTTTCATCGGCATAAATAAAATATTGCATGATCATAGCCGTGAAAAAGGATTGCTCTCGTTGGATCCCACATAACTTGACACAATCTCAAAATAAATGGTCATCTGTTTTGTTTTTTTTTTTTTTTTGTTCTTCAGAAAAACTGGTCATGTGGCCACACTGCATTTAGAAGAACGTAAAACGGTCAATTCTGAATAGTACACAACTATTTTTTTGCCGGAAGGCATCGGTGAAATAAGGAGAATAAATAGTGTCGTCGGAGCGTTCATCATCAACACATGCGAGCGCTCACACATCCCATCCAACAACCCAGTACTTGAACACTCAAAAACCAATACATGACTCATCAGCTGTACAGTCCTGATTTGGCACCCAATGATTTTATAAAAATAAAATGAGGAGACAATGATTTGTCGGCTTAAGAAGCCGGTGATGCCTTCAAAGACTTAGTTTGTAGGTTTCTCAAGCAATTGGATAAAATGCTAACACAAATGGTTCGCATGCATGCAAAAATGAATTGCTCATAACGGAGAGTATTTCGAGAAACAATAAAGCAGTTTTCAATGAAAAATTACTAATTTTTATTATTGGGCTATAAAAATAAATATTGTCCTTCGTATATGGCGTTTATAGATTTCGAAAAAGCCTTTGACAAGATGATTGAAATAAACTAATATATTATGCAACAGAGAAGTATACTGGTACATAATTACAAATATGACATATATACATGAAAAATAACATGATATAAACAGGATAAAAGAACAATGATATAACAGCAACAATTAGCAAATGTGTAAGAAAGGTTGCCGCATTTCACCGTTGATTTTGATATGCACATTAGCGATTCTATTGGTAAATGACAGATACATTTAGAACCATTTTAAAACCCAGAACGACTTCTAATTTACATTTTTATTTGTAGATGAGCAGATAATATATGTAAAAGAACTTATTGAATATTTAAACTGCGAAAACAAAAGTAATCGCGTTTCAAGGAGCCTATATAATTAGAGCAAAAATTATTTCAGAAGGAAAACTTGTAGAACAATTGATTTATTGTAACCGCCTAGGCTAAAACGTTTTGTATATTAAAAATCCGATGTGTTCCATTCACCTGACTTTCTCTACTCTCTGCAACAAATTATTGTTAAAAAGCTTATGCTTCTATTTACTTCATGCTAATCGAGAAAAATTAGCGAAATGGTCTTACTTGTTTCCTTGTAAGTAGAAGCGAAATAAGGGATTACCATAGGTTAAATTGATAGTCAAAAGCTGGTTGCTATGTGACTGAAGTTCCTTTCTTTGCATGGCCACAAGTTGACAAGTTCCCGTATGAGATACGTTTAAGTATTTTAAAACTGAAACAAATAACAAGGAATATCTAAAAAACGATTAATTCGATGAAAAAGTTTAAACCACATAAATTATGTGTTTTAATAAGCTTTACATATTTGTTCAGTAAGTTTTTGTCTATCTCTTAGGGTTTACCAGTTATGCAAAATTCATCCAGAATAAAGATGTCCTCAGAAAATTCAGGATATACATTTTATTTGCAATGTAAACATCTTTGATAAACGGTATTTTAATCCAAATCGTTAGAGCCATTTTTGAGAAAATCAACATTTTCGAAAAGTTTTCCATGTAAAGGGTAGTTTGTGATGAGGGTATTTTTTTTGAAAACCTTCTTGTCGCGTCCTCGGAATATACTAAACCTAAATACTAAGTTTGGTATTTAACGGTCTTTTCGTTTTTGAGCTATGCTGTCCACACACACACAGGCATACACGGACCTGTTTTCTAAAAATACCATTTTCGGACTCAGAGGAGCCCAAAACATTGGATAAATTGCTTTTTCACACAAGCCGTGTGTAGGACAGGAGTTGGATAGGTAGAGTCAGACTGAAAAATGCATTGCCCTTGCCGGGATTTGAACCACGGATCTCCCGATCTCTAGCCGGTTACCCTGCCTTTGAGCTACCATGAACAACATGCCGGCATAGCATTGAGTTTCTCAACTGACTTGTATGTATCCCGGTAAACTATGAATCCTGGGTTTAAAGTACTTACAACATTGTAAGTCGCCATTGGGCTGTCATCTCAAAATACTTTGAAATCACCTTGTGGTTTACCGTAGCCGTGGTAGCTCAAAGGCAGAGCAACCGGCTAGAGATCGGGAAATCCGTGGTTCAAATCCCGACTTTGGCATTGAATTTTGCAGTCTGACCCCAAAATACATATTTACGGTGAAATCTCAATATGGAATTTTTGGGTGGAATACAATACCTTCTCTATCCACTATATACATTGTATATGCCGGCTACAGAAAGTAAATATACAGGGTGTTAATGAACTACACCGAAATAATTTGCGAGATTTTGCACGTGAATGATATAAGTAATTTGGGATCGGAGATGCTTGGTCCCCGGATAAACATAACGCAGCTACTAAACGTGTGGGTATCAGGTGCTGATAAGTCGGTATTAAAGCAAAGCAGATTGAAAAAATGGCTTAGAATGTCTTTAAAACTGCTGCCCAAGTATAGAAATATCGATTTTTAGCAGCTCGTTACTAGCGTTCTCAAGATTTAATGTCGCAAAAATCAGTAAAATCTCGAACTAATAAGTTGACAGTACGGCAATGAGCATTTATTAACTACGTTCTTGAGTTACGTAGCCTACTCTGGAGGCGTTTTTTCAACTTCCATAGTGGCTTAATGCGTAACGCCAGAAGCTGCTATCTCAAAGGTCGTGAGCTCGATTCCTGTCATAGAGTACATGTTTTTTATGATTAATATTTTCATTCTAGACGAAGTGCCGCGATATGTGGCGTACTGGCATTTCAGAAACTTATAGCCGTTACTTCGAAATTTCAATAAACAGGCCATAAGTCTCCTATCTCAAATTACTTATTTAAGTAATCTACATATTCTGTGAAAATATTTCGGTATAGTTCATTAACACTTTGTATATTTCAGAGCCAGATATGGACAATTTCCTAAACTTTTGTTGGTACTAGTGGTCTTAGTTTCCAGTTAAAGCGTACCACATGCGGTTCGCTTAGGAAATCTTAGCAACGAGCTGAATAATAAGAACAAATCTACATTCCTAAATTAAAGTCTTGACTTTTTTGCCCCTCAGAAAGTTTGTTTCTCCGAGCGAGAAGCGAGTTGCGAAAGTATGCAAATGACAGCATGCAACAAGTGATGTTTGTGTAGCTCTGTGAGGCAGATTGTATCGGCCAGACCTGCTCCTGAGCGAAGCCGCTCTGCGTAGGAAACGGAGTGATGGATTTTCCTGGTAAATGAAGCCACGGAAATTTATGTGATACCCACGCTGTAATGTAACTTCTATTTCTAGTACGGTTTCCCTTTCAAATAAACTTGCTACAGTTCCGCAGCCCTCTATCTCGATTCTCTATCAACTTCGAAGCGTTGCAAGACGTATATTATTTCGAAAAGAAAACAGAACGGTCTAAATGCAACAACGCAACATCTGAAAATAAATATCTACTGGTTACTTGTTTAAAGAGGACCGATCCGTAAATTTTACAAAATCCAAAATGCTCTCACCGAGCTTGTGAACCTTTTCCCACATCTTATATCAGTATTCAAATTCTGATGTGCCCCATTCACATAACTTTCTCTAACTTCCAAATGCATACTATTTTTACAAAAGATTATTCTTTTACCTACATCATGATAATCTAGATAAACATTAACTGATCTCTATGTGAAACAATTGAGTTTTGATTCTCTTTGCATTGACCTGTTTGAGGAACGTTAGATATATTCGTTTAAAATTGATACCAATAATAATGAATATCTCGAAAATGATCAACTATACAAGAAAATATCTGATGTGTTCTATTCACATGACTTTCTCTACATCTCTGACCAAATTATTCTTAAAAAACTAATATTTTTATTTACTTAATGCTAATCGAGAAAAAATTAGCAGAAATAGTCTTATTACTTGCTTCCTTATAAGTAGAAGCGAAATAAGGGAGTACTATAGGTTAAAGTGATAGTCAAAAGCTGGTTGCTATGTGACTGAAGTTCGTTTGTTTGTACGAACAGGAGTTGACAATATCCTGTACGAGAAAACTATGTTTTTTAAAGCTGAAATCAAAAATAAGGAATATCTCAAAAACGATCAACTCTACGAAAAAAATTACATGACATAAATTGTGTGTTTTAATGTGCTCTATATTTTTTGTGTAATTAGTTTTTGTCCATCTCTTACGGTTTAGCAGTTATGCAAAATTCTGTAAAATTTATCCAGAATAAATTAGTCTTCAGAGGCTATTCCCAGAAAATTCAAGATATACATTTTATTTGTCAGGTAAGTGTTTTTAATATACGATATTTTAATGAAAATCATTACAGCCATTTTTGAGAAAATCATAATTTTTGAAAAAAGTTCCATGTAAAGGCTAGTTTGGGGTGGGAGGATTTTCTTGAAAATTTTCCTTGTAAGATACCAAACTTAAATACCAATGCTTTTTGTGGATTAAGGGGTACCCAAAACATGTATTTCCAGTGAAATTTCGGTATCGAATTTTTGGGTGCATTACAATAGCTTCCCTGTTACAGTATGTACATAGTACATGCAAAGAAAATAAAAATTAATAACATAAATTATGTATTTTAACGAGTTTTACATCTTTGTGTAATACATACGGTTTAAGAAAGATGCATAATTCTGCGAAAACGTATCCAGAATAAAAAGATCTTCAGAGGCTATTCCCAGAAAATTCAAAATATATATTTCGTTTATGATGTAAATATGTTTAATACACGGTATTTTATTCAGAATGGTCAGAGCAATTTTTGAGAAAAACAAAATTGTTGACTTCCATTCATATAATTTTCTCTAGCTTTTAGCTTTTCCAAATACAAAGTATTCTTACAAAAGTTTTTTTTTTCATCTACATCTGACTCTCTTGGTACAAAAACTGTTCTTACTAAAAAATTGTATTTTATCTACATCATGCTAATCGAGATAAACATTAGAAGAACTGTGTTATTGCTTGTTTCCTTGTAAGTAGAAGAGAAATAATGAAATGCAATGGGCTAAAGCGATAGTCAAATCTTTTAAAAGCTGGTCTCTATGAGAAACAATTGAAGTTCGGTTCGCTTTGCATGCTCTCGTTTGAGAAAAATTAATTCGTTTAAAATTGAAACCAATAACAATGATAGACTGCCTCCGTAGTCTAGTGGTCAGCAAGGTGACCACTCACCCGGAGGTCCTGTTTCGATTCCCGGCTGGGGCGGGGAATTGTTCTTTAGCCAGAATTATTCCCTATCCCCCATAGTCTGGCAGTGTGTGTGTGAGAGTGAATTTGTGTGTTTGTTTAAGGGAAAATCCGATTTAAACCCAACGTAAGGAACCTACAGACGAGTTGCTTCCTATGCAAAGCCCCCGATATGCCCTTAGAAATACAAGATCCAATGTATCTAAAACAGGAACTTTTAGGAAAAGATCTGTGTGTGTTTGTGTGTGTGTGTGTGTGTGTGTGTGTGTTTGTGAGCATGACAACTCAAAAATACCGAAACTTGGTATTTAAGTTTAGTTTCCTCCAAGGATGCGACACGGAGAGTTTGAGAAAAATCTTTCCACCCCAAACTACATGGAAAAATTTCGAAAATGTTGATTTTATTAAAAAATTTCTCTAACGATTTTATCAAAATACCGTATATTAAACATATATGGGGCGGGAGGGTCCTGTCCGACTGTTTGGGTGCTTCGCTGTGGAAACTTTTATTGTTTGCTGTCGCTACTGGTTCCGGCCGCCCGGTGTATCCTCTCACCTCATTCCTCCCGGGGGCGGCCTCTCATGGGGCGTAAGTACGCCCACCTGGTTAGTGTGGTGGTAGCGTGTCTGCCTCATATTCAACAGGTCGTGAGTTCGAATCTCGTGCCGGTCTCCAAGGCCGCGCTCGCTAAAGCGTCTCGCTTTGGTGCTTCGTGGCGCAGGGGATCGTGGGTTCTAGTCCCACCTTGGGCATGGGTTTTTATATGTTTGTAAATGTCTATATGTCTGTGTATGTATAGGTAAAAAGAAATAACTTAAATTAATAGATAAACTGAGGGAATGTAGGAAATCCTGACAAGCTTCCGGAACTGTATTTTTCAAAAAAAAAAAAAAAAAAAATACAGTAACATCAGGTTTGTTGTTGAGTCCCCTACGGCCGTGTTCTAGCCGTTCCTGTTAAACAGTGTAGGATTTTAAATTAGTGATGACATTAACAACATGAAAATACGAACATACAAGTAGGAGAGATGTTCCAAAGAATGTTGTGGAAGAATACAGATTAATTCGGCCGAATTTCTATTAACCAGATACAGTTGTTTAAAACTTTAATGCATTATAGCTCGATAACAGTACGCTCATAGGTATTCAGCCCATATGAAAATACTGAAATAGACTCCCTCCCCAATTTGCGGTTATGTGACCGAGAATCTGCTGCAGTGCGTCCCCTGCAGTACCGCAGTGTGCTCAATGACATGGGCTGAATGGAGGTCCATTCAGTTTAATGAGAGTAATTGCCGACATGATTTATGAGAAGAGTTGAATTAGTTGGTATTAGTGACAACTTGAGCTAACCGAATCGTAAATGACATAGCAACTCTACGATACAGCAGGGTCGAGTGAAAGGAGCCTTGAAGCTTGAGTTAAAATCAAAACTGTATTAGTAGAGACCGAGGCTTTGACAGAAACCCTTTTTACTTTCTCTATACGTACTATCTGCATAGTGTATAGAGAAGGTATTGCATTCCACCCAAATATTCGATACCGAGATTTAGGGTCCCCTGTAACCAAAAAAAAGCGTTTTCAGAAAAAGGTCCGCGTGTGTCTGTGAACACGATAACTCAAAAACGAAAATTCGGTAAAATACCAAACTTCGTATTTAAGTTTAGTATCTTCCAGGGATGCAACACACAGATTTTGAGAAAAATCCCCCTACCCCAAACTACCCTTTATATTGAACTTTTTTCGAAAACTGTGATTTTCTTAAAATGGCTCTAACGGTTTTTATTAAAATACCGTATATTAAGGATATTTATCTGACAAATAAAATGTATATCTTGAATTTTCTGGGAATAGCCTCTGAAGACTACTTTATTCTGAATGAATTTTACGAAATTTTGCATAACTGCTAAACCGTAAGAGATGGACATAATCTTACTACACAAAAAATGTACAGCTCGTTAAAACACACAATTTAAGTTATATGCATTTTTTCGTGGAGTTGATCGATTTTGAGACATTCCTTGTTTTTGACTGTCACTTTAACCCATGCAACCCACTTATTTCGCTTCTACTAACAAGGAAGTAATAAGACTATTTGGGCTAATTTTTTCTCGGTTAGATGAAGTAAATACCAAGTTTGGTATTTTACCGACTTTTCGTTTTTGAGTTATCGTGTTCACAGACACACGGACACACGGACACACACACACGGACCTTTTTGTGAAAATGCTTTTTTTGGATATTGGGGACCCTAAAACATATATTTCCGGTGAAATCTCGGTATCGAATTTTTGGGTGGAGTGCAATACTTTCTCTATACACTATGTACATAGTGCGTATAGAGAAAGTAAACATTCAAATCCGGTTACTTTGTTGCTAGGAGAGACGAAAGGTGGCTTCCTGATTGAGAAAAGTTTAAGTAGCTTAAAGTTGATACCAATAATGCGAAATATCTTGAAAAAAGCATATTAACATATATAATGTAACATTAACGTTCTTTGTGTAGTAAGCTCTTGTTTATCTCTTATACAAAGGTCCTCCAGAATAAAGAGGTCTTCAGAGGTCAAACAATTCAAGATACACATTTCATTTGTCATGAAAAATCTTTTATTATGCCTATTTATTTACTAGATTGTGTTATTCAGACAATAACGCAATCAGTATATTAAAATTCTCTTTGTATGTCTGTGCGAAGAGAGGGAGGGTAATGTTGCCGCAGAGGTTGACGTATCACGGAGGACGCTGTTAATGCGCAATGTCAGGTACCACCTGTTGGGCAGAAAAACCGCTGCAGTTATAGGAAACGCAGTAGTTGGTGCAGTTGCGAAAAAATGTAATATACTGCAGCATTAGAAAAGCCCGAAATAGTAATTAAATGCAAAGAAGCCGTGAGAAACCTAAATGAACTATGGTAGAAGTGAATAACCATCACGAAGCAGTAAAAAAAGTAGCACGAATAATAATAATAATAATAATAATAATAATAATAATAATAAACATAGAGCACGAAAAAGAAAGGAAATGTAGCAAAATTAAAGGTAATTACAGCAAAGTAGTAAATATAAATAATCGCCGGAATGCAGAAAACAAATATAACACAAATTAATAATAGACCTAAAGCACGAAACAGAGAGGATAAACAAAAACGGAGAGGAGATAGTCTAGCTCTGAAGTTGCTAGTTCTGCAAGCCTTTCTCAATTCCAATTTTCGTTCTGCTGTTGTTGCTGTAGCAATAAATATTCGTTAAGGAATAAATTGCGCTAGAATGGTAATCGGAAGCGATATAAGAATTCGCATTTAAAAGCTTGATTTACATTAACGGAGTTTTAGCAAGTTTTATTTTTGCAAAGAAGTCTGCCTGACGTTTCGCAGTACCTGCATGACATGTTGGCTTCTGTGGCAGTAGTGCACTCCACTCAAAAATTTGGCCGCGCCGTGGTCGAGTGGTTAGATCTCTCGAACCCAAGCGACCGCATGTAAGATTTGTGGTGGACAAAGCGGCTTTCGGGGCGAGTTCTCTCCGGGTTCTCTATCTTTATTCCATGTATCATCATTGTCATCGCCTGCGGTGCCATAGTAATAAAAGCTGCCGTTAAACACTATCAATATCCACTTAAAAATTCTATACCAAGTTTTTACCAGAAATACAAGTTCTGTGACATACTACTTCCGAAGAAAACCTTTTAACAAAGGCTCCACGCGCGCGAACAGCGTAACTCAAAAATACCTCCGTAGTCTAGGAGTAACAGAGTAACCTCTGTTTCCTAAAGTCGCGGGTTCAAACTCGTCGGATGGTTTTTTTTCCCTGTCTTTTTCTCCGAACGTAAAAATCCTTAGCATGGCTTCCTTCGAAAGGGAAATAAAGCCGGTAGTGGTGAGCCGTAGATTTACAGCACGTAAAAAGACAAGAAATATCTGAACAAAGTTAAACGATCTTTGACGCGCAGTGTAGAATGGGATGCTGAGAAAACCACAGTTCTGAGTATCAATAAATAAAATAACTTAATTCAATTCAAAAAGGAAAAGTCGATTAAATATCAAACTTGATATTTAAATTCCCCATCTTCCAAGTATGCAACACGACAATTTTCAGGAAATCCCCCCCACCCAAAACTACTCCTTACATGGGAAATGTTTCGAACTTTATTATGTTCTCTACAATGCTTCAAACAAATTTGTTTAAATATCATATTTAAAGTACTTTCATTGCAAATAAAATATGTATTTTGTATTTTCTGGGAAAAGAGTTGTTCCTTGTTATTGGTTTCAATTTTAAAGTACTTATACTTTTCTTAAATGGGATGTTGTCATTCGTTTTTGTTTTTTCTGATCAAGCCTAGTGTATTCTGATTTAACCGCATATAAAAGCTTTGGAAGATAGCCTCGTATCTTTTTTCCTCCGAGATACCATACAACTCGTTCATCAAGAACTTCTGGGAACTCCGTGCTTCGTAGAATCAGAGCCTTCACGGATGTTTTGGAACGTTGCTATAATTGGTGTTTGGCAAGGATTTTTCCCTCAACTTATTGGTCGCCTTTAACATCTGCGGTTTCCCCTTTGGAACAGTTGCTCACGGCAATGATGTCCACTTATTTACTGTAGATATTTATGTGAATGTTCTGTAACTTTACTGGCACATATTCACATCTCATTCATAACTTTAGACTCTGGGGAAGATGGGGAATAATCTTAGCTGGATAAATATTCCTACTCCAACCGGAAAGCGAACTCAAGACCCCAATGCTGAGGCCAGTCCGGCAGGAATTGTAAGCAAATAAATAAAGTATGTGTTGTTTCTATCAAGCTAATACCTTAAAATTCCCTTTTCTAATATTTACAGGAATTGTGTACCAAGTCGTAGGTATTTTACTCCCGAAATTTGGCTATTTTGAGAAATAAATTATTAAATTTTGAAAAATCGGAAATAACGGAGAGTAGAAAACTAACACGGTGTCCACGGGGAACACTCATTCCATGGAGTATGCATCCACGCCATCTGCGCGGCACCGCTATAAGCCATGGATTCAGAAGCACACCTGATAGATGAGAAACCATCAAAACATTTGCCTACCGACCCCGGGCAAATCTTGTAAAACGCAAGGATCAATGTAGGCGGTCGCTGGGGATCGAACCCGTCACCTGTCAAACGCGAGTCACACATTTAACTGGCGTCAACCCGTTCGTGTTCTAATGTTACACAGTTTTTGCTTATTATTATTACTTTTATTTATTATTATAATTTGTTTTATGTTTTGTTCTGTTTTATTTTTTTAGGGCACAGCGTGTTTAAAATTTCCGCATATTTTCCGCTACAGCTAAATGAACATATTCATCAAAATATGCTCCGACACTTCTAAACAGTATTTTAAGACACATTTTAACAAAAACAGTTAAATTTTCACAAAATTGCAGCACAAGCTGTGAGCTCATCGGAAACCTTTTTAAATGACATGTTTACTTTCTCTACACGTAATATATACATATCATCGGAAATACATTTTTTAGGGTCCCCTGTATAAAAAACATTTTCAGAAAAAGGTCCGTGTGTGTCAGTGTGTCTGGTATTCGTATGCCTGTGAACACGAGAACTCAAAAACGAAAAGTTCGCAAAATATCAAACTTAGTATTTAAGTTTAGTGTCTTCCAGGGATGCGACACAAAGATTTTGAGAATAATCTCCCCACCCCAAACTACCCTTTACATTGAAAAAATTTCGAAATTTTTGATTTTCTCAAAAATGGCTCTAGCGATTTTGATTAAATACCGCATATTAAAGATATTTATATTACAAATAAAATATATGCATTAAATTTTCTGCGAATAGCCTCTTTATTCTGAATGTATTTTAGTGAATTTTTCATAACTGGTAAAGCGTAAGAGATAGACAAAAACTTACAACACAAAAAATGTTGATCACGTTCAAACACACAAATACGTTTTTTCGCAAAATTAAACCATTTCTGAAATATTCTTTGTTATTTGTTTCAAATTTAAAATACTTAAAACTTTTCTATCACGGAAAGTTGTAAACTCTTGGCACTGCACAGAAACTGATTTCAACCACATGCCAACCAGCTTTTAAAAGATTGTATTCTCTTATTTCCCTTCTACTTAAAAGGAAGCAAGTAATTAATACAACTTCTGCTAATGTTTATTTCGATTATCATAAAAGAGATAGAAGAATTTGCTTTTTAACAATAATTTGTTAGAGCGATGTAGAGAAAGTCTTGTGAATGAAACACATCAGATTTTTACATACATTTTATTTATAGCGTCTCAATGGGGGGGAGCTATCTTTATTTCGTACAAAAAATTTACTGTGGTAACCAAATAAATATTTGAATTTCCGGGTAAAGTTAAATTAAACTGAGTTTTACTTAAATTTATTTTATTTTTCTTTAATTGCTGAGGTTCTTAGCGTGTTATTCTATTAATATTGGGCGAGAATGGCCGATTAATCTCAGAGGCTTCTTTATCAGGCTTGAGGTTCTTTTACTCGACGTAAATCTACGGCTTTAGGTACTTCCCTTCGAAGGAAGCCAAGCTAAGGATTTCTACGACCGAAAAACTCCATCACCCTTCTACGGGTTTGAATCATTACCTTGGGAACCAAAGTACCTCTAGATCTTGGGGATCGACGAATTTCTTTCTGTTATTCTTGCAGTTTATTTTTAGAAGTTAACACAGAATAACAATGTTTTTAAGCAAAGTGAGAGAATTTAGATTTTAATGACCGGATATGGTACAGGGAAATGCCGCTCTTTAACTGCTGTGGTTCTCAACGTCATATGGTACAGGGAACGTACACCAGAAATAGGTGCCATTTTCGTTGAAATACATCTAGATAATAGGTAAATAAACAACGTTTTGAACATTTAATTAATAGATCATTTGCATTTGCAACTTATTTATTTTAGTGTTAGCATGTTATTGTTTCGTTGGGATACATAAATAAAGGTTCTCTTTCAGCTATTTATTTGGCCACCATTGCAATGTTTGTTGCATAAAACAACTTACAGCTTGTGGAATTATACTTTTTCTTTGTCAAATTATCCTCTTATATACAATAAACCTACAAAGGACTTACAAGAGTAGCACTGAAACTCGTTAGAATGCCACGTTTCTAAAAACAAATAAATAGATCGTTTATTAGTCTATTGAATATAATTATTCATGACTTCGTCAGTAAGCTTTAGAATTTGTTTATGCCTGCAGCTACTTCCTAGTGCTCTTGCGAGTTGATTGCTGCGTAGGTTCTTAGATTTGCTATAATAGTTTTATGAGTATCATAATTTAAAATTTTGGTTCACTCAAAACTGAATTTGAATAGTGCACATTGCCAGCTTAGAGTTTTTACTTTCTATAGCAGGTATGTTCATACAGGTATATAATAGTTAGAGAATGTATTACATTGTAGCAGATGGTCTTTCGTTCGA
Source organism: Hymenopus coronatus (assembly GCA_030762935.1). NCBI lineage: Eukaryota > Metazoa > Arthropoda > Insecta > Mantodea > Hymenopodidae > Hymenopus > Hymenopus coronatus. Next base: position 41,976,008 of record CM060889.1, on the reverse strand, counting down.
TGTCGAGATTTCATTTGAAACATATGCTTTAAAGTCCCACGAGTCCAAAAAAGGGCGTCTATCGATCTGTGTGCCTGAACAACGTAGCTCAAAAACAAAAAGACCGTTGATTTGATATTTATGCTTAGTATCTTCCAAGGACGAAGACGAGGATTTTAAAAAAAGTTTCCTTTCCACAAACCACCCTTTACATGGAAAAATTTTGTTTTTCACATAAATTGCTCTAATAATTTTGATTAAATATCACATATTAAATATATGTGAATATCAAATAAAATGTATGTTTTTTAATTTTCTGGGCATAGCCTCTGAATTTCCCTGTATGAGTTTTTCTGAAATTTTCATAACGGTTAAACTGTAACACATAGGCAAAAACTAAATACACAAAAAATGTGAATCTTGTTAATTTATGTGAAATAAGTTTTACTTGGACTGTTGACCGTTTTTTGAGATGTTCCTTGTTGTTGTTTTCAGCTTTAAACTAGCTAACGGGAGCAGGCAAACCGAACCGAACCTCAATTGTGACTAGCTTTTAAAATATTTGAATATCGCTTTAGCATAAGAATATTCACTTATTTCCTTCTACTTACAATGAAGCAGGTAATTAGACTAATTCTAATAATGCTTATCTCCACTCGTATGATGTTCTTAGATAAAAAAAAATCTGATGTGTACCATTCACATGACTTTCTCCATATCCCTGCAACAAATTATTCTTAAAAAGCTTATACTTTTATTTACTTTCTGCTAATCAGAAAAAAAATAGCAGAAATAGTCTAGCTACTCGCTTCCTTGTAAGTAGAAGCGAAATAAGGGACAACTGTAGGTTAAAGTGATAGTCAAAAGTTGGTTACTATGTCAATGAAGTTCCTTTGTCTATATGGATAGGAGTTGACAAGTTCCTGTATGAGAAAAGTATACGTTTTTCATAGCAGTTACCAAAAATAAGGAATGTCACAAAAACGACGAACTCCACGAAAAAATATATATAACATAAATTGTGTGTTTTAACATGCTCTACATTGTTTGTGTAGTAAGTTTTTGTCCATCTCTTACGGTTTAGCAGTTATTCAAAATTTAGTAAAATTCATTCAGAATAAACTACTCTTCAGAGGCTCTTCCCAGAAAATTCAAGATATACATTTTATTTGTCCGGTAAATATGTTTAATATCCGAAATTTTAATCAAAATCGTTAGAGCCATTTTTGAGAAAATCAACATTTTCGAAATAAGTTCCATGTAACTTTCTCAAAATCTTCGTGTCGCATCCCTGGAACATACTAAACTTAAATACCACGTTTGGTATTTTACCGACTTTTCGTTTTTGAGTTATCGTGTTCACAGACACACGGACACACGGACACACACACACACATACACACACACACAGGGACCTTTTTGTGAAAATGCTTTTTTTGGATGTTGGGGACCCTAAAATATATATTTCTGGTGAAATCTCGGTATCGAATTTTTTGGTGGAGTGCAATACTTTCTCTATACACTATGTACATAGTGCGTATGGAGAAAGTAAAAATAATACATCATTTACAATTTTTATAATACCCCTTGGTTCTTTTTTTCTACAAATGTTCAGTGAAATTAAGCTCCCTTATATACAACTTTGAAGCCTACTTTGGTAGTGTGAGGTTAGCGTGTATGCCTCACATTCAAGTGGTTTCGAATCTTGTTTAGGGCAAGTTAGGACAAGAATGTTTTGTTTTTGTTTTGTTTTTTCGGGGTTTTCCCTTACCCTGGCAAACTTTAATCTAATAAGCTGGATCTCGATATCATTTGATTATCATTTCGTCGATTTCATTCGTCGCTCGATATGACCAACCAGTTAAAAGGCGTCAAACCAAACATCGTTCGTAAGTCATATCGAACGATGAATTAAATTGCTGAAATGATGCCCAAATGACCTCGGTGTCCATGGAGCTTAAGGATACTGGATCGGTCTTCTCAAGATAAGGGAAATCCCGTGAAAAGCTGTGTTTGCTGTATGTTTGACTTAGTAGTTGAGCGCCCTTAAACACCAATCATCACCCAAAAACATTATTCGGGTAAATCACCCTAACCGAGATTCGAACTTGGGACCTCTTGAATGTGAGGCAGACTTTAAGAAAATGAGGAACATTCTAAAAATGTTCAGCGCCGCCTTCGTACTAACCAATGTCTGGTATGGCGGGGAAGAATGAAATGAAATGAATTGAATTGAATTGAAATGAAATGAAATGAAATGTGAAATGAAATGAAATGATGAAAGGGATTCGCAGCATTCGCCGAACGAACGAACGAACGAACCTGGACTACGTTAAGCATGAGCAATCCCGCTTAGTCCAATCTTTGAAAATAATCTATAAAAAATATAAGATGTAATTTTAAAATGTTTCTGATGAGTTAATGACAACTTGTAGAACAATGACATTAAGAATGCTTTGTTTCCGTGAAAAAATGTATTTTATAGTATTGACAATATTTTACGTGTCCGAGCGTTTTTACTTTCTCCATACGCACTATGTACATAGTGTATAGAGAATGTATTGCGCTCCACCAAAAATTCGATACCGAGATTTCACCGGAAATATATGTTTTAGGGTCCCCAATATCCAAAAAAGCATTTTCACAAAAAGGTCCGTGTGTGTGTGTCCTTGTGTTAAATACCAAACTTGGTATTTAAGTTTAGTATCTTCCAGGGATGCGACACGAAGATTTTGAGAAAAATCCCCCCACCCCCAACTACCCTTTACATGGTACTTTTTTCGAAAATTTTGATTTTCTCAAAAATGGCTCTAACAATTTTGATTACAATTTCGGATATAAAACATATTTACCTGACAAATAAAATGTATATCTTGAATTTTCTGGGAATAGCCTCTGAAGAGTAGTTTATTCTGGATGAATTTTACTAAATTTTGAATGACTGCTAAACCGTAAGAGATGGACAAAACCTTACTACACAAAAAATATAGAGCACTTTAAAACACACAATTTATGTTATATACATTGTTTTTCGTGGAGTTCGTCGTTTTTGAGACATTCCTTATTTTTGGTTTCTGCTATGAAAAACGTATACTTTTCTCATACAGGAACTTGTCAACTCCTATCAATATAAACAAAGGAACTTCATTGACATAGCAACCAGCTTTTGACTATCACTTTAACCTACGGTTGTCCCTTATTTCTCTTCTACTTACAAGGAAGCGAGTAATTAGACTATTTCTGCTAATTTTTTCTGATTAGCATAAAGTAAATAGAAGTATAAGCTTTTTAAGAATTATTTGTTGCAGGGATATGGAGAAAGTCATGTGAATGGTACACCTCAGATTTTTTGAAAAATATTTCCAGTCAAGTATATCAGAAAACTTTTGCAACACGCTCTATACTACTTTGACATTTAGCAGTTTGCATCTATTTTGTTCAACCTAGTAGGTGATGCCCTGCTGAATCGTGTATTTGGTTATTTATTGATATTATAATTTATTAATATATCATAAATATAAACATATAGTACATAAAGTATATATTGTTCATTTTAATAACACTGTAATACAATGTAATAATAATGAAAAGAAGAAATGGGACTGATTACGGAAATTTTGAGATAATTTTAGAAGTTTTGCTGGTTTTGGGGAATGTTTTAATTTGTTAACATTAGACGTATTTTATTAAATTCGGATGTCAAGATTAAAGAAGGATGTAGAGGACATAAAATATGATTATTTTTGCCTTCAATCTACTTTTTACTATTAAGTAAATACAGGGTATATTTTTATCGGCACAAACATTTCGAAATTTCAATCCGAATATCAAAATAGTAAAAACAAATTCTAAAATGTTAAATTGTCATAACTTTCTCTAACTATTTGGCAACAAACCGTTCTTACAAAATCTCACTCTTTTTTCTGCTTCATACTAATTGAGATAACATTAACAGAAATAGTTTTACTATATATTTTCTTGTAGGTACGGGAGAATAAGATAAAACACTAGGCTAAAGTTATGTAACATCTTTTAAGAACTGGTCGCTATGTGATGGCTTTGAAATTTCGTTCACTAACATCTCCAGGATAAAAAATAGAACAAAAAATAATCTAATAACGACTTCTCATATGAGGAAAGAATAGTATTGGGGAAAAATATCTACAAATAAAGTGCATTTGACATAAATTGTGTGTTTTAACGAGATCTTCATATTTTTGTAGAAGTTTTGGCTATCTGTTGTGGTTTAGGAATTATGCGAAAATCATCAAGCATGAAGAAGGCTTCAGTATAGTAAAGATGTACTTTTTATTTACGATGTAAATGGCTTAAATAAATGATATTTTAATCAAAAGCATTAGAACCATTTTTGAGAAAATCCAAAATTTCAAAAAAAATCTTCCATATAAAGGATAGTTAGGGAGTTTTTTTTTTTTCGAAAGCTTCATGTCACATCTTTGGAAGATACTGAACGTAAATACCATGTTAAGTATTATTTAACCGATTTCTTCGTTTTTGAGTTATGTTGCTCACAGACACACACATATACATGGCCCTTTTTCTAAAAATGCCTTTGTTTAATCAGGTGGAATGCAATACCTTCTCAAGACAAAATTGAAGATTACAGAATTCCCCGAAAGTGCTTCTTCTGCTTCTTTCAAGTCCTAGGCATGTTTCCCATGCTATCGCCTAATCTGAAATAATTCGCATCTGGTTTCATACAGTGTGGATACGCTCTTTCAGAGTGACAATGTCCGGTACAGGAGTCGCATAAATCAGAGACTTTTAAATGTCACCTGAGGAAGAAATCCATTGATTTCAAATAAGGTATAGGAGCAGGCCATGCTAGGAATCCCCCTTGACCAATCCATCTATACGGAAATTTATGATTCAAGATGTTACATACTATCCGACTGATAAATGAGCTGGCGCACCATCGCCACCATTATTTGATGGCGTCCAAAGTCACATCTTTAATTAAATAATGCAATTCACTTCTGCAATTCACTTCGTCTCTGCATTAAGGTAAGGATGAAAGAATATTGCACGGATACGGTGATCGTGAATGAGCCCACCCCAAACCTGATGTATTTTTGTCGCATTTTATACGTGTTTTCATAGGCCCAGTTATGATTATAATGAAAATTGAAAATACTGTTGCGAGTAAACCCATTCTCAGTTAACAAGGTATATATTAAGAAATTAGTGAACACAGTATAATTCTGTAAATGCTATGGCAGAAAGTTTTCCTTGGCTCAAGTATGCCACATTTAATCTCTTCATTCACTGAAGACGATATAGGTAAAAAAGATTTCTATGAAAAATTCTCCAAATAGTTAAGTGACTAACGCCTTCTCTATTACAATGCTACGTGATAGAGTGGGCCCACATCATGATTAATTTGTTCTTCAAGGGCAATACTTTGTATGTCTCTTGGTCTCCCAATATCCGAAACACTCCTCTGAAATGAGCCAATCTCTCTCAAGCGTTGGTGAATTCTTGGGAATGTTCATGAATAAGGTACAGCTTATTAGAATAACTTTATGCATAAAGCTTGTGATGCATTCCCATCTGGAACATCATCAGTAACGCTTATCATCTGTTCACTCACAGAATACATTCTTCTGCATTTATTGCTCTAAAACAAACTACCAATCAAAATCAGTGTCAGCCAACAGAAATTTCACTTATTAATTCATTGCTCTACAAGAAACAACCAAACAATCGACGAAAAACTATTTAATTCAGGCACTTACTATTGGTGTCAATGAAGATCCAAATTCTTTAATCACACTCTAACATGATTTTCAGACTCATGTTCATTTTATCTTTTTTTACTGTATTGATGTTGGAGGACGTCTCCGAAATATTCAATACCAATACAGATACATCCTGTATTTTTTTTTGTATTTCGAAAAGTGTAAGTTGAAGATGTAGCAATCAGAAACATATATCCCAGTTTTTCTTGTAGGTTGATCATTTTTGATACAAAACATTAAAATTATAAGGAATAAGAAGGGTTAAACCTGTAATAATTCAGGATTACTCTAGCCATATACCAGACTATTTGCGTATTTGATAAACTTACTGATGTATACTTTTATTATTGAAGACATTAAAATATGACGTTATTTATATTTTAAAATTAATATTTAAAAAGTAGAGAATTCAATACAGTAACGGAAGAAGAAACTAAATTTTAGAATGACGTCAAAAATATAATGTAAATTAACTGTGTGTACTAATATTTAAATTTTATTTAGCTTACTCATGAATATAATTATTATAAAAAGTTAGTCATTATATTTATTAATACTCTCATGAAAGCTGTCTTCTATTTTCTGTCGTTTGTTTGGGGATACATTTTCATATTTATAGAATGAGGTGCGTGAGAAAATCTGTTCGTGAATAGGTGTAAGACAAATTAAAACAACAAACACTACTGCAGAAGATATAGTAAATAGAAAGTAAACAAAGTTATTTTTTACGAAATTTAAATTTCTGCCCGATAGTTTAGCTTCGGGTTATGGGAATTATGCTTTATTGCAGTAAACACCATATCTTTCAAAGTATAAGAAGTAAAATTAGGTTTAAAAAATATAAGGCTACGGCCGAGTATTGAACCAGGAAGCACTTGCTTTCCGTGTGACGCACTGTTCCGCCATAATTTTGTTTTCAATTCTTTTTTCAATGGTATGTAAACTTTCAAGCCTTAAACCTCGCCCATGCAACACGGGTAGAACAGTTAATTTATTTACAGGTAGCTGGGTCACTCCGAGTGACAAGTTGATTGATGTTAATATAGAAATTGAATGAGATGATAGAATCGCCAGAGCAATTGGTAAACGACTAAGGGCATAGCATTGTTCTATTGTAAAGGCTGTGGAGTGGAGATTGCATGATGCTGACAAGAAGATCCTGTTTGTTTGCTCTGTCAATAGGAAGCATTCCAGAGCTTTTCTGTTTCGTCGACGCCTGTTGTATACTTTTATCATGAAATACCAGTGCTACTAAGTATTTATAGACGTTTAAACATTTATCGAACAAGAAAGATCCGCATGATGACGGACGTGGGACCCCCAACGGGTACAGTTGGAACGCCTCCGACACCGCTCACTTCCATTCACGGTCTCGAGACCTCCAGGGATTTCTCGAAGATTTCTCCTGAAAGCTCCGAAGGATTTTCTTTGCCGAGCTGTTACAGTTACTGATGTCCAATTGAAATACTCACAGATAATCTGGAGATGCATTTGGAGATGCTTTGGCCTTCCGCAAATTAATATAAAATGGATACCGGTAGTCTATACAGTGGTTAATATTATTATCCGCATGGTCCAATTTGCCAAGCAGCAGATTTTCTTCCATATAGATTCTGGAATGTTTTGACAAAGCATGGATATTGACTTAGGTTTTGGGAAAGTGTCGAATTGGGTGCCTACCGGTTGAATCTTTTGTCAACCGACATTTTACATCTGAGTATATCGCGGCTAAGCCCTCTGATGCACAGTTCCTTATTTGGCTGATAATAATGGATAGGCACCTACATTTATCTGGTTACATACGATGCAATTCTGTTGATTGCATGCTGATCCATCTAAGACTATTTTTATTTACTGAAAGATGGAAAATGATCCAACAACTCAAGACAGCGCCATTCCAGCCATGGAACTTAAAGTATAAGGAAGCAAAATGCACTTCCAATTCTGCCAGCATCCTGTCCTTCCTTTTAGGACCTTCAAATACATATAATACATAAAAATAAATAAACTAAACATATGTATAAGTCGATGATAGGATAGGATATAGTCGCGGGTTCAAACCCGGCAGAGGCCGATGGATTTTTTCGGGTGTAAAAATCCTTAGCATGGCTTCCTTCGGAAGGGAAATAAAGCCGTTGGTCCCGTGTCGTAGATTTACGGCACGTAAAAGCACCTCAAGTCTGATAGAGAGGCCTCTGAGCAAAATTAAGCAGTCTTTCACGCCCAATTTAGAATGGGACGCTGAGAACCACTGTAGCTAAAGAGCGTCCATAAATAACACATCATTTACATTTAAAAATCAGCAGAAATAGTCCTATAACTTGCTTCCTTATAAGTAGAAGCGAAATAAGGGAGTACTATTGGTTAAAGTGATAGTAAAAAGTTGGTTGCTATGTTAATGAAGTTCCTTTGTTCGTATGGACAGGAACTGTTAAATTCCTGTATAAGTTTTTTGAAGCTGAAACCAAAAACAAGGAGTATCTCAAAAACGATCAACTCCACAAAAAAAAGGTATATAACATAAATTGTGTGTTTTAAGATGCTCTACATTTTTTGTTTTGTAAGTTTTTGTCTATCTCTTACGGTTTAGTAGTTATGCAAAATGCCGTAAAATTCATCCAAAATAAAGCAGTCTTCAGAGGCTATTCCCAGAAAATTCAAGATATACATTTTATTTGTCACGTAAATATCTTTAATATACGAAATATTAATCAAAATCGTTAGAGCCATTTTTTATAAAATCAAAATTTTCGAAAAAAGTTCCATGTAAAGGTTAGTTTGGGGTGGGGGCATTTTTCTCAAAATCTTCGTGTCGCAGGTACTAAACTTAAATACCGGTTTTGGTATTTTACCGACTTTTCGTTTTTGAGCTATCGTGTTCATCGACACACGGACACACGGACATGCACGGACCTTTTTCTGAAAATGTAGTATGTATAGAGAAAGTAAAAAAGGCTGGTCCCGATCGAGCGGTAGAGGACGTCTTTACCGTGGGCAAGTCATCGCAGAGACGCAACCCACAGAACACCGTCCCCTTGTCCTTCAACCCTAAGATAGACGACTTAATAATAATGGGAGCAGGAAAATTCGGAAGATGCATAGAATCTTCCGAGCATTTGCCTGGCCACCCAAGAAAACCACCGAAAAAATCATGGGTTAGGAGGGCGAGCCACGGGAATCGAACCTACGACCCCCCTAATGCAAATAGCATGGGTTACTGCGACGCTACCTCGCTCAGTTTGTGATGGTTTTAGTTAGCGCTCTAGTGCCTTTGGTTATTTCTTTCAGCATTGAGATTTCTTTTGTTTTCATATCAACCGCATTGAACCACCGATTCATAGCAACTATTGACCACAAATTAACCGAGCCAGGTGGCTCAGGTTTCGTCTGTAAATGGTGTTCGGTAGGTCGTGGGTTCGATTATCGCGGCCGACTTCTCTGATCCATAGTTTTTTTTCGGGGCTGTTCCTAGGTGACGCTGTAGAGGTTTCTTCATTCCTCCGAACGTGCTGTCCCTTCATTTCAGCTCCATTACATTCCAACAGGTCTATCGACGAGACTGCTGTGGAGGCGCCCCTCCGTGGTGGTGAATCACTTTTGAAATACAGCTCTCGGCTTCAGAATCATCTGTACGACTTGGGTGTTGTTAATTCGGACTCAGAACGCGGGCTCCTAACAATCCCCGTTGAGATGAACTGCTTGGACTGCGTTAGGGACCCACCACGGTGGCTCCTTCCTTGCGGTCGGTTTAGCCGCCCGTCATCCTATTCTTAGGTGGTTGCATTGCGGAACCCACTTCAGAATCTCATTCTCTCTCTCTCTCTCCCTCCCTCCTCACATACACACACACACACACACACACACACACACGCATTCACCAAATTAGGTACCACGTGCAAAAGGCAGTATAAAATGCGCATGCTTTAAGTATTGGAGAATCACGGAGATAGAAGCTACTTGACTTCATCTAGTATTTTCTAACTCTTCGTCCATTTCCTGCGACGCACTTACCGAACTTGTATTGAAATATACTATTATGCACCCGATCAAGCACAATAGTATCTTATTCTCTCTTCTAGGTCTGCAGCCCTTGGTGAGCTTTGGCCTCTTGCACACTCTTCCTCAACAAATCTCTTGTCCTCCGCTTCACTTATCCAATCTTCTACATCATCTAACCATCTTGTTTTGGGTCTTCATGTTTATTTTCTCTGCATGTACTATGTAAATAGTAGGTAGAGAAAGTATTACATTCCACCCAAAATTTCATACTAAGATTTTACGAAATACTATTGAGGACCCTGAACCTTAAAGAAAGCATATTTTTTCAGAAAAAGGTCAGTGTGTCTATGTGTGTGAAAAACATAAATAAAAACCGAACATTTTCAGTGGGACACGAAGATATTCAAGAAAAGACTCCCTCCACCACAAACTACATGTAAGATATGTCGAAACCTTTTTTTGATTTTCTAAAACTGGCTCAAATTATTCAGATTACAATAACATATATTCAAGATATCTTATGACAAATGAAATGCATGGCTTGAATTCTCTGGGAATAACCTCTGAAGATCTCTTCATTCTGGATGATTTGTATAACTGGTGAATAAAAACTTACGGCACAAAAACTGAGGATCTCATTAGAGCACATAATTTATGTAATATACTTTTTTCGTGAAGCTTTCCATTTCCGAATTTTCTCATACGGGAATTTGTCAACTCCTGGCCATGCAAAGAAACGCATTTCAATACTTAGCAACCAGTTTCTAAAAGATTTGACTGTCGCTTTAGCCTAGTGTATTTCCTTATTTCCCTTCTACTTACAAGAAAGGGAATAATAAGACAATTTATGCTACTGTTTATCTCGATTAGCATGAAGTAAATAGAAGAATAAAGCTTATAACCATAATTTGTTACCGGGATATAGAGGAAGTCGTGCATGCAAGACATCACATTTTTAATATTCTATTAAGCATAATAGTCTGCATAAATATTGTTGGGTACTTTATTGTTTACAAATATCTCTAGATATTTAAATTGTATTACGTTTTCAAGTACAATGGTTTACCAAATCGAATTCAAGCCTGTTAGTGGGTCGTAAAACTTTCACCACGGTCAGTTTACACGAGGGGTGTGGGGGTGAGCCATCTTAATTAATAGTCTGTTGCCATTTTGAACCACACCCATCATCTGCAATTAACATGGTGTCCAGTTACCACGTGCCCCCTCCACCCTGTTCTTCCGAGCAACGTTCGTGCGTTCAGCCATTTTTTAGCTCTAGACGGCACTGTAAAGGGAGAAGCTTGCACTACAACCTCTTCTAACTGTTAGCGGTTAATAAACCAGATGAACAAAACAACGGCGAAATTCTTGCATTTGTGCTTTTCCGTACAGGAATCTCAGATTCAATTCTGGATGAGGTCAACAGAATTTTTGGCAGCCAAAATGATGAAACGATGGGCTTCATTCGGTAAGTGATAATTTAGACTGATTTAGATTTATAAATGTTGCAATATACTAGGTTTATACTTTCCCTACCATGTATAGCAAGTATTGTATTGCACCCAAAATTGTGATGTCGAGATTTCACCGGAAACGTGCATATTGACACTCCCTGAATCCAGAAAAGGTATTTTTAGAAAAAGGTTCGTCTACGAGCAGTCTAACTCAGAAAAAAGTCGGTTAAATGCCAGAAGTGATATTTATGTTCAGTATCTTCCAAGGATGCGACCGAAGTTTTTTCAAGAAAATGACCTATTCCCGCCAAAACTTAACTTTTCCATCGAATATTTTTGAAACTTTTGATTTCCTCTAAAATGGCTTTCATACATTTAATTAATGTACTACAAGTTAAAGAAAGTTTCGTGACAAACGAAATGTACGTCGTGAAATTTCTAGGAATAGCATCTGAAGTCACCTTCATTCTGGATGACTTTTGCATAACAGGTAAACCGTAAGAAAGAAATTAGCTTTTTTAAAGCAAATAATTTATGTCAGATAAATCTTTTTGTGAAACAATTTCCGAGATATTCTTTGTTGTTGATTTAAATTTTCCAATATTTATACTTTTGCCATATAGAAAATCGTTGTTGCTTGTTTTTCCATCCTGATCATGCAAGGAGAATGGAATTTTAATGCAATTAGATAGGACCCGCTTTTAAAACATTTGGTTATGGCTTCAGCTTAGTATATCCACCTTGTAGCTAAAAAGAAATATGTAATAAAACCATTTTCCGCTAGTGGTTATCTCTGTTAGCATGAAGTACATAGGCAAATGTACAACAAGCGTTTGTAAGAATAGGTTATAGAAAAAAGTGCTGTGAATGTAATGCCATTTATTAAATATATCATAAGAGCCAATAATTTATTTGGGGATTTGGCGACTAGATAAAAGTTTGTATGGAAATATGGTAGAGATAGAAGTTATCGAAACCTGTAACTGTAGATTATTTATACGAAACCCTAGGAAATTTTGAAACGCTCAAGAAATCATTTCTAAAAGTCGTCCCAATTTAAATGAATCTCAAGATATAATTTGTTAACATTTGTGTAGCAGCATGTGTTTTCTACCTCTTCTCGATGATATACTTGCAGAATTCCAGCACGTTATCCAACATAAATTGTCCACCAACCATCAAAAATGTTATGGCTGCAAAAGACGGGAAGTAAAATACGGCTGAATACTTAAGTTGCGTATAGTAAATTGGTAAGGGAGTACATTATATATGTGTATTTAATACCCTCGTTTAAATATCTGATGTGTTCCATTCACATGACTTTCTCTATACCGCTGCAACAAAAAATTGTTAGAAAGCTTATGCTTCTATTTATGATAATAGTAAAAAATCTTATGTGTTACACTCACATGACTTTCTCTAGCTGTTCTACAAATTTCTTACATACGATTATTCTTCTTTCTGCATCTTGCTAATTGAGGTACTCATTAGCACAATGTTCTTATTGCTTAGTTCCTTATAAGTAGGAAAAAATAAGGGAATACACTAGGCTAAGGCCATAGACAAATGTTTTATAAGCTGTCGTTATGCGATTGTCATTACAAATCGCTTCTTTTCTTGGCCAGGAGTAGAACAAAAGAAAACCGTACACTCCCGTCTGAGAAAAGTAAGTATTTGACAATTGAAATTAATAACACTGAATACCTCGAAAACTGTAGGCGCCACGAGAAAAATGTATACGACATAACTTATGTATTTTAACAAGACCTACATGTTTTGTATAGTAAGTTTTTGTCTATCTCTTGCGGTTTACTAGTTACGCCAAATTAAGCAAAATTCATCCAGAATAAACAGGTCTTTAGAAGCTGTTCCCAGAAAATTCAATATAAAGATATTATTTGTCAGCTAAATATCTTTAATATACGATATTTTAATCAAAATCGGTTAGAGCCATTTTCAAGAAAATAAAAATTTTCGAAAATAGTTTCATGTAAAGGGTAGTTTGGGGTGGGGGGATTTTTCTCAAAATCTTCTTGTCGCATCCCTGGAAGATACTAAACATAAATACCAAGTCGGTGCTTTACCGACTTTTCGTTTTTGAGTTATCGTGCTCACGGACACACTGACACACGGACACACACGGACCTTTTTGTGAAAATGCTTTTTTTTGGATACAGGAGACTCTAAAACATATATTTCCGATGAAATCTCGGTATCGAATTTTTGGGTGGAATACAATACTTCTCTATCCCTATGTACATTATACATACGGGGCTAGAGAAAGTAAAAATAGCAGAAAGGTACTTAATTGCTTCCTTGTAAGTAGAAGGGAAATAAGGGAATATCATAAGTTAAAGTGATTGTCAAATGTATCTATACAAACAAAGGAACTTCAGTCACATAGCAACCAGCTTTTGACTAATTCCCGTTTGTAAAAAGTAAAAGTATTTTAAACCTGAGATCAATAACAAGATATATCTCAAAACCGGTCAACTCCACGAAAAATATGTATGTAACATAAATTGTGTGTTTTAACGAGCTCTAAATGTTCTGTTAAGTTAGCTTTTGTTCATATTTTAAGGTTTACCCGTTATGTAAAATTCCGTAAACTTCATCCAGAATAAAATAGTCTTTAAAGGCTATTCCCAGAAAACTCAAGATATACATTTTATTTGTCAGATAAATATCTTAAATATACAATATTTTAATCAAAACGGTTAAAGCCAGATATGTGAACATCAACATTTTCTAAAAGTTATGTAAAAGGTAGTTGGGGGTGGGGGATTTTCTTGAGAATCTTCGTTTTGCGTCCTTGGAAGATAGCAAATTTAAATACCAAGTTTGGTATTTAACGGTCTTTTCGTTTTTGAGCTATGCTGTCCACAGACACTCACACATTTGCACTCACACGGATATTTTCCTAAAAATGCTTTTCTTGGATTCAGGACGACTCAAAACATGTATTTCCGGTGGAATCATGGTGTCGAATTTTTGGGTGCTTTACAATACCGTCTATATGTACATAGTACGCGTAGAGAAAGTAAAAATCCGATGTATTTCATTCATATGGCTTTCTCTACACCTCTACATGACTTTCTCTATCGATAACATCTTTATATGCTCATTAAAATATTTTAATATCCTTATTCTTTTATTTATTTCATAAGATAATAATTAGCAGAAACAGTATTATTAATTAGTACCTTATAAGTAGAAAGGAATTACGGGAATACGCTAGATTAGACCGACAGTCAAATGTTTTAAAATGTGTTTGTAATGCTATTGAAATTTCTTTGCATGACCAGGAGTTGAAACATTCCCGTATGAGAAAAGTATTTTAAAACTGAAATCAATCTCGGAAATTCAATTGAATCTCGGAAATGGTCAACTCTACGGAAAAAAGAAATGTATAGGCCATAAATTGCATGTTTTAACGATATCTACATTTTTGTGCCAAGGTTGCGGGTTCAAACCCGGCGGAGGACGATGGATTTTTTCGGGCGTAAAAATCCTTAGCATGGCTTCCTTCGGAAGGGAATTAAAGCTGTGGATCCCGTGTCGCAGATTTACGGCACGTAAAAGAACCTCAAATCTGATAGAGAGGCCTCCGGTATTTCACTCCCAGTATAGAATGGGACGCTGAGAGGCACAGCCGTTAAAGAGCGTTCATAAATAAAACGCCATTTCATTTACATTTTTGTGCAGTAAGTGCCTTTTACGATTCCCCAATTATATAAAAGTCATCCAGAGGTTTCAGAAGCTATTCCCGAAAAATTCAAGATATACATTTTGTTTGCCATGTAAAATACTTTTAATATACGGTAATTTAATCAAAATCGTTAGGCATTTTTGAGAAAATCAAGATTTTTGACATTTTTCCAAGTGAAGGGTAGTTCTGGTGGGGGAGGAGTCTCGCCTATTGCTTAATTTTACCAGTTATGTAACTTCCTTTGGAATGAAAGAGGGACTTCACAGGCTACTCCCAGAAAATTCAAGATTTATATATCGTTTGTCATATAAGTATCTTTAATATCTACGTGGTATTGTAATCAAATATTTTAACATCTTTTATATCATCAAATATTTCAAAATATATTCCATGTAAAGGGTAGGGTAGGTTAGGTTAGGGAAATTTTCTTGGAAATATTTTTATCCTATGTTTGGACGATATTGAACTGAAATACCAGGTGCTGTACTTTTCAGACATTTCGTTTTTGAACTACTCTGTTCACAAATGCACATTGGACCTGCTTCTTAAATATTTTAGATTCAGAGGAACTCAAAACATGTATTTTAGAAGAAATATCGGTATAGAATCTTTCGGTGGAATACAACTCTTCCTTTATTATGTATACTAGAGAAATAAAAACTAAAACCATTATTTATACGAAATACACAGGCACGCATGGGTGGACATTTTTTCTAACAATATTACCTACTATATAAATGGGGGAATTATTGTATAAAGGTTTCATACTGAGATCACATATTCTGAGGCTACCGAATTAAAAAAGAGGCAAAGAAAAAACAACATAAACATTTTTACAAAAAATATTCGTGTGCGTGTTTGTGTGTACAGAAAACCCGATACCGAAAACTCGGATAAATACCAAATGTCTTATTTAACTTGAGTACCTTCCAAAGGTGTGATAGAAAGATTTTGCAATAAAATCTCCACGCTACCAAGTACCATTTGCATGGGAGAATTTTCGTAATGCTCATATACTCAAAAATGGCTTTAACGATTTTGACTAATATGCGTGTATTAAAGATATTTACGTGCAAAATTAAATATGAATCTTGAGGTTTTGGGTTGGGCTGTAAAGTCCTCTTTATCAGAAAGGAACTTTCTCTAAGCATGTTAACTATTAATTGTTAAGGATAGTCGAAAATAGGTCATAAAATGTAGATTTATTTAAAAACACATATTTATTTCAAATAATTTTTGTAGCAGAAGCAATTTCCAAGATATCCGTTATGGGTTTGAATTGTTAAAATGTCATTATTTTAAACTCCTTTTTACATTCAGTTGTATCTCACGATTACATGGAAAAAGAAGCATGGAATTTTAAAGCCAGTGTAGGTAATGTGCAATTTTTAAACATTTGCCTATCAGTATTTCCTTTGCAATTCTTCAAAAGCTTTTCTCGAAGCATATAGAAAAACAAACTTTCGTAAGAGTAGTTTTTATACTCATCAATAAATGGTAATGGGTAGAGAAAGTCGTGATTAGGAACGGAGTACAAGTTTCGTCAGAGCGCGTAATTTAGATGGAATTTTAGAGTTAAGGTTCTGAATCGAATGCAGTGCTTCTCAATTAAAGAATTTTGTTGAGGGAGTAAACATACCTGAATAACCACCCTATTGTAGAAGATTGTCTCTGGTAATTTGAGACATTATCAGGAATTCACAGTGTGTGCACGCGCGCGCGTTACGTATGAACGAGAGAGTGCAATTTCAGAGGGTGGTCAACATCCGGACAGGGAAAGAGCTGTCCTGGAGTGTCCCTAACAGTTCATAAGCAGTCCATCTCGTAGCGGGGAACGCCAGGAGCCCGGAGAGACACCTGAGTACGGAAACTACTAACGCTGTACCACCGCCGAGCTATCCTCCGTGAAATTGAGCCTCTGCCGCAGTCTTAAATGGAAATGAAGTTTTATTAATGGACACTCTTTAACTACTGTGGTTCTCAGCGACCTATTACGTTGGGCGTGAAGGACAGATTATTTTTGCTCAGAGGCCCCTTAATCAAGCTTTTTATACGGAACCAACAGCTTTACTTCCCTCCCAAAAGAAGTCCTGCTAATGATTTTTACGCCCCCAAAAAATTCGTCGTCCTCCGCCCGGATTGAACCCACGACCTAGTCGATACTTATAACTGTAAAAGAGAATGGCTGGGATGAAATGAAAGGATAGCAATTTCGGGGAAATGAAGAATTCTCTCCATTCACCCGTGGAAAACCCCGAAAAACCCATGTTTCAGAGAGGTCGAAGTTGGGGAACCATTCCGCAACCTCCCGAATGTCAGTCGCAGACGAAACGCCTGAACGACCTGGCTCGGTAGGAATTTACAGTACCTGTTTTCAAGTGGGAATGACCTAGCACATTTAGGACACATGTGTTCACAGATCAATAGCATCTTTTTTTTTTTTCTTCAAAGAAGAATCCCCACGACTTCTTGGACCATCTCACAGCCAGTGGTTTCCTCACCGATCCAAGGTTCAACAGGTCACGAGAAAATTATGAAACCCTCATTATTGGGCCAGTTTAACAAGGGAAGCGTATTTTCCTAATAACGGAATTATATACAACTATAGTCATTTTTAAATGTTTTATTTGTTTCTTTTTTATTTAAACCATAATTGAAATAAAGAAAGCATTTTTTAATGATGAACTAAATAAGAATGAAATTACACTGTAGCTCAGCTATATACAATTATTATTATTATTATTATTATTATTATTATTATTATTATTATTAATTGGAAGGTGAAAAGGAGAGAGGAAGTTCCAGTAAAAAAGGCGGGACCAAAGGAGAATTATTTTTTGTTTATGTTTACTGCATTTAATTGTCTTTTGTTTATTCCTTGTCGTTTTTATTTCACGTTTTGAAGAATTTTGTTCTTTTCTGTGGTTATATTTGTAATTTTTTTTGGAATGAGTACTCCTCAGAGCAGCGGGAAGCTCAAGCTTAGTGTTGAGGTGATAGTCAATAGAATAACCAACAATATTAGTTGATAACCTCAAACAGGGTGCATATCGCCGATAAATCCGGACTTCATCAACATTAAAATATCACGTCAATGCAAATACGATATGTAAGAAAGAAACTTTTCTTAATGGGGTACACGTAGGTGTTGCTTCAAGGGAACAGTTTCCTCAGAATTACCTCATAAAACTTGGGCTACTTGTAAGAAAGCAAACTTCTATAAGCGTCTGCTTATCCGTCCAAGTTTTAAACTTTCAAGATTAAGTCGTAGGAAAGATGAATACACAAAAGAGATACAGTTGTTGATGTTTGTTTTCCTGAGACAAGAAGCTTGGGGAAAAAGCTTAGTACAGATGAGACACTAGAGAGTTACAAGAAAACTTTAAAGCACTTCACCATTACGAAAGGTCAAGTCCTTGGAATTATTTTTTCCCACCACAGCAGTTCGGAAAATGTAAAACTGTTAACAAACTTTCACGTGGTGATTAAGATCGCTCTTGAAAATTTTGTTTTTGTAGTGCTTACATGCATATTCCACTGGAATAAGTTCTGCAGAACGTAAACTGGAATACCGGAAACGGAGAAGTGGATTTTCTTCTCTTTATGTTAGATTTGGTAAATGTATTCACCATTCTCGTCCAAAGCTGTTTTGAATCATGTAAGTAGCAACCATTTTGACCAGGGAGCTTTGTTTTCACAGCTTTCTGTTCTAAGATGTGTGACATCAATGCACTTTCATTCAGAAATGGGTGTAAGGAGAATTTTTACTTTCTCTATACGTACTATGTGCATAGTGTATAGAGAAGGTATTGTACTCCACCCAAAAATTCGATACCGGGATTTCACCGGAAATATATGTTTTAGGGTCCCCGATATCCAAAAAAAAAAAAAAGCATTTACAGAAAAAGGTCCGTGTGTATGTGTCGTGTGTCTGTGAACACGATAGCTCAAAAACGAAAAGTTGCTATTTAAGTATGACATCTTCCAGGGATACGACACGAAGATTTTGAGTAAAATCCCCCCACCCCAAACTACCCTTTACATGGAACTTTTTTCGAAAATTTTGATTTTCTCAAAAATGGCTCCAACGATTTTGATTAAAATTTCGTTTATTAAAGATATTTACACGACAGTTAAAATATATATATTAAATTTTCTGGGAATAGCGTCTGAAGACTACTTTATTCTGGATGAATTTTACGGAATTTTGCATAACTGCTAAAACGTAAGAGATGGACAAAAACTTACAACACAAAAAGTGTAGATCACCTTAAAATACATAATTTATTCTATATACATTTTTCTCGTGGAGTTGATCGTTTTTGATCGTTTTTTGGGTTCATCTTTAAAAACATACTTTTGTCATACAGGAATTTAACAATTCAAGTCCATACAAACAAAGGAACTTCAGTTACATAGCAACCAGCTTTTGAGTATCATTTTAACCAATAGTACTCCCTTATTTTGCTTTTACTTACAACGACTATATACAATAGGACTAATTCGCTGATTTTTTCTCGCTTAGTATGAAGTAAGTAGAATCATAAGCTTTTAACAATAATTTTTTGCAGATATGTAGAGAAAGTCATGTGAATGGAACAAATCAGATTTTTGATAGTGTTTAACGGCCGCTTTTTCTATTTGTGGCACCGCAGGCGAGGTAAGGAGAATGTTTAGGTAACAGCAGTTAAATTTTATGAGAATATTTACTGGAGGCTAGTAACTGATTTACTTTTACTTTCTCTATACGTATATAAGAGGTAAAGAAGGTAATGCATCCTGCCAAAATATTCGATACGTGACCACTAGAAATGCACGTTCTGAAGTTCGCTGAATCCAAATAAGCCTTTTTAGGAATAGTTCCACGCGCGCGCGTGTGTCTGATGTGTTCCATTTACATGGCTTTCTGTAAATCTCTGTAACAAACTACTCTTAATAAGCTAATTGTTGTATCCGCTTCAAACTAATCGAGATAAACGCTAGCAGAAACTGTATTATTACTTAATCCCTTATCAGTAGAAGGGAAATAAGAAAATGCACCAGACTAAACCGACAGTCACATGTTTTAAAAGCTGATTGCTATGGAATTGAAATTCCATTTCTTTGCGTGGCCAGGAGTTAACAAGCTCCTGTATGAGAAAGGTTTAACTACTTTAAAACTGAAACTAATAAAAAGGAATATTTTGAAGACGGCCAACTTCACGAAAAAATGTACATGAATAAATTGTGTGTTTTAAGTAGATCTACATTTTTGTGTAGTAAGTTTTTGTCTATCTGTTACGGTTTAACAATCATGAAAAATGCATCCAGAATAAAGTGGTATTCAGAGGCTATTCCCAGAAAATTCAAGATATACAATTTATCTTCCATGTAAATATCTTAAACATAAGAAATTTTAATCAAAATCGTTACAACCATTTTTGAGAAAATCAAAATTTTCTAAAAATGTTCCATGTAAAGGGTAATTACGGTAAATATTAAGTTTGGTATTTAACGGACTTTTCGCTTTTCGCTTTTGAGCTATGCTACACACAGACAAACAGATACATGTTTTCCTAAAATATTTTTTTTTTTTTTTTGGATTCAGAGGGTCTCAAAACATTTATTTCCGGTGAAATCTCGGTATCGAATTTTTGGGTGGAATACAATACCTTCTCTATACACCGTACATAGTACGTGTAGATAAAGTAATAGAAAGGTCTACTAAATAGAAAACCGGACATTTAAATTCAGCGTCTTTAAAGAATGCGACACAAAGATTTCAAAGAAAATCTCTCACCACAAATTACCTTTTACATGGAACTTTTTTGGAAATTTTAAATTCACGTGGCTCTAAAGACTTTGATTAAAATATCCTATGTTTTAGCCATGTCATCGCAAATAAATGTTAGCTTTGAATGTTCTGGGAACAGCCTCTGATGCTTTCTTTATTTTAGATTAGTTTTGTATAACTGGGAAACTGTACTACAAAACACGTACTACACGTACTACAAAAAAAAATGTAGATTTCGGTAAAACACACACTTTTTCATCTACATTTTTGTAGAGATAATCATTTCCCATATTAGTTTCAATTTTAAGATACTTAAACTTTTCTCAAACGGGAATCATGAAAAATCGGTTTCTTTTGTTGTACGCTTGGAATTGCAAAGAGAACCGAATTTCAATCACATAGCAACCAGCTTTTAAAATATTCGACTTTTTCTTTAGCTGTTGCACTTCCCTATTTCCCTTCTACTTATAAGGACCTAAATAATAAGACAATTTCTGATGTTTATGTTTGGTTAGGTGGGCATATAAAAGAATAGTGATTTGTAAGGTTAGTTTGTAGAACAGATAGAGAAAGTCATGTAAATTGAACACCTAGGATTTTTTAGAATTAAAATGTATGTACCTCTTCACAACAATGCAATAGATATATCATATATTCTAACGATTGTCATATCCTTATATTTTTACGGTATCTAAGTTGAGATTACCTTATTTGGCTTTAACTGAACAATGTTTAACGAGTTGTCGATTATTCTAAAATGAATAATAAGTTCCTGAAACCAAGCACCAGAAATTATAACTGTGTCGTACTATAAATGCTAATTTCCAGGTATTAAGAATTTACGTAGTAGGCAAATTTGTTTCTGTAATCAATTTCCTAATTTAAATACTGTGACTCACTAAACTGCTATCCCGCTAAACGGGTCATGAGCCTAGCGCTACACTACGACCCGAGAATCAAGAATCTTGAAACGCGACGTTGAAGAGCAAGAAATGCTTCAAAATGCATGGTCTTATATTAGCCTAAGTCCCGCCTACATCAGATTCATCATCATAGTTCCTATGTACTACATTGCAAATTAGACACTTCATGTCAGCTTCTGAAACAAACGTTTCATTCTCTGTGAGTGATTAATCTCAAATATTATTCCACTTTGGTATTTCTTAGAAATTACTAACATGTACCTTTAAGTGTCCTAAAAGTTTGCGAACCTATACTAAATCGATGAGTGGGACCTTGAGCCTAATAGGCTCCCTTGTTTGCCGAGATTCTGAAAACTTAGTAACCTACACCACTAAGATTTCGATCTACATCAAACAGCGGATGCAATTGCAATTACGTTTAACACGACTACACAGTGACACGGCGAATGCATAAAGGTGGTCTCTTTGTCCGACGGCATTGGACCAACGAAGAATGGGGTCGCGTGCCCTTCTCGGATGAGATCAGATTCAGTCTGAGGGCCAGTGGCCCAGAGACCATTCGCTTCTCACCCGGGCTCGATCCTAGGCCATCGCATATGGGATTTGTGGGGGATAAAGCGGCGTAGGGGCGGTTTTTTTCCGGGTTCTCCCCGCCATCAAATTCCACCAGTGCTCCATCTTCATTCAGTGAATCAACAGTGTCATCGCTTACCGTGCCGTCTGTAGTAAAAGCGGGCGTTATAAAACTAACAAAAAAATAAGAAAAAATATACAATCTGAGTAGTGATTCTCGACGTATCCTCATCTGGCGAGAAGTGGTTTTGGTGGCTCGAGTGTTATGGTGTGGAGATGCATAATGTTGAATGGACGTACTGACCTCCAAATCTTTGAACACGGTACGCTCACTGGTCAACGTTTTTGTGATACTGCATATACTTCTTCCCCATGTGCGTCTTCTCAGGCAGTCGGCCCGGACTTCATTTCTATGGATGGCGTCGAACAGCGCAGGTGGAGGATCTCTTGGAAAGGGCGGCCTGGCCTGCCCGCTTCCCCGATTTAAATCCCGTTGAGCACGTGTGAAATGCTTTTGGGAAACGCATTGCAGCACGTCCACATGCACGAACAACGCTCTGATAATTGTTAACAGCGCTGGCGGAGGAATGGAATGCCCTAACGCAGAATTCCTTACCAACCTTGTGGTCAGCATGGGAACACGTCTATCATACACCCTTTTAAGCACCATAATTCTATTTTTATAAATCATATGCCATACTGATTTAAGGCTAAAAATGGTGAAGTTTTCATTTTTTTTATTCCACTAATTGTCAATACATTCAGCTTTACGTCCCCGAAGTTTCATAACCTAATTCGATTTCTTTGTGATCCAAATAAATTAAAAACTTAGGACTTGTCATGCCACGCCCATTTTTTCTGCTTGCTTGGTTATCAGCTTTGATCCCTTCTTTCTCTCTCTCTACATGTTTTACAGGCAAACATAGTTATAATTATAAATATTTAGAAGGTTTAGTTTCTGAGCAGGAAGAAGAAGCTAACTAGAGTTATGGTGGATTTTAGGCAGTATCTAAAGTATGTAGATCACTCACTAAATAAAACAAAAATGTTTTTTCTCGTTTTCTCAGGTTTATAATTTTTCACACTTATGTACCTTTTTCTTGGAAACTATTTGGGATATTGCAATGAAATATGTTGCACACATATTTCAATCCACAATGCGTTTTTTTTTGCGCAGCTAGTTTTCCTTTTATTTAGATTCTATAGGTATTGTTTTCAAGCAACTTTACCAAAGGGACACTAAGAAAAAGGTACATTACTTTTTTGATGTTTCGAAAATTCCAATGTAGTGTAATTTCTTAATTTGTTGAAAAAATTACTTATAAAATAGTACAGTCATAGAAGATGTCAAGACAATTAACTGTGCAAAATTTCATTGCTTTAGAACAAACATTATGGCTGGTAGAAGTTTTGTTGTGTCGAAGAATTTCTGCCTTAAATGCTGCTTATTTTCTATGAATAAAAGTGTCATTTCTGTTAGTTTCGTTTAGTTTCTTACTGCAGCAGTTCTCTCTGTGTATGATGTAAGTTTCATCGAGCTATGCTACTTAACAGTGGCACATCATCCTTAGGTTTTGCACACAGTGTATCTTTTGTATATGCCGATTTCTTTCTCTTCTTATGTCATACTCTACTCTTTATTCGGAATGAATTCTGCATAATTTTGCATTACTGGTAACCTTAAGAGATAGACAAAAAGTTGCTAAAAGCAGATCTAGCTAACCCCACAGCTCAGATGGTAGAGCACCTGTCTGCGAGGTATCCAGATGTCGATTCCCGGCTGGGCCAATTTTTTTCTATCCAAAATTATTCCCTATCGTCTCCAGAGTTTGCAAGTATGAATGAGAGTGTGAATGTGTGTGGTGTGCCGCAATAAACCATAAGAAAACCAATGACACCGTATTGTACTTGCATTAACATTTTAACAATAGCAATATTTTCGAAAGGCAATGCCGCCGAATTGAACCATAAGTTATAGACGGCATGTAAATAGAACAAAATTGCAAATCTCTCTTTAGAAGTCTATTTCAAATAACCCAAAAATTCGATACCAAAATTTCAACGGAAATATGTGTTTTAGGGTCCTCTGTATCCAAAAAAAGCATTTTCACAAAAAGGTCCGTAGGTGTATGTCCGTGTGTCTGTGAACACGATAACTCAAAAACGAAAAGTCGGTAAAATACCAAACTTGCTATTTAAGTTTAGTATCTTCCAGGGATGCGACACGAAGATTTTGAAAAAAAAATCCCCCCACCCCAAAATACCCTTTACATGGAACTTTTTTCGAAAATATTGCTGTTCTTAAAAATGGCTCTAACGATTTTGATTAAAATTTCGTATATTAAAGATATTTACCTGACAAATAAAAGTATATCTTGAATTTTCTGGGAATAGCCTTTGAAGACTACTTTATTCTGGATGAATTTTACGGAATTTTGAATAACTGCTAAACCGTAAGAGATGGACAAAAACTTACTCCACAAAAAATGTAGAGCACGTTAAAACACACAATTTATGTTCTATACATTTTTTTCGTGGAGTCATCGTTCTTGAGTTATTCCTTGTTTTTGGTTTCTGCTATGAAACTTATATTTTTCTCATATAGGAATTTGTTAAGTGCTTCCATATAAACAAAGGAACTTCAGTGACATAGCAATCAGCAAAGGACAAAGCAACAAGGAACCAAGTAATAAGACTTTCTGCTATTTTAGTCTGATTAACATGAAGTAAATAGAAGTATAAGCTTTTTAAGAGTAATTTGTTGCACAGATGTAGAGAAAGTTATGTGAATGGTACACATCAGATTTTTTTACTATTATCATTGATCATCGCTATTATTGTTTTCAATATTTATCATTTTTGAAGTCCTTTCTGCATTCAATTGTTTCTAATGATGCCATGGAAAGAATATGGAATTTCAAGGCCAGTATCTAATGATTTTAAATATCTGCCTATTGGTTCAGTGTTTTCTATCTTACATCTACACCCGAATGTCTAATTAAGCCATTTCCTCTAACACTGTGTGGATTAAGATAGAATAATAAACTTTAGCGAGAATTGATTTGAAAAATTGCATACAAATAAATAATACTGGCTAGAGAAATGCATGTGATAGTAACATCAGATATTCATATATACCCCATACTCAAGTCGGGACTCGATTGCATGTCCCTTAGGTCACAGAGAATCATTTCCTTAACGAGCACGGCCTTCAGACCGGCTATTCTTCAATCCCCACTACATTTCGTCTGATTAGCTATAATTTACTTATCTTCTTTATATTCGATAAGAGAGAGAAATCGATTTCGAGGCCGCAGCGGCGATAAAGAGTTGGTTCTATTATTGCGAAACGAGAAAATCCCCATCACAATAAAGAAATGGTACTAACATAACGCAACGTAAACGCAAACGTAAGGAAAGATAATTTATAATGCATACGTAAACGTAACGCAAGAAAAGACACGGGCTTCTAGATTCTTAAATTACATATGGAGATCTTCGAGCACACCTCTTAATTCAAATTGAATAAGACATAAAATGTTGATGTCTTCCATTCACATGAATTTCTCTACACCTCTGTAACAAAGTATTGTTAATAAGCTTGTTCTTCTATCCACTTCATGCTAAACACTAGCAGAAGCGGCCTTATTACTTAGTTCCTTATAAGTATAGGCTAAACCGAGTCACATGTTTAAAAATCGGATGTGTCCCATTCGCATAACTGTCTCTACATCTCTGTAACAAATTATTGTTTAAAAGATTATTCTTCTATCTACTTCATGATACTCGAGATAAATAGCAGAAATTGTCACCATCACTTGGTTCCTTGTAAGTAGAAGGGAAAAAAATCTAATGTGTTCTATTCACTTGGAAGTCCTCTAGCTATTCGGTAAACAAACCTTTTATTCAAATCATTAATCTGTTATCTACATAATGTCAATCAAGATAAACATTAGCAGAATTAGTCTTATTACTAATAGAAGGAAAATAAGAAAATGCACAGGCTAAAGCGATAAAAGTCCTTTAAAAGCCGGTCGCAATATGAAACAATTCAAATTCCAATCTCTTTGTTTGCCAGAGAAAAATTATGTCTTCCATTTAAGAAAAGTTTAAGTGGCTTAAAACTGAATTGTATATCTCTTACGGTTTGTCAGTTATATAAAAGTCATCCAGAATGAAGAGGTCCTCAGAGGCTATTCCCAGAAAATTTAAGATATACATTTCGTTATGATAAAAGTATCGTATACATAAGGTATTTTAATCAAAATCGTAGACATTTTTGAGAAAATCATAATTTTCGAAAAATGTTTCTTGTGAAGGATCTTTGGGGAAAATCGTGTCGCATCCTTGGAAGAAACTGAACTTAAGTCAAGTTTGGTATTTAACGACTTTTCGTTTCTGAGCTATGCTGCCCACAGACATACACGGACATTTTTCTAAATACTGTTTTGGATTCAGGGGATCAGAGATCATGTATTTCCGCTGAAATCTCGGTATTGAATTTTTGGGTGCAATACAAAACCTTCTATGTACACAATGTACATAGTGCGTGTGAAGAAAGTAAAAAGTGTATTTTATGGAAACATCAGCATTTAATATGGCTCGTTTCACCCCCCCCCCCAACATGATTGTACAGTAGATGGCGTAAAATCTCGAATCGGAACCGTGTGTTTTCAGTGTATAGAGAAGAAATGCAGAATTATTTCTCGAAATATGCAACACAAGCTTAATGTTTGAAGTTTGCAAACTTTTGTGTGAATATATAGATGCAAAGACATAACAGAGGTGCAAAGTCCTACACTTATGCTGCGTTTGTACTTACTGTTCAATGTGAACGGGGCCACAATCTCGTTATGCAACATTAAAGCATTGAGGAGCACAGAGAACACATTAAAGCACAGGTGCACGAACTATTGGTCCCGTTTTGCATTCACACATAAAAAGATCTAATGTGTTACATACACTTTTTATGCCTATTCCGCAACAAATTAATTTTAGAAAGCTTATTCTTCTATGTACTTAATACAAATCCAGATAAACATTAGCAGCAAAATTTGTATTCATAATTCCCTATATACTAGGCTAAGGTGATATTCAACATTTTTAAGAGGAGGTTGTTCTGTTACAGCCTTAAAATTCCATTCTCCTTACACGATCAGGATGAAAAATAGACAAATAATGATTTTTCATTAGAGAAAAACAGACATTTTGGAAAGTTTAAACCAATAATAAGAAATATCTCGAAAATTGTAAAATTCATAAAAATGTATGTAATATAAACTGTCTACTCTAACGACATTACATTTTTTGTGCGTAATATTGGCCCTATATCTTATGGTTTACCACTTAAACAAATATCATCAGGAATGAAGAGAATTTCAGAGGCTATTCCCAACAAATTCAAGATATAAATTTTACTTTTTCATGAAAATATATTAAACATACAATGATATTTTAATTAAAAAACGTTGCAGCCAATTTTAAACACATCAAGTGTTTCGAAAAACGTGATAGGAAGTTTCAAAATGGGATGATATTCTTGTAAATCTTGGTGTGGCATTCTTGGAAGATACTGAACATAAATACCAATTGTTATTGAGTTATTGAGTTATGCTGTCCACAGTTATACATATATACATACATGCGTACTTGCTTACACACAGTAACACAAACAGAAAGACACGTATATATGCATGTATACATGCTGCCATACGTACATATATACATACACACAAAAAGACGTGGGCAGGAATATTTTTTCTACTTTTTTTATTTCAGGGAGTCTCCAAACGTGTATCTGCAGTGAAATATCGGTATCGAATTTTTGGGTTGAATGCATTGCTCTCTCCACTTAGGGAAGTAGTAGGGAAAGTACTAGAAAAAGTAACAATAGGAGCTCATATCAATATTCAGCCATGCATAAAAGCAATGCTCGAGTGTAAACGAGACAAATCCATGCAGAATAACACTAAATGTTCGCTATTGGCCGTTAATGAATATAGTGTTGTGAGGAAGAAGAAATTTGTTCAGAATAGATGAAAAGTTCGTGTATTATTCTCTAAATTAGGTTGTTCCAGCTTGGGTTCTTGCCAGCAAGCAGCAGAGTAGTCACATCTCGCAGGAGTCTGCTGTAGCATGCAATACACTGCAACGGAGTACGCATTCTCGCATGAGTCTGCTGCAGAATGCAATACACTACAGAGGAGTGCTCACGTCTGGCAGGAGTTTGCTGCAGCATGCAATATACTGCAGCGAAGTACACGCGTCTCGCATGAGTCTGCTGCAGCATGCAATACACTGCAGCGGAGTACTCAAGTCTTGCAGGAGTCTGCTGCAGTGTGCAATACACTGCAGCGGAGTACTCACGTCTCGCAGGAGCTTGCTGCAGCATGCAATACACTGCAGAGGAGTACTCACGTCTCGCAGGAGTCTGCTGCAGCATGGAATACACTGCAGAGGAGTATTCACGTCTCGCATGAGTCTGCTGCAGCATGCAATACACTACAGCGGAGTACTCACGTCTCGCATGAGTCTGCTGCAGCATGGAATACACTGCAGAGGAGTATTCACGTCTCGCATGAGTCTGCTGCAGCATGCAATACACTGCAGCGGAGTACTCAAGTCTCGCAGGAGCTTGCTGCAGCATGCAATACACTACAGCGGAGTACTCACGTCTCGCAGGAGTTGCTGCAGGACGCAATACGCGGCAACGTAGTACTCGCGTCGTAGGAGCCTTATGCAGCATGTAGTACACGATAGTAGAATACTCAGACTGAACTGTATGATGACGCGGTATGTCCAATTCCTAGTCCATTTTAGTGCGGAAGTCCGTTCTTTTCGGTTAGCAGAAAATGTCCATTCCAGAAAATAGTCCACGGGGCTATCGGCTTGGTACAGGGGTATATCTATTGAAAAGTAACACCACCACAAGTCTGGTAGAAATCGTAAGGACTTGTTTTATGACTTTCGCCCTGTGTCATATTGGCTATCATGCCCTCCCTCCAGTCGGAGTGCGGCACTGTTGCTGCGCAAGCGCAAACAATCCACCAGCCGAACAGTTGGAACAGGCTGTTTTGAGCCCTTCTACAATGAAAGATATAACAGATGACAACTTCTGCAAGAATAAACGCGCCTCATATGTTTATAAATATAAGACATTTTTGAAAATTAATGAGCAATTCATCTCGTACCAGACTGACATTCACAATACATTTTTACTTAAAAACCAAAGTCTCAAACTCTTGAAGGGTTTTGGCCACATTTTTGATAGAGAAAACATAGAAGATTAAGTTGATTACAGAAATGCCGTTTTAACAACAAATCTATATGAGA
This sequence comes from Hymenopus coronatus, assembly GCA_030762935.1. Lineage (NCBI taxonomy): Eukaryota > Metazoa > Arthropoda > Insecta > Mantodea > Hymenopodidae > Hymenopus > Hymenopus coronatus. The sequence goes on along the minus strand of CM060889.1, from coordinate 41,946,507 downwards.
TAGTTATAAATAAACATTTCATACCAGACTTGACATTTTTGTCAACACTTTGCACAGCCCAAGCAGGTCAGTTTTAAATTTCTCTGAAAGTTCCATTCAAAAATAATTTACAAATTTCCGTTTGTAAGGGAGGATTTAAGCCTTATTAGAAGATTTTAAAACATAAAAATATTCCAGTTAGGATCCAAAATGTGCTCCTTAAGACTGTTCTCTCGTTGCAACAGACTGACATCTCTGAAACTATGTATATTGTATTACATCATACAATAATTGTACAGAATAATAACTATCTATAATTATTAATATGAACTACTACAGTGAAAAAAAAGAAAGAAATAAAACATATAACTGTAGCAAATACGTAATGCTGGAATCGTGATCATGCACGGTTTTACGAATGTTCGTTCACATAAAAGGTGAGTACACTCGTTGACACATCTTTCTGATACGACACGGAATTAATAATATAAATGACTGGAATAGTCGAAAGATCAGAAATCTTTCTTGAAGATATATTTTCACTTTTTCAACGTCACTCCGGTATATCTCCTGAACAAAAATAGTTTGTTTTATTACGTATAGTACGAATGAACTCTTGCACTCTAGTTCCGTGTCATCCATTTACTTACCCTCCAATTTCATTCACACTTTCTTCCCCGATATAAGATTTCAAGAAGTTCCATTCAATGTGGATTATATACAACATATAATTACTCAGAAGTGGAGATTTTTCACAGCCCGACTATATATATATATATATATATATATATATATATATATATATATATATTCCTCTACACTCTGACCACAAACTACTTATATATTAACTCAATACGTTACATTTTTACCTACTTCCATTGCGATGCAGCCTGAAGAAGCATGTTTCCAAACTCAATGTATGTGCATACATTGTGTGGAATAGTGTCACCTTGTAGAGGCACGTGATAGAGGTTATGTTGGTACTATTTTGAAATTGCTTTAATGCCGATTTGCCTGCTTATTTTAGTGTCTATTGCGCTGAGCTCTAATAATAAAAAGATAGCAAATGAACACATTGCGTTGCGTTTAGTAACTTTCACAACCTTTTCTCTTGAATTCTGGTAATCAGTGCACATTTATGAAAAGAATTCCAACATAATATAATTAAAGTTTAGGAATTCAAAATCTTCTCGGGCTTCTAGCCAGGTAAAAACTTGGCTTGACACCAACGTTTCGAAGAAGTGCATCTTCCTCGTCTTCAGGGTGAACTGATGGTTTGAGCTTGCGGAGACTGGTATTTATAAGAGCTGGGATGAAGCTAACATCTGATTGGTTCAGTTCTTATTTCGCGAACCAATCAGATGTTAGCTTCATCCCAGCTCTTATAAATACCAGTCTCCGCAAGCTCAAACCATCAGTTCACCCTGAAGACGAGGAAGATGCACTGCTTCGAAACGTTGGTGTCAAGCCAAGTTTTTACCTGGCTAGAAGCCCGAGAAGATTTTGAATTAACACGTCGCCAGGAAAGCTTCAGTTCTTATTTTAAAGTTTAGGAAGTTAATAATCTGAACCACATTTGAAATGTACAGACACTGTTTCTTCACAGCTATAATCTTGCAGTGGTTCTTGAACTATTTCATTCGTACGACAGATCAACAAAGCAACACTAACACGTCATCCGCATTAGGAATGTATCTAAAACTCGGATTGTTCCATTCAGACTTATTCTCTACATATTCTGCAACAAGTTACGCGTACTCTTCTATCTACTTCAGACTAATCGAGATAAACGACAGCAAGGTACAAGTGAATTAAGGCTAAAGCGAGGTTAAATCTTTAAAAAGCTGATCGATATGTGATTGCACTGAAATGTGTTTACTTTCCGTGGGCACAATAATAAAAAAATGACTATTCCTATGTAAGAACAATATAAGAACTAGAAAATTAAAACATAATAATATAGAATATCTCGAAATAGTTAAGTCCACCTACCTATCTGCCACAAATCGAGATTACATTTTTGCATAGTGCGTTTTTTGTCTATCTCTTATGGTTTACCAATTATATAAGTCATTCAGAAAAAAGAATTCTTCAGCGGTTATTCTTAGAAAATTCAAGATATGCATTTCATTTGTCTTGAAAATATATTAAACATGTATTTTAATTGAGCAAGTTTTGATAAAATCAATTTTTTTTTAATGTTTCACATAAAGGATAGTTAGGGTGAGGTTTTTCATTAAAATGTTCGCATTACATCCTTGGAAGATACTGAACTGACGTCAAGTATTTTACGGACATTTCGTTTTTGAGTTGTGTTGTTCACAGACATATACCACACAAGTACGGACCGTTTTATGATTTTTTAATAAGGGGACCTAAAATCATATTTTCAGTTGAAATCTTGGATGGAGTTTTTGTGTGAAATACAATATTTCCCCTTCTTATTATACGTAGTAAAGAAAGTAAAACTGGAGTGTAACTATTGCATGTTTTGAACGATGTTAATTTTTGGCACCCCCTTAGAGAAAGTGTTAGTGATGCTACTGCACTGAAATCTTCATATAGTGTGTAGTCTACGATCAAACAGTCATAGTAACAGGTAACGGAAAGAAGTTTGAGATTTGTTATTCGCCTCCTCCCGTCCCGGAAAAAGGTTGAAAACTTAGATTCAGAGAATTATACTTCTCTTGCAATACATACCGCTATACTTTTCAAGGCGAGAGGACAGTAAAGCAGGCTGGATTTTCCCTCCAGGTGAAATTGGAATGACGTCAGACTTCACGGCCGTTTAGCGGCTCCCCTGAACTGTCCAAGACAGATACCACTAATGGAATTACTTATTACTACGAAGAGTGAGATACATTTGTGGACAGTACCTCCCTTGACAGTGTAATCCTGCAGGCGCAGATGTGTCTCCCTCTGTCTTAATTAACTTCTTCAAAGCAATTGGCGTGTAATATTAGACTTAAAAAATCTGATGTGTACCATTGACATAACTTTCTCTACATCTCTGCAACAAATTATTCTTAAAACGCTTGTACTTCTATTTACTTCATGCTAATCAGAAAAAAATTAGCAGAAATAGTCATATTACTTGCTTCCCTGTAAGTAGAAGCGAAATAAGGGAATACCATAGGTTAAAGGGATAGTCAAAAGCTGGTTGCTCTGCCACTGAAGTTCCTTTGTTTGTATGGACAGCAGTTGGCAAATTCCTGTATGAGAAAAGTATAAGTTTTTCATAGCAGAAACCAAAAGCAAGGAATGTCTCAAAAACCATTAACTTCACGAAAAAAATGTATATAGCATAAATTCCGTGTTTTAAAGTTCTCTACATTTTTTGTGTAGTAAGTTTTTGTTTATCTCTTAAGGTTTAGCAGTTATTCAAAATTCCGTAAAATCCATCTAGAATAAACTACTCTTCAGAATTTATTCCCAGAAAATTCAAGATATACATTTTATTTTTCAGGTAAATGTCTTCAGTATACAATATTTTAATCAAAATCGTTAGAGCCATTTTTGAGAAAATCGAAAATTTTCGAAAAAAGTTCCGTGTAAAGAGTAGTTTGGGGTGGAGGGATTTTTCTCAAAATCTTCGTGTCTCATCCCTGGAAGATACTAAACTTAAATACCAAGTTTGGTATTTTACCGCATTTTCGCTTTGGAGTTATCGTGTTCACAGACACACGGACACACACACGGACCTTTTTGTGAAAATGCTTTTTTTGGATATTGGGGACCCTAAAACATATAGAGCCGCTGAAATCTCGGTATGGAATTTTTGGGTGGAGTGCAATAGAGAAAGTAAAAAAAATCGTCGAAGAAGCACAATATATTCTTATATAATATTGCTCTCGTTTATTTAATTTTAAATGTTTTGAATTATACGACATCGCCCTCCCTGGTATAGTGGTTACTACACTAGGTTCTAGTATCCCAAGTCAAGGGTTCAATTTTGGTAGAGGGTGTTGAGCTTTATGGTTCGTTAAAAATGTTAGCCTGGCTCCCTATGGAAGAGTTGGAAAATCGTTGGTCCCTGAGCAAAATTATACCCTTTATCGTCCTCAAATTCCTGATTTTATCCTTTGGTGTCATCTACCAGCTTCTCTCATGTCACAATGATGGAATCCTAACTAAAAATTCAGTTCCATCAAGAAAACATCGCATGGCGCGATGAAACTTGATTTGATTCGATTAACTGTAGAACATAACGAGTGTCTCGAAGCTTCACTACGAATAACAAGCGTGAATATATATTCACTGATAATCTTATTTACATTTTCTTATGTGTAGAAAGTCTCCAAGTCTTTTATCAATTAAAATCATGACCCTAGTGCACTTTTGTGTGGTATGAAAACAGTATTGAAATGCTAGAATTCACAATGCATAGAAACTGAAATGTTACAGTATGGGAAAATTAGTGCACCCATTTGCAGGAAAAAGAATATTTTAGGCAGGAATATGAAGCAAATATTTCAGAATGTCATAGCAACCAATTCAACGAGTCAGTGTAGAACTGTGTATTCCGAGGACTTCTCTTCAAAACATTATCGCTGTTTTAACCATTTCCAAAATGTGTAGAAGCTGCAAACAAATAATAACCCTAGAGATCAACAAGCTAGTGTTAATATCTTATATAGATAATGAAATTGACACTAAATACACCAATATTGTCACTTTCTCAGATGAAGCCACCTTTCGCAAATCTAAAGTGCACCGACATATCTGTGGACATTTGAAGCAGAATCTCTATCTATCTATCGTATTGGAATACTAAAATGATAAACCAAAATTTAAGGTGTGTACTCTGAATTTTGGTTCAAAGATTGCGTTTTTCTACATCTGTACAAATGTGCACACCATGCAGTTCCTGAAGTATCGAATGAGCTATATTGCGTCAATCAAGTTCGAAACTATCCCAACACACAGTTTCCAAACAGGTGGATTAGAAGATCAGGGACCACAGAACGCCTCCGATGTCATATTTGTTTACCGAACTCGCGTATAGAACCTGGCCGACCTTCGAAGATGGAAAATAGACGCTTGTGCTTCCGCCACAATGTCATGCTGCACTACAATTGGAGAGAGACTATATTGAAAGAAGTTGCAGTGTTTGAGATTGAAATGGTTATCACAATTCTGAGCAGAAATTGCAAACACATGCAGTGTAAATGTACTACTAAAGTTTGTTTAGTTACTTCGAAAAAGAAACAAAAAGTCAATTCTAGATTACTTTTTCCTGGTAAGGTACATTTACAATTTTATATGAGGAAGGTCTCATAGATGCCTGCATCTTACCACATAGTATGTTTTAGCAAGCTTCTTGAATTATTCCAGATGTGTTTCAAAATAAAACTCGAGCAACGCGACTCTGTTATTGTTTGTAGCGGATCAGATATTTTGCAGGCCTAAGTTTATGAAATATCGTAATAACAGTAAATTTGTACACTCTTAATTTTGGTATCTCTTCCTTAATCGTTCAGCTAAGCAGCAAACTTTAGAATTTCTTTTAGTTTGGGAGTCAGATCACATCATGTTTCCTGAAGATACTGTAGAAGCGTATTTATTTTGGAGTGAGTTTTAAGTCCACCAAAACGAGTAATGCCGAGTGTGTGTATAGAGTAAAGTAGGAGTTTTATCTGAATCCAAAAGTTTCAGATGGCATTTCATCATTTCTTGCTACACCTCTGTGTAACTAGGACTTACTTAGATATAGGTAGAGGTAAGATTTTATGTTGACAATTATTTTAAAATGTAGCATTAATAATTTTAATTAGCGGTATTGTGTTGAATATTTTATATACAGGGTCATTCAAAAAGAAAAAAAAAACAGATTTCAAACTGTTATTACTTCCAAACTACAAAAGATAGAAGCATGATTCCAACGTTCATGGAGAGAGTAAAGTTTAAAATTGAAATAGCGCCGCAGTGGTGCTGTTGTTTGTTGTTGTATAACTGTAGTGAAATGGCGGCGACACCTCAAGAGAAATCATTTTGTGTGCTGCAATTAGTAAAACTAGTGTCTATTGTTGCAGTTCAAGGAGCATTTCGCATTTCAATTTAATAAACCATCGCCGCGTCACAAGCAAATTTACGAGTGGCATCGAAAATTCATAGAAGATGATTGCATGTGCAAAAGGAAAAGCACGGGACGTTCTCGCACATCGGACGCGAATGTCGAGCATATTCGTACACTATACGAAAGGATCCCAAAGAAATCCACATCACGAGCAAGCAACCAACGGTATGGCGAGTTCTAAAACATCGTCTGCACCTGAAGTCATACAAACTGCAGTTATTGCAAGCGTTGAATCCTGACGACAACAACAAAATGTAGAAATTGTACATTGGCATGCTAGAAGATGCGGAAGAAGACAATTTTACTCAACGATTAATGTTTTTCAATGAAAATTTTTCATGCAAGATGGTGCCCCGCCTCATTTCTATTACCACGTCCGACGTTACTTGAATAACACATTTGCAGGATGTTGGATTGTGAGAGGAGGAGCAGATCAACTTTATCGCCGGTGGCCTCCCAGGTCTCCAGATCTCACTCCATGTGATTTTTATCTATGGGGTTACGTAAAAGACTGTGTTTTTATCCCTCCTATGCCTGGCACTCTTGCAGATCTACGACATCGAATTGTTGAAGCTGTAAATTCGATAACTGGAGACCAGCTGATTCGCGTGTGGCAAGAAATGTGCCACCGTTTTGATATATGTTGTGTACCACATGGTGCTCGTATTGAATGCATATCATAAAAATGTACACTTTTTTATATCCATGACCGTTGAAATCGTGTTTCTATCTTTTGTAGTTTGGAAGCAATAAATATTTGAAATCCGTTCTTTCTTTTTGATTGACCCTGTAGACTCCATTAGTTTCCTGCTAACTTTTGAGGAGCATTAATAAGTAATGACATGACTGCATGAAAATAGACAGAACTAAAGTAATATTAATGTTATCCCCTTATTTACAAATTAAAATCCTTATATTTCAAATAAATATTATGAGTAGAATCAAATATTACATCAGACATCACCAAGCTGCACATATAACGAGTTATGACACCTTCGTTTTTCATAGTTATCCTTTGGGCTGTTACAACTATGTTATACTTACAAAAAAGTCTCTCAGTTATCATTTGATATCGTAAGCAAAAGACACAAAAGAGAGTTTTAAAAAAAAAACAGGTAAGCCTTTTGCTTCCAATGCCAAGAGTAGGTACATAACATTTATTTTCGTTACCGCTATGGGTTAGCTGTTCAAGAATGGCGCACAATTCTTTATAACAATGAAACAAATCAGAGTTAAATACTGTCATTGCATTATTTAAATCACCGATACTTTATTTAATAAGCCTTGAATGCCTAAATAAATCATCTAACGCATTTGTTGCCATCGTATCTTCAGTTTATTTTGTCATAATGAAATGCAATCTAGATAAAGTCATACGCAGTAAACTTTTAAAATTGCCATTTGCTTATTTCTAACACTGGGACTCTGCAAGTCTAATTGCTCTGCTTCCAAAGTGACTACGCTCTACTTCACATTCTGTTCTCAGCGAGTTAATTCGGAATATAACAAGCAAGGTGAGGTTTTCTTTATATCGAAATTCTAATATCGGAACTGCTACCAACTAAAAATGTTAGGAAACAATGTTTTTTCTGCTTGGTGCCTTATTTTACTGTAATATCTTGCAAGCATTGCAAACGCTAATGTTTTTCCGTTTAAATTCTTAACATCGTTTTAAAACTTTTAGCTAATTTCATGGTTTGAAGACGAAAATGTTAATTGAACTTTATTTTTGTGACTTGAAATAAATACATATTTATATGATTAATAATTAGATATTTCTCATTTATAACTTAGAATTATTATCAAAAGTGAGAAGGATTATAAAAAATTCGCGAAAAAATAAACCTTTACATCATGCAACATCTTTTCTAATTTAACTCAACAATTTTTTAATTTATTGTTAAATAAAAAACCACTTGCCTGTGATTATAGACCGAAATTATTCGTTGACTTTTGCAGATTAATGCGTTTTAATTGGGCGGACCAGCTGGATATCAGATGTGGCCCGCGTTCGGGAGGAAGCAGTTTAAATCCCCGTGGCCGCGTATCTGACCCCATGGTTTTTTCGTAGGTTTTCCCGGGTCACCAGATGAATGCTAGATGGCTTTCTTTCATCTCCCAAATTTCCTGTTTCTCTTTGTCGCTTCCATTGTCATTTCGTTCACCCATCATCACATTGGCTTCTTCATTCAGAATGAAGAGGACTTCAGAGGACATTCCCAACAAATTAAGATATACGCTTTATTTGCTATATTTAGTATGCTGTATTTTAACCAAAATGGTTAGTTATTTTTGAAAAATAGAGAGAGAGAGAGAAAGTCGTGATAAGGCTTTTTCGATGCATTTACTCTAAAGATTTGCAGAATTGCGACGTCAATGTGACAATGCCTTCTTGTTAGCCTCGAAAAGTCATGCATTGTCGTCGCCGTGTATCGTCGGAGTGGCAACCAATTTTAGTGATATATGCTTTAATGGGTCTCTTCCCTGCATTGTCGACATCGACCGGTCAGCCAGCGACGGATAGACTATGAAGTGCGTCGTGGAGAATCGTGATTCAATTTTTTACGTGTTGCAATCTCTTTTTGTTGTATTCATAATCTGGTTTTATAATTTATTATTTTCGTTCCTGGACTTCGCTACCTCTTAATATCCTCTTGTTTGTGTACTGAAGTTATTTTCACTTCCACCCTTCTGTGTGATTCCCAGTTTACTAATATATTCGCAAACTAATAATCCCTGTTTTCTTGTTATGTGCTTTCACTCTACAACTTCATAAATTCTTTTTATTTTATTTTAGTTAAACTAAAAACTGGATACAATAAAACTACTTAATATTCTTACTATGCTGAATTAATAACAAAATTCCTGCTTACAATGTGTTATATTCAATGACATCTACCTATTCTGTAACAAACTTTTTGTTTTTCTATCTATCTCATTCTCATTGAGATAAACATTAGCAGAAAATGGCTCTTTACTCAGTTCCTTGTACGTAGGAACGAAATAAGGGAGTACACTAGACTAAAGCGATAAACAAACCCTTAAAAACTGGTTATGTGATTAAAATTCGGTTCTCTTTGCATGGTTGCATGGTAAAATAAAAGAAAAACGAATGACAAATTCGACTGAGAAAGGTTTAAGTATTTTAAGCTTGAAACCAAAAAAACAAGCAATTAAATTCCGCCTCCCCAAAAATGTATATGACATAAGTTTTCTTGTTTAACGAAATCTACATTTTTTGTGTAGTAGGCTTTTGTTTATCTCTTACGGTTTATCAGTTATACAAAAGCCACCCAAGGTCATGAAAAGGTCTTCAGAAACTATACCCAGAAAGTTTATGATATACATTTTATTTGTCATGTAAATATATGTAATATACGGAATTTTAATCATTCGTTGGAGTAATTGCTTGAAAAACCAAAATTTTCAAAAAGTTTTCCATGTAAAGGATAATTTGGGGTGCGGGAATTTTCTTAAAATGCTTCATGTCGCATTCTGGAAAGACGCTGTCACGGACACACACTCGCACACACATATACAAACGGGCCTTTTAAAAATACTTTTGTTAATACAGAGGACCCTAAAATACACATTTCGCTTGAAAACTAGGTATCAACATTTTGGCTGGAACACACCACCTTCTGCACATATGCACTATATATCACAAATTTTAAAGAGAAACTAACAATGTGAATATCAAAGAAAGGAAATAGATACAATTGCACATAGTTCAGTTCAAGCCCACATCCTTACTATCCGTGTAGTGTAATGAAATGTTGGCAAGAAGTGCATACTTGTCAATAATACCATCATATTCAATCTCGTCCTTAAACTGTGTACTTGATTAAGATTATCAGCAGTATTAAGATAGTATCACCAGTTTATTGCGAAAATTACTGATATAATTAAACTTCGAACTATTTATGTACAGGCGATGTTGGAAAACTTATTAGGTTTTAGGCGTAATTTCAGTCAACCGAACCAACAAAATCAATAAACACACCTTCCTCTGTGCATATATACAAACCGAATTTTAGGATCTCGTAGAAGACATAGTCCTTACCGCCGATCAATATGAGGAAACTAAGCAAATGCTAATCTGGAGATAGAGTAAGGGTAGTTTATCATTTAGACCAGTGTTTCCCAACCTTTTGAAGTTCACGGCACCCTTGGGAATAACATTAAACACCAGGGGCACCCTTCCTTGAATTAAAAGAAAATTAAGCTTAATATGTTAATTTATTGAAATATTATATAATAATAACGAACAACATAACATAATACAGTAAACTTTACTACAATCACTGAGTAAAAATACATCAATAAATTTTGTTCGATTAATGATTAATGTGAAACTTGTGATTGATGCTTAGAGCACAGATATGTGTTGTCGGGTCTTACAGTTGACAGTGAAACACGCAAATCATCCTCAACGTTATTCAGTCTACTTCTTGCTTTGCATTTTATTGTCACCATACCAGAAAAGGCTTTCTCGCATAGATAGGATGTTGAAAAGGGCAAAAGTGCGTTAATTGCTTTCTTCATTAGGTTAGGGTACTCCTCTCTCCGTTGAAGCCAAAAACTAGCCACCGACGCCTCACTCTTGGTGAACTTACCTTTGAGTGTGGAATCAGCGCAAAGATCAATAAATTCATCTCGTTCGCAAGCAGTGAAATCTATTTCCTCTGCACTATCTACGAAATCAAATGGTAAGACAACCCAGTCGAGATTCGTAGTGGAAATAGTTGGAAAGTACGCATCTATTGCATCTTGCAACCTTGATAAGTGATCAAAAATGCGGTCTTTTAGTTTACCCAGATCTTTATCACCTGCCACATTAAGAAGAGATGGAAAGTTCGACAAATCTCCTTTTTGAACTGCAGACTTCCAAGAACTAAGTTTTCTTTTAAAACCTTTCATTTTATTGGTTGAGGAGATTATTGTTTCATGTCGACCCTGCATCGAAACATTCAGTTCATTCAGCTTATGAAAAATATCTGCCAGAAACGACAGTTCAAAACACCAAGAATCACTTAGTAAGAGCTCATGAAATGTGTCTTGATTTTCATCCTTAAAAAAAAGTTTTTAGCTGTTCTTTAAGTTCGAGAAACCGGTTCAATACACGACCCCGCGACAACCACCTTACTTCTGTGTGAAGTAACAAAGAGGTATGAGCTGCATCAGTTGCGCGACATAACTGTTCAAAAATTCTGCACTTTAAAGGTCGAGACTTCATATAGTTCACCATTTTCACAACTTGGCTAAAAACTTCAGCAAAATCTTCATTACACGCTTTCACGACTAATGCCTCTCTATGCAGAAAACAGTGAGTTATAATAATCGATGGATTTTCATTGAGAGCTCTGGCAGTAAAACCTTTAATTTTCCCAGACATAGATGGTGCACCGTCTGTACATATACCACAACAGTATTTCCATGAAAGATCATGGTCATTTAGATAGGAATTAATAGAAACGAAAATACCATGGCCTGTGGTTGTAGTCTCCAGCGGTCTACAGAACAGAAACTGTTCACTAATATCCTTTTCAACAATATATCTGATAAAATCAAGAAGTTGCGGTTTGTCACCAATATTGAGACTCTCATCTACTTGCAAAGCAAATGTTCTACAAGTTTTTATTTTCTCCGTGACTTGTTCGTTGATATTGCATGACATTTCAGATATCCTGCGGCTGATTGTGTTGTTGGACAGAGGAACTTTCGAAATTTGATTAGCTGCTCCTTCGCCAAGTATTGTTGAAAATATAACTTGACATGCAGGGCCAATGATTACCTCTCAAAGAGTATGAGGTTTCTTTTTTTTTTAGCTATGAGTTCTACTACTTTAAATGAGGCTTCAAAAACAGTATCACCTATGGTCATTCTCTTTACCATTCGCACAGCTGTTTTCTTCTCCCCTTCTAATATATGTGAAAAATACATTACACTTTTCTGTGACACACTAGGATGCTTTGTTGTAAGATGCCGCTTCAGTTTGCTAGGTACCATGGCCTCGTTGCTAAGTGTTTCGCCACAAACTAAACACACAGGGATAGGGTTTTCCTCGTTGTTATTCCACTTAAATCCATACGCTAAGTAACTGTCCTGGTATGTTCTTTTCTTTCGTTTGTCTTCGTTATGTGGTGAATTCGACGGTCCGGGAGAAACTGTAAGATTTGGCTTCTTAAAGCAAGCAGTAGGAGCCGACTGTTCACTTTCACTGTCCTGGCGTTTACGTTTAACAATGAACTTATCCATAGCTAAACACTGTGAATCAACGCGAGGAAGACAACTGAAAGCGCCAAGCGGCGTACACTTTTATATATTCATCTGTCGAAGTCTCGGGAATGTTCGTGAGGAAGCGAGTAGTCTCGGGAATGTTCGGCAGGGTATAGCTGTAATGCCATCTGTGGGATACTAGTATAACTGAATTATTGAAATGAATCGACCACTATCACCATCCGCCGTGCATGAGAGTAACTGATTTGACTTATTTTATTGCAAGACCTTACAAGACTTAAGGCTTCAGTAGAAGGTATTTTTTTTTGTTTATCTCAATATCTCGCGGCACCCCTTAGCCAATCACACGGTACCCTAGGGTGCCGGGGCACACCGGTTGGGAACCGTTGATCTAGACTCAGCTGGATTACCTGAAGGCTAAAGTATCTTCTTTATGACACATTAGATGTGTTAAATGTCATATGCAATAAATGCACGAGTTTTATGATGGCACTTTTTTACTGCACTTGCCCTACATGGCTGTGGAAAACAATTTGGGTTTCTTTCCTTTATAAGGTCAAACTCTTATCATGCACCCTAAATACCTGAACTGACATTATGATAAGAAGGCGTCAGTGGCGTTGTAACCCTTTCAAGTGAAATGAAAGAATAGAGATAAATAAGAAAAGTCATTGCCGCTGTCATTTCTGCCCTATCTGGTTAGCCATAAAAGAGGAAGAGCGTAGAAGGAAAGAGATGGTTAGTATTTTTGTCTTTTTATAATAACCAAGGGCCAACTTATACCTTATGATTACAGAATGCAAATTGCAGATCAGACCTAAATCCTCCTGGGGGGTGGGGGACAAATTTATGAGTACGGACAGATTTTAACAACTTTGTGATTTACTTTTTAATGAATCTGCTACAGATGAATTGTCCATGCAAATAGACAGAGAGAAAGAGCACAAAATAGGTGGTGTTTTCTAAACGGAGAGGTGGAAAGTGAAATGATGATCCTCAAAATAAAGGGATACGTAATGTCATCGGGCTTATACGGACTTACCTTGACGAACCCCACTAAGAAGACAAAGAAAAAGATGCTACCATCCTGCGTCATCTGCTTGTCATGGGGCCATTTGGCACAAGCGTGTGCAAAAGTGTCGACCATAACAGAGCGGATAGAGTAGCCCACACTATCTTATCGCAATTCTTGTTCCCATTTCACAACAGAGACTAAACCCCCAGAGCTTTCAACAAGTAGAAGAAGACATCTTGGGTGCAATGTAGCACGAATCAGTTTGTAATGGAAATCAGAAATTTATTGTATTAGTGCGACGGTGCCTCATTTGATTGACCTTCAAATGGCTAGTCTGCTAGCTGTCGAAAATTAGTACATCATTATTAAAAATTCGTGTTTCATTCATATGTCTTTCTCTATATCCCATAAAAAAATAGTATTAAAAAGCTTATGCTTCTATTTACATCTTGCCAATCGAGAAAGAATTAGCAGAAATAGTGTTATTACTTGCTTCCTTGTAAGTAGGAGAGAAATAAGGGAGTACCATAGGTTAACGTGACAGTCAAAAGCTGGTTGTTATGTGACTGAAGGTCCTTTGTATGGACAGAATTTCAAAAATTCCTGTTTGACAAAAGTATAATTTTTTCAAAGATGAAATAAAGGCAAGGAATATCTCAAAAACGATCAACTCCATGAAAAAATGTATGTAACATAAATTGTGTGTTTTAACGTGCTCTACATTTGTTGTATGGTAAGTTCTTGCCCATCTCTTACGGTTTAGCAGTTATGCAAAATTCCGTAAAATTCATCCGGAATAAAGTAATCTTCAGAGGCTATTTCCAGAAAATTCAAGATATACATTTTATTTATCAGGTAAATACCTTTAATATACGATATTTTAATCAAAATCGTTAGAGCCATTTTAGAAAAAATTAAAATGTTCGAAAAAGGTTCCATGTAAAGGGTAGTTTGGGGTGGGGGGATTTTCTTGAAAATCTTCGTGTCGTATCGTTGGAAGATACCAAACCTAAATACCTAGTTTGGTTTACCAATTATAAAAAAGTAATTCAGAAGGAATATGTCTTCGGAGGATATTTCCAACAAATTCGAGATTTTATTTGCAATATAAATATCTTCAAAATCATTATTTTTTAGAAAATAGAAAACTTCGAAAATTCTTCCATGTAAAAAGGATAGGTTGGGCCACTTTCCTGAAAATTTTCGTGTCGTGTCCTTGCAGATACTAATCATACATACTAAGTTTGTTATTTCTGAGTTACGCTGACCCCACACACACACACACACACACACACACACACACATGGACGTGTATTTTCATGTCAATGATATCTCGGTATAGAATTTTTGGTTGGAACACAATACCTTCTCTATCTTCTATGTACATACATAGTATGTATGATGACCTGCAAAATTACATCAATTTGATCATTACGCAGTGCATGAAACACTAATTTTATTTATTACTTTCTCTAAAAAGTTGTACAATGTATAGTGGATATAGAAGGTATTGTATTATATTCCACCCACCAATTGGATACCAAGATTTCGCCGGAAATACGATTGGTGGGGTTTATGCAAGGTTATGAAATTCAATATGCAGGCGCCAAGTAATAAAATCAATATAAAACCAATCAGATTAAAATAATAGGTAAAACGAGACATAAAAGCCAGTGTAAATGCCACCTAGAGCTAAAAAGGGAAAGATATAGATCTATAAAACAAAATCAAGTGATGGTGCTAAAACCTAATCCCCAGTATAAAACACAAATGCGATAACATTTAAAATAAAAAATCTGATGTGTTCCATTCACATGACTTTCCCTACTTCTGAGTAACAAATTATTGTTAATAAGCGTATTTTTCTATTTACTTCAAGCTAATCAAGAAAAAATTCGCAGAAATAGCCTTATTACTTGCTTCCTTGTAAGTAGAAGCAAAATATGGGATTATCATAAGTTAAAGTGAAGTCAAAAGCTGATTACTAGGTGACTGAAGTTTCTTTCTTTGTATGGACACGAGTTGACAAATTCCTCTATGAGAAAAGTGCAAGTTTTTCAAGGCTGAAGCCAAAAACAAGGAATATCTCAAAAATGATAAACTACTCGAAAAAAATTATATAACATAGATTGTGTGTTTTAATGTGCTCTACATTTTTTGTGCGGTAAGTTTTTGTCCATTTCTTACGGTTTAGCAGTTATGCAAAATTCCACCAGAATAAAGTAGTCTTCAGAGGCTATTCCCAGAAAATTCAAGATATACATATAATTTGTCAGGTAAATATCTTTAATATACAATATTTTAATCAAAATCGTTAAGGCCATTTTTTGAGAAAATCAAAATTTCCGAAAGTTCCATGTAAAGAGTAGTTGGGGGTGGGGGGATTTTCTTGACAATCTTCGTGTCGCATCCTTGAAAGATACCAAACCTAAATACCAAGTTTGGTATTTAACGGACCTTTCGTTTTGAGCTATGCTGTACACAGACACAGACACACACATACGCACATACACACATACACACGGACCTTTTTCTAAAAAAAAATTTTGGATTTAGGGGGACCCAAAACATGTATTTCCGGTGAAATCTCGGTATCGTATTTTTGGGTGCAACACAATACCTTCTCTGTACACTACGTACATAGTACGTGTAGAGAAAGAAAAATAGCTGCCCGTAAGATATAAAAAAAATCTCATGTGTTCCATTCACATGACTTTCTCTACATCTCTGCAACAAAATATTCTATTTACTAAATCTAATCCAGAAAAAATTAGCAGAAATAGTCTTATTACCTGCTTCGTTGTTAGTAGAAGCGAAATAAGGGGGTACCATCGGTTAAAGGCTGGTTGCTATGTAATTGAAGTTCCTTTGTTTGTAGGACACAGGTTCACAAACTCCTGTATGATAAAAGTATAAGTTTTTTATAGCTGAAACCAAAAACAAGGAATATCTCAAAAACAATCAACTCCACGAAAAAAATGTATATAACATACATTGTGCGTTTTAAGGTGCTCTATATTTGTTGTGTGATAAGTTTTTGTCCATCTCTTACGGTTTAGCAGATACGCAAAATTCAGTAAAATTGACCCAGAATAAAGTAGTCTTCACAGGCTATTCCCAGAAAATTCAAAATATACATTTTATTTGTCAGGTAAATATCTTTAATACACGATATTTTAATCAAAATAGTTAGAGCCATTTTTTAGAAAATCAAAATTTTCGAAGAAAGTGTCATGTAAAGGGTAGTTTGGGGTGGGGGGATTTTTCTCAAAATCTTCGTGCCGCATCCCTGGAAGATACTAAACTTAAATTCCAAGTTTGGTATTTTACCGACTTTTCGTTTTTGAGTTATCGTGTTCACAGGCACACGGACACACGGACCTTTTTCTGAAAATACCTTATTTGGATACAGGGGACCCTAAAACATATATTTCCGGTGAAATCTCGGTATCGAATTTTTTGGTGGAGTGCAATACCTTCTCTATACAGTATGTACCTACATAGTACGTATAGAGAAAGTAATAATCTAGACCAAAGGTGTAAAAGCTGAGGTGTGAATTGGATTGGTTGGTGAGGGGTATATTAAGTAATGAATTAAACAAAAGCCCTTCCTCCCCGTAAAAAAATCGCCCAAATTCAACTTTTAAGAACAAAACAAAACATTGGTTCCATTAACAGCACTTTTAGTACATTTTACTTTCTCTATCCCCGTATGTACAATGTACATAAAGACAAGAGAAATATTGTATTCCACGCAAAAATTAGATGTCGAGATTAAACCGGAAATACATGTTTTGTGGTCCCCTGAGTCCAAAAAAAGTATTTTAGAAAAATCTGAAGTGTTCCATTCACATGACTTTCTCTACATTTCTGCAACAAATTACTCTATTTACTTCATCTAATCGAGAAAAAATTAGCAGAAATAGTCTTATTACTTACTTCCGTGTTATTAGAAGCGAAATACGGGGGTAGCATAGGTTAAAGTGATAGTCAAAAGCTGGTTGCTATGTGACTGAAGTTCCTTTGTTTGTATGAACACGAGTTCATAAAAGTCTGTATGAGAAAAGTATAAGTTTGTTATAGCTGAAAACAAAACAAGGTATATCTCAAAAGCAATAAACTCCAAGAAAAAAGTTATATAACAATTGTGCGTTTTAAAGTGCTCTACATTTGTTGCGTGGTAAGTTTTTGTCCATCTCTTACGGTTTAGCAGTTATGCAAAATTCAGTAAAATTGACCCAGAATAAAGTAATCTTCAGAGGCTATTCCAAAAAAATTCAAATTATACATTTTGTTTTTCAGGTAAATATCTTTAATATATGCTATTTAAATCAAAATAGTTAGAGCCATTTTTTCCAAAATCATAATTTTCGAAAAAAGTTCCATGTAAAGGGTAGTTTGGGGTGGGGGGATTTTTCTCGAAATCTTCGTGTCGCATCCCTGGAAGATACTCAACTTAAATACCAAGTTTGGTATTTTACCCATTTTTTTGTGTTGGCTTGTTCACGGACACACGAACACACACACACACACATACACACACGGACCTTTTTGTGAAAATGCTTTTTTTTTTTTTTTTTTTTTTTGTTTTGATATAAGGGACCCTAAAACATATATTTCTGGTGAAATTTCGGTATCGAATTTTTGGGTGGAGTGCAATACCTTCTCTATACACTATGCACATAGTGCGTGTAGAGAAAGTAAAAATGTCCGTGTGTGTGTCTGTGGACAACATAGCTCTAAAACGAAATGACCGTTAAGCACCAAACTTGGTATTTAGACTTAGTATCTTCCAAGGATGCGACACGAAGATTTTCAAGAAAATCCCCCTATCACAAACTACCCTTAGCATGGAAAAAATATAGAAAATATTGATTTTTTTTAAAAATGGTTCTAGTGATTTTAATTAAAATCCCGTATATTAAAACTATTTACAACCCAAATAGAATGTACATTTTGGATTTTCTGGGATTAGCTTTCTGAAGACCTCTTTATTCTGAATGAATTTTGCCGAATTTTGCTTACCTGCTAAACCGTAAGAGATAGACGAAAACTTACTACACAAAAAATTTAGATCTCGTCAAAATATACAATGTATATCCTTTATATTTTTGCTGTGGATGTAACCGTTTCCGAGATATCCCTTGTGTTTGGTTTCAGTTCAGTTCAGTTCAGTTCAGTTTAGTTCAGTTCAGTTTTCTCAGACAGTAAGTGTCTGTTTTTCTTTTCCTCTACCCCGGTCCAAGCAAAGAAGCGATTTGCACTGACAATCACATAACGACAGCTTTTAAAACATTAGACTATCGATTTAGTCTAGTGTATTCCATTATTTTCTTCCTACTTATAAGGAACTAAGTAATAAGAACTTTCTACTAATGTTTATCGATTAGCAAGGTGCAAAAAGAAAAATCTGATGTGTTACACTCACATGACTTTCTCTATATCTCTGTAAATTATTATTGTTAATAAGCTTATCTTTAATTTATTTCATGCTAATCGAGAAAAATTAGCATAAATAATCTTATTTCCTGCTTTATAGTAAGTAGAACCGAAATAAGGGAGTACCATAGGTTAAAGTGAAAGCCAAAAGCTGGTTGCTATGTGACTGATGTTCCTTTGTTTGTATTGACAGGAGTTGACAAATTCCTGTATGAGAAAAGTGTAAGTTTTTCAAAGCTGAAACCAATAAAAAAGAATATCTCAAAAACGATCAACTCCACGAAAAAAATGTATGTAACATAAATTGTGTGTTTTAACGTGCTCTATATTTTTATGGGTCAAGTTTTTGTCCATCTCTTGCGGTTTAGTAGCTATGAAAAATTTATCCAGATTAAGTAGTCTTCAGAGGCTATTCCCAGAAATTTCAGAATATTCATTTTATTTGTCAGGTAAATAACTTTAATATACGATATTTTCATCAAAATCCTTAGAGCCATTTTTTAGAAAATCAAAATGTTCGAAAAAAGTTCCATGTAAAGGGTAGTTTTGGGTGGGGGGATTTTTCTCAAAATCTTCGTGTCGCATGCCTGGAAGATACTAAACTTAACTACCAAGTTTGGTATTTTACCGACTTTTCGTTTTTGAGTTATCGTGTTCACAGACACACGGACACACGGACACATACACACGGACATTTTTTTGGATACAGGGGACCCTAAAACACATATTTCCGGTGAAATCTCGGTATCGACTTTTTTGGTGGAGTGCAATACATTCTCTATTCACTATGTATAGTGAGTTTAGAGAAAGTAAAAATAATCTTATGTAAGAAGTTTGTAGAACAGCTAGAGAAAGTCTTGTGAGTGCAACACATCAGATTTTTATACTCCCAGATTCCATGATTTTTCTTCATTTGCTAAAAAAAAGTTAAAAACCTTATCTACCGCTCTGTCATCGTCCGTCAGAACCTCTACTAGATAGGCTGGTATTTGCAGGGATGTGTCCGTATGGTGTCGGATTGTGTGTGTATTATGGTGTGTGTGTGTGTGTGTGTGTGAAGGGGAGTGAACACCATAACTCAAAAACAAAAAATAGGTTTAATACAAAATTTGGTATTTAAGTTTAGTGCATTTTAAAAAGGCAATCAAGAAAATCCTCCACCTCAAAGCTACCCTTAACATGGACTATTTTCAACCATTTTTATTTCCTCAAGGGGTCGGTTTGAACAAAGGAAACCGCATATGGGATTTGTCGTGGCCAAAGTGACACCTATTCTGGGTTCTTTCCACCAATTGCTCCTTCACCCTTCATTTCATTCATTTCACTTCATCTTCTTTGGTACTGCCATACATAGCTTCTCCAGGTTCCTCACTGGTTCAATTTAGAATTCTCCTCAACAGGCATCTGGCCCTAGACATTTGGTTTATGTCCTAGGGGCGGGGTGTAATCCCTAAATACAAGGATGGTAAACAATTTAAGAAAATTATATAAGAAAAGTGCACGAAACTTGTGCCAATAACTCATAAAGTGTGTCATTTGACGCAGCTGTTACTTCTCACTGTGAAGAATTTTCTGCTGAATTATTGAAAGGTTTTCTTAAAGATTGATAACAACTTCTGTGATGGATTCAATAAAATTGATTGATATTGCATAGGTATTTCTTTCTTTCTTACGTTCTTTTACTTAAACCTGTGTTCATCTTTAGAATTATAGACTATGTAGAGCATGTATTGTTTCCACCCAAAAATTCTATACCGAAATTTCACCGAAATTACATGTTTTGAGGACCTCTGAATCCAACAAGATCATTTTTAGAAAAAGATCCATATGTATTTGTTTATGGACAGTATAACTCAAAAATGAAAAGACGGTTAAGTATCAAATTCAGTATTTAAACTCAGTAACTTTCAAGAATGCGACAGAAGATCTTCAAGAAAATACTCCCACCCAAAATTTCCCTTTGCATGAGCATTTTTTGGAATTTTCGATTTCCTAAAAGCTTGCTGTACTACTTTGATTAAGATGGGTATATTATATATATCCTGAAGTCTTCTTCATGTGTTGTAAGGTTTTGTCTATCTCTTACAGTTTACGAGTTTACTAACGTAATCCAGAATGAAGAGGTCTAACGAATAGCTTCTTAAAACGTCTTCATTCGGAAGGAAACAATTCATATAATTCTGCATAACTCGTAAACGTTAAGCGACCGATCAATACATAACTACTACACATAAAATTGAAGATTTTTGTAAAACGCACGATTTATATAAAAAAACGTGTGGCATTAACCATTTGCGAGACATCGTTATTAACGATTGGAATTGCTAATTACTTATTCTTTTTCAATCTTTGCGATTGCATGGAAAGAACGTGTAATTTTAAGAAAGGCATATAACTTCTTAAACATCTGATTATTGTTATTCTCTTTGTATCTATAAAGACATTTCCGGAAAGGTTTATCGGGATTAAAATTTAGTGCATAGGAAAATAAACTTTCGAAAGAATAATTTATATACCCAGTAATAAGTATAGTAATATAATAATATAAATGTTGTAAAAAGCTCCATATATTCCATGTAAATTACTAACTAAATACGCAAAGGGCAAGATCAAAAACTAACGATCTATAATCGAAAAAGACAAATGCTCTACGGATAGAGAAAAGTAATAAATGACCCAAAATAATCTATTAAATATGCATTTTCATAATCTGGAACCCATGATAGGGATTTATGTACATGTTAGCAATGGAAGCATAAAAATGACGACATCAGAATTGCTTCCACTCCATCACTTTGTACTTCCTAACATTCATATAGTTTATCTTTATTTCAGGTGTGATGGAGGTGGCGGCGCAGAACCAGCCTCGCAATTTGGTATCCCATGTGACTGGCTCTAATGACCTGTTCCTCATGCAGCCTGAAGAACCATCTATTGACAGACAATCAGAGTTGTGCAACCTCAACAACAATCCCGGAACAGATAGCACAGAATCTCAGGGATGTAGTCATCAGGGTGAGCAATTGCTTCCTTCGGGTGAGGTCAAAGCTGTGCACGAATCTCAGCAGGATTCGTTAAACGAATACAATACCCAGGTGTCTTCTGAAACGCTAAGTCTTTCAGATAATGTTCTTCCAAATGTGTCTCCTAGTGTCGTCATTGCAACGGAACCATTGAAACAAAACGGTGTGGATGCAACTGGAAGCATTTCCTCGGCGACTACCAATGGTGTAGAAGGTAGTGCTCTGCAGAACAAAGCAAGTCATGAGACTTCTGCAAAACAAGAAATGCAACACAATGCTTCTTCAGACAGCAATCAGGAAGAATCGTGTAAAAAAGAAACCGGAAATAAAAGTGATAGTGCAGAAGAAGAGGGTCTTAAGACTAATGTGGATGGACAAGTGGAAGCAGACAACAGGGAGTGTGGAGAAGCACCCCCAACACAAGATACCACGTTCTACACGGCGGGAGTCGTGTACCAGGAGCGTAACCACGTGTTCGCGCAGAGACCGTACTACCCCGACAGTGTTCGCGAGGTATCCGCTCTCCTGCGCAACTGCGCCACGTCCCCCTCTCCCCCGCCACTCGTCGGCAACGTTACTCCTCCGGTCAGTAACAGTTCGTCTTCCGCGACCCACACTTGCGGCAGCTTCTTCGCTAACTGTGGCGCTGTCCTGTCTTCCTCGCAACACTATAATGACGCCAAATGTATACAGACATTCGCGCGTCCCTCGCCGCCCCCAACCGCCGCCGTCGCTCCGGTCAGCTTGTCCGAGATTCTAACGGAGCGCTACCATCATCAGCTGATCGCGCAGGATACCTTGGAGGAAGAGGAGGAGGAGGAAGACGATCACGAGGTATGTACTTCACACGTGCTTTCTTCAGCATGTTAATTAGGTTCTCTATAGTATCACTAAGTCAAGACAGTGTTTATGCCAAGTTCAGCTCAACACGTGAAAATGTGCGCTTTTTATTTTTTTTTTTTTATTTTACGTTTTTACTTTCTCTATTTCCTACATTTTGCATTCCATCCAAAATTTCGATACCGGGATTTCACTGGAAATAAGCGTTTTAGCAACCCCTGTATAAAAACTCATTTTTAGAAAAAGATCCGTGTAGTCTGTAAACAACATTAAACAAAAACGAGTCGGTTAAACACCAAAATTGATATTTAAGTTCAGCATCTTCCAAGGGTGCGACACAAAGATTCTCAGGAACATCCCTCAATCTCAAACCACCCTTCACGTGAAAAATGTTTCGAAAATTTTGATCTTCTCAAAAATTGTGTTATTTTTATTAAAATACCGTAGATTAAAATTATTTACAAAGCAAGCGAAATGTATATCTGTATTTTCCTGCGAATATCCTTCATTTTTGACGTCTTTTGCTTAAATGGTAAACCTTTAGAGATAAACAAAAAGTGAATATACAAAAATATAGATGTTGTTAAAAGACACCATTTGTATTGTAGAGCTAACCATTTCTAAGATATTTACATTTATTTATTCACTTTTTTCCATCATCATTCAAAGACAATTCCAATTTCATCACATAGTGACAGCTTTACATGATTTGACTATCACATTAGCCGAGTATATTTTCTCATTTTCTTTGTAATTAAAAGAAACCCAAGTATTAGCCTAGTCTATATTGTAGTTAAAAAGAAATAAGTAATAAGACCATTGTTGCTATTTTGTTATTGTTTCGTTTATATAGCCCCCTTTAACACCTAAGGTCATATTGGACAACTCGTTGTCTGTAGGTACTTTTTACGTTGGTTTAAATAATTTTTGTTTTACTCAAACACGCACACATTCACACTCGCATACAAACTTCCAGACTCTGTGGGGGATGGGGAATAACTCTGGCTAAAGAAAAATTTCCCGCCCCAGCCGGGAATCGAACCCGGAGGCAGTCCATTATTGCTATTGTTTATCTCGCTAATGTTTGATTAGCATGAAGTAGATAGAAGAATAAGCCTTTGCAAGAATTGTTTGTTGCAGAATAGTGAATAAAATTGTGTGAAGGTTTTATTGTACTTATTTTAGAAAACCGGTTTTTTAAGTTAATTCATCTCTGATATTTGAAAAATCCACAGCTTGTAAGGTATACTCTTGAAATATGGACCACATAACAGCAGTAATATTTCTGTCATGTTTCAAAATTTTAGCTTATATGCCTATTTAAATAAACAAAATACTGTGTTAATTTGTTGTTATAATACAAAATGGTGCATTTTTTAAGAATATTCACATACAAATTTCAAAGTTTATAGTAAATGAGTTTACATAAGATATTTTATATAACTCCTAATTATTGTAAAAAAACTATTAGCTTTTGTACTCAACAAATTTCTTCACTTTTTAAAATGTAATAAATTATTCATCCAAGTTGGAGATTTATTACCAAAAGTATATAGTTGTTTTATTTGGAGCATTTTTGAGAATCAGTACAAAAGTTTGAAACACATTAGTAAAACTTTCATCTTCTGGACCTTTTTGAACATAAATGTTGAACAAAGTTTACGAGAGAACAAAGTGAGGTGTATTGTATCTGCCTCACATTCAAGAGGACCCGAATTCTAACCTCGGTAAGGCTTGTTGCCCAAATAATTTTTTTCGGAGTTTGCTCTGTGAAATTCTGGTTCTTTTAAACTTCATTTTATTCTTTTTATTCATAGTCTGGTACGCCTTTTCAGGTTAAAGGACGTTAAACTCACATAATAAAATAAAAATAAATAAAACAAAGTTAGAAGTTGGAAGTATGTATTAATAAGGAATTTATAGATTCAATTACTCTGTGGTTCAAATTCGTTGAGTAGTAAAAGACGATATATTTCCCAAAGTTTAGAACTCATATTATTTTATTACGAACAAATATTTTTTTCACAATTTATGGTCCAATTTCTAGATGCATCACCGTAACATCAACAATTTTAAAGCCACAAATGGACATTTAATTCGTTCTGGTTCGTTCGCCGTTGAACTTTAAATTCTCATTTCCTTCCTTTTTGCCACCATTTTTCAGTATTCAAAATGCTTCTTGGATCCCAGTTTATAATTTATTAACAGGAAAGTGTTAGAACTTCAGGAATGGCGGATTTATAATAGTTATATATTATAAAAACATTTAATACTTCAATCTAAATTGATTATTTCTCATAGCTCACAATGAAAAAGTATAAACATTTAATAAAATGTGTACAAAAAACGTTTTTCTCTCTTAAACTATATAAAATTTAAAATAGCTGCACAGATCTTGTTTTATGTTTGCATACAATTAAAAATTGGCAGCGATGTCATAAACCAGAGGGTCCAAGGAGCATTCCATATTAATATTTTAAACAGTTATAAACTATGAATAAAAGTATTATCTCTACAACCGTTTGGCATAGCTCGTCAAAAAGTTGTGTGCAGTATATGCTGTATATTTTGTATGTGTTAAAAATGAACTGAAAGCAATCCAAAGAATTTGATTAGACATTCCCTTTGTGGCGGAAAATAAGTATCATGGGTTGCTTGTTTACGTTCCTATCTTTTTTTTATTTGTTCTATAACTGTTTGTTCATTTATACCAAAGTAAGTGCACAGGTTTTGTTGAAAGAGGCATAAAAATTCCAATTCCACCAGTGTAGAAATTACTAACTGATCCATTATATTTGTTTAAAGCACGAATAAAAATTTTACAGGCCGTCTGGGTAATGTGGTGGGGGCGTGTCTGCCTCACATTCAACAGGTCGCGAGTTCGAATCTCGCTTAGGGTAAGTTACCCGACTAAGGTTTGTTCTTTGAGGTTTTCACTTACCTTGAGTAAACTTTTAGCTCCATGGACCCTGAGATCATTTGTGCATCATTTCCCAAATTAAAAAAACAAGTTTTACAAGAAGTGGATGCATATTTTCGAAGCTCACTGATCTACTTTTATGTAGTATTCTTATTATCAAATAAAATAGCATTGTTTTCTTAAGTTATTCCGCCCTTAGTTTAAAATTTATCAGCAATTATCAACACTGTTTACACAGACTTGGAAAGTCAAGGAAATTATTAATAACAGGCAAGACCAAATTAAAGGAGCAGGGCTAAGGGAAAGTGTGAAGTATTGGGGCGTTTGGTATGCAACGTAATGCAATGTCTATAAACACAAGGCCTTCCTCATCTGCATCTACTCTGGGTGGTATGTTTTATTTTGGACGAGTGCGTCATCAATATCTACTGCTTAGGGCAATGTGTAGAGACTTAATAGATGATCCAAATAATCTCACGAAGTCTATGGTGATGCTGATTTTTAATCTGATTAATTAATTTTGGAGAAGTTTTTCTCACAAATGAATGTAGAGCCAAATATTGTCATTAAATACAATGCAAATAATTGCTATTTGGAAATAAATCTCAATGATTTAAGTTTTCTTTCGAACATTCTATGTTTGTACAATTTTGTAGAGCAAGTAATACCTTTTGCAATTCATGTGGAACCTCTTAAAATGTACTTCCCGCGTTTATGTCCGCTTATAAACAACACATTCGCTACCGAACAGTGTATGCATATATAGCAGTATGTGTGACTCACCAATAATTCTCCGCCTTGATTAGAGCCGGAGAAAATGAGTTCTGATGTCAGTAGCTTGAAAGGGTCACTTTTGGATATCCTTGATGTATATTATTATAAACGTGAAGGCAATCGACTCATGTTGGACTAAAGTCAGGGAATTTGACACTTGATCTACAAATGTTGTGCAACTGGAATAATGTGAATTAAAGTTTTAATAGTTACCCAGAATGGTTAGTGGGTGGTATTTTGTACAGTTTGTTGACACTTAGAGGCTAGAATAAACTGCCTTGAAATGTGACATTCTAACCTCTTTATTTTGCTGTTTTGACCAATCAGACTCTTATCCTTTAATTTTATTTTGTTTTTAACTGAGTAATAAATGGATATAAAATGTCTGTATAAAGCCAGATCAATCATGTCATTAATTAAGTAGAAGATCCACAAGAGAATTTACGGGATGCTTTATCATCCTAAAATTTAATGAAGCTTTCTGTAGTAGTTTCTGAGAAAATCTAGAAATGTATACCAGGTAGTGTCATTCACAGGAAAAGCAAAGCAAAAATAGAGAAAAAAATCTTGCATTTATCTACATAGAAAAAAACATGGCTTAGACACATAGAATTTTCCATGCTTAATACTAGTGCCATCTTGTAGAACAAAGTCCCCCCTCCCCCCAAAACTGGGCTAAAGTTTATATCTCTGCTTCAAAGTTTGTAAGGGTTATATTTTTTCTGTGAAGTGATGCAGAATTCATAGTACAGAATGGCAGAAGCAGTAGTATTTTTAAAAATCATATTGTTGCTTACATTGGAAATCTCTACTCAGCATTTTTTTTTTCACTTCGTTTTAATCCAGAAAAACTTTCAGACATATTTCATTGTAGATAGAAAGGAAGAAGAAAGGGAATAGCTGTAGTCATATGTTTAAAAACGGCCTTATAGCTCGAGAAAGAATTGAAAATCGACTTGAAAAGAACCATAAAAGTATTGGACAATTCTAACCATTAATATCCGATATCTTGGAAATGTCTTTCGTTATAAAAATGTATTTGAAATCAATTGCGTATTGTAAAGAGAGCTACAGTTTTATGTAGTACGTTCTCGTTTATAACTTAACGTTTAGCATTTATGCAAAGTTACACAAGATTCCTTCCGAATAAAGACTTCGCATGATACTTCCAGAAAATACTCTCCGAAAATGCAATATATACATTTTATATTTCATATTTATATCTTTAATACATAATATTGTAATAAAACTCACTTGAGAAATTTCTGAGAAAACAATATTTTCACTATTTTCCATGTGAAGAGTAGTTGAAGTGAGGAATTTTCATGAAAACCTTCTTATCGTATTTTTGGGAGATGGTGAACATATGGACTTAAATTCGAAGTTTGATATTTTTCAGACTTTTCTTTTGGAGTTTACTTTTAGAAAAAATATCTTGTGTTCCATTCACATGACTTTCTCTATATAAGCGCTCTGCACCAAACTATTCTTACAAATATTCTTCTTATTTTTCTGTCTGCTTAAGCTAATCGGGATAAACATTAGCATAAATAGTCTTATTACTTAGCTCCTTGTAGGTACAAGGGAAATAAGGGACTGTACTAGACTAAAGTGATTAGTCCCATATTTTATGAACTGGTCGCTATGTAATGACCTTTGCTAAGCCTGGGAAAAAATAAAATAAAAAAGGAATGCTGACTTGTTGTTTGAAAAACGTATAAGTATTGCAAAATTTAAACCAATAGTTAACTGCATAAAAATATAAGTAATAAATTTGACATAAGTTTTATGCTTTAATGAGATCTATATTTTTTGCGTAGTAAGATTTTGTCTATCTCTTACGATGTACCAGTTATGCAATAGTCTTCCACAAAGAGAACTTAGAGGCTATTCCCAGAAATTTGAGGATATGCATTTTATTTGTTATAAAAATAGCTTAAACTATTGTATTTGAATCAAAGTCATTAGAGCCATTTTTAAGGAAATAAGTGTCCCACAAAAGGTTCCATGTAAAGGGTAGTTGAAAATCCCTATGTCGCATCCCTGAGAGATGTTGAACATGAATTACCAGTTTGGTATTTAACGGACTTTCTGTTTTTGAGCTATGCTGTTACAGACACTTAGGCACACACTCTTTTTCTAAATTTCCGTTTATTATTTAGGGGAACTTAAAGCACATATTGTTGGGTGGAATATAATACTTCTCCTATGAGACCCTGAAGGCTATTGCCCATCACATAGTGTCATCGAGGTATCTTACCGAACAGTTCTATCCATATGACCAAGTTGTTAAGAGATGTAAAATAAAATAAAAATACTTCCCCTACTTACTATTACGTAATAGAGAAAGTAAACAGAATATGTAATGTATGCACATAGCTTTCTCTACCCTTTATCATTTATTAGTGGATATAGAAGATGTTTTTACGAAAGCTTATATTTCTGCTTTGTTTTAATCATGGCAAACAGGTAGCAGAAACAGCTACATTACTTATTTCATTATAGATACAAAAGAACTTCATAGAGTATTCCTATAAAATTCAAGATATTTGTTTTAGTTTTCATGTAAAAAAATAGTTTGGTGCGTTTTTGGGAAAAACATTTTCGATAATGTTCCATGTAAAAGATAGTTGCGGGTGAGAGATTTTTATCTTCTGTTTTTAAGCTTCTTATCAAATCTTGAAGATAGTGAATTGTAAATTTAGATACGAAGTTTGGTATCATATCGATTTTTTGTTTTTAAGTTATGTAGGAGAACACGCAGACCTGTTTGGAATTTTTGGGGGGTTCACCTGGTTTGAAAACATGTGTTTCCGTTGAAAAGCTGGATGGAATGTAAAATCTTCTCTACCTTCGATGTAAATGTAGAAAGTGGAAAATATATATTTTCCTTCAGTGATAAATGTTTATAATATGGCATATAAAAGCGCATAAAACAACATTGTAGGACACAAGAGCCGACCACAGGAATGTAGGACGTCAGAAAAGAAAAAGGGCAGTTGACCTAAAACTTCACTTTGGACCCAAATGAACTAAAACAGCCAAGGACCGATGCGAGTGGAGACTACAGACAGAAACAAAAGAATGAGAATATTTCCCGAAATGGCTACGCGACATTGGAGATTCTAGTTCATTTTTAGATTTTTTAGAGAAGGTATTGCACTCCACCAAAACATTCAATACCGAGATTTCACCGGAAATATATGTTTTAGCGTTCCCAATATCCAAAAAAAGCATTTTCACAAAAAGGTCCGTGTGTGTGTGTGTGTGTGTGTGTGTGTGTGTGCGCGCGCGCGCGCGTCTGTGTGTCTGTGAACACGATAACTCAAAAACAAAAAGTCGGTAAAATACCGAACTTGGTATTTAAGTTTAGTATCTTCCAGGGATGCGAAACGAAGATTTTGAGAAAAATCCCCCCACCTCCAACTACCCTTTACATGGAACTTTTTTCGAAAATTTTGATTTACTCAAAAATGGCTCTAACAATTTTGATTAAAATTTCGTATATTAAAGATATTTACCTAACAAATAAAAGGTATATCTTGAATTTTCTGGGAATAGCCTCTGAAGAGTAGTTTATTCTGGATGAATTTTACTGAATTTTGAATAACTGCTAGACCGTAAGAGATGGACAAAAACTTACTACACAAAAAATGTAGGGCACGTTAAAACACACAATTTATGTTATATACATCTTTCGTGAGTTCGTCGTTTTTGAGATATTCCTTATTTTTGATTTCTACTATGAAAAATGTATACTTTTCTCATACAGGAACTTGTCAACTCCTATCCATATAAACAAAGGAGCTTCATTGACATAGCAACCAGCTTTTGGCTATCACTTTAACCTATGGTACTCCCTTATTTCGCTTCTACTTACAAGGATGCAAGTAATAAGACTATTTTTGCTCATTTTTTCTGATTAGCGTAAAGTACACAGAAGTATAAGCTTTGTAAGAGTAATTTATTGCAGGGATATAGAGAAAGTCATGTGAATGGTACACGTCAGATTTTTACCCCTTATTTCGATCCAGTACATTTACATACACCTATCTTAACCTAACCTAACCTAACTTAACCTAACGTAGCCCAACCTGTCGTTTCCTGTCACGTAGCCATATTGTCTCCGTAACCAATAGGAAAGGCTCAGGAAAGAGCCTTAGTCTAAAACTAAACTAGAATCTGCAATCTTACGCAGTTGCCAGTACTGACATCTGCCACTCAAGAAGCGCTTGTCCTTCAGGAATTTTACCGGTGAATAATAATAATAATAATAATAATAATAATAATAATAATAATAATAAACTACTCTCAGCTGAAAAGTCACTATTCATTCCACTCGTGGTCAAACAGAGAGCATGGAATTTCAAAACCATATAACGAAGAGTTCTTTACAAATCTATCTCTATGGACTATCATATTCTTACTATATCTGCAACGAAATATGAAAGTTTATCTCGATTATCAAAATTACACACGAGCGGAATGGCGCAGGTGGTAAGCTCTGTGGCTCAGGACATCCCGAACACGGACCGACCTATCGGGCTGACGTTTTATCACGTTTCCTTCCGTCTCCAAAGTAAATACCACATTGGATATTTAACACTATGACCCAAAGTTTCACCTGAAACAATAGTTTATCTGAAAAAAAAGTCGAATTGTTCCTTACATATGACTTCCTCCACCTGTTCTGCAAACAAACTATGCTTGCAAAAGCTTGTTCTTTTATCTATGTACATCATGCTAATCGAGTTAAACAATAGCAGAAATTCTCAGCACTTGCTTCCTTGTAAACAGAAGGGAAATAAAGGAATACACTAGGCTAACGCGATAGTTAAATATTTTAAAAGTTATCGCGATTGACATTTGGCTCCGAGTTGAAACAATTCAAATTCGGTTCTCTTTGCATGGCTAAGAGTAAAACAAGAGAGGTGTTAAATATGACCTACCGATTCAAAAAGTTTAAGTGGTATAAAATTGAAACCAATAACAAGCAATATCTTGGAAACGGTTAACTCTATGAAAAGTGTCTATAACATAAGTTGCATGTTTTAACATGTTTTACATTTTTGTAGTATGCTTCTGTCTGTTACGGTTTACCAGTTATGCAAAAGTCATCCAGAATGAAGACGTCTTCAGAAACTATTCCTTGAAAATTCAAGATATAGGTATCGTTTTATTTAAAACTTCTTTTTTAATCAAACTAGTTAGTCAGTTTTGAGAAACAAAAACATTTTTGAAAAAGTTCCATTTGAAGTATAGCTGGGGCAGCACGTCCTTGGAAAATACTGAAATCAAATACCAAGTTTGGAGTTTGGTATTTGACTTTTCGTTTTTGAGCTATGCTGCCCACAGACACACACACACACACACACACACACACACACACACACACACACCGGATACACACGGTCTATTTTTGAATATATGTTTTTGGGATTTAGGGATCCTCAAAACATGAATTTTGGTGAAATCTCGGTAGCTAGGTCTCTACCTACTATGTAGTGCATAGTACTTGATGAAGTAAAAAAATCTGATATTTTCCATTCACATGTCACACCTCTGCAACAAATTATTGTTAAAAAGCTTGTGTTTCTATTTAGTTCATGCTAATCGACAAAAAATTAGCAGAAATAGTTTTATTACTTGCTTCCTTGTAATTAGAAGAGAAATAAGGGAGTACCATAGGTTAAAGTGATAGTCAAAAGCTGGTTGCTGTGTGACTGAAGTTCCTTTGTTTGTATGGACAAGAGTTGACAAATTCCTGTATGAGAAAAGTTAAGTTTTAAAGCTGAAACCAAATACAAGGAATATCTCAAAAACGATCAACTGCACGAAAAAAATGTATAGAATTAAATTGTGTTTTAATGTGCTCTACATTTTTGCGTGGTAAGTTTTTGTCCACCTCTTACGGCTTAGCAGTTATGCAAGATTCCATAAAATTCACCCAGAATAAAGTAGTCTTCAGAGTCTATTCCCAGAAAATTCAAGACAAACATTATATTTGTCACGTAAATATCTTTAATATACGATATTTTAATCAAAATCGTTAGAGCCGTTTTTGAAAAAACCAAAAATTTTGAAAAAAGTTCCATGTAAAGGGTAGTTTGGGGTTGGGGATTTTCCTCAAAATCCTCGTGTCGAATCCCTGGAAGATACTAACTTAAATACCGAGTTGGGTATTTTACCGACCTTTCGTTTTTGAGTTATCGCGTTTACAGACACACGGACACACTGACATACTGACCCACGGACACACACACACGGATCTTTTTACGAAAATACTTTTTTTTGGATACAAGGGATCCTAAAACATATATTTCCGGTGAAATCTCGGTATCGAACTTTTTGGTGGAGTGCAAAGAAGTATACAGAATAATAAGCGTTTGTAAAAATAGTTTGTGGGAGAGTGAATAGAGAATAGATTAAGAATTCAACACATAAGGTTTTTCTTCCTTACTTCGGATAAGCGTGCAGTTGCGTTTTATTTATTTCCTTGGCGTGCCTCTAGAAACTTCATTTCCAATAATTCACGTAACATGTCAATGTATAACAAAATGATTATAAAATCACATGTTTTTATTCATAACGAATCTATAGCAGGGTGGTGAAACAGTTCTATTACTCTAGGACTACAGAATATTATCACTATAATTGATATTTTACAATAACATGCAGTTGTCTCGTTTTATAAACAAGTTTATTCGTGTTTTATATTTTTGCCGGCCGCAATCTGTCACATTTTGATTAATTTAGTATTATCACGCGTCGCCTTTATTCGTTATTGCTTTATCCGCTTACACAGTTACCTACCCAATTAACTAAGAAAAAATAAGGATTGTAAACACTAAAAATAATAAAGTTTTTTATTTGCACTTAAGTTAGGCTTTAAAAAAAATAAATATACACGTGAAGGTATTATTTTAACTTCTAACTTTCTGTACTATATAGAGTGAATAGAGGTATATTCTATTCCAATCAAAATTGAGGACCCCTGAATTCAAAAAATGAAATTTTAGAAAAAGGATCTACGTGTGTGTATGTGTGTGAAGTCAAAAAATAAAACTCAGTTATATAGTAAATTTGGTATTTAAGTTCATTATCATGAATTGAACACTATGATTTTCAAGACCCTCCCCCAGCCAAGTATCCTTTAAATGGAACTTTTTACGAAATTTTTTATTTTGTCAAAATGACTCTAGTTACTTTATTTATATACTGTACTTTTAAGATATTTTCGTCATAGATCAAATGATGTCCTGAATACTCTAGGAATAGCCTCTCAAATCCTTTAATTTTGGAGGACTTTTGCTTGACTGGTAAACTGTAAGAGGTAGATAACATTTTTCTGCATAAAGATGCTGATGTCATTGAAACACACAATATATGCCCAATGAATTTTTGTGTGGAATTAACCATTTCCGAGAAATCCTTGTTATTGGTTAAATTGTTTGAAAACTTAAGACTTTCTTTTCAAATGAGAACTCGTATTTGTTTTCTGTTTTTTTTTTTTTTTTCCATCCTGCTCATGGAATGAGAACGGAATTTAAATATCATTGCTTGCATACCACCCTCTTGAAGGATTTGACTATGGGTTTAGCCTAGTGTATTCCCTTGTTTCACTGTATCCACAGGGAAATATGCAATGAAACAATTTCCGCTAATGTTTATATGTATTAGCATGAAGTAGTTAGAAGAATTAACCTTTGTAAGAATAGCCTATTGTAGAATAGATAGGAAAAGTCATGTGAATTTTAAACATCAAATTTTTTCCGTGAAGTGGTACAAACTCACAATACAAAATGGCAGTTGCAATGCATTTTAAAAAATATACGAGCTAACATATAGGTATTGAATTTACGATAATCTCATACACACACATACACACACACACACACACACACTCACACACTAAGTTGCCAACTGCCCCACAACTGACCTATGCAGATATTCATCGTGCGTTAAAAATGTTGCAGAACTAACATACCAAGGGTGTGTAAGTCTAATATGAGGCAGTTGCGTTAAAAGAGTTGCAGAACTAAACGGGGTTATTTCAAGTTACAACCAGTTAGTGGGGAACTGATTGAGCGACCTTCGTTTTAAACCTCTTGCTTATCAGCGGAGACGATGAGCGGGTCGCGGTCATTGCCTGGGGTAAAGTCGGTCTCGCCAGTTCTTCACTAGTCAGTTTTAATTTGAAATACTACCAGTGAAGATATACATTTTATTTGGCATGTGAATATCTTAAGTATAGAATATTGAATCAAAATCATTAGAGAAAATCAATTTATTTTAATTTTTTTTTTCATATAAAGGGTAGTTTGGGGTGAGGGAATTTTCTTGAAAATCTTCTTGTCGCAACCTTGGAAGATACCAAACTTTAATACCAAGTTCGGTATTTAACGGTCTTTTCATTTTTGAGCTTTGCTTTCTACACACACACACGGATCTTTTTCCAATTTTTTTTTTATTCAGGGTTCCCATAAATGTATTTTCGGAGAACCCTCGGTATCGAATTTTTGGGTGAAATACAATACCTTTTCTATACACTATGTACATAGTACGTCTAGAGAAAGTAATTATGAGTACCACATACAGATTTATTTATTTTGCCCTTTTAAGATATACTCCTCAAATGTTTTTCCTACCTGAAAATCTGAATTTTCGAAGCTCAAATTCAAAAAAAAAAAAAAAAAAGTTCTGAAGGGGAATTCCCAAATCACCTATGCTCTCCGTTACAGAATTTCTGGAATCACCCTTGATTTTGGTATTTCTGAACGTTATTATGAATGGTCAATATCAAAATACGTGACGTAACAATGGACTAATTGCTGTTAATCCATATATAAAAGAGAGCTCATGACAAATTAATAAATGTTCATATAACGCTACTTGAAACATAGGAAAACAATTTTGTTTACTATAGATGTTCTTTTAGTTAAATTAATAATCCGTCTGTAATTATAATAATTGCTTCGACAGCTCAGAGGGCATCGTATCCATCAAGGACCAGTTCTACCGTTATACATATATTAAAAATTGGTTTTCTGGGTAAAAACACTAAACCGGTTTGAAAACATGCAAATCGGAAGCAATTTAATGCAAAATACTGTATTAATATAATAAAGATCTTGGTGTCGTAGTCATTCTGAAGTTGTATTATAAAGTTCTGATCTGTTTCATTCACATGACTTTCTCTAGTCGCTATGATTCATGTTTATGTAACTGTAACAAACTTTTCTCAGGAAAGCTTACTACTTTTTTACTTTCTCTATAAGTACTATGTACATAGTGTATAGAGAAGGTATTACACCACCAAAAAATTCAATACCGAGATCTCACCGGAAATATATGTTTTAGGGTCCCCAGTATCCAAAAAAGGTATTTTCAGAAAAAGGCACGTGTGTGTGTGTGTAAATGTAAAATGTCGTGTTATTTATGGACGCTCTTTAACTGCTGTGGTTCTCAGCGTCCCATTCTAAAGTGGGCGTGAAAGACCGCTTAATTTTGTTCAGAGGCCTCTCAATTAGGCTTGAGGTTCTTTTACGTGCCGTAAATCTACGACACGGGACCAACGACTTTACTTCCCTTCCGAAGGAAGCCATGCTAAGGATTTTTACGCCCGAAAAAATCCATCGTCCTCCGTCGGGTTTGAACCCGCGACCTTGGGTATATGAAGTCAGCATGGTAACCATTACACCACGGAGGGCGACTGTGTGTGTGTGTGTGTGTGTGTGTGTGTGTGTGTGTGTGAGAACACGATTATTCAAAAACGAAAAGTCGGTAAAATACCAAACTCTGTATTTAAGGTTAGTGTATCTTCCAGAGATGCGTCACGAAGTTTTTCAAGAACATTTCGCCACCACAAGTTATTGTTTACATGAAGCAGTTTTAGAAAAAAACGTATTCGCCAAAAAAATGGTTCTAACGATTTGAAATAATTTGGGCAGATTACAAATATTTACATGAAAAATAAAATGTATAGCTTGAATTTTCTAGGAGTAGCCTCTGAAGACGGCTTCATTCTGGATAACCTTACATATTAGTAAACTATGAGAGAAAGACAAAACTAGACTGGACAAAAATGTAAATTTCCTTAAAATACACAATATGTGTCATATTCTAGAGTTAACCATTTTCGAATGTTTTTCTTATTATTGGTTTAAATTTTAGATTACTTAAACTTTTCTCAAACGGAAATTTTCTTTTCATATTTCTTTTGTTTTATTTCTGACGATGCAAAGAGAATCAAATCTCAATCACATAGCATCCAGCTTTCAAAAGTGTTGATTATTGCTTTAGCTTATTTTCCTTCTACTTATATAGAACTTAATAAGACTATTTCTGTTAATGCTTATCTCTTTTTGCGTGAAGTAGATAAAACAAGCTTTTATAAGAATATTTCTGGCCGAATATGTAGAGAAAATCAAGGGAATGCAACACTCTTTTTTTGTACTTAATAATTTCCAAGATATTGCTAGTTATTGGTTTTAATTTTTCGGTACTTTTACCTTTTCAAATGGGAAGCCGCCACCATTCGTTTTTTTTTTTGTTTTTTTTTTCATTTTACTCTAAGGTATACAAGGAGATTAGAATTCCATCACCTAGCGACCAGATGTTCAAAGATTTGACTCGATCTAACTTGTGTATTCTCTAATGAAAATACTTACCTAATAGGAAATACGTAATATGGCCATTTCTGCTAATGTTTATTACGATTGGCATGAAGTAGGCGGAAAATAGTTTTGAAGAATAGGTATAGAAAGCTAAATAAACCTAGAATAGTTGTAGAAAGTAAAAATTATCATTTTTTTAAAAAATAAATAATCAATAAGTATAATTAAGTAAATTGAATGTAATTAAGAAAAATGTCATTTCCCTTAATAAACATATTGAATAAAAGTAGACCAATGAACTTCGAAAACAGGCATCTATAATTTCGATATATTCCAACCCCATCTCTTAAATATCTTCTGAATATAAGATAATGTTTCATGGAATTTGGAGAATTAACATTAATGGGATATGTCTTTTAATCTCTCCTTAAGGGGATGTACAACTGAAAAAAAAAAACATTTTCTGAAGCTTTCGGTAACTTTCGCTGAAAATATAATCCAAAGATTGACCTACTTTAACATTGAAAAGTTTTAAGTTTCGTTGTTGATATCTAATTCTGTTTTCAAGTTGAATTTTACCCCCTCTGGCAAATGATCTATATGAAAAAACTTTAAAAACTATATTTGTTGTAAGTAACTGTGCTATTTATTTGTTCACAGCAGACATAATTCCAATATAGCTTTCCAGTATTACTTTTACTTCAAAAGAAAGCAGTTTTAAAGTCTTTTTAAGTTTCTTCTTATATAAAATAATCAAAACACCATTAAAACATGATCCATATTAAAATAATAATTTTGGTTATTCACATTTTCTGAATGAGCACGAATATTTTTAGAAGTAATGCATAAAATGCAAAATTAAAAAATTACCACAAAGACCTGTAATTTAAAATGGAAAACAAAAAGTTGTGTCCTTTTCCTGAGTTGCATATAAGGGTAAGTAATCGTAGTATCAAAAGTGAAAATAAAATTTGAAATTATAGCTTCCGAATGTTTGCGAGCGGGATGACTTAGGCGGTAATGTCTCTAGCTTGGATTTGGTTCCCAGTGATCACTTACTCTGATCCATGATGGATGCAGGGCATGCTGGTGTGATTTATCTTCCACCACGACTTTCCTGTCTATCATTTCCGGCACCATCAGCTCTTTATCATATGCTTCAGAGTTGAAGGACCAGTCGACGGTGTTCGGCGGGTTGCGGCTGGACGATATCTGTGTGAAGTTCTCTTCCCTGGCGTCGTTGCGGGACGTGCCCTTTCGGAGGACCCTCAGAACCTTTGGGTTTGTGGGTCAATATGGAAACGTTAGGGACCCGTTTATGTTTGACCTTCACATCTCCCCTCATTGCCTTTCTCATTATGTCTTGCTTTTGTATTACAGGAGCTACTCTTTTAAGTAGATAATTAAAATCAACGGCTTACAGGACTAGGAAGTCTTTATAGAAATGCTTATCTCCTAATAAAGTTTTTTTAGCAACTTATTTACACCCCACAATATTCACGACTTAAAATCCGTTCTCTTACGCAACATTTTCTTGCCTTCCTTTTACGTTTTTTTTTTTTTTCCTTCGTCGACGAGGTATAATAAGAAACAAGCACGCTGGGGATAAAACTTCTTGTATCAGATGACATGTTCGTCCCACCAGGAACACAGTTGATTAGAAAGTGGCATGCAGAAAATTTTCAGCCACAAATACAGCATCGTGTAAACGCGCGGTGCTACATTTCTGCGGACATGTCTCCTTTCTAGTGTCGCAACACGAAACTTGGGTATAATTACAGATATGGTTGTGGGGGGAAATGGCAATCACAAAAAGTAAATAATTCTTTAAGACGAAAGGTTAATTCTGTATAGCAGAATGGCAATACTGCTGTGATGCGATAAGAAAATAAAGATATCCAACTATTTCTTTACTGTGTAAGACTTGAAGTTTTCACGGCGAATGTTATTCATTATGGCTTCTCGGGTGATCAGCCGTATCAGGTATATAAAATCCAAGCTTTCGACCATTGCACACTCCATGGTCTTCATCAGGGACTGCATATAGATACAGTATATAATGGAAAGTATCCCAGCAGCTTTATGCAGTCCCTGATGAAGACCATGGAGTGTGCAATGGTCGAAAGCTTGGATTTTATATGCCTGACACGGCTGATCACCCGTGAAGCCATAATGAATATTTCTTTACTATTGTAATTTAAGTGATTTATTAGTTTCTCTACAAGTAATATGTACATAAAGTATAGAGAAGGTATTGCATTCCACCGAATAATTCGATACCGATATTTCACCGGGAATAGACGTTCTCAGTATCCAAAAAAGCAGTCTTAGAAAAAGGTATGTGTGTGAGTCCGTGTGTGTGTGTGTGTCTGTGAAAGTCGGTAAAATACCAAACTTAAGTTTACTATCTTCCAAGAATGCGACAAAAAGATTTTGAGGAAAATCTCCCCCCACCTCAAACACCCTACACATAGAACATTTTTTTCAAAAATGACTCTAATGATTTTGATTATTAGAGATATTTGCGCAACAAATAAAATTTATATCTTGAATTTTCTGGGAATATACTCTGAAAGTCTCTTTATTCTGGAAGAATTTTGCTGGATTTTGCATAGCCAATAAACCGTCAGAGATAGACAAAAACTTACTACACCAAATATGTACATCTTGTTGAAACACACAATTTATATAATGTACATTTTTTCATGGAATTGGCCATTTTTTAGATATTCCTTGTTATTGGTTTCAGTTTTAAAATACCTTTAACATACGGGAATTTGTTAACTACTGGGCAATGCAAAGTAACGGGTTTCATGTACATGGCAACCAGCTTTTAAAAGATTTGACTATCGTTTCAGCCTAGTGTATTCCTTTACTTCTCTTATACTTACACGAAAGCAATTCTGCTAATGTTTAATTTGATTAGCATAATGTAGATAAAAGAATAAGGTTCTTAACAATAATTTTTCGGTTACAAAATGAAATTACTCGCCAAAAGTTAAGCTGTGAAACTTTTGCGTACCTATGCTCGCGCAAGCACAGATTCTTAGCATAGGTATATATGGTCTCCATTTACGATAGATGAAGTAACATATCATTTTTAGGTTACCTACCTCCTGCAGTGTTATTCATTTCTTTGAAATTCTGGATCAACAATCACTAGAAGCGCATCCATTTCCAATGGTATGGCTGGTGCTGACAAACAGGGTCTCGGCTGTGGTTATCGTTAATCATAATTTTCTTCCTCCCAACAAGATGTTATGGAGTTACAGAATACCAAAAAGCGCGTAGGAAATAGTTAGTGGATTTAACAACTGTTTTTTCCCCTCTCTTTTTTCATTTTCATAACGTTTACTTTGTTTGTTAGATTATCGTTTGCTTTTTTGCGTCTAATACATACACACATAAACACCCATGCCCAAGGTGGGACTCAAACCCACAATCCCCTGCGTCACGAAGCTCCAAAGTGAGGCATGGGGACCGGCTGGTTAAGACTTAACCAGAAGTTACAGAATAGGTGTGCTGTGTGTAAACAGAATGTGCCACATTTGTGGCCTAAAAGAAAAGTGACATGGTGGACAGCATCTTTGTCCGTGCTTGCACCGTTGTCATCTGGAACTGGTCGATATTTTTTTTTAATTTATTTTTAAAAAACAGTCCCGGAGACTTGTCGGGACACCGGCGCTCTGTTCCTTTTTCCCAAAATTTCCTTTGTTTTTCTATTTGATTACCGTTTTTTTCTTTTTTTTTTTTTTTCTAATACACACACACATATACACATATACAAACACACAAACATCCATGACGAGACTCGAACACACGATCCCCTATGCCACGAAGCACAAAGCGAGGCACTTTAGCGAGCGCGGCCATAGGGACCTTCGGTTCTTCCCTCATCCCTCCCTCCCAGGGATTACGTAAGCTGCTTTCTCTACCCCAGTAACAAGGGACCCCAACCGCGAAAATCCTATTCTGAATATTTTTGGATGCTCATCCTAAAGTTTAGTTATTATTATTATTAGTGGTGGAACCACTTGACAATACGTCAATACGTGGGTACTTAGAGCCACTTTGAAGTTACTTACTGGTATATTATAAACGTTTAGGACCCTAAGCCGCTGGTGCGGAACGACGACAGGGCGTAGCCAAGGTATCTGTGAAGCTAAAACCCCAATGATCCCAAGAAATAAGCAAAACTTCGGCAATCTGGCGACTTTCACATCTGAAAAACTTAATGTTTTCAACACTTTCAAATTTGGGTCGCCAGTAAAAGTCACTCAAACTGCTTCTTAAGACCGTTGTGTGTGTGCATGTGTGTGTCCGTATATGTGTTGCTACCATCGTAGAGCTTTATGTTTATTTCCCCCAAATTTTCAGGAAATTGCAATTTTTGTTCCCTTAAATGATGCGTCCTTTCCATGGAGAGTATCGGGTTCCTTCATTTCCAGCACTAGGTATTTGTTGTGCAATATTGCATTATCTTGCAGCCTAAAGCCTGTCATTGTCTGGTTTTGGGTTCACTATCGCAAGCGCTCCCTCCCCCCAGCAGGTGCACGAGGGAAGCAACTAATGAACGCTGCCGTATCGCACAGATAGCTCAAATTGTTTGAGAAGTAGGCCGTCGTCACAGTGTTGGTTGTGCTACCGGCAGCAGCAGTGCTTTCCACAACTAATGGTGCGTGTAATAGGCCCGTGTGTAATGTCTTTGATCAAGTAGGATAAGTTTCCAGCAATGGTACGTAACCTATCTCGAACAGTTGTGAAAAATCTAATATAGTAGAGAAGTATTTCATTTCACTCTAAAGTTCCATACCGAGATTTCACCTGGAATACATATGTTGAGGAAACCAAAATAAAAAAAAATTGTGTCACATTCACATGGCTTTCCTCACATTTTGTGCAAAACAGCATGCCTACAAAAATGCATTATTCTCTCCACTTCATGCTAATCGAGATAAACACTAGTGCAATATGTTCTTGTAGGCAAACTAGGAGTAAGGAGAAAATAATTAAATTTAAACCAAAATTTTACTTAGTATTTCCCTATTGAAATGTATAATCAACTTACTAATATATTATAATACCATCATACTTATGTTAACACCTATTACAGTAATTAAAACGAACCTACACTATCTTAAAGTGATATTCAAATCCTTTAAGAGCTGGTCGCTATTTAAAAATATTAAAATGTCATTCTCTTTGCACCGCCAGGTTTAAAATAAGTAAAATTGAAACCAATAACAAGAAATATTCAGGGCCTGATTAACTCGACAAAAAATGTATATAATATAAAGTGTTTCTTTTAACGAGCTTTACATTTTTGTGTAGTAATTTTAAAATAAGGGGGCTTCAAAACAATAATTTCGTTTTTAAAACATAACATTTTAATTTGTCTGTTATTAACGAAAGCATCTACAGGAACGCATGCTCCACACTGCAAAATGCGATCTTCATGTTTGTTCTAGATAATTTTCTCTTTTCGTTCTTGAAATAAATGTAATTAATATCTAGAAACAAAAGCAAAATACTTACCTTTTCTCAGGGTCTACGAACTAAACGCCTTGCAAGGAAATTTGTTGCAAAGTAGCAGCAAAATAAGACTTCATATTAGGTGAATAGACCGCAACTTCCCAACTGAGAAATAGTCTAGGTCGCTGCGTCGCTACCCGTGAATTAAAATGCCAGCACGAAGTGGTTCGTTCCTTACCGCCCACTGCTTATTTTCTGAAACGGAACATTCACAAAGATTATCTATTAACATCAGGAAAGGAGAATCGAGATAAAGGCACGCTTTTAGACATCCAGTTAATGGGGACATGACAACAGTGTATGGTGCAGGAAATAAATTAGATGGCAACAGTGCTAGGTGTAAAGTTTGCTTCGCGTTCAAACAATCCACAACCGTGCTGTGCTCTGATTAATATAGTTTAATTTATTCGCTGGCATTTGCTGCTTTTTGGAATGCATTTTGCGACTATTAATACAATCTTATACTATTAAATGGCGTTCTCTGGTATATAATACATTAAATTAAGTACATTTGAGTACAATTCTCAGATACATTTGTATTAATGTCGCATTACTGCATATAAAGGAGCATAATCATGTGGAATTCATTCAACATTTCTAAAGAAATTATTTTCGTTTTCTAAACCTGCAACATTTTAATTTCCTTCCATCTAGCGAGTCATTCCAACATACTTTCGTATATCCATTGTAAGCTAATATATGCGTTAGCAACATAAGGTCGACAAAAATTCTTTAACTGATAATAACATTTGAGAATTATAGACACATGTCTTTGAATGTGGATGTTCAAAAGTTAATGTTGATTTTTGGAGGAATGTTTGCCAGTTGAAGTAGACGTACTTCCCGGTATTATTTGCAGCACTTGCAATTTATATTTTATGAATCATTTAGTTGTAAAATTTCAATCGCGTTGCAGCGTTCGAAAGACGGCGCCAAACCAAATGAAACGAACAATGTAATTTGCTGCTCTATGAGAAGAGTTTATCAGAAAGTTTATATTTCGCGCAAGTCAAGAAAATAAAGTTTTTCCATCAAATAAAAAATAAGTACAAGGATCGCAATAACGCCACATTTTATGGAAGTATATTGAAGTTGAATTTGCAATTATATCCCGTTAGTTTACAATGATTGCTGAAATATTGGCTTCCAAAACCGAGAGCTGAGTGGATGGCTGCCATGCTCACTTGAACACAAAGAGAAGGAAAGCATATGGAACATTTTATTCTCATATCACCTATGCAAGAACGCCTGAGAATTAGGTGACCGATCACTAGTGAACGATAATATGTTTCAATAAAGCACAAAGTTATGTCAAATATACATTTCTTGTAGAGTTAACCATTTCCGAGATATTTTTTATGTTGGTCAAGCAAAGAAAACTCAAAGTTAACCCATAACGACGATCTCTTAGAAGATCTCTTTTGTAGATATGTACAAGGAAATATATAATAAAACAATTTCATAATGTTGTCACGGTTAGCATGAAGTAGATCGAATCATGAGCTTTTTATAAACAGTTTGTTGCATAATGAGTAGAGAAATCCATGTGAATGTAACACCAGATATACTTTCTCTACAATTTGTAGAAAATAGGGGAAGTATTGTAGCTTCCCACAAATGCCAAACTTAGATTTCACCGAAAATACATGATTCCAGACCCCCTGAAAAGAATTTTAGTAAGAGGTTCTTGTGTGTTTGTGTGTGTATAATGTATGTGTGTCATAACTCAAAAACGAAAAATCGGATAAACACCAGACGTGGTATTTTTTATTTATCTTCCAAAGTAAGTCCTGTCCACATTCATCTGTTTTTCGCGATTGCATGGAAAGATTTTGAAATTTTAAGGCCGTCATATAGCGTCTAATTATTAAATATTTCACTATCGCTTTTTCTTTAACATCTGTATGTAGCTATTTAAGCAAATGTTCTTTAATTTTATTTACGCTTTAATTACGTTCTAAATTAAAGCGACGTATATAAAAGAGAAACTTTGTAATAATATATTGTATATCCCACTAAGAAACCATATCTAAAGGCAGATTGTCTTGAAGCATATAATATAGAATTACCTAATCGCCTTCCTATTCCACATTTAAGGTTATGTCACATAATTTAATACACTGCTTATTACAAGCAGTTTTCATTTTTATACAGCATACAGTTGTTCCGATCTTCTATTATTTTCTCTACTCGCTCTAGGTAGGTACATAGAAAACGCATATTATATTCCACCCAAAAATTCAATTTCGAACCTTTGAAGTCCCGAGTCAAAAACAAAAAAAAAAATT
The DNA here is from genome assembly GCA_030762935.1 of Hymenopus coronatus. NCBI lineage: Eukaryota > Metazoa > Arthropoda > Insecta > Mantodea > Hymenopodidae > Hymenopus > Hymenopus coronatus. The sequence goes on along the minus strand of CM060889.1, from coordinate 41,901,765 downwards.
AGAAAAAGATTCATGTGTATGTCAGTGGACCGCACAACTAAAGAAAGAAAAGTCCGTCAAATACCAAAGTTGGTGTTTAAGTTAAGTATTCTCCAAGGATGAAACACGAAGATTTTCAGGCAAATCTCCCCACACCAAAATACACTTTACATGGAAGATTTTTCGAATTTCTAAAGAATGGCTCTAACGATTATAATAAAAATGCCGCACATTAAAGATACTTACATGGCAAATAAAATGTATATCCTGAATTTCTTAGGATTATCCTCCAAAGTCATTCTGAGTGACTTTGCATAACTGGAGGTAGACAAAAATTTACTAATCAAAAATGTAGATTTCGTTAAAACATGCATTATGTTCATATTCTGTTTTAAGAAACCATTTCAGAGATACTCCCTGTTATTGACTTCAGTTTTAAAATACTATTTTTCTCAAGCGAGAAGTCCTCATTGTTTCATATTTCTTTTATTTTACTCCTGGTCGTGCAAAGAAATCCGAATTTCAATGATAACCACCTGGCGACTGATTTTAGACTATTTTACTATCGTTTTAGCCTAGAGTGTTCCCCTATTTCTCTGCTACTTATAAAGAACTAAATAATTAGACTATTTCTGATAATAGTTATCTTAATTATAAAACAGAATAAGCTTAAGTAGGATAGTTTTTTTGTAGAACAGATAGAGAAAGACATATGAATGAAACACGTCAGATTTATCTTTGTATTGCTCGTATTATGCCTGCGATAAGCCTAATATTGTTATCTTGTACTCATTCTGTTTTATTTTTCTAATAAGGTGTGTGAGTTGTTCTCTTTAAAACTTTATATTTCACAAGGAATTTTGTTTTTGAAAATACAAAACTACCTTTGCCTACGCTTATTTTGTTAAACGAACGATTCTCGAGTTACCGAAACCAAACAATGTTGTGAAATTCAGTTTTAATTTGCTGTTGTTCTTTCGGAAGAAAGAAATACAGAAAAGAAAACACAAAAGTAATTCTATCTGCTTTATCATTTTCAGTTCTTGTTTAACTTCGAGCACAACATAAATTAATTTTCGTGAGGAGTACACAACCATGATAAAATGTGTGTTGGGGGGGGGCAGAAGCGACTTCATTTTAGCTTTACAACATTGCTTCATAATATACTAGGTATAAATGTATATTTTAGGTTTTTGTTATAGCTTGTATTTCCAACTTTTTACTTTCTCTACTGGTTGCATATTGTAAGTAAAGAAATTATTGTATTCCACCCAGAAATTCGATGTGTGGTTTCAAATATAAATTCGCGTTTTCAGGTCCCCCAAATAAACCTAAGCATTTTTAGAAAAAAATTCTCCCTGTGTGAGCGCGTGGGTTCAAACCCGCTCCAGACTGATGGTTTTTAAGTGTGCTTAAAAGCGACAGCCCCGTGCCAGTAGAATTATTGGCATATAAAAGAACTCCTACGGGACAAAATTCCGACATATCGGCGGCTCTGATATGATCCTAGCAATTGATAACGACGTTAACACACAAATAATTGTTTTTGACCTTCATCTGATAGATAAAACTCATGTTGTTTTTATTGTTACCAGTGCCAATAACGTCGATACTTTGTTTTCTGTATGCTTTTCGCGAACACGTGGTGGTTTTGTGCATATTTGTGAATTTTGAATCATAATTTTGAAATAAGCAGTTGTATAAAAGTTCATAAACGTAAAATATATAAACAAGTGTAAGAATCTTTATACCAAAACTGTATAACAATAAGGCTGGCGCAGTGGTTTGTGATATTGAGGTTATGGCCTCAACTAATATAAATACCAGTACACATAAAGAAACTCTAGTTTGTAGTATCTCTAGCCGTATGTACAATGCACATAATAGATAGAGAAGGTAATTGTATTTCCACTGGAAATATATACAGTGTGTCCAATTGAATCGTTACCTCTAAGAAGTGTAAATATCTTCTCCCACAGACAAGTTATAAATATGCTTTTCAGCTTGTCTTATGTAGAGACTCTCCAAGTTTCGTGACAATGAAGATTATCACGCTATTGCGCATGCGCGTTTTATGACAACACACAGAGTTAAAATGGCAGAATTCACGATAAACAAAAAGTGAAATGTTATTGGTTAGTTGAACTGAAGTTCCAATTGCATTACAAAGAAGATTTAGGCAGGACTAGGTGCAAATAATGCAGATCGCCATACCATTATGTTTTTGGAATGTGTGCTAAGGAAGAAGGGAAATGGCAATAAACCAGTGTCTGCAGCTACAGTTGAAGATGTAAGGCAAGCATTTCAGCGTAGGCCAATCGACGGGCCAGTTTAGAGATAGATATTCCGAACTGTTCACACGGTTGTTCGTAAAAGACTGCGATTTAAAACATGCTACGAGACTCCTGCACGAAGCCTCTGGTGGTCTACCATACCTGGAGGACGAGATTAGGCGTCGGGCGACAAAATTCAACGAAGGGTTACCATTCCATCGGAGCGTCCTCGTTAGGTCTCTTGGGGATTACAATCCCACAAACCGCCGCTTCAGGCGATACCGGCTTCCCCACATGGCTTGCGGGCATCCCCTTTTGCAAAAGTTGCAGCGGAATGATAAACCCAAACGGGCCGAGTTCGCTACTGCACGTTATCCCGCATTGATGATGACAATGAATTCCTCAACCACATCACATTCTCAGACCATACATCTGGTAAATATGCCGCCATAATTGTAAAATATTGGGAGAAGAAAACCCGCGTATTTTCTTCCAGCAAAATGGTGCCCCTCCACATTACGCCCATGAAGTTGGACACTATCTCAACACACAACTTCCAAACAAGTAGATCAGAAGAGAGGTCCCATCGAATAGTCTCCAAGGTCACCAGACCTAACCTCCTTAGATTTCTTTTTATGGGGGTGCGTAAAATCACTGTTTATCGAGCTCTATTACAGGACCTGACTGATCTCCGAAGGTGGATAATGGACTCTTGTGCTTCCGTCACACCATGGAACACATGGAGGGAGATAGAGTTCAGTCTTGCTATTCTTCTGGCCACCAAAGGCACACATGTGATGATTTATTGAAACTTGGAAAGTTTGTCTAATATACAATCTAATTCCGGCTATTCTATGTCTATTAGTTTACTAGATATTAAGATTTCTTTGCGGTAACGATTCAACGGGACTCACAGTATTTTGAGGTCTCCTAGAGTCCGAAAAAATCATTTTTATTAAAAGGTCCGCGCGCGCGCACGCGTGTGAGTGTGTGTGTCTGGCTGTGTGTCTGTGAACTTTTGCTTCCGATTTTCTCAAAATTGGCTCTAACACTTTTGACTAAAATACTGAAAATTAAAGGAATCACAAATAAAAGGTGTATTTTCAACTTTCTGGGAATATCCTCTGAAGAACTCTTTATTCTGGATGAGTTTTGGAGAATTTTGCATAACGGTTAAACCGTTAGAGATATACCTCCTAAATTTTGATTTCAGAAATCTCTTAACACCCATCTATCTTGGAGTGAAATTACACAATAAAGTACCTTTAAATATAATACAAATTGTAAATGCAAATTCTTTTAAAATTAGTGTTAAAAACAGAATTAAGTGACCTAATTTTTGCAACATACGAGGATATTTAAATACAGATTCATTTTAATGACTTGCTGACGAAACCTATTGCATGTATGAATGCCAAATGGAGAAATAAATTATCATTATCATTATACTAAAACTTACTACACAAACAATGCAGATCTCGATAGAATAATTAATTTATATCATCTACATTTTTCTTGTAGAGTTGGTTGTTTTTGAGACATTCATTCTTATTGGTTTCAGTTTTAAAGTTAATTAATTTTTACTTTCTTCATACGCACTATGTATATAGTGTATAGAGAAAGTATTGCACTCCACCAAAAATTTGATACCGAGATTTCACCGGAAATATATGTTTTAGGGTCCCCAATATCCAAAAAAAGCATTTTCACAAAAAGGTCCGTGTGTGTGTGTGTGTGTGTGTGTGTGTCCGTGTGGCTGTGAACATGATAACTCAAAAACGAAAAGTCGGTAAAATACCAAACTTGGTATTTAAGTTTAATATCTTCCAGGGATGCGACACGAAGATTTTGAGAAAAATCGCTCCACCCCCAACTACCCTTTACATGGAACTTTTTTCGAAATTTTTGATTTTCTCAAAAATGGCTCTAACGATTTTGATTAAAATTTCGTATATTAAACATATTTACCTGACAAATAAAATGTATGTCTTGAATTTTCTGGCAATAGCCTCTGAAAAGTAGTTTATTCTGGATGAATTTTTCTAAATTTTGAATAACTGCTAAACCGAATAACTTACTACACAAAAAATGTAGAGCACATTAAAACACACAATTTATGTCATATACATTTTTTCGTGGAGTTCGTCGTTTTTGTGACATTCCTTATTTTTTGTTTCTGCTATGAAAAACGTATACTTTTCTCATACAGGAACTTGTCAACTCCTATCCATATAAACAAAGGAACTTCATTGTCATAGCAACCAACTTTTGACTATCACTTTAACCTACGGTTGTCCCTTATTTCGCTTCTACTTACAAGGAAGCGAGTAATTAGACTATTTCTGCTATTTTTTTTTTCTGATTAGCATAAAGTAAATAGAAGTATAAGCTTTTTTAAGAATTATTTGTTGCAGGGATATGGAGAAAGTCATGTGAATGGTATACATAAGATTTTTCTCAAAAGGGACAATGCAAAGGAATTGAAACTCAATTGTTTCACACACCGCTCAGATTTTAAAAGATTTAACTATCGCTTTAGCCTAATGTATTCTTTTATTTCCCTTCTACTTATGAGGAAACAAGTAATAGGACCAATTCTGCTAATGTTTATCTTGAGTAGCATGACGTAGATAAAAGAATAATCTTTTGCAAGAAAAATTTGTTTGTAGAACAGCTAGAGAAACTTATGTGAATGGAACACATCTGATGTTTCTAGAAGGAAACTTTAGTTCTCTAAATGATAGCTATTAGCTAAGGTACTTAGGGTATCACCACTTAACTAAGTACCTTTAAATATACTTAAGTATTATTTCTTCACTTATTGAAAAGTGATATTTCTAAGAAACTCTCAAGTTATTTCTAGTATTTAAATTTCACTTAAAAACGGGGTGTATATTGAAATACCCCCACACCTACTTCGTTTGCTCTGGTTTCTTGCAATTTCTATTGTTTCACTAGACAGGTTTGGACAGGTAGCGTTCAAATCGTTCATATCATTCATAGTTGGCGTTCAAATTGCAAACTTCAGAACTATCAATATTTTGAATACAGTTTATCATTAACCATTAAACGATTGTAGAACCATAGCAAAGTGAGCATGCACGGTGTTAGATGTAGGTTAGTATGTGTGCAAATAAACTGACTTTTCTGTACTTAGGTATTAATAATTTATATCGCCTTCAGCAAAGCGTGCGAGTGAAGCGAGCATGCTTTATGTTGAGTCCAGTTTAAAGTGTAACATTAAATTAATTTTCGTGTGTCAACTTTAGAAATTTCCAATTTTATTTTTTCTACGTTGGCAGCGACCATATTTCATTGCTTATACCCGAAAACAGTAGTTTCCTGCCTAGCAACGCTGTTATGATGTCCACTACAATGCAGAATGTCGCAAATGTTGCTATTTAAGAAAGTCTTTACGAGTAGGCGTGGTGGGTTATACCTAGTCTAGACCTCAACATCTTGGCTCCTAGATGCTTCGCAGTGGATAACATGGTTAGTTTCACATAGTTAGAAGTTTACATTGGTTATAGCAGCTAATATAAGCTAATGCTAGAAGCGAAACTGACCATATTATCCACTGCGGACCTTCTAGAAGCTACGTTTTTATAAGTTTCATAGTTCATTCATTTTATAGGTAAAGCAAAGAATAGTTTTGCACGTGAAAGAAAATAAACTGATTAGTTTAAAACTTTGTGGTAGTACATTATGGTGAGTAAAGGTGTATACATGATAGATTTAAAGTCGGTTTTAATGCTGTTATCACTCTAAATTAGAAATCAAACTTTTGTGATATTAGTGTTCTTTTCTCAGAAGTAGATAAGATACAACAATAAGATTTATGTCATCGGTACTCTTCCGCACATTAAACAAAAACGTATTGGGGTGCACTCGGTATGCTTCTTGTAAAGGAAAAAAAAAATATTAAAACAATTAGAGTAAATTATGTGCTAACGTAAAAACAATTAATTCCCGCTTGGAAGTCCTAGGGAAGAGGGTGTCAGTCCTACATAAGGGGCGGGTAAGCCGATTTATTTATATATATAAAGTTTGAGAAAAGTGGATTTAAAGTTTGACATAGAGAGTCATTTAACCAGCACAAAGGGCTTCCAAAACAATTGCTACATCAACCTTAGAGAATTATAGATTACACATACGTACTTTAAAATATTTTGGACCAAAAATCCCCCCAAAATTGCATAAAGCACTTCTATGTTTCCTTAAGCTGGAAACAAAGGAAGGTCGTAAAGATATTAGTGGAATCTGGTTTGAAAGACAAGTCTGATAACGTTTTGTTTTTGCAGGGTACAGCGTACCGCAAGTTTCCAATGGGGAACGGCGTATCCTCAGGTTCTTGCGGCGCGTCGACATGTGCAGCGCTCTCCATGATGAAGGAGAGCAGTGCGAGGGCCTCGCCCATCGGAACAGTCACCACCACGACGAAAGTGGTACCGCCCGATGACTACGAGTATCTGAAAGGCGTCGTGCCGCAACTCAAGCGTGAAGCCAAGGATTGGGAGGCTAAGGCAGACTCCCTGGAGACAGAGGTCCTGGAGTTGAGGAGGGAACTCAGGCACAGAGAACAGGAAGTCCTTCGTCTGCAACGTGAAGTCCACAAACTAAAGGTAAAGTTTCCAATGGCATCTGTTTTATTGTAAACTGGAATGCATTATATATAAAATAATACTGCAATCTTAGGGTGAAGAGCGAAAAAATGTTCTTTTTAAATCTAATGTGTTCCATTCAAATGACTTTCTCTACTCCTTTCCTCTACAACTGCTGATATTACGATCAAATTAAGATAAGAAGCATTTTGAATTATATTTTTAATGCATCTAAAACTTTCTGGTCCTTTGTTTTGTCTCCGACATCGCAAAACAAGGGAAAAGCGCATTGCTATAGCTGACAGGGGTTTGAAATGGGGACGTGGCAGAGGAGAGGTGTCATTCGTCTACCAACCTAAACAGCTGTTCCTCATATCGATAAGCTTCCGTGCACTGGACTGTACGTGCAAGACGGAGCCTGGTTTGTTATCTGGTTGGTCCTTAAGCAGAAAACTTAAAGTAAGCCGGGGCTGTTTCCGAGTTGGTTGCCTGTTACTGTACTGAAGACGAAGCAGTCTGCGATATTGAGTTGTGGATTTCAGCAGCAGTGACGAAGAAATGTTTTTGTTGCATAATAGTGCAATTACGTGGCCTCTATTGTAACAATAAGGCAGGTCATCAAACATCGGTTTGTTTATGTAAACTAACGCAGTTAGAGTCCGTGGATGCATGGCCTCAGATTACCATTAGTGTTCATTTCAGTTGCCATTTCCATAATTTTGCAATAGACACACGCACACACACATACACATATATGCAGTCTAGGGTTGGGGCATAACATCGTAATTTTTTACGTGAAAATTGGTGCGTGTGAAAAATGTGAAGTATATACATGATAAGAAAGGGTATGCATGGATGAACAGCGAATAATACCTCAAAATTCTGTTTCAGATGGTATTTATTAAGGTGGTTGACACGACATTATTGGCTTCGTGCTTCCCACTCATTAACGCACAGCTTGAACTCCCGTCCAAATGCCTCAAATTAGTCCCCTGAAACATTCACAACATGTTACCAACGATGTGGGAGATGCTGAATACTATTTGCATTACTATTTTCCTCCCATGTGGAAATCTGGCCATGACTACCCCGAATAGTTCTTTTACTCTGCCTATGAGGTCTCAACGTCACAGGGAGACACATCAGGATGATGGATGCTACAATTCTTACCATCGCAAAGTTGCAGCAGTCGTCCGATACACTCTGTTTACCCGCCTCGTGACTATCCGGTATGGTAAAGCTTTATTCCCAAATATCCCAGCAATTCCCTGTGACATGCTTTTGCAGTTCTCTGACGGTTGCCGGTCAACTGATTTTGGATTCTCACTGCGCTCCTACAAGTAATTTCAGCACATCTGACATAGTTAATACACAGGACTGCCTCTCTTTCCCATGACACATGCCATTTTGTGATCAGATAACAGTTCGTCACAAAATAAAATAGTTGCAATGACTTGGGCACCAACCATCATGTGTGTGTGTGTGTATTTGGTGATCAGAATGATCTGATTCCATAACACAAGTATCATAAATACACACGAAATAAGATTTTCATATGGAATCATTCTGACAGTGAAAGTATACCAAGAACTGCAGCATGCGTAGTTTTATATCCCATACGCAAAAACTACCTAGTTGGTGACTCGAAAGAATGAAATAAATCATTTACCGGCAACAAACGGGTAGATGACCAACCAGAACACCCAGGCTCCGTCTTGCAAACTTCCATTTGATCAGCATTGTTCGCTCGTTCCGACTAGATAACCAACCAGGCTATCAGCGACAACCAGACTCCGTCTTGCACGTATCTTTACCGCGCGAATTGTACAATCAATTGACCGCCCTATTTCATAAACCACTTGTTCCCATTTCATAAACCACTTGCATGCAGTTCTCCAAACTGCATGCAACAGTTTTCCCAACGTACCATATTAGTTACCACTATTAAAGTTATGTACCTAAAAGTCCTTCAAAGGTGTCTCGGTTGCCCTCAGTGGTGTAGTGGTTGCCATGCCAGCCTCTAATAATGTTATGGGTTCAAACCCGGCGAAGATGATGGATTTTTTCGTGTCTAAATATCCTTAGCATGAATTCCTTCGGAAGGGAAGTAGATAAAACCGTTGGTGCCGTATCGTAGATTTACGGCATGTAAAAGAACCTAAACCCTGAACGAAATTAATCTTTCACGCTTAATACAGAATGGGACGCTAAAAACCACAGTAGTTAAAGAGCGTCCAAAAATAAACTCAATTTCAGTTTCAAATGTGGTCCTTTCTACGCAAAAGAAATGTGACTTCAGCATGACGCGGGTCCACCACACTTCTCCATACTGTAAGAGAATATCGCAACACCTACAGAGAGTGTAGGAAACTGAGGATCTGTTGCATGGCCAACACAATTGCTTTTCACTCTTGGCTTCTTTCTTTGGGAGCATGTGAAGAGCGACGTGTATGTCACATCAGTTAGCACTAGGAAAGATTTGGTAGTGCCCATGCAAGATGCCTTGACCGCGTTTGTCAGAGGGGTTGAAGAGGGTTCGACAGTCAATGGAACGGCGGGAGTGAATGCATTGGGGCCAAAGGGGGACACTTTTAAGGCTTCTCTAAATTACTTTTGAATCACTTTCTCTACTAATATATATAGTATGGAGATGAAGTATTGCATTTCAACCAAAAATTGGATACTGGAATTTCAAGAGCAATATGTGTTTTCAGACTTCCTGAATTAAAAAAAAAGGATTTTTTTTAAAAAGAAAAAGGATTTTTTTTAAAAAAAAAATCTGTATGTGTGTCTGAACAGCTAACTCAAAAGCAAAGATCGGATAAATACCAACTATTGTATAAGGTCAATATCTTCCAAAGATGGAGTACGAAGATTTTCAACCAAACCCCACGTCCTAAACTACCTTTAACATGGAACATTTTCGAAATTTTTGACTTTCTCAAAAGTGGTTGTAAAGATTATGATTAAAATATCGCACATGACATTATTTTCACGATCAATAAAATGTATACTTGAATTTACTGAGAATAGCCTCTTAAGTTCTCTTTAATCCGGATGACTTTTGGTGAACCACAACAGTTAAATAAAATCAAACTACACCAAAATTTTAGATCTCGTTAAAATAGACACTTTATGTGAATACATTTATTTTTTTTTTCTAGTTAACCATATCCAAGATATTCATTGTTATTGGTTTAAATGTTCTAATACTTCTTAGATGGGAAATCGTTATTTGGATTTTTATCATCATGGCTATTCAAGAAAAACTGAATTTCAAAGTTATCACATATCAACTCGTTCTTAAAAAATTTGACTTCTGCAAGCGTGGTATACTCTACCATTGCCGTTCTATCTATTAGGAAATGTGCAATAAAACCACGTCTGCTAATGTTTATCTAGCAGATGGAACAATAAGTTCCTGCAGAATAGGTAGAGAAAGTCATTTGAATGTTACACATACGATTTCTTTCACTTGTATTGTTCTTTGCCAAGTAAATGTGTTATGTAACCTCTACTCTACCACAGAAAACTACTTCCGCTACTGCTTCTAAACAACGGATTAACCAACATAGGTGATTTGATAAGTTACGCCCTTTGCGAATGCTAACATTCCGTAAAGTTTATAACAGATATCCTGAACCAGCCTTTTAAAAGTCCAGAGGACCCAGGAGAGTATGTTATATCAGTAAATATTTAGGTCAGTCGCAGCTGTGCATTATTGTTATTATAACATTTTATAAACAAGAAATACATATACTGCTGGCCAAAAACTTTGGACACCCAGTGAAAATAATTCACTTCAGCAAAGTAAAGATAATGGTTTCATACTATGTATATAAAATTAATTTCACTTTTCTAATGCCAAATATCTAGCATGAACTATTATTTGTTCCACATAAGTATAAGAAAACCAAAAATCATTGTTTAGAAGGAAATAAAGTGAGTATAATATTGCTTCGGAAATTTACTTCTACTTACACCATCATCCACTGATTATTTAACCTGAACCCACCCCATCCTTGTTCACATGCTAGATACGAATATCTCCGGCTGTAGCCACGATAACCAACAGCATATTTCTAGGCGTGAAATAGAGGACGTCTTATGGTTGAGAGAAGTTCGACACATACAAAATGACTAGCAGTTTTCAGACAGATATACATGGGAGAACAAGCAAAAATAATCCATGAGCGTTTTCGCTTATAATCAAATTAAAAATCTACAACTACTTTTGAGAGAAATAAAAATGTCTATTAGTATATCATATTATAATTAAACTTTTGATGTGAGAAAATTAAATGTTGAAATTACAAATTACATTCCCTGGGTGTCCGGAAACTATTGATTGGCAGTGTATATCATATTTTTAAACAAGTAGAAATGTAATTACTATTCAAGACTATTCTTGAGTGTGTTAATTAAATAAATAGTGAAGTTTAATCCTATAAAATGCAACCTCAGATCTCTTGCACATCGTGACTGTTCTTTTGAAACTCTATCTTTAATATCAAAACACTTCACTTCCCAATTAAATGTAAAGCACATTCTCTGTTCAGAAGTACTGAAAGAAATGTACAAGTCAGATTATATAAATATTCTCAATTACTTTACAATAGTGGGTGTAGTTTCCTGTTTAAACTGTCTAGTATTCCTCAATACATTTGGAAATTGTCGTATTTATCTAATTAAAAATAATCTCACTATTAGCACACGAATTTTGAATTCATTACATTTTGAATTACATACTTTCACACAAGAAGACTTTAAATAATAAAGTCACAACGTTTACCATACACCACCCTAAATGAAACTGAATAAGTATACTAATATACATATTAACTGGACTTTTGTCGTCGAACATACATTGAGAAAGCCATAGCTAGAATTCTGAATTTGCAACTCGGAAGTAAAAAAAATATTAGCCAGACGTGGAGCTAATCCGCTCCCCACCTGAAACCAGCGATCTTCTGGCGGTGGAAGCTTAGGAGCTTACCAGCTGACCTCTTGCGGAGGGACTACTTTTCTTGCGCTATACAAAGTTGAGTGGAATTACGTCAGCTAATGTAAGCTTAAAAAGTTTATAAACAGTAAAGTTTTAATACAAAATACAATACACTATGCTACTTTAAATCTGTATGATGCGATTTCGTTATTACTTATTTACTGCTCCTATAATAAGTAGAAAAAATATTGTGATATGCCTAAAAATTCGATACCGAGGTATCACTGGAAATACACGTTCGGTGACTCCCTCAACCGTAAAAAGGGGATGCTTAGAAAAACGTATGTCTATCTGTAAGTATACTATGTCTCGATGCATGCCTGTGAAGAGCATAACTCAAAACATGGGCTGATCAAATATATAACTTAATATTTAAGTTCACTATTTTCCAAAGATGCAACACAAAGGTTTAAGAAAAGAATATCCCATCCCAACTATCTTTGCGGGTAAAATTTTACTTTCTAAAATGGCTATAACGATTTCGATTAAAAAATACGACACGTTCAAAATATTAACATAAAAAATCTGATGTGTTCCATTCACATGACTTTCTCTATATCTCTGTAACAAATTATTGTTAATAAGCTTATCTTTTATTTTTTTCATGCTAATCGAGAAAAATTAGCAGAAATAGTCTTATTTCTTGCGAAATAAGGGAGTACCATAGGTTAAAGTGAAAGCCAAAAGCTGGTTACTATGTGACTGATGTTCCTTTGTTTGTATGTATGGACAAGAGTTGACAAATTCCTGTATGAGACAAGTACAAGTTTTTCAAAGCCTAAACCAAGAAAAAGGAATATCTCAAAAACGATCAACTCCGTATATAATATAAATTGCGCGTTTTAACGTGCTCTACATTTTTTGTGTGTAAAGTTTTTGTCCATCTCTTACGGTTTAGTAGTTATGCAAAATTCATCCAGAATAAAGTAGTCTTTAGAGGCTATTCCCAGAATATTCAAAATATACATTTTATATGTCAGGTAAATATCTTTAATATATGATATTTTAATCAAAATCGTTAGAGCCATTTTTTAGAAAATCAAAATTTTCGAAAGTTCCATGTAAAGGGTAGTTTGGAGTGGGGAGAGTTTTCTCAATATCTTCGTTTCGCATCTCTGGAAGGCACTAAACTTAAATACCAAGTTTGGTATTTTACCGACTTTCCGTTTTTGAGTTATCGTGTTCACAGACACGCGGACCTTTTTCTGAAAATACCTTTTCTGATACAGGGGACCCTAAAACATATATTTCCAGTGAAATCTCGATATCGAAATTTTTGGTGGAGTGCAATACCTTCTCTATACACTATATACATAGTACGTATAGAGAAAGTAAAAATTAAATAATTATGTTGAATTTCTTTGAGACTAGCCTCCCTGGTCTTTAACTGGTAAACCGTAAGAAATAGACAATTTTTTTCTGGACAAAAAATATGGATCTTGTTAAAGCACACAACTTATGTCTGACATATTCCTTATTGGTTTGAATGTCCAAAATTATATTTTTCTCACCTGGAGAGTCATTATTCGTTTTTTACTCGTCATGCAAAGAGAATACAATTTCGAAACCGTCACATAGTAACAAGCTCTATAAAAATTTGTCTCTCGCTTTTCCTATTGATTGCTGCAATGAAATGAATTAAAATGAATTAAACGTCAATATGGATTATCTTGAAATAGATAGGAGAGTGACTTTTTAGAAGGCTAAATAGACACAACATATATTTTTCTTCCTTCTTTTATTTTTACTTTCTCTATACGAAGTATTGTACATAGTGTATAGAGAATGTATTGCACTCCACCAAAAAAATTCGATACCGAGATTTTACCGGAAATATATGTTTTATGGTCCCCATTTAACTAAAAAAAAGTATTTTTAGAAAAAGGTCCGTGTGTGTGTGTGTCCGTGTGTCCATATGGCAGTGTGTCCGTGTGTCTGTGAACACGATAACTCAAAACCGAAAAGTCGGTAAAATACCAAACTTGGTATTTAAGTTTAGAATCTTCCAGGGATGCGACACGAAGATTTTGAGAAAAGTCTCCCCACCCCAAACTACCTTTTACATGGAACTTTTTTTCGAAAATTTTTATTTTCTAAAAAATGGCTCTAACGGTTTTGATTAAAATGTCGTATATTAAAGATATTTACCTGACAAATAAAATTTATATTTTGAATTTTCTGAGAATAGCCTCTGAAGACTACTTTATTCTGAGTGAATTTTCCGGAATTTTGTATAACTGCTAAATCGTAAGAGATAGACAAAAACTTGCCACACAAAAAATATAGAGCACATTAAAGCACACAATTTATGTTATATACATTTTTTTCTTGATCGTTTTTGAGATATTATTTTTGTTTTCAGGATTGAAAATCTTAACTTTTGTCATACAGGTATTTGTCAACTCATGTCCATACAAACAAAGGAATTTCAGTCACAGAGTAACCAGCTTTTGACTATCGCTTTAAACTATGCTACTTATTTCCATTCTACTTACAAGGAAGAAAGTAATAAGACTATTTCTGCTAATTTTTCTAGATTAGCATGAAGTAAATAGAAGCATAAGATTTTTAAGAATAATTTGTTGCAGGGATATAGAGAAAGTCATGTGAATGGTACACATCAGATTTTTCCATTTTGTATGCTATTTTCTGCACACGCACACACACGCTCAATCATTGCAGTCACATACACGCAGGCTCGAGTCAAACCCTCAGGACTTTAGATTCAGGGGACATCAAATAATATATTTCCAAGGAAAACTTGACATCGAATTTTTGGATTCAATTCAAAACCTCCTTTACTATGTGTACATAACGTGTAGAGAAACTAAAAAAAAACAATGATATATTACATTCTTAAGAATTTTTCCACCTATTCTTCAACAGACCATTCTTATAAAACCGTATTCTTCTATTGTAAAACAAATATACAAGGGTAAACAATTTTTGGGGGGTACAAATATCAAATATTTCTTCGATATCGAAATTTTGGATGTAATGAAATGCTTTCTCTTCCTAATGTAGTGTCAGAGAAAGTAGAATATGAGCTGTTTCATTACAGAAATAACTGTTCGAGAGACAGGGAAGAGAAACTTAAAGAGACGCACGTAAGAGCCAGTTAACTGGTTTTTTAATTACGCTAAGTAACTGTGGAAATTATGGAGTTCATTTGCATAGGGTGGATAATTTCCGCATTCCGAGAGAGAGAAAATAAGAGTTAAACAGACCCAAGCGCGAGAAACTTGAAACACGACAAAACAGGCTGTTTACCATTTAGTAGAATAAAGAAACAGGCAACGCATGACATTAATACCACAAAGTTAAACTAGGAACACGTATCTTTCTTCCTCTCCTTCTTTTTATCTTTCTTTCTCCTTAACAGCATTACTTAATTTACTTATTTAAGGGTACCAATAGCTGATATTTGGTCAAAATTTTGACAACATTCAACAATTATTTTTGTTAAAAAATCTTATGTGTTCCATTCACATGACTTTCTCTACATCTCTGCAACAAATTATTATTAAAATGCTTAGGCTTCTATTTACTTCATGCTAATCGAGAAAATATTAGCAGAACTATTCTTATTATTTGCTTCCTTGTAAACAGAAGATAAATTCCTGTATGAGAAAAGTATGTATTTTAAAGATGAAATAACTCAAAAAAGATCAACTCCATGAAAAAAGTGTATACAACATGTGTGTTTTAACGTGCTCTACATATTTTGTGTGACAAGTTCTTGTCCATCTCTTACGGTTTAGCAGTTATGCAAAATTCCGTAAAATTCATCCAGAATAAATTAGTCTTCAGAGGCTATTCCCAGAAAATTCAAGATATACATTTTATTTGTCAGGTAAATATCTTTAATATACGAAAACTTAATCAAAATCTTTAGAGCCATTTTTGAGAAAATCAAAATATTCGAAAAAAGTTCCATATTAGGGCAGTTTAGGGTGAGGGGATTTTTCTCAAAATCTTCGTGTCGTATCCTTGGAAGATACTAAACTTAAATACCAACTTTGGTATTTTACCGACTTTTCGTTTTTGAGCTATCGTGTTCACGGACACAGACACACACAAGGACCATTTTCTGAAAATGCTTTTTTTTGGATATTGGGGACCCTAAAACATATATTTCCGGTGGAATCCCGGTCACGAATTTTTGGGTGGAGTGTAGTACCTTCTCTATACACTATGTACATAGTATGTATAGAGAAAGTAAAATAAAACAAGATGCTCAATAAACTATTGTTATAAAATCGTATTCTTCTATGTAATATTAATCGACACAGCCCTATTTTGTGGAAATGGTTTTTATTACATACTTTCTTGTAGACCTACGACCTACCTGTACAAGAATTTCACTTTCTTTCACCCAGGAGAAAATATGAATTGTGTGTTCTTTAACGAAATCTACATTTTTTTAAGTTTAATGTCCTTTAACTTGGCAAGTAATATTGGACGATAAATGAAATCGTGAAATGACGTTCAAATGATCTCGGGGTTCACGGAGCTTAAAGTTACTTGACACTCGTCTTCTCGGGAAAAGAGAAAACCCCGAAGAAAAACCATAGCCGGGTAACTCGCCTTAACTGAGGTTCGAACCCGGACCTCTTGAATGAGAAGCAGATACGCTACCTCCATACTACAGAGACGGGTTTTTTAAGGTTGTACATATTTGTAAGTTTGTATTTTAAGGTTTACTAATTATGCAAAAGCTACTCAGAATGAAAAGTTTTACAAGCATTTTTATAGGAAGTCGTCCTCGTGGTCTAGGAGTAATATGCCGCCCTCTGGTTACCAAGAACGCGGATACAAAACCCAACGGAGGGAGATGATATTTTCGGGTGTAAAATACCATAGTGTAACTTCCTTGGAAGGAAAGTGAAGTCGTTGGTCACGCAGTAAAATAACCTCAAGTCTGACAAAGAGACCTATGAGCAAAATTAAGCGGTATTTCACACAGAATGGGACGCTAAAAACCGCAGCAGTTAAAGAACATTCATAAACAAGCTCAATTTAATTTAATTATAGCAATCATCAGAGCTGCTTGGAATGCAAAGTTTATTTGAATGGCAGAACACGTTAAACCAAAACTGATAATGAATTTAATGAAGCCCGAAACATTAATATAGTATTCTTTTTCTGCTAATTAAAAACGTATAATTGTATTATCTGATAAATTGAGGTAGAGCTTTCAGCTTTTGCAGTCATTTCTTTGCTTGCTTGTATTAAGTGTGCCAATTTTCAAATAAATAACTTTAAAATTTAAAAGGTTACAGAATTCAGACCTAATGTCCTTAATTATTTATTTTACCCATTAATTACACAGTTGCACAATTTATTCCTTCACCATGCCAACTTATATACCCAAGGTCACGGCTTCAAAACAAACGGAGGACGATGGATTTTTTTCGGGTGTAAAAAATCCTTAGCATGTCTTCTTTTGGAAGGGAAGTAAAGCCGACGGTCCCGTGTCGTAGATTTACGGCACATAAAAGAACCTAAAGCAGATAAAGAGGTCTCTGAGCAAAATTAAATGGCCTTTCATGCCCAATATAGAATGGAACGCTGTACTCCATAGTAGCTAAATAACGTCCATTCAAATATATCATATGTTTCAGTTATTTTAAATCCGTTATTTAAGTCGATGACTTATTTCTTTAAGAAGAGTTGCTTGATAAAGATGTGCTTAATAAAAGTGTTTTAGTATTAAACATAATATCTAAAGTGGTACTTTGTTAAGCTTTAGTTTATACAACATTATTTTTTCTTCAAAATAAAGTTTCGCTTAAAAGTATGACAAACTATAAGCTCATTTCCAAAACGATTGTACTAATGAGTTTCTTTGCAGTTCTATTCGCCACTTTCCTCCGTGGTGTAATGGCTATCGTGCTAACTTCATATACCCAAGTTTGCGGGTTCAAATCCGACGGAGGTCGGTGGATTTTTTCGGGCATAAAAATCCCTTCGCAAGGGATGTAAAGCCGTTGGTTCCGTGTCGTAGATTTACGTAAAAGAACCTCAAGCATAATAAAGATGTTTTTCACGCCCAGTATAGAATGGGAACCTGGGAACTACAGCGGTTAAAGAGCGAAAATAAATAAAACTCCATTTTTCCCACACCTATCTTTATAACAAAGCCTCCTGGATATGCATTTCTCATTTATGAGAACTTATTAATACAATTAAAAAATTGTTTTCCTCTGCAGTCTGGGATTAGCGTAACCACCTCAGAATTAAGAGGTCCCGAGTTCGAATTTTGGTTAGCGTGAGTTATACGGATTTCACTGATACTCAAAAGACGAATATCTAGTAGCTCTAAGTTCTTAGACTTAATTGAGAGTCACTTTACCGACTTCATCACTCATTCGTCCAATATGGTTTACCAGGTTAAAAGAATGTTGAAATACCCAAAAGTGACAAAGGCAGGTTAATATTTGTGTACACTTTTTTCATCGTCACTATTTATTGGCCTACTTCATAAGCTGTTTTTTGCATCAGTCTCTAATTAACCGGATCAGAAACATATTTTATTATACTCAAATTACGTATTATTAAAACGTTAAATTATAGCAATGTCAAATTTATTATACTGCAGTTAATTTTAATGGTAATAACAAACTTACTTTAAGCTTCCATAAAATCTCAGGCAAATAAGTAGCTGTAATATTGTGAAACTCGTAATGGTTCAGTTTTGGAAGCAGTACTTCCACAAGCGTCAAGTGATTAGGTTCTGGCTTTTCATCCAGTGGTCCCGGGTTTAATTCCCGGCTGGGGCGAGGAATTTTTTTTTTAATCAGAATCACTCCCTATGCCTCACAGAGTCTGAAAGTGAGTCTAGGAGAGCAAATGTGTGTTTAATAGTATTAATAGTGAAAACGCATCATTAGGAACCCCTACAGTTCGGCCAGAAGCACTCAAGTTGTTTCCGAAGTCAAGGCTTCCAATGTGACAATTGAAGTTAAAGGGAGTTACATAAATGAAGCAAAGGAAATACACAATTTTATTTTTTTCTTTCTGTACACTACTATGTACATCGTGTATAGAGAAGGTATGCACTTTACCGCAAAATTCGATACCGATATTTCACCGCAAAAATGTTTCAGGGTCCCGTGTATCCAAATAAAGCATTTTTATAAAGAGGTCCGTGTTGGTGTCTGTGTGTCCGTGAGCACGGCAACTTAAAATAACTTGGTATTTAAGTTAAGTATCTTCCACGGATGCGACATGAAGATTTTGAAGAAAGTCCCCCTTCCCCAAAATGCCCTTCACATGGAAAACATTTAGAGAATTTTGATTTCTCAAAAATTGCTGTAACAATTTTGATTAAAATACCATATATTAAAGATATTTACAATGACAAGTAAAATATATATCTTGAACTTTCTGGAAATAGCCTCTGAACACCTCTTCATTCTGGACGATTTTCCCATAACTGGTAAACAATTTATATCATATATATTTTTTTCGTGCAGTTAACCATTTCCGAGATATTCCCTGTTATTGGTATCAGTTTTAAAATACTTCAACTTTTCTCATACGGTAATTCATCAGTTCTTGGTCAGACACAGAAACGAGTTCCAATCATATAGCAACCAGCTTTTGGCTATCGCTTTAGTCCAGTGTACTCCCTTATTTCCGTTCTACTTACTTGGAGGCAAATAATAAGACCATTTATGGTAATGTTTATCTCGATTGACAAGAAGTAGATTGAATAATAGGCTTTTTAGCAATAATTTGTTACGGAGATGTAGAAAAATACATGTGAATGGAATATATTAAATTTTTATTGAAATAATCCCTGTTTGTAAATGCATTACCATTATAGAATTCAAATGGATTCGTCATGTCACGCAAATAAAGCTTTGTGGTGCGAAATACTTTTATTTAAATTATTTTTCTTCGAAATCGTACTAATCGATATCCATTTTATTGTTTGAAATTAAATAACCGTAGGGGAACCGTTGACTCCAGAAAGTATAGCATATCTTATACACTAAGTAGCACTTGAACAACTGTGAATATAAAATGTCTTTATAAAGTAAGCCTATATAAATTATGTTAGTATAAAGTAATACTTATTTACTCCATATTCTCTAATAAAGTAGATATTTAACTAGTTCTTAGATAAAAGTTATACTTAATGTAACTATGAATCTTGATCTTAAATAAATAAATTCTTCTTCACAACATGCTCCAAAAATACCAATAATTAATACCATCGAAATTCAATAATTGATTGTACTAAAATAACATACTCTTGGTCGAGTGTTTCTGCCTACTGTGTACGTGGTAGAGAAAGTAAAATAGTAGATATCTAAACCCATCACCTTTGCCGTTTTAAAAAGCCTGGTGTGTTACAATCTACCTATTCTGCAACAAGCTATTCTTACAAAAGCTTCTTGTTCTATTTCATGAATGGTTCAATTATACACTACGTGATCAAAAGTATCCGGACACCCCCACAAACATACGTTTTTCATCTTAGGTGCATTGTGCTGCCACCTACTGCCTGGTACTCACTATCCGCGACCTCAGTGGTCATTAGACATCGTGAAACAGCAGAATGGGACGCTCCGTGGAACTCACGGACTTCGAACGTGGTCAGGTGATTGGGTGTCACTTGCGTCAGAAGTCTGTACGCGAGATTTCCACACTCCTAAACATCCCTAGGTCCACTGCTTCTGATGTGATAGTGAAGTGGAAACGTGAAGGGACATGTTCAGCATAAAAGCGTTCAGGCCGACCTCGTCGGTTGACTGACAGAGACGGCTGACATTTGAAGAGAGTCGTTAAGAGTAATAGACAGACATCTATCCAGAGCACCACACAGGAAGTCCAAACTGCATCAGGATCCACTCCAATTACTGTGACAGTTAGGTGTGAGGTGAAAAACCTTGGATTCCATGGTTGAGCAGCTGCTCTTAAGCCACACATCACGCAGGAAAATGCCAATTGACGCCTCGCTTGATGTAAGGAGCATCAACATTACACAATTGAACAGTGGCAAAACGTTGTGTGGAGTGACCAATCACGGTACACAATGTGGCGATCTGATGGCAGGGTGTGGGTATGGCGAATGCCTGGTGAACGTCATCTGCCAGCGTGTGTAGTGCCAACAGTGAAATTCGGAGGTGGTGGTGTTATGGTGTGGTCGTGTTTTTCCTGGAGGGAGCTTGCACCTCTTGTTGTTTTGCGTGGCATGATCACAACGCAGACCTACATTGATATTTTAAGCACCTTCTTGCTCCCCAATGTTGAAGAGCAATTCGGGGATGGCGATTGCATCTTTCAACACGATCGAGCACCTGGTCATACTGCACAGGCTGTGGCGGAGTGGTTACACGATAATAACATCCCTGTAATGGACTGGCCTGCACAGAGTTCTGACTTGAATCCTATAGAACACCTTTGGGATATTTTGGAACGCTGACTTCGTGCCAGGCCTCACCGACCTACATCGATACCTCTTCTCAGTTCCACACTCCATGAAGAATGGGCTGCCATTCCCCAAAAAACCTTCCAGCACCTGATTGAAAGTATGCCTGCGAGAGTGAACACTGTCATCAAGGCTAAGGGTGGGCCAACACCACATTGACTTTCAGCATTACCGATGGAGGGCGCCACGAACTTGTACGTCATTTTTAGCCAGGTGTCCGGATACTTTTGATCACATAGTGTATTTTTCCTTCTAGATAGGAGGGAAATAAAGGGAGTACACTAGGCTGAACCAATAGTCAAGTTTTTTTGAGAGCCGGTTGCGCTGTGGTGATTTTACTTGTATACCCACTGCTATATAAACTGAACAAAAAATCTAATGTGTTGCATTCACATAACTTTCTCTACCTGTTCTGCAATAATCCTGTTCTTACAAAAGATTATTCTTCTACATACATCATGCTAAACGAGATGAACATTAAGTGAATTGGTTCCTTATAAGCAGAAGGGAGATCAGGGAATACACCAGGCTTAAGCGATAGTCAAATCTTTTAAAAGCCAGACGATGTGTGAACAATTGAAGTTCGGTTCGCTTTGCATTTACATAAAAACAAAAGCGTGATAAGAGAAAGGTGACCCCGTTTGAGATTATGCGTTGTCTAAAATTGAAACCAATAATAAGGAATGTCTCGGAAATGCTCAAATCTGTAACAACAACAAAAATGTTTATAACATAAATTGGGAGTTTTAACAAGATATACTTTTTTGTAGAGTAAGTTTTGCCTACCAGTTATGCAAAATTCATTCAGAAGAAATAGGTCTTCAGAAGCTATTCGCAGAAAATTCAGGACATGCATTTTATTTATGATACAAATAGCTTTAATATGTGGTATTTTAATCAAAATCTTTTTGATAAAAACAAACATTTCTCAAATTTTTCCATGTAAATGGTAGTTTTGGGGGGAGGAACTTTCTTGAAAATCTTCGTGTCGCATCCTTGGAAGATACCAAACTTAAATACCAAGACCTCAAAGCATATATTGCTGGTGAAATCTCGGCATCGAATTTTTGGGTGGAATACAATTTGCATGATTATGTTTATAGATTTAGCTACAGGAATATTGATTGCAGCGAGCAAGTAGGTTGTTGACTAGTTATGATGTCGATCCTACGAGTTTTTTTATCTGATTCCTTGTTACACAGGGTGAGGAACTCTCACT
The DNA here is from genome assembly GCA_030762935.1 of Hymenopus coronatus. Lineage (NCBI taxonomy): Eukaryota > Metazoa > Arthropoda > Insecta > Mantodea > Hymenopodidae > Hymenopus > Hymenopus coronatus. The sequence goes on along the minus strand of CM060889.1, from coordinate 41,879,246 downwards.
GTATTCCATTGCCATATGTTATGCAGCTGATACAATCAACGGAATTCATTGTTTTAGTTACAACTTTCTAAGTCCGTTGACACCTTACATATCCTGTTGACAATCTCCAATGTCTGAAACTTAATAAAACGAATAAACGTCACTCGTAACCACCGAAGTATCTTGAACCAACTCATAGTGGATGAAATAATATTGGATGATTATAAAATAACAATTTTCTTAATAAAAACTTAAGAAACATATTTCCATATCTGAGAAAATAGTATTATATTTACATAATCTTCTTTGTCCACTATCATTTGTTTGCATATAGCTTCTGCAAATGATTCTTAGGAAAACGTATTTATCTACTTCATGTTAATTTGAATGAACATTTGTTTAAACCACATATTCTGTTATTACGTACAAGGTGGTTACAGAAAACGGAATCGCCACTATATGGTGACCTTAAAATTCCATACTCTCCATAACCGCTAGAAACAGTTGAATAGCGAAAACCTTTTTAAAAAAATCTGATGTGTTCCATTCACAATTTTTCTAGCCGTTCCATATACAAACTGTTCTTACAAAAAAGTATTCTTTTATCAACACCATAAATACGCTAAAGCGATAGTCCAATCTTTTAAAAGGTTGCTCGCTATGTGAAACAATTGAAGTTCGGTTCGATTTGCATGGTCTCATTTGAGAAAAGTTAGGCAGTTTAAAATTGAAACAATCTCGGAAAACGGTCAACTGTACAAAAAAAATCTATATGACAAATTATGTTTTTTAACGAGATCCACATTTTTTGTGAAGTAAGTCTTCAAGTGCTATACTCAGAAAATTCAAAATATACATTTTTCTATGTAAAAGGTAGTTTGTGGTGAGGGGATTTTCTTGAAAATCTTCGTGTCACATTCTTGGAAGATACTAAACATAAATAGATGTTTAACGGTCTTTTCGTTTAACTATGATGTCCACTGGCAACACAGACACACATGGAACTTTTTCTAAAATTGCTTTCGGACTAGAGGGACCTCAAAACATATGTTCCTGGTGAAACGTCGGCTTCGATTTTGTGGGTGGAACATAGTATCTTCTCTAGCTATTATATACATTGTATGTGCATATATGCTAGAGAGGGTAATATACAAGTACGAAAAATTAAAAAAAAAAAAAAAAAAAAAGGTGTTGTATATTTTGGAAATGGCTGATGCCATAAAAGTTATTTGTAATGGATTCTGTATTTAAAATAGAGCTCCAGTTTTGTGTTTTACGGTTATGTTTACCGCTTACAGTTTACCGTATATACAAATGTTTTTCTTTACAGGCTAATCCCAGAAAATTCAAGATATGCTCAGTATTTTGTTGTAAATATATTACTCGTAAATATATGGGATTTTAATAAAAATCGTTTGGATCACTTTTGTAAAAATTAAAAAATTCGAATTTTTTTCATGTAATCGGTAGTTTAGGGTTCAGAAATTTTCTGAAACCCCTACATGTTACATCTTTCAAAGAATTTTGGATTTCAAATTACCTATTTATTCTAGTTTTCGATTCAAGAGGCCTTTGCAGTGAATTCTTGACATGGAAGAAGAACTGATTGGTGCAAAAGCGAAATCCTATTATTTTAAGAACAAATTTCTCCTAATCACAACACGATTTTAAGAAACAAGGGGGTGTGACATGTCAGTGACGTCACTACCAGCCAGCAAACGCGGGCAAGCGAGAGTAGCAAAGATGCAAACGTGTTTCGTCCAATGACCTCGCATAAGTATAGTCTATTCCATAGCTAACGTATTAGGCGACGACATGAACTGAAATCACGTGATTCTTCTAGTCCAGTCATGGCCCGATGAATTTAAATTACAGTCGCCTAATGCATCTATATTTTACACAGAAAAATAAATTGCTTCTTAAATTCGTATAATACATACAGTTAAAGAAAAGTAAAGCTATTCAATTAGCAATGTTTAAGACTGCCATTAATATGTAACGCTGATTTGCGCCGCAGCCTGTCTCTCTCTCGTTAGCTATGAGACTATTCGCATTCTTTTCGGCCAACAGGATGGAAAGAGAGGGGAAAAACCGGTTCCTGCATCAAGCGGCATTCTTCCCCTTCTTACAAGCCTTAGCCGAAAACAAAACGAATATAGAATATTTTAATAGGCGTCTCACTTGAGAGCTCTGTTCATATTATATGTGAGCGCGCGTACTTCATTGTTCGCACCTCATTGCCGACCACCTACCAGTCCCACTGTCAGTACGGGTGACAGTGAAGAGCGGTGGTGCCAAATACGAAGCACTTGAAACCTTTTGTGTTTCTTACTCTACCGAGTATTATGTGCATGTATATAATACGTAGAGAAGGTATGTATTCCACCCAAAAATACGGTATCGAGATTTCACCAGAAATACATATTTTGAGAAATCCCTAATTAAAAAAAAGGTTTTAAAAAAACGTCCGTGTTTGTGTACCTGTGGACAGCATAACTAAAAACTAAAATTCGGTTAAATTCCAACTTTATAACTTAAGTTCAACATCTTCCAAGGCTGCGATACGAAATGTTCGATTTTTTAAAAAATGGCTATGGCGATTTCGATTAAATTGCCGTATATAAAATATATCTAAATGGTAAATGAAATGTCTATCTTGAATTTCTGGGGAAGAGCCCCCTGAACTGATAAGCCTTAAGTAATGTACAAATATTACACAAAATGTAGTTCTCGTTAAAACACACAACTTATATCATATGCAGATTTTGTTGTTTTTGTAAAAATACCCAATTTCGAGATATTCGCTGTTATTGGTTTCAGTTTTAAAGCATTTAAACTTTGTGTTATAAACGGAAAAACTTAATTTGTTTATATATCTCTTATGTTTTACTCCTGGGAATCGAAAGTGAACGTATTTCAATGAAAATAGCAGCAGTTTTAAAATATTTGACTGCCGCTTTACCCTAATGTATTTCTCTTTTGTGTAATTAAATAACATTTCTGGTAATCTTTATCTTGTCTAGCATTTGTCAGTCTGGGTAGCTCAGTTGATTAGGTGCTGACTTTCTGATCTCAAGAACACGATTCCAAACCCGGTCCAAATCGATGGTTTTTAATGGCTTAAAAGTGACAGCACCATACCAGAGATTTATTGGCACGTAAAAGATTTCCTGTGGGACAAAATGCCAGCACACCGGCGGTGCTGATATGATCCTGACAATTGACAGAGTCGTCAAAGAAACAAATAATTTTTGTTGAAGTAGATAAAAGAATAATGGTTTGTTTGCAGAACACACAACGAAAATCGTGTGAATATAAATCACTTTTTTCTTAAACTACGACAAGTAAAACACATTAAACATGTTAACCGTCTCACTGATACATGATTATAATTGTACACCTTCTGCCCTGTATATCATCACAAACATTTGTGTTTTCCTTCATACATTATACAGGGTTACTACAAAAGAAATAGACAACTTCAACTGCCTGTAAAACAAAAACTATTAGAGATAACAACCTAATTATTTTAGAGGTATGTTGAGAAACTCTCAAAGTTTCGTTTGTTACTATTGGTAACGCTGTAGTGTTTTGTTTGTTGTTGCAGAAGCTGAAATGGCGGAAAATCCTGTGGAAAAGGCATATTGCGTGTTGGAATTTGCTAGAACGCAATTACCACAAAACGCCACCGACTAGACAGTCAATCTATGACTGGTATAGAAAATTCGAGACAACGGGATGTTTGTGCAAAGGGAAGAGCTCGGGAAGACCAAGAGTTTCGGAAGAAAACGTTGAACGTGTTCGTGCTGCCTACATTAGAAGCCCACAGAAATCGACAGGGCAAGCATGCAATTACAAATTCCACAGCAAACTCTATGGAAAATCTTGCGGAAGCGACTGCACATGATGCCTTACAGATTACAGATGTTGCAGTTTCTGAGTGACTTTACGTTACGGCGTGACTTTTGCATCGACAAGTTGCGACATGATGAAGACGATGCTGGTTTTTGTGAGCGCATCATTTCATTTTTGTGGTAACGTGTTCTAAAATGTCGTTGGACAACAGTTGCTGATTGCGTTCTAGCAAATTCCAACACGAAATATGCCTTTTCCACAGGATTTTCCGCCATTTCAGCTTCTGCAATAACAAACAAAACACTACGGCGTTACCAATAGTAACAAACGAAACTTTGAAAGTTTCTCAACATACCTCCAAAATAATTAGGTTGCTATCTCTAATAGTTTTTGTTTTACAGGCAGTTGAAGTTGTCTATTTATTTTGTAGTAACCCTGTATACTCTAGAGAGGATAAGTCAAAAGTAACGGTATCTACATATTTACGAAGCGGCCGTGCAACCAAGGCAGACCGCCGCACGCAGACTCTTTGTGCATCTGACATTTCCTCTGAGAAGGAGATTCGGTCTGGGTGGCTCAGTATGTTAGGCCTTAATCTTCTGATCTTAGTATATCGGTTTCAAATCCGGCCCAGGCTGATGGTTTTTAAAGTTCTTAAAGCTGATTCCCATGTAAAAAAAAAACTTGTGCGGAACGAAATTCCGACACACCAGCGATCCTGGTATGGTCCTGGTTAGTGACACTGTTGTTAACTTTGAGGGATGAGGGGAGAGATCTGCAGGATGATCCGGGTAGCATTGGGTACAAGCATAGATAGGGTCCCTGTTGTTTCAGCGTGAACGTATTCGACGCCACCCGACACCACCACAAGCCCCTAACCCCTGACGGCCCCCATGGAAGTGGCCACTTCGGAAGCGGGTCTTGACTGAGCTGTTCCGACCGACGCCTCTTCAAAGCGTACCTCTACCACCCAGCCCTGCCCGCCGAATACCTTTGAGCCAGATGGTAATAAAAGTGAGACTGTAGGTGCAAGAATTGAGCGAAAGCGATGGTAGCAGAAGAACCACCCTAGCATTCACCCATCTATCCGGAGAACCACGGTGCATGGGGAATTGACGGAGACCTCCCAAATGCGAATCGGAAGATAACTGCAGGTCCACCTAGCTCGGTGAGAGAATTGGTAGTGATCCTCTCCCTACTCTGCAACAAACTATTCTTACAGAAGCGTATTCTTCTATGTACTTCCTCATACGCGAGATAATAATCAGAAAAAAGAGGTTTACCATACATTTTCCTCTAAGTACAAGTCAAACAGGAGAATACCCTAAGCAAAAGCGATACTGAAATATTTTAAAATCTGATCCAGATGAAAAGAAAAACTGTTGACGATGTCTTATTTGATAAAAGTATAACTATTTAAGAAAAAGGATAATATTTTGGAAAAAGTTAACCTCAAAATAAAGTATTTGACATAAACTATGTTTCTACAAGATCTAAATTTTTCTGTGGTAAGAAATTGTCCATCTCTTATAGTTTATCAGCTTTGCAGAAGTCATCCATAATGAAATGAGCTTCACCAGTGGCTATTCCAAGAAAATTCAAGATGTACATTTTATTTGTGAAATAAATATCTGTAGTGTATGATACTTATCAACATCGTTAGAACCATTTTTGAAACAAATTAAACTTCCTAAAATTCTTCCATGTAAAGTGGAGTTTGAAGTGGAAGGATTTTCCTGAACATTTTTATGTCGTATGCTTAGAAGATACTAAACGTAAATACCAAGATTGGTATTTAGTTTTTTAATTATGCTGTTCAGACACATACAGAGACACATAGACCTTTTTCTAATTTTTTTTTTTAGATTTAGGGGACTTCAAAAGGTATATGCCGGTTAAAAATCTCAGTATGAATTTATGGATGGAATATATACTCTATCTACTATATACGTGATAGAAAAAGTATAAAGGTTTAGAAACCGTAGGACGAGATACATTTGCTCGGCGGCTCAAGGAAATAGTTTGTGTGGAGGAAGATTAAGAACCGCCTGAGGGATGTTGAAGGCAACAAACAATTGCGAAGCGCATGGAAAAGATTTTGTTGGAGATATAGTTGCGGCTAAAATCGGAGTTGGTTGGGAGTAATAAATCAAACCTCCATAGGCAGGGCTCGTATGGTTTAGACATGGTACATGGTAGATGATAAAGACGGTTGATAGAAATGGAGTGAAGGTCTGTCCGGCTTGCGAGGAGGTAGAGGATGAATAATCGTCAGTGCAGAGCTTGCCCATCTCTAGGAGAACAACATAATGGAGAGTAAAGTAATTACTGGGTAGAACAGAGGGTTATGATCATGTTTGCCCTAATTAAAGGCCCTTTTCCTCCTTTTCACTTTAGCCACAAATATGCCTTGAGCATAACATCGGGTGATAAGAGCTACGAATAGCGTACTGTTTCCAGAGAATGGTTTACACAAACGTTTCTGGTTGGTAAAAGGATTAAAGTGCTGCATGTCCCTCTTTCATAAACAGTTTCAGATAAACACTATCAAACTATTAATTAGCACGTGTGCTTTGATCTTTGTTTATTGCTGTTTCGTGTGAAACCAACACCTTTTCGCTTCTACCCTCTGATGCAAATAACGAGTATTTTCTACTGTTCCCAAAATATTTAACTGCCTGGCATAAAGCTTAGCTGTAGGTGTGTATTAATTAGGTCACCTGAAATTTCACATATGGCTACTACAAATAGTTTTAGGCTGGTATCCAAGTGTGAGTATTAAGTAATACCTGCCTATACCATCGAGTAACTTATAGCAGGTTAAGATATTTTCAAGTATTGGTCTCAAGTTAACTTCACTCAAACCGTGACCAGTACATAGAATACAAACAGAGACCATGAGTCAAGTAAAACGGGTCTCATGATAGGTTTGCAAGCCCCAGCAGATTGAACAGATGTGGTTTCCGGTAACAGTTCAAATTACTTTTCTTTCGTCCTGCCTTTAATGTATAGGGCTTGCGTTCAGGAGATCTTGGCTCAATTCACGTTAACCACGTAAACTAACCTTGGGTTTCTTCTAGTTTTCCTTGGTTGGTAGGCAAATATGCGAAATATCATTTGATTCATTCCCTTTCATTCCTAAACGGAATATTACAGTTGTGCTTTCGTTTCGCGGTGAGAAGTGTAGGACAGATGGCTTATATCAGATATTCCAATTTTGCTCGACAAGGCTATGCAGTCCTGCACTGGGAGCGGAGAGCAGGCGAACTAACGTGATGAGGCAATACGACTTCACGCATACGTCATGAAATGCTGTACAGTGTGGTTTACTTTACTAGCACGCCGCGTAGTATTCAGTGACAGAGATGGACCGCAAAACGTGTTATTTATAAAGTTCTTAAGATTTGTGACGGAGAAGAAAATATTACAGAAAATGCCTATTATGAATGCCATGAACATGTAGCTTCTTCGGTTAGAATAGACAACGGTATGAAAGATCAGAAAGGAGGGCCGGCTTGAAGAAAATGGGACGAGCAAAATTACGTCACGTCACAATATTGGTAAACCCCTTGCAACAAAGTCGTTTTGGATGACATGAACGAGTGTGTAATTAGAAGAAAATATCAGTAGTACTATAAGGTTAGAAAGAAATCCATTATTGAACTATTGCAAGAAGGAGAATAATTTCTTTGGATGCAAAGGAAAGCATAGGGGATTATTGAAATTTAAAAAGTGTAAACATAAACACAGTTTACTGAGTGAACGCTCTATAGTGGCTCAAAGACCATAATATCATAGAATGCTTTTGGGTCAATAACAGCAAATGACTGGAAAAAACTCGGTTCAGGAGGTGAAAAAAATTCAAGAAATTTGTTGAAATAGAGATGTACTAGTGGAAGAAGAAATGGAAAGGATAATAATCAATCCAGGATTCCACAGCCATGCTGAATCGGCCACTGGATCGGAGACCGACGCGGCAAGTGTGGGAGATATCACGGAATAATGCCAAGCACGAGAGAGAATGAAAGAGATGTACAAATTTATTGTATTTTAATGGATTTAAGAGTATATATGATTGCTTATGATATGAATATTGTAGCACACACAAGGGAAATGCCGTCGTGAACTATCGCTCACGGTTTGCCAACCGGTGTGTATAAGCGGGCAGGGAAGCCTTTACATGTACAAATGGCTGTACCGGTACAGGACTCTACTCGCCTTGGCCGGCTTATACTCACGGATACGCTACAATAGACCTCGGAGCAAGGCAGGAGAAGAGCATAATACATCACTGGGTGAAGGTTATAGCATAAGTGCTTGCATTTCCAGCTGCTTCATTCTGCTCTGATGGCAGTTTTCTTTCACTGCTGACTTTGTTGTATGCTGTAGTGTCGTGGATACTCTGCTGCTCTTCTACGCGTACCCAAACTTATTATTTATTTATTTATTTATCCTGGTTGGAGTTAAGGCCATAAGGCCTTCTCTTCCACTCTACTAGGCAATACCTTAAACTGAACACAACAATGATACAATGAATAAAAGAATAACGAACAAAAACAATTCTATACAGCTTAATAAAAACATATATAAAAAGGTGCAACAAATATACTAAAATGAAAAGAAAAAAATCTGATGTGCACCATTCACATGACTTTCTCTATAACCCTGCAACAAATTATTCTTAAAAAACTTATGCTTCTATTTACTTTATGCTAATCAGAAAAAAATAGCAGAAATAGACTTATTACTTGCTTCCTTGTAAGTAGAAGCGAAATAAGGGACTACCATAGGTTAAAATGATAGTCAAAAGCTGGTTGCTATGTCAATGAAGTTCCTTTGTTCATATGGATAGGTGTTGACAAGTTCCTGTATGAGAAAAGTATAAATTTTTCATAGCAGAAACCAAAAATAAGGAATGTCTCAAAAACGACGAACTCACAAAAAAATGTATATAACATAAATTGTGTGTTTTAACGTGCTCTACATTTTTTGTGTAGTAAGTTTTTGCCCATCTCTTACGGTTTAGCAGTTATTCAAAATTCAGTAAAATTCATCCAGAATTAACTACTCTTCAGAGGCTATTCCCAGAAAAGTCAAGATATACATTTTATTTGTCAAGTAAATATGTTTAATATACGAAATTTTAATTAAAATCGTTAGAGCCATTTTTGAGAAAATCAATATTTTCGAAAAAAGTTCCATGTAAAGAGTAGTTGGGGGTTGGGGGATTTTTCTCAAAATCTTCGTGTCGCATCCCTGAAAGATACTAAACTTAAATACCAAGTTTGGTACTTTACCGACTTTTCGTTTTTGAGTTATCGTGTTCACAGACACACGGATACACTGACACACGGACACACACACACACACACAGACCTTTTTGTGAAAATGTTTTTTTTTTTTTATATTGGGGACCCTAAAACATAAAGTAAAAAACTGTAAACAAAATTATTTTAAGTGAAATATTCCTGTAGGTTGAAACACATATTAATGATATTTACAATTGAAATGCATATTACTTGCTAGCACATACAATATTAATAACTATAAATGAAAGTAGTGCTGCATTTATCAAATTAATACAGCAGATTAGGTTTGATTACAAATGTATGCCCCAATTTTTTCCTTGAACATTATAACGCTCCGGCAGTCCCTTACGTCTTCAGGGAGGGAATTCCAAAGACGAGCTAAATCTATTGTAAAAGATGATGAATAGAAGGTTGTATGATGAGCAAGTATAGCAAGAAGGAAAGAGTGTTGTGAGCGAGTATCTCGATTATGACAGTCAGAAAGATATTTGAAGCGAACATTTAAATAGTTTTGGAATGCGAGAATGAAGGAGTTGATAGACAAATGATAAAGAATGCCATTTTCTTCTATCCCTAAGCTGGGGCCATTTAAATGTTTGGAGCGATGGTGTAACGTGATCGTTACGTAGATGCTTGCTCCAAAGAAAGAGGAATTTTGTATAATTGGTAAACCAAAAGTTGAGAGCGGAAATGTAGGTACTAAAGAGTAAAGTTTTTACTTCAACCAGACTTCTTAACTTTTGTATGTAAGACACTTTAAAAATAAAAATCTGATGTGTACCATTCACATGACTTTCTCCATATCCCTGCAACAAATAATTCTTAAAAAGCTTATACTTCTATTTACTTTATGCTAATCAGAAAAAATTAGCATAAATAGTCTTATTACTCGCTTCCTTGTAAGTAGAAGCGAATTAAGGGACAACCGTAGGTTAAAGTGATAGTCAAAAGCTGGTTGCTATGTCAATGAAGTTCCTTTGTTTATATGGATAGGAGTTGACAAGTTCCTGTATGAGAAAAGTATACTTTTTCATAGCGGAAACCAAAAATAAGGAATGTCACAAAAACGACGAACTCAACGAAAAAAATGTATATAACATAAATTTTGTGTTTTATAGTGCTCTACATTTTTTGTGTAGTAAATGTTTGTCCATCTCTTACGGTTTAGCAGTTATTCAAAATTTAGTAAAATTCATCCAAAATAAACTACTCTTCAGAGGCTATTCCCAGAAGATTCAAGATATACATTTTATTTGTCAGGTAAATATGTTTAATATACGAAATTTTAATCAAAATCGTTAGAGCCATTTTTGAGAAAATCAAAATTTTCGAAAAAAGTTCCATGTAAAGGGTAGTTGGGGTTGGGGGGATTTTTCTCAAAATCTTCGTGTCACATCCCTGGAAGATACTAAACTTAAATACCAAGTTTGGTATTTTACCGACCCATCGTTTTTGAGTTATCGTGTTCACAGACACACGGACACACGGACACACACACATACACACACACGGACCTTTTTGGAAAATGCTTTTTTTTGGGATATTGGGGACCCTAAAACATATATTTCCGGTGAAATCTCGGTATCGAATTTTTTGTTGGAGTGCAATACTTTCTCTATACAATATGTACATAGTGCGTATGGAGAAAGTAAAACTCTGATGTGTACCATTCACATGACTTTCTCCATATCCCTGCAACAAATAATTCTTAAAAAGCTTATACTTCTATTTACTTTATGGTAATCAGAAAAAATAGCAGAAATATTCTTATTACTCGCTTCCTTGTAAGTAGAAGCGAAATAAGGGACAACCGTAGGTTAAAGTGATAGTCAAAAGCTGGTTGCTATGTCAATGAAGTTCCTTTGTTTATATGGATAGGAGTTGACAAGTTCCTATATGAGAAAAGTATACGTTTTTCATAGCGGAAACCAAAAATAAGGAATGTCACAAAAACGACGAACTCCACGAAAAAAATGTATATAACATAAATTGTGTGTTTTAAAGTGCTCTACATTTTTTGTGTAGTAAGTTTTTGTCCATCTCTTACGGTTTAGCAGTCATTTAAAATTTAGTAAATTCATCCAGAATAAACTACTCTTCAGAGGCTATTCCCAGAAAATTCAAGATATACATTTCATTTGTCAGGTAAATATGTTTGATATCGGAAATTTTAATCAAAATCGTTAGAGCCATTTTTGAGAAAATCAAAATTTTCGAAAAAAGTTCCATGTAAAGGGTAGTTGGGGGTGGGGGGATTTTTCTCAAAATCTTCGTTTCGCATCCCTGGAAGATACCAAACTTAAATACCAAGTTTGGTGTTTTACCGACTTTTCGTTTTTGAGTTATCGTGTTCACAGACACACGGACACCAGACACACGGACACACACACACACACACGGACGTTTTTGTGAAAATGCTTTTTTTGGATACTGGGGACCCTAAAACATATATTTTCGGTGAAATCTCGGTATCGAATTTTTGGTGGAGTGCAATACTTTCTCTATACACTATGTACATAGTGCGTATGGAGAAAGTAAAAATAGACAGATATAAATATGCAGTTATTGAAAACATTAAATTAGTTATGTAAATGATGTATTGATCTTAATATGATTTATTGTGTAATTTAAAATGTTTTGTTTTGTTTATTTTTGTTGTTTTTTACTTTTTTAGTTTAAGGTCCTTTAACCTGTTTGGTCATGTCAGACGCAGAATGAAATCGACCAAATGGTGCTCAAATAATCTCGCGGTACAAGTTAATCGACTTTCGATTTCAGCATAAGGAGAATAAAAGCAAAACAAAAACAACACAAAAAAAAACTTATCCGGTTAACTCATCCTAAGCGAGATTCAAACTTGCGACCTCTTGAATGTGAGGCAGACACGTTGCCCCGACATTACCGAGGCGGGAAATGTAGATTTTAAACCAAATGCATTTCACAGTTGACACAGATACCCACAATTAAATATTAAGATTAAACATCATTGTCGTATTTTGCTTCACAGCAAATGATGTATATAACATAAATTGTGTGTTTTAACGTGCTCTATAGTTTTTATGTTGTAAGTTTTTGTCCATCTATTACAGTGTAGCAGTTATGCAAAATTCTGTAAAATCCATCCAGAATAAAGTAGTCTTCAGAGGCTATTCCTGGAAAATTCAAGATCTTATTTGTCAGGTAAATATCATTAATATACGATATTTTTATTAAAATCGTTAGAGCCATTTTTGAGAAAATCAAAGTTTTCGAAAAATGTTCCATGTAAAAGGTAGTATGGGTGGGGGGATATATCTCAAAATCTTCGCGTCGAAACTGGAAGATACTAAACTTAAATACCAAATTTGGTGTTTTACCGACTTTTCTTTTTGAGTTATCGTGTTCACAGACACACGGACACACACACGAACTTTTTTCTGAAAATGCTTTTTTTGGATACAGGGGACCCTAAAATATATTTCCGGTGATATCTCGATTTCGAATTTTTGGGAGGAGTGCAATATCTTCTTATATACTATGTATATAGTACGTGCAGAGAAAGTAAAAAATGTAAATTCATTTTAAAAATTACTTTTATAAAGAGGTGTACGTGTATATATGTCTGTGGCTGGCATAACTCAAAAGCAGAAAGAAAGTTAAATACCAAACTTGTTTTTCAGAGATTCGACAGGCCGCGCCGTGGCCGAGTGGTCAGACCACTCGCCTCTCACCTAGAGATTCGACACAAGGATTTTCAACAGAATTTCCTCACCCGAACTGACCTTTACCTGCATGGAAAATGTTCCTTATTCTTTTATTTTCTCAAAAACTACTGTAACAATTTTGATTAAAAACTCATATGTTTAAAGCATTTACATGAAAAATAAAATATATAACTTGCATTTCCTGCAAATGCCCTATGAATTTCACTTCATTCTGAATAAATTGTGTATGTCTGGTAAACCGTTAAGAGATATACACATAAAAATGTAGATATGACTAAAATACACAAGTTATCTCAAATTCTTTTGTGCCATTAATCACTACAAAGATAATTTGTGTGAATTCTGAACCTATATCTGAAATATTTCTCGCGATCATGCAAAGAGTATGGAGTTCCAAAGCTATTACACAGCTTTTTAAAATCTGACTATCGCTTTAGCCTATTGTATCCTTCTTACACCTATAACTAAATAAATCCACGTTTGAGTGTGGGGATAGCGTGTCTACCTCACATTCAAGAGGTCGCGATAGGGTGAAGTGCCCACATAAGATTAGAGGGGGTCACTTTTCCTGAGAACTTTAAACTCCATAGAACCTGAGATCATTTGAGCAAAATTTTAGCGATTTCATTCATCATCCGATATAACCAACCAGGTTAACTGACGTTAAGCTATAAAAATATACATAATAAAATAAAATGAAAAAATTAAATGCGTGAATGATCAATGAATGTTTTACTTTCTCTACTGTGCACATAGTCAGTAAATAATATATTGCATTCCATCCAAAGATTTAATACCAAAATGTCAATTTTTAGCTCCCCTTAATAAAAATAAGTATTTTTAGAAAAAGGTCCGCTCGCGCCCATATGAGCGCGCGCATGCCTGTGTACAGAGTAACTCAAAAACGAAATCTCGGTTAAATACTAAACTTGAATAATTCAGTTCAAATCTTCCAAGAATACTATACGACTTTCAAGAAAATACCCCATCCTAAACTACCCTTTACTTGGAAAATATGTCCGAACATATTTATTTTAAAATGATTGTCGATTTTAATAAAATACCATGTGTTTAATATATTTTCATTACATATCAAATGTAAATCTTGAATTGTTTAGGAATGTTCTATGAAATCCTCTTCATTTTGAATGATTTTTGCATAACTGGTAAACCGTAAGAGGTAGACAAAATCTTGCTACAAAATAAAACTCTCATAAAGGCACATGCTTTTTTTTTTTTTTATTTGTCGTGGTGGAGTTAATACCATTCTAAAATTGGAAGTCATTTGTTTTCTTTTCGTCTGGTCATGGAAAGAGAACAGATTTTCAATTCCATCACATAGTGTTTAGCACTTGTAAGATTTGACTATCACTTAACTCTGCTGATTTGTACTTACAAGAATATGTATAATAAACACTTGTAAATATTTATCTCAAATAACACAAAGTAGATAGAATAATAAACACATTATTTTAATTATTGTTCCATTTATACCCCACCTTTAACTACAATGGCGTAGCGGCGGTCTTTTATTTTTGGAGCATGTTGCCTCATTTGATTTTTTTTTTGTTGGTTTCTGTAAATGTTAACACAAATTGTATCATTTTATACATTGTAAAGTAAGAGCTGAGGCTTTCTTGAGACGTATTAGCTCTAAATGTTCTCGGGCTTCTAGCCAACTAAGTACATGGATCGACCCCAACATTTCGAAGATGTACATCATCTTCATCTTCATCTTCAGGGAAAGCTGACAACTTTAATGTGTGTATTTGTAGTGCCCAAGTGAAGCTAGCATCTAATTGGTTCGCATGACTTTTATTTTAATCAGTTTACCCTGAAGACGAAGCTGATGTACATCTTGAGATGTTGGAGTCAACCCATGAAGTTGCCTGTCTAGAAGCCCGAAAACACTTATTTCATACATTGCATCACACTCATACCTATTCACACTCTCATTCATACTTCAAGACTCTGGGGAGAATAGGGAATAACCTTGGCCAGAGGAAAATCCTCAATCCCAAAAGGGAATCAAACCGGCTTTCCTCGCACAGGCAAAGTTTTATCTTGATTAGAAAGAAGTAGATCGAAGTATAAGCTTTTGAAAGAATAGTTTATGAAATATTGAGTAGAGAAATCCATGTGAATACTACACTTCAGGTTTCTAGAATACTAGCACACATACTTTGAGTTGACATAGAAACTTATGCCATTATTTTATGTTTTTCGTCGTCTTATTCCTCTCTGTCAATGTTGCGATTCTTTTGTTGTACATACTTGACAAGTGAAAGTCTGAAATAAGGTGACCCATATAGATAAAACGAGAAAGCGGGGCAACCTTTGGCTTTCGCGATAAAAGTGTTGTCTGTCCTTTCCAGTAAGTGTATATCTGGTTTTTACTTTGTTTCTTATCTAGCTACTCATTTCTTAGGAATTCTGAGAAAGAGTTTTTGTCTGGTCTTTTCAAAACAGTTTTCCACCATTCACTTCGGACACTTCAGCGTAAATATGTATTGATTGTGATACCTGTATCGTTTTAATACCAATTCGTTATGCTTGCGTCCTTTACCGAGGAGTACAGACCCATAACAAATATTCATTCAAAATTTTCTGGCACTAAAACATTTTCCCAAAACAATACATATTTTCTGCCTCCAAGGGGTTGTTTCAGTTCCTCTCTTGCATGCTCTACAATCTAGTTATTCTGAAGCATTCCCATTACATTAAGTTAATATATCTTAGTAGCGTGTCTTATGAGAAAAGCAGTTATTGTTCTCAGTTGAAATCTGTTACATTTAAGTGATGGTCAACTCCGGAGTACAATGGTTCTACGGTTACTTGTTTCCAAAATTTTTAGCATCTGAGTTGTTCAAAAAATCCTCGTGGAAATTAATCTTGGTGATATATTAATCAAAAAAATTTTATGAGTCCATTCACGTAGCTTTCTCTACCTGTTCTACAAACAAACTTGTTATAAAATATCTTCCACTTATGCTAATCGAGATATAAATTAGCAAAATGGTATTATTGCTTACTTTTTGCTTAGTTGAACTGAAATAAAGGAATACGCTTGACTAAGGTGATATTTAAAAGCTGTTTTTGCTATGGAATTGTTAAAACTTGCTTCTTTGTATAGCCAGTTGTAAAACCAAAGAAAATGGACGTCTTGCTGTTTAAAGAAAAGTATAAATATTTTAAATTTGAAACCAATAAAAAGTAATATATCAGAAATGGTTAATTTTAGAAAAAATATTATATGTTTTATCAAGACCTGCATTTTCAGTGTAATAGGTTTTTGTCTAATCAGTTTTCCAGTTGTGTGTAAACTCATAATAAAGAGGACTTCAGAGATTTTCAGGAAATTTAAGATAACTATTTTTTGTCTCGTAAACATCGTTATTATACAATATATTATCCAAAATCGTTAGAATCATTTTTGAGAAATAACAATTTTCGAGAATGTTTTCCATGAAAAGGCTAGTTTGGTGTGGGGATATTTTTTGAAAATTTTCGTGTCGCATTCTTAGGAGATAATAAGCATAAATACCAAGTTTGGTATTTAACGGACGTTTCGTTTTTAGTTATGCTGTCCACAGACACACATACATTGACCATTTTATAAAGTGATTTTTTTTGGATTCAGAGGGTCTCAAAACATATATTTCTAGTGAAATCTCGGTATCAAATGTTTGGGTGGAATACAATACTTTCTCTACCTACTATCTACATTGTACACACGTGCTAAAGAAAGTTAAAATAGATGCAACTTAAATTTGACAGTTTTTGCTATGGGTTATATTAACTATTTTATTATTGTTATGAATACTTGTGTTTTTAATTACCTTAATGCTCTCATTTAGTGATTTCATACATATACAACCTATTAAAAATATTCTCAGAAATAATGTGAACCATCCAAAATGGCTCAAAAGATTTAGATTTAAAAGCATATCTTAAATATAGTTTTGTGATGAATGTATATCTTGAATCTTCAGGCAATAGCGCCTGAGGACTTCTTTGTTCTAATGATTTTTTGTAACTGGTAAACCGCAAGAGACAGAGACGAAAACGTAGATCACGTTTAAACACACAGTTTACCATTACAGAGATATTGCTTCTTATTGGTTTCAAGTGTTCAAATCTTACACTTTTCGCTAATGGTAAGTTGTAATTCATTTATCTCTCTCTCTCTCTCTGTCTCACTCTCTCTCACTCTCTTTCTATCTTTCTCTATCTTTCTCTCTCTATCTTTCTCTCTCTATCTTTTTCTCTCTCTTTCTCTCTCTCTCTCTGTCTCATTCTCTCTCTGTCTCTGTCTCTCTCTCTTTCTCTCTCTTTCTTTCTCTCTCTCTTACTCTCTCTCTTACTCTCTCTTTCTCTCTCTCTTACTCTCTCTTTCTCTCTCTCTTTCTCTCTCTTTCTCTCTCTTTCTCTCTCTCGTTCATGCAAAAAGAACTGAAATTCAAACCTATGACATAGTTACCGGTTTTAAAAAGATATGGCTATCTGATTTGCCTACTGAATTCCTGTTAATCAACAACAAAATGGCATTTTATCTGTATTAACAAGAAATAGAAGAATGAGCTTTTGCAATAGTGAGTTAAGAATGCCATATAGGTATAAAGTAAACTCTTCTACCATTAAACCAACTGGTAGTCACACTTAAAGACTCTATGGAGGATGGGGAATGATTCTGGTCAAAGAAAACTGTTCCCTCTAAACCGGGAATCGAACCCGGTACCTCAGATTTGAAAACCCAGAGCGCTGACCACTCGTCAGTATAGTAAGGGATGCTCCATTTGATGCAGTATCACATGTATATACTTAACTGGCAAGAACAGAACGAACTGCTACGCCTTGGCACAGTTATTAATAAAATGTGCCGCAATGTTGGTAAAGTGTGAAAATAATAGGCAGCGGAAGGAAGGAAGGATGCTGCAGGTCGTTCCTGTTCATTGTTATGTTTTCACTTTTAACCCGTGCAAGAACAAAGGCTTAGCCTCTAGCTAGAAGAGATCTTAGCACTTGTAAAAGAGATGCACGAACCTGATTTCAGAGATCGCGACCCTTCTGTCACGTGACACTCTTTGTGTGAAGCTCGAGCTTCAAAGAAAAGAAAAAAAAGTCGATATTTGCTCACTATTCCAAGGAAAAGAAGCTTCTTAATGGAAACTGCCAGCTTTTTTTGTGTTGACTGTCGAAGAGTACATTTAGATTTGTAATGCCCCGGTTTCGTATGGTATCCAGCATGGTTCATGGAGATGTTACAAATTTTCAGAGATGACGGAGTAGGACGAGAACATCTATTTTAGGTAAAGGGGTTTTGAAATGGTTTTGAATCTCAAAAAAATATTTTTTTTAAAAAATGGTGTTAAATAGGTTTATGTTTATATGCCTGAGCTACTATTTAACCTTTGAATAGATATTTCGTAGACAGAGCATCTTTTACATACCTGCCACGCTTCCACTTTAAATTGGTTTTCCTCCAAACTGCATTTCATTTGCTTTATATTTTCTCTACATGTGTCTACTATATGCATAGTATTGTATCCCTCCCAAAAATTCGATAATACCTCGGAAATATACCTATGTTTTTAGATAGCCGAGTCCAAAAAAAATAAGCATTTTTAGAAATATGTGTGTTTATGTGAGTCTATGGACAGCATAGCTCAGAAATAATGTTAAATAATTAAATACCAAACTTGGTGTTTATGTTTGGTATCTTACGAGGATGCTATGCTGTCCACAGACACACATGAACCCTTTTCTAAAAAAAAATCATTTCTTTGGACTCAGGTCACTTCAAAATATATATTTCCGGTGAAATATAGGTATTGAATGTTTGGGTGGAATACATACTTTCTCTGTCCACTATGTACACCATGGACAAAAAAAAATGAGTCATGTCTTGAACGCAAACTAATCTAAGTCCTACAGGGCACAGCGCCTTGTATACACCATCCACGATCAATTGTGTAGTGGCAGCGACAATTGTCAGAGATTCCAAATCTTAATATTACTAACCCATATGATCAATAATCATAATAAAATACATAACTTAAGCTTCTTCAGCAACAAATCATCAATATTAGCTAAACATATTAATGACACATGATACAGTTGGGATTGTACAGCATTACTTAACTTGGCACTTTCCATGTTGAGTTCACCATAGCACTGTGGCAAAACGTAGGTTAATCCTCTGCTGAGGGTGGCAGTTTCGCTTCTCGCATCTAACATCCCCCCTTCTCTTAATGATTTTGAATCAAAACATAGCGTCTATTTGATTTATACATACTTATTTATACATGTCATTCGATACAGTTAATAATATGATAGTCTTTATGATGCTTCTTTAAACATTTATTCTACCGAACAGAAATATGCTGCACACGAAAGCACGTGGTGCAGAGAATGGTGAGCTAACCTCTCAGGCACGAACAGTTCTCTCTCAAAGAAAAATAATGGAATCTATAGGTAGGAATTACAGATGACTTCGCAGGATAGCAACCGAGTTAAATTGGAATCGGAGAAATCCAAGCTTTTGGAATTCCCTGACGAAGACCACAGAGTCAATATATCTGTAATAACCATCATCGAGAAAGTTTCAAATCTTCTATAAGTAGGAACATTTTTTTTTTCAATACACCCTTTTCACAAACCGGTCCAACAGAAAAATGTCAAACGCAACTGGAATAACGCATTTTCTTCCACACATACTTTGGAAAAGTGATTGTGTATCGTCCAAAGAGGTCCCGATACGATGCAAAATACATGGCTTCACAATTCCATCATGGTCCGGTATCTGTATCGTGTTGGGGCTGGATATCAAGGGACGGTCTAGGTCTACTGTGGCAGCTTGATGATATACTGAACGTTGAGGATGAGATATCCTAATGGAATTGTTGAATTTGTGCAGGATAAGCATCCTGTTCACACATTTCGAAAGTTTCAAATTGGTTTTCAGAGAGGCAGGATATCAGAGTGGCTGACTGGCCTCCCTGTTCAACAGATTTAAACCCTATTGGGAGTTTGTGTTGAGTAAAAAGAAGTTGCGCTCCAATTTACCTGTAGATGAGCGAAGGACAAAAGATGGCTTCTGGGCACAAATTTAAGAAGCCTCGGATTTTGAATCTTCTTGTCCACATTACCGCAAGCACTTTGTCTATGCCCCAAAGATTGAGTGTAATACGGGCTGAGGGTTCATACACATGATATCAATTATGTTTAGTTTTTGTGTTTTAGTTTCAGAAGATAAAAGTTTTTTTATTTACACTTATTTTTTTAGTTACTTAAACGAGTGCTAGTAGAATGTTTTGTGTGCTGAGATAAGCACAGAACATCAAATGCCACAATTATATTAATTGTACATATCGAGTTATAAAATTTAAAAAAAAATGACAAGCAGCGCGATATTTTAACCTAGAAACTTATGACTACAAGCAAGGCCTTCTGAACTTCTCAGCTACTGTAATGTTCTGTGAATCTAGTTTCAGTACTCATAAGTTAACCATTGCGCTGTCAGATCATTGCAAGTTCTTTCGTGTGCATTGTGAATACAGCTTTTACGAAGATATGCGAAGTTCTTCGATCAACACATGGAAGCTGTGGATAATCTATTATTTGTACACAGCATCAGTGTACAGTGCTCATAGATAGAGAAAGTAGATATGAATTCCACCCACAAATTCCATACCAAGATTTCACCGAAACAATACATGTTTTGAAACTCTCTGATCCCAAAAAAAAAAAAAAAATGATTTAGAAACATGCCCGCGCGCGTATGTGTGTGTGTATGTGTGTGTGGTATTGTTGTTGTTGCTGTGAGCAACGCAACTCAAAAACTGGTTAAACACCACAATTCAGTATCTTTCAAGGATGCGACATGAAGATTTTCAAGAAATCCCCCACATTCAAATAACATTTACATGGAACATTTTTCTAACATTTTTATCTTCTCAAAACTGGCTGCAACGATTGTTATTAAAATTACATTGTTTAAGATATTTTCTTGACAAAAAAAAAGTATATCTTGTATTTTCTGTAAATAGTCTCTAAAAATCTCTTCAATCTGGAAGACTTTTGTATAGCTCTAAACCGTAAGAGATAAACAAAAACTTACTACACAACAATGTAGATCTCATTAAAACACACAATTTATGGTCATTTTTCTGTAGAGTTAACGTTTCCAAGATATTATTGTTATTGGTGTTATTTTTAAACTACCTAAACTTTTCTTAAGCGGGAGTCAACTTTCGTTTCATCTCTGTTGTTTTATTCCCGGAAATTCAAAAGAGAACAATATTTCAATTGGTTCACATAGCGATAGATTTTAAAAGATTTGACTATTGTTTTAGCCTAGTTCATTCCATTATTCCCCTTCTACTTACAAGAAAGCAAGTAATAAGACCATTTATGCTAGTGTTGAATTCGATTAGCATGATGTAGATAAATGAATAATCTTTTGCAAGGGAAGTTTGTGGAACTGCTAGAGAAATTCATTTGAATGGAACACATCAAATTTCAATTTATTCCGTCCCAAAAGTAATCCAGCTCGATTTATAACAATGACAATGATCCCTTGTGAGTCACGCCTCTTCCTCTCCCCCTTCTTTCGTTTTCATGCAGCAGTATTTGTATTTTTTTTTTCGTATTTATGTGAGATATAATATAAATTTATTAACGGTAAAAATTAAACGTAATGTAAGGACATAAATATTTCCCCACATATGATATTTGAAAATCACAGGACCTCACCCCCCCAATTTTTTTTAATCTAGTCACGCCCATGGGGTAAAACACCATGTTTCAGTAAAAGAAAAGCCCTTCATATGCATGACAGTAATAATCAAAGGGACTGTAGAAATTAAAAAAACAACCCAAAAAAAGGGAAAGCAGCGCAGGCAACTTAGCCCTTTATGTTTTACCATGACCCCTGGGGAGGGACGAGGGGAGAGTCACCTGAGGGGCGATTAGTTCCGGATGACAATGGGTACAAGCGTGGACAGGAACCTTAATATTTTCTGTTTGAATGCATCCAATGACGCCCAACCCTACCCACGAATCCGCGGTCCCATTTAGAGACTTATCCTGACCGATACCAGGGAAGAAGTATCTATAAAACGTACATCTACCGCCCAGCCGCAACTTGCCGAACAACGTGAGCTTCAACCATGAAACAATGACAGGGAAGTGATGAAAGCAGGAAATTCGGGGGATTTAGTGAAAGTTTCCAGCATTCGGCTGATGACCTTGGGAAACTTCCTGAAAAAAATCAAATTGTACCCACGACCTCTCGATTGCGAGTCGCACACACCTCCCTGGGTTCGAGAAGAGTAATCTATGTTAACATTTGAGCGAACAGGTTGAATGCAATATTCTTTAACATGGATTTAGAGTTGCTTGAGGCTAAATTACCTATTTAGTTTATTCTCCTCAAGATTCACTCCTCCCTCCCTCCTGCAGCAGCTGCAGGCCACTTTATCCACCGTGCCGTCGAGGTAAGGAATAGTTTTATCATTTGCGTCACGAGGGAACAAAGCAGAAGTTCCTGCAGACCGTCTTTGTGTCTGAGGAAGTATCTGCTCTGGCATGAAATGTCTTTCACGTCTCCAGGACGCCACTGCGTGGTATTGACAAGAGTCGTCTGGAAGTGTGAAGGTAGATAATGGCGGGTAGAATCTGGGTCATTAACGGATCGGGTTATGTGGAGAACGTGATAATAACACGTTACAGCACCATACTTAGGTGCCATAGCAACCACTTCTTTTTTTCCCTCAATATGAGCTGTTATACAGGATTCGCCGCCAGTTTTCCATTAAAACAACTTGCTCTTAACAAAACACAAACGAAAATATCTGGTGTGTTCCATTCACATTATGTTCTCAAAGCTTATTCTTCTTTGTACTTCATGCTAACCGGGATAAACACTAACAGAAATGGCCTATATACTTTGAAAGAAGAAGAGAAATAAGGGAATACACCAGGCATAAAGTATTAGCCATTTTTTTTTACTTTCTCTATACGTACTATGTACATAGTGTATAGAGAAGGTATTGCACTCCACCCAAAAATTTGATACCGAGATTTCACGGAAATATATGTTTTAGGGTCCCCTGTATCTAAAAAAAGTATTTTCAGAAAAAAGGTCCGTGTGTGTCTGTGTGTCTGTGAACACGATAACTCAAAAACGAAAAGTCGGTAAAATATCAAACTTGGTATTTAAGTTTTATATATTCCAAGGATGCGACACGAAGATTTTCAAGAAAATCCCCCAACTCCCAACTACCCTTTAAATGGAACTTTTTTCAAAAAAGGTATTACCTGACAAGTAAAACGTATATCTTGAATTTTCTGGTAATATCCTCTGAAGACCACTTTATTTTACATGAATTTTACGGAATTTTGCATAACTGCTAAACTGTAAGAGATGGACAAGCTTACTGCACAAAAAAAAATGTAGGGCACGTTAAAACACACAATTTATGTAATATACACTTTTTTCGTGGAGTTGATCGTTTTTAGATATGCCTTGTTTTTTGTTTCAGCTTTGAAAAAGTTATATACTTTTCTCATACAGGAGTTTGTCAACTCCTGTTCATACAAAGGAACTTCAGTCACATAGCAACCGGCATTTAACTATCGCTTCAACTTATGAACTCCTTTATTTCTCTTCTACTGTCAAGGAAGCAAGTAAACAGACTATTTCTGGTTATTTTTTCTCGATCAGCATGAAGTAAATCGAAGCATAAGCTTTTTAACAATAATTTATTACAGATATGTAGAGAAAGTCATGTGAATGTAAAAGCGATGGCTATGTGATTAAAATTATTTCTCTTACATAGCCAAGAGTAAAACAAAAGAACCAGAAATGTTAAATCTCTTTTTGACAAAAGTTTAAGTATTAAAACTGAAACCAATAAGAAGGAACATCTCGAAAGTGGTCAACTGCACGAAAAAATGTATAGGTAAATGTTTGTGGTATAAATTGTGTGTTTTAACAAGATCTACATTTTTTGTGTAGTTAGTTTTTGTGTATCTCTTCCGGCTTATCATTTATGCAAAAGTCATCCGAAATGAAGAGTTCTTCAGAATATGTTCCCAGAGAATTCAAGATAGATATTTTTTCGCCATGTAAATATCTTTAATATACGGTAGTTTAATAAAAATTGTTAGAAACATGTTAGAGGGAAAAAATCGTATTTTCCTCCATTTAAAGGGTATTTTAGGGTGGGGGATTTTCCTGAAAATCTTCGTGTCGTATCCTTTAAAGATGATTTATTTAAATATGAAGTTTGTATTTAATCGAGTTTTTGTTCTTGAGTTATCCTGTTCACAGACATACACACACAAACACTGATTTTTTTTTTAAAAATGATTTTATTTATTTTTATTTTTTAATACAGAGAACCCTAAAATTAATATTTCCAGCAAAATCACGATATGCATTATCTATGTACTACGTATGAATTAGAGATTGGCAGTAAGAAATCATGAAATAGTTTTACGAGTGTTAAGCATTTCCATGTACCCTCGTACACTGTTCTGGTTATCACTTTCCTTAAGCACAATTTCTGTGACAGTTGTTCATTTTAGTTGCACTGAATTTACTTTGTTCGCTGTATTCTATTTGCTATTTTAATTAACAGTTTTGGTTTCGCATGTATTCAAAATATATTCTAAGTCCGCGTTTATTCTCTGTCAAGCTCGCTAACTTCACCCTTCACTTGTAGATAGATTCACTAAAAGTTTTCTCACTCTCTTGAGCAACTTTATCCACTTGCATGCATCTTATAAATATTAGTCTTTAGCACATTTCTGACACGTCGGATAGCATGTCTGCTTAGCGATTGTCTGGTATAAAATGAAGATTCTTCTCTGCTTATAACAGATACTGAAACCTTCGCAACTGTCTATTCGTGATTGGTGAATTATCTTTCTGCTAATGGTTTAGTTCCTCTCTGGCTCTCTTGAATCCTTAATCATCAACTTAGCTTAGATTGACGGCTGTGTGCTGCTTGGCGAAGTTATTAACTCTTGGAATAAGCCTAAATGAACCATAGATTCGAAAAGATTTTCCCTCCCTTGCTTTTGAATACCACAAAGTTACGCAACAGTTTCTACCCAAAAATTCGATAGGTACCGAAAATTTCACCAGAAATAAATGAGGACTCCGGAATTATAGAAAAAGAATTTTTATAAAAAGATATATGTGCATTTGTGTGTGCGTGTGCATGTGTACGTCTGTGGACAGCATAACCAAAAAACAAAAATTTGGCGGAATATTGGAGTAACAGTATTGGTATTTAAGTTTAGTGCCTTCCAAGGATGCGGCTCGAAGGTTTTTAGGACAATTCCCCATCTCAAACTGCCCTTTTCATGGAAGATTTTTGATTCTATCAAAATGATTCTGGTTTTAATTAAAATACCGTGTATTAAAGATATCTACACGACAAATAAACGTAGGGGCTTTCTTGGCCATGAAGTCCTCTTCATTCTAGATAGTTTTTGCATAACTATGAACCGTAACAGAAAGACATTACTTACTTCACAAAAATGTATTTACTTTTTTTTTTAATTAACCATTTCCGAGATATCCCTTGTTATGTGCTTCAAGTTTGTAATAATTATACTGTTTTCAAACGAAAAGTTGTCATCTGTTTCATATCTTCTTTTTTTTTTCTTCTTTTTTTTTTGTGGTCGACTTACCCTCCTCGTATTTAGGACTGCCACCCCCCTAGAACTTACAAGCGCATGCCTAGGGGTCAGAAGCCTGTCGGGGAGCCAACGGCACGAAACCAATAATGGAGAACCTGGAACGAGTGGTCGGTCCGTGAGCGTGAAGAACTGGATGATATGAAATGCAAACGAAGTGGGTGATAGGAAAGGTGATAATGGAGTAATTGGTGGAATGAGTGGCGGGAGAAACCGTAGGGCCCGCCCAGATGTCGCTTCGTCCACCACAAATCTCACATGCGGACACATGGGATTGAACCCGGGCCGCATAGGTGAAAGTAGAGCGGACTTACCACCTGGCCACGGCGCCACCTTGTTTCATATCTCTTTCTTCTCTTTCATGTCTCTTATAATGAAACATTTTGCTGATGATTATCTCAGTTAGCATGATGTAGGCAAAAGCATAGTGATTTTTAAGAATAGTTTGCATAACAGGCAAAGAAGGCCATGTGAATGGAACACATCAGATTTTTCTTTCACCTAAATGTTGCAGGAAACAAATCGTATTTCTCTGCTTATTTATTAACATAAATCGATGAAATGTAATAATTATTTTATTTTTGTTTGTTTTAATTTTAATTACTCTATAAATTGTCATGAAAATATATAAAATATACTAATTTTAAATCTGATCATTTCGTACTAAGGTATTTAATAAAATTAAAGATAGAAGGCAAGGAAATTAATATTAATGAAGCAATTTTATTGACAAACCATAATAAATAAAATTTGTTTTAATCTATTACTCAATTATAACTGCATCTTGACTTAAAATATTAATGTTATACCTACTAACTTTATACCTACTTATCTAAAGCTCTAAAAGAAAAAAATAATCCCAAATAAAAAATATGAAAATAGAACTTCTCTCGTGGGATTTCAAATTATAACAATATTTCAATAAGATAATTACTATAGGTTTTATCATTTTTGTTTTTAATTAAATATATTTAACTCATTTTTGTGCAACCCAGTTTCAATTTGCGTCCTAAAAATATGTTCCAATTAGTATAGATCATAGATACTGAAAACGACTGGTGAAATCTGGTATTGGCATTTTTTAGACGAACCCTATGCCTACATTCTCTACATTAATAAAAGGGTAGAGAAAGTAAATTGCTGTGTGTTTATGCAATGCTGCCTCTGTGTGTGATACTGCCGTGCAATCTGTAAGCAATAATTTATTTCTGTTTGCCACACCAATAAAATTGTTCGTTAGTTCCTTGTAATTTCACCAGCTTCTTTCAAACTATGAAATCATTTGCGTTCAGAGCAACACGGTAGTTAAGAAATATTCTAAGAAACGCAACATTTGGAAGTGTGTTTTCCTGCATCTAGACGATATTTGATGTAGAAAGTCTGCTTCACTTACATAACTGTTACATATATGGGCAAAAAAGCCTGTCCACATTCTTACGTGTTGGTTTCACGCTCAGTTAAGTAATTTGAAAACACTTTTCTTCTTGGTTGGAGAACAAGAATACTACAGCAAACAACACTAGAGAATCTGTTGCTTTCTAATTTTCGATATGATTTAGCTAACACTACTTAATTGATCACTGTCGTCAAATTAATCATTATTCGCCAAGATAATATTAATTTAGCTTCTAAAACAACATCTTTACCTTGTCATTTGATTCATTCAATTTAGTAATTTATAATATCATTTCAATTAATGAAAAAAGTCCCCCTATTGCACCTTTTCTGGGTTTTTTTTGGTTTTTTTTTATACTCTTACGGGAATGCGAGGGCCAGTGGGAAGAAGAGATAGCTTGCTCGCCTGTCTTTCCGCAGTGTAGTCAAAATTTTCTTTGGGGCCCTCAGTCATTATGGTGAATACGTTATCTAATTTACGGAAATTAACTAAATTATTAAACGAAACACAGCGCCACGTGTATGTGCGTGAACTTTGGGATCTACACACAGAATGAAAGCTTAGCATTGAAGACACTATATATGAGAGCGTATAGCATATTTCATGTCTCAATGTTGTCGCTCTGCTCTGCTTCCGAAAATGTACGAAACCTATCGAATGAAGACCAGAAATCCAAGCAGAAATCATAACTAAATTATTTTATATACGAATATCTGTTAATTTAAGAAACGATTGTATATGATTTATCTTAAAAAATTCTGGTGTGTTACAGTCAGATTTCTTTAGCAATTTTACCTCCAGTAAACCTGGGACTGAAAGCATGCCTTCAACAATGGAAAACAATATTGTGAGTTTGAAAGCTTTTTCCTACTTTATTGAAACAAATAGATCGGTACAATGGAAATGCGTTATTCGCAACATCAACACCTACAACAATGGAAAATAATATTGCGTATGGCAAAACCGCTTATCTCTCTCTTCCATATTCTTAATTTCACTGGAATCAGTAACCTGTTGATTGTGCGTGCAAGTATGTTACTAATCTGTGTACTAAATTATGCCATGCCGAAGGTGTCTATGGCCTGATTTTTTTCTCTGTCTTAGAAATTTAAACAAGAATCCATAGTAACAGATAAAGCTGTACTTTGCGATTCGGGAATTTTGTTAGATGAAAAACACCAGCAATACGGCATGAAACAACATTTTTCCATTTATAAGCGGCAATTAAGCATGATTCTTCAAATAAATAATGACAACCTTTGTTGTTCAAAAATTCAAAACTTGAAGTAAATTCAACCTTTGTGTGCTGCTCTTACACAAGTGGGAATTCCACTCAATAAGGTAAGATTTTAAAGTTTCCTTGAGAAATACACACAGGTGCCAGTGCCCCAGAAAACACCAGGCTGTTATCAAGTAAGCATACAAAGAATCAAGGTAAAGTGACTTTGTGATGAGGGAATTATGATGGACAAAACTACAAATTCAGTGGGACGATAGTTTTGAGCATTTAGTTTTTCCCATCAGTTAGTCCATGTTGTTTAAAATCTATGAACTGAAGAAATCTAATGCCAGTACGGTAATACAATCAAAAGTTCTGACAAAAGCTGCGGCCAAGTGGTATCGTGTTTGAACAAAGCTTCTTTCTGGTGGTTGCAAACCAGGCTCAATATATAGTTTCAGCAATTAACAAATTGAAACATGCCCTTTACAGGGTTTGTGAATGCATTAGGAATGAATACGAAATCGAAAATGAATTCATCTCTGCCCTGAAGAAGATTCTACGGAAAGCTCCGCGTCGTTTTGTTGCCTACAAGGAAATCATTGGCCTGCCCCTTCCAAATTTGCCGGTCATTACTCGTGGTGATTGTGGATTCAGTGTGATGCTATGTTGTGTGAATTTTAACAAGATCAAGGAGTTTATTTTTTCATTGGATCCAGCCAACATAAGTGCTATTTCTAAGGCCCAACAGCTTCTGCTGCCGTAAACAATGTATTTCAGACGGAACAATGTTGTTTTCATGCCAAAAGTACCTGACTAAACAATTAGAAGAACAATATCTCAAAGAATAAAAGCAATGGATATTTTCACTTCAGAGATGTACATAGTACGTGTCGAGAAAGTAAAAAGGGACAAAAACATCCTGTTTTATTCAACTAATTAAAAAATATCTGTCCCATTCTAGGTTATTGAGTTGCAAACAAATACATCAAACCATCACTCATAAGAAATAAGAAAGTACAGGTAGCTGTTGTATTTCAAGACACTTAGCATCTCTACAGGTTTACAAACCTGATGTGTCCCATTCACATGACTTTCTCTACATCTCTGAAATAAATTATTATTAAAAAGCCTATGCTTCTATTTACTTCATGCTAATCCAGGAAAAATTAGCAGAAATAGTCTTTTTACTTGCCTCCATGCAAGTAGAAGCGAAATAAGGGAGTACCATAGGTTAAAGTGATAGTCAAAAGCTGTTTGCTATGTGACTGAAGTTCCTTTGTTTGTGTGCACAGGAGTTGATAAATTCCTGAATGAGAAAATTATGTTTTTAAAAGCAAAATCCAATAACAAGTAATATCTCAAAAACGATCAACTCCACGAAAAAATGCATGTAACTTAAATTGTGTTTTTAACGTGCTGTACATGTTTTGTGTAGTAAGTTTTTGTCCATCTCTTACAGCTTAGCAGTTATGCAAAATTCCGTAAAATTCATCCAGAATAAAGCAGTCTTCAGAGGCTATTCCCAGAAAATTCAAGATATACATTTTATTTGTCAGGTAAATATCTTTAATATACGGCATTTTAATCAAAATCGTTAGAGCCATTTTTAAGAAATTCAAAATTTTCGAAAAAAATTCCATCTAAAGAGTAGTTTGGGGTGGAGGGATTTTTCTGCATCCCTGAAAGATACTAAACTTAAATACCAAGATTGGTATTTTACCTACTTTTCGTTTTTGAGTTATCGTGTTCACAGACACACGGACCACGGACACGCTGACACACGGACACAAACACGAACCCTAAAACATTTATTTCCGGTGAAATCTTGGTATCGAATTTTTTGGTGGAGTGCAATACCTTCTCTATACACTATGTACATAGTACGTGTAGAGAAAGTATAAAGTGTGATTCTACTAGCAAATAGAGCGTTGTAGATACTAAAGCTTCTTTTAACATCCACAGTAACTTTTTTTTTTTTTTTTTTTTTTTTTTAAATACGGGAGTCTGATCGGGACTCCGGCACTGTATACCCTACTTTTTATTTACCTTTTTTTTCACCTTGTTTTTCTGTATTATTACTGGATTGCTGTTTTCTTACTTTTACAACACACACATAAACACAAACATATAACACCCATGCCCAAGGCGGGATTCGAACCCACGATCCCCAGCGCTACGAAGCACCAAAGCGGGACGCCTTGGCGAGCGCGGCCATGGGGACCGGCGTAACTGGTGGGGTAAACTTCGAATTTATTGAGAATAGCAACTCTACAGATGTGGCAAATTCCTCACCAGTCTTTTTCTGAAGACTAGATTTCAGTCGTCTTGTTTATTATAACTGAGCTATAAGTAAACTAATGGCTAATATAAGCACAATATATTCTAATCTCTTAATCTATAAATTTGGTTATCATTTGAACTTAATCAGTATTTGAAGTGATAAAATAATAAAATCGTTATTTAAGAAAGTCCTCCAATACTGAAGGTAAATCATCAATCTAAAGGAGCGTAGGCAGTTATTATAAAACTCGAAGAGCTGTTCAGTTTCTTAAATCTTTCAACGGCTTACAGGAGCCATTAATCTCCTAGACGAGTGAGGAGGGATGTTTTAGACCCAGGTGAGTTTGGAGTCCTGCGGTTCAGGAAGCAAAAACGGGGAAGAGAGGGAGAAATGGGGATTACGGAGGAAGGAATATGAAGAACGCGGCTTCAGAGAAAACAAACTTTAGTTTGTGAACCTAAAATGGCAACAAGAGCACCTGGAACCAAGGAAGGGCAAATGTTGTCTTAGTAAAGGGAAGGAGACGAGCTGAGTGCCACTTAAACGCGTGGTGTGGATCGCGAATCACAGCATGTTATTGCTGCGAGTCTATCACGATGCTCGTAGAGCAAAATGATAGTTTAGCATACTACACACGAGCGCTCTTCAGCCAATGTACGGTCTCATTGATGCAGAACATTTCTAAATCCATTTTAATATTATGAATTAGTTCACAGTTAAGCTATGGGGCAGCAGTAGCGGAATGAAGCAACTGTTTTTATTGCAAAAGATACTTGCAGAAATTGTTAAAAAAAAAAAAAAAGAGCTTTATATTATGACCCTACATCAACGTAGGTATATTTCTAACTGTATTATATATGTTCATGAACATGCTAATGATATATTTTACCTAAGGATGTACATAGTCATTATTCAAGATGATGCTTCAACTAATTTATACCATTATGTAGACTAAGTAAGACCTTGAATTATCATCCTTCTATTATTTTTAAACAAATTACAAGCTTGCCTGGAAAATAGTCGTAATTTAAAAACAATCTCAGGGACATTTTAATTGCAAACTGTTTGTTTGTGTGGAGGCGGCGGGGAGGAGAAGGGGGCAGGAAGCACAGTTAAAAAAGAAAAGTTCATTAAAAACCAAACATATATTGGTATATATG
This sequence comes from Hymenopus coronatus, assembly GCA_030762935.1. Taxonomy (NCBI): domain Eukaryota; kingdom Metazoa; phylum Arthropoda; class Insecta; order Mantodea; family Hymenopodidae; genus Hymenopus; species Hymenopus coronatus. The sequence goes on along the minus strand of CM060889.1, from coordinate 41,847,629 downwards.
TTTAGTAGCTTCCAAAGATGTGACATGTTTTTTTTTAAAAAAAAAAAAAAAAAAAAAAAAAAAGAAGCCCCCACCACAAACTACCCTTTACATGGAAATGTTTTTGAATTTTTTTTGTTTTTCTCAAAATTGAGTTTAACGACTTTGATTAAAATATTACATATTAAAGATATTTACATCACAAATGAAATGTATATTTTTAATTTTCTGGGAATGGCCTCTGTAGACCTCTTTATTCTGCGTGAGATTAGCAAAATTTTGCCAAACGATTAAAGTAAGAGATAGACAAAAACTTAATTCACAAAAAAAAAAAAACGTAAATCTCGTTAAAACACATTATTTATGTCATTTACGTTTTTCTTGTAGAATTGATTGTTTTCGAGATATTCCTTGTTATTGGTTACAGTTTTAAACTACCTTTTATCAATCGGCACCATGCAAAGCTAACCGAACCTCGATTGTTTCGCATAGCGACCAGTTTTTAAAAGATTTGACTATCGCTTTAGCCTATGTATTCTCTTATTTCCCTTCTACCTATAAGGAAACAAGTAACAATGCCAATTCTGCTAATGTTTATTTACTTTCATTTTCTTTTTAGTGTTTAACACCTACTTTTACTACTTTGGTGCCGCAGGCGAGCTAATGTTTATCTCGATTAGCATGATATAGATAAAAAATGATTTATTGTAAGAATAATTCTGTATGGAACATCTAGAGCAAGTTATGTGAATGTAACACATCACATTTTTAGAAAAACGGTCCGTGTGTGTGTGTCTTTAGACAAATAGGTCAAAACGAAAAGACCGTTAAATACCAAACTTGGTATTTATGTTCATTATCTTCCAAGGATGCGACATGAAAATTTTCAAGAAAATCCATCCACAACAAGGTGCCCTTTACTTGGAAAAATTTGTGAACATTTTGTTTTTATCAAAAATTCTCTAACGATTTTTATTACAACCGTATATTAATGACATTTACATCACAAATAAACTGTATATTTTTAATTTTTTTGGAATAGCCTCGGAAGATCTCTTTATTTTGGATTAATTTTTCAGAGCTTTGTACTGTTAAACTGTAGGAGATAAATAGAAACTTAATACAGAAAAATCAGATCTCATTAAAACACATAATTTACATCATATACGTTTTTTATTTCTAGAATTTAACGTTTTCGAGATATTCTTTGTCATTTGGTTTAATTTTAAACTACCCAACTTTTGTCAAACGGGAAGCCAACATGCAAAGCGAACAGAACCTAAATTGTTTCTCATAGCAATCAGCTTTTAAAATATTTCACCATCGTTTTCCCTTATTTTCCTCCTACTTTCAAGGAAGCTGGTAAATAGATAAAGTTTTCTACTGTTTGTCTCGATTAGCGTGATTTAAATATAAAGAATAATCTTTTGAAAGAATATTTGTATATGGAAAAGCTTGAGAAAGTTGTGTGAATGGAACACAACAAAAATATTTTTTCTCTTGCCTTGTTTATTTACTCTAGAAAGACCCAAATCTTGTGTATTTCCGCTGACATCTCGAAAACAAATGTTTATGTGGAATGCAAAGTTGTTTTGACAATTTTGCATTTGAGATAATTGTCGTTTCCCTGAATTAATTCCCTGCAGTTTTGTCTCTGAGGGTGATAAAATAGAAAGTTAGCAAAATAAATTCACACACTTTAGATTAGTATAAAGGTAATATTCGTCAAGGAATTTCTGTAATTCTCAGAGGGACTGCAAAGGTAATATCCTAAGTAGATACAAGAAATGCTCCAACAACAAAGGGAGACAGTTCCAACTTTTTTTTACTTTCTCTACACGTGCTATGTGCAATAGAGAAGGTATTGTAATGCACCAAAAATTCGATACCGAGATTTCACCGGAAATACATGTTTTGGGTCCCCATGAATCCAAGAAAAGCATTTTTAGAAAAAAAGATTCTTATGTGTTGTGTGTGTGGTGAGTGAGTATGTGTGTATGAAATCTATGGACAGCATAACTCAAAAACGAAAATACCGTTAAAACCAAACTTGGTATTTAAGTTTGCTATCTTCCAAGGATGACACGAAGATTTTCAAGAAAATCCCCCCCCCCAAACTATCATTTATATGGAACATTTTCCCAAAATTTTGATTTTCTCAAAAATGGCTTTAATGATTTTGATTAAAATACCTTATGTTTAAGATATTTTTATGACAAACGAAATGTATATCGAATTTTCAGGGAATAGCCTCTGAAGTCCTATTCGTTCTGGATGACGTTTATGTAACTGGCAAACCTTAAAACATATACAAAAACTTACTACATAAAAGTGTAGATCTCATTAAAACACACAATTTATGTCACATACATTTTATTTTGTAGAGTTAACCGATTTCAAGATATTCCGAATTATTTGTTTCAATTTTAGCCACTTAAACGTTTCTCAAACGGGAAGACATCTTGCTTCTTGCTTCTCGTTTCTCGTTTGTTTATTCCCGTCAACCAAAGAGATTGGAATTTCAATTGTTTTCACAAAAGCGAGCAGCTTTTAAAGGACGGGACTGCATTTTCTTATTTCCCTTTTACTTACAAGGTAGCTGATTATAAGACTAATTCTGCTTATGTTTATCTGATTAGCATGATGTAGATAACAGATTAATGTTTTGAATAAAAGTTTTGTTTGCCGAACAGCTAGAGGACGTCATATGAATGGAACACATTAGATTGTTTCCCTTCCCCTCACAAGGATCCAAGTAATAAGGACAATTTCCGCTAATGTTTTTCGCGATTATCATGAAGTAGATAGAAGAATAAGCTTTTAACAATAATTTGCTACCGAGATGTAGAGAAAGTCATGTGAATGGAAGACATAAGACTTTTTAAGTAATGTGGTTAGAAAGAACTTCGCGACAAACTGTACTGTATACTATAGGTACTTATTTACTGCGAACGCCCTGACACCTGCGCTGGCCATCGTACGCCGCGAAACCGGTCCCGCCAAACACAGACTGTTAATGAACTAGAGCGAAATAATTTCAGAGAATGTAGACGTCTCTGATATAGAAATTTGCGATAGGCAACACGCATGGTCGATGGCAAAACATAACGCAGCTATATGGTGTTTAAAATATTGGTATTAGATGCAGATAAGTCGGTGTTAAAGCAAAACTGGATAAAAAAAATCCATTCACACAACTTTCTCTAGTTATTTCATATACAAACTATTCTTACTATATAATGCTAATCTAGATAAACATTAGTACGTGCCTCCTTGGAAGCTGGTCGCTATATGGAACAATTGAGGTTCGGTTGGCTTTGCATCGTGCCGTTTGGAAGAGTTAGAATATCTCGAATCGGTTAACTCTAGAAGAAAAGCGTATATGACATAAATTATGTGTTTTAACGAATTGTACATTTTTGTTAAGTTTTTGTCTATCTCTTTCGGTTTCATCATTATGCAAAATTCTGCAAAACTCATCCAGGCTATTCCCAGAAAATTAAAAATATACATTTTATTTGTGATGTAAAATCTTTAATATACACTTGTCGTGTTTCCTATATATTGTTCTGGTGAGCCACAGAGCCCATGAAGCATAGACATGGCCAGCTGTTGTAAAATAAAACCTTACCAGCTCTCATACGACATCTTTTGCTCAGGTAACCACTTTCATATTACTTTTCGTTTTCAGCCATTGTGCAGATTTCATGATGCACATTCAAATATTCGCATTTCGTTTGCCAAAGTCACCAAATCATTGGTAAATCTTTGACCTTTATACGTAGCATATCCTTATTTGCTTTCAAGACTTTAAAGACTTTAAAAGCATTGGAAGACATTTGACAAGAAAACTTGTAAAACTGTGAAAACCTTGGAAAGACTTGTAAAGTATTGAATTTGATAAAAATTGATCGTGCACAAGGAGATTTACGATTATCAGCAGCTTCGAGTGTTCATGCGAGAGAGGACCCCAAACAGTTCTGAAAAGTGAAAGAGAAATTCTAGTAAATAATGTTCTTAGAAACAAATGCTGGACAATACACAAGTCCAGCTTAATCAAAAGTTTATAAAATCTTTTACAAACATTGTAAACTCATTCAACTTTCAAGCATATGAGTAACAGAAATCATAAATCTATATCAAAACGCAAATACTGCTACTAACGCAACTAGTTAAGACTACTGAAGAACCAACTAACATACGAGCCCAAAAACAATAGAAAAAACTCAAACTGTTTAGTGATTTAAGGGTAAGAAACTAAAGATTTATAGCCATTAGCAAATAAGCAGATATCAAAATGCAATTAATGTTATCAATACAACTATTACTTAAGATAATTGAAGAGCACTACGCAGATAGTGAAGCATGTAGAGAACATCTACAAAAGCAATTCTAATATGTTCATTCACGTGACTTTTCTCTATTTGTTCTGCAAACAAATTATTCTTACTAAAGATTATTCTTTTATCTATATTTATGCTAATCAAGGTCAACTTTACCATAAATTATTTTATTGCTTAGTTCCTTTTAAAAACTGTCACAAAGGGATTTCTTTTTATAGCCAGGAGTAAAAAAAAGAGATATGAAACAGCCGGTCCCGGTAGCCATGGTCGTTGGCTCGTTTGACGTAGACGTTCTGCCACGAAAGGGTCGTGGGTTTGAATCCCGCTATAGGTATGGATAATTGGTGCTGTGTGTTTCTGTGTTTGTGTACTATCTAAGGCATTCTATCCTGCAAATGGCAAAGTAGGTTACGTCCGAAGGCCAATATAATAATACGATCAGTATGATAAAAAAAGATACAAGAGGGCTTTCCGTTTGAGTAAAGTTTAAGTATTTTAAAACTGAAACTAATAACAGTGAATATCGGAAATGGTTAACTCTACAGAATATATATATGATAAAAATTGTGTTTTAAGGAGATCTCTTGCAGATTACCAGTTATACCAAAGTTATCCAGAATAAAAAATCTTCAGAGGCTAATCCCAGAAAATTCAAGATATACATTTCACTTGTATGAAAATGTGTGAAACATATGGAATGTTAAACAAAATCGTTTGAGCCATTTTTGAGAAAATCATAATTTTTGAAAAATGTTACATGTAAAGGGTAGTTGAGGTGGGAGTATTTTTCTGAAAATCTTCATGACGTATTCTTGGAAGATTCCTGACTTAAGCAGCAAGTTTGGTATTTAACGTAGTTTACGCTTTTTGACTTATGCTGCCCACAGATAAACACACACACATACACCATGGATTTTTTTTTCTAAAAATGCCTCTTTTCAGGATGTTTTAAAGCTTATATTTCCGGTGGAATCTCGATAGCGAATTTTTGGGTGGAATACAATACTTTCTCTATCACTATTTACGCACTGAAGTGTGTGTGTTAAGCGACTGGGCATTTCATTAGAAACTGATTTCTCGCACTACCCATTGGACTAGCCACAGGCGTTTAACACTGCTGGTATTGCTGCTAAGGTCGCCAGAAGCGGCTGTCGCTAGTACGAACACTTAGATGCGATCTAAGTCGCGCGTTTTGAAGACGTTATAGCGGAACAGTTTTCTCAGCTACGCTCTTTTCTTTCTGATTTTATGTTCAGTTGCTTTTAAGGATAATAACTCATAAAAACATGGCATTAGCCGCGTGCAGCGCCTTGTAACTAATGTGTGTGTAGCTGGAGTTAGCTTCCTTTATTATAACCTTTTCAGGAACATAAAAACCAGCTTCTAACGTTGTAACTTGATGAATAAACTTAGTCATTCACATGCTAACTTCTACGCGAGTTTTCAACGCAACTGATAAATATGTTGGAATTTATATGAGTACATGCATGCCATTTTCTTAGCAGTGGCGTAATACATTTAGTTTCCGCAGATACCAGACTCCATCCAAAAATTGCGTAATGACATTTCACCGTAAATATACTATTTGGGGGTCTCTGAAATTAAAAAAAAAATCTAATTTGTTGCATTCACATGACTTTCTCTACCCGTGCATTATTCTTATAAACGATTATTCTTTTCTTTATCTCAATCTAATCAAGATAAATCTTAGCAGAAATGGCTGTATTATTTAGTTAGTAGCAAATTAATGGAATACGCTAAAGCAATATTTAAATATTTTAAAATCAGGTCCTTACATTACCAGGATGAAAAATGTGAATAAAGACACCCTATTTGAGAAAAATATTAAAAATTGGCAATTTAAAACCAGCAACAAGGAATATCTAGGAAATTGTTAGCTCTACAAAACAATATGTGGCATAAATTGTGTGTTTTAACCAATTCTATATGTTTATGTAGTAACTTTATGACTGTCTCTTACATTTTTATCAATTATGCAAAAGTCTTTCAGAGGGCTTCAGGGGCTATTCCCAAGAAATTCAAGATATATATTTTATTTGGCCTGGCATTATCTGGACACTGCGCACAGTAGACCAAAAAGTTAACCAGGTGAATACATACATCAGGAAACTGAATGATGAACATGTTCCTATCAACACCAAACGATGACTAGACAACTAAGCAACTAGAACCATCGTTGATTCGTACTTTGATGGCATATAAAAGACGCCAACTTTGAGAATTACTGATGCCTTCGTTATAAAACAGGTCAAGCAGCCAGAAATTCCAAAATAAGACACGCAAACAGCCTTATTGAGGCAAAAACTTGCGGTGTTAATATATAGCGAGGCATTTGAATAATGGATCTGAGAAATACAGCGACGGCGACACCCTTCTCTCACTAAATGACCTTGTTGGTCAATTCCCTGAAGTTCCCTTTAAGGGACACTGAGAGTGGCAATTCAAATTTCTCTTTTTATGTATAGATTTTTACTTTCTCTATACGCACTATGTACATAGTGTATAGAGAAGGTATTGCACTCCACCCAAAAATTCGATACCGAGATTTCACCAGAAATATATGTTTTAGGGTCCCCTTTATCTAAAAAAATCATTTTCTCAAAAAGGTCCGTGTGTGTGTGTGTGTGCGTGTGTGTGTGTGTGTGTGTGTGTGTGTGTGGGTCCGTGTGTCCGTGTGTCTGTGAACACGGTAACTCTAAAACGAAAAGTCGGTAAAATATCAAACTTGGTATTTAAGTTTAATATCTTCCAGGGATGCGACACGAAGATTTTGAGAAAAATCCCCCCACCCTAAACTACCCTTTACATGGAACATTTTTCAAAATTTCAATTTTCTCAAAAATGCCTATGACGATTTTGATTAAAATTTCGTATATTAAAGATATTTACCTGATAAATAAAATGTATATCTTGAATTTTCTGGGAATAGCCTCTGAAAAGTAGTTTATTTTGGATGAATTTTACTGAATTTTGAATAACTGCTAAACCTTAAGAGATAGACAAAAACTTACTACACAAAAAATGTAGAGCACGTTAAAACACACAATTTATGCTATGTACATTTTTTCGTGGAGTTTATCGTTTTTGAGACATTCCATGTTTTTTGGTTTCTGCTTTGAAAAACTTGTACTTTTTCATACAGGAATGTATCAACTGTTGTCCATACAAACAAAGGAACTTCAGTGGCATAGCAACCAGCTTTTGACTATCACTTTAACCTATGGTACTCCTATATTTCGCTTCTACTTACAAGGAAGCAAGTGATAAAACTATTTCTGCTAAATTTTTCTGATTAGCATGAAGTAAATAGATGTATAAGCTTTTTAAGAATAATTTGTTGCAGAGATGTAGAGAAAGTCATGTGAATGGTACACATCAGATTTTTTACTGAAATTTTTACTGTGATTATATTAAATGAATACAAATGTCATTCAAACTAGATAAATATTTTGCATGATATAAATTATTTCATGCATTTTATTATGTAAATATATTAAAACTAGCGACGCGGCTCAAAATCTGAGAAAATTCGTTACCATGTTCTGGATTGGAGAGAAGAAAAACACACACAAACTTTAAATAGGGATATTTCAATAATTTATTACTGAATTAGCATACTTTTTCAACATAAATTTTAATAATGTTTTCATAAAATATATTTTTTGAAAAATTACTATTAATGTTTGGATAATTTCGTCCGTTGTAAAATTACAGTAGATTCTTCTGCACATTCTGGGAAATTTTAGTTGTATTTATAAAAAAACTGAGACACATGGGACATTTTGAAAGTGTGATAATGTAGTTTGAAAAAAAAAGACACGTTTTAATAAAATAATATGCTAGAAAGCTGGTTATTGCACGATCTTTAAATGACTGTAGAGCCTGGAGCAAGGGGAGGTCAGCTAAATGTTGATTCTCTATAAACGTCCAAAGGTTCCAACAACTATTTGCTATAAGAAGGCTATTTTCGATTTTTTGACTGTTTGTGATCAAGAATTTTTTGTAGTGTCTCTTAAACTAAACAACGCTCTCAAGGATCATACTATTCGAAGTGTGTTGCATGAGAAAAATGTTACTTTACCTAATTATAGAAACAGAAGTCATCTAAGTACTGGCACATATTAAGACAAGATCTCAAAGACCTGATCACATTAATATAATACTAATAAAACAAAATGTTAACGTGATGCACATCTTCGGCGCTTCCCTTATGACATCGACCTATCCTGCACAATGGAACCTCTGCCTGAAACTAAAGCACACGAACCTTCTAATAGCTTCCGACTAATCAGCATTCTCCCGACGCATTCCGAAGTACATGAATATATCGTGTGTAAGTAGCTGACAGACTATTTACTAGCATGACCTTCGTGACCCTTCTTGACCTCAGAGCAGTACTAGCGCAGCATTATTAAATATTGTTGAAGATATTGAATCTCCGTTTATTAATCCTATTATACAAATCACATACGATAACATACAATACACAATAAGATAACATACTAAAAAGACAATCTGATGTGTTCCATTCACATGACTTTCTCTACATATCTGCAACAAATGTTAGTTAAAAAGCTTATGCTTCTATTTACTTCATGTTTATCGAGAAACATTAGCAGAAATAGTCATATTATTTGCTTCCTTATAAGTAGAAGCAAAAAGAGGGAGTACCATAGGTTAAAATGATAGCCAAAAGCTGGTTGCTATGTAACTGAAGTTCCTTTGTTTGTATGGACAGGAGTTAACAAATTCCTGTATGAGAAAAGTGTGTTTTTCAAAGTAGAAACAAATAACCAAGAATATCTTAAAAATGATCAACTCCACGAAAAAAATGTATATGACATAAATTGTGTGTTTTATCGCGAGCTACATTTTCTGTAGAGTAAACTTTTGTCCACCTCTTACGGCTTAGCAGTTATGCACAGTTCCGTAAAATTCATCCAGAATAAAGTAGTCTTCAGAGGCTATTCCCAAAAAATTCAAGATATACATTTTATTTGTCAGGTAAATATCTTTAATATACGATATTTTAATCAAAATCGTTAGAACCATTTTTAAGAAAATCAAAATTTTCGAAATTTTTTCCATGTAAAGGGTAGTTTGGGGTGGGGGGGGGGGATTTTCCTGAAAATCTTCATGTCGCATCCTTGGAAGAGACCAAGCTTAAATATCAAGTTTGGGCTTTAACGGTCCTTTAGTTTTTGTGCTATGCTGCCCAGAGAGACACACACACACATACACACAGACAGACACACACACGGACATTTTTCTAAAAATGCTCTTTTTTGGATTCAGCTAGTCTCAAAACCTGTATTTCCGGTGAAATCTCGGAATCGAATTTTTGGGTACAATATTAATACATTCTTCATACACTATGTACATAGTGCGTATAGAGAAAGTAATAACTGCCTTAATATTTGATTCAACAATATTATGTACTATAAAAAGATCTTAATTAAATTTTAAGTTTGGAGAAAAAACACTGATAAACTTTTAAAATTCTTTTAGACGACCCTTAGGTTTTGAAATAGGATTTAGTGCAGGTTTATAATCCATATTAAATGCACAATTAAACACAATTTACTTTTATGAACCACAGAAAGATTATACACGAAGTTTGTGTTAAATGGAGAATCACAATATTGGAATTGTTAGACATGCCTGAAGCTTTTGACTCCGTACACATTGACGTATTGCTTGCTAAGTTAAGGCTAAATTTGTCTGATACAACTACCAGCTCTTTGCGAAAGGCAGTAGTTTGTCTTTTTACATTCTTTGTACTATGTACATAGTGTATAGAGAAGGTATTGTAATGCACCCAAAAATTCGATACCGAGATTTCACCAGAAATACATGTTTTGGGTCCCCCTGAAACCAAAATCAGCATTTTTAGAAAAATGTCCGTGTGTGTGTCTGTCTGTCTGTCTGTCTGTCGGTCTGTTGGTATTTGGTATCTTCCAAGATGCGACACGAAGATTTTCAAGAAAATCCCCCCACCCCAAACTAGCCTTTACATGGAACTTTTTTCGAAAATTTTGATTTTCTCAAAAATGGCTCTAATGATTTTCATTAAAATATCGTATATTAAAGATATTTACCTGATAAATAAAATGTATATCTTAAATTTTCTGGGAATAGCCTAGGAAGATGACTTTATTCTGGATTAAATTTACGGAATTTTGCATAACTGGTAAACCGTAAGAGATGGACAAAAACTTAGTACACAAAAAATGTAGAGCACATTAAAACACACAATTTATGTTATATACATTTGTTCGTGGAGTTGATAGCTTTTTAAGTATTCCTTTGATTTTGGTTTCAGCTTTGAAAAACATACTTTTCTCATACAGGAATTGGTCAGCTCCTGTCCACACAAACAAAGGAACTACAGTCATCTAAGAACCAGCTTTTGACTATCACTTTAACCTTTGGTACTCCCTTATTTCCCTTCTACTTACAAGGAAGCAAGTAATAAGACTATTTCTGCTAATGTTTTCTCGATTAGCATGAAGTAAAAAGAAGCATAAACTTTTTAACAATAATTTGTTGCAGAGATGTAGAGAAAGTCATGTGAATGGAACACATCTGATTTTTCTTGTCGTTTCTAATAATCTATAATGGCGCTCCGAAAAGGCATGAGTTCCACAAGGTAGTGTCTTGGTTCCCCTGTTATTTGCACTTTATACAAACAATGCTTCTCATTTGATTCACTATAGTAAATATCACCCCCGTTGACGCACAACTATAAATACATGCATGGACTGACGACATTATCAATGTGGTGTTAAAATTATCGATGGCCTCGACTCCATTTACTCATGAGTAAGTGGTTTAGTCTTTGGTATCAAGCCCTCAAAGTCACAGACATTGCTGATGGGACATCACCGAATAGTAGGCACCATAGACATTTGTCGCTTTCCTTTAGTTGATATAAATCGTTCAATTATCTCCCTAACAGAATTGACCTATATGTTATTGTTGACAGTAAACTTTGTTAGATAATTATGTTAATGGGATTTTTAATTGATTTTTATTGATCGATCAGCGCACATAGCGTATACAGACCATTGATAGCATTATAAACATATAAGCAACATACTAACAGAGAACATTAGAGAAATGAGATCGATTTCAGTAGGTTCCTCTGTAAGGAAGTAGCATAACCAAACTGTTTCACTGCTGCTTCAGCGTTGGAGGAAAGGTTTATGAAGCAAGATGTCCTGAGCTAGTCTACTGCGAGTTCTGGTAGAAGGCTGTGATTGTTTGTCCAGAGAAAAGAAAACTACGCCTGACACGTATAAGTTGTGGAAATACCTCTGAGCCTATATCATTGTGTGTTTTTGTGGGATCTACAACTTTTTGTGCCGTAAGCTTTTGGCTATCCCTAGTGGTTCACCAATTATGCAAAATTCTTTCAGAATGATGAGGACTTCCGAGGCTATTCCCAGGAAATTCTAGATATAGTTCATCAAAATTGCTAGTGCTGTTTTTAAAAAATCGAAAATTTTGAAAAATATTCCATGTAAAAGGTAGTTTGGTTGGAGAGCGGATTTTATCGAAAATCTTCGAGTCACTTCCTTGGAAGATGCTAACTTAAATGCCAAGCTTGGTTTTTAACCAACTTTTCTCAATTATCATGAAGTAAATAGAAGCATAGGCCTTTTAACAATAATTTGTTGCAGTGATGTGGAGAAAGCATGTGAATGGAGCACATCAGATTTTTTAGTTATGTTATCCACACATACACAGTCACAAACACAGGCAGACATAAACACGCACAACACATAGGCCCTTTTTCTAAAATGCTCTTTTTAAAACAGTATTTCCAGTATCTCAGTATGAAATGTTTTTGGTCGAATTCAAATAAAAAAGCAGTAACAGAAATCCATAGCTTCTAATCGTAGTTGATAAGTTCGTATAATGTTAACATTTAGGAGAAAAATAAGTTTATAAATTCCATTAATACTTAAGAGAGATATAACGGAGAGAGAGATCATATCGATGTTTGATTTAGAGTCGATTCCGTTGTCAGCTTGTTAACACAGCTGTCAGAGAAGGGTTCACATTTGAGTGAATCTGTCGGATTGGACCTATTCCTTTCTGGATATTTTTGGCGCATCCTTAGGGTAAAGTAAGCTACCTTATAGTTGTAATGTTAAATTGAATGTACAAGACGAGGTTTTAGTCTTCTTGTTAATCGAGATGCACTTTGGTTACACATATATAGGTATGAGAATACAATAGGGTAAAGCGATAGTTACTAATTTTATTTTCTCTAGCACATATGCACGTGCACATAGTAGATAGAGAAGGTATTGTATTCCACCAAAAAAGTCATACTGAGATTTCTCCGGAAATAAAAAAAACAAAACAAAAAAGCATAAATTAAAAACGTAAAGCATTTAAAAAAAAAAAAGGGTTATTTGTGCGCCTGTCTGTATGTAAGCACGCGCATACAAACCTACACAATCATACATACAGACAGGCGCACACATAACCTATTTTTTTAAAAATCTTTTTTTTTTTTTTCGGTCAAATCTAAGCATTCATCACTAGTGCTCGTAGTCCCATTTTAAACTCTGCAACCCACCTTTTAATCATTGAGTATGAAGGGGCAGTGTCTTTCAGTGTACTGTTCATTTCCTTCTTGATTTGTTTAGGCGTTAAGCCTTTCAAATGGAAGTATTTAATCAGTGCTCATTTTTCTAAATCCTTCATTTTCGTGAAAACTCTAAAGTTGTCTTGTTTAAAATGCTGTCACTCGAAAACTAAACAAGCTATTGACCTGTAACTATGGATGCAAGCTAGTCTAGAGTTAAACAATACGATGCTACCGTCTAACTGGCCTAGTGCCACCATATCTGTGTGAGGCCCGGGACTTATCAGCCGACTCTCGTATAACACACAAGTTCTCATTTTGTCCGCTTACTAATACATTGTCATAAAACAGACACAAATTTCAGGGTCGAATATGTTTTGAACGGCCCTGAGTCGTCTGTGCTGTGTTTACATACATCACAGCCGTTTAGTTCGATAGGGCAATGAGCAGAGGTGGGTCAACCATGTGACCTATTACGTAAACAACCGAACCTCTGATATAAGAAACAATAGCCATCCTAAAAATACCGTGACATTTTTTTCATGAATATAACTTTATAAAATACCGAAAAAGCTGCACATACTGGTCTATCACATCGTCCTCAAACGCTGATACAAATATTTGCCCTTACTAGGCTCCTATCCAAGTATATGAGTGGTAACCAGGATAATAGAATGATTTATATGAATAATATAATATACAGCAGCGTACCGCATATTCTTTATACATTTTGAGGAGGCATGGTTGTGGAATAAAGTCTGGTGTTAATAAAATATTTAATAAAATTACTAAAGTAAAATTATTTAGTCATACGGCTGCCTATAAACCTTGAAAATTAAATAAATGATTCATTAATTGGAAGCTTAAGAAAAAAAATCTGATGTATTCCATTGACATGACTTTCTCTACATCTCTGCAACAAATTATTGTTAAAAAACTTACACTTCTGTTTACTTCATGCTAATCAAGAAAACATTAGAAGAAATATCTTATTACTTGGTTCCCTGAAAGTAGAAGCGAATTAGGGGAGTACCATAGGTTAAAGTGATAATAAAAAGCTGGTTGCTATGTGACCGAAGTTTCTTTATTTGTATGGACAGGAGTTGACAAATTCCTCTATGAGAAAAGTATGTTTTTCAAGGCTGAAATCAAAAACAAGGAATATCTAAAAAACGATCTTCACGAAAAAATGTATATAACATAAATTGTGCGTTTTAATGTGCTCTACAATTTTTGTGTGGTAAGTTTTTTTCTATCTCTTACGGTTTAGCAGTTATGCAAAATTCCGCAAAATTCATCCAGAATAAAGTAGTCTTCAGAGGCTATTCGCAGAAAATTCAAGATATTATTATCATTTGTCAGGTAAATATCTTTAATATACGATATTTTAATCAAAATCGTTAGAGCCATTTTTGAGAAAATCAAAATTTTCGAAAAAAAGTTCCATGTAAAGGGTAATTGAGGGTGGGGATTTTCTTGAAAATCTTTGTGTCGCATCCTTGGAAGATACCAAACATAAATACCAAGTTTGGTATTCAATGGTCTTTTTGTTTTTGAGCTATGCTGTTCACAGACACACACATGGATTTTTTTTCTAAAAATGCTCTTTTTGGATTCAGGGAGACACAAAACGTGTATTTCCGGTGAAATTTTGGTATCGCATTTTTAGGTGGAATACAATACCTTCTCTATACGCTATGTACATAGCACCTGTAGAGAAAGTAAAAATTGTAACATTTCGAAAATTTTTATTTTCTTAAAAATGGTTATAATAATTTTAATTAAAATAATGTATATTAAAGACACTTATGTGATAAATAAAATGAATATCATAAATTTTATAAAAAGTCATTTTCATTTTTAATAACTTCTGCATTACTGGGAAACAGTAAGAGAGAGAGAGAGAGAGAGAGAGAGAGAGACAGAAAGTTAGTTAAAAAAATGTAGATCTCATTAAACCACATAATTTAAGTAATATATAATTTTTCTGAGATTTTTCTTGTCATTGGTTTGAATTTTAAAATACTTAAACTTTTCTCATACGAAATTTGTCAACCCCTGGCTTGGAAATGGAACTGAATTTCAATCACGTAGCAACCAGCTTTAAAAAGATTTGACTATCACTCCAGCTAGTGTATTCTCTTATTTCCCTTCTACCTACAAGAAACTGGGTAATAAAGTCATTTCTGCTAATGTTTATGTCGATTAGCATGAAGTAGTTAGAAGAATGAGCTTTTTAAGAATAATTGAGCACATCAGATTATTTCATTTACATTTTCATTCTTCCTGTTTATTGTGGAAAAACAGAAATATATGTAGTGTTTTTGTATATAGTTCTCAGGGCTAAAAATTATTTTATATTAATTTGGAGGTATAAAAGCGAAATATTACTTTACATTGCACATCCATTCCTTACTAGAAATCTCCTTCCTCCGAAAGAACACATTACTTGCCTTCTCGTTCAATTGAGCTTTGCTCGCTTGGAAGGATAAACAAAATCCACCTATCACGTCCGCTAGATACATTTGTGGGACACAGTACATGCATTTTCCATTTCCTTTCCAACGCAAGATGTGAGATCGAACTTACTCTGTACTCATATGAATTTATTTATTCCATTCATCACCAGTCTCTCTGCCTGTAGATGTGTTCACGATCAGATAAGATATCTTCCTCATAAAATATAGAACTAATGATTAATAATGGATAAAATTCTCACCCGGAGGTCCCGGTTTCCTTTCCCTGCTGGGGCGGGGTAGTTTTCTTTAACCAGAATCATTCCATATCCCCCACAGAGACTGGAAGTATCCCTCGATATGACTAGATTTAAAGGGGGTATGTAAATCAAAGAATTAAAAAATATGAGGTGTTCCATTCGCATGACTTTCTTTACATCTCTGTAACAAATTATTGTTAGTAAACTTGTCCTTTTATTTATTTCTTGCTAATCGATAAACAGTAGCAGAAACAGTCTTATTACGTAGTTCCTTGTAAGTAGAAGTGGAATGAGGGAATACATTGGGCTAAACCAACAGTCAAATGTTTTAAAATGTGGTTGCTATGGAACTGAAATCCGTTTCTTTGCGTGGACAAGAGTTGATAAGTTCCCGTATGAGAAAAAACTAAAGTATTTTAGGAATATCTCTAAAACGGTCAACTCCATGAAATAGTTATTTATGCACGATCCTATAAAGGTGGTTATTGGGATACGAGTGGGAGATAGGTTTCGACGCGAGCGAAGTGAGCGTCAAAAAACCTCACGAATATTCTAATAACCATTATATTCATAATTGTTCTACTATATGTAGATATACAATAAATATTAAATGTTTAGGTATCCTACATACGAAAGATGAACTCTGCTGACCGCTATGCGTATTGTGTGCTTGCGTTGATAAATAAAATTCGATTCACGGTGATAGTTGATTTGCAAGATGGGGACTGAGGTATTTTGGCCTACTAATAATAATTTAGTTCCACGCCTCCTGATATAACATAGGAGGTGAGTAATGTTGTTAAAAATTTACTTCCACAAAAATCAAAAAAGATCTACGAAAAGCTGTATGATAAATTCATGGCATGGAGAATAAAAAACAAGTAACTTCACTCTGGGAAAATGTTCCCATAGTTTACTTTGAAGAAATGTCAAAAACAATGAAATCCCCAACCTTGTGAACAAATTATTCAGTATTGAAAATTACTCTAAATGTGAAACATGGAATTTATATATTCCAATAAATGAGTTGTGCTCCATGATAAAAAACAGAAATCGGTAGGTTAGAGTGGGAAAAAACAAAAAGTGCGCAAGTGTGAAGATCTATAGCTAATTGAAAATCTGTATCGAAATGGTCTTCATTTTGATATAGATTTTAACAGTAATTGAACACATTTCAATATATGAGAAGAAAAAATGTATATGACATAAATTATGTGTTTTAAGGAGATCTACATTATTTGAGTAGTAAGTTTTTGTCCATCTCTTACGGTTTACTAGTTATGACAAATTCAGAAAAATTCAGCCAAGTAGTGAATCTATTCCTAGAAAATTCAAGACATGCACTCTTTTTACATTTAAATATCTTAAATGTAAGAGATTTTAATCAAAATCGTTAGAGCCAGTTTTGAGAACGACATTTTCTAAAAAAAATGTCCATGTAAAGGATAGTTATAAGTATAGGGATTTTCCTAAAAATCTTCGCGTCGCATTCTTGGAAGATACAGAATTTAAATATCAAGTTTGGTATTTAACGGACTTTTCCCCTCAGCAGGAAGGAATGAAGTGAAGGAAGGAGACATTATGCACAGGTTTCTAAATTTCCAGACTCCTGTCTCGCTACTAGAACTGCTCAGGACAACCGATAAACCGAACAGGGTTTTAGTGTCCATTAGGAATTTTCTTTTCTTTGACCAATAATCCACGCCATCTGTCCGGCACCGTTACACACCACAAAACTTAAAAACACTTCTAACATGATAAGAAAGGGAAATAGAACCGAAATAATCGAAAAGAAGTCGTGATAGAAGGGAAAATAGTCTCAGCATTCACCTACTGACCAGGAGAACCAAGAAAACCCTAAGGTCAGTGTGGGCGGTCGACGGAATTGAACCCAGAACCTACCCAATGGGAGCCTCGCACGTTACCTTCTTCTTTACCAGTTTGTCCTTCTGCTATGTAGGATGTACACCATCCAAGATTTACAAGCCAGCATCTGGGGTCAGACGCCTGTTGAGGAACAGAGGCTCTAGATGAGAGAGAATCCAAGATGGGTGATTATTCCGATGACTGGTATGGAAGAGAGGAAGTAGATCTTATGAAGTTGCGGTGAAAGGGATGAGAGGAAAGATGATTATGGAGCAATTGGTGAATGAATGGCGGGGGAAACCTGAAAACCCGTTCAGACGCCGTTTCATCCAACACAACGGCCTAACCACTCGGTCACTGCACCGCCCTCACACGTCACCGGAGAGCGAAAATATGTTATAAAAAGTTTTCAAAAAGTATTAAACTAAATAGACATTTCTGTAGGCCTTTGAAGTTAAATGCATAGTACGCTCCGCAATCTGAGTTGCCCAGTGGAAAAGAGCCACATTTCATACAATTGCTGATTTTGGGTTTTTGTTGTTGAGTAGCTCATCCTATCTTGGGACAATTCTAACAACTAATTTCATGGCAGTATGTGCCTACTCTGTGACAAGGAGCATAAAAACCTCTAGATCTGAAATAGCTAATGAAACAAGGCAGCCTCATTGAGCGAAATACCAGGATTTACAGCACTTCTTGTAGTTTGTATCACCGATTTATGACACTTTATATAATAGTCTAGGAAGGGAATGCACTGAAGAGAGAAATGAAGTTGAATATATTAATGAAGAGATAAGCCTATCAATATGAGGGTGTTTTGAAACGACACCAAACCAAGATGTAGATATTGTTGCTCAGGTCCTTTTTGATACGAAAATATAGAGATAAATAGACAAAGCGTGTCCTAATCAGCACGGATTAGATGGTTGTCCAGATACAAAGTCGCACGCCTGACCCCGCTATTGGCAGTAGGTATCTTGGTAATCTCCGCGTTGCTTGCTTTCTCAGTGAACATAACGACACACTAGTTCCTTGTCTTGCGAAACCCCGCTGAAGAACTTGTACTATCCGACCCAGCTCTTGTTACCGGTGGTGAACGCTCGCACTGTTATATCATACACTAGATAAGCACTGTGAAAATTCGGTGTGCAGTAAACGAGTGGTCTAGTGCAGTGGTGTGTTTAACATCCGCATTTACTACTTGTGGCACCGCAGGCAATGACACTGGCGATACATGGAATGAACACGGAGCACCGATGGAATGCGTTGGCGGGGGAAACCGGAGAACCCGGAGAAAACCCTCCCCTACACCGCTTTGTCCACCACAAATCTCACATGCGGTCGCTTGGGATTTAGGTGAGAGGCAAGTGGTCTAATCACTCGGCCACGGCGCGGCCCTACAGCAGTGCTTACATTACAGTAGATGGTTATAATAAATCCGATAACTATTGCCTATTGTTAATGAGATAAATGGAAGTCAACGTAAATGTCCACAGTTTATAGCATTACGTGACAGACTGTGCCATGCGCTCGATCCACGCAGTTCCCGCGAACCTTCAGTAGTCTACATCCGTTAGACAACAGCAACACTAGCGACACCGCCATCAGCGGTAGCCTGAACTTGTTTATTCTTCCAAGATGTTTCATCGTAACAGAAAATGAATGAAAGGAAATTACTTGGAAAATGAGCTGTAATGCATATGCCTCCGATAACCTCTGACTTACAGGTCATATAAGAGACACGCCGAAGTTCCACAGTTTTGTATGGATTATTTTGAAAATTTATCTGTGATTGCATTACTGTTTAGTTAATATGTAACCCATTGCAGTCATATTGGATAAATATTCCTAGGACTATATTACTTCATGAAGTTTATTATGTAAACATGTCTTTTGTGGGAGGTTTGAGTTATTTTGGACAGTTCAGTTTTTCAGTTTTTCGCCCCTTCAGTTGCTGCTTCCATCTCATCTGTGACATTCTACGTTAATTATCATCAAAGTACTCTCTTGCAATTTGTCTTTGTTTTCCTTGCTAATTTGTTTGCTTTCTTCCCTGCACTTTATCAGGCATGTGTGCCTATCCGGGAAAACATGAATGGATTACAGTGACATTATTTTTAGCCCGCTCTGAGTCTCGGTAGTTCTTTGTAGCTAAGGGTACTTCTCTTTGCTTAACTGAGAGCAAAAGTTACACCATCATTCTTCCTTGGAACCACGTCCGTAACCAGGCGCTCCTCTTCAACACTGGAGTCTGTCTCTTGCTTCTTATCGACCGAGTCCTCATTCTCGGACGTGACAAACGAGAAGACAAATGGAAAGTGGTTGCCTTGCTTCCAGAAGTGTGGAATCTACTGTTGACTTTCAAATAATATAATAATATATATTATTATTCTGTCTGTCCATAATTTTCATTCTGGTTTATCACTTGTATGGCCGCAGTTTACATCGAACATTTGTTGATGCTAGGGAATATTATTGCTGTACAACAAATAAAGGAATTTCTCTGTCATTAGGGCTTATTCTTACAGTTGTTTTGCATGTTTTGAGACCCCTAAACCCAATAAAAGTATTTTTAGAAAGATGTGCATGTGTGTGTGAGCGCGCGCGCGAGCCTGTCTTTCTGCCTTTCTGTTTGTGGGCAGCATAGCTCAACAATGAAAAGTCGTTAAATATCAAACTTTGTATTTAGGTTCAGTATATTTCAAGGATGCGATACGAAGATTTTCAAGAAAATCCCCCCACCCCCAACTACCCTTCATGGGAAAATGTTCGAAAATTTTGATTTTCTCAAAAATTGGTTTAATGATTTTGATTAAAATGTCGTACATTAAAGATATTTACATGACAAATAAAATGTATGTCTTGAATTTTCTGGGAATAGCCTCTGAAGACATCTTTATTCTGGATAAACTTTGCGGAATGTTGTATAACTGCTAAACTATAAGAGATAGACAAAACCTTACTTCACAAAAAACGCAGATCTCGTTAAAACACACAATTTATGTTATATACATTTTTTGTGGAGTTGACCTTTTTGAAATATTCCTTTTTACTGGTTTCAGCTTTAAAATACTTTTACTTTTCTTATACGGGAATATGTCAATTCCATACAAACAAATGAACTTCAATCCCATAGCAACCAGCTTTTAAAAGAAGTGACTATCGCTTTAGCCTATGTACTCCCTTATTTCCTTTCCTCGTACTTACAAGGAAGCAAGTAATAAGATCATTTGTACTAATTTTTTCTCGATTAGCATGATGTAAATAGAAGAATAAGCTTTTTAATATTTTATTGTAGAGATACAGAGGAAGTCATGTGAATGGAACACATCACATTTTTTCCAGTTTGTTTCTCGTTAATCGTGAGAAATACGAGTGTTCAGGTAAATTGCTGTAAAACACATTGTGTTAGAGATATAGGTGAGTATGAGATGAGTCAAAAGCATGTCTTTATGTACTTGAAAATGAAAATGCGTTTTATTTATGAACGTTCTTTAACAACTGTGGTTCTCAGCGTCCCATTCTACACTGGGCGTGAAAGACCGCTTAATTTTGCTCAGAGATCTCTCTATCAGGCTTGATGTTCTTTTACGTGGCGTAAATCTGCGATACGGGAAGCCATGCTAAGGATTTTATGCACTGTGCATGACATTAGAACCCTTCAATAGATCTCGCGTGAAACAAACAATAACGACTCTATGGATTTCAATTTCTATGAATAATATGTGAGAGAATGTAGACGAACACTAGCAAGTATTTCGAAAATGACTAATGCAAAGAGATCAAAATGTATGCTTGTCAGCCTTGGTAGTGTAAGGGAAGATGTCCGCCTCACATTCAAAGAGGTCACGCGTTCGTATATCGCTTAGGGTGAGTTATCCGGCTAAAGGCTTTTTTTTTTTCGCGGTTTTCCCCGAATCCTGAGAAAACGAATGTCGAGTAACTTTAAGCTACATGGACCTCGAGAACAGTTGAGCATATTTCACCGATTTCATTCATCGCCCGATATGACCAACTGGTTTAAACGACGTTAAGCTACACAACAAAGTACATTTGTTTGCCATCCAAATATTTCAAAAGTATACTTTACTTAAAATTTCTATAGCAGTTTTGAGAACAAAATCAACAGAAGCTACCCCATGTAAAGCATTGTTTGGGATAAGGAGAATTCCATGAAAGGGTTTTCACTAGTTTTGTGCAGAGAAAGCTTTGGAAATATTTGTAGAAGTCAAGTCACGTACGGATTTTGAACCATGAATGCGCTGAGTTTTCGAGTCAAATAATCTAATTATATGCACGAAAAGGCATTGATTATCTTTGAACTCCTTCATATAATCTACGTGACCGTTTTATTAACAGTGCTACGTTGTTTCTGCTCTAAGACTCCACGAAAGTTGAGAGAAAAAAATGCTCGTGTGTTCCATTCACATGACCTTCTCTTCCTAGTCTGTAACAATTTTTTCTTCCAACGCTGATTCTTCTATCCACTTCATGGTAATCTAGCTAAACATTAGCAGAAACTGTCTTATTGCTTAGTTCCTTATAAGTTGAAAGGAAATAGGGAAATACACGGCTAAAGGATACTGAAATCCATTAAAAGCTGGTTGTTATTTAATAGAAATTCGGTTTCATTTGCATGGCCAGGAGTAAAGCAAAAAAAAAAAAAAATGACAAATTTCCGTTTGAGAAAATGTCTTAAAAATTTCATCATTATACCTCGGAAATGGTTAACTCCACAAACAAAATGTATGTGGCATAAATTGTGTGTTTTAATGAATCTACATTTTTGTACAGCAAGTTTTTGTTCCACCTCTTACGGTTTACCAGCTATGCAAAAATCATTCAGAATGAAGAGATCTTCAGAGGTTATTCCCAGAAAATTAAGATACACATTTTATTATTCATGTAAATATATTTGGTTCACGGTTCATATTTTAATTAAAATTGTTAGAGCCATTTTTGAGCAAAATTTTCAAAATTTTGCCATATTAAGGGTAGTTTGGAGTAGAGGATTTTACCGAAAATCTTCGTATCGTATCCTTGAAACGTGCTAAATTTAAATACCAAGTTTAGTATATAAAGGACTTTATGTTTTTCAGTTAGACTGTCTATAGAAACATACAGAGAGAGAGGGAGAGAGAGAGAGAGAGAGAGAGAGAGAGAGAAAATGCTTTTTGCATTCGTGTGACTAATGTATTTCAGGTAAAATCCCGGCATCGAATTTTCGAGAGTAATTCAATACCCTCTCTACCTTCTATGTAAGTTCGTAGTATTTGCTAGGGGTTCTCAAATTATGTACTTCGGGTGAAATCTCGGTATCGAATTTTTGGGTACCTTTGTAACTATGATGCATTTACAAATTGTAAATTAAAGAGTAAACTAAAAACCAATTTCAGCGAACATGACCGTTATAACAACATTTTGAAATATATGTAGGTCCTGCAATTTGGCAACAATAATCCCATACCTATGTGAAGGCTCATTAATGTGATGAAAGAGATCTTTGGGTATTTATTTTATTTATCCCAATTTCCAGCAACAAATGTCATGGATGAGAGTTTATGTATTTTCCCTCCAGTGACAGAAGATCATACATAATATGTCATTTTGATGAGACGTGTTGGATACTGTTTCACCTAGTGTGATGCCATCCTGAAGAGACGACTTGAATTTCCTCAAGCGGCAGGTGTTGTATCTAAGCACTAGAAACCGTACTTGTACGCTGCTGTTATCTGAACATTTGAATGTTATCCATTACTCCACCGGGAGAGGACATGGAAATATGGTGCATCAGCAACCAACCAAAGCACTTATCGACCTTTTTAAGTAGATGTCGCTATGATAGGTTTCTCTTCCGCAAAAGATAACCGTTCCTTCTTGGTAGAGAGCTATGGCTTCGCTGTTGGCTGACCAGTGAATTATGACGTTATTCTTGATCTATGGGTGCGCGGGAAATCACGGATAATCATCTATAAGTTTAGATTCCATCAATGAGGGAACTGCAACTGCCCAAATAGTTACATGTTTACATTTCACCATTAAAATACTGTCAGAGCAAACGATAAAATTTTCTGAATTCGGTAGCCAAAGCTTTGCACATCTGGTTTGCAATTGCTGGTAAATCCCACCTATCTCTCTCTCTCCCTCCCCTCTCACCCTCTCTCATAAGTTCACAGCTAGCATTCTGTCATTCCATTACTTGTTTATGCAGCTGACTGCCCTCTCAGGCTTTTGCGTGCATTTAATGTATTTGGAATTACATATAGTTATTCTGCGTCGCTAATATAAATTAGACGAGGCGATATTTAAGCATGAGTGAATAGCCATTTGTTGTTTTTTACCTGTTGATCGATATATTTATTCGTACGGGTTAACTGCTATATTGGGTTCTTACTTTGTTTCTCTGTCTGTTAAAGTCCAAACATTCTGAGCGAATTCACTTTACATCTTCTGATATATACACAAAAGTACACAGCAATACTTTACTGATCATCTGCAAAAAACTAGTGTTTACAAAGGTAGAATCAGAAATAGAAAATTCAATGCCTTAGCCTGGATTTGAACCACGGGTCTATTAGGAAGATAGGGAAAATTGCACGTGTTTACCAGGAAAAATGCGAGTCAGCTGGGGAATTTAATGTCAGTACGGAACACTACGGTTCTGGTAGTACGGAAACCAATAAATCCGTGGTTAATGTCACCCTCCGTGGTGTAATGGTTACCATACTAACTTCATATACACAAAGTTGCAGGTTCAAACCCGGCGAAGGACGATGGATTTTTTCGGGCGTAAAAATCCTCAGTATGGTTTCCTTCGGAAGGGAAGTAAAGCCGTTGGTCCCGTGTCGTAGCCTGACAGAGAGGCCTCTGAGCAAAATTAAACGGTCTTTCACGCCCAGTATAGAATGGGACGCTGAGAACCACAGCAGTTAAAGAGCGTCCATAAATAAAATGCCATTTCATTTCCGTGGTTAAAATTCCGGATATGGCGTTGCATTTTTCATTTCTCTACCAGTACATACATAGTAGTTAGAGAAGGAAGGATTTTGATTAAAATACTTTATGTTTAAGATATTTTTATGAAATATACCTCGAATTTTCTGGGTATAGCCTCTGAAGACCTCTTCATTCTGGATGAATTTTTGTATAACTGGTAAGCCGCAAGAGATATACAAAAACTTACTACACAAAAATGTAGATATCAATAAAATACACAATTTACGTCGTGTACATTTGTTTGCAGAGTTAACCATTTCAAGATATTCCGAATTGTTTGTTATAATTTTGAGCCACTTTAACATCTTTCTTCTCGTTTCTCATTTGTTTACCTCTGGCAAGCAAAGAGATTAGAATTTCAATTGTTTCACATAGCGACCGGCTTTTAAAGGACTTGACTTTAGCCTGTGCATTTTATTATTTCTCGTTTACTTACAGGGAAGCTAGTAATAAGACTAATTCTGCTTATATTTATCTTGATTAGCACAATGTAGATAACAGATTAATGTTTTTTAAATAAAAGGTCTGTTTACGGAACAGCTAGAGGACATCATATAAATGAAACACATTAGATGCTTGCCCTTCTACTTACAAGGAACCAAATAATGACAATTTCTGCTAATGTTTATCTCGATTATCATGATGTTACAGAGATGCAGAGAAGGTCATGTGAATGGAACACATCAGCTTGTAGATAAAGGCCCGTGTGTGTATGTGTGTGAGTGTATGTCAGTGACAGCATAACTAAACGGTGCAAGGTACGTTACATACCAAACTTGGTATTTCAGTTTGGTGTCTTACAAGGATGCAACACAAATATTTTAGAAAATCCCCCCATCCCAAAATACTCCTTACATGGATTTTTTTCGAAAAGTTTTAATTTCTCAAAAATGGCTCTAACGATTTTGATTAAATAATTTGATTAAAAGTATTGCCTACAAATCAAATAAAATGTATATCTTGAAGGAAACCTCTGGAAACCTCTTCATTCCGGATGACGTTTGCATAACTGGTAAACATAAGAGATAGTGCACAAAGACCCAAATGTCATTTTCATTCGGAAATGTTATGTCATTTTATATGACTGATAAATCACAGGAGATGAATAAAAACTTGCTACACCAACAATATATATTTCTAAACATTTATTTCAAACAATTTTTTATAGTGTCAAAAGTGATCATCACTTAGTTTTTCTAACGACGTCACGAATAGAGTGGAGAATTTTTAGGTTGCCATATGGCTGTTTTAAACATGCTGGGAAGATTCATTACAACCCCCAAATTCCCATGCCCATCGTTTCCTGTTCCCATCACTTCCTTGTCATCTGTATTAGGGTTGAAGTACCAGGTGACGGTGTTCGGCGGGTTGCGGCTGGATGGTGGTTTGCGCATAGTAGAGATTTATTCCTGGCGTCGCGTCGTCTCGATAGGACTCGATTGAGACCCACCTTCGGATGCTTTCGAACTAGGGTCCCTTCGGCGAACCTCCAGAGGCTCGGGGTCCGTGGTGTGGGTGTGGAGGGCTTCGATGGCATTCAGGCTGAAACCATTAGGCACTCGTCCATGCTTGCGCCTGACGTCATCCAGATTTGGTCGCCCTTCCTCACAGGGGCCACGTAAGTCACAAAGGACCCCAGGAGCCCCAGCGGTGCTCTGCCCCAGTTACTGGAGACCCTGTCCTTGAGTAATCCTAATCCTTCTTCACAGGCTATTCCCAGAAAATTCAGATATACATATTCGTCGAGCATGTCGTAAATGTTGGTATTTTGATCAAAATCTTTAATCGCTTTTTTGGAAAATCAGATATTTCTAAAAATGTCCTACTTAGGTTTGTTACGTGTAAGGATTTTATCAAAAATTGTTTGCTTCCATCTTTAAAATATACTTCAATACCAGTTATGGTATTTCATTTTAGTTAGATTGTTCACAGACACACACACATACAAAATAAACAGAAATACGAAACATTTTATTAAAATACTTATTGTTTATTTTGAGGTCCTCAAAACATATTTCCGGTGAAATTATGATACCAAAAGTTATGCTGGAACACAAAACGTCCCCTAACTAGGTACGTGGGAAAATAAAAATTAGAATTTATGTATATATCCCAAATTTGGGTCAACAAAATTGAATATTTCGTATAGAATACCATACCTATGGACAGCCTTGCTGAAACAAAAATAATTCATTAAATAAAGCAAAAAATTAATAATAGTAATATTAAACAAATAAATGCAATTGAACATGTTATTTAAAGGGACGGAGCGGGATAGCTGAGGCAGTAACTTCTGTCGCTCGCATTAGAGGGGTTCTGGGTTGAAATCCCATGGGTCGACTAAACTGAATGAGGTTATTTCGTGGTTTCCCTCAGTCGTCAAATACCGAATTGAATGTTTAATACCATGACCAAATGTACCACCTTCAGTCTGAAAAACAGTGAAGCTGGAAACAGATGGTATTACCGATTGCGCTGCTATCTATCCACAAATAGTTAAAGCAGCTGGATTAAATTGCATCTTAACGCCATCTTGCTGCCGAGCAAAGTAGTGTGGTTGTGATGATTTGGCCTCTGAGGTGTGGCTGAACTTTGTCATCTGACTACAGATGATAGAGGCAGCTGGATTAGAGACCATGACGTCTGACTATACGCTCCATCTGACTACGGATGACGTAATGTGACTAGGGTAAAAGCAGCTGGACTGTTGTACCCTATCACCATTGCTTGGAAGGAAGCGAAAGTGGTATGGTCGGCGATAGTCCTGATAGGCTACTGCCACCTCATTGAATTTTACCGACCGTCGCGATATGCCCAAGAAGTTAAAATGACGTAAAATAAAAATATATAAAGGAGTATTAAAATAATTTGAGAATAAAAAAACTGGTAATAATGAATATTAAGTTAATAAACACAAAACATACGATATTATAATCAAAATCGTTAGAGCCACTTTTGAGAAAATCAAAATTTTCGAAAAAGTACATATAAAGGGTAGTTGGGGTGGGGGGATTTTTCTCAAAATCTTCGTGTCGCATCCCTGGAAGATACTAAACTTAACTACCAAGTTTGGTATTTTATCGACTTTTCGTTTTTGAGTTATCGCGTTCACAGACACACGGACACACGAACACACACACACGAACACACACACACGCACACACGGACCTTTTTCCGAAAATGCTTTTTTTAGATAAAGGGAACCCTAAAACATATATTTCCGGTGAACTCTCGGTATCGAATTTTTGGGTGGAGTGCAATACCTTCTCTATACACCATGAACACAGTGCGGGAGTTTGTGATTCAAATCCCGGCTATAGCATTACATTTGTAAGTCTAACGCTAACTATCCAGTACAAAACTGTTTGAATCATCATATTTCATATTTAATAAAACTATAACATAACTCCATGGCACGACAGCTCACGGGGAACCTTGGCCTACCGCCCGGCCGCTGCGTCCCCCATCTCGGTCCACTACAGACGTCATGGATGGGGTGCAGTATTGGAGGGTGAGACGTGGTCAGCGCCTCGAGTCCCCCCCGGCCGGTTAATGCGGTCCTCGCGACCTGGAGCCGCTACTTCTCCATCAAGTAGCTCCTCAATTGGCCCCCCAGGGACCTTACGAGGCTGAGTGCACCCCGGGCCAGGTCTCCCAGCGGGGGAAAAATCCCCACGCTGGTACTGGGGATCGAACCCAGGTTTCCCGCTTGGTAAGCAGCAACGCTACCACCGCGCTAAGGAGACGACCTTTAATAAAGCTATACCCAAACATATACCTTACAACTGAACATTTAAAATTGGTTGAATGTTACACATCGATCAATCAATAAAAGAAGAGAATTAAATACGATGCACACCTCACGTGGAAATGCCGAACTAGCTGTTTCAATAATGCAAGCTTGAGGGTGTGCAGGGCTGTTTACAACTCTCACTGCGAGCAGCATTGTTTCTCACTCGTTTTTCAGTGGTGGTGGAACTCAATGTTGTTTTGTACTTGTGCTATGTTCTCGATATTCCTGATGAAGTACAGATATATATACGGTAATATAAAAACAATGGTTCTACGTGTTGAAAAGCTGGTTGAATACAGGACATTGTAAATGTCGCGGCGAATTCCCGATGTGTAAAAAAATGTACTACCATTAGCGAGTGCTGGTAACATGTGTGCTGGTTATGTATTTAGTTAATTGAATTTTCTAGCAATTATATTAAGAATATTTGTTTTATATTATGTGAGATATCTGTATAACTGTGTACAAAATATTGCTTATGTTATTGTGTAAAATACCAGTGAAAGTATAATTCAATATAAAGGTTGTTCAGTTATATCCACATAAGTTTATATGCAAATTCTTGATTCCGTCACTGCAGCAGTTGCTTCCCTTGCCAGTAGTAAACGTCAGGGCACGAGAGGACCGTCAGTTGACGGTGTGTGAGTTGATAGAACTGCCCTCCGACGCTAGGTGATTGAGAGTGACAAAAGTGGGAATGCGCAGGAGAGGAACTTCTTTAGTAATTTTTACTTTCTGTATACGCACTATGTAGATAGTGTATAGAGAAGGTATTGCACTCCACCCAAAAATTCGATACCGAGATTTCACCGGAAATATGTGTTTTAGGGTCCCCTTTAACTAAAAAAAGCATTTTCGGAAAAATATCCGCGCGTGTGTGTGTGTGTGTGTATGTGTCTGTGTGTCCGTGTCTGTGAACACGATAACTTAAAAACGAAAAGTCGGTAATATACAAACTTGGTATTCAGGTTTAGTATCTTCCAGGGATGCGACACGAAGATTTTTATTTTTTCAAAAATGGCTATAATGATTTTGAATAAAATATCGTATATTAAAGCTATTTACCTGACAAATAAAATGTATATTTCGAATTTTCTGGAAATAGCCTCTGAAGAGTACTTTATTTTAGATCAATTTTACGGAATTTTGAATAACTGCTAAACCGTAATGAGATGGACAAAAGCTTACTACACGAAAAATGTAGCACGTTAAAACACACAATTTATGTTATATACATTTTTTTCATGGAGTTCATCGTTTTTGAGGCATTCCTTTTTTGTTTCTGCTTTGAAAAACGTATGCTTTTCTCGTACAGAAATTTGTCAACTCCCATCCATATAAACAAAGCAACTTCAGTCACATAGCAACCAGCTTTTGACTATCACTTTAACCTATGGTACTCCCTTATTTCGCTTCTGCTTACAAGGAAGCAAGTAATAAGAATATTTATGCTAATTTTTTCTGATTAGCATAAAGTATATAGAAGTATGAGCTTTTTAAGAATAATTTATTGCAGGGATATAGAGAAAGTCATGTGAATGGTACACATCAGATTTTTTAATCTTCCTTTTAATAAAATTAACCAAAATAGGAAATTTGCAGAAGAAGGAAAAGTTTTCGAGCAGATTAGTGTAAAACCGAATGCTTAAATGATATACACGGGCGTGCGCACGAGAAGTGTGTATCGTGGGAATCTTTGGAATGAAATGCTTAGTGGTCTTAGATACACAATTATTAATTATGGATTTCTTGGTCAGGATGGTGCTGAGAAAATGTTCCTAAGATTCCAGTTACTAGCTGTTCTTGCAAGGGAAGATTGTCTAAGCTTCTCTTATTGCAAAGCAAACCAAGATCTGCAATGGAACAAGAACTACCGCTGGCCCCGGTAGAGAACCTGCCTGTGCTGTGCTAGACTTATTTGTTGAGACTTATTGCGGAACTTATTTTAAAACAGTCTGTAAGCGGATAAGGAATGACTTTGTCGCAAATCTCAGTCACTAAAGAAAGTGGCCGCTGTATTGTTAGTGAAGAGTGCGTTCTCAGCAGAGTTCGGGAGATGTCGACCATCAGCCGCAGTAAAGTCGATAATGTGCCCTGTGTATCTGGAACATTCCGGTGAAGGCTGTTTCAAAAAAACCCGCGAACATAATTTGCACTAACATTTTTTCTCAAATGCAAAATGTAAGATATCACCACCAAATATTAAACTCTTCAACATCTTATACATCCAATAGAATGTCGTAAAGCCTTCTGACTGGTCTGGGAGATTTTCAAAAACATGGGCCAGGGTATATTTACAATTTATCCAATTGTTTATTTGAATTACACCTACAATTATGTATTTTTCATATTTCGCATAGTATTAATATAACTAAAATTAATATTTAACATTAAAATTTAACATTTTGAGGTCGTCCGGATCTTCTTAGCTCCTTCATGTAAAAGAAGGACTTTTTTTCTAATCTAGTCACGGTTACCTGCGAAATAGTTTGCTGATTTAGATGAGTTTCTTTGTCATCAACGCTTATCGTCAGAATCGATTTCAGTCCTATCAGCTTCCGTTGAAACAGTTTGTTTTAGACTGATATAACTAGTAAAACAGTTTTATTCACATAAAATCCGACACACAAGTCAATAATGAAACTGTTCCCACAGTAACAAAGTTTCTAGCTTCATTGATTCTCTTTTTAAACCCTAGAACTATTCTGTTAATCCTCGATGATCAAAGAAAATATGTACGTTGCATACTACTCCATTACTAGGTGGCCCAACTGTCCCGTGTTTTAGCGTGTGCAGATATTCTTTAGTACGTTAAAAGAGTTACAGAACTCAACGGGTCTATTTGAAGTTAAAACCCGGCAACGAAGAACTGCGAAACCGACCTTAGTTTTTTTTTTTCTCAGCAATGAGTGCTACCTGCTCACCGCCTGTGTGATAACCAAGCGGGAAAATAGAACATTACGTTGTTTCACTTATCACTTTAATGCCCCTTGTAAGTGCCCGCTGTAACTTCAAAGCTAGTAGGAACCTCTAGTAGGTTCAATTTCTCAATCATAGGAGAGTTGTTTCAGAGGCTGCCAGCAGCATGTAGACACAAGGAACATTCGATCTCGCTGATAAAACATTATATGGTGGAGCGTATTTTGGAAAGACATGAAATAATGACCTCTATTTACTAGTAGAATTTTGCTCTTCCCATATTAGATAAATAAAGAACAAGGTTCCACAGTTTCATATACAAGATGTCCCTTTCAATATAGACTAAAGATAAAAGGTAAAGGAGGGGACGTCTCGCGCACTGTGAGTTATACAGGTCTATTGTGGCCAACACCCTCAAGAGGGAGGTAAGAAGTGAGGGAAGCACAGAAGTAGACAGGCCACAGAGACGGGCGGATTCCTTAACATTTCCAACCCGTCTCACCGCTAGAGCCATCAGAGACGGAGATCAAGCGATTCGTGACCTGGCAGTCCTCTAGTGTCCTCGTGGAGTGTTCTTTCCATTGAGAATTCTGCACTCCATAAACTATGAACCCAGAAGCACAGCTGAAAATTGGCAAGGAAACAGAATTTAGGAGAAAGTAAGGTGAGGAAACCGTAATTAAATACACCATCTTGGAATTGGGCTAGGACCAGAGGAAAACCACGAAAAACCGTATAGCTAGTTTTTATTACATTTTAGCTCCACATGTGAAAAGTGCAACAGTTTTGTATAATTTCATTTTTTATTTATTTTTTTTTCCTTGCTCATCTTTTAACTTTTATTTTTTTTAAATATATTCATCCGGCTAAATTTGTTGGTGGAGATCATTATACAAAATCTGATGCGCTCCATTCCCATAAATTTCTGTGCCTATTCTTTAACGAACTATTCTTACAAAAGTGTATTCTTCTATCTACGAGGGTAATCCAGAAAGTGCCAGACGTTTTGGTCTATCGTAGCCATGAGTAGGGCTAGAGCCCATCTTGGTGTCAGGGCGTTTCTACATTCAGTACGCATTCAGCGTCAGTGGTAGCGTGAGGACTGTGCCTTCCTTACTTTGCTCTCTGTGAGTTGTCAAACTGTGCGCTGCAAAAGAAAATCTCACCACCTGTGAAGAGCACATCCGTGAAATTTGGGGAAAATGTTCCGAAAGTTCTGTAATTATGAAACGACGATTTTCACGAATTTTGTCATTGATTTTCATTGCCAGTTCATCAGTCACAAGGCTAAGCGGTTCTCGTCGTGAACATTGGTAGAGTCATTTTTTAAAATTAGTGCACCGTTGCCTGGCTCGGCTTTCAGGCATTATTCCCTGTCCATAAGCATCACAAAGTTGACGATAAATTTCAATTGGGTTATTGTTTTTAGCAAACAAAACCTAATCACAGGCGAAATTTTCCATTGTAGCGCACATTTTACAACTCACAGAGAGCAAAGTACGGAAGGCTGTATGCGTACAAATGAATGTTCTGACACCAAAATGACGATTCTAGCCCTACTTATCGTCAAGATCTGGGACTTTCATGCTAAAGAAGAATTCGTATTTTTATTTAGTTTCTCATTAGTAGAAAAGAAATAGACAATACACTAGCTAAAAAGATATTCAAGTCTAAAAACTGGTTAAGTGATTGAAATTCTGTTCTCTTTGCATGGCCAGGATTAATCAAGAGAAAAAAGAATGACAAACTATTGTTTCATAAAAGTTAGAAGTATTTTAAAATTGAAACCAATAACAAGGAATATCTCGAAAATGGTTAAATTCACACAAAAGTGTGTTTTAACAAGATCATTTTTTGTGTAGTCAGTTTTTGTCTATCTCTTCTTGTCGGTTTCCAAGTATGCAAAATTCATCCAGAATGAAGAAGTCTTCAGAGACTATTCCAAGGAAAATCAAGATATACATTTTATTTTCGTATAAGTGTCTTAAATATACAGAAGTTTAATCAAAATCGTTGGACCATTTTTAGCAAGTCAAATTTTCGAATTTTTTTCCATGTAAAGAGTTGTTTGGGGTGAGGGTTTTCTTCAAAATCTTCGTGCCACATCTTTGGAAGGTGTTGAACTTAGTTATCAAGTATGATATTTAACCCCCACCCCCCTATACACACACACACACACACACACATAGGAGCATTTTTTTTGGATACAGGGAACTCTTAAACGATTTTACAAGTAGACAGGAAAGTAGAAAATAGCCAAAGCGAGGATATCCTCAACGCAAAGACACTGATCCGACTGCTGGATAAGCTTTTTCTTTCTTATCTTCAATCATATCGGAACTTTAATTATTTTCATTTTTCAACCCTTTCTCCCTCGAACAACCTAAATTAAAAATTGAGTTAAGCAAATATTTGAACGTTTCTTACTCTGCAGTGGTAAATAAGCGGCGGAACTACTTCTTTATTTTTGCTTTCTTCATTCTTGTGAATCTTTCCCTTCAGCCTTCCTCCACATTATTTTTCTTTTGCTTGTAATCCTGCACTCTGATGTTCAAGGTAACTCTGTTTAACTTCCATCATTGATATTCTTCACGTGGTATACTGAACCAAAACCATTCGTATGGCTATCTGTAGCCACCGCCATTTACTTCTCTACCAAGCATTATGTAGGTAGAGAAGGTATTTTATTCCACCCAAGTTCATTTTCGAGATAATCCTTATTGGTTTCAAAATTACCAATACTTTAAATTTTCTCAAATGGGAAGTCGTCATTCGTTTTTTTTTCCCATCTTGGTCATGCAAAGCGAGTGAAATTTCAAATGCATCACATAGCGACCAGCTTTTAAAAGATTCAAGTATCGATTTAGTCTTAGAAAGAACTAGGTAATGCAACTATTTCTGCTAACGTGTATCTCAATTAGTATGAAGTAGATAGAAGAATAAACTTTTGTAAGAATAGTTTGTTTGCAGAACTGGTAGAGAAAGTCCTGCGATTGGAACACATCATATTTTTATATCTCTTCATCTTTTTGACTCTTCTTTCAGTTTTTTTTTTTTTTTTCATCCGTTAATGTTAAATGAGATAAACGTTTGCAGAAATAGTTTCATTGCTATATGTACACTATATTACAGGAAAAAAGGGAATACACGTGACTAAAGCGTTGGTTAAGGCTTTATATACCGCATTGAAATTCCATGCTTTTTCCGCAACATTGGAAAAAGCAATCTTTAAAACCTCACAAAGTAGTGAAAAGTTGAAGCCAATAACAACATATATGAATTAAAAGCTGATTTTTAATAAACCGTATATTGTTTGTATTTCCTTTATCAGTTTTGAGTTTAACAGACTTCTGCATTATTCCCATATTAAAAAAATTATAAAGGTGATTCCCAGGAAATGCAATAGATATATTGGATGATGTAAATATCTAACATGACATAATCAGAAATGTTCCATTTAGAGGGTAGTTTGGAATGGGATATTCATATCCTTGACTAGACTTTTCATAAAGAAAGAGTTAGGTTATTTTCTTCAACACTGAAACCTGTAAATTTATTATTTATAGTTTTAGATAAATAACTTTGTCTCTAATGAGAGGCAATAGGTTATTAACTAAATGTCATTAAGGAAGATAAATTTCTGAGTTTAAGCCCAGTAATTTATACCTTAACCTACCCACAGCTTTTTGAAAGATAGTGAACTTAAATAGCATTATCCGACTTTTTGTTTTTGAATTATGCACACACCTGCGCGCGGACCTTTTTCTAAGATTATCTTTTGGGACACAGAGGACCACGACACGTGCATTTACACTAAAAGTATATGATAGAGGAAATTTTGAAAAATCCGCAACATATTTCAAATTAATACTATTACACATAATAAGTGATATTTTTCCATGTTTAAAAATTCTAGCTTTTATAGGCATTTAAATAATAATATTTTACGGTCTAAATTCACTGTTCTAATGCTTAATAGGATACGCGTTTTAAAATATTATTAAAATTCGACTTATATAGTAAATGAATTACAAATAGATTGATTATAAAGTATGATTTATATTAACTTCTAATTATTTTAGAAAAGTGTTACTTTTTTGTATTTTCCAAAACTCTTAATTTTTCAGAAGATTATAATTTATTTCTTAAATTGGTACATTAATTTTAAAAAAGGTATGTGCCCCTAATTGAGAGACACTAAAATATTGAAACAAATTAGTAGAATACTACATCGTATGGCGAATTTTGAGTATGAAAAAAAATGCTGAAAAAAAGGCTTGCGAGAAAACAAGGTTAAAAGTTGGGCCTGCCTATTAATAATCTTGCGCCTATCCATTTATGACTTCAGTTAATTAGTAGTTCAAACGTACCAAGTAGAAAAAAAAAACATTTTTGTAAACTTTAGAGTGCACATTATTTTATTACGAAGAAAAATAATATTTTAATTTTTCGTAAATTTTTGGTTAAATTTCACAGATTCATTAACTTAAGTATTCGTCTCGAATAATCTTTACATTATTATCGATACTTTTTGCGTCTCACAAAGTATTTTAATTTCCGAGCTATTACATATGCTACCGCCAGCTAGTGATGTTATGACCAGGTTGACAACGTAATCTCCGTTCACAGTGTAATGAGTAATTGGAAATCTTTTTGTTTTCTTATTATGTCATAACTAGTAACACACTTAGAACCCATCGTGGATATAAAGTAAATGTAATGCTTCGCGAATTTTAATACACTTTACAATTCAGATACAACCCATTCCATTCGACACATACTTTATTGCATCTTCCAATTGTTCGCTGATTTTTTAACAACCATTTTCATTACTAGACTAAAGAACATTCTTTCTCTGATAGGGTTACCTTTCAAAGAGAGGAAGCATTCCATTATCTTTCATTAAGCGCCTTCAGAGTAACTTTATTGTGTTTTTTAATAGTCTGAAGAGCTGCTTTGGAGCGCAAAGTCGTTTTCATTGATTTTATGTATGCTTTGAATATTTATTTGTTTCTCTAATTCATATTCTCCTTTTGCTCTTCCTTATTTTGATTTTCTCAAAATATTACATTAATTATAATTATTATTATTGGTGGTGATGGTGGTGGTGGTGGTGGTGGTGGCGGTGGCGGTGGCGGTGATGGTACTTCATCTATAGATCCCCATTAACTTCTGTGGCAACTCAGTGGTTTTGGCTTGAGAAACAGCTTTGGTCTCATTACTCCTTGAACTGTAGGTTTTGTTAAGTTGGTTTTTCAGAATTTCATTATTATTATTATTATTATTATTATTATTATTATTATTACTATAATGCCTTTGTTACCTTTTGCACTTTTAAGCACTCCAACCTTCATAGTTTCAGAGTCTGCGGAGTGTAGGAAATGATTCTGGTTAAAAGAAATATCCTATTCCATCTAGATATCCGATCCGGAATCTCTTTAAGTTCTCTAACATTTTTTCTGTAAGTTTGTGTCTATATTTTTAAGTTTCGCTGAAAATCAAAACTATGCAAAGCTCAAATAAAGAGGACTTCGCAAGCTATTCCTAGAATAGCTTAGCTTAAATATATTGCATTTTAATCAGCACCATTACTACAATTTGTAAAAAAATGAAATTAACGGACTTTTTTTTATTAAAGGATAGTTTGGGTTGTAGGTTTCTTGAAAATCTTCGTGCCGCATTCTTGGAGGACGCTGAACTTAAAATACCAAATTTTATATTTGACTTATATTTTGTTTTTGGGTTAAGCTATTCACAAATACCGGAACTGCTTCTAAAATTGCTTTATTTGTTTATTTAGAGAGGCTCAAAATTGTATTTCCGATTGTATTTTTGGATGCAATACAATGCCTTCTCTACTTACTATATGTAGAAGAGAAATTAAAAATGCTAATTCTCAACAGTTTAAAATTTCGGATGTTTTATGATGGACTTTTCGGTCGTAATTTTACGTCGTAGAATATGCGGACAGAAGCTCACTGAGACACCATCGATTGTGGCTACACCCCCGGGAGGCAAGGTCAAGATAAAGGAGCCGGTGAGGCCAACATATAGACATGGCAACAAAGACGCGCAGAAGTTCTAATATATCCAGCTCGAACACCTGTGCACCATTAAAGAGCAATCCCTAGCAGGCGAGACAGCTCTGAGACAGTTTTTGTTTCAATTCTGTTTATTTACCTTTCCTTTAACTGCTTAGTTTCACAATCCTAACCTATTTAATCAGTCGGAAGACGACTGAAAAGTTAAGGGAGAAGTATGTAAATACATCATTTATATTGATGGGCGCTTTAACATTAGATTTGGAGAAAAGGAAAGGATATGGAAGTAAGAAACTATTGGATGAGTGATGACATAATGGAAGAAAGAGAAGTGAGAAGAAAAAGTGAGGATAAAATGCTAGTAACTGGTCGAATTTTGTGAACATAACTCATTGAGTATATTAAACGGGAACTATGGCGAGGATATTAATGGTGAATTTACCTCTATAAATATGAATGGACAAAACGTATTTGGTTACATTTTATGGCCAATTATTTTGGAATATGTTCTTAAAAATTTCAAAGCTTCTAATGTATGCTCCAGCAGTGAACCTTCCCATTAATAGTGGATATTAAAGTGCAAAGACAACAAATAAAACAAAACCAGGTATAAAATCAGTAAATAGTGTGTAAGATTATACACGTAGTAATGAGTTTAAGAAGTTTTGGTTTCGTGCTATGGGAGATATGCCATCAAGAGGTTAGTTTCATGTCAGATGTTACTGAAACAGAGAAAGCAATAAATATTTTTAATGGGGTATTGCAGGTGGCAGCAGAAAGAATGAGGGTGAGAAGAAAGCATTTAAACAGGGAGTGGATTGGTTTGACGAGAAATACAAAGTAACAAAGATACAGGTGAAACATATGTTAGGAAAATGTAGAGAACAAGGGAATGTAAAGCAAAGGAGGAATATTTACAAGCTGGGTATTTTATAACCAACTCCTAGAAGAAAACAAACTTAAGTGGAGGGAAAGAACGGAGAGCGGCTTAATTAGGGTGTTGCGGGAGGAGAATATCAGCAGGATTTGGAAAAGCCTTTGAAATCTTCATAAATAAATATGATGAGGAGCCAAACATTGCCCCATAAGAATGGCTGGCCTACTTTAAAACTCTTTATGGGGAATATGAAGGCAATAGGATGGCATTAAATTAATAATGGGCATGTAGAAATTTTGGACAGGGCAATAACGGATGAAGAAATAATTAGATCGGTTAAGTTAATTCAAAGAAATAAAGCAACCAGTATGAGTAGATAGGATTGTCATAAAATTTTTCAAAGAATTGTACTGGCATTGATAGAGTTAAGATATTAACAGGCCTGTTTAGTTTAATTATAAAAAATCTGATGTGTTCCATTCACATGACTTTCTCTAACCTCTGCAACAAATTGTTGTTAAAAAGCTTATGCCTCTATTTACTTCATGCTAATTGAGAAAAAATTAACCGAAGCAGTCTTTATTACTTGTTTCCTTGTAAGTAGAAGCGAAATAAGGGAGTACCATAGGTTAAAGTGAACTGGTTGCCATGTGACTGAAGTTCCTTTGTTTGTATGGATAGGAGTTGACAAATTCCTGTATGATTTTCAATGCTGAAACTAAAAACAAGAAATATCTTAAAAAGGGTCAACTCCTCGTAAAAAATGTATGTAACATAAATTGTGTTTTTAAAGTGCTCCACATGTTTTATGTGGTAAGTTTTTGTCCATCTCTTACGGTTTATCAGTTATGCAAAATTCCGTAAAATTGCTCCAGAATAAAGTAGTCTTAAGAGGCTATTCCCAGAAAATTCAAGATATAAATTTTATTTTTCAGGTAAATATCTGTAATATACGATATTTTAACCAAAATCGTTAAAGCCATTTTTAAGAAAATCAAAATTTTCGAAAAAAGTTCCATATAAAGGGTAGTTTGGGGTTGGAGGATTTTTCTTAAAATCTTCGTGTCGCATCCCTGGAAGATACTTAACATAAACACCAAGTTTGGTATTTTAGCTACTTTTCGTTTTTGAGTTATCGTGTTCACGGACACATACGGACCTTTTTCTCAAAATGCTTTTTTTTGGATACAGGGGGTCCTAAAACATGTATTTCCGGTGAAATCTAGGTATCGAATTTTTGGGTGGAATACAAAACTTCTCTATCCCTGTATACATTGTACATACGGGGCTAGAGAAAGTAAAAAGAGGTATTGGGATATGTACCTGTGAACTGGAGAAAGGCGATTATGTGCCCGATTTATAAAAGGAAACGTAGAGTACCACGTGCAAACCAAACAGTTATCATGGGACTGCACTATTATCGAATATGGGTAAACTTTTTACTGGAATTTTGGCAAATAGGATACAGAAGTGGGTAGAAAAAAGCAATGCCCTTTCGGAGTTTCAATAACTTTAGAAATGGGAGGAGAACTGCTAATAATATGTTTATAATAAAAACATTAGCAGATAAATATCTTAAGGGAAAAGTGGAAAATTTATTGATCTAGAGAAAGCATTTGGTAGAGTGAAGTCACGGTTACTACGGCATAAACTATTACTATTGAGCCAATGAATGGTAACTATACTGAGAGCCCTGTAGGTATAAGGATGGTGGGGATAGTAGTATCTACGTGACAGCAGTAGTATCTAGGGAAATAACACAAGGGAAAGGTTTACGGCAAGGTTGTAAATTAAGTCCAATACTCTTTATTTATTGACATTTTATTTGGGATAAGCAGGCATAATAGCTGCATGCCTATAATAAATAATATAGCAATTCCTGGGCTTCTGTTTGATGATGATCTGGTAGTAGGATCAATTACAGTTAATGGGCTGAACCAAGCACTTCAGGAGGTAAATAAATACTGAAATAAATGGAGACTAACTGTGAATCAGGAAAAATACAAATAGCGGTATTCAAGAAGGGAGCAAAATTGAGTAAATGCGAGACGTGGAAGAAGGGGAGTAAGGAATATAAAATAGTACGAGAGTGTATTTACTTAGCGTTAAAATAGATGGGGGTGGAGTGCGAAAAACAAAAGAAACTACCACTGACATAAGGAAAAGGAGCCATGACAGCAATTAGAAGTTGAAAGTACAGAATACTGAACATCGGAGTTAAGTAGTTGGAAAACATTCATTATATGGTGGTTGAAATTCTATATTGAATAGAGATTTAGGGACTAAATGAGGGGATGAACACATTGATATGGTACATAGGAAGTTTTATAGGGAAATATTGGGCTTACCAAGAGCGATGACAAAAGAAGTAGCATAAATAGAAATGGGCACAAGGGCTGAGGAAGTGTATGATTATAGAAAAGCACTGAAATATTAGTGTAGGATCCTGAATGTAGATATAAATAATTTATAAGGCATATATGCGTAAGCTTTCACGGCCGGTGTCCATGGTTTTAAAATTTAAAATTTTCGGGCTGTTTTGCCGTGGTCTGTAGGTTAAAATATGTTCAGTTAAAAGAATTAATTAATTCTTTCCGAGTTAGCGACGTGAGTGCAGTGCCTCTGAAGATGTCCCCCACAGACAGGGACGAAACGTTAGGGAGAAATATTTTAACTGAACATATTTTAACCTACAGACCACGGCAAAACAGCCCGAAAATTTTAAATTTTAAAACCAATTTATAAGGCAGTTTGTGGAATATCAGGGGAAAGTTTAAGTGTCTTGGGTGAACTGGTAGCATCCGAATGAACTGGAAGTGAATGGGATGGGAGAATACTGGAGGAGAGAAGAAAATGCTTATAACATTTTTTTTTTTTTTTTGGAAAATAATAAGGAACAGATTTGAAGACATAAAAATCTGGTGTGTATCATTCACATGACTTTCTCCATATCCCTGCAACAAATTATTCTTAAAAAGCTTATACTTCTATTTACTTCATGCTAATCTAGAAAACTTATCAGAAATAGTTTTATTACCTTCTTCCTTGTAAGTAGAAAGGAAATAAGGGAGTAAAAACGATAATCAAAAGCAGATTACTATGTGACTGAGGTTCCTTTGTTTGAGTTGACAAATTCCTGTATGAGAAAAGTTCAGATTTTCGACCCTGAAAACAAAAGCAAGGAATATCTCAAAAACGATCAACTCCAGGAAAAAAATGTATACAACATAAATTGTGTGTTTTAATGTGCTCTACATTTTTATGTCGTAAGTTTTTGTCTATCCCTTACGGTTTAGCAGTTATACAAAATTCCGGAAAATTCACTCACAATAAAGTAGTCTTCAGAGGCTATTCCCAGAAAATAAATAAATATACATTTTATTTTTCGGGTAAATATCTTTAATATACGATATTTTAATCAAAATCGTTATAGCCATTTATAAGAAAATCAAAATTTTGGAAAAAAAGTTTCATGTAAAGGGTAGTTTGGGGTGGGGGGATTTTTCTCAAAAACTTCGTGTCACATCCCTGGAAGATACTAAACTTAAATACCAAGTTTGGTATTTTGCCTACTTTTCGTTTTTGAGTTATCGTGTTCACAGACACACGGACACACACACACAAGGACCTTTTTCCGAAAATGCTTATTTTAGATAAAGGGGATCCTAAAACATATATTTCCGGTGAAATCTCGGTATCGAATTTTTTGGTGGAGTGCAATACCTTCTCTATACACTATGTACATAGTGCCTATAGAGAAAGTAAAAAGCAAACGCAACGGTATGCTTCGAGATATTGGTTTGAACTATAGACCGTCATGGTCTTTTTCCCATGTCCATGCCACTCATTTCACGCCAAGTACACGGTGTAAGGATGCCATCCGGTTTTGCTGCTTTTTCACCATCTGTATTCAGACGGTATACAGCCAGCCTTCCAAGTATCATGCCTTATACGCCATATTGCTTTGCTCTGTGACAAGCAGATGGCGTTGGGGTACCATCTGCTTTTATTGAGTCTGGTACTAAAATTCCAATCCGGCATTTACCTTGGTGACTGAGGGAAACCACGAAAAGCCCAGTCACATTGGTTGGCACTCGGGATTTGAACCAAGAACTTTCCGAATGTGCTTAAACCATCGCGCTCGACCCCATAACATTGTTCGGTGCAAT
Organism: Hymenopus coronatus; assembly: GCA_030762935.1. Taxonomy (NCBI): domain Eukaryota; kingdom Metazoa; phylum Arthropoda; class Insecta; order Mantodea; family Hymenopodidae; genus Hymenopus; species Hymenopus coronatus. The sequence goes on along the minus strand of CM060889.1, from coordinate 41,805,310 downwards.
TTCAAAGTTAAGAAGGTGCAACTGGAAAGGAAAGACGTTCGATTTAACAACTCGAAAACCATATCTCGCGTTGGCATAAACAACCGACATTCTGCTTAGATTTAAAAATCCTCTGCTTTAAGGTTACAATAATTTTATTGCAGACTGCTGCTTTAAATTGCTAATGAACTCGCCTGGCCTAATATGGTTCAAGATACGAAGGAATCTAGCACTCTCATCTGCCTTTCTTTTTAAATAAATTATAGTGAAACGCTTTCTTCGTGTGCGATAGGTAGCTATAAGAGCCAATCTAATATCTTAACTGGCTTCTTTCAGCCGTCGGATTTCTTTCCATTTGATAGTTTATTTATAGTGCTGTTTTATAGCAGTTTCTGTTTTTCAAAGGTGTTACTAAAGGTAATCCCACTAGAGGTTACGATTTTATCTTATGAAACTTGTGACTTGAATGGGATTTATTAAAAACATTCGAGGAACAAAACTTATCAGATATAAATAAATAATAATTAGTTTCTTGCTTATCTTGTTCAAAAAACCATTGTATCATATGTCAGATACCAACAGTACAAGAATGATAAATCGAATATGTTACGAAATAGTGACCAATCTACGAAGAAAATGATAAGTTAAAATTAGAACATTTTAAAACTACTTTTCACTTTCTCTACTCCGTATGCATAAAACACGTAGTGAGTAGAAAAGGTATTATATTCCACACAAAAATTCGATGTCGAGATTTCACGAGAAATATGGTTTGCTTTCAGGTCCTCTGAAGTCGATAAAAAAAAATTTAGAAAGAAATCCGTGTGCGTGTGAGTGTGTGTGTGTGTTTGTGTATGTGTGTGTATCTGTGTACAGCATAGCTCAAAAACGAAAAGACCGTTAAGTACCAGACTTGGTATTTATCTTTAGAATCTCTCAAGGATACGACACGAAGGCTTTCAAGAAAATCCCCCCCCCAACATGGGAAACTTTTTGAAAATTTTGTTTTTCTCAAAAATGCCTGTAACGATTTTGATTAAAATATAGCATATTAAAGATAAAATGTATATTTTGAATTTTTTGGGAATAGCCTCTGAAGACCTCTTTATTATGAACGAGTTTTGCAGAATTTTGCTAACGGTTAAACCCTAAGAGATAGACAAAATATTACTACACAAAAAATGTATGTCTCGTTAACACACATAATTTATGTCATGTACATTTTTTATATAGAGCTGACCATTTCTGAGATATTCATTATTATTGGTTCCAATCTTAAACTACAAACCGGAAGTGATGTTTCGTTTCATCTCTTATTTTACTGCAGGCCATGCAATGTTTCACATGGAACCAGCTTTTAAGAGATTTAGCCTCTTGTATTCCCTTATGTCCCCTCCACTTATAAGGAAGCAAGCAATAAGAGAATTTCTGCTAATATTTATCTTGATTAGCAATGTCATAAAAAAAAAAGTAACCTTCTGTAAGGGAAGTTGTTTGTGTAACAGCTAGAGAAAGTCATTTAATGGAAGACATCAGATTTTTTCGATAATATTGCTTCAGAGGTCGACGTGTCACGACGGATGCTGTTAATGCGAAATGTCAGATACCAACTGTTAAGCAGAAAAAAAAAATATGCGGCAATGGAAACGCCGAAGTACTTGGCAAAGTAACAAAAGTGTTTCACGCCACGGTAATGGAAAAGCGCGAAGTGTAAACAAAAGCAAAAAAGGCGCGAAAAAGTAACTCATTGAAATAAAAGTGAATAACCAAGAAGTAGTATCATATGTAGTACAAATTAGTAAACGTAAAGAAAGAAACAGAAAGTAAATTTAGTACAGGTAAATAATAACTGCGAAGTAGTGAACAAATGTAATATAAGCGAATAATAATAATAATAATAATAATAATAATAATAATACACGAAAAGCGCGAGGCAAAATTCAAATCGAGCACAAATAATAACCATGAAGCATGAAATAAATGTAATACAAGCAAAGCACATTGCACTCCCCCAAAAAACAAAGATTTCACTGGGAATACACGTTTTAGGGTCCCCTGTGCCCCCAAAAAGAGTATTTTAAAAGTGCGCGCGCGCGTGTGTGTATGTGTGGACAACACAACCCAAAAACGAAAAGTCAGTTAAATACCATATTTAGCATGTAAGTTCAGTACCTTTCAAGGATGCGACACGAAGGTTTTCAGGAAAATCCCCTCAATACAAACTACCCTTTATATGGAACAATTTTCGATAATTTTTTTTTATTTTATAAGAAATACTAGCTCTAACGATTATGTTAAAATACTTTATATTAAGATTTCACAATAATACATGACAAATAAAATATATTATCCTGATTTTCCTAGGAACAGCCTCTGAAGTCCTTTTCATTCTGACTGACTTTTACATAACCGGTAAACCGTATTAATAAACAAACGTATGTAGAGCTCGTTATAGCACACGTTTTATGTCACATACATTCTTTTTTGTGGAAGTAACCTGGTTTGGTCATATCGGACGATGAATGCAATTGATGATATGATGCTCAAATGATCTCGGGGTCCATGAAGCTTAAAGTTACTCGACATTCGTCTTCTCAGGATAAGGGAAAACCCCGAAAAAAAACCTTACCCGGGTAACTCACCCTAAGGGAGATTCGAACTCACGACCTTTTGCTACCCAGGCGGGCCTTATTCCTTGTTATTGTATTTAAAATGTCCAACTCTAGATTGTTCCCGAATGGGAAGGCATTATTCTCACTCGACCATCTTACGATGATCGGGCTATTAATTGGTGCCCGTGGAACAATTCCGAAGATTTTTGCCGACATCTGCAAGATGCTAGGCTTGTACACCACAGATATATTTTTTTTATTATAAAATTCAATTCCGGAGTCTGGTATTCCTTTTTTTTTTTTTTTTTCTTTTTCTAATGCCTCTTTTATCCCTAAATTTTCTTTGTTTACCATTATTTTTTCTGTTTCATGATACCTACACATACATGTACATATTTACAAACACACAAACACCCATTCTCGAACCCACGATCCCCTACGCCACGAAGCACCAAAGCGAGGCCATTTAGCGAGCGCGGCCATGGTGACCGGAAAATATTAAATCAATTGGTACAGCTGCTTTGAAGGGCTTAAGGAATAATTATTATATTCATTATCAATTACGTTCTTATTTAATGAGTATCTCATATTCTTCCACTACTTCACTTGCAAATTTATAACTTGAATTTTGCTCTATTTCTTATTGCCATATTCAACCATTCTTGTTAATGTTTACATTTGTTAAGCTTTGTGCATGTGGTAACCTTACAATAAAGGAAGCTATGAAATAAACATTTTCATCTGGGTCATGCAAACAGAAGGAATTTTAATTGCATCACATAGCGACCGGCTTTTAAAATATATGACTATCGTTTTAGCTTAGTGTATTTCCTTATTTCCCTTCTACTTATAAGGCAAGTAAAGCAACCAGTTTTGCTTATCTTTATCTTGATTAGCACGAAGTAGAGAGAAGAAAAAGTTTTTAAACAAAATTCGTTGCAGAATAGGTAGAGAAAGCCCTGTGAGTGGAACTCAGATTTGTTTCAATAACAGAAAGTATTAAGAAATTGATATTTGAATGTTCATTGATTAAAATCATAGTTTTGAAAATTAGAGGAACTGGTTTTCGGCAATGGAACCAGAAGTGAATTGGGCTCAGTGGATGTTGATACTGTCGCTGTTCAATAATGAGCTGAGAATTCTTCCAGGTCAATCCCACAAAAATACGAATCTCTCTGATAAAGCTTGTAAACTCCAATGGAATTCATTAAACTTTTATTCCATGTAACGGAATATATAAATAAATAGTTTCTTATTTATATTGGTTAATATCAAATCACCATTGTATCAACTGTTAGAACACGGCGTACAAAATAAATGAATAATCGAATGTGTTCCGAAATATTAAAAATGCTATCAACAGTGGAAATGAGGAAATATTTAACGAGAAAAGAGCTAAAATCTGGACACATAAAGGACATATTTTATTTTCTGTACCGTGAAAAATCCACCGGGGCGTAAAAATCCTTAGCATGGCTTCCTTCGGAAGGGAAGTAAAGCTGTGGGTCCCGTGTCGTAGATTTACGGCACGTAAAAGAACCTCAAGCCTGATAAGAGAGGCCTCTGAGCAAAATTAAGCGATTTCACGCCCAATGGGACGCTGAGAACCAAAGCAGTTAAAGAGCGTCCATAAATAACAGGCCATTTCATTTCATTTCCTCTAATAAGGAACTAAGTAATAAGTACATTATGGTAATGTTTATCTCGATTAGCATGATGTAAGGCTTTTGTAAGAAGTCTGTATGTAGAAAAGTTAGAGAAAGTCATGCGCGTGTAACACATCAGACTTTGTTTTTTTGAGTTTGACGACTCTCCTACGACCTAAAGTTCCGCCATTAGTCTAAAACAGCAGTAAAACAAAATGGATGAGAATATCGACTGGACTGTAATCTATCCACATATAATTAGAGCAGCTAGACTGAAAGGGACCAATCGCGTGTAACAGAACAAAGTATTGTGGTACTAGAGAAGTGAACTTGAAGGACTAGCTGGACTCTTGTTATCGGACCTTGGATGGTGGAAGCAGCTAGACTAGAGGCCATGATATCTGAATGTACGTGCCATCTGTCTACGGGTGATGAAAGTAGACAGACTGAGTGGCACCCTATCACCATCTGTCACGAAGTGAAAGTGCTATGGTACGGGGATAGTCTTGTAAGGCATTTGTCACCACATACCGTCATTGAGGTATCTTACGGCACTGTTTCGTCTCGATATGATCTAGAATTTAAAAGTGACCTAAAATAAAATTGATAAAAAACAAAGAACATGGTTCTCCCAAACATGCACTGGCATTCTCGCTTTAAAAAAAAAAAAAGCTGATGTGTTCTATTCACGTGACTTTTTCTACATCTCTGCAACAAATTATTGCTAAAAAGTTTATGCTTCTTTTTACTTCACGCTAATTGGGAAAAAAATTAGCAGAAATAGTCATACTACTTGCCTTCGTGCAAGTAGGAGGGAAATAAGGGAGTAGCATAGGTTAAATTATTAATCAAATTCTGGTTGCTGTGTGACTGAAGTTCCTTTGTTTGTATGGACAGAAGTTGACAAATTCCGATATGAGAAAAGTATAAGTTTTTTAAAGCTGAAACCAATAACAAGGAATATCTCAAAAACGATCCACTCCATGAAAAAGATGTATATAACATAAATTGTATGCTTTAACGAGCTCTACATTTTCTGCTAAGTAAGTTTTTGTTTTTCTCTTACAGTTTGTCAGTTATGCAAAATTCCGTGAAATTCAGAGGCTATTCCCAGAAAATTCAAGATATACACTTTATTTGTCAGGTAAAAATCTGTAATATACGATGTTTTAAACAAAATCGTTTGAGCCATTTTTGAGAAAATCAAATTTTTCGAAAATTGTTCCATGTAACGGGTAGTTGGGGTGGGGGATTTTCCTGAAAATCTTCATGTCGCATCCTTGGAAGGTACTGAACTTAAATACCAAGTTTGGTATTCAACGGACTTTTCATTTTTGAGCTATGCTGTCCACCGACACACACAACACAACACACGTACCTTTTTCCAAAAATGCTCTTTTTTGCACATAGTATGTGTAGAGAAAGTAAAAATGTGACTATCAATATAGCCTACTGTGGTCACCTTATACATACAACAGAATGTATATTTTCTAAGCCTATTGTTATTTCATACCGAGTTACATTATATGGTTTAACTACTAGTAGAAAATAGACCCCAATGTGAAATGAAAGTTTATATGTACTAAAAAATAATTAGAATAAAAAAAATCTGATGTGTTCCATTCACGTGACTTTCTCTATATGTCTGCAACAAATTCTATTTACTTCATCTAATCGAGCAAAAGAAAAAAAAAAAATCAGAAATAGTGTTATTACTTGCTTCCTTGTAAGTAGGAGCGAAATAAGGGAGTACCATAGGTTTAAAGTGATAGTCAAAAGCCGGTTGCTATGTGACTGAAGTTCCTTTGTTTGTATGGACAGGAGTTGACAAATTCCTGTATGAGAAAAGTATACATTTTTCATAGCCGAAACCAAAAACAAGGAATATCTCAAAAACAATCAACTCCGCGAAAAAAATGTATATAACATAAATTGTGTGTTTTAAAGTGCTCTACATTTGTTGTGTGGTAAGTTTTTGTCCATCTCTTACGGTTTAGAAGTTATGCAAAATTCCGTAATATTGACCCAGAATAAAGTAGTCTTCAGATGCTATTCCCAGAAAATTCAAAATATACATTTTATTTGTCAGGTAAATATCTTTAATATATGATATTTTAGTCAAAATCGTTAGAGCCATTTTTTAGAAAATCAAAATTTCCAAAAAAGTTCCATGAAAAGGGTAGTTTGGGGTGGGGGGATTTTTCTCAAAAGCTTCGTGTCGTATCCCTGAAAGATACTAAACACAAATACTAAGTTTGGTATTTTACCGACTTTTCGTTTTTGAGTTATCGTGTTCACAGATACACGGTCATACATACACGGACCTTTTTCTGAAAATACTTTTTTTTGGATACAGGGGACCCTAAAACATATATTTCCGGTGAAATCTCGGTATCAAAAATTTTGGTGGAGTGCAATACCTTCTCTATACACTGTGTACATAGTACGTATAGAGAAAGTAATACGTTTTTCTAAGGAGCGTTTTAGAAGAGCGAGTAGAGATATTCATATGAATGAAACACATTTTTAATTTTTTTTTCTCGTTATTTTTGTGATCCTACTCATAGAAGTACATTTGTTCTTTTTGAGCAAATATTCGCGCAGATATTCGTGGCTTTTAATCAGTATTAAAATATATAACCTAAGAGAAACATTTCCGTTGTGTGTTAATTTTAATCTACCTCCTATGTGGATAGTAGCGAGGTCAACGGAAATTGATTCCAGCAACAGGCCATTAACAGCCAATAAAAACCTTTCATAATGCATGATATTATATTTTTATGTCGTTGAAAACGCACCTTATCAGAAGCAAAACATAGCGACAAAAGTCTGACGTAGAAAACCAGATTCAAAGGCATTATAATTTCCAAACATAAACAATAGCATAGACTTTCTCTGCCCATTGCTGTTTATTTTCATACTCTTCGAATCATTGATAGAAAAGATTGTTTTGCTATCTACTTCCTGTTATCTTGATCAATGTTGACAGAAATGAAATCAATATGTGTTTTATAATACGTGTGTGTTTGAAGCTGATAAGACAGTCCACTGTTTTTTACGAATCTAACCTGATATGATACTTTTTGCAGATTTCAGTAAACTTAAAAGAACAGCACTTGGAAGTAGATGTAGAATTGTGAATTCTTCAAACGAGGAATAGCAAATGTTTCTGGGGATACCCTAAGCGTAAATCCAGATATAATACAACGATTTCTATAGAAAACTTACCAAGAATCTGATGAGTTATATTAGTATAACTTTCTCTAGCTGTTCCAAATATAAACTATTCTTACAAAAGTATTATTTTATCTACATCATATTAATCGAGATTAGCATTAGCCTTATTACTTGCTTTCTTGTAAATAGAAGGAAAATAAGGTAATACAGTATACTAATAGTCAAATCTTTTAAAAGCTGGTCGCTATGTGAAATAATTGAGGTCCGGCTCGCTTTGCATGGTCCCGTTTGAGAAAACGTAGGTAGTTCAAAACTGAAACCAATAACAAGGCATATCTCAAAAATAGTCAGCTCTACAAGAAAAGTTTGACATAAATTATTTATTTTAACGAGATTTACATTTTTGTAGTAAGTTTTTGTCTATATTTTACGTTTTAGCCGTTATGCAAATTCCGTAAAACTCATACAGAATAAAGAGGTCTTCAGAGGCTATTCCAAAAAATTCAAAATATGCATTTATTTGTGATGTAAATATTTTAATATACGGTATTTTAATTAAAGTCGTTAAAGACGTTTTTGAGAAAAAGAAAATTTAAATAAAATGTCCATGCAAAGGGTAGTTTTTGGTGGGGTATTTTTTTTAAAGCTTCGTGTCGTATCCTTGAAAGATACTAAATACCAAGTTTGTTTTTTAACAGTCTTTTCGTTTTTGAGCTATGCTGTCCAGACACAAACACGGCACATACAAACCTTTTTCTAAAAATTCTTTCGGAATCAGGTATATTTTCAGTGAAATCTAGACATGGAATTTTTGGGTGGAATACACATCTTCTCTAACTACTATGTACTTTCTCTAGCACATATATGCATAACTACTATGTACATTATGCATATATGTGCTAGAGAAAGTATAAAGCACTGCTACAATTGACATAATATACAGTGCTTTTCTTCGTTTAACATATTTCACTTATAGTAAGAGTTCAACGTAATATTAATGATACCCAAACCAGACAATATACAGAAAAGATCCAACAAGCCATTGATCCACAAATCTTTCCATCTTCCAAAAAAGTTGGAGTGTATGACGGTATTCCTGTCCACAACAGTTACACAGAATTTTGATGTAAAAATTAAAAATAGTTCAGATGCATATCAAAAACTAAAAATAACACTTTCCTGCAAATACAACGTTCTCAAAATAGCTTAATATTGATTAAATATATTACTGCTTATTATGTTAGACTTGGAGGCAGTCATGTTTATATGCTCATTGCAGGATCAACAGTTAAGTTATTGATTAAACAGTTCCAGGACATCTTAAAAATATCATGGAGCGCGTTTCAAACAAAGATCTAGAGCTTCCAAACCAGAATATTACAGAAATATGACGCAGAAAGTAGAAAAATAAGTAATATGACATTTTTAAAAATAATAGAATTATAAAATAATGCAATACGATAGAAAAATGCTTATGAAAAGTTATTCTGGTAGTGGAGTACTAAAATAACTGAACAGGGAGTTTAATTTTATATGCAGGAAAAATATAATATTCTAGATAGTACGAAGCAAATATGCTACAACACAGTTTATGTTTACTTTCTCTATACGAACTATGTACGAGTACATAGTGTATAGAGAAGGTATTGTATTCCACCCAAAAATTCGATACCGAGATTTCACCGGAAATACATGATTTGGGCCCTCCTGAATCCAAAAAAAGCATTTTTTACAAAAAGGTCCGTGTGTGTGCGTGTGTGTGTCTGTGTGCCTGTGGACAGCATAGCTCAAAAACGAAAATTCCGTTAAAAACCAAATTTGGTATTTAGATTAGGTATCTTCCAAGGATGTGACACGAAGATTTTCAAGAATTACCCTTGAACTTTTTAGAAATTTTTGATTTTCTAAAAATTTCTAACGATTTTGATTAAAATATCGTATATTACAGATATTTACCTGACAAATAAAATGTATATCTTGAATTTTCTGGGAATAGCCTCTGAAGACTATTTTGGATGAATTTTACGGAATTTTGTGTATCTGGTAAACCGTAAGAGATGGATAAAAACTTACCATACAGAAAATGTAGAGCATATTAAGACACACAAGTTATGTTATGTACATTTTTTTCGTGGAGGTGATCGTTTCTAAGGTATTGAAAAACTTATACTTTTCTCATACAGGAATTTGTCAACTCCTATACATACAAACTTCAGTCACATAGCAACCAGCTTTTGACTATCAGTTTAACCTATGGTTTCCGTTATTTTGCTTCTACTTACAAGGTAGCAAGTAATAAAACTATTTCTGCTAATCTTTTCTTGATTAACTGAAGTAAATAGAAGCATAAGCTTTTTAACAATTTGTTACACAGATGTAGAGAAAGTCGTATGAATGGAACACATCAGATTTTTCTTCACAGATTTTTAAGAAGTTATTGTTAAGCAATCGTCTGGGAATTTATATTACTAAAGCAAACATGAAATTAGTTTTATTTTCTCTACACGTACTATGTACATAGTGTATAGAGAAGGTATTGCATTCCACTCAAAAATTCAATACCGAAACTTCATCGGAAATAGACTTTTTAGGGCCCCCTGAATAAAAAAAGTATTTTTAGAAAAAGGCCCATGTGTGTCCGTGTATATGTGAACACGATAGCTCAAAAACGAAAAGTTGGTAAACTACCAAACTTGGTATTTAAGTTTAGTATCTTCCAAGGATGCGACATGAAGATTTTGAGGAAAATTTCCTCACCCCAAACCACCTTTACATGGAATTTTTTTTTTCTAGAAAAATTGCTCTTAAGATTTTGATTAAAATACTGTATATTCAAGATAGTTACACGGCAAATATAATGTATATCTTAAATTTTCTGGGAATAGCCTCTGAGGGTCTCTTTATTCTGGATGAAGTTTGCAGGATTTGGCATAACTAGTAAACCGTAAGAGATAGAAAAAGACTTGCTATACAAAATATGAAGATTTCGTTGAAACACACAATTTATGTCATATATTTTTTTCGTAGAGTTGACCATTTTTTGGGATATTCCTTGTTATTAATTTCAGTTTTAAAATACTTCCCACATACGAGATTTTTTCAACTCCTGACAATGCAAAGAAATGAATTTCATCCACATAGCAACCAACTTTTAAAAGATTTCGTTTTAGCCTTAATATATTCCCTTATTTATCTTGTGCTTTCAATAAAGCAAGTAGTAAGACAATTCCTGCTAATGTTTATCTCGATTAACACGAATTCGATAGAAGAATAAGTTTTTTAACAATAATTTGTTACAGAGATGTAGAGGAAGTCAAGTGAATGGAGCAGCAGATTTTTCAAGGAATATTTACTCTTGTTCCTTACATGGAGATAATGTTCCTCTAAATTCCAAAATTGTCGATTAAGTGTGCGAGTTGGGCACAACTCGGTCATGCAGGCAGGAAGGCGTCAATGTTCGACCATCACGCGATTCTTCGCCCTTAATAAGTAGCGGGAGTAAAATGAGGTCGCAAAGGGGCGACTTGTGGCGCGCTTTGGGGTAGAAGCAAAACGTTCGACACGCAAGGAAGATGACGTCATTTCCTCACTTCCAATCCGGATACTGGATATAGCATGACGAAGAATGATTTCTGTCTGGGAGAATGTAGATACCTATGCTGATTAATGATTTGGTCTAGACGTTCTGCAGCTTCTGACATGTTTTAGGAACTCCAAAACATTAGGGAATATTTCTCGTATTACAACCTTGAGTTTTTTTCAAGTCCATCCTTGAGCATGGTGTTCGTGTGTCTTTATGTGTTTTGTATTCTATCCCAGTCATTCTCTCTTCGCCTGTAGGCCAATATGTGTGCAAAACATCTGTCGTGTTCCATTCACATGACTTTCTTTACATCTCTGTAATAAATTATTCTTTATTTACTTCATGTAAACGAGATAAGCATTAACAGAAATCGTCTTTATTACTTGCTTCCTTGTAAGTAAAGGGTAAATAGGAGAATACACTAACTAAACGATAGCCAACTCTTTAAAAGCTGGTTGATACTGGTTTAATTGATTTTTCATACAAGCCGTGTGTAGGACAGGAGTTGGATAGGTAGAGGCAGACTGAAAAATTCAATGCCATAGCCGGGATTTGAACGACGGATTTCCCGGTTGACCCTAATAGTTGGCTATACTATGAATTCCGGGACTAAAAGTACTTACAACATTGTAAGTCACCATTGGGGATTTGAGATTACTAATGTGGTTTACCGGGAAACATGCGAGTCAACTAGAGAAACTCAATGCTATGCCGGCATGCTGCCATGGTAGCTCAGTGGTAGAGCAACCGGCTAGAGACCCGTGGTTTCTTAGGATAGCTATTGAGCCTTTGAGAGCTACATTAGCCGGCAATAGAAGATGCGACTTCTGAAGAGCATGTGATCATGTGTTCTCCAGGACTGGGCGATAAATTATGGTATTGTTACTCTTTCTCTTATCAAAGCTTGGTGTACTTGGTGTACTTGGTTTTAATGCTCCATTTTAGGTTCGTAAATATTTCCTATTTCAGAGTACAATTTTACCCATGGCCAGAGGTAAAAGAGCTATTTTCTTGTAATGGAAATATGTTTCAGTTCCTTTTCATGAGTTTATATGTATAACTGAAGACCCAAGCTGTATTTTTTACCAGTAGGTAATGCTGTCCACAGACACACACACGGACCTTTTTCCAAAAAAAAATGTTTGGATTCAGGGGGACCCAAAACATGTATTTTCGGTAAAATCTCGGTATCGAATTTTTGGGTGCAATACAATACCTTCTCTATACACTATGTACATAGTACGTGCAGAGAAAGTAATAGTTTGTTTGCAGAATAGGCAGAGAAAGACATATGAATGGAACACAACTGTGTTTATTAAAAACCTGAATAACCAGCTTTAAGTTAGAAATGAAAGTTCTTTCTTGATCAGTGTAATATCATTATGCTATTGTTCTGATGTACATTTAATTCACGCATTAAATAATTAGCTTTAAATACAATACTTGTCTATTTACTATTTATATGTAAACTTTACACGCTTTGGAATGTACCAATGCAATGATGATTACATTTTAATTTGCATATCAAATATTAAAATATGGCTAATTATCCAAATTAATGATAACTGTAATGGTACGCTGATGCAGTGAAAGATGTAGCCTGGGGCTGAATATTATATGTGAATAATGATTGTTTCGCAATGCAGTGAATTTACAGTACACGTGACCTCTCTTGACCCTACTTCACAATGCATTTTGATACTATCCATTCCCTCTGCTTTATAATGGGATCCAAACACCTGTAATTAGCTTTTAGAGGCATAAATCCTAGTTTACGGTCTGGAATTCGAAATCAGCCAAGCCACAGGAACCAATCCCGGGATCTTTAGACGGGTTCGAAGTGTGCAATTTTGCGCAGAAGCACACAAATGTCATTTTGATCATATATTGTGAACCACTGCACATGAAACATTTGATTAAAAGTTTCTAAACATGAAAAATGATATTCTTCATAGTAAAATAATATGAATTTTAAGCGTATAACACAATTTTTACTAATTTCATTCAATTTTTTAATCGGCTCTCAAAACTACAATAAAGAGAATAACTATACACGTTTTTCGAAATAATGCTCCACTTTTGAGAAATAAATTATAACATTTTGAAAAGTCAAGAGTTTCGGATAGTACAAAAATTAGTAATCTTTTTCTTTAAGGGGTTAATATAAAATATGATATAATAGATCCATTTGCACAATTATTTAATTTAAAACTTGAATTTTGATGTAAATATTTTTAAAAATGCATCGTGTGTATCATTTTTATTATAACAACGAATTTTGAAAATAGAAAAAAATGTAAATAGAATTTTGAAATGTGGCAAAAATAGCATTGTTATTGTGTGTAAAAATGTATATAAATTATATTCAGTAGATATCCCAAATTTCACAAATGTGTATTAACTTATAAACTTGAGAATGAAATATGACTTGATTTGTTCTGTGTTCCCGAAAACAAAAAAGCACGCTTAAAATCTCATGTGTTACACTCTCATGACCCCCTCTATTCTCTATAGTTTATTAGTGAAATGAAATGTAATGAAATGACGTTTTATTTATAGACGCTCTTTAACTGCTACGGTTCTTAGCGTCCCATTCTATACTGGGCGTGAAAGAACGCTTAATTTTGCTCAGAGGCTTCTATATCAGGCTTGAGGTTCTTTTACGTGCCGTAAATCTACGTCACGGGACCCACGGCTTTACTTCTCTTCCGAAGGAAGCCATGCTAAGGATTTTTACACCCGAAAAAATTCATCGTTCTCCGCCGGGTTTGATATAGTTTATTAGTGGTTATACATACTATTCTTTTGAAATATTTCTATATACTTCATTTTAATCGGGAAAAAAAGCACCTTTGTAGAAGTAGTTACATCACATGTCGCTATAGGCACAAAGGGAATACCGACGATCAAAAGTTTAAGAAAGGGGCGTTATTCTCTATAATACTCTCTACCAGGCATATTCGTATCAGCGCAATAACTTATTCCTCTCCGTGTGAAGCATTTGGGCATGCCGTTGTGCGACATAATGGAATGGCGTTTTCTCTATAATACTCTATACCAGGCATGTTCGAATTAAAGGAACAGAGGGGACAGCGCAATAACTTATTCCTCTCCTTGTGAAGCATTGGGGCATGCCGTTGTGCGACATAATGGAATATTTGTAAACACAAGGCCTTCCTCGGCATGCACTGTAAACATGTGATGAGCTCATACTACGAGTACAAAACCTAAGAATCCAACAGCTGATTTAGCTCAAATTATTCCATAATTCCCAAATGCTTCATTTTAACCTCTTTCATGTGAAATTATATTTTTCCGGTGTAATGTTTTATTTGGGACAAGTGCATCAATATCTGCTGCTAAGGATAAGGTACAGGGGCTTAATATATGAACCAAACGAACGTCGCATTGCTTTTAATACAATTTATTTTAGAGAAGCTTTGTTCGCAAATGTTCAAGGAAGCTGAACATTTCTATTAAACGTGATGTAAATGATCGTAAAAAAGCACGAGAAACTAAACACTAAATAGTATTTGCATGGGTTTGCTTGTGTTTGTATCTAGAAGATGCTTAATCGTAAAATATAATCATACTAGTGTATCGTATATCAATACGGTAGGTTATTTCCGATGGCTGAGCATACACACACAAAATAAAGAATATGATATGTAATGGTCAAAAAAGGAAAATTCGTAACATAATAATTATTTATGCAACTATCCTATAATGGGTATTATTATAAGTCACGAGTGATTTTCAATTTTCCCTTTCCTTATGCACGTGATAAAGAAAGTAATAACTACAATTTTTGCACATAATTTTTGCCTGGAATGCTTAAATGGCATGCTATGACATTTGGCATTTATTCAGCTTTTCATTTTAAATTATACTGTTTACACATACACACTTACGCTCTCTCTCTCTCTCTCTCTCTCTCTCTCTCTCTCTCTCTCTCTCTCTCTCTCTCTCTCTCTCTCTCTCTCTCTCTCTCTCCCCCCCTCCCTTTCTGTCTCAGTGAATATAGACGAATGTGTGTAACGGCTGGAATTCCATTCAGTTTTGTGAAGACAAATATTAAAAGAAGAGAAAATAAAGAGGTTGAGAGAGAGAGAAAGAGAGAGAGAGTGATACCTGCTCCATTTATTCAAGGCTCTATTCACATGACTTTCTCTACACAAAAGTTTATTCTTCTACCTAATTTATGCAATCTATATAAACATTCACAGAATGGTCTTATTACTTAGTTACTTATATATAAGTAGAAGGGAACTACGGGAATACACTAGGCTAAAACTATAGTCAAATGTTTTAAAAGCTGTCGCTAAGCGATTTTCATTTAAATTCGGTTCTCTTTGAGAGGTAAAACAAAAGAAACATGGATGACTTCTGCTTGGGAAAAGTGTGTTTCAAAATTGAAGGCAATTACAAAGGATATTTCAGATATCCTTTGTAATTGTTAGTTCCACATCAAAAATGTACAAAAAATTGTTTTGTTTTTACGATATCTACATTTTTTGCAGCAAGCTTTTGTCTATCTCTTACGGTTTACCTGTTATGCAAAACTTATCCAGGATACAAAGAACGTCTGAGGATATCCCCAACAAATTGAAGATATGCAACTTATTTGCCATGCAAATGTCTTAGTTATACGACGTTTTAACGAAACTCATTAGAACCATTTTTGAGAAAATTTCAAAAAAGTTTCCATGTAAAGAGCAGTTTGGGAGGGATTTTCCAAAAAAAATCTTCGTGTTTCATCATTGGACGAT
The DNA here is from genome assembly GCA_030762935.1 of Hymenopus coronatus. Lineage (NCBI taxonomy): Eukaryota > Metazoa > Arthropoda > Insecta > Mantodea > Hymenopodidae > Hymenopus > Hymenopus coronatus. The sequence continues at coordinate 41,789,544 of CM060889.1, read as the reverse complement.
ATTACACTTAAAAACCGAGTTTCGTTTTGAGCTATGCTGTCTACTCACACACAAACACACACACACACATACTTACACGGATATTTTTACGTTCTCTATACGTACTATGTAATAGTGTATAAAGAAGGTATTGCACTCCACCAAAAAATTCGATACCGAGATTTCACCGGAAATATATGCTTTAGGGTCCCCTGTATCCAAAAAGGTATTTTCAGAAAAAGGTCCGTGTGTGTCCGTGTGTCAGTGTGTCACTGTGTCCGTGTGTCTATGAACACGATAACTCAAAAACGAAAAGTCGCTAAAATACCAAACTTGGTATATAAGTTTAGTATCTTCAAGGGATGTAACAGGAAGATTTTGAGAAAAATCCCCCCCACCCCCAACTATCCTTCACATGGAACTTTTTTCGAAAATTTTGATTTTCTCAAAAATGGCTCTAACGATTTTGATTAAAATATCGTATATTAAAGCTATTTACCTGACAAATAAAATGTATATCTTGAATTTTGTGGGAATAGCCTCTGAAGAGTACTTTATTCTGGACGAATTTTACGGAATTTTGAATAACTGCTAAACGGTAAGAGATGGACAAAACTTACTACACAAAAAATGTAGAGCACGTTAAAACACACAACTTATGTTATATATATTTTTTTCATGGAGTTCTCGTTTTTGAGACATTCCTTGTTTTTGGTTTCTGCTACGAAAAACATACTTTTCTCATACAGGAATTTGTCAACTGCTGTCCATACAAACAAAGGAACTTCAGTGACATAGCAACCAGCTTTTAACTACCACTTTTACCTATGGTACTCCCTTATTTCGGTTCTACTTACAAGGAAGCAAGTAATAAGACTAGTTCTGCTAATTTTTTTCTGATTAGCAGGAAGTAAACAGTGGTATAAGTTTTTTAAGAATAATTTGTTGCAGAGATATAGAGAAAGTCATGTTAATGGTACACATCAGATTTTTTCTAAAAATGTCTTTTGGACTCATGGAACATTAAAACATGCATATTTAGGTAAAATCTCGACATAAACATACTTAATAGTCCGTGCAGAGAAAGTAAGAAAGAAAGAAAAATACACATTAGGAACAAGAAACATTAAAACAGCCCCTTGAATTCTTATAACGTTTCAGGAAGAAGCCTGAAATCCTTTACGACCTCTTCTGTCATGTTTTTTTCAGGCAGTGCTTCCATTCAAAATGCATGATTTAAAGACCATTTCGCTGCAATAAGAATAGGATTGGCTAACACCGAGTTCGTAAACGCCCAAAAGCTGAAACTAACTGTGATATATTGTGTTTTCCACTTAGGTTGCTCACGAATTATTTATTTCAAGCATCGCACTTGAAACAGGGGTAGGCAGAAATAAGTATTGCTTCAAGTGGCAACGTAGGATACACTACAATCCGAAAAAGTACTCCATCTACTAGTATTTAGAATAAGTATATCTTCTTGTGTAATATGGGTATTTAATTTGAATTAAACACGTTTCCCTGTTGTTAAAACCTGATGTATTATATTCACATGACTTTCTCTGCCAATTCTGCAACCAAGTATTCCCACAAAAGTGCATTCTTCTAATTCGTATTTCATTTTGATCTAGATAAGCATTAACAGAAATGGTTTTTGTGGTTTTATTTACATGTTTCCTTGTAAGTACAAAACGAACAAGGAAATACGATAGGCTAAAGTGATAGTAAAATCTTTTATGAACCAATCAGCATTGACATTTTATTTTCTTTCCATAAACAAAAAGATAACAACTTCCCATTTGAGAACTGCATAAATAGAATCTATCAAAAGTTCACCGTTACCATGGATACAGTTTTGTTAAATAAAACATAAAAATGTTATTCATAAATCTATGAAAATGTGTAAGTTACAAATAATGATTTTATCACTAAATGATAGAATACAGATGGAGAGAAAAGTTAAAACAACTTTACGGAAAAAACCGAATAGCGACAGATTTTATAAATCAGTGACAAGGTATTGATAAATTCAAACCAATAACAAAGCAAATCTCGTGAATGGTTAATTTACAAATGATATTATACAACACAAAAATGTTGCACATGAAATAACTTTATGCAACTACCCAGAATATTTTGGTGAAATATGTATTCAACCTACAGCGCCATTGTGATATTTACATAATATGGGATTAAAGGTTACAGGGCTACAAATGTTTTGCCAGTACAGCTACGACACAAAACTGTTTTACAAGAAATATTTCTATGCCACTAACCTATGCTTGGTAACGTTGCCAGTGGCCGACGTGTCATGGCGGATACCGCGAAACCTTGCAGAAATTAAACTTGCGAAAAATGTAATATGTCTATCAATGTGCCTTTATCATTACTATATCTTGGTTCCACCGCTTAAACTATAACTAAAGCTATTTAGGTATTAGTTTTTTTCACTTTTACTCACCGTAACATTGTATTACTAACTTTTAGAAACATATATTGCTTATTTTTGGACTTTCAATTTCAACAAAGTACGCGATTTACATTAAAATATACCAAAAGTATTCGTTTGCTTAACTTTTTTACAACAATTTCTATTGTCTCACTAGCTATCAGATAGGTGGTGTCTAAATCGTTCATAATTGACGTTCATGTTGCAAAATTCAGAACTACCAATATCTGAAAACTGCTTATCACTATCCATTAAAAGGTTGTGGAACCACCATTGGTGTTTTGTTATTAGATCACTAGAGTCGCTTTATAATTGATTTTAAGGCATGAGCTGTATTTTTTTACATCATGACGATGATTTACAACATTTTTACAAAAAATACCGCGATGTGCCATCCTGCCGATTTTAAAAATGATTCTGTGTTTTTAGAGTTCTGAATCCATTATTGTTGTGTAAATACGTGATTTTCGTGTAACTTGTTTTTAGTAGTTTTCAGTGGTATCACCAAAGCATACGAACTAAGCGAGCATGCGCTGTAATAGGTTTAGATTAGTGTGTAAAGAAACTGATTTTCCTGTACTTTGATTTCAATAATTTCCACTGGTTTCACCAAAGCATGCGAGCGAAGCGAGCGTGCGCTGTATTAGGTTTAGGTTAGTGTGTGTGTGTGTGTGTGTGTGTGTGTGTGTGTGTGTATTTTTTATTTTATTACTTTCCTCAATTGAGGCTGCCATATAGACAAAGTATAACTATACAATTAAATTTTTTTAAAAATAAATTAACAATGCTAAAAATAAATCGTATAACTAAGTACAAATAACCTAAAAAATTAGAAATGATAAACTTCAAATCTAATACAAATAGCACATACAATCTTCTCAAAAAACACAAGTTCAAAATTACAGAACAAAACTTAATGAATCGTTATAGCACCAGCATTAAAACGAATACAAATGATTTCTGAGGATGAGAATAGATCCTCTGATTGCCATGATCGCTATTGTATGCAGTAGGCGTTTATCCAGATCATAATCTTTCCAAAATTGGTGTAATTTTTGGGGATTGTCCCTCTGGCTCCTATCATTAATCCGGTAACAGATATATTTTTAAGATTATATTTGTCTTTGTAAAAGGGAATGGTAGATTCATAAATTGCTTTTTTTTCTGTGTCCACTTCTTCAGGTTGTTCACAGTGGGACTCAAAGCGAACAGTAGGATCAAGGATCACTCCGCTACCATCAGATATCTTATAAGCAATAATGTCGATGCGCCTGCTGCTACCATTGTTGGACAAACCATGCACTTCCTCATGGACCTCAAAACCTTTTTGTTTCATGCTTGTTGCAATCAAGCTCCTAATTTTATGATGTCTGCTGTTTCTCAGTACCTCTCCATGAGGGCAGGCACCCAGAACATGTGCAAGTGTTTCGTGCTCGCTGCCACAGCGGCGGCAGAGGGTATTGTTCTGGGACCTACCCGGTAAGGAACGTACAGCAATAACTCCAGCAGTCATTTTGATGGCGTCTCTCCATTCGGAGCAGGAAAGTCCGCGATGATCTCGGATCCACTTATTTGCAGGTGTATAGTCGCTGAACATTTTAACACCTTTTCCTTTTTGTGGCAACTCGCTCCAAAGCTGAAATTCTCGTTCTCTTAAATATTTTCTTACTTTTCTCGCATCTGGGAGAAGACTTACTGGGTCTCTGATGTTACTCTGAGTGACGTTAAGATGTTGTAAACAGCTTTGAGTCTCCTGCTCAAAATTTCTTACGGCGTTAACAAGCGGGTCGTTTAAGTATTTTAAAACTTTATAGATGTTCAAATGTTGTAGTCGAACTTCCCATGAGGTGCGGAATAAACCAAGGCCTTTATATTTTCTCTCAGTATATACCATATGGTCTGGAACGTCTGTTGGTAATTGAAGGAAACTTTTTAGAGTGCATTTTAATATTTTGTCAGCGTCAACCAAAAATTTTTGTGGAATTTTATCCATTGGGATAATTTGAAATGGATAAATTAAGGTCGTAGAGACAGATGAGTTTAAAATAACAAATTTCTGGTCTGCTTGTAAAAGGGGTGAACTTTCTAAAGTCTCAGCTTTCTTACGTAAATTTTCTAACGTTTGATGGCTGTCGAAAGCTATTTCATCTTTTAAATTAATGCCAAGATAACGTAATTTTTCTTCGGGATTTTGACACTGAATTGCATCGTTTTCAGAAATTATCAGATTCTGTGGTGAATATTTTCCATTCTTTATGGATAAACAAACAGATTTTGATGTATTGATGGTAAAACCTATTTCTTGAAAACGCTGTATAACCAGTTTAGTCAATTCTTTTGCAGATTCTAAATTTTTTCCAATGATCACAGTATCATCTGCGAAACTCATCACTGTTAAATTTTGACAATTTGAAGCCAATGGATAACCATATTCATCAGACAAAGCTTGTTCACTAAGTTCCTCCAAAATGAAATCCGTTGCTAAATTGTAAAGAATGGGTGATATAAGTGAACCCTGTAACACACCTCTTTTTATTTCAATTTGGTTTGTTTTACTGATTTTCATGTACTTTGGTTTTAATAATTGTCACTGGTGTCACCAAAGCATGCTCACTCCGCTCGCATGCGCTGGCTTAGGTTTAGGTCAGTGTATTAAATAAACTACTTAGTTTTCGTCTTCTTTGGTTTTAATCATTTCGATTGTTCCAAACAAAGCATGCGATCGAAGGAAGCATTAGGTGTGTTAGGTTTAGATTAGCGTGTATCAATAAACTGACTTTCCTGTACTTTGGTTTTAATACTTTCCACCGGTTTCACCAACTGAGTCTTAGCACTCTATTGTTAATGTGTGAGTGTTGGTGACTTTTGAGCTTCACTTTTTTTTTTTTTTTTTTTCTTGATGACTTTATCTATGTTGGCAGCATACACATTCATTGTTTCTAGACCATAAATGCTTACTTCCCGCCTAGCAACAGCTGTTAAATCTTCCCCCACCATGATAATTTTCGTGAATTTTGCTATTTAAGAAAGAGTATTTTCAGGGTAGGAGCGGTGGGATATTTCAATTCTAGATGAAAACATATTAGCTCCTTGATGCTCTGAAGTGGATTATAAGGTTAGTTTCAGTTCTTAAGGATATATTTATATGAAGGTACTCTCGTATAGCTTTACCACATGCAAAACTACGATATAGAGCTTGCCAGCATTAATATAACACTCAAAGGAGTTTGGTTATATCACATACCGGTAAAGCTATACCAGAGGACCAGCACAAATATAAATCTTTAAGAATTGAAACTAACCTTATAATCCACTTCAGAATATGTAGGAGCTAATATTTGTTCATCTAGAATTGGACCAGAGGACCAGCACAAATATAAATCTTTAAGAATTGAAACTAACCTTATAATCCACTTCAGAATATGTAGGAGCTGAGCTAATATTTGTTCATCTAGAATTGGAATAACCCACTACTCCCACCCTGTAAGTACAGTTTCTTAAATAGCAAAATTCAGGAAAATGTTCATGGTGAGGGAAGATTTAATATCTGTTGCTAGGCGGGAAGTAAGTATTTATGGTCTAGAAACAATGAAATTACAATGCTACCAACGTAGATAAAGTCACTAAACAACAAAGAAAGAAAAAAAGGTGAAGCTCAAAAGTCACCAACATTCACACAGTAATAATGGAGTGCCAAGGCTGTAAATATGTGAAAATAAGTTTATTTACACACACACACACACTAACCTAAACCTAACACAGCGCATGCTCGCTTCGCTCGCATGCTTTGGTGAAACAAGTGGAAATTATTGAAACCAAAGTAAAGGAAAATCATAAAAATAAATTACACGAAAATCACCTATTTACACAACAATTGTTGATTCAGAACTCTAAACACATAGAATGACTTTTAGAATCGCGGTATTTTTTGTATCAATGTTAGAAATCACACCCTCATGTGGCAACAAATGCCTCAAAATCAACTATAAAGCGAATCTAGTGGCCGAATAGTGAACAGTTCATTGATGGTTCCACAACCTTTTAATGGCTAGTGATAACTAGTTTTCAAATATTGGTAGTTCTGAATTGAACAGTTCATTGATGGTTCCACAACCTTTTAATGGCTAGTGATAACTAGTTTTCAGATATTGGTAGTTCTGAATTTTGCTATATGAACGTCAACTTTGCACGATTTAGACGCCATCTGTCTGATAGCTACTGAAACAATAGAAATTGCTGTAAAAAAGTAAAGAAAACAAATACTTCTGGTATATTTTAGTATAAATCGCGTACTTTGTTGGAAGTTAAAGACCAAAAATAGATAAGATACATTTTTAAAACTTTGTAATACGATATTACGGTGAGTAGAAGTGAAAAAACTAATGCCTAATTAGTTTTAATGGAAGTTTAAGTGGTGGAACCAAGATATAGTAATAATCAAATACCTCACAATGACCAGCTTATTTGTCAAGGTTACAAAAACACAGATTCGGTTATATCGAAATTATTAGCATAATTGTATGAATTATTATTGTTTATCACAGAATTCGGTCTTTATTCCTTTGGGGATCCAGATTTCGTAGAATTCTTGTTAGGACTGAAGTTCTCTCTTCTCATGCCCTGGTTCATTTACTTTTCTCTTCTTCGTCGTTACAAATTTGAACACAGAAGCTTTGTTTTACCTATTGTAATTTTCCGCATGATTAATAGTATACAATTAATTTATCATACCTAGGTCATATTTACACCTGTGTACAACAGATACACAATACACTCTTGAAAGATTAACTTGTAATATTGATAGTAAATGGAAACCAATTACATTCTAACGCACAAATACAACGGAAATCTAACGTTTTGCCACCTACGCCGATAGTGATGCATAATTTCTCAGGCCTTGTCTTCTAGGAGTTGTTGATATTTACACATTTATGATTATAGACAACGATATTGTGATTTATAACTAACGAGGAAACAGAAGCGAGTGATTCACTTAGAGATATACTTCAGCTGCACAGCATCATTGTCTCTCTCGGGCTCTTGCTCTCATGCGTAAAATTCAAAGAATAATACAAAAACAAATATTTTAAAGTCAAACTATCTAAAAGTATGTGCCTTCTGTAAATAAACTAAGAAAACAGAGAAACAACAACTGAACATTTCCAGCGTCACTTCCCTTCCGAATGAAACCATGCTAAGGATTTTTAGCCCGAAAAAATCCATCGCCCTCCGCCGGGTTTCAACCCGCGACCTTGGGTATATGAAGATAGCATGGTAACCATTACGCCACGGAGGGCGACTTTCTCAATAATCTTGAGGTATTACATTCACATGACTTTCTCTACATCGCTGGAACAAATTATTCTTCTATATAACAATAACTCCATGGCACGACAGCTCACGGGGAACCTTGGCCTACCGCCCGGCTGCTGCGTCCCCCATCTCGGTCCACTACAGACGTCATGGATGGGAGGGTGAGACGTGGTCAGCGCCTCGAGTCCCTCCTGGCCGGTTAATGCGGTCCTCATGACCTGGAGCCGCTACTTCTCCATCAAGTAGCTCCTCAATTGACCTTACGAGGCTGAGTGCACCCCGGGCCAGGTCTCCCGCTTGGTAAGCAGCTGCGCTACCACCGCGCTAAGGAGACGACCTATTCTTCTATATACTTCGTGGTAATAGAGACAAACATTGGCAGAAACTGTCTTAATTACTCACATCCTTGTAAGTAGCAGAAAAATAAGGAAATACACTAGGCTAAAACGATAGTCCAGTCTTTAAAAGCTAGTTTCCATGTGGTTGAAGTCTGTTTCTATATAGGGCCTGGAGTTGGCACCTTTCCATATGAGAAAATTTTAAGTATTTTCATCTGAAACAAATAACAAGGAATATCTCAGAAATGGTCAATTTAACGAAAAAAACGTATATGACATAAATTGTCTTTTTTTAACGTGGTCTACATTTTTTATGTAGCAAGTTTTCCTATCTCTTACGGTTTACCTACCAGCTACGCAAAATTCAGAAAAATGCATTCAAAATAAAGTGGTCTTCAGAGGCTATTCCCAGAAAATTCAAGGTATACATTTTATTTGCCATATAAAGACCTTTAATACACGGTATTTTAATCGAAATCATTAGAGCCATTTTTGATAAAATCAAAATTTTCGAATTTTTTCTATGTAATGGGTAGTTTGGGGTGAGGGGACTTTTCTCAAAACCTTAGAGTCTACTAAACTTAAATACCAAGTTTGGTACTCTACCTACTTTCGTTTTTGAGTTATCGTCTTCACAGACAAACGGACACACACGGACCTTTTTCTGAAAAAATGTCTTTATTATACAGGGGACCCTAAAACGTATATTTCCGATTAAATCTCTGTACCCAAAAATTCGATACCGAGATTTCACCGGAAATATATGTTTTAGAGTCCCCTTTATCTAAAAAAAGCATTTTCACGAAAAGGTCCGTGTGTGTGTGTGTGTGTGTGTGTGTGTGTGTGTGTGTGTGTGTGTCCGTCCGTCCGTGTGTCTGTGAACACGATAACTCAAAAACGAAGAGTCGGTAAAATACCAAACTTGGTATTTAAGTTTAGTATCTTCCAGGGACAAGTAGATTTTGAGAAAAATCACCCCACCCCAAACTACCCTTTACATGGAACTTTTTTCGAAAATTTTGATTTTCTCAAAAACGGCTCTAACGATTTTGATTAAAATTTCGTAAATTAAAGATATTTACCTGACAAATAAAATGTATATCTAGAATTTTCTGGGAATAGCATCTGAAGAGTAGTTTACTCTGGATGATTTTTATTGAATTGTGAATAACTGCTAAACCGTAAGAGATGGACAAAAACTTACTGCACGAAAAATGTAGAGCACGTTAAAACACAAAATTTATCTTATATACATTTTTTCGTGGAGTTCATCGTTTTTGAAACATTCCTTATTTTTGGTTTCTGCTATGAAAAACTTATACTTTTCTCATACAGGAATTTGTCAACTGCGGTCCATACAAACAAAGGAATTTCAGTGACATAGCAACCAGCTTTTGATTATCACTTTAACCTATGGTACTCTTTTATTTCGCTTCTACTTACAAGGAAGCAAGTAATATGGCTATTTCTGCTATATTTTTTACTGATTAGCATGAAGTAAATAGAAGTATAAGCTTTTAAGAATAATTTGTTGCAGAGATGTAGAGAAAGTCATGTGAATGGTACACATCAGATTTTTTGTGTACAAAGACAGATAATCAAAATACGTTAATATACTAATTCCTATTAAATACTCAAATACCCGTAATAATCCATACAGTATAATTTAAGTGAAACCTTTATCTTAGAAATTATAACTATTTTGTTTTCAGTTTTTGACCCTTCACCAAATATTATAAATTTATCAATTAATTGATTAAGAACTTTTTTCTATCTCTTATGATTTACCGGTTTTACAAAATTAGGCAAAACTCTTTCAAATGAAGCGGACTTCACAGCTGTTCCCAGAAAATTTAAAATAATGTACATTTTATTTGTCAAGTAAATTTTGTAAACATGTAGTATTTTAATTAAAATCGTCAGAACCATTTTCAAGAACATTGAAAATTTAAAAAACCATGCTATATTAAGTAGTTCGGGATGCTGAAATTCACAAGCTGTTCCCAGAAAATGCAAGATAATATGCATTGAATTCTCAAGTAAACTTCGTAAACACGTAGTATTTTAATCAAAAACGTTAGAACCATTTTCGTAAACATCAAATTTTCAAAAACTCTGCTATATTAAGTAGTTAGGGTGCTGAAATGTTTCACGTCGTATCTTTAGAATATCTAATAATCAAGTTTGGTATTTATCAGACATTTCGTTTTTGTGTTATTTCAAAAACATAGATGGACAGTTACACACAAGTGCTTTATTAGGTTATTGGGGCTCAAAACATATGCTTCCAATGAAATCTCAGTATCGGATTTTTGGGTGGAATACAATATTTCCTTTACTTTGTTAAGTGCGTAGTATAGAAAGCAAAAACCTGATGTGTACCATTCACATGACTTTCTCTACATCTCTGTAACAAATTATTCTTAAAAAGCTTATACATCTATTTACTTCATGCTAATCAGAAAAAATCTGATGTGTACCATTCACATGACTTTCTCCATATCCCTGCATCAAATAATTCTTACAAAGCTTATACTTCTATTTACCTTATGCTAATCAGAAAAAATTAGCAGAAATAGTCTAATTACTCGCTTCCTTGTAAGTTGAAGCGAAATAAAGGACAACCGTAGTTTAAAGTGATAGTCAAAAGCTGGTTGCTATGTCAATGAAGTTCCTTTGTTTATATGGATAGGAGTTGACAAGTTCCTGTATGAGAAAAGTATACGTTTTTCATAGCAGAAACCAAAAATAAGTAATGTCACAAAAACGACGAACTCCACGAAACAAATGTATATAACATAAATTGTGTGTTTTAATGTGCTCTACATTTTTTGTGTAGTAAGTTTTTGTCCATCTCTTACGGTTTAGCAGTTATTCAAAATTTAGTAAAATTCAGCCAGAGTAAACTACTCTTCAGAGGCTATTCCCAGAAAATACAAGATCTACATTCTATTTGTCAGGTAAATATGTTTAATATACGAAATTTTAATCAAAATCGTTAGAGCCATTTTTGAGAAAATCAAAATTTTCGAAAAAAGTTCCATGTAAAGGGTAGTTGGGGGTGGGGGGATTTTTCTCAAAATCTTCGCGTCGCATCCCTGGAAGGTACTAAACTTAAATACCAAGTTTGGTATTTTACCGACTTTTCGTTTTTGAGTTATCGTGTTCACGGACACACACACACACACACACACACACACACACACGGACCTTTTTGTGAACATGCTTTTTTTGGATATTGGGGACCCTAAAACATATATTTCTGGTGAAATCTCGGTATCGAATTTTTGGTGGAGTGCAATACTTTTTCTATACACTATGTACATAGTGCGTATGGAGAAAGTGAAAATTAGCAGAAATAGTCTTATTACTGGCTTCCTTTTAAGTAGAAGCGAAATAAGGGAGTACCACAGGTTAAAGTCATATTCAAAAGCTGGTTGCTATGTCACTGAAGGTCCTTTGTATGAACAGCAGTTGGCAAATTCCTGTATGAGAAAATTATAAGTTTTTCAAAGCAGAAACCGAAAACAAGAAATGTCTCAAAAACGATGAACTCTGCGAAAAAATGTATATAGCATAAATTGTGTGTGTTAACGTGCTTTACATTTTTCGTGCAGTAAGTTTTTGTCCATCCCTTACGGTTTAGCAGTTATTCAAAATTCCGTAAAATTCAGCCAGAATAAAGTACTCTTCAGAGGCTATTCGCAGAAAATTCAAGATCTACATTTTATTTGTCAGGTAAATAGATTTAATATACGAAATTTTAATCAAAATCGTTACAGCCATTTTTAAGAAAATCAAAATTTTCTAAAAAAGTTCCATGTAAAGGATAGTTGGGGGTGGGGGAATGTTTCCCAAAATCTTCTTGTCGCATCCCTGGAAGATACTAAACTTAAATACCAAGTTTGGTATTTTACCGACTTTTCGTTTTTGAGTTATCGGTTCATAGACACACGGACACACACACACACACACACACACACACACACACACACACACACACAGGACCTTTTTCCGAAAATGCTTTTTTTAGATAAAGGGGACCCTAAAACATATATTTCCGGTGAAATCTCGGTATAGAATTTTTGGATGGAGTGCAATATCTTCTCTATACACTATATACATGGTACGTATAGAGAAAGTAAAAATTGATCGTGAAGTGGCCAGTGTAATATAACGAACATATATTGTGGTATCAAGTCGCTACAGTCACATGGCTTATATAACTTACTTATGAAAGAAAAGCGCGAAAGTCATCGTTATGGAATGCAGATTTTTAAAAACAGAACCAGAGCTTTGATTCGCTCATTTGCTGAGAGGTATTTGCACCTGCTGTTTCTCATGCTCTGCATTCCTCAAACGCAAGACTGCCCCACAGGTGTCATTCTGCAGGAAATCTTTATTTAAACACTCAGCCCACAGCAAGAATTTCTCTGGAACCACCATTTATTGCAGACAATGTTATTAATGTGGCCAGACCTCCCACCGAAAGTAACGTTTCCTATGCTATGAGATTTGCCTTTCTAAATAAGAACTCTGAAGTGTCTGTCTGATTCAAATGATTTTGTATTACTTTCTCTACACGTACTACATAATTAGTGTATAGAGAAGGTTTTGTATTTCACCCAAAAAGTCTATAGCGAGATTTCACCGGAAATACATGTTTTAAGATCCCTTGGATCCAAAAAAAGTATAAAAAGGTCACTGTGTGTGTGTGCCTGTGGATAGCATAGCTCAAAAACGAAAACTCCGTTAAATACCAAACTAGGTATTTAAGAATAGTATCTCCTAAGAATGCGACACCAAGATTTTCAAGAAAATCCCCTCACCCCCCATTACGCTTTATATGGAAAAAAAATTCTAAATGTTTTGATGTTCTTAAAAATGGGTCTAACAGTTTTTATTAAAATATCATATTAAAGATATTTACATGACAAATAAAATGTATATCTTGAATTTTCTGGGAATAACCTCTGAAGACCTCTTTATTCTGGATGAATTTCGTTGAATTTTGCATAATTGGTAAACCGTAAGAATATACAAAAACTTACAATACAAAAAATGTAGATCCATTTAAACACATAATTTAGGTGTGTCATATACATTTTCTGTTAGTTTTGTTTGTTTGTTTTTATGTGTGGATTTTTTTTTTTTTTTTTACATAGAACTGGCCGTTTCTAAGATATTACTTGTTATTGGTTTCAGCTTTAAAATAGTTATACTTTTCTGATACGGCAATTTGCCAACTCCTGGCCATACAAAAGGAATTTCAATCAACAGCAACCAGCTTTTAAAAGATTTGACTATCGCTTTAGCCTATGGCACTCCCTTATTTCTCTTCTACCTACAAGGAAGCATGTAGTAAGACAATTTTTGCTAATGCTTATCTCGACTAGTATGAAGTAGATAGAATAAGTTTTTTTAATAATAATTTGTTACAGAAATGTTTCGGAAATATTACTGGACACGAACAAGGCATCAAGGCTCTCTTTTAAAAATGTAAAATTAGAGAAAAACAAAATCAATCCTATGCATTTTAACTATAGTTGTTACTGTCAGTAAAGGATGAAGAAATCAACAAATCACATTATAGTCTGTCTTTTAACGTCACGAATTTTGTAACTTATTAAGATAAACAGGATTTATAAAATTAAAAATTAAAGCCGAAGATTTGTCAACCACTTTGATGAAATTTCAAATAGTGAATGGGTTTGTTATAAATAAAATCTTTTGTAAGAAGTTTGTATGTAAAACAGCTAGAGAAAGTCATGTGAGTGTAACACATGAGATTTTTTTTTTTTTAATTTGGCTTTAGTTCAACCAATTCTGTAATAAATGACAAGTATCCATTTTGATTTAGCACAAATTATTCAAATGTTCGCACTCTCTCTCCCTCCCTCTCTCTCTCTCTCTCTCTCTCTCTCTCTCTCTCTCTCTCTCTCTCTCTAAGCGTTATTATTCCCATTTGAGTTTTCTTGTTATGTATATATTTTAAACAATCACCAGTTTAAGTTGCAGTATTTTACTTTGGCACACCCTTTTTTCTTATGTTAACAGAGTGTCTTGCAGCAAGCAACAAGTTTTGCACAAGATGGAGATCTCTTGGCTACTTTGCAGGAACACCATGGAATGGCAGGTCAGCAGCACCAGCAGATGCTCATTTCTAGCAGTAGTACCAACAAGAAGCAGGGTGTTTCTGGTGAAAGTACTGATACCGGACAAACAGCTGAGGACATACAGATTACTAGATATGACAAAGATTTCCGGTGAGTGAATATATTTTTCATTCTCTTATACCTGAGTGTTTCTGAAAATCCTGAAGATTAGAGCTTGTAACATTGATGTGGAATATTCCAATCACACAACTTTGTTATGCGCCTCATCAATCATAATTAACTATCGTATATTAATCACTGGCAGCAAGTTATGAACCGTCGTTTCACTGCTATTAATTTTAATGCAGTCAGGATGTAAGTAAATTCCAGTAGTTATAAAATTAGTTGCTGAGCAAAATAAAGCTTATAATTAACAACAATTAAAATAAATAGCTACATTAACAACTTGAAGCTCATTTGTTTCACATTTACTTGCTCTACTATTTATCGATTTATCCGAATACAATACGATGATGTTATTCCTTTTTCTTTTTCCAAAGTAATGTTCAGAGCGAGAGGACGTCTTGCATTCCCACATGTTTTCCGAATACCATGCGGGAAAAAGAAAGTTGCAAACTTCGCGGGTATGAGAGTGAGGAAGCCTGGGGGAGATGGTAAAGATTTCCGCCAAGGTTGCGACATGTGCGCCACGTTTTGTGCGCTTCATTTCGCGCCAAAAATGTATTGTTAACGGCCTATAAACCTTCTCAATAAATAAAAAGTACCTATTCTCCGAGAGTAAAATAAAATTACTTTCACATCGGTGATATATTTGCAGCTAATAGTCAAGCAGAAAAAGAGAGGTTAGCTGCATGTTTCTACTCCTCCCGCCCAAAAAATATATAATGGTACATTCCCATTTTCTCCTCTGCCTCTCTGTGCCGCCCGCAATATGAATTTACGCTCATATTCGAATTAGTAAAACCTTTTACGAAATATTATATTAAATATGTTTCCTTAATACAAAATTCCTTAATAACGCTTTTTATGCCTCCGCCGCCGTCACGTTCCACTATCGCACACATTTCATATATCTCCGTACTCTCTATCCGCTCAAAACATGAATTAACATACAAATTCGAATAAGGTAAAACTGTTTTCTATATATCATATAAAGTGTGTTGCCTTAATCGAAAACTGCGTCCATAATCGCCGTTACATTCCGTTTTCCCTTCTCCGTCTCTCTCCCGCTTACTGTGAATTTCTGCGCAAATTCAAATTAGATAAAGAATTTTACGATGTGCTATATTAAGTACGTTATCTAAATAGAAAAGCTTACCCATCATCGTCGTTACAGCTATGTTGCGGCCACCGCCATGTTCTACCAGCGCACATATACCGTACATTTCCGTACTCCCCTCTCCGTCTCCTGCCAAACTGTAAATTTTCACGCTATTTCAAATTATGCAAAAAAAAAAAAAAAAAAAGGTGGGGGCGAGTTAATCAGCTTAAATGTCCGTTAGGCTCTCCAAAATATATGGCAAGAACTTTAAAGTTCATTTAAACATTAAGTTATACAGGGTTACTACAAAAGAAATAGACAACTTCAACTGCCTGTAAAACAAAAAATATTAGAGATAGCAACCTAATTATTTTGGAGGTATGTTGAGAAACTCTCAAAGTTTCGTTTGTTACTATTGGTAACGCTGTAGTGTTTTGTTGGTGTTGCAGAAACTGAAATGGAGGAAAATCCTGTGGAAAAGGCATATTGCGTGTTGGAATTTGCTAGAACGCAATCAGCAAAGGTTGTCCAACGACATTTTAGAACACGTTACCACAAAACGCCACCGACTAGACAGTCAATCTACGACTGGTATAGAAAATTCGAGACAACGGGATGTTTGTGCAAAGGGAAGAGCTCGGGAAGACCAAGAGTTTCGGAAGAAAACGTTGAACGTGTTCGTTCTGCCTACATAAGAAGCCCACAGAAATCGACATCTAGGGCAAGCATGCAATTACAAATTCCACAGCAAACTGTATGGAAAATCTTGCGGAAGCGACTGCACAAGATGCCTTACAGATTACAGATGTTACAGTTTCTGAGTGAAGAAGATAAGGTCATACGGCGTGACTTTTGCATCGACATGTTGCGACATGATGAAGACGATGCTGGTTTTTGTGAGCGCATCATTTCATTTTTGTGGTAAAGTGTTCTAAAATGTCGTTGGCCAACAGTTGCTGATTGCGTTCTAGCAAATTCCAACACGCAATATGCCTTTTCCACAGGATTTTCCGCCATTTCAGCTTCTGCAACAACAAACAAAACACTACAGCGTTACCAATAGTAACAAACGAAACTTTGAGAGTTTCTCAACATACCTCCAAAATAATTAGGTTGCTATCTTTAATAGTTTTTGTTTTACAGGCAGTTGAAGTTGTCTATTTCTTTTGTAGTAACCCTGTATTTTCTTATATAGATAATATGCTAAATTCCAGAATTAAGTTCTCAAAAATAGGGTTGACTTGCAGCATAATTGTATTCGGATAATCTTTTAATTAGCAATTGGGGAATATACGTATAGGGAATGGGAATGTGCGTGTGCATGTGCATGTGCGCGCCCACAAGTGTGGTTGGAAGGAAACATGAAATGAAATTTATCTGAAGAATAATCATCAGATGACTGAAAAGCAAGTAATGATCTCTTAAACCAATAAATCGCTTCATTATTTTACCAACTCAAAATATTGCTCCATTAATATTAATTTCCCATAGTATTGACAGCACAAATAAGGTTTTCCCAGAATATTAACAAAAGAAGAAAGAAGTTTTGCTGCAAAGTGCTGTACTGAGGGAATGTAGAGTACATTTCAAATCAAATCCACCAACATTTTACGATTCGTGCATTCTATTTTGGATACAGCCCAGCATGATGGAGTTCCTGTACTTTATATATTAGTTTATAGGCTGTACCTTGATAACATAGTCAGTGTAGGGTACTTGGACATTGTGCTGAATTTCCACCATGATCTCTCGATATTACCTCAGTGGATTTCTTCTTGAAGAGCTGGCATGTTGCATTAAGAACATCTTCTACAATCAGAACAACATTCAAAATAAAATGGCATGTTATTTATGGACGCACTATAACTGTTGTAGTTCTCAGCATCCCATTCTATACTGGGTGTGAAAGACTGCTTAATTTTGCTCAGAGGCCTCTCTATCAGGCTTGAGGTTCTTTTACATGCAGTAAATCTATGACATGGGACCAGTGGTTTTACTTCCCTTCTGAAGGAAGCCATGCTAAGGATTTTATACCATCGTCCTCCACCGGGTTTGAACCCACGACCTTGGGTATGTGAAGTTAGCATGGTAACCATTACACCATGGAGGGCAACAACATTCAGCTGGATTTCATGAGTGTCAGAGAGCTACAAATACTTTCAGTAGTGTCTTGTTGTAAAGAGACAATTTGAATGTAAAAAGAAGTGATGTGTACTGTAATTTATTGGTAGGCCTTTATCGTGTTCAAATTATTCAAAATTAACAAATTACATACTAAGTTAAATGGTGTGTAATTACTTCTGTGCATGAGTAATGACTTTTGCACCACCCAAAAATTCAATACCAAGATTTCACTGAAAATATTCATTTTGAGGTCCTCTGCATCCAAAGAAAGCATTTTTAGAAACAAGTATATATGGATATCTGTGTGTCTGTGAACAGCATAACTAATGAAAAGCTGGTTAAATATTAAACTTGGTATTTAAATTCAGCATCTTCCAGGATTCGACAAAAGAACCTATTCAACACTACTCTTAACATGGAAAAAGGTTTATTATTTTGTATTTTCTCAAAAGCAGCTCTTAACAATTTTTATTAAAATACTATATGTTTAAGATATTTGCATAAAAAATAAAATTGAATTTTTACGGAATAAATTGTGAAATTCTCTTTCTTCTGAATGAATTTTGCATAACTTTTCAACCATAAGAGATGGAGAAAAAGTTACTACATAAGATTTAGATCTTGTTAGAATGCAGATTTGTATCAAATAATCTTGTTGCTGTATTAAGCGTTTCTGAGATATTCTTTATTATTTGCTTGAACTGTCAAATATGTATACTATTTTTATATTGAAAGTCAGAAATTATTATTTTATGTTCATGCAAAAAGAATGAAAAGTCATATAATGCTTTATTCTGTAGCCTACCATATCATTCTTATACCTACAATGAAATAAAATGTAATGAAAGATTATATCACATAAAAAAGTAGATAGAAAAGTCAATATCTGTAAGAATGGTTTATAAAAGAGTAAGTAGAGAAAGCCATGTGAATGCAGTAATATATTTTCTTTACCATTAAATGCATCACATTTCCTACTCCATATATATTCCCTTAATTGAAAACTTTTGGGATTTGCATGAGTTAATGAGAGTTTTTTCTTTCTCTAACATGTATGTGCAATGTACATAGTGGACAGAGAAGATATTGTATTCCACCCAAAAATTTTATACTGATATTTCATCAGAGATTCCCTGGAACCAAAAAAAGCATTTTTTGAAAACTGTCCATGTGTGAGTGTGGACAGTGTAACTCAAAAGCGAAAAGTTAGTTAAATACAAAACTTAATATTTAAGTTCAGCATCTTCCAGCAACATGAAGACTTTCAAGAATATCTCCCCACCCCAAACTACCCTTTATATAGAACATTTTTAATTTTCCCAAAAAAATGGCTGTAATGATTTTGATTAAAATGCATGACAAATAAAATGTATATCTTGAATACTCTGGGAATAGCTTCTGAAGACCTCTTCACTCTAGAGGACTTCTACATAACTGTAAGCCCTATGAGTCAGACAAAAACTTATTGCAACAAAATTGTAGACCTTGTTAAAACACACAATTTATATCATATACATTTTTTGTGGAATTAACATTTTCTAAGATATTCCTTATTATTGGTTTCAATTTTATAATATTTAAAACTTTTCTCAAATGGAATTTGTCATTCCTTTTTGATGTATTACCTTATTTACTTTCTACTTTTATGGAACTAAAAAATAAGATGGTTTCTACTAACATTTATCTCAATTAGCATGAAGTGGATAGAAGAATAAGGTTTTGTAAGAATAGTTACAGTATATACAGAAAAAGTCATGTGAATGGAACACATCAGAATTTTAAAGTAAGACCCATTTTTCAGTAATATGTTTTAATAGTTAATTTTGATCTAGTTCTACAAGCCTTACACTACCTTTCTACCAGTTATCAGTGTTTTTTAACACTTGGTTTAGTGCATGTGCTTTTTAAAACTTTTGCACCTTCCATATAGGAATGGTTATGGCTTTCTGTATGAATGTCAGCATAGCATAATGGTTTTGCTTGTGACTCTCAGGCTGAGATCCATAGTTCAATTCTTGGCTCTAGAGTAGTAATTTTAAGTCAGCCCTATCCATGCCTCCATCTCTAACTCATGAAGTATCTTCAAGGTCCAAACACGATTCAGAGTTCAGGTAAAGCCCTAAGGTCTCTCAATCTGCAACCATTCTTATCATCCATTCACCATCTGCTAAGTACCTCCACCTCAGAAATGGTCTAACCATTGCTTGAAGAAATGAGACATACCCTGAAGGTTAATTAGACCATATGGAGAGCAATACTTAGTTCACTCTCTTCATATGTAAGCCTTCCATTCAAATGCCTAGGACAAGAGCTTGTTATGGAGCAAACAAACATTGAATCAAAATGGAGAATCCAGAACAAGGGATCAATATGTAGCCACAAATAAGAGTAAGGAAGATGATGATATAAATACACTGAAGCAAATGAAAGTAAAATGATGATGGTGCAATAGGTGGTATGAATGGCATAGGAAACTGGAGAGCCAGAGACAACCTGCCCAGATGCCACTTTTTCCACCACAAATCTCACATGTAGTTTCTTGGGATCAAACCTAGACTCCTTGGTGAGAAGTAAGCAGTGTAACCACTCAGCCTTGGTACCATCTAGTTACTAACTGAACTTTCTGAACTGCAAATGAGTTTTGATAATCTCTTAAGGGATATTTGGGCAGATGTATGGAAGCTTCTTGAGGGACATAAATAACAAGTCATCTGTTTTGGTGAATATCAGATTAACAATTTTTTCTGAGTTGTGATCCATATCGACTTCTTCACCACCAGTTTCAATTACATCCCCTGAATTCAACAATATCAATAACGCATTTTCTTCTGCCATAACATCTTAAAGAGAAAAAGATATGCTCCATTCAGATGACTTTCTCTACAAACTGTTGTTACAGAAAGTTATTTCTTTATCTACATTGTGGTAATCAAAATAAACATAAGCAGAAATGGCTGCATTAGTCGCTTCTAAGTAGAAGGAAAATAACATAATACACTAGGATAAAACAATAATCAAATCTTTTAAAAAGCTGGTCGCTATGTGAAGCAACTGAAATGTTATTCGCTTTGCACAGCCAGAATAAAACAAACAAATGATGACCTCTCATTTGAGAAAAGTTGAAGTAACTTAATTTTTAAATCAATAACAAGGAATATCTCAGAAATGGCTAACTTAAAAAAAAAAAAAAGGGGCGGTATATGACCTAAAATGTGTGTTTTAACAAAGTCTACATTTTTTGTGCAGTAAATTTTTGTTTAACTCTAATGGTTAATCAGTTATACAAATTCATTCACAATGAAGGGATCTGCAGAGATCATTCCCATAAAAGTCAATATATACATTTTGTCATGTAATACCATTAATATTCAGTATTATAGTTAAAATTGTTAGAGCCATTTTTGTTAAAACAACATTTTCAAAAAATGTTTTATGTAAAAGATAATTTGGGGTAGGGGATTTTCTTGAAGAATTTTCTTCATGTAGCATCCTTGGAAGATACAAAACTTAAATACCAAATTTGGTGTTTAACAGTCTTTTTGTTTTTGAACTATGCTGTCCACAAGCATACACACAAGGACCTTTTTCTTAATTTCTTTTTTGATTCAGAGGACCTCAAAACACATATTTCTGGTGAAATATGTCATTAAATTTGAGTGGAATACAATACCTTTTCTATCTACTATATGCTTAGTACATATAAAGAAAATAAAGACCATGTCAGAACAGTACATGAAGGTTATATGGGTTGGTGGTTAACTTGTATGAGGAGCCACTAAAATGCATCCTAAATTAGAACCAGAATTTAAATCATTATGAAAACTGAGTAGAATGAAAGCTTAAGGTATACAAGTTAAAATAAAAAATTACCTATCCAAAATATTTAGCAGTTATTTAATTGCATAACAGAACTTACTTTAAAAGCATCTCTCATAATACCACTGTATCACCTCTGATGGCATATTCTCCATCATACTGCTATATTTCCATCTAGAAGCTTAAACATTTTCTAAGTTCAGCTTTCTAGTTTTAATAATTACTATTGCTGAGATATTATGTAATTGCAAGTTCTATGAGTCATTATAATCAATTTACATCTCATTTGCAGTTGACAATTACAGTTAAATAAAAGTAAATTTAATATAATATCTGCATGTTGCCATAGTAGCTAAGTGGTTAGAGCAACTGGACAGAGACCAGGAAATTTGTGGTTAAAATCCCAGCTATGACAATGAATTTTCCAGACTGATTCTACCTTTCCAACTCCTGTATTACACATAGCTAGTGTGGAAAAAACAATTAATTGACAGAAGAAATCTGTGTGTTTTCACATGCTTACCATAAGCACTCTCTGAAGAGTGAATAAGTGGGTATCACACATGTGCTACAAGTGTTGCCTAATCTGAAAATGTTACATAAAAACATACCATAACTCTACCAATCCAACTCCTGTCCTACACATGGTTTGTGTGAAAAATCAATTAAATTAACTCTAATTATCCATAGTAGTTGGCTAAAGTATCAAATGTATACTTACAACATTGTAAGCAGCCATTGGGGTATGTCATCTCAAAATAATTTGAGATCACCTTGTGGTGTACAAGGAAATATGCGAGTCAGTTGAGAAATTTAATGCCATACTGGCATGTTGCCATGTTAGCTCAGTGGTAGAGCAACTGGCTAGAAACTGGGAGACCCATGGTTCAAATCCTGGCTATGACTTTGAATTTTTCACTCTGACTCTACCTATCCAAAACCTAAAAGAGTTTCAAAGCTGCAGCATAAAACTTTGGGACTAGTTCAAGTAACACTTTGACTGTTATATTCTTTCAGTGTTTTTTGAAACAGCCTGTAATTAACATTGTAATTACATTTAAATGTTAGCTCTTAACTATTTCTAACATATTATTTTATTTTCAGTTCCAAACAACTTATTAAAGATGCAATAATGGACAATGATTTCCTCAAGAACTTAGATTCCAGCCAAGTACGAGAAGTGGTAGATTCAATGTACCCAAGAGAATGCACAAAGGGTAGTTATGTCATACGAGAAGGTGAAGCTGGTAAGTTCTATATACCTCTATCAGTGATTTGTCGCTTGTGGCATCTTCACCATTATCAAGATCAATGTAAGCATTGGTTGAGCGTTGTTTGTACTTCCTCTCTTCCTCTAGCAAGTATGTACATAGTATGTAGGGAAGGTATTGTATTTCACTCAAAAATTCAATATTAAAATTTCAACAAAAATATATGTTTTGAGGATCCCTGAATCCAAATAAAAGCATTTTTAAAAACAGTGTGTGCATGCATGTGTGTGCAGCATAGCTCAAAAACAGAAAGACTGTTAAATATGAAACTTGGTCTTTAAGTTCAGTATCACATAATTTTGGTTTAAAGTCCCTATATGTTTTGTGTAGCAAGTTTTGTTCTATCTTTTTCAGTTTACCAGTTATGCAAAAGTCAATCAAAATGAAGAGGTCTGCAGAGGTTATTTCCAGAAAATTCTAGATATACATTCTTTTGTCATGTAAATATCTTTAGTATATGGTATTTTAATCAAAATCATTAGTCATTTTTGAGAAATTCAAAGTCTTCAAAAATGTCCTGTATAATGGGCAGTTTGGGGTGGGGGAATTTTCTTGAAAATCTTAGGAAGATGCTGAACTTAAATATTTAACCAATTTTTCAATTACACACGCACGCACACATACACACACACACACACAAATTTTAAAATGCTTTTTTAAGGTTCAGATGTCTTCCAAATATGCATTTCCAGTAAAATTTTGGTTTTGCATTTTGTGTGGAATACAATACCATACATATTGTTCATAGTACTAGAGAAAATAAACAGAACAATCAGAATTGTGGCAAAAGTAAACAGTGGTTAGACATGTAGATTAATGTAAACAAAAAAGTTAGTAACAGTGAAGAATAACACAAATATTAATATAAAAATAATAATAGTTGCAACAAATCTTCACTTATCTTTTGGAATCCTTGCTTTGGACTAGTTTTGCAATGATTTCATTTCATTATCAACATAATATCCTTTTATTTAGAGACAAAAAGGATATTATGTTGATAATGCAATGAAATCATTGCGAAATTAGTCCAAAGCAAGGATTCCAAAAGATAAGTGAAGATTTGTTGCAACTATTATTTTTATATTAATGTAGACTAATATTCAAACAATTTGGTATATTAACGTTCCTGCATGCATATCTGTAATACTATAAAAATATTGTGCAAGTAAAAGAACCAAAATGTTGTGTTATACATGTACATAAAATAAAAGAAACAATGATTACTTCATGCTCACTTAGAGTTACACTAAAAAAACAGTATGTGATAAGCAAGGAAAAAGAACAGTTTAATAAGTATCGAAGAAATTAAAGTTATTAACAAAACTAAGTTCACTATAAAGAAAATAAGGAAATGTTTAATTACAAATGCATTTTTAATGTGTAAGAATTTAATAATGTTACCTATACTAGATACATTCTGTATATACATATACATAAATTTGAAATACTGCCATGTCCCTGAAATCCTGATTATTTAAAGGTTATATAAAGTATCTTATTTTATCTTATCTATTATTAATGATATATATATATATATATATATACCACTCCACCATGAGACTGTAAGTAAATAAATATAAAATAATACAGACAGTTTTTTTTATGAAACTTTGGACTATCTGATCATATTTTATATTTGAATTTGTATATATTAATAATTACAAAAAAAAAATTAAAACTGAGCTTCACGCCATTGTACTGTTCCAAATGTATTAAAATTATGAATCAGCTCATCTGAAATCTTAGAAGAATACAACTTCATGTTCTTACAGATTTCTTTCTCTTTATCTGTAAGCTGGATATTATGCTATACTTGTCTTCTGGTTCATTATTAATCCTAGAGTGTTAAACAAGCAAGCACGAGGTGTATTCTGTACACAGCACAATTAAGTTGGTACTCTGTTACTATTTATTAAATTATTATACTATTTATTATACTAATTTACATTACATTAATCAACCAATATATGTGACATCCAATCGTATACTTCATAGCAGTTTTATGCATATGTATACTAATTAGTATATGTATGCAAATGTGTTCTCTATGACCTCGGGTGAAAACATACTACATTTTTTCACACAGAACAGTAGTTTGAGAAAGATTCAATTTCCTTACAATACCTCGCACTACCGTTTTAGGGCCTGGAAAGATCTTCACAATATTTTTTGCTGGTAGATGGGATGTTTTTTTATGCATTTTTTTTTTTTTTTTCATCCATTTCATTTCTTTGTCCCTACATATAAAAATGTCATCTTTACCATCAAAAGAAAGCACTTCTTCATCATTGTCAATTTCAGAGTCACTATCATAAACACTCAGTGATATTTTTTCATCATCTCTGTCAGAAAACAAATGATCAGTATTCCCACAGTCATCTTTTTCAGTAAGTACCTCTTTTAGAGCCCAGTCTAACTCCTGTTCTGTCAAATATTTCTTTGCCCTAAAATTAGAAACATGAAATGTTGGTAACAAATAATGAATTATTTAAACACATCTTTAAAATGCAACTTACCCCACCGCTTTGTGTAAAAGTACAAGGTTACAATATGAGCCGCGATATGAAATATTACTTACATGACCGAGCGCATGGTGTATAAAGTATGCAGCTGGTGTAGTTCCAAGAATAATTTTTGTTGCCCTTGACCTGTTGGTGCTACTATTGCTATGACTCAACAAAATGGATGCTAAACAATGACTTGAAAGGTACTCACAATAAGGTGGTGATAAGATAGGCTATTTATCCGCTAGAGGGTAAAATGTAACTCTGGTGTAGGGTTAATTAATAAGTAATGACAATGACAATGAGATGTTGTTATATTGTAGACTTCCTAGGTGTACATATAATTCTGATTACCTCCAGTCCTTTGAAAAGATGTGATTTACTGTACAGAATTCAGCAAAAATAATGCTAATATGAAAATGTTACAGGGTCACATCTTTATGTCTCTGCGGAAGGAGAATTTGAAGTAATAAAGGAAGGGAAGGTGCTTGGTAGAATGGGACCTGGCAAGGCTTTTGGTGAGCTTGCTATTCTGTACAACTGCACACGGACAGCATCCATAAGAGGTAAGTTATGCCTGTAGTCAGTAGTTCATAAGCTTCTCTTGTAATTGTTTCTGATCATTTTCCCAAACAACTAACCTGAATGGCCATTGACCCATGTGAACTTCACTGCAAATCCATTTCTTTGAATCTGTTTGCCTGAAGCTATTGCCCTGAAGCACTATTATTACAGAATGATAATTCCATCAATACAGCAATAATCAAAGTATTAGCAGTGTACTTGTTTTATTATTTCATTTGGAACTAAAAGGTTTTAAAGGTTTAGTTAAGTAATTTAAAGTTAATAACAGAAATACAAATGAAATACAAACCTATTTGAAAAGAATTGGATACAATTTCTTACTATGAGATCTCTTTCTTTCATTGGACAAAAAAAGTTATTAAGTTTTATTTTGCTCATGAACAAAATAAATACAATATTTATATCCATATAAGAGTACTTTTATTTATAATCATTCTGTGTTTGGAATTATTAAAATTTGAAAAATTTATATGTATAGTTATGGCCATTTGGGGTTGTGGCTTCAGGCAAACAGATTCAGGAAAATGGGCATTGAGGTAGCTAAATTGGATTTATGTACAGAAATCTCTTATATTATGCAGTTTAAATTAATAGGATTTTCATTTCACAATCTGATCAGTTTAGCTAAAACAACAGTCTATTCCAATCTAATTCCAGGCAACAATGCATTTTCCCAGCCACTTATTTCTTTTCTCCAAGAACAAATTAAATTAATACTTATGTGATTAGTTGAGTTTTGGTGTATCAATACCAATTCATTCAGTGCCAAAAAGATTTGAAGTTTAAGCTAAATATATGCTAGGTATCGCAGTTCAAGTAATGACTGCATTAAATTTTTATGAATGAAAAAATTACTGGGCAATAAAAATAACTTTTATTGATTATTTATTTATTTTTTGAGGTGCTAAGAAAAAATTACAATTGGTTTATAAATTTTTGGGGGTAAAACTCTGAAGGCTTTTGACATTTATATGCACAAATTGAGTTTTTTATTACCTTCAAAGTTGATGCTGATCTTAGCATGACTAGCGGTAACGTGCTAATGGATTTTGTTGGGGTAAAAATTCGATGGGTTTCTTTGGAGGGGAAGTAAAGCTGTTGGTTCAGTGTCGTAGATTTATAGCATGTAAAAGACCCTCAAGTCTAATAAAGAGGCCTCTGAGCACATTAAGCAGTCTTTCACGTCCAGTATAGAATGAGATGCTGATAATTGCAGCGATTAAAGAGCATCCATAAATAAAACTCAAATTTTGATCTCAACATACATATGTTCAGCCAGAAAATGCTAACTACAACTCACAGGACCGAGGGCAGTGAGTCTAGGTTGATGATGGAGACAATAGTCTCCAAAACATTTTCAAGTAAGTGTAAAAAGTGAAACTACAGTATTAAAAATCTCATTTTGTGCATATGATTACAGTCAGTGGCCCTAGCAACTGATTT
This sequence comes from Hymenopus coronatus, assembly GCA_030762935.1. Lineage (NCBI taxonomy): Eukaryota > Metazoa > Arthropoda > Insecta > Mantodea > Hymenopodidae > Hymenopus > Hymenopus coronatus. Next base: position 41,762,345 of record CM060889.1, on the reverse strand, counting down.
AGTAGACAGCTATTACAATTCATTCAAATTTAGTAACTTATATAATTAGTCTGATACGGGACAAGGGAAGGGAATGGCGATTATGCCTCATTGACCATGCACTCCTTAACATCGACACTGGAGATGCTGACCTGTCCAGCAGGGCCCCACATAATATAGTGGTTATCAAGCTAGCCTCTTGTTTTTAAGGTCCCAGTTTCAAACCTGGGGAGGATGATGGATTTTTTCAGGTGTAAAAATCCTTAGCATGGCTTCCTTCAGAAGGAAAGTTAAGCCGCTGGTCCCGTATCATTGATTTTCAGCATGTAAAAGAACATCAAGCCTGATAAAGAGGCCTCAGAGCAAAATTAAGCTGTCTTTTTACACCCAACATACAATGGGATGCTGAAGGCCACAGTAGTTAAAGAGTACCCTTAAATAAAACTTCATGTAATTCTATCTGTCAGCCAACAAGACATTTTATCTGGCAAAACAGGCAGAAGTAAGGTAGATGCTGAAGGACATGAGATCTAGGGGAATCGTTGAAGAGTCCAACAGCCCTTGCTGCTTCCCTTAGTCTTGATAAAGAAGAAAAACAGTGGGCTACACTTTTGCATAAACTTCAGGAATACCATGACCAGAACAGACTGTTTCCCTTTACTCTGAATTGACAACACCCTGGACACACTTGCTGTGCCTAGTGATTCTCAACTTTGAACTTGAAATCAGGATACTAATAAATCGTCCTAGATTCCAGAGACAAGAAGAAGACCACATTCTCAATAGACCAAAGGCTTTGACAATTTATGGTTTTGCCCTTTGCAATCTGCAATGTGCCAAACACCTTCCAAGATTCTCATGGAATGAGTGATGAGAGGGTTGATTTACAATGCTTGCCTGCTCTATCTGAATGTCATCAACGTCGAAGGCAACAACTTTGAAGACCAACTCGAGAATCTTACCAGGATACTGCATCTAGCCTGAAGCTGAATGAGAAGAAGTGCCAACTCTTCTGCAAGGAGGCAAACTACTTGAACACATAGTCTCACCATCTGGGGTGGCCATGGATCCAGAGAAGGCTTGGGCAGTGAGAAATTGGCCTTACCTGAAAGACAAACAAGAGCTAGGAGCTATACAGCTACTACTGCTGGCTCGTTAGAGATCTCTCCAACATCACAAAACCCTTACTCATGTGAGAGAAGAGCACCAACCTTACATGTGGTCAGAAGTGGCAGAGAGTGCATTCCAGGCTACTTAAGTTAGCACTCTGTAATGCTCCTATTTTAAGATTTTCAAAAGTTTGATCATTCTTTCTAAGTAATTTAATTTGTTTAATATTTTTTGCAGTGGTGACAGATGCAAAAGTTTGGGTGCTGGACAGAAGAGTCTTCCAGCAAATAATGATGCGCACAGGCTTACAAAGGCTTGAAGATAATGTCAACTTCTTGCGTAGTGTGCCTCTACTTCATGATCTTAGCAGTGACGTACTTGCAAAAATTGCAGATGTTTTGGAAGTTGTAAGTATCTTATTGTATCTCTCAAAGAGAAGAGCAGGGAATTTTTACAGTTCAGAAAGTGCACAGAGAAAATTGATTAATGATAATATAGATGAAGCTCAGCAGAGAATAGAGAGTCAAAAGCTTGTTGTTGTGACAAGGACAGAAATGTTTTAAGTTGGCTAACTTGTTAAAAAAAAAAACAGAAGTCATTGTTGTTCTAAGGCATATGTGTGTGTAATTTTCTCCACAAATAAAAAGGTTGTATTTGTGCTTACTTAAATCATTTAATTGATCTGGTTAACACTAAATCAGTGATTTAGTTCCTTAACGTAACACTTATGTTCCTTTGTGATTTCTTTCAATAACTGACTATATTACCTAGCACTACACAGTGCAATAAATGTATAAAAGTATAAGGAATTATAAAATCTTGTTGTATCTACTTAATCACTGACAAGAGAAAGTCCTCAATATGGTTCTTGTGGAATTTAATTGAAAGTAAGAAATTAAAATTTCAGGGGTAGTTGCTCATGAATATGTTGGTATAATGAATTAGCTTGTAGTTAGTTGCACGAGCAATGAGAACTGTTCTTTCTTTTGTTCTTCTCTCAGGTCTTGAGCAATATGGATAAATGCTGTTTAATATTTCAGTTACTCTTTTTATACTTTTTAAAAAGGAATTAAAAAGTGTCATTTTTAGCACATCTGTTAGTTAAAAATAATGCATTGTACACTACACATTTATATTTTAATTGTTTCACCCCAAGGTGACTCCAGATACCTTTACCCAACAACAAACTCTTGGCTGGGCAGCTAACAGAATGAGTGAAAAAATCTTCTACTATATTGTTGAGTAATTTTCTCCATAGAGATTTGTCACCATCCATTTTTGCTTGTTATTTTTTCTGGTTACAAGTAAATGACTCCTGTTTTATAAATAATATATGAATAATGAAATTGGCCATGCCTGCCTTTATTCTCTTTTTAATACTCTCTTATTAACCATTCCATTTCCTAACTTAACAAATTAATGAGCACCAAATAATACATTATTTAGGATGAGCAATAAAATATAATTAATGGCATTAATTAATAAAACCTAGTGAACCTGGCTATTAACATTTAACAATTGGTAACTAAATAATATAACTACTTCACAATTTTCAGGGGTGATGTCGTATTGCACAGGGTATTTCACTTATATGTATGATAAAAGAAATATTAAAAATATTTAAAATTTCCAAAATCAAATACATCTGAAAGCTTTATTGTATGTTTGTGAATTGACTCATATGTGCAGGTTTCTGCTCAAATACCTAGCATCACGCACACGCACATGCTCACGCACGCGCACGCGCACACACACTATGCTTGGCATGTTTGTACTGTATATATAAACTTATCGTTTTCTGAGGTGTTTATCAAATGTTATTACCCTCATTCCATTCATTGTACTTGTGATGAAAACAAAAGCTGCACATGTTTCATAGACTTTTGTTATGTTAATGATTACACACAAAACATTTCCTGTTGCAGTGTCTATTTGTGACTTTTACCCAAACAAAATTATCATTTGTAACTGTCTGCATATGAATTAATCATCTGACAACCATTGAGTAAAACTTGCACTTTTCTAGGGTACCAACGTTTTTGAATCAAACTTATATTTTTTAAATTATTGTTTCTTTTATTATACATATAAAAGAAACACATGAATATATTATGCTCCTTGTGATATTCGTAAAAATTGCAACCAAAACTTAAAACTGATTTAATTAACTCCTCCTCTACTTTCATGACATAAAAGTAATTTTTCAATTCTGATTATTGTTTCAGAGATATTTGCATTGGAAGTGTTAGGTAACACTCTTTATATTTTCTCCCTCCTCCATTTATTTCAGCATGCAGTATATTTTAATATTTCTTTTTCCTATTCCCATAAAGATCATGTTTAAGTACGTAGTGCACTAAGATAACATATATTATTACACAATATTAATCAGCAGATGACATAACAGGTTAACATTTACAGGAATTCTATCCAGCCGGAGCATACATCATTCGACAAGGAGCTAGTGGTGATACGTTCTTCATTATTAGCAGTGGAAGTGTAAAAGTAACACAACGAGTACCTGGACGTCGTGAGGAAGAGGAGATAAGAATATTGCAACGAGGAGATTATTTTGGTGAACAAGCGCTCCTCAAGGAGGACTGTCGCACAGCGAGTGTTATTGCTTTGTCACCTGGGGTTGAATGTCTTACTCTGGATCGAGAATCCTTTATACAGCTAATTGGAGATCTGAGTGAACTGCATGAGAAAGACTACGGAGATGAAAGTCGTGGGCTCTCTCGTCCTTCAAGTTCCTTCAGTATATATTCAGATAGTGAACAAGGTTGGTGCTATTTGCTCTTTCTTATAATAACGAGCTATTTATTTTTACATTTTGTAGACACTTGTAGTAAGTTCTAAGTTCTATTTATTGTAACCATTAGTATTCCAGATGCCATTTTTTGATTCATTACAATGCATATGATGGCTGCTGTCATTGTTGTAGTTCTACAAAGTCTACTGAGCATTGTAGAGAACAAAAGTAAGCAGTAATTTTATTGGTTACAGTCCATGTCTTTAATACCACGGACATTATTTCATAGTGTTTAGATAACTGTAGGTAAATCTCCTCAAATGAAATTCTTCCTTAACAATTCTATATAAAGATAAGTAAAGTTTTATTACAAATTATTAATTGTTATATTGGTATTTATTTATTTATCCTTTTAGAACAATTTACATTCTTATTTGGACATGTCTATGGTATAAATATTCCACTAACTTTATACATGTGTACAGTAGTACTGTAGCTAAATGAGAAGACAATAAGCAATTTTCAGTTACACATCATTAAGTTATTAAGAGTTAATAATTCACATCATATTTTGAAAACACACTATAACACAGGTTTATTAACTCATGATATTTGTACAATATAATACATACTCATCTATGGAATAAAATGTGTGCAGTAGTAGGAACGATTTTAAACATTTTTTAAAATGGTAGATTTTAGTAATTACTTTGATATTCTTAGGCAATATGTTAAATAGTCTAATATCCAAATTCTTTACATTATTTTTAGTTATGTTGGTTCTACAGAACTGAATATGCAGGCATTCTTTTGTCAAGTGCTATATTAATTGAGGTTTTGATTTATTTCAAACTGATTGTACATTTTTTTAATATAAGTTAATGTCTCCAATATAAATACACAAGTAAGAGGCAATATTTTTTGTTCTTTGAAAAGACCTCTACATGAGCACCGACTATCCTTGCCACTTATTATTATAATTATTATTTTAATTGCCCTTTTCTGTGGTTTAAATATTTGCTCACTCTCATAACATGTTTCCCAGAAAATTATGCACATTAGGTTGTGAAAACTTGCAAGTATTTGTGTAACTTCATTTTTTACATATTATAAATCCTGCTTATGTTTACATGTGATAGTTATACAGTGTAGTCTTTTTATGGTGAGGCCACAGACTGTGTATATGCATGCTATGCACTCTATTACACTGGGGGTTTTTTGTTCCATAACTCACGCATTGCTCACAAGTAATAGTAACATGCACTATAAGGAGCACTAACCTTGTTATAAGTGGTGTTGAAACTAGTGTCCATCTAGACCTTGCCAGATGTCCCACATTATGTGGGATTTCCTGTATTCCAGTCACATTCCCTATTACCATCATAGGGGAAGTAAAAAATCATTATATCATCAGGATTAGACACAAAAGGGACCACCAGGATACTGTTGTACAGCACCAGACATAGGCCCATGTGTCTCTTTGCCTCTATTTGCCTTTGATGCTGCCCTAGGCCCAGCTCACTAACTCTGAGCCTCCCCACAGACCCCTAGAGGGAGCTTCAAACTCCAGGTTCTCGACAATCTCAGGATAACGTTTTTGCAATGCACAAGCCACCATCCATACACTGTTGTCTGGTCCTTCAATTCCAAAAGAGAGATGATCAGGAAATGATAGGAATAGGCAAAAGTGGACCGGAAAATCTGGGGGATATAACGAACCTACCCAGCATTTGCCTGGCAACCTGAAGAAATCCATAAAAATGCTCAAGGGTCAGATAGGGCAGTCATGGAGATTGAACATGTAACCTCCTGAATGCAGGCCACAAACCAAACCAGCCTATCATTTTTTTTTTTTTTTAAGGAGTCTTCAATCCTTGGATTGGTTTGCAGCGACTCTCCATTCAGATCTTCTCTCTGCTTTCCGTTTGAGTTCTTCATATTTACTGCATTTCATATCTTCCATAATTTGTTTTATATATTGTGATCTTGCTCTTCCTTTGCCACTTCTTCCTTCTATCATACCTTCTATTATAATATTCAGTGTGCTCTGATGTCTTAATAAATGGCCTATTAATTTTGTTCTTCTTCTTTTAATTTGGTTCCAAATTTGTTTTTCCGCTTCTGCTCTTTTATATACTTCTTCATTTTTAATTTTGTCACTCCATTTAATTTTTAGCATTTTCCTATAGCACCATGTTTCAAATGCTTCTATTCTCTTTCTTTCTGCTTTTAAAATTGTCCAAGTTTCATATCCATATAACATAATACTCCATACATATGTTTGTAATAAATTCTTCCTGGTTTCAAGGCTAATATTGTTTGCAGTAAATAGCTGGTACATTTTATTAAAAGCAAGTTTTGCGTGTTGTATTCTACTGGTTATTTCTGTTTTGCTCCTTCCATCAGCTGTTATTTTGCTTCCTAGATATTGAAATATTTCGGTTTCTTCTAATAGTTGTCCATTTAGTTTAATTTTTGTGTTACTATTCCCTTTCTTCCTGCAAGTCATAATTTTTGTTTTTGATTTATTAATGCTTAAGTTGTAGTTGTTCCTTAATGTATTTTCTAATTTGTTTATGAATGTTTCTAAATCTTTCTTGTTCTCTATTAATATTGCAATATCATCTGCAAAGCGGAGCCTATTGATTTTTATCCCCTGTATCTTTATTCCAGTGCCTATTCTTCCATGATTTCATTTAGTGCACTCTCATATATTTTATGCTATGCTTAAAGACTCCATTTTGAAATGTGCACATGTTCATTCAGTACATTGGTATTGGTCACTATTGTTCACAAGGAGATGCTGTAGTGCTGTGCTGCTTCTGTGTATAGTTGCATCACAGGATCAGATGGTCAGACCTTTACTAGCTTTGTAGTAGTAATACCTTTTGTTTCTAATTATAGGAAGAAAATAGATGATTCCTTACCAAAGAAATAGGAGTTTGTGTTTATTTAAGGAAATGGAAAAGCAAATAAAGTTATTCATGGTATCACCCAAGAAAGATAAGTTTCAAAGTGTAGAGTAACATTTGTCAATTTTCTGGTGCTATGGCAGCAAATCCAATTTGAAATACCTCTACATTTCTACAACTGATCAATGTTCTTCCAAGCAGAAATTAACAAAGTTCTTTGCAAGGAAGAAGTAATGAAAACAGTCAGTTGCAAATAGAGAAATTGCAGTTTAAAGCAATTTCAACATAAAATCTCACTGAGCCTTGTATTGAAATTTGATCACAGAGTACAAAAATAGGAGAAAGAAAGAAATAAAGAAGAAAGAGAAAGAACTCAATTTATGTAATCAAAGGTAATTTTTTGCAACTCTATATTTACAGTACTGCTTGGTTTCAAAATCAGGGGAAGGTAGTGTCCCTTATTGTCATTCTAAAAATTTGGCAAGACTATGTCCATTTGTGTGTAGACATTCTAGTATTTTCTTTCCATTCACATACTTATGTTCTGCTTGTGTAGTGTTCATAATTTCTGTTTTTATATTGTCCTTAAATTCGTCTATAGCGAGGGGATTATTTCTATAAACTTTATTTTGAAGGGTTTTCGACAAATAGAAGTTGCACACAGGAAGATTTGGGGATGGTCATAATCTTTATGAAATTACTATGTCATCAAAAACCACTTTTATGTCTTCCAAGGAGTTTTGAGCAGTATGGGCTGTGGTAGAATCTTGTAATAGCTGCTTGTATGGTCACATGATCCAAGTCATGTTGCTGGAAGATTGCAAAGAGGAAAGGCATTTACAGTGCCTGTGGTCGTAGACATTTTTGGTATTTGCTACTTATTGAAAGAAAGTTTATGAATTTTACTCCAAGAAAAGCTATCTTTGTGTTTATTTACTAAAATCGGAAAATTAAGATTAATATTGGTGATTATCGTCCCTGAAATATAACAGTTTCAAAGCGTGGCATAACATTTGCAATTGTGAATATTCTGTTGCATATGGTTGGGAATCCAATTTAAAATATGCCTTTACAACTTATGATAAAAGAGCAGTGCATTCTTCTTAGGAAGCAGAAAATAAGCTTCTTTGTGAGGATGAATAATAATAAAAACATTGGGTTAAATCAAGTGAATTCAAATATAATACCACTGAGTAAAACACAAGCTTAGTTATAATAGTTTTTATTGAAATATGTAACTCATTTGGCACATGTTTTGTGGTGATTCTAGCAGCATTATAAATTGGTCTGTGGCAGAACCAAAATAGAAGTTTTAATAGAGAATATATTGGGACCAAAAACCTGAACAATTTTCTTTTACAAAGAATTTGTGTATTTTGAGATATGTACGAGGGCCGTTCAGAAAGTAGCCTCCGGTTGATTGCAAGAAATTCACCAAGTTAAATAAAAATATTTTAATATATACATCTTACAACTACATCTTTGCACTATTTTTCTACATAGTTTCCATAACGATTGAGGCACTTATCGTATCTGTTCACAAGCTTTGAAATTTCTTCTGCATAAAAATCACCCGCTTGTGCCTGGAGCCAGCCTGTGACCGCATCTTTGAGCTCTTCGTCGTCATCAAACCGCTGGGACCCGAGCCATTTCTTCATATGCATGAAGAGGTGATAATCGCTTGGCGCCAGATCTGGGCTGTAAGGTGGATGGTTGACAACGTCCCACTTGAAGGACTCAAGAAGGGCTGTTGTTCTGCGAGCAGAGTGAGGACGGGCGTTATCGTGCAAAAAAACGATACCGGAAGCCAGCATACCACGGCGTTTGTTCTGTATAGCCCGTCGTAATTGTTTTAGTGTTTCACAGTACACGTCTTGATTAATGGTCGTCCCACGTTCCATGAATTCAACCAAAAACACCCCTTTTGCATCCCAAAACACCGTTGCCATCAATTTTCGGGCAGAAAAATCTTGCCGGGCTTTTATTGGTTTGGTAGGCGAATTTGAATGTGCCCACATCTTTGATTGTTCTTTTGCCTAAGGGTTCACGTACTTAATCCAGGTTTCGTCCCCAGGTTTCTGTTTAACAATGGTTCACCTTCGGCCTCATAACGTGACAGAAAGTCTAATGCAGAGGCCATTCTTTGAGTTTTGTGGTGGTCGGTAAGAATTTTGGGCACCCATCGTGCACAGAACTTACGGTAACCCAATCTTGCTGTCACTATCTCGTACAAGAGAGTCTTAGAAATCTGTGGAAAATCAGTAGACAACTCCGACATTGTGAAACGTCGGTTTTCACGAACTTTTGCATCAACTGTCTGAACGAGTTCGTCCGTGACCAATGATGGTCTACCACTCCTCTCTTCATCATGAACGTTTTCTCGTCCACTTTTAAATAAACGTACCCATTCACGGACCACTCCTTCACTCATAACTCTTGGTCCGTACACGGCACAAAGCTCACGATGAATAGCTGCTGCAGAATATCCTTTGGCTGTAAAAAACCTTATAACAGCACGCACTTCACATTTGGCGGGGTTTTCTATTGCAGTACACATTTCAAACGGCCACAAACACTAAACTAGCGCAGGTACGACTTTCACTCGACCACGGCTTGATGCCGACTGACCTGCTGAGTGCGTGAATGCACAGAAGGCGTCGCTACTCCCCCCACTACCCGCACTGTGACCGATCGGAGGTTACTTTCTGAACGGCCCTCGTAGTTTAAGGTCACTGAAGAGCCCAAAATTTGAACCATCGGAAAATGAATTAAAAACTTAAAGGTGTTTAAATGTAACTAGATACATTGATTTTGGGATAATGCAATGAAACTTCATGAATTAAAGGGGATTTTCTCTGCTCCAATACCTATTGTTCTGCAAAACAATATGACCATTTAAATGAAGCCATGTCTTATGCTAAAAATTATTAAATAAGGTTCAACAGTACTGTCAAACATATCTCATAAATTGAGGTTGAGAAATTGACATTTTTCATCATCACAAGATTATAATTCATAAATTACAGTCACTTTGTAAGGTTTAAATTTTAAAAGTTTAATAGCTATAAGAACAGAGGTTAATGAAACACTCATTTGCTATGCAACAAGACTTGGAGACTTCTGAGGAGAGCATTCAAATGAATTACCAATGAATCCTCAATTAGAATATGTTGTGTTTGATTCTTAGGTTTAGTGTTTAGTGATTCTGTTGTCCTAAACTTATTAACCAGACATTGCACAGTGACTTTACCTGGAACTGGATAACCAGGAAATTTCTACTGATTTTGTCTCACAGCTGCTTACATGATTTGGTCTCTATATATTTATCATACATAATAATTCTTTGTTCAAGTTGAATTTGTTGGTAGGTCTTTCAGTAGTCTATGAATGAATGAATGAATTGAATTTCTTTCTCCTTCTTCCAATACATTATTAATATTTAAAAAATATACAAATTTGCAAAGTATAAGCATTTATTTCTCCAAAAGGCTCCATAGATCTTAACAGTCTGATTATATTCTACATGGTGATCTTACCCTGTTTTATCTGTGAATGCTTCCCATTATTGTTTTGCCTATTTATGTTATCTCCCTTTTCTTTCTTTGCTTTCTTTACTATTTGTTTCTTCTCACATTTTTTAACTTTTGCAGTATATTACTCTTTATTGACCCTACTATGCCCCACCTGTAACCTCACATTCTCTTTTTTCTTGGATTTCCCTCCTTCTTTCTTCTTACCCAACCATGACCTCAATCTGTTGTGTAATGGTTAGCATGCTAACTTCATATACCCAAGGTTGCGGGTTCAAACCTGGTGGAGGACAATGGATTTTTTTCAGGCGTAAAAATCCTTAGCATGGCTTCCTTTGGAAGGGAAATAAAGCCATGGGTCCCATATTGTAGATTTATGGCACGTAAAAGAACTTCAAGCCTGATAGAGAAGCCTCTGAGCAAAATTAAGTGGTCTTTTACCCCAATATAGAATGAGACACTGAGAACCATAGTAGTGGTGATATATGCTTTTCTTTTTCACTTTCACTTTCTATTCTCTCTTCCCTTCCTCCCCATGTTCCACCCGTTGCCTCACCTGTCACCTTTTCTATTGCTATTATCCCATGTCCTCTTTGTGTTACAATTTCCTCTATTTCTTTCATACTGTTCCTACATATCATTTCATACCTGCCCTTCCACCCCTTTTAATTATTAACCTGCTTCATTGGAATAATAATAGGACAATGACACTTTTTTAAGAAAATCACATGCAACACAGATGTCCTGAATAAATTTTCACCTTAGAGAAACGCACAAACTGTCTTTACGACATGAGCACAAAGTAGTGACTGAAACACAGCTGATAAAATTAACCTTGAACAGTCATTCACTGTTAATGCACAGCGGAAATGGAAAAAATACTGAGGTCACTGTAGTGCCTTTTTGCAGTTTGTGGCATCACCATACAACAATGATACTGTACATCAACTCCACATATAGATGAATATTGTTGCTATATTTTTCTTGCACTTCTAAACAGTCCACTCTATTTATTTTTTTTTATATGATTTATTTCTTTCTTTTTACTTTCTCTATAGGCACTATGTACATAGTGTACAGAGAATGTATTGCACTCCACCAAAAAATTCGGTACCGAGATTTCACCGGAAATACATGTTTTAGGGTCCCCTTTATCTAAAAAAAGCATTTTCGGAAAAAGGTCCATGTGTGTGTGTGTGTGTGTGTGTGTGTGTGTGTGTCCGTGTGTCTGTGAACACGATAACTCAAAAACGAAAAATAGGTAAAATACCAAACTTGGTATTTAAGTTTAGTATCTTCCAGGGATGCGACACAAAGATTTTGAGAAAAATCCCCCCACCCCCAACTACCCTTTACATGAAACTTTTTTCGAAAATTTTGATTTTCTCAAAAATGGCTCTAACGATTTTTATTAAAATTTTGTATACTAAACATATTTACCTGACAAATAAAATGTATATCTTGAATTTTCTGGGAATAGCCTCTGAAGAGTAGTTTATTCTGGAAGAATTTTACTAAATTTTGAATAGCTGCTAAACCGTAAGAGATGGAGAAAAACTTACTGCACAATAAAGGTAGAGCACGTTAAAACACACAATTTATGTCATATACATTTTTTTAGTGGAGTTCGTCGTTTTTGTGACATTCCTTATTTTTGGTTTCTGCTATGAAAAACTTATACATTTCTCATACAGGAATTTGTCAACTGCTGTCCATACAAACAGAGGAACTTCAGTGACATAGCAACCAGCTTTTGATTATCACTTTAACCTATGGTACTCCCTTATTTCACCTCTACTTACAAGGAAGCAAGTAAGATGGCTATTTCTGCTAATGTTTTACTGATTAGCATGAAGTTAATAAAAGTATAAGTTGTTAAGAATAATTTGTTGCATGGATATAGAGAAAGTCATGTGCATGGTACACATCAGATTTTTTCACTCTAAGAGCAAAACATGGAAACAGACAAGTCCCATTTGTGTGACAAACAGTTTAAGTGTGAAGAGATGAGTAGTGTTTCATATACTGATATCAATATAATGAGCAGAATAATAATATATCATTACATGATCCTGTGCTGATCTTGATAATAGTAATAGCTGACATATTGTTAAAATAATCTTTCTTCATATAACTTATTCCTTTCTTCAAATTATTTTTATATGTAAAATATTTACAAATTTAAGATTTGGTACGATGTATTTGTGTTGAGCAGAATATGAATATATCCGTCTGGATGATTTGGATGTGGTGGCAACATTGGGAGTTGGAGGCTTTGGCCGTGTGGAACTGGTGCAATATATGTATGATAAAACAAAGACATTTGCCCTCAAGTGCCTGAAAAAGCAACATATTGTGGAGACACAACAACAAGAACATGTCTACAGTGAGAAGAGTATCATGATGAGCTGTCGTAGTCCATTTATTTGTAGGTAAGAAGACATTATCGTTGTACATTTAGTATGCACAGGAAAATAGTCTCTTAAAAGGTAGATGTCTAAAGATATTTTCAGTTAACACATTTATAATGCAAGATTTCTTTCTGAACCTTCTGCTAAGTTAATTTTTATATGCATGGTAAGTAACAACATTACATTTTGTTTAAAGAGTCACACATATAAAGGTGAATACATATGCAAAAGACTCAGGTGAAAATCAAGCTCTATTGTAGGAGGCAAAGTCTAAATTTCTGTCAGTCAGTAGAAAAGCATACCCTCCTCCATCATTCTTTGTGCCATCAGCACAAATAAAATGGCACTTGCAAGTTCTTCAAGTGCTAAATAAGAGGTGTTCTAAATGTTCTTAGCCTGACAAAGAAAACACAAAATTTAAGAGTGCCTTTTTACTTTCTCTATTACATATAGTAAATAGGGGAATGCTGATTTCCAACCAAAATTTCAATATCAAAAAGGTGTTAAAATTTAATTCTTGATATTTTTTTAATTTTTGTTTAATTTATATATTAAACTGTTAAGTTTAATTTTAAAATGTTTTGTTTGTTGTCCTTCATAATCTAGGGATGATGATGATGATGATTGGGGTTTAAGAGCCCTCAACTTCTAATACTGAACAGGGCAATAAGCAAGGATAAAACTCAATATAAAAATAAATCACCAATGAAATGAGAGCTAAAAAGATACAAACCTAGGGTAAAAAACTATCCCTGCTAAAACTATTAACATTAGTAATAAAACTACAATGTTAAAAGACTGAAAAATAGCAGAAAAACAGCTAAAATTAATATTCGGTAGCACACGGGGATAAAAAATAAAAATACTTAAAAATTTAAAACACAGGCCAACCACCACTCCAGTTCCATGTCAGATACTTAGAAGAAACTGAAACCTCAACGGAAAACACACTTTGGCTAAAAATTTAAAAACCTTAATGCCTGTATGGTAGGATGGTAGATCTAGGAGTGACATGCTAGCCTCTGGTTTCCATGGTTGTGGGTTCAAACTTGTAAGAGGGCTTAAAAATCCTTAGCATGACTTCCTTCAGAGGGGTAGTAAAGTCATTGGCCCTATGTTGTAGATTTACTGCACATAAAAATACCTCACATCTGATAAAGAGGCTTCTGAGGAAAATTAGGTGGTCTTTTACGCCCATTATAGGACAGGACACTCAGAACCGCAGCAGTTAAAGAGTTCCCATAAATAAAACTGAATTTAATTTAAACAAGATTTTGCTGTAACTACATATTATGAGACTCCTGAATCCAAAAAACACATGTTTACTTTTTCTACGCATACTATGTACATAGTGTTTAGAGAAGGCATTATAATGCACCCAAAAATTCAATACCAAGATTTCACTGGAAATACATGCATCCAAAAAAAGCATTTTTAGAAAAAGGTCCATGCGTGTGTATGTGTCTGTGAACAGCATAGCTCAAAAACAAAAAGACTGTTAAATGCCAAACTTAATATTAAAGTTTGTGTTTTCCAAAGACGCGATATGAAGATTTTCAAGAAAATCCCCCCACCTCCAACTACTCTTTACATGGAACCTTTTTTAAAAATTTTTATTTTCTCAAAATTGACCAATGATTTTGATTAAAATATTGTATATTAAAGATATTTACCTGACAAATAATATGTATATCTTGAATTTTCTGGGAATAGCTTCTGAAGTCTACTTTATTCTGGATGAATTTTAAAGAATTTTGCATAACTGCTAAACCGTAAGAGAAGGACAAAAACTTACCACATACAAAATGTAGAGCATGTTAAAACACACAATTTCTGTTCTATACATTTTTTTCGTAGAGTTGATCGTTTTTGAGATATTCCTTGTTTTTGGTTTCAGCAATAAATGGCACCATGAAACAATCTTGAAAAGTAATATAAAATATCCCTTAGTGAAATATAAACTTTTACATATGCATATTGAAAGTTTATGTTGCTTAAATGAATTTAACACACTGTAAAAGTGAGCAAAATATACTTTAAAATACTTAAAAAACTTAGAAACAAAACTAAATATCGCATAGAAAGTCTTATCTTCATCAATGTTTACGTTGTTTCTGAAACAAGGTGAAGTTCATCTATCACTGCATCCAACTCAGTTCTATTATGTTTTTCAGAACCATAGGAGCTTCAAAATTCAGAAAATTTCATATGCATACATCTGAAAAGCTAATTATTTCCAGTGAATCATCTTTTAAGGATCTTAAACTATTGTCGCTGCTCAGCTGTTCCATTGATGCTTCACAGACATGATCTAGATTTGCTCCTTATGTAAACAGTCACCGCCCGCCTGGGTAGTGAGGTGGTTGCATATCTGCCTCACATTCAAAAGGTCATGAGTTTGAATCTAGCTTAGGGTGAGTTACCCGGATAAGGTTTTTTTCGGGGTTTTCCCTTATCCTGAGAAGACGAATGTCGAGTAACTTTAAGCTCCATGGACCCCGAGATCATTTGAGCATCATTTCACCAATTTCATTCATCGTCCGATATGACCAACCAGGTTAAAGTACGTAAAATCAAAAAAAAGTCACCAGTGCCTACTAAAATAGTTTATATCAGTATTTGTTACACTTCTTTGAACCATCATGGTAATGCCATTACAGAGAGTTTGAAACTGCAAAGCAAAGTAGCACATTATTACAATTATTTCCTTCTTCAAAATATAATATGGTGTGCTGGGTTAGCTCAGTATTTTGTTTGAAGCTCTCTTGTTGAGAGTCTGTGGTTTGATTCTCAGATCTGGGGTGGCGATTTTAAGTCAGCCCCACCCAAGCTTAAGTTATAACTAGTTCTTTTGAAGTATCCCTAAGGTCTGACATGTAAAATATTTAGGTCCTAAATAAATAATATATTCTTTAAACACTAAATACATATGACTACTGATTTGCAAAGATATAGTTTGTTTAAATGAGCTGAACATTAGGCACCAAATGTAAATCAAACTTTTTTTCAGTTCATACATTTATGATGGAAATTATAACCATTTTATGTCTTTTAACAGATTATATAAAACGTTTCGAGACAGCAAGTATGTTTATATGCTGCTGGAGGCATGTTTAGGGGGAGAAGTGTGGACTATTCTGCGAGACAGAGGGTGCTTTGATGACCATACTACACGATTTGTCACAGCCTGTGTAGTGGAAGCATTTGAATATCTTCATGCTCGAGGAATTATATATAGAGACCTCAAGCCTGAAAATCTATTGCTGGACACACAGGGATATGTTAAACTGGTGAGTTAAACTGAAAATGTATTTAATTACTTCTCACTTTTTTCTACTATGTATAGTGGACATAGTAGGTAGAGAAAGTATTGTATTCTGCCCAAAATTTGATGCTGAGATATCACTGGAAATACATGTATTGAGTACTTCCTGAATACAAGAAAAGCATTTTTAGAAAATGGTCCATGTGCATGTGTATGTGCAAGTGTGCATACATAACTCAAAAGCAGTTATATATCAAACTTTATATTTAAGTTTAGGATCTTCCAAGGATACGACACAAATATTTTCAAAGAAAGGTATCATATGTTTAAGACATTTTAATTACAAATGAAATGTATATCTTGAATTTTCTAAGAAGTTCTCTTCATTCTGGATGACTTTTGGAAACTAGTAAACCATAAGAGATAGACAAAAACTGACTACCCAAAAAACATAGATCTCGTCAAAACATACAATTTATGTCAAATCTATTTTTGTGGAATTAATCATTTCTGACATATTCATTGTTATTGTTATTCATTGTTTCCATTTTTCCCTACTTACACTTTTCTCAAATGGAAAGTTGTTTTCTGTTTGTTTTTTTCTGCCGACCAAGCAAAGAGAATGCAATTTAAAGCTAAGGAAATGGGTAACAAATGTTTCTCTGCAGATGTTTATCTTGATTATGTGAAGTAAATAGAATAGTATAGCTTTTGTAAGATAAGTTTGTTGAAGACTGTGTAGAGAAAGTCATGAGAATGTACTATTTCAATGGTTTTTTTTTTTTTTTTTTACATAATTTTGGATAAATGTAATTCAAAACTATAGTGATAATTGAATTATTGTTCATGGAATAAATGAATTACGTATTCAGAATATAAGGTTATGAATAACTGCTATTTTTTTATAACCCTCTTTAATTTCAATAGTTAATATAGCCTTGACTTGTGAAACAACTCATATTAGGTGTGGGTTAAGGTTAGGTTAGTAATTTTATACCATTAAACACATACACATGCACACGCGTGTACACACACATGCACACTCTCTCACTTTCATACTTCCAGACTCTTTGGGGCATAGAGAATAATTCTGTTTAAAGAAAAATTCCCTGCCCCTGCCGAGAATGGAACCTGGGACCCCGAATAAAAAGTCAGCTCGCTGATCACTCGACCATGGACGTTGTCAGTTTTCATTTCTTCTTGAGAAACTGAAAATATAAACATAGTGTTTAAATTTTGGGAGTATGGTCATGTTGCACTGATAGTTGAATTGCTAGATATTTAGGATGGACCAAAGAAATAGCAATTTCTTTTACTAATATAAGCTACAGAAATATTTTTGAGGAACTGTCATATTCAAAAGTGTAAAGCAAACAAGACAGCATTTGATTTGTATAACATAGCACTCATGTTTTGAAAACAATGTTCCTAAAATTGCCTCCATTTCAGTGCCCACACTTTTCACATCTTGATCACAAATAATACATTGCATAGTGTAATACTTCAATTCAGAATATCAGATGGTTCCTGATACATTTTTCGTTTTGGTTCCTGAACCTTCTGGATCTTGTAAATATGGAACTAAGATTGTTATGCAGAATTCTGCAAACAATGGAACGTGATAGTTCAAAGTATACAGAGTTGCATCACACTGAAGATTAGGACTATGCTTGAATGCAGTCCTTACAGCAACAATATTCTCCCATGTTCTAATGCATCTTATTTTGGTTATAAAATGAGTCAAATTTTACACTTCACTAAGTAATAAATTAAGTAATAAATTACCTGGACATGTTTTGCAGGTGTATATTGCGTACATCATTTCGAAATCTGTTGATGATGCAGGCAACATATGCCTGTGAAACATGTCCATGTAATTTATTACTTAGTGAAGCAATTCAAGTGTAAAATTTGACTCATTTTATAACCAAGGTGTAATTATGCTTCACTGTGTACCACTTCCAGTATTTTGATTCTTTTGAGCATCTTATTTTCCCTGGAGGATTTTTCTCTAGAGCAGAGCCTATCTCTTCAAAAGTTTTAAGTTATTCTAGCACGAGCAGAAGGCATCACATCACTCTGATGGATATTGTTATGCAGCCAAAGCAAGCACCATGTAATGACAAAACTAACACTGTTCTTGTAATAAGCCTTAATTGCATACCCACATTGAATCTAAGTGCAGTTCTCCATCATGACTAAATGCTACATGCTTGACAACATGATAAACAAACAAATCAACATGAGTGTATTGGAAATAATCAACATTTAAAGTCAGTTGTTTCTTTGTTACGTTAAATGTGGTAATTATAGTTAAAGGATTTTAGCCATTATCAGTTACCAGACTTGTCCATTATTTTTTCAGCTGGTGTGGTAAATTATTGTATGTAGGTACAAATATAGTATGTGTTAGCAAGTACTGCTATATTCGGAATTTATGATATGTACTTAATTTGGTAGATTCACTATACTATGCACTAAATTTGATATAAAACCAAAATATTAAATAGAAGGATTTGTTTTTCAGGTTGATTTTGGCTTTTCAAAACGTCTTGGTTATAGTTCAAAGACTTGGACATTCTGTGGCACACCAGAATACGTTGCTCCAGAGATAATCCTGAACAAAGGACATGACAGAGCGGTGGATTACTGGTCTTTAGGAGTACTCATGCATGAGCTACTAACTGGCACGTGAGTATTAGCTACAATATAACCATTAAACATTGGATTGGCTCTTAACCAAAATTGACAAATAATTCATTTTACATAATATAAACAGTACTAACTATCCCACTATAAAGTTTCAGGATAAATGTATCTCATACACAGATAGTACAAAATTTCTGGGAGTATGGGTGGATGAGAATTTAAAGTGGACTGTTCACACTCAAAAGTTATCGCAAAAGCTGAGTAAAATAACGTATGCTATCACAGTCATTTCAAAAATTATGGATTTAAAATCAGTTCTTTCACTATATCATGCATACTTTCAATCCGTTCTTTCTTTTGGAATAATATTTTGGGGTAACTCAACAGGAGCAAAATCTATTTTTAAAATACAGAAAAGGGCAATTAGGATAATGTTATGTGTTAATAAAAGAACTAGCTGTAGACCATTATTTAAGAAATTAAATGTATTACCTCTACCCTGTATTTATATATATGAAACGTTATGCTACATAAAAAGCAATCTTAGTATGTACACAACAAACTCACAGGTACATTCTTATGGTACTAGAAAAAAAGATCAACTTCATGTAATAACACATAGCACAAGTTCATTTGAAAAAAGTTTTGTATATACTGGCCTCCAGCTTTATAACAAATTACCTAATTACCTTAAGCAAATACCTGCACTGCACACATTTAAAATTTCTCTTAAAAAATTTCTTTTATTGCATTGTTTCTATAATATAAAAGAATATCATGAATGTTTTAAAAATTAATTTTTAAGAAATTTATGAATGTTTTTATATGTTTTTATATGTATGTTTAATATGTTTTATATAATATTCTTAAGTAATAGCTTAATCTTTAATTTATATTACATGTGTATATATTATTTATAAACATTGACAAACTGGAAATACTATAAAACTTTTGACGTGTTTAAATAGAATAGATATATGGACTAATTTTATTATAAACATTATTAGTATGTATGGACCAGGATAGCCTACTGTCTATTGTTAACCCTAATAAGGGATGATATGTTGGAGTCTGCTTAACCTTAGGAGAATTAATTTCTTTCATTTCATTTCTTCAAATAACATAACTTTGGTTTTTTTTTTTTTTTTTTTTTACTTTCAGTTTATTCAACTCAAAATACTCTGTATTAATGAATGAGTACTGGATTTGATGGTATTAGTTCAACTTAGTGCAGTGGTATCATTTGCGTAACTAATTGTACTAAAATTATTGCCTCTAGATATATCATTATAAAAATTTTTAGAGTTAAACATATATAAATATTGTATATAGTGAATATATCTTTTTTCTGTAATTTTCTGTAAATTTTTTTTGTAATATTTTGATGTGTTCTATATCATGTAATTATGATCCACAGAACGAATAAAACTACTACTACTACTACTAGGTAGGGAATGGAATATAGGTCACTTGGTTCGTCCCTTATCATTGATTTGTCATCTCATATCAGAATAGGTGAACTGCAGCATGACAGGTGTTGCCTGTTGGTAATCCTATTGGTAGCTGCTTAACACTTGGCATTAATCTCCGACCTCGATGATATTTACGATGATATATATTCATATACAACACATCTGTCTGCAAATAATGTTTCAGGGTTAATGGGTACTATTTCCTAAATAACTTAGCATGATATAGAAACAAAGTTATTATAGTTGAACATTTAAAACTAGGAGAATTTACATTTTTTTTTTTTCATTTGAAAAAATTAATAAATTTGTTGGAATAAATTTGGTTTTATATGTTTAAATAGATTTAATTGGAGATAGCTTAAGAAAAACTTTGACTCAGAATATAAAGGATCATAATGTTATACATTTACCTTTTTGATAGTTAAGATCTTATCAAGAAAGAGCATTTTGCACATACCAAGTACAGGCATGAGCGCCCACTCACACATACACACTCGCCCACACACACTCTCACGTTAGACTTCCTTTATTTTCGTATGCTAGAGAGAAAATAAAATTAGTATGCATAATTATTATTGTTATTATTATTATTATTATTATTATTATTATTGTTGTTGTTGTTGTTGTTGTTGTTGTTATTTACATATTCTAATTATATTAAAAATTATGAGGCTTGAAATATTAACTTGTTTGTTTTTAGGCCACCATTCACTGCAGCAGACCCTATGAAGACATATAACATAATTTTAAAAGGTATTGATATGGTTGATTTTCCTCGGCATATAACTAGGGCTGCTCAGAGTCTCATTAAGCGGTTATGTCGAGATGCTCCTACAGAACGTTTGGGCTATCAGCGAGGAGGAATTCAGGATATCAAAAAGCACAAGTATGTATTTTATAATAATACATGTAAGACTTTTCATAATGTGTCTAACCTAAAACACATGCTGTGAAAGTTATGCATAACAAACGATTGAAACATATCACACAAATATTTTAGTAAACAATAAGATACATCACTTTTCTTTCTGTGGAAGTTTGTAAACAGTGTTGTTATATTCATTTATTTGACGAGTCGATTAATTACACTAAACAACACTTACTTGGGATTTTTGCTGGAACACATGTTTCGAAGGACCTAGTTTCCTTCATTTTCAACCAGACTTCAGCAGTTGATTGGCTTACCATCCCTAGGACTAACAAGCCAATGCCTTGGGGCTTTGTACTTAAGGGGTTGAAAATGTAGGTATGTGATAATTTTTCAAGTTGTAGAGTAGCCCACAATTTTAAATGGTTCCTATAGTATAATTTCACACTAAAAATATCCTCTCTTATCAATATCCAACAAATCAGTGAGAAATTTATGGAATGAATATGACAAAACACCTCACTCTCCATTTACGAAGATGTCAAGACCTCTCTTTTAAATAAAAGGGATGAAATATAATAAAACAAAGCCATTCCTCAATAAAAGACCAAAAAATATCCCCTGATAATGAATATTCAGTGAGAGCTTAGTGAAATTGAGTGGCTTGATCATGTATGACCCTTCCTAATTCCCCAGTCATGAAATGTTTGGAAATATTTTCTAGCTTCTGTCCATCCATAAGAGTAGCTTTTTAGTAGCATAAGAATGTTCAAGTTGGTTGAGCAATTTTCAAATTATCTCATCATAAACTAAAAATTCCATCCCCCGGAGGCCTCTAATATACCTATGAACAACTTCATAATGCACATATTAGTTCATGAGCATTGGAACTCCAAAGTTTAGTACCTACCTATAACACCACTTCACTAGATTCATTATTTCTATTCTTCACACTGATAATAATGGTGAATTTTTTGTAAAACTTATTTTGTTCCTCATGAAATGCATGAAAATAAATTAGCAAACACAATTCATGCAATTATAAGACCAAAATTGATAAACTTATAGCAATTAAAATGATAATAAAACCTATTTTTACTCTTTTAAACATTTTTAAACAAAAAATGTATTTAAGCTCATAAAAATAAGTACACATGTTATTAATGTATTAACAAAGGTGATTATTAAAATTTCACATTTCTCAGATTATGTTTAAAGCTCCAAACCCAAGCTACAATAAATGATTCAGATGGCACTTGTTGCAGAAGGCAGAGTCCAATAAACATTTGAAACAGTAAAACAATACCTAATGCCTCTGCAGTGGAAGCACACCCCCCTCACTCCTGTTCATTGTTTGTAAATCTCCCAGTGTGAACTCAACATGTTGAAAAGCTTTATAAATTGCATTTCTCTAAGTCCTATATTCATTGTAGTAGAGGATTTCAGAATGATTTTGTGTGTCTATAAAAAGTGCCAGTATGCTAAAAACATTGCCACCCAAGTCTTTATTAATTTAACAATGAATACAAGAATGTCCCAGTTTCTCTACAGATGTGTTATGATATATGTAACAAAGAGGTCAGTAAATACAATATGGGGGGTAAAATTCACAAAAAACTTGATACAAAAAATGTGGGGTTATCAGCCCATTGTACTATGGCTGACATTTTGTGCAGTAAGGTACAGAAGATAAGTTTTAAATATGCTATGGTGGCATCAGTTGATGTTGAACCTTCATTTTCTGCAAACAAATCAATATCAGTTGCACTTTTTTCTTTACAAAATCTAGGAAAGGTATTGGTTCTTTACTGTGGATCTAATTATGATTGATAGTAGTGTGGGTGTATGATTTTTCTGTGAATTTAAAACATAATTCTGCTTAGTTCTTATGATATTACATAAAACAGAAAGAAAGAAAAAAAGTCTGTAAATGTTCATGGCCTATGTTTGACTATATTACAATTTTCTGACATATATTATATGCTGCATTTTATAAATTTAGCATTCTTATAAAGTATACTATGTACTTATGATTAGAGTTTAAGCACCTAAAAATCCACTCCTTAAAACCTATTTTAGGTACCTAAAATGAGGTTTTCAGCATCAAAAATACCAAGGTTTTATCATCATCATCATCATATCATCTCTATTGCTCATAGTCTTGTATTACACAAACGCCAAGCATTGTTAATTGTATATAAAAATTGTTTACCATGTCATTCATTTAATACATACATTTCTTAATTAAATACAATTCCTTATTGAAAATTAGTTCAATTAAAAGTTTGATTTTGATGACAATTGTTATCCAGTATAGTTCTCATTAAATTTACACCCTTTTCAGTAGCCACTTTACAAAAACAAACCTATAATGGTCTCCCTTATTTCTAATGCTCTAGTTGTGCTTCACGCTAATGCTCTTGGTCCACAGCTGTATTTTATGGTAAGAAATTGGAGAAGGTAGGCACATACATAAAAAGGGCATATGACACCATCAGAAGTTCTGGGAAATATTGTAGACAAAAAGTCTACCAGAGCACTAAACAAGATATATGAATCGGTTATATTCAATATTAGTAAAAAATCCTAAAAGGAAAGTAAAAACTGACTTTAGTGGCAAGGCAAGAAAATCTAGCTCAAAAAATATTTCTGATGCACATTTGATGTAAAGGAGATTGGATTAGATAACTTATAAAATGTTCTATGTAATACTGACACAATGAAAATGAAAATCTGTCAGTGAAGTCATGGATAAAAACTAGTAATTAACATAAATACTGCAACACTGAGCATAGTACAATAAAATGGAAATAAATAAGTTTACTATACCAATATAAAGAAGTGGTTTAATAAAAAAAAAAGAATTTGAGTCAGTTTTTGTAACACAAACCGACTCAAATTCTTTTATTTTTTATTTAATCACATCACTGTCACAAGCTTCTATGCATATTTGCAAGTTTTGAAGTGGTTCAATGCTAATGCTTGTAGGGAGATAGTGAATAGTATTCATTCATTCTTTTGCTTTTTACAACATGTAGAAGAGAAGATGTTAAATTACTAATATGTTTTGAAATATGGATAAAAAATTTACATTTTATGTAGTAATTGGGCATTCAAAACTTCACAGAAATGTTTAAAACAATTACGTTTCAAAATATTTATAGATTTCAGTTAACATGAAATTCACTATGCTGGGAAGATTATGAATTCCGTAAAAATAAGATTTAGAAAATCCAACAAGGATGAAATGTATAGGTAGTATTAATGTATAATAGTGGTTCATCATTATTTTATTTAACCAATTGTTTCATAAATTTATAATTCTAAGATGCATAGCATCCATTAATAATGGTTAACCTCTTTTTAGGTGGTTTCAGGGTTTTGATTGGGATGGACTTCGACAAAGGACCCTTCCAGCACCTATTATACAGCAGGTAAGAAAACAATGTACTTTTACATACATTAAGTACACAGAAGGTGACATTAGTCCTTACATCTTTATATGGTATTAACATAAAGTCAATATTATATGACCTTTATATAATGAATGCAGAAAACCACTATGCAGAAACTTGTGGAATAGAAAGGCAGTACCAAATTAAGCATTTTAAGGGTGGAAATAATAGGTCACAGAAGCTGTTTTATGAGCTTCATGCACCAATATTAAATTTTTCATGATGGAGTCTTTTGATTGGAAAGTCTATTTGTGGTGCGTCAAATGTAAGCAAAATGCAGCATACTAGTCACTGTCACTGAGTGTGTCTGATATGGTGATACTTTCTTTAAGAGTACAGTATGTTCATGTAATAGAATTAACTCTGATATGTTTTCCAAATTTTTACAATTGGTCCTAAGAGGATTTGTAGAAATAAATATAATAAATATGTTATTTATGGACTTATGGAAGAGAACAAAGAACTTGTGCTTAATGTAAAGCTTCCTAAAAGTCATTCCGTTGATAGGTTATTTCTCATCATGTGCAAGTATTCATTAGTTGAGATACTGCATACACACTTGTCATGTAAGTCACATTTCATTTTAACGGCAAATGAAAATTTTCATAAAGTTATCATTCAAAATAATGTTCATACAATGCTCCTGTATTTTACTACAGCTGTGGCTCCAAGCTACTAACCTAAAAATTAAATTAAACTCCTGTTGTTCTCAGTGTCCCACTCTTCAGAGCCTTATTTTTGATTTGCAACTTACTGGCCAGCAGGAGGTAGCTAAACACACACAGTGCTTCTAACCAGTCTTGGCACCCACTTTTCTCTGCCGAAGCCATGTATTGACACAAAACAACAGATATTGGAGTAAAGAAAAACCTGATATTGTAAACAAAATGCCATTGCATGACCAGAAAATTGGTGTTTGGTGTGTTGTGAATGTGTACCATAATATAGGGACTATATTATTTGAGATTATAGTTAATGGACAGAGGTACAGGGGAACAATAATCAAACCATTCCTGGAATATTTGTGTGATATTGAGTGTACACAGCATATTTTCAACAAGACTCTGCTACAGCACATACAGCTGATCTCTCGTTGAAGTTATTTGAGGAAATTTTTGAAGATAAGGTCGTCATCAGTAAAGGACTATGGCCACCACAATCCCCAGACTTTAGGGTATGCAACTTTTATTTATGGAGGAACAGACTTCCTTGGTAAGTTCACAGCTAAATTGAAAACTGCTAAAGTCAACAATAAAAGGTGGGAAACATTTAATTCTAATATAAAAAGAAATTACCTCTCTACATTAATAAAATGTTTAACTCACTTCATTTAAACCAAATTATGTGACTGGAGTGAATTAAATAATTCACATGTGCATATTATATATATATGATGGCAGGGAAGTTCAATTTCTTTAGGTGAAAGATTACTCAGAGGTGAAATCCAAAAGTGAAATGCTTTGGACCATACCAAATGTTTCCTTACACCATCAGACCTATCAATTAAGAAACCATGGCATTTTTTTATTTATGGATGCTTTTTAACTGCTGTGGTTCTCAGCGTCCCATTCTATACTGAGCATGAAAGACTACTTAATTTTGCTCAGAGGTCTCTCTATTAAACTTGAGGTTCTTTAACGTGCCGTAAATCTATGACACAGGACCAATGGCTTTGCTTCCCTTCCGAAAGAAGCCATACTGAGGATTTTTATGCCCGAAAAAATCCATCATCCTCCGCGAACTTGGGAATATGAAGTTAGCATGGTAACCATTACACCATGGAGGGCGACTAATCAAACATTTTGCTTCACTTGCCTGTTTCCTAACACATCAACAAATGAAACAAATTGAGGATGGATGGATAAATCTGCAAAGAAAACTTCCATTCTACTCATTGTATATTTGTTGCAATTTCAAATGTGGAGTTAAAAAAAAAAACAAATCAAGAAGTGCAGAAATGTAATTTTCTATGATGTCTGATATTACTATTGTTTCTCTCTTTTTGTTTATTGGGAGTGTTCTGCTCTTAGAGTCTTTCATGGCTCATCACCATTGGCTGTGATTATTCATGAGATCAATAGAAGTAGCAAGGAAAATGAAGCCAATGTTTTAAGCTAATCACTTTTTGAATTTAATAGCTGCAATTCTCTCAAAACAATACAAATTATTTACTAAATAACTAAATGTTCACAATTTAATGCACATTATCTTATGTACCAGATATAAGATAAACATTTCACTGATGGTGAGCCCCCCATGACCTCCAGAAAAGCAAAATATGAAGCTTTAATTGTGCTGGTAACTAAACAGAAAATCAGCAGTGTCAAAGTGCTAAAGATGATTATAGAGCCCAGCATGGCTGAAAGCTTTATTCATTTTTTATTGTCACTCCACTAATGTGATTTAGTTCAGTTTTCAATGTTGTATCATTAACGTCATCAATCATTTTCCTTTTTTTTGTGATAGTGTCTAACAGCCACTTTTACTACTTGTGGCACCACAGGTGATGACACTGATGATATATGATGTAAAGATGGAGCAGCAGTTTAATGTGATGGCAGGGGAAAATCAGAGAATCCAGAGAAAACCTGCCCCTGCACCACTTTGTCCACCACAAATTTCACATGCAACTGCTTGGAATCAAACCTGGGCAGTCTAGGTGAAAGGTGAATGGTCTAACCACTCGCCCATGGTATGGCTGCTTTTCCTTAGGATGTAGTGACATAATGGAATATGCATGTGTGAAGCAGCTTCTTCCTTCCACTTCACTCACTGAGGCATTGAACATAATATCTTTGTAATCTCTTGCAGTAGCAACATTCACTGAATGTCACAGTTTTTGTCACAACGTCACTCATAGAACCAGCATTTTTACGCATAAACAACCTCACTGACTCATTCACATGCACACTCATATATAGTTGGAGATTTTTAGAGAGTTATAAAATGTTTGCAGCAGGCAGTGAGAAAGAAGCTTCTAGAAGAATCTGATTATCTCTAACTATATATTATCTCTAAAATAATCTCTAAAAAAATGTTTTTATTGGGTGAGAGCACTACTGCATCTATTTGTTTCCCTTATCTCTTCAACTGGCCAGTCATTTGGTAACCTTTCTTCCAGTCAACTTGGACCACAGTTGTGGCATTACGATAAGTTGCAGGGTTGCTATTTGGGCCCATTGACTTTTGTCGCAATAATTGCATTATAGAACATTGTTGGCAATAGAGGAATGTATAAATATATAGATAGTTTAAATTGCGTTTCTGTGTTTTTTACCGTTATTCTTCTTTGTTCACAGATTCGAGGACCAACTGACACTTCCAATTTTGATTCATATCCAAAAGATAATGATATTCCATCAGATGAACTTTCAAACTGGGATGCAGACTTCTGAAGAGGGTTGCAAGAAAAAATAATTGCAAACTAATAAACTGTTGTATTTCTTCAGTGAATATACTGTTGCAAAATATGAATGCCTGTTATATAAATTAATGCACGTAAAACAAAGCATTAAATTTTGTTTATGTGTTAAGAGTTTATTATAACAATGTATTTTATAGCTTTCATCTTCCAAAATGTTATATTTATGGCTCATAATACCAGCTTAGAGCAAATGGAGTTATTGATTTGAAGCACATGTGACTTACTTTAATCCCTTCATTATTAGGCTTAAATACCCGCATCACTGCAGTACATCATCCCATATTAGTTGATTATATCTATGATTTTAAGTTAGCAAATTTTCAAGAATATTTCATGATACCCTCTTATTTTTTAAGTTATTTGACTGAAACTCTAACTGAAAGTATAATCCGTTGGAATATCTACAAAAGATACATTAAATGTAGGTTGCTATAATATTTTTTAATTTTGATTTACTTTTTATAGAACATATTAATGTTAACATATTCAGTATCAGACATTTATTGGAAATTTAGGCCTATAGCTCAACTAATGGCAAATATAGGAAACAATTTAATTACCTCAACTTTCAAAGAACATATTTTAATTACTCCCCTGTAAAAGAAATGCTTGGTATATGTCCATATGCTCTCAGCCTTAAGAGTTTTGATGGGGTGAGTCCAGGAAAAATAAAATAGTGGCATGGAATGTCTGAATGATAACAGTGAAGGTAGAAGTGTTGGATGTGGGAATAAACATATTCTCACACTAGGTCAGAACTCTTTTTTCTTGGAGTACACAGACATATCCTTAGAGTATTATTAATACCCAAAAGATGGGGAGCATAGTCAACCCTTCTTTTAATCATAAACTAAAAATCTATTTTGTATATTTTGTGTGTTATGGTATTTTTAATATAACATTTATAAGGAGATTTTAAGTAGAAGAATTAAAACACAATAAGTTACAAATATCTCTCCATCTAAAACATTGAAACTGGTGAATATAGAGTTCAATTCAAATAAAAAATCTGAAAGCAACAGTGGAACTATTTTATATATAATACTAACTAAAAATATTGTGTGATTTGAAACTATAAAACTACAAAACAAAAAAAAAACAGAAAGAAAGGAAAAAAGAAATGGAGAATTACCTTAGTTGCAGAACCTGCAAATTGAAATTCTTTTATTATTTATGGTCATTATTAAACTTTGCTCTTAAGAAAAAACTTTGAGATTCTGGGTTTAAGGAACTGACTGAGTCTCAAACATATGTTATCCCCACTCCTGTTTTTCTTTAGAAAAGAATCCCTGAAGTACTGAAGGAACCTATAAAGTAAGTCTATTTTACTACTTACATCATAAATACAATATACTGAACATGTCTTTGCTTCTAACCATTTGTTGAGCCTGATGGAAGGATTCCGTCCATAATTTGTGGAAGACAGAACAAACTGGCTGTGAAGAGGTTAACAAGATTCAAATGGGTGCATAAAATGAATATTAGATAAAGCAACTATACATTTAAACTCTGTACATCACAAATGATTATTGTAAGCTCCCTTTATAATCAGGCATAAATACTGTGAAATCAACATTTTATCCAGACATGCTGCAAAGTAGCTGTTATAGCCTCTGTGATACATACCTCCAGATTTAAACTTCTCTATTTAGGTGATGCGGGTATACTATATATCTATAATGAAATCATGTGTTTTCAAAGATAACCATTTTGTCTCAATCACTGAAAAAAACCAATGAAAGAGTTGACATGAAAAATGTTATTTCTGTGATAATATGTTTAAAACTCTAACAGAAACTATGTTTTAGAACTTTACTGATCACTAATGAAACAATGAAATACCTCCCGAGTAGTAACTGACTGTCTCTCTCCAGTTGTGCTGGTTTCATACAGTGTTTGAATGCCTATTTTTTGCCTGGTGGTGAAAAATTGCCTCAGTAGTAGATTGTTGAGACTCTGAAATCAATTTTTTGTACCATTTAATAAAAGTTATTGTAAGCTGTCAAAAGAAAAATGAAATAGCTACCTATGTTTACTTCATTACCTTCTTTGTGCATTGCTTTGGCTACTGCAGCAAAAATCACTATTTGAAAAGATGCAATGGTTTTAATTTTAAAATGAATGACTATGTTCTAGATATTTTTAAATTCATTATGTTTAGCCAAATAGAAAGTCATCACCTGACATCATTCATCCAAGAACACATGTGACATTTTCAAACTGAGAATAGCTACAGTAAAAATCAGTGCTAGTAAACTTTAGCTGGAAAACATCTAACATTTGGATTACTCCTTGTATTAATGTTGAAAGTCTTCTAAAGATGCCCTCAAGGCATGCTGAATTAGAGAGAAAACAAAGCTTCTTGTATCAGGCTTAATTTATAATGCAACAATATGCCACAGACTATCTGACTTAGGATTAAATTGTACTATGTTGAAGTATGAATTTTCTAAAGCAATGTACATTAAATAATAGATTTTGACATTATGATAATCTTCTTTATCCCTAAGTGCAAGCTGTGAAATGTTCTGTATTTAACTACGTCATGACTACTGTTTACTGCATGAGTTAGTTTTCAATATTTTTTCAAAACCTATGAACATCCGATTTCCATTTCCGGCAAATATCCTTAAAAATATTTAACAAAGTGCAATTTCATTAATTAGGGATTGCATTTTCTTTAAAGCAAAGTTTTTTTTATATTATTATTATCATCATCATCAACATTATCATCACCATCATCATTATTATTATTATTATTATTATTATTATTATTATTATTATTATTATTATTATTATTATTATTATTATTATTGTTATAATTATTATCATCATTAATCTTGTATTTGCCTCAACTGTTTGCTTTATATTATTTTTTAAAAAGTAACTCAGGAATTTAATATCTGTACCTGTCAAGCAGCATAGCTTCTATGAAATACATAAAATATTTAAAAGTTTATTCTGTTTTACAAATCTTTATTCATAAACATAATATGTTTTAAAGTATACATCCGAATGTAAATTAAAACTATATTTTTTATAAACTTAAATATTTGTTCCATTTTTGTACCATTTAAAGAAGACTAAAAGATAGGTATAATTATTTCAATGCATAGTGTATAAAAATCTTGGCAAAAGGAAGGTATCTACATTTTTCCTCCATATAGCTATTGCGCTGGTTTAAAGTTTATGTTGAAAATATAACACTAGATTCATGCTTTGGTATTGATTAAGCAGTCATTAATGCATTTGCTATCTCTTGATAGTTATTTCATCATGGTCATCATCATCATCATCATCATCATCATCATCATCATCATTTCCTCCTGCTCTTCTTCTTCTTCTTCTTCAGCTATTTATCACCCCTCTTGGAACTCACTTTTACTATATTGTGTCAAATGCTTGTTAAGAGAGTACTCTTCCTTTATCTTGAGTGAGTTCCAGCTGAGGGCAAGCCAAGCATAGGAGATAGTGATTTTGACTTCAAATAAAAATGTGTATTCTATGAAGCTTCAGATTTACCCCATTATTTCACTGGAGGTTATGCAATATGAGGGAAGAAATTTGATTACACTGAAACTTCAATCAATGTAACAATCGTAGCAGGAATACCAGGTCTCTGCAAGCTAGATGCTGCATTTGCTGGAGTCTCGTTCCAGGTTGCTTCTGTCGGAGGCTGATTCCACTCCTAACAATGCTAATTAACTAAGCTCTCAGGGTTCCTATGTGGGTGAGGCTAAATTATGAGACTTGCATTCCCCTTTGTATAAACAGATTTATTTTATTCTCCTTTTCAATAGTTAACGGACGGCTTAGCTTGGTTCCTTACAATAATAATGCAACTTAATCTCTTAATTACAGTGACTTTAATGCTTTTCCCACCACCTAGCAGATTACAAATTACATGGGAGCCTAACTTCCCTAACACCCCCTACTCGGCACGTGGCTGCTTCGTCACACGCTTGAACACCAGTTTTGCACTGCACAACAATTTGCTTGAGAAGAAGCGCACACTGTTAGCAATGCTCTATTTATATGTCACAGGCATGATGCTAAGTTTGCCACTGCAAAATGTAAGGCAACTCGTGATTGGTTACCACCCCATTGCTGGGTGCCTACTATGAGAAAGTTCTGGTTCAAATTCTCTAACAGTTCGTTCAGTCGACATTTCTAGGAAAAACTCAGTGTGTCCATCTCTTGCTTATTTTCCTAGTACATGTATTCTTGGAACTTCAGTTGCTGCTCTGTCTCTTACATATATAAGAAAAGAGACAGATATATATATCTCTCTCTTTTCTTTTACCCTGACTTTGCCTAAACCCTGTGCAATCTTTCCCTGGAATTCCAGCTAGCTGGCTGTTCGCTAATTACCCTTGTATAATACCTGTTCTGGACCTGCTCCGCAAAGCAGTCCTGAGCTGTTTCTGACATGCCTTTAAATATTACCTCTGTACAATTCTTATTAATATTGATGTTACATGCATATCCTTATTCTAATAATATTGATTATCTGTACATGTCATATTCCCTCACACAATACATTTTTGTAATATTGCCTAATTAGAAATCACAATGTATTCAGGGTTCAACTTAAAATACTGAACGCAGTGACATTATGTTTTAATTAAATTTGGTTTTATTGAACATATACATAACTCAAACAAGACGAAAGCATTTAGGCTTCCGTTCCTTAAACTACAAAATCACCCTTATTACTCTAAAAAAAGTGAGAAATTAAAATTAAACCTCACCACTTAAAACAAACCTTCGAACTGGAAATTAAGAGAATCTCTTACAGATTCTTGGATGCACTACAGTGAATGTTTGTCTTATGGGAAG
This sequence comes from Hymenopus coronatus, assembly GCA_030762935.1. Lineage (NCBI taxonomy): Eukaryota > Metazoa > Arthropoda > Insecta > Mantodea > Hymenopodidae > Hymenopus > Hymenopus coronatus. Next base: position 41,729,679 of record CM060889.1, on the reverse strand, counting down.
ATGAAGATTTAGAAATCACTGATGATACAATTGCTTGCAGATTCTCCAGTTACAGTTTAAATTAAATGAATATCTAATTTAGCATATGTAAATTCATTCATTATGTAAAGGAAACTGTGCAAACGAATTTGTCCCTCATTTCCTCACCATGAGTCACATGACTGCAGGTCAGCTGCATGCTAGTTGGACTAAACACAGGAACTGCCATTGAGTGATGTAAGTAAACATAAAAGACAAAATGCAGGGTCATTCAAAAAACATTAAACCCTAAAATTTGTGCTTCATTCATGACAAAGCTGTAGTAAGCAAATAAAATATACACTTATGTGTTGTATGCATTGTTTTCTAATAAATATTTAATTATTTTCACTTATTCACCTCCCATTCTATATATATTTTTTTCAATTATAATGAATGCATTCTTTTATTTATGGCTGTGATTGCCTGTTTATCCATATGAAAGAAGGCCTTTAAAATCTCAGTTACGGGATTGGATATAACTTTCAATGGTGTTTTCTGTAAAGGGAAAATCTGATTCCCTTCCAATCTGTACATGTTCAGATTCTGGTAATACTAATTTACATACATTATGCTTCTACAACACTTTAAAATGCAGTAAAAATGAGAAATTAATAAGCCATTCTTTATTGACAGACATTATATTATAATTTACTTGGTTCATCGAATGTACTCTTTTGAATTAATGACTAGCTAACTACTATAATTCTTAATCCAGAGATAAAAAATAGGGGAAGGAAAGTTAGAATTTTTATTCAGAATTGAAATATCTTCAGTGGTAATGAAACCTTGGTTACTTCCAGGTTGCTTCTTGTGACTAACTGACCTTTACCTTTTTACTAATGTATCTGATATATAGTAACCCGTCCAAATACTAAGTAAAACTTGTGTTACATAGAAATTAAAACTAGCCTTTGCAATTTTAAGTAGTATGTTGATGGATGATGAAACTTCTATTAGTAAATATTTTTAAAATAAATTTAAGAAGTATTTTTGCATAAATTCATTATGAAACTTCTAATAAGTAAGTTATAGTGTGATTCTAATAGCTTCTTTAAATCAAGAAATGTGGTTAAAGTACAAAAAACGATTAAGATGAGTTGTATCCTGATGTATATGATTTTTCCTTGTAATAGAATTCACTAAGAAACATTCACTAAATTAAATTCTACAAAGAAGGTAAACACTTTATGTGTAGCTCAAAGTATACAATATCTGGAATTTTGTCACAGTTATATAATAAATGAGCGTTTCTCCATAAATATTTCATTACTTATGGATATATGTAATTACTGTATTAATTACAAAATATAAGGATCTTTTTCAAATTGTTTCTCTGTGCTTCAAATTCAAGAAAACACACTTGAACATTTGAATAAACATAAAAGTTTACATGAATATTAAAAGTTAAATCTTAAATACCACAAATGTTTTTCTTTCTATAATGAAATTTGTAATGTTATTCATATGCAGTACTTTGCCATGCAGTTAATTTGTTTAATAGGTACTCTGCATATATCTAAACAGTTGTTAAATTTAACAAATGATGAAATATTACAGTTTTATTCAATGAATTCCTTGGTTTTGATTTCTGTTCATTGTTGCATAAAGTCTGATTCAATCTACCTCAGCATGTTGGTCAACATCAGATGCCCAAAGCAGTTTGGAAATGTTCTTTTATCTCCCTCCCTGCATCAATAAGGAAAAGAAGTGCTAGAATTAATAGAAGTGACATTTCAGAGGAGAGAGAAAAAAGTTTTTATGTATCTTCTTTTAAAAATTACCTTAGTTTTTAGGGAATTTTGTACAATAAAAACAAACAGCTTAGATTATAAATCATGTCTGTAAACAATTATGTAGTTGTTTAGAAGCATTTTTTTTTTTCTATTTACACTTTAAACTATACAAAGAGAATTGTCTGCTTACTTTTTTTAGTTTCATTTGTTTCCTCTCATTCTTTACCTTCTATACTATGTATAGTATTCCCACAAAAATTCAATACTGAAATTTCAAAGATGCAATGCCATGATTTTGAAGAAAATTCTCCTATCCTGATGGATAACTGATAACCTGCTAACTACAACTATAAGAATAACTACAACAAGAATAACAGTAAATAACATACAAAATCCAACTTTGCCTGGACTAAAACAAAAAAAAATTGATGGCATGGGGTTTGCATACAAGAGAATTGAACATAGTTGAAAGTGGAGAGCATATACTTGGAGAAGAAGCATCTAATTAGCAGGCAATTTCTACCCTTTGCTGTATAGGTCAACCCACCACTACAAACCTGCTGATATATTTTTTTCTTTGTGTTGTGTTGTGTTTAGCATGTACAAAGCCTTAAGCAACTATATTTATTATAACATTACAGGAAATCAGATTTCGAGTGCCAGTGTACATGTTGAAACGAGTCAAAATAACTTGCTGTACTGTGGAAATTTGCAATATTGCTAAAGGTGGTACCTGTCTCTTTCTTTACCCTCACAAAATGTCAGGGTCAGAAATATATGCTGACACAATACCTCTTTTTATGGCAACACCAATGTTTCTAATAATAAAGGAATAAATCTTAACCAAAAACATTTGTTTCAATATTAAATGAGGAAATTAATATATCTTAGTATCAGGTCGAAACTGATTACAATGAGTTACCCTCCATGATGTAATGGTTACCATGATAACTTCATATACCCAAGGTCACGGGTTCAAATCCGGCTGAGGACGATGGATTTTTTCAGGTGTAAAAATCCTTAGCATGACTTCCTTCGGAAGGGAAGTAAAGCCGTGTTGTAGATTTATGGCACGTAAAAGAACCTCAAGTCTGATAAAGAGGCCTCTGAGCAAAATTAAGCGGTCTTTCATGCCCAATTTAGAACCACAGCAGTTAAAGAGCATCCATAAATAACACGCCATTCACATTTTTGATTACAATGAATTTACTTTTGATTTCATTTTATAATAAATAAGGTTTATACAAAGAAGGCAATAGAAAACTGAGGCATTTCAATTACAAATCTGTAAATCGTACAGATTCACTTTAATTTCAAGATAGATTGAGCATGTTCAAAAAGGCATTCTGCCAAAGTTCCAGTGTCTGATGATGAGAATGATCAATCCGAAGGGTGGTTGGAACCAGAATGGAATCATGGGAGAGAACCACAACTCACTTACGGTGACTAGGCAGGATGTTACTGTAGTGGTTGCCAGTTTGTGTGAGAGAGTAGTTCAAGGGACAAAACCTAGGAATAAGAATCCTAGTTTGGGAAAAACTGACAAGCCTCCACCAGGAATCTAACTCAGATCTCCCCAAGCATTGTTTAGAATATGAAAAATTCTCCCTAATTATCACATTACATAATGTAGAACTATGAAAAAGAGGGTCATGAATACAATTATCCTTAAAAAGAGCATGTTTCAAAAGTGCCCCTTCTGACCGGGATAATTTCTCTCCTTTGCTATGAAATTTTGGCTCTACTTTTCCTTTTCCTGCAACATCCTAGTATGTATTTTGAGCAATACTCAAATATTTTCCAGTATGTTGTTTATATTATGAAAAATCAAACAGGTAACTAGTGTCATTCTGAAGTATATATAAGTTTTACATTTTGATTCCTTGGTGAACATTATTGCAAACGAATGCATACCCTGCCTCATTGATTAAAATAAATATTTACAGGAAATGTAAAATTGTTAAGCAGAGATGATTTATTTTAAAATAAAATTCAAAAATCTAGAATTTCTAGTTTATAAATGCATATTTTTAGCAAGGCAGATAAGAAATGATTCTATCCCAAATTTTTAAGATTTGAGTACAGAACTACACTTTCAGCAATCAAACATGTCAGTTTTAATAAAATAGTTTTAGAAAACTGTCTCAACTATTTTTTTCCTGAATCTCTTGATAAATTTCTATTTATGAAAACATTTAGTCTTGAAAGTGTATAACAGTATATAGTCATTTTAATAGTGATTTAAATTGGGGCATTATGACATAAATAATGGTAAATGGCATATTTGAAAAGATTGAAATTTATGAACACTATTTGTCTGAAATGCATAATCATTTACATAATTGCAACCTACTTGATCATTCTGTACAATTTCACCCTAAACAAATTAATAGAAAAATAACAATAGGTGAAATAAATGAATGTTCAAATTACTAATGTTCAATGTATCATATATGTGTCAAGTTATATTAATTTATGTTGAAAGAAAAACTTTCTGCTTTCCCAATTTTGGGAAAAATTTACAATGCATAATGAAGATAAAGAGGGATATATCATAGATGAATGTGCATCTGTTAGTGTCATATTGAGTATTTTTGTACAAATACTATATTTACTTACCATTATTTAAATCAAAATGAATTTATGAAGTCTCTCAAGACACTGCTGAAGGATAAGCATTAAGGTAACAACAGATAAGCTAGAATTCCTGAAAGCGTTTTAAGGTGGAGTACATTGCAATGGAGGATTCATTTTTCACTGAAATATTATGGCCAATATGGTAATGTGGATGAGTAATTTGTAATTCTTCTATTTATTTCGTTAAACAGTGATGTCAACCCAAGCACAATTTTGTTATCAGTATTTGTGAGCATGAATCACAAGGAGGAACACTCCAAGGTAGCAGCAATACACATACAAAGGGAATTTGAAAAGAACTCCTCATATCACATTTTTTCCATTTGTTTTTATTTTATTTACACACACAAATTGTGTGATAAAGTTTTACTATGAGTTACAATAACAATGCTAATACACCAATATGCTATAAATACTAAACTATTAAAATCACAAAGAATAAGGAATATGTATATAACTTTTAAGCTTTAACAAATGAAATGAGATCAGTTTGTTATATAACATACACATAATGTCCTATACTATGCACACACTTTTTCTTGGGTGCTGTTTTGCACCGAAATGAAGGACAAAGGCAGTTTCTTTCTTTGAGACCCTCAGCCATTATTTAATTTACTGTAAACTAGCTGCATTATTAAATGAAACACAGCATACGTGCAAATGCATGAGCATAAATTCTGGGATCTACAGACAGAATGAAACCTTAGCATTGAAGCCACTAGATATCAGGTGTATATCATACTTCATGTGGTTGCTCTGCTTTTAAAATTGAGTGAAACATACTGAATGAAGACAGGAGAGCCAAGCACCCAAGAAAACATGCGCACATGGTACTTGTACTTATTTGAACCATAATTAATATTTATAATGTCCATTTTGTTATAGGCAATATGGACATGCTTAGCAACTGAGGTGTGCATTGTCCCTGTGTTGACATCATTGATAATAAATACACAAAATGCTAGAGGAGAATCTTTCTTCTGGAGAATTTATATATTCTTTGGGTTATTCATTATTACATATGCCAAAATCTATTAAGAATGTGCCTATTTAAATGTATTTCTGTCCATTTAAATTAGAAACAGAAAAAAGGAATGTTCTAAAAAGTCTTTGGTATCTTTACTGAGTACTCTTGAAGGGCAATATCAAGAAAGGGAATACTAAGAAAGCCATAATGCTACATTAGCAGCAATTAAAATTGGTGATTTTTCTTCCCTTGCCTATATAAAAATATGATGTATTTTCATTTATTTCAGATTCATTATAATTCTCAAATAAGTGCTTCTAAACCTAAATAACTGCTGCTAATGGCTCTATCCTAATTTTGGAGTTTTCTTGATAACCTTTCTTGTACAATGCTCTCAATATGAGCAGAAAATTATATAAACATTTCAGGGTGATATCCAGTGAAATAGCTTAAGCATATCGATGCATGAGCCATATATTTATATTTTGAGACTTTACAAATGTAACTGAGGGTGCTGACTAGAAGATATCGACACCAACTTTATATTAGGGAAGATTTTATGTAGATATAATAGATCCTTTGAAGTGTAATATAATATATTTTATTGCCACACTACTGAATTAAAGATATCAATTTTTACATTATCTTGTACTATGTAATTTATGATAATAAATAGAGCTGTTGCTGAGCAAAGAGAATGTGTTGCAAATCATTATCTACCATATACTTTGTCTATCTCAATGGTTTTTTTAATAGTAAGGATTGTAGTTAGTGATAAAATATCCTTAATAATGTTTAAGTTGTATAAGAATTTTGATACACTAAAATTGCTATTTGGGTGGAATGGGTAACCATAAATAAATTTAGGATAAAAAAGTTTCCAGAATGTATTTTTCTCACCAAAAAAAAATAATGTTAAGTGGATTTTTGTTTCAGAATGTGGGATAGGTTTTGTGTTTCATCATACAAATCTCCTTCGCAGATATTAAGAATGCCTGATGCTTATGGTGAAGAAGCAATGGGGAAAAAACAAAACAAAACAGATCAATGCATGACATAAATTGCAGGATGGTGCACAGAAAATCAGCATGCTACTAGACTACTCATTGTCTCCCACCAATTGCCATTTATTGTTGCAAAATGAAAATCAACACTGCTTTTCTTTCCCAATGAATATTATAAATACAGAGCTTTGTATTAACCATTTTGTTATTTCTTTACCATCTAATTATTACATATTCAACTATTTGCTGTTGTGTCTGCTCACAGCAGGCAACAATTTGTGCATAAATGGTAAGCAAGCAGACTGTACTCGGGGCCACTTTTTTGTATGCCATCCTGTATTTTCCAATTTGCAAGTGCTGAAGAAGTTGCTGCAAATGCAATGAAAGTGCCAAGAATGATTTAAGAAAGTGGTTTCCAGGAATGGTTCCACATGTTATATGTTGTTTGCAGAAGTGTGTTACTGCAGAAGGGAGCTATTTTGAGGGTAATGTTGTGCAAATTAAAGTATAGTAACATTTCTGTATTGTTCACAAATTGTGATCATATTAGTACATGTATGAAATATAAAAATACAGGTATAGCATTTATTTAATAGCTGAAGAAAAAAATAGGGTGGTGTAAATTTAAAATTTCTGTGCAATCTACGAAAGAAACATTTAATGTTTAAAACATAATAAGTTAAAATTAAAACACCCTTACACTTTACTCATTTCTTTGTCAGCACAGCTTTTCTTTCATCATCAGCTGTGGACTGACAGGTTGGGAAAACTGTTGACATTTCAGCTATCAGTTATTGGTGCATTTTAAGAGTTTGGAAACAGACTTGATTTCATGTTTGAGGAACCAAAAATGGGCTGATAGATATATATACACATAGAGTCAAACTGAAAAATTCAGTGTCATAGCCAGGATTTTGAACCACAAACCATGAGCTACCATGGCAACATGCCGCGCATGGTATTAAATTTCTCAAATGTCCCACATGTTTCCCAGTATATTTGAAGCATATGCTGAATGGAAGCAGTATTTGTAACTGTTTTTTGACCTATTTTAAATAAAGTATAATGTTATAAATGCACCAACAGTAAACATTAAATGCAAACATATCTACTTTTTCCAACACTTAACTTTTGAAAATTATAGGACCCCTCTAATATTTTTAGATGGGCTCGCCCATAATTTGAAGCATATGCAGAAACATCTATGTTACATTTTCCATATACTGAGAAAAAACAAAAATAAAGGTGATTTTTGTCTGCCAGACAAAAAAAAAAAAAATGTAAATGGCGTGTTATTTATGGACGCTCATTAACTACTGTGGTTCTTAGCTCCCCATTCTATACTGGGCATGAAAGACTCTTAATTTTGCTCAGATGCCTCTTTATTATGCTTGAGGTTCTTTTACCTGTTGTATATTATGACACAGGACCAACAGCTTTACTTGCTATGCTAAGGATTTTTGTGCCCAACAAAAAAAAAATTCATTGCCGTCCGCTGGGCTAAAAGAATGGGGAGAGGTAAATGGAATTCATCATACAAGTTTAAAAAGCTACCTGAGCAACGTCAGGCTGCTAGCTAGTAGCTCATAACTTTAAATTTCAACCAGGAAGATTTTAACACAAAGTTACCAATCATTTGGAAACACTTAATCCTATGAAAAATCTTATTTGTCACAGATTATGCCTTTAAAAGAATTACATTTATGTATATTGTTTATTTTTTCTAATTATATAAAACACAGTAAGAATGGCATACCTACTATTTTTAAAGGTTTCTCAATTATATACACTTAGGAACTCTCAAGCGCTTGGCTTCAAGTTAGCTACACTCAAATTATTATCAAGACATGAAATGTACATAACGACCCTGGGTCACTGAAGACAGATAAAATGCAGATAAAGTGCTTGATTGCTCTGCTCCAAGAGGCTGTACGAGGGAAGAGGGAGGATAATTTGTTATATATGGTCACAGCATAAAATCCAGTAGCAATGTATTCTAATAGACTTTCATGCTTGGAAATTGCAATGCATGGTTATCTATAATTCAATAAGCATGGAGAGGACTTGCTCTAGTAATTTTTTTTTCTTTTTGGTAGTGTTTAATGCCCACTTTAACTACTTATAGCACCACAGGCAGTTTGCTCTGGTATAAATATTACAAGCTAAGAGGAATGAGCTGAATGTTCAGCCATTTTCTTTTGTCTCTTGCTTAGTACTAAATAAAAAATTATTATATAAATCAGATTTATTACTAACAAAAGTATAACACAAAAACGTAAGCATGTTTTGCATACCACATATTTATAATAAAAATATAAATTTATTGAATTGCTTATAGTCAGATTACAAGTCTGAGTATTATCAAACTCAAGAATCTCAACTTTAGAATCCACACACTTGATTGTTGGCATGCTTCAAATCTTTAACACTCCAAAGGTATGAATTTCAGCAATCCCTTGAGGCCCTTGACTCTGCTGGTTTAATAGTAGGGAAGTTTTCTACCTTTAAGTAAATTACAGTTTTAGATTGACTTGGTTTTCTTTCCAAAAGAGAGACTTTTTCATCCCCTTTCTAACTGAACCAAAGTATATAAGATTTCCTTTTCTCAAGACAAAGTTACTGAATATATTTCATGATCTTTTGAATTACTGTGTCCATTTACTGATTGTATACAGAATCTTGGTTATGTATCCATACAGAATGGTATTATTGCAAAAACAATATTATCCAATCATCTGGTACAAAAATGTGCTGGGTATTGCATTTACTCTTCACAATAATTTTTTATTCATCAATTTTGATTCGTTTGACATATCAAATTTTATTAGAATTGAAACTTTCATACACAAAAGAAGCTCGATGCATTTCATCAATCTCTCTCCCTCCCCCTCTCTTGAATCATCCCATTTAGACAATAGTAATACCAAAGTCTTGTTCACTCTTCATGCAGGATTGACCAGATATTACAAACAAGGTCTAATGTTTCAACTTGGTGTTTAAAACAACATGAATCCAAAACTTCACTTTTGCAGACTGATATCTGGCCACAGGGTATGTTAGTCACTAATTTTTTTTCAAGAAAGACAGCCTCCAGCGCATGTCACCTAGAGTACTATAATACTCAAAATGTTCCCAATATCAATGTGTTACATAACGACACTAAAATCTTGCATTGGAATGCCCAAAGTTTATTAAATAAAATTAATTACATTGCAATTATTCTTACAGATTTAGAAGTGGACATGTGTTATTGAGCATTGGTTGAAATATGGCGAAATTAGTCTTATTAAAATGCCTGGTTATTATTTATCTAGTTGCGATTGTAGATCTAATGTTGAACATGGGGGCTCTGCTATTTTTATTAAATATGGCCTGATTGGAGAAAGTGTCTGTGACATATTCAACTTAGCACAATAAACTGTTTTTGAAATATGAACCAGTTTTTTAAGTTCTCTTAATGTATATTATTAATTTATTAAGTCAGTAGTTTTAACAATGCAGCACATACACTTGTTATGAGTGTCCTATCATAGAGCACCTGATACTAAAAGGTCTTACAATTGAGGATTTTTTTAGAATGTTACCTGCTTTTTTTAAACTCTGAGTAAAAATCTGGTACTAGTGCTAATATAGTGCTAGCTGGTGATTTTAACTTGGACTTCCTCAACACTCCAATGTAGTTATTGATTTTATTAATAATTTAAATAGCTTTGGTTTACTCTTGACTATTCACCAGCCTACAAGGCCTGGCAGAAATGGTACTATTGGATCCTGTCTAGATAATATTGTAACTTCAATTCATGATGACAAATATAAGGCTAACATATATTCACCGTCACATCCGACCATGATGCTATCAAAATCTGAGTATTTATATTTTTATGACATGTATATACATTTTGGTTTTATTGAACTGAAAAGTAAACATATAGAAACTAGGAAGAAATACAAAACTATCTTAAATCTATAAAAATGCAATATTATTCATTAATTGAGAACAGCAGGAATAAATAAAAATGTATCTGATCTGTGGCATCAACTTATACAGATAAGAGTTCTAAAGCTAATCAAGTATAGCAGATGCCAACCTGCCATATTATCTATAAAGAGGAAATGCAGATTATCAGGAAACAAGCAAGAGGCTAATATAGGCCGTGTCATACATTTCCAACATGCAAATTTATAACCTGCCGGTTGCAGTAAGCTCTCATATACTAGTTGCTCTGTGGTGGTACTTTTTTGCAAAACTATGGGGAATGCAAACAAATATCACTAATTAACTTCTATATAGCAAGTTTTAATGTAGGTAGGTTGTTCCTACTTACACAACTCATACACATCATGGGAACATTTCTTCAGCTGCCCTTAAGTTACCAGCACTGGCGGATCCTCAGCCGCAAGGCATAGCCAAGATATTGAGAGCCCTTAACAGCAAAGTATATCCTTGGATTTTAGGCCTTAAGCTGCAAAGCATAGCTATGGGATCTGTGAAGAGCAAACCCCAATGAACCATGGCTTTAGCAAGTCTCATTAGCAATTTTTTTTTGTTATGCTTCAATATGGCTCTAGTTAATCACATACAAAGTGTTAGAGTGAGCATCAGCTATAATGGCAACTTCCTGATGTTAAGCTGAAACATAAGTTCCTGTACCATTTTCCTCCAAAGTGCATGGTTGCTATATAAAAAATAAAATCAGCCAAATGTTTGATTGTGAATATGTCAGCACTCCTTTATCATTTACTTCTGTAATTAGAATAGTGAGGCAGAGTTACTAAAGATGAGTTACTTGTGTTTTTACAATTTGTTGCTAAAATGATTTTTTAGGCACAAAATGATATTAAACAATTGGATTCCAGCATGTCTACCGGAATAAAGTCAGATTATCCGCTCCGCAACTATGCCACATTGGGTGTTGTATGTTGAGTGGAAGGTCAGGAATGTTTACAGTAATGTTGTGCCTCGACACCTTACATAACAGCTGGTTCTGTAAGTGCTTCAATGTGTTATAAGCATTCAGAACTATGGCAGCCTTTACAAGTCAAGAGCATCTAGATATGTTTCTTGCTTATAGCAAAGCTCAACCCTTTAGTTTATTATTTCTGGGGACATTTGAAGAATAAAGTCTACCGTGCTGAGGTGCCATGTGTGTTTGAAGCAGCCCTTAGAGATTGGGCAGAATACAGAGGCTCTGCTGAAGGTAGTGCAAAATTGGCTAAGATTGCCTGCTTTGATTCTAATGGAGCACATTTTGAACATCTGCTGCAAAATAATATATTGCAGTTATTAACTATTAATAAACTTCCTGTTTAACAAAGATGTGACTTTGATTTAATTATTTCACGATGCTCCTGAATGAGGTATTTCCATAATTCACAGTTGAATTTGCTTTTTCTTTGATCATCAGACTGGATCTTATGCATAGCCTCTTACACAGTTTTTAGTTCAGGTTTCGTGAATATGATTGGATGGCTTGAAAGAAAACCATCCCACCCCTCGTTAGTGCTAGTAGCTGATAAGCTCGTGCGGGTAAGTGGCAAACCAGATTCCAAGTACAAGCCAAAACAAAACATTCAGTCCTACTGTTGCCAGACTGTAAAGATAATGTATTTAGTAATGTTCAATCATCTCTGTTACCTTTCAAGATGGATGAAATTGTTATTGGACTTTATTATTCATCATGTTTGGATCTCCCAACAAGCACACTGCACACTCAAACCCCTAAACACCTTGTATGCAACATTGCCAAAAAGAGCAGATGAGTGGTTAATACCACTTCATTCAAGTAACATCTTGTCCTTAATGTCTTTCTTATGACGTCAAGATTACATTGGATATATTACTTACAGAGACCGAAAATAATTAATAATAATAAAAGAGATCAGAACCCTATTTGGAAAGTACACATTTTTAGCCATTAACAGTAATTGACACAAAACCATCAGAGCTCAAAATAGTACTAATATATCATTAACAAGGCTTATATCAGAGTGAGGTGGTGGTGAAACTGTGAGTGAAAATAATCTCTATGTCCTTCAGTATTAGTATACGAAATAACATTCAAAATTATTCCATAGTAAAAGTTCCATAGGCGATTTGGATTTGAAGGTTTGAAAATATTAACATGGCCAGATTTAAAATCTGTTAGATTGCCAAAGTTTTCATTTTTTCTTGGCATCAAGGAGAACCCTCAGTTCCACCCTGTCATTGTTCCACAGTCATGGTCTTTGGCCTCAATTGCTCCACTCCTCTACTAATAGGAAACAAACAAAAAAACAACGTAAAAGAATAATCAAACTACATCAACAAAAGTCAATATTAAGCAGCTGCTTTGATCCTTTGGCTACACTTTGTAGCTTAGGGACTTGGGACCTAAAAGTTTTTAACAGACCAGTAACTACAAAGTGGCTCTAATGGCAGAATAACAAAAGTACCAAATCCAGATCGTGCATGGAAGTAGAAAATGGTAAACATTGAATTCTCATGCATATTATACATTTCTGTTTCTTGTTAACAGATTTTGTTCTTTGATTTTATTTCAGGGAGATGAAAGGAGTTTAAGAGAAGGGATAATGCAAACAACAGTGCTAAAATCCAGTTTTAGATTCCATATTTATTTTTTTAATTTCACCATAACATCCAATAGTTTGGGGTTTGTAGTGACTTCAGCATGTTAGCAGAGATATTCATAGCACTACATATAGTGCAACAAAGATACACAAGTTATAAGTTCCATAATTTGTTTTAAATGTTACTTTAACTTAACACAAGCTTCAATTCCAGGATACTCAGGTAAATTCAGTGAATACTTCTTCTGAAGCTCAAAAGGCACAAACCGTCCCCCTAGGTAATGGAATTTTCCTTTAAAGTGTTCCGCACACCTTTTAGGCGCTGTTAATGAAATAAGCAACTCAGGATGAAGAGCATATGTTTCTGGAGGTCCACTTTCTACATTCCAACCACTTGGTATATCAATGCTACACAGTGGTACATTACTCTTTATAATGTTATCTAAAATAGGTACAAAATCTTGTCTCACAGGTGGCTTGAAACTGAATCCAAACAAAGCATCTACCAATAACGAATAATTTTCGTTCATTTCCTGTGCGCTTGGAACATTTTCTACAAAACTGATGTCCATTCCTTTGCACTGCACGACGAGGTTCTTATATAATGGTTTATCGGTTTGTTTTGGGTAAAACACCGAGGGACAGTAGCCGAAGAGTTTAAGGTGTCTTGCACACACTAGACCATCACCTCCATTATTTCCTGGGCCGCAGAACACGAGAATGCCTTTATCCTTGGCATTCTGTAAGGGATAGCATTTAGCTATAGCTACTGCACAGCTTAAGCCTGCCAATTCCATTAGTTGATCAACACTATATTGGTATTCATTGAATAGTTCCTGATCGATTTTAATTGCTTCGTCTTGACCGAGATATTTCACCATTTTTGATGTCCAGCTGAATCCCGCTATTAACGGTTTAAATGTGTTCCTATAAACAACAATAGATTCTCTGAAAGCAAACATTAACCTCTACAGCTCCCAATGTATACATAAAACATAGAAGAATGAAACAAATAAGCGAATATAACAATCATTCAGAGAACGTAGAGAAAGAGAAGAGGGAGTATATCCCACTTGTTGTTTGTTTGTTTGTTTGTTTTTTACCATAGAGCACTGATAATTAATAACGAATAAATAGTTAATTCAATATTAAAATAGCTTATGTATTCCATTCACATGGCTTTCTCTACATCTCGTAACAAATTACTGTTTAAAACCTTATTCTCCTATTTACTTTATGCTTATCAGATAAACAGCAGAAATGGTCTTATTACTTAGTTCCTTGTTAGTTGAAGGGAACTAAGGGAGTAGATTAGGGAGATTAGTCAAATCTTTTTAAAGTTCACTGCTATGTAACACAACTGCGCATGAGTAGGAGTTGGCAAATTCCCGCAAGAGAAAAGTTTAAGTATTTAAAAATTGAAACCAATAACAAATAATATCTTGGAAATGCCAATTCCACGGAAAAAATGTATATGATATAAATTGTACATTTTAACGAGATCTACTATTATAAATTCGTAAGCTTCCACAGCCGTTGTTTAATATACTGGGCCTGCTTCCAGTATTGGCCAAAACATGAGCTACAAGATAACACGACCCGCCTGGGTAGTGTGGTGGTAGCGTGCATGCCTCCTATTCAATAGCTGGTGAGTTCGAATCTCGCTTAGGGTCCGTTACTTGGATAAGTTTTTTTATCCTGAGAAGACGAATGTCGAGTAACTTTAAGCTCCATGGGCCCCGAGACCATTTGAACATCCTTTCATTGATATCATCCATCGTCTGATATGAGCAACTAGGTTAAAGGACGTTAAGCTACGAAAAGAAGGAGAAGACGACACGGCCACTTCCGGAAGCAGTCACCAGTATATGAAAACTACATTTGTTGTGTAGCAAGTTTTCGTCCTTACAAGCCATTCAGAATGAAGAGGTTTTCAGAGCCTATTCCCAGAAAATTCCAAACATACATTTTAATGGTTCTGGAAGTATCTTTAATATGCGGTATTTTAATCAAAATTGCTAGAGCCATTTTTGAGCAAATTAACATTTTCGAAATGTTTTATATGTAAAGGGTAGTGTGAGGTGGGCAACTTTCTTGATAATCTTAGTGGAGATTTTTCTCAAAATCTTCCTGTCGTATCCCTGGAAGATACTAAACTTAAATACCAAGTTTGGTATTTTACCGACTTTTCGTTTTTGAGTTATCGTGTTCACAGACACACACAGATACACGGGACCCCAAAAACATATATTTCCGGTGAAACCTCGGAATCGAATTTTGGGTGGTGTGCAATACCTTCTCTATACACTATGTACATAGTGCGTATAGAGAAAGTAATTATACATTCCCCGTGTTGTTAATTTGTGGATCCAGCAGGTAGCTTTGCGATCGCGTGATCGAAACATTTGAAGATATTTATATATATATTTTAATATCAGTTACCTCTGGTAGTTGGTGCTGCGATCGTACTCAATGAAGTTTCCTGTAAGTTTGGTACCATAGATTAAAAGGTGCATCACTTTACCGCCTTGCGTTCGAATATGACGCCAAAATAGATTATTCGTCGCCGTTTGGGGATACGTAGTTCTATGTATAAAAGGTGAAAGTGGCAAGCAGCTTTTGTGTGTGTGTTGAATAAGATTGGGTACCAAAGACTGGATCAAGAGTGGCACATTTAAAACCCTGAATATTTAGAAAATAGGGTATATTTTCATTGTTTGAATGCATGTGATTGAAAAGCAGCCAACCAAATGTTAGAGCGCATCTAAGAGAAACTTTATATTTCAAAGTACTCTTGTGCAGAGTGCTGTGCAGAGCTAGAGCCGTCTATAGCTACCAACCGGAACGTACACTAGGCAATGCTGTTCAGAAATGTTATCTGCAAGCCTATGGTGTCTAATAGAGTTGTGGAAAAAAAGAATTTAACAGCAGTTTATGCGTTTAAAAAATACTGCCTGAAAATGCAAGTTATAAGGACTGGGGATATTGTGGGAATGACCTAATAGCAAAGTTCTATAATCCAGAAGCTAAACCCCAACGATTCCGTATTTCATTATACAAGATAATGCTTTGTTTACACACTTTAAAAAGTGGTTTGACAATAGAGCACTTCATTCTGTCGGGAAATATTCCACTCTTTAGTGATTCGTTACACAAATAGCTAAGGGGAATTTATAAAGTTAGAACATGCTTTTAGGATTTTGCTTGATATTTCATCATAGCCAGAAGAATTTTTGGTCTAGAGCAAATTTTATATTTTTTATTTCAGATGATGTAGTCATTTTTACTGTAAATTCGGAGACTCTGTTTACAAAAGAAGTTTTCAGCTGATTCTTTACATCCATAATTTATGTTTAATTTGTCTGTTACATTCAAAGAAATTATTGAAAATATCTGCAACCTTTTGAGGATCATAATTTTTTTTATTACCAGAATTCAGTGAAATTGAGGAGTTTACTTGAGAGCTCTTACATGTTTTTCTTTTTATTGTGTTCCATATAGTTTTTATTTTATTATCGGGATTGGACATCTCTTCTTTAGAATACAATATTTTAGCAGCTTTTATTGCTTCTTTTAGAATTTTACAATACTTTTCTTTTAGAGACATTCTAAGTTTGGGGTCTTACGTTTGCAACAAGTTTTAATGCCTATTGTAATCCTGGTGCTATTTTCCTTCTGATTGTGCATTTTACTATATTTGACTGGAAAGGACAAAGTGATGGTTGAAATGTTGTAGGAAATGATCGAACTTATGATTTACTCCACTTATTTAATAGATTTCAGTCCATGATTCTTCTTCAAGGGCAGACTTATAAAATCTGAGGGTGCTTTCATCTACTTTTCGTGTTGTACAATATTTATAGTTTGGTTCTAACTTTAGGTTAATCTCTTTAATGAGAAGTATAGCACTTAAAGAGCGTCCATAAACAAAACTCCAATTCTTTTGGCAAGTTAAATCTTGTCTGTTTTCTCCAAAGTATTTCAGAAAGTAAGTTTAATATGCTTATAATTACTTGGAAAAGAACAACTTACTTGCCAAAGAAGAGTTTGGCTTTAGAAAAGGAGTAGCGACAGATAATACGACCCACATGCTCACGCATAAAGTGTTAACAGCGTTAAATGAAATGGAACATGTCGGTGGAATCTTTTGTGACCTAGCGAAGGCTTTTGGCTGTGTGAATCATATATCTGATAGCAAACCTAGGTATCTATGGAATAAAGAATAACATATTAGATTAGTTCATTTCATACCTAGAGAAAAGAAGACAAATGGTCGAGATTAATAACTCTAATGGGTATCAAAACAGTGCCTCAGAATCAGTAAAACATGATGTTCCCCAGGGATAGATCTTAGGGACTCTTTTGTTCTTGGTTTACATAAATGACTTCCAAATGTACATTAACAATATTGCGGGTGTTTATTTCTTCCCAGATGACACTAGTGTTCTAGTAACAACTAAAGATTTCAATGGCTGTGTAGTAAAATGAAACTATGTTCTAAATTGTATGTCAAATTGATTCAAAGCAAACTAATTCTCAGTAAACCTTTAAAAAAACAAAATCAATTACATTTGTAACTATTCGCTCACCACAAACACACATAGAAATAGGAATTAATAATACATTGTTAGAACAGCTAAATGAAGTCAATTTTCCTGGCTTTCAGGTAGATAAGCATTTGGACTATATGTTGCCTACTTTAACTCCATAATCGAGTGTGGAGTAATATTCTGGGATAATTCAGTGGACAGTAAATGCATATTCCGGACGCAGAAGAAAACTATACGAACAATCTGTAATGCTTATAGCAGGCAGTCATGCAAAGAATTATTTGAAAAAATTGGGTATACTCACCTTACCTTAAGTTTATATATTATCCATTTTAAAAGTCTATGCAGTTAATCGACATAGTTATAACAAACATGGAAATTCATAACATTAATACTAGACAAAAGGGATATATCCATAATCCCAATGCTAATCTTCGTTGCTTTCAGAAAGGTGTGTATTATCAAACAACAACATATTTAATACTCTCCCCAGTAATCTCAAAGAAAAAATTCTTTGCAATAAATCAGTTTACTCTGTAGATTAATATTTAAGTGACAAATCTGTCTGACAATACTGAATAATCATTGTATTTATAAGTATTATAATGTGTTGCATTTGGTGCATATTTGTGTGTGTGTGTGTGTTTTTTTTATACTCAGACTTACACGAATGTGTCTGATGATTATTTTTTTTTTTTTAAGGTTTCAGCAATGACACAAATTCTGTAAAGCCTGATCCTTTGTATTTTATACTCTAGTACATAATTGTAAATTTCTACAAGTTTGCATGGTAAATTCTATAACATATTTGTAAATATGCATTGTAATTGTTGACATTTATACACTTAGGTATAAATCATATTTAGGCTATAATCATATTTTACGAGTGTTAGTTTTATATAATTACTAGTAGTAACTATTATGTCGATAATTAGAAAACTATCATCTGACATTGCATCAGCATAACATAATGAATTTATATTTATTTATACTTTTAACACTAATTTTTATACTCGTTTTTGTGTGTGCATGCAAAAAAGGAAATACATATGCTTTTGGAGCACAATAAGTATATTGCAGCGGCGTACAGGCATCAAAAGCAAATGATGTGAATATATGTCTATTCTGCTGCTTTTTGTAACCCGGGCTTTTAGCACTAGAGTTTTTTTTTTTTTTTTTTTTTTTTAACTTTCTCTATACGCACTATTTACATAGTGTATAGAAGAAGATATTGCACCACACCCAAAAATTCGATACCGAGATTTCACCGGAAATAAATGTCTTAGGATCCCCTTTAACAAAAAAAGCATTTTCGGAAAAAGGTCCGTGTGTGTCCCTGTGTTTGTGAATACGATAACTCAAAAACGAAAAGTCGGTAAAATACCACACTTGGTATTTAAGCTTAGTGTCTTCCAGGGATGCAGCACGAAGATTTTGAGAACAATCCCCCACCACAACTACCCTTTACAAGGAACTTTTTTCGAAAATGTTGATTTTTTTCAAAAATGGCTCTAACGATTTTGATTAAAATATTGTATACTAAGCGATTTACCTGACATATAAAAGGTATATTTCGAATTTTCTGGGAATAGCCTCTGAAGAGTGCTTTATTCTGGATGAATTTTTACGGAATTTTGAATAACTGCTAAACCGTAAGAGATGGATAAAAGCTTACTACACAAAAAATGAAGAGCACGTTAAAACACACAATTTATATTATATACATTTTTTTTCGTGGAGTTCTTCGTTTTTGAGACATTCCTTGTTTTTGGTTTCTGCTTTGAAAAACGTATACTTTTCTCATACAGAGATTTGTCAAATCCTGTCCATACAAACAAAGGAACTTCGTTGACATAGCAACCAGCTTTTGACTATCACTTTAATCTATGGTAGTCCCTTATTTCGCTCCTACTTACAAGGAAGCAAGTAATAAGACTATTTCTGTTCATTTTTTTTCTGATTAACATGAAGCAAATAGAAGTATAAGCTTTTTTAAGAATAATTTGTTGCAGGGATATAGAGAAAATCATGTGAATGGAACACATCAGATTTATTTCGTAGTATGTAAACATATGTATACGTGTATGTCCGTTGTCAAATTCTATGTTCAGTGGTTTCCTGACCTAAACGAACCTACAGAATGCTTTCCAATCTAATCTATAGGTTAAGGCTTGTTGTGGCCGCGCCGTGGCCGAGTGGTTAGATCACTAGCCTCTCACCTAGACGGCCGGGGTTCGATCCCAAGCGACCGCATGTGAGATTTGTGGTGGACAAAGCGGCGCTGGGGCGGGTTTTCTCCGGGTACTCCGGTTTCCCCCGCCATCGCATTCCACCGGTGCTCCATCATCATTCATGTATCATCAGTGTCACCGCCTGCGATGTCATTAGTAGTTAAAGCGGCCGTTAAACACTACCAAAAAAAAAAAAGGCTTGTTGTTCTGCACTATGTGTGGAGTTCAACCCTAGAGCTTAAATAAAAACCCTATAATGTTAAAGAACTCCTGAAGAAATTCTGGCACACCGGCGGCGCTTATATGATAGTTTTAATTTTTTTTAAACAGCCAAAATGCAGAGTTTGGAGATTACGGCTCAAAATTTGTGAGAACTCTCTCAACTCACCTTAGTTTAGATTAGATTAGATTAGATTCTGTAGGTTCGTTTATGCCAGGAAGCCACTGAACAAAGAACTTGTCAAGGCATATACATGTACACATAGGATTACATACTACGGAAAAAAAAGGAACAATATATAAAGCTCTAGTGCTAAAAGCATGGGTTACAAATCTACGGTATATCAACATTTCAAACTCCAATTGAGAATTATATTCATTTTATTCTTGTGTTAAATGAACTTGTAATAGATATTTTATGGTGCATTTACTTAGACAAATTATCAAATTACCAAAAGAAAGGAAAAAGAAACATATTTTGGATATGGTTCCTAACACTGGATTTCTTATCAAAGTCTGGTCGCGCCGTGGCCGAGAGGTCAGACCACTTGCCTCTCACCTGGGCCGGGTTCGATCCCAAGCGACGGCATGTGAAATTTGTGATGGACAAAGCGGCGCAGGTGCGGTTTTTCTCCGGTATCACTAATGTCATCGCTTGCGGTGCCATGGTATTCAAAAAAATTATCAAAGTCAGAATTTCCAAAACATCAGCTTCACAAAACTGATTAAAGTTTATTTTAAAGGTATTCTTAACAAAGAGCTGTTTTATTGTGGTTGGATCTATTTTCATTTTTTCGAATTTCTTTGAATGAATCTCGTTAATGCCCAGTTACCACCATAATAATGGCAAATAAGCAAATAAAGAATAAAATAATAAATAAATACCAGCTTGTAAACTTTTTTTTTTTTTTTTTTTTTTTTTGGTAGCGATAACATATGTAAGAATGTTTGTTCAGGAGTTAGTGAAAGATTTTCTTAACAGTGTAAATACTTTCATTGAAATTGAATTAAAATACGTTGCGAACAGATTCGAGGTTTATCGCAAAGAACCTACTTCACGCATTAACAATAGCCTAGAATGACTCAGTATGATCGTGAAACTTTATTAATTATATTTTATCATTTTATTCGTTGAGTATCTTTAATGATTACTTATTCATAATTATCATTGCTTTTAAATTTCTTTGCCTTCTTTATTACTATTCCATCATCATTAATTTAATTACAGAAGAGTGAAAAGCAATCTTGTTAAACTTTTCTCTCTGTTTAAATAGAAAACAACGGAGGGACTTATTTAAACATACTCAACAAAGGACTAAGGTAATAAAAGTCGGAGTAATAAATGTTTTCCTGGAGTACAAATTGTCACACCTATACTCCAAGATGCATTGACCTCCAAGTTCCGCGGTTCGGTAATATTTGTGTCTCACTCATAGTTTTGTTGTTGGTATCCTTGATTTTCGTGTACCGTGGCTAACCGGGAAGCTGTTTGCTTACTATTCTTGTGTACTATTTGGCGTATTTGTGGTTAAGAAACAAGGCTCGTGTATAGCGTTGTATGTTGAGAGAATTTTGAAAATAAATTAAGTTAGAGTGTGCACGTAGACGTAATCATATGAATGATTATAAAATGCAATGTAGTTCTATCACCAAAAGTAACTGTAAACTGGACAATGAGTAAAAGAAAATATAAGCCTGAATGAGTCTGAAGCTCTGCTGGATTAGCTGATGGGTCTATGTTTGACACACAATTGTGTTGAAATAGGGTAAGTTCTTTCCGCGGTAATTAACAACTAACTGATCAAAATCATACTCAGTGCGCTTAGACGTCTTGTTATGTTGTAATGTTTTCAGTATTTGCTAATGCATTAAGGTGAACATAAAGCCAAGATTTGAAGGCCTTTTGAGGGAAGTTCAAACTGAGCTCTTCCCGCAGATTATGTGTTCGTACTATTTTCTTGACAGAAAGACTCGTTTTATCTGAAATTCAGCAGTTAGATCACGTTAGATCATGTAGGATGTAACTTTCGACCAATCTTTTCAGAGGCACTGAACTGGAAGTAAATTTTCAAAATGATTGGTATTTTTTCATTCATGAAATTTTAAACCTTATCACATTGTTTATTCTTTTAATATTTGGAACAGAAAAATGAATGTAAATATAATGTCATTAGATTTTGGGCAAATCGTTTATGATTTAATACACTAATGTGTATGCATGCATGTGTACTGGACGAACATGAATTTGAATACTTGTAGATCATTTGGGATTAATTAGCTCTTATATTAGATCTTGCTTTCAAAAATTGTTTTTTTCTGTACATTTGAAATCACTTATGTGATTTTACAGGTGCAACCTTATATGCTTTTATGCTTGTACTGTTCACATCCTCTTAGGAGTTTTTAAGTCTTTGGTCATTACTGAGTATTATGGAGAAGAAATATACCTATGTATTTTGTTTGCAATTTACAAAGCTATTGAAAAAAATAATTTTTCTTGAAGTATAGTCTTCGATACCTATATTTGTGAGCTAAAACAATTTCCCAATATTCCCTGTAAATGAACATAGTAATTGTCGCTTGTTATTCACAACTGCAGACTTGAGAAATACTGTTATACATGTTGAGAGTCATAACCTACAAAGTCCAGCCAAGGGAATGCAGGCTGCAAACTGCAACAGGGTGTAACTGAGGTGTCTACATGTCTAAACCCAATGCTTCCTGACAGTTTTCACTAACACTTTCACAATGCTTTTATACACTTTCTATGTAACTATAGGTATCAAAAAATGTCAAAATACATATATTACATAATTACATGAAATCACGGTTGATTACCTGTGAAGGCATAATCAACATGTAAACAATTATAGTGTACTTCGTTATTAAAATGTTTGTATTCAAATTAATGTTGCTAGTCATTCTGAATCTGGATTTGCTACTCTCATTTATAGGATGAATCAGTTACAGGAATAAGGTGAATTTGGAACATGATGATAAACTCAATGAAAACATTTGAAACCAGACATTGAAGTATGTTAACTAAGCAGTATAATCTTCATACTGAACAAGAGTATAAGTAACTACATGTTAAGTTGGATTAGAATACTGTAGGATGAACTTATGCCATTTCCCCACTGCACCAGGTCAAGTGCAGGAAATTGAGGATTTTGAAAGTAGATGGTTTGTTTTTTTTTTTTTTTTTTTTTTTTTTTTTTTTTTTTTCTTTATCATCATCTCTTTTCCTGTCTTATATCAACCTCTCTTAAATATTCACTAATTTGAATTAGATGTAATGTTAAGCTTACAAGTATTTAACCTTGGAGTGCTAGTACTGTAGTTAGGAAATTAAAAGTATATGGTAACTAAAAGTGTGATGGTTTCATACATTGTTACATACATTGCTCACTGCTAACCTTTGCAAACAATAAACAAACAATACAAATGCCAGAGAAAAGCTCCTCTGCTGCCAATGAGGAGTTTTATTGTGTTGAGCACTACTAAAGTTTTATTGTGTTGAGCACTACTAAAGTTTTATTGTTTTTGGTAATTATTTACAAGTTGGGCCGCTAACTCTCTCCGCTGCGACTAATACCAGTTTTACACTCTAACGGGACCGGTGTGGTTAGAGGGGGATTAGGGATGGGGAGATGGTTTAAAAAACTAATGTTGCTACTAATGATTGGAACCTAACCTCGCGCTAAATTTGAAATCCACAGGCTTTGAAATTGTCATCATAAATACAAAGTCAATCAATCGCACTTAGTTTCATTCGATTTTAGAGTGGCCGAAGTTCTGCATAATAAAATTCACTGAACAGCTGTATCTGCGTGAAACTTACTTGTCATACATCAGCACAGCGTCTAGCGACATATGCCGGTGTTGCATTCCACAACACTGTTCGCCTGCCGCTGACAATGAAACTCAGGTTTTAGGCACTTTAGTGTGTAGTATTATTATATATTTACATTGCAAAAGTACTACAAGACTTCTTTATTTATATTCTACTCCTTCTAGGCAGCATACTTCATAAATATTCACAAAAAAGGATTGCTACGCGCACGTAATAAATTAGCGTTTAACTTAATTACGGAGCTTTTCCGATAAAAAAAATTGGTGAAAACGTAACAAGTATAAACCAAACCACAATTTGTTTAATTTCTAGAGGAGCCCAAGTTCTCTATAATTACCTTGTTTTTCTCTCCCTGTTCTTCCCCTCTATCTGTATTTAGCGTGTGAGAAGACATGCACATGCGTACACGTGCACACGCACATGCATACACACACACAGCAATGACAGGTTAAAGAAAGAACTCTACCATAACTGATGTTTCTTTCATTCAGCTTTTATCTAATGTTATCAGTAGGTAGGGCTTGTAAGTTGAAAACCTTGCCTAGAAGGGAAAAATAGGTAATTGGGAAAAATAATCTGAAAATGTAATGCAAATAAATTAATATTTTTAATAATTATAGTTTTAATTGGATGTTTAAGTGATGAATATAATGTTTGACACTAGGTATCAACATCAATACATTAGCTGTTGTTAAAAGGAGTTTGTATTTTCCTCCTAATGTTATTTATAGGCTCTTGATATATGTACATTAATACATACATTTTGCAATAAGAAAGTGGTGTACTTGATGTGTCATTTAACACAATTTTATTTCCTTTCAAGTTTTAAAAATAGAGCTTAATTTTGGTTTACAAGACCAATGTTTTATTTAAACTATTAAACGAGATTATTAAACAGTGTAATTGGTAAATATGTTTATTAGAATTAAAACATTTTTGGCATTTAAAAATACAAAATTCTGGTGGAATAAGAGATAATAAAATCAAATCCATGTAGTTGTAAATAATGATACTGTAAAATAAACAAATACCTTAAAAAATTGTTTAAATCAATTGGGGTGACTGATTATTTTAGGAGGACAGGTCATTATTTAATTTTACTTAACTATTCCCCCATAAACTGATCCACTATCTTCCCACAAACCATGTTATGAATAAAATTCTTTTTCTTGTGTGGTTGAATTGAGAAAGGGCAGTAAACATGTAATTGAAAGAAGGTGAAGATGAAAGAAAAAAAAAACTGTTAAAAACCAAAAAAATATTTAGAAAGGCCCAATAAACAAAAATCACAGAAAAAGGCAAAGACAAATAAAACTTAGCATTATATTTAACTCAATCAGCCAAAATGAACGTACAGGTATTATGTTGGGTCATATCTTCAGACACTTTAAACGAAAAGGATTTTTTCTCAACTTCTGAACCTTAGTTATCAAATAATAATAATTTAGTTGTAATTATGAATCTATGGAAGGTTCCCTTACAGATGACTGCAATATCAAAGGGAAAGTTTGGAAAGAACTGAAAGTTTCTAGATTGGCAAGGATCATGATTGGTGGTTTCATACAATTTAATTGCATAATGCATTAAACCTAAATTTTCAGATAATACAATAATATAGTCTTGATTTTTAAAGTTACCTGACAACTGTCACTATGTCCACATGGATGTGTGGAATGCTTGCTATGTATAGCAGGTGCACTCCTATCTCCCTCACTCCTTATCACTTCGCAATGCTATGATCAGGCATTCGGATATCCTGTATCAGCAATAACAGCACAATAAGCTGTATTCAGCTACTTCAGGAACAAGAAGGGTTTGTTTTAGATATGAATTCACTGCATTATTGCATCTTGACAGATGTAATTCTGAGTACTTATATAAATTTTACGAAAGTCTCTTACAAATAGTGAATAGCTGTATTATACAATTGAATATCTCAAGATTATGCATTGCAGCTTAATATTCCTGTTATTGTTTTGAATTTAAATCCAAGATCATGGGGGTTTTGTTCTAAAAGCTAAGGCTTCCCTGAAAAGGATGCCTACATTTGCTGTAATAGCTTTTTTTGGATATAATAGCCAAGTGCCTTGTGGTATTGAAAATTGTCCATTTGTGTGACTGGGGATGCTCTTGGTCTCTTTCCCAAGTGATGGATCTGGTTGTAGCTGGCTTTTCTCTTTAGAGATTCTAGAAATGCTATCTCACTTATTTTAAGAGCATGTGAAGTCATAAATTTTCATTTGAAAGGAATAAGAGATTTATTGTGAGTGATCATACTTTTCTCTTCCCCGAAGAATTCCCTAAGTGAAAAGACAAACTTTCTAACTTGACTGTGCAATGTAACATGCTGTTTGGAATCTGATCATTGCATTGCACCATGAATATTTGGTCTACCTTCAACTCTGCTTCCAGCAAAGTAGGCAAACAACACTTATATTGCAACCAAATATTCAAACAAGCCCAGCTGTAGAGCTGAGGAGTAAATGATTCACCAGTGTAGCAATGTTTACGTTTCCATAGTAGCGATTTTCCCCTATTACCATTCAGTTCTCTTGCTTGACTCTGTCATGTTTCTGCTTTTAAAAATCGGGCTATAAGTTGAATGGGTAAAATAAGAGAATTTAAATAAATATGGTAAATTATATGAAGGTTATGGAGAGGCAACCCGTTTTGGGATGATTGGGATTCTATGAAAAGAAACTTTACTACTATGCACACACCTTTTTTTGGGCACTAGTTTTACGAGGAAGCGAGCACTAGGGGGAAGAATTGAAAGCTTTTCCAACCTATCTTTCCACAGTATTGTCAACCAAGAAAAAAGTGCACACACATAGTATACAGTATACAAGCCATGGATTTATTTAACTTTCCCAGTTACTTTAAAGTAATACTGAAAAATGAGGAAACCTCTGCATTAAACTAAACTGAAGAAATATTTTATAATTTTGTTGTGGAATATAATTTAGGAACTACGAATCCATCTCCCATTCCACATTCTTACGCACAGCAACATATGAACAATGCTCTAACAAATGGGTACAATTAAAATCAGTTGCAATGTAAAAAGACTACATAGCCAAACTGGAAGAGAAACACTCTTCTGCATAGGTGACTTCCAACTCTATTGATGTTCCTACAGTGCAGGTTTATCAATACTTCTAATCTGCTTTTATGTTCAACCTTTTGTATAACTTTATGTAAGTGCTTATGGCAGATTATGCTTGGACATTTTTACTTTGACTACCACTTATAATTATATGTAATAACTATGTACAGGTAGAGAAAGTATTCTTTTCCACCCAAAAATTTGATACAGAGGTTTCACCAGAAATATATATATTTTGAGGATGCCAGAATTCAAACAACAATGTATAGACAAAGGTCCACTGGTGTGTAGTTTAATGAAGTTAAATAACAAACTTGGTATTCAAGTTCAGTATCTTACAAAGATGTGACTCAAAAGTTTATCAGGAAAATCACTCCAAACTATTCTATGCATGGAAGATTTTTCAAAATGTTCAATTATCTTGAAAATGACTAACAATTTTAATTGAAATGGCATACCTATATTAAAGATATTTAGATGACAGTTATAATGTATATCTTGAGTTTTTTTTTTTTGGAATAGCCTCAGAAGTACTCTTCATTATGGATGACTTGTATAACTGGGAAACTTTAAGAGATAAAACTTTACTTCACAAAAAGCGAAATTTTTTTAAAACACAGAATTTATGTTAAATACTTTCTATTTTTTTTATGTGGAGTTGCCAATTTTCAAAATTAAGTTATTGGATTCAGTTTTAAAATATTTGAACCTTACTAAATGAGATGAAATTCATTTCCTTGCTCCTGTTAAGCAAAGGACACATAGTGACCAGCTTTTAAAAGAGTTGACATTCCTTTGTATTCTGTAAGGAAATATGTAATAACCATTAATGCAAATGTTTATCTGGATTAACATGCAATAGATAGAATAATACACTTTTTAAGAATAATTGTTGAAAAATCAATAGAGAAAGTCATGTAAATGTACAGATCAGATTTTTTTCTTTCATATAACATACACATGTGCAAAGGAGCATTTTAATATTCCACATAATAAAGAGGTGGACATTGCAAATGGTTGTGGTTTGTGACTACTCCCTCTGTTGTTTATCTTTCAAAATTAAGCATATTGGGAAAATATAGCATGCAAATTATACTATTTTAAAGCTTATTCATACTAAGTTTTACAGCATACACAATTAAAGCCATTGCAAATGGTGTTTGCATGCACTTTGGGAGAGTAACATATAAGGGTGACATACTCAACGTCCTCAAACTCTGATCATTCTTGCATAAAGTATGCATCATAACTGCATACTTATAACCTAAAACTAATCTCACATTAAATGTAAGTATAACAGCAAAGTGGTTTAACATCCTATATTTTACCTTAATATAAATAATATTGTTGCTAACATCCAAGTTAGCCTGAGTTAAAGTGGGTAACTATGACCTAGTGTGTCACATTGTGTCATGGAGTTATGAAGGTAAATTTGCAGAAATCTTGTGTGCTAGATAACAGCAGTTTTGATAGTGGCATGTAAGTTTCTGCCATTCTTTTTCTTGTTGGTTTCTTTTCTTACCAATAAATTGCATAATCAATCACCAGCCCAGAGATGCTGTAGTTAATTTTTGCATACAATCGTTGATTTATATTGAGTGAGAAGCATAACCACTGCCATTGGTCTTGTGGGCAACCTCATTTGTTTTGGTAGCAGAAATTAAGAACTAATTTGAAAGATATGTATACCTCTGCTGCTGAAATTTTGAACTTGACAGCTACCAGTCAGGTTTATATACACTCTCAAAATAATGGATGAAGAGTTCATGTTAGGATCTCCTGAAGCAATCACAAGGCAGCATTCTGTGTGGTCGGTCACAAAGCAGAACTGGAAGCTGCTATCTTTCGGTTCTGACTATTTCCAGCCATGTACTTCAATTTGTGGCTCATATTATGTGTTGAGTTTGTCTTTGCAAGCTTTATATTGATTATTTACATTTGTGGTTAATGTGACTAGTGTTGCTGGGGTTTATATACATATATTTATTTATATATATATACACACACACACAAATTTTAACTGCAAGGTCTCATAAAGGATATGATCACTGAGTGGTGGTTCACAAAGTTAGAATCTGTTGTGTAAAGTGTGCCACTCAATAACCTGACATTGGAATTAAGAAGGACCTGGGAATTCTTTGAACATGAGGAGTAGGTGAAGATTTAAGGGCATCCCTCTATTCTTTGCTGATAAAATCTTACAGTGAACTGCAGCAGCTCATGGATCAAGCACAAGAACTGTTTCTCCAAGGGAGTGAAACTGGAAGATAAAATTCCTCAACCATAGTAGGTACACCTGTCAGCTCCACGAAAGAAAAGAAAAGCAGCCTCATCCAGTAACTGGCAAGTTTGTATTAATTTTTTTCTATTTTGTTGAAAGTGTTTATTTTCTACATGCATTGCAGTATGTAACACATACATTATTTTAAATTAACAATAATAATAATAATAACAACCACCACGTATTTATTATTCATCAGCATTCACTACTTGTATACTCTGTATTCATGTGGCTTGAAACGTGATAAAAAGGTGCATAATCAGCTGTTTGCCTAGTAATGTCACAACCACAGTAATAATAGCCATTAATATATCAAACCCTGCGACCAGTCAAGTGCAAAATTTGAACTGCAGAGGTATAGTGAAAAGTACTCTGTTGTATTTTAATACTTCTGTGCAGCTTTCTTTTTTATTAAAATTTAAATAAAATAAAAAAGACTGGCTCTATGGTCAACTTCTCACCTGGAGGTTTCAGGATGGATTTCTGGCTGGGGCTGAGGTTGGGGATTTTTTTTTTTTAACTAGAACCACTCTCTATCCCTCAGTCTGGAGGTAGGCATGTGAGAGTAGATGACATATGTTTGAAGACAGAAGTGATTACTGCATATGTTAATAATAACCTATGATAATTCTTTCATAAGTCAACAATAAACAAAAAAACATCTTATTGTTCCATTCAGATGACTTGCTCTAGCTGTTACACAAAGAACTTTCCTTACAAAAAATTATTCTTTTATCTATGGCATATTAATGAAGGTAAACATTAGCAGAAATTGTTGTATTACTTGCTTCCTTGTAAGTAGAAAGTACATAAGGGAAAATATTAGGCTAAGTTGATAGTAAAATCTTTTAAATGCTGTTCCTATGTAAAGCAATTGAAGCTTGATTTGCCTGCAGTAAAACAAGAGAGATGAAACGTCACTTCCAGTATGAAAAAAGCTTAAGCAATTTAAAATTGAAACCAATAGCAAGGAGTATCTCAGAAATGGTCAACTCTACATAGAGAATGTGTATGACATAAATTAGTGTTTTAATGAGAGCTACCTTTTTGTAAGTTTTTGTGTATCTCTTACGGTTTAACTGTTATGCAAAATTCTGCAAAACTCTTATGGAATAAAGAGGTCTTCAGAGGCTATTCCCAGAAAATTCAAAATATATATTTTATATGTGATGTAAATAGCTTGAATATACAGTATTTTAATCAAAATCGTTAGAACCATTTTTGTGAGAAAAAAACATTTAAAACATTTTCCACGTAAAGAATATTTAGTGATGGAATTTTCTTGATAATCTTCATGTCGCATGCTTGGAAAATACCAGATTTAATAGTAACATCTTTTCATTTTTGAGCTATGCTGACCACAGACACATACACACAGGAGCTTTTTCCTAAAAATTCTTTTTTCGGACTCAGGGGACATCAAAACATGTTTCCATTAAAATCTTGAAATTGAATATTTGGGTGAAATACAATACCTTCTCTATCCACTGTGTACTTTGTACATACTGACTAGAGAAAGTAAAAAATAACATATGTACTCAATTCTTCACAGCTCCCATATGTTAAATTTGGATAAGAAGAAAATGAAGTTGAAAAATTTGGTTAGATTCACAATTCTTTCTCCACCTATTTGCTGCAAACTGTTGTTACAAAGTTTATTCCTGTGTTTCAACATGAACAAGAACAGTGTTATTACTTACTTACTTCCTTGTAGATAGTAGGGAAATAAGGGATTACAGGAGACTAAAGTATTGGAAAATTTAAACTAATAATAAGAAATATATGGAATATGGTTAACTCCACCAAAAGAAATGAATGGCATAATTTGTGTGCTTTAGAGATCCACATTTTTTTACCTTCTCTACTTGTATTATATACATAACATTTGAATTTTAAAAGTTTAGTGGCATAATAAGCCAAGGTTTCAATGTTCTTGATTCCTTTGCAAGCTTTTTCAGATGACTTCTTTGGATTTGGTTTTAACTTTTCTCTATAAGAACACAAATGGTTTTGGTATCTTATTCAACAATAGGTCATGCTTCCTTATATTTATTCACAAAATTATAAACATCTCTTAATTTCTCTTTAAAAGCTTTTTATTCCAAGAATCATACATGAAGATTCGGTGTGCTAAGGCATATGAACTTTTTGGCATTATAACAGCACTAAGCCACTGTAGTACTGAAACACATGATCTCACATTGCATTAATGTCTATAAAAGTGCTATTTGCCAACTGATTAGTTATCATATGGAGAGGAGTGAAAGTGGAGGGGGATCAAAATCAGTTAGGGTATTCATTCCTTTGGGGATCCAGATTTCGTATTATATTATTTGGCTATTAGGAGCATTCGTGCAGTTATTTATAAAGTTTTCATTGTTTCCATCTATGATTCATTATGAAGATGGCTGCCAATATTAATAAAAGGAATATAGTGGGATGAAAGCTGTCATATATACTGACATCTGGGGCTTTGAGACTATTGTAAATTTTTAAGCACAGAGGAAGAAATACAATTCTATGGTAATTCTGTGGGTTACAGGTGTGCACTTTAAGCGATAATGCTTTACTTCAAGAATTATTTATAGAAGTTCTGTGGTGTTTGTTTTAATTTGAACATTTTGTTTTTTAAATGATCTGATTAGAGAAATTTTCATGTAAGTTTGAATAATTTCCACTGGTTTTGTTAGGTGTAGATTAGTGTGTGTGAAAGTGGATGTTTGTAATTTGTTTTATTTCTAGCCTTTTTTTAAAAAGAAAGCATGGGAGTGAAGCGAGCATGCACTCAGCTCTAGGATAGTGTGTGTGTGTAAATAAACTGATTTTCGTAATTTCCACCATTTTCAAAAAAACATGCGTTGGGTTAGCTCTAGGTTAGTGTTTGTGTGTGTAAATGAACTAATTTTCATGTAATTTGATTTTAGCAATTTCCACTGTATTTAACACTTAGCTATACTTTAGTGTGTGTGTGTATGTGTGTGTGTGTGTGTAAATTGATTCTCTTTTAGTAACTTCCTGTGCTTTCATGAAAGTATGCAAATGAAAGCAGCATTCTCTCTATTATGTTACGTTTAGTTTTATGTGTAAATTAATTTGTTATTTTTCGTAGTTAATTTTTAGGCAATACCAGTGGTTTTGTCAAAGTATACGAGCAACATATGCTTTATAGAATAGAAGGCTTGTGTATTTCAGTGAAAAAAATAGGTTGGCAGTATAGTTATGTGTTTGTAAAAATTGCAAAATGGAATATGTTGCTTACATTTTGCAACAAGTTTTGTATATCAGAAAATATACTAATTAGGGCGGATGGGTGGAACACAGCAACTCAAGTGATCAATCTATTACAAGACACACAATTTCCATGCGAATTTATATTGCTCAGGTTAGTATTTTCAACTTTTTTAATCTGGGCATCCTGCAGAATCTTTACCCCAGTTAGAAATAGTGCAGTGCAGGAAAAGCACTTCCCTGTATTGTAGCCACACAGCCAAACAGGTTCTGAAATTGTTCCTTTTGATTTTGGACAATGGTTATGTATTTATATTTTGTTAGTTAAGTCAGCTTGTGACAGATGAACACCTAGACAGGTAACATTTATACACATGTTGATTTATAATTACTTAAATACTCTTTCTGGCTCATTGATGCTTTTATCAATGAGTCCACATTTTAACCTTTATGCAGCACAACTGTCAGCATAACCTAAAGTCTGTACATACACCATTCTTCTCATAAAATAATAAATACCTTCTTATGGTGGTATAAAAGCTAAGGTAAATAGTCTTATCAAATGGCTTTGAATGCTAGTTTTAGAAGTCTGTGTGTATATAAAAGGAGAAAAATAGTTTCACATTAAAGCTTGACCTCATATGTTTACTGCTCCTATACTTACGAACAGAAATAAAAAGATCAAGACAAAATTGAAACACAAGTACTTAAAATTGATATTGAAATAATTGTGCCTGTAATTTTCTTGTTAATGACGGTTTTTTAAAATTATAAGATATTTTTACAAGGCAGTAGGCTACATCGTTAGCAGTTTTTGCAATTTTCCTACAAAATGTATGGGTGCAGAGGCCTTTTTACAACATTATGGCAAGGGGGCACGTTTACAACTTTTTAGGCAGATTAAAAGTTTACAGATTTTTTCATGAACATGACAAAACATTCTAAAGATTGAATGAGTGTGCCACATTAAATGGTGTTAATAACTTTATTGCAAAGGAAGTGATTTTATGGCTTTGTAGGCAGATTCAAAGTGTTAAGGATTTTCACATGGGCATGAAAAAGTATAAATTCTAAGACTGAATGTACCATGTTACATGGTGTGCAGCACTATGACAGGCCAGAGCTTATCTGTATGTCTGTGCATCATAGTGTCCTTTCAGGGGCTGCAATAAAATGCATAGAATACAGATTTAAACTTTTAATACACCAGTAGTGATTGCAGCAGCCAGCAGTAAATGAACATGAATATTCATAATGGATGATGAGAATTATAAAATCAACTCCATCACATAGAAGATTATGAATACATAGATATTTAGTACTCTCTGTGAATACTGAGTAAGTTAACCTTTTCAGCTGAATAAAAGCATGTTTTGTGGTTTAATTTCTTTAAACATGAAGTAAATCTCTTATCCTTAAAGATAATGTAAGCAAAGCAAGCTTTGATTGTGTGCTTTACTCAGAAATTAAAAGAATATCAGTAGATTGGCTTGATTAGTTTTAGTGTGATGGAAATTGATCACACATTCACCTCACTGTTCTGATTAATTAAAGATAATGTAAGATTGAAACAAAGCAAAATTAACTGTCAACATAAGGGCTTTTCTGACAGTTGGAATTTTATTTCCTACTTGGTGGCACATTTCAGTTCTGATTTCCTATGCAGAACTTTTTTTTTCTGGAGTTTTATGCTTTTTTAATAGATGTCTATTTTTTAACATGCAGTATTATTTTTCTTGTACTATATTGAGCAAAATTGTGATCTCTGTTAAGATGGAATAGTGTATTATTTCAAGTAATTGAAGAAATTATTTTTTTTTCAGTCTTTCGATGGTGGTATAAAGAAGGTGCCACAATCATGCCTCATGACATTGCTTACCCACAAGGTTGCCGCCCAGTAACAGATGACTTGGGTCCAGATGAACTCATTCGACGACTTAAGGTGAGAATCAAAATTAATACATAGTTTACAAGAGTGTAGGACAATTACTAATACGAGGTAATGCATGCTGTTTATGTTTTACTAATACACATTTTGAGTGAAGTTTCAAGTGCAGTATGTATAGGCTCATCTGAGACCATGGAATATAAATATTGGACTGTAGTGGAATGGGCAGATTATTGGTTAAAAGAGTATACTATTTTAAGTTCAACTAAGGTATTCACACATTAACAACTTTTGGTTTTTTGTTTTGCCATACTGACATGCTTTTTGAAAAGTTGACTTTTTTATTTCTTTTTGGGAGCGGGGGATTTTGGGAGGAAACATAGCATAGTTTTTAACATATTAATTATATCAAATTAATTTTTATTCCCTTTAACTAAAATTAGTGACTAAATTCATTTTGAAGTGTTTAATAAGTTAAAATATATAAGGCATTTCTTGGTGATTATTGGGAGAACATGAAATAGACGGTAATTGAAAAGTAAATGGGATGACTATAGCAACTTTAAGGCGTAACTTTAAGGCAAAGTCTCTCAGGTTGCATGCCCAGTGCATTGAATGGCATAATGTGAAAAAGTCAAATTTGCTAAGTCAGTCAGTGTTCAAAGCCCCATTTCTGGATTTTGAGCAGTAGTGCTGCCTCTCTCTTTCCTATGGTTGTCTCACACTGTGCCCCTCCTTCACCATCTATTGTTTTTTCCACACTGTGAGTTGTCCAAGCCGAACCAAACTAGAGCAATGCATGGTTTGCAAGTGTGCGATTTTAGGCATTTGAGAGGACCTGCTTTAAGAACATTTTTAAGTATATAAATCAACATAGGATATATCAACATGTAGACAATGTATTTTGTAGTCCCTCCTAACCTTCTGATATCCTCCAAAAGGAACTGGGTATCATTGCTTTCATTTGTGTTTATGTAAATGAAGAGCTGTAGGTAATGTTTCTAATTTTAAATATATGAACTCAAATAGAGGCGTTTAATAAATATTGGTGTAATTCTCTGTTCATATTTCTGTTTTGCAGACACTGGCTCATACTTTACAAGCTATGGGACAAGATGAGGGAATGTATCAGCAGTACATCCCATTGGCCCTACATCTAGCAGAGGATCATTTCTTGATGCACCAAAGCAGAGATGTTCAACTTCTTATTGCATGCTGTATTGCAGATGTATTAAGAGTGTATGCTCCAGAAGCACCATACAAAGATCCAGAGCAAGTAAAGGTATGTATAAATTCCTAGGAATTGTGTGTATATCACTGATTTAGAAGTAAAATGCAACAGTAAAAACTGAGGCAAGTGATAACACAAAAAACACTAACTTTTAAATTACCTGGAACATATTTCAGAGGCTAGTTTCCTTCATTGTCAACCTGACGTTAACTGACGTTGGGTGGTGTACCTGATCAGTCCATAAACTGATGGTAGGCAGTTCTAAGAACTTGTACAATGGGAAGTATTAAAATTAAAGACACTCTTTCTATTCTACCAGATGAAAATATTTTCCTATGTTGACAATTCTTGTTGTATGTTTAATAATTTTGGTTCCAGATTTATGTTGTGATTTCTTTGTCTAAAAATAGGTGACAAGTGCTGATTTTTATAGATGTTTGTCTTATATTTACTTCCTCTGTTTACTAAAAAAGTAAAAATCAAAATACCACAAAGTATACTGTAGATCAAGTTTAAAATTTCATAGTAATTACCGAACTAATTTGTATGAAACATTGTTTTTCTTTCCACTATTTACTAAGCACAATAAATACTTGTAAGAAGTGATTTAAATTATAGCTGAAGTGATTTAAATTACCATAATTAATCGAATACAAGATGATCCCAATTTTTCAGGACTTAATTTTGGAATTTAACATATCATCATTATAAAAAGAAGACAACTTAATGTTTAA
This sequence comes from Hymenopus coronatus, assembly GCA_030762935.1. Taxonomy (NCBI): domain Eukaryota; kingdom Metazoa; phylum Arthropoda; class Insecta; order Mantodea; family Hymenopodidae; genus Hymenopus; species Hymenopus coronatus. The sequence continues at coordinate 41,693,429 of CM060889.1, read as the reverse complement.
ATGAAATTTAAAGGTTTGCCATATATTTTGAACAAACTAATGGACACAAGCTGATTAACTCCTTTATTATTATTATTATCATCATCATCATCATCATCATCATCATCATCATTGTTGTTGTACCATTAATTTATGTGGAAACTCATGTTTTGAATGGTTGACTGAGAGGGAAGTATGGAAATGTACGGTATGGGTGCCATGGTACAATGTGATGTTAATGATGGCAGTGGCAGTGTAACTATAACAATGATGAGGGAAATAATTTTTGTATTTAGACAATATACTGAGTATATCACATCATAAATGATTTTACCTAATTTGAATTTGCGCAGAAATTCACATTGTGAGAGAGGGAGAAGGCAGAATGGAAATGTATGGTATGTGTGCAATGATAGACTGTGAGGGCAGCGTAGCAGTAATGATGATGGATATGATTTTGTATCTATACAACATACTTAATATAATACAGGGAGAGGGGAGCGTGGAGATGTGTGCTGCTAAGCTATTACAGATAGTGACTGTTTGTGAGTGTAGCTGTAATGATAATTATGGATCCTATTTTCTATTAAGACAACATACTTAATACAATATATCGTAAAACAATTACCTAATTTAAATTTGCACATAAATTCACATTGTGGGCAGGAGAGGGAGGCAGAGTGGAAACTGGAATTGTACAGGAGAAGGAGAAATGTACAGTTAACCTGTCTCTTTCTGCTTTACTGTTTGTGTACAATCACTGATGTGAAAGAAGTCCTCTAATTTTATTTAAGTCTGGGGAAATAATCTTTTTTATAATGTGAATGCTCATTGGCCCATTAATAGCAAATTTTGGCATGAAAAGAACAAAATTGGATGCATTTGTTGCAACTTTGGAAGTAATGCATACTATTTCCCCCAGGATTTCTCACTGCTGTACCTGCAAAGTTTGAAACTTATATTTTCCATGCATGATATTTGGAAACCATATATTGTGAATGAAAGACCATCCCCCAGTTCTGAGTATTAATTATTTTAGAAAAAACATCATCTTGTATTCGGATAAATATGGTAATTATCACTGTACTGTGGGACAAATGGTAAAAATCTTAGAACAAAAGCTAAGCGTTGCAAGCAGTGGGATGAGGTGATGTCATTAATTAAGGTTGAACCTAAATTAAGCGATAATAATATACCATGAAGTTAATGTGTATGTATTACTGATATTTCTAAATAAAAAGTTACTATTTGTATTTTTGCTGGCACAGTGAAAATCATTATGAAATATTCTCCCAAGTTTGCATAACAATTACCAAAGACAGAACAACTAACACAAGAGAGAGAAGGCCTGATCATGAAAACAAGATGGCTGCCCAAGTTGGCCATTGCTTCATGCTAGCAGTAATTTAGTCATTCAAAGTTAAGATGTATTTAACAACAAGCTTATTTTTGTGAAGAAAAATGTTATTCATAAACCTAAATGCAGAAAATAATTGTTTGGGATAGATAATGACAATGAATTACAAACATTCACATTTATTAAGTTTCTACCTGGGACATGCATAGTAATAAAATCAGTTGCTGTAGCACTGTATTATTGAAACACTTAGATGGAAAAACAAAACATTCAATTTTTTGAAAATTTTAAACCATTTTGTTCTTTAAGAGTCATACTGAGTTAAAGAGAAATTATTCCTTCTGTTAAGCTTCTCAGTAGAAAACAAATATTCTAAATTCTTTATCTGTGTGCATAAATTTAGGTTTATGTTGCTAGGGTAAAGTCTAACAAATAAGATTTAGCGTGATGGCTTGTTCAACAAGGAGGGGACTTTCCCCTTGAAATTTTTGCAATGGATGACTCAACATATAGCAAAAATGCAGAACTAAACACTGTACATACCTAAGCTTATGACAATCCATAAGCAACATGACAAGACAGTAAGATTTGAAGTTTTCATGGTAAGTGTTATTGATTATGGCTTCACAGGTAATCCACTGTATCAAATTGATAAAAGTCAAACTTTTAACCATTTTAAACTCCATACATTAAAAGCATCAATTAAATCTTCTTAAATCAATCATAAAACACATTTAATTTTCACTAAATTCCATAGAAGCTGTAATAGTCTCTCTAGCATGCAAAGTGTAGTTCTGCCATTTTCTTTTGTACAAAAACCAGTAATTAGGCATGTTATACTCTAGATGGTGTTGGAACAATAGTATTGTGCAAACCTAAAGCAATATCAAACATTAAAAACATTGACAATTTATTGGCAAATGATCAAACATAACAAAAAAGATTATGAAATATAACAAGTAACATTTAACTCTACTCAAATCGTAAATACTTCAAAAGTTTGTCAATATCATCTATGTGGTATAAGAAGACCATATACCAATTAAAAGCAGCTGTTTCAATTTGAAGTACCCTCAAATGAATTGCAAATATCTTGGAACACTTAAGAAACATAACATAGCACTGTTAAAATATGATGAAGACTGTACATGACACAATTATTTGTTGTGCATGGTGACAAACAAATTTGTTTTTAATCACTATCAACACCAGTCACTGATTTCATCCCTGTAAGACGTTAATGATGGCACTTGTCTCTGTAGATCTGGAATGCTAGCCTGCATGTAAGGGATGTCTATTTCCTGATGTTCCACTGCTTTGACTGGACTGTTAACGGCCGCGCCGTGGCCGAGTGGTTAGACCACTCGACTCTCACCTAGAAGGCCGGGGTTCGATCCCAAGCGACCACATGTGAGATTTGTGGTGGACAAAACGGCGCTGGGGCAGGTTTTCTCCGGGTACTCAGGTTTCCCCCACCATCGCATTCCACTGGTGCTCCATCATCATTCATGTATCATCAGTGTCACCGCCTGCGGTGCCATTAGTAGTTAAAGCGGGCGTTAAACACTACAAAAAAAATGTTTGACTGTTAACAATGATAATGGATATGACTTTCTATTAAAACAATATACTTAATATATATAATAACACATTTTTCCTAATTTGAATGTGTGCATAAATTCACATTGTGAGTAGCCAGAGAGGCAGAGTGGAAAATAGAAATGTGTATCATGAGGAGGGGAAAAATGCAGCTAACCTCTCTTTCTGCTGGACCGTTGGCAGTAATCTATACCATTTCTTCCTTTTGCCACTGCTGTATCTGCGAAGTTTGAAACTTTCTTTTTCCCTGCATGGTATTCAGAAAACATATATCACGAATGCAAGACAACCTCCAGTTCTATACAGTAATATTTTGGAAAAAAACATTGTCTTGTATGTAGACAAACACAGCACATTACAGTACTGTTTGATTTGGAAACATTGCAAGAAAGAATACTTAGAGCAGTGGGACGAAAAAAAAAAAGACAAAACAAAACGTACTTAGCAGAATTCAAGAAAAATGTATATAGGTATGTGTGTTGGTGAAGGATGCGCAGTTTCAAGAATTTTTCTAAAGGTTAAACAGAAGTTTGCATTGATTTTCTTGTCTTGCTTTAATTATTCACAGAGTTTTATAATTCACAAAGAAAGGAGTTTGGGATTTTCAAGCTTTCATTTTCCTTATAAATAGCTTGTGTGATAATGTGTATGCCTCCTCAGTTCCACATTTTGTATGATATTTAAGTTATAATACAATAATGTGTGATTTCTGTTTAAATTGATAATGGAAATGTTTAGTTGTTCCATTCCATAGCAGCAGGCTGAAGGATTAAGAGTAAACCTACAAATGTAAAGTGAACCTGTTGAATGTGTTGTGTTATAATATTGTGCAAATTAAAATAGTAATTATCTCAAGAACAGAAAGCTTTATGGAAAATATTTATTAACGAAAAAACATTTAAAACATGTTCTTTTATACTTTAAAATTATGACGTTAGGTCACATTCCATCCTGTATATTATTCCACCCAAACATTTCATGTTGGAGGTAATGGTGTATTCCCTAACCCCCCCCTCCACCCCCCCTCAAAGCATTTTTAAGAAACTTGCTGCATAACTAAAAAATAAAAATGTGACAAATATTTTCAACATAATCCATACCCCTCACTACCATTATTTGGAAACATTTTTACTCAAAAATGTTCCTAACCATTTTGTTCAAGATATTTTCATGACAAATGAAATGTCTCTGAAGTCATTTTCATTCTGGTTGACTTTTACATAACTGGTAAACCGTTATGAGAGAGGCAAATGTTGCTACACAAAAAATGTAGATCTTTTTAAAGCACACAATTACTTCAGACACTTTTTTTTGGGAGTTAATCATTTCCAAGATATTCTTTGTTATTGGTTTCAGTTTTCCAATACGTATACTTTTCACAAATGGAAATCATTATTCATTTTTATTTATCCTTCAGTCAAGTAAGAGTTTGACTCTTAAAAGATTTGACTATTGCTTTAGCCTACTGTATTCCCTTATTTCTTTGTATCTACAAGGAAATGATCAATAAAAATATTTATACTAGTGTTTAACACAATTAACATGAGGCAGATAAAAGAATAAGTCTTTTTAAAAATAATTTATTGCAGAATGTGTATATAGAGAGTCATGTGAATCTAATGCATCTAATTTTTTTGTAATGGTTTTGTGTATACTCCATGTAATAGAAATCTTAGCATAGCCTAGAAAGTGGTGTCCTTTGCCTTAATATGTGGTTATCGTGGTACCAGAGGAGTTTTAGTTTTTGTGACAGATGCAGTACTACTGAGTCCTTAAGGATTCTTACAAAATTGGATTTCCGTTTATTTTGCATGTAATTGTTGTATGTTCACTGCCACAATATTTTACGTATTCCAAATTTCATGAAATTGCAAAATTATTACACTTTGCTGGGTAAGGGAAATATTAAAGTTCCAATTTCAGGAAGTTGACAACCATGTATATGTAATGGTCACGATCTATACTCTGCTTCTGTAACATATGAACAGGTTTTATTTTTAAATTCTTTTATCTGCACAGTACTGTCTTAAGTTCTGACAGTACTTTCAATGCATATACTACTAAATAAAACTATGAAAATCCATTAATATACATATATTCTGAAAGAACACAAAAAATGATACAAAATGAACATACTCTATTTCGAAATGATTACCATGTGCGGCAACACAGTGGCAATGATGTTGAGGCCACTCATCAATAGCTGCACAAATTGTGTCCTTGAAATTTTCTTGACAACAGACGTGATTGATTTTTTTAGCATTTCAATATTGCCTCTTTTGACATGCTGTTGCCTTGAGTTTCTACCACAGAGAATAATCCAATGGATTGAGGTCTGGGCTTCTGCTAGGCCAATCAGCAGCAGCAATGAACCATGGGACATTGAATGCCAAACACTCTGCGTGGTTTCTGCTTTGTCTTTGCTATCCTCATATGGTGTTAACAAAGATCGAGATCGAACCTAGCATATCTCCTTTAATTTTTCAGTTAGCAAATGGCTCGTGTATCTTTTACATGCACTAACATGTAAATCATCCTTTAACAAAAAAAACATGACATTTATTTATGCAAAGGATTGCGTCAAAACCTTTCACAAACATCATTCACAACTTTTTGTGCATACACACCTTGGATGGCCAGATCTGATGCAATCAACCTGTTTCTTTAAACCGCGCTATTGTCTGAAACACAAATTGTTCATTAATGCCAAGAGGTTTCAGAAACAAAAAATTCCCTTAGCTCGCTCTCCGCAACAAAATAACGCTAATACAGCGAACAATTTTTGCACACTCCTCATTCCATCTTTCTCTCTTGCCTGCTACTGGCTACACTGCACATCGGTTACTGAGTCCTAGTGAAGGTGACCTTGTGAAAGACAATATACAACATTGTCACATTTCTTCATTCACAATTTCTCTACTACAGCGTGTTTAAATTTTATTGACAGTACTTACGGCAGTACTGCATACACTAGCTAATTTGTTTACTGTGGTTTAGGTGCAACAGTTTTTTGATCCTTCACTCTTTCTGTATAGAGACAAATAATGTTTAGATATAACATTTAATTTTTAATAGCAGTCCATCCAGATGTTTGCTGTAGATACCTGGATCATTGCAGCACTCGAGTATCAAAAGAGCATTTATGTTGATAGCTGCATTGCTTTTGGGCTTGTTTTTGCCTTTTCTTGTTAATGATTGCATGAACCATTGTGCTTTAGTTGATGTTAATTTTTATTGATTTTTGTTTATTTAACCAGTCACTTAAAAAATTCCTTTTTTCTTTTGCAGACTATATTCTTATTCCTGATTAAGCAACTGTCTGGATTGAAGGATCCCAAGGATCCAGCTTTCAAACGTTACTTTTATCTACTAGAAAACTTGGCATATGTAAAGTCATTTAACATGTGTTTTGAACTGGAAGACTGTCAGGAAATATTTTGTGCCCTTTTTTCGCTGATGTTCAAAATTGTGAAGTAAGTATTTTATGAATTTATATTTGCATGAAATTCATATAATAGCCTGGTTGCTAATTCATAGATTTGAAAACTTAAAATTTTGTATACAGGCAACATTTTTATGTGCAATTTCATGCCACTTATGTGGATATTTGAAGCATTAGTCTTCAAAATAAACTTTCTGCTAATTTCCTGAATCTGCTGTCTTATTTGTGTTTACAATAAAATCTAAAAATTTATTAAATCAATGTGGTAGGCTTTTGTGATTATTATTGATTGTATCCAACAGCTTGATAGTAGGCTGGATGCATTCAGGAAAAGAATAAAGCAGATCTTGTTATTATTATGGTTTGTTTAGGTTTGTTAGGTTTGTTTGAATATTACTGTTAAACCATTCGAGTAGATTCATTCATTACTGATTAGATGAGGAAAGAAATGGTTTAGCATCTGATGTACAAGTATGTATTTATTTTATTTTTACCATGTGACAGTGATTGACAGAATGGAAAGATTAGCCCAAAAAGCTAAGTTAGAGGTATAAAAATTGATAAATTTCCTATGAAATGATGTCCTAAAAATTGTTTACATTAGATTTAGCATTAGTTTCTTATTGCTTAGTTATTTATTATCAAAATGTTAAGTCTTATAATGCTGCAATATTAACTGCTTTATCAAATTGAGTCGGGGATGTTGCTTTATTAATAGATTACATGAATATTAAATTTTGGTAGATGAAATTATATTTTTACTGAAAAACTTCTTTCAAAAAGTAATCTCATTTAATATTGTAATTTGTTTATCTTTTAATTAAACTGAAGTATTATTGCACATTTTAAGAAATTATGTTGCATAAATAAAGATTTAGAGAATTTTTAATCATTTGTAACCTATTAGACTTAACAATAACCAAGTATGGTAACCATAACGAGAATGGAAAAGTTGAAATATGTGTATTTCAACGATTGGTTACAGTTGACAGGAAGCTTTTCCAATCATTGGGATTGGGAAGGAAGGCTTTGCCAAGTTTTAACATTCTCATTTTCAGCATAGCATATTAGAGCTATGTTGTGCACAACTAGACTCTTTACTGTAGATATTTTTTTAGGCAGTGTTGACATGAAACAGCTGCTATAGCTCACTCTAGTTTCAATTCTTTCAAATTTTGATGTTGACTGAATTGGAAGCAGGTGAAAATAATATCCTCGATGAATTAAAAACAAATAAAACTTATGTGTAAAATCACTTTACACTTCAAGATTGAGATACTTTCTTGTTCTCGTTACTGAGAACTTGTGAACCAAAATCTTAATACTACGTTGCTTCCCATACTCCTTTTTGTTTTGGTTACCATTCTCAGGTTAACCTTTTGTACATTATCTCCATATTATCCAAATTTTTCCACATCTAAGGCAGTCTGGGCCTAATTACTTAAGTTAATCATGTCAGTTGTAATGTGTAGGAAATTTTTAGTAAAGATCCCAAATTATGACTTCAGTCAATTAGATTAAACTAGAATCAGGCAACATAAAGGCAAGCATATACTGATATATTATTTTGTTATGGCTTGATGTGAATCAAACTGTAACACAGTTTATAACCTGGTATAAATAAATAAGTAAATACAGAATGAAAGTATAAAACAAATTAAAGGTTTTGATTTTCTGTTATTTTTTTTTTTTTTTTTTTTTTTTTTTTTGCAGTGATGAGCATTCCGGAAAAGTCAAGAGCTTTATGTTGGATGTTTTATGTCCGCTGATAACAGAATCTGACATTGTTTCCAATGAACTGCTCGATATTATTTTAATGAATGTGGTAGAGCCAAATAAATCTCAGCGAAAAAATGCCTACCTTCTTGCTAAAGAACTTGTGGTGAAATGCAGTGATACCTTGGAACCCTACATTCAAACGGTACGTATTCTCCACCTTATTACATTTACAGTTGTTATGTTATATTTATTTGGACTCATGATATACATATAATTTTTTGGGCTAGTTTATAATTTTTTAACTAGTTTAAGATTACATCAGACAGTAAATGGGTGAAATGATGAACCCAGAGTCCATAGAGCTTAGCAGATATGTCTTCTGGAAAGAACATTCTCCTAGAAGTTTATTTCAAATGAGATTTGAACTTGGGACCTTTTGAAAATGAGGCAAAAGTGCTACCCCACATTGTGCTAAAGAGAAAAGTCGGGGAAAGTTGACAAGAAAACACAATCACATACAATGAAGCCAGACTGTGTCATGGATTATAAAAAAATGTGGATGCTATAGATAGGTCAGGCATGATGATTAGCATTGTCAAATGTGTCAGAAAAGCTCTAAAATGGCATAGAAAATTCTTCTTTCATCTCTTAGATATAATGCTACTAAATTCTCAAGCAATATACACAGAGCTAAAACGAATGGGAATATGATTGATTGGTTGGTATCTAATGTTGAGCAGTTGGCATTGCATTCCAGTATTTTGATGGGTAGGAATATTACTCTAGCTGATTTTCCGCTCTCTCTCATTCAAGAAATTTTCGAGAAGTATCAAACTTTCAAAGCAACCGAAGTAGGACGACCAACCCCTTAGACTAATTGAAAGATACTTCCCTTCACCTGTTCCACCAACTGCAAAAAACCAAAGCCTGCCAGGATGTATCATGTAAGTTACAATACAAATTTTGGTCCCTAAAAAAGGCAAGATACAAGATTATGTGTGCTAAAATGTGGGTTTTTTTTTGTATATACTCGGTTTTGAAAAATATCACATAGAAAAAAATACTAAAATTCTTTTTGGAGGAAGTTCATTCCTAACTTATTTGTAATATTTATAGTGAAGTAGAAGTAAGTCAAATAAAATCATATTTGGGCACCCCTGTCTTGTAAATAGGAAAACATCTAAATATATTTTGTTTCTTAACTAATTCAAAACAGAAAGTGATTAATGAAATTGCTAATATTTTTAAAACACTAACAATGTGCATTAGTGGCCACTGGACAACCCTTGGTCAAATGTGTTGCAGGCAGTATTTTCCCTGATATTTTTAAGTTTCAAAACATCAACATATGGGCCACCTACAATTATCTAAGGAATTTTGGTGTGTGTTTTTAGAACATATGCTTTAATTTTAAGCACTGTGATAAACATTTAATTATTACAGAAATAATTCAACATGGAGGGGTGAGCATGTTGAAAACAATGTAGCAGCAAAAGGTTTGGTATGGGAGAATTGAATGGCAAATTAAAAAATCTAGGTCAATGCATTCCCACACTTTATTCTCTTCCTTTCAGATGTGGCAGTTAAAACTACATTCATTATTCAATTTTAGTTTTAATAATGCTCACACAATTTGTTAGTTTCTATTTTGTGTGGGGTGTGTGTGTGTGTGTGTGTGTGTGTGAGATAATTAAAAAGTCTGTTTCTTCAAATGCAGATATATAGGTATAAATTAATTCTGAAGAAAAAAGTAAATGCTTATTAAATGTACACAAAACATTATTTGAGTAGAAAATAAGAAATGCAGGAATAATTTCCTGAAAAGATTAATGTTGCAGTGTTACTCAAAGGATCATTAGTGAAGTTTAACTTGCTAAATGTAAACTGGTCTCACCTTATTGGTTCCAGGCAGATTTAGGAACTCCAGTTATCAACTTACTGATTATATAATTATTTTTTGGAACTAATTTCTGCCACTTTTCTTCTTTCAGAAGACTAATTATAACTTGTATAGCTTCCAGAGACTTCCAACCACCTATTACTCCTTAACCAAAAATGATCTGCATTGACAACTATTGAATTTCATTTGTTGAACTTTCAATATTAACTATGCAACCTTTTCATTGTATTGACTCATGTGTGCTAGACTGACAGAACCTGTAACAAATTTTGTGCCAAAATCAGCCTCTGTGGATTGGATTATGTGGAATCTTGGCATTTTATGCATGTATGGTGCTTTGGATCTTGACAATTTTTAGTATTAATTAAATGCTACACCTTGCATGTAATTTTTATATTCCTTTGGAATGAGGATGCATATTCTATAGTTCAGTGCTCTGTCAGCACTGTGATGCATTTGAGGAGCTACTATAAGTATTGTTCTGTAAATCAAGAAAACAAAATGCAACAAATTTTGTGGAATGATAGGTCTCTTATAGAGGATAATTTTTCTCAAATAATCAGTGTTGAATGATCCATTGTTCAGGAAATATACATATTCATAGGATTCACTTTATTTGGTGATGGAGAATCTTCCATTGTGTTTTGATTGTTTAGACTACTGTTCTGTATCAGATGCCTAGTAATGTACTCATGACTTATAATGTTATAAATTGAACATAAAGTCAGTGAGATCTCTCTAAAAAGAGCCAAACTGTGCTCACAGATTTGCCCTCTGATTTTCTTTTGATCCAGCATCAGCAGTTTCAGAACCCATTTTGCAGATAATTTTTTAGATCCAAACTGTGCTCTAGAAATGTGAAGTTAATGCTCCTCAAAATTTCCAGTGATTTAGCAATTTTGGACAGCCTTTATTCAATGATCCTGGTTGCTGTTTGTGTTATCTTCTTTTCATGGCTACTTAGTTCCACTTGGAAATGGTTGAAAATGAAGGTGCAAAGTTTCCTCGAGCGTTTGTCGTATTTTTTTGCATTCATACCCTTCCTTACAAAGTACATAATAGCTGCACAGTGTTGGATAGACTGTAAACACATTAATACTGCAACAAACTGCAATGTCTTATGATTCTTCAAGAATCACTGTTATTACACAAATGTTTCCATGAAAGGTGACTGATTTTGAAAACAAAACTGCTTCTCTGAGTTGTTCCAAGAATGTTTAAATGACCCTCACATATTGAAGTGGTTGAAAGTGCTATAATTAATAGTAATGCTAACATTGACTCAGAGTAAAAAAATATTGGAAGAAAAAGATTGGTTTAGCATTTACCAAACTGCACTTATAGCTAAATGAGCAAACAAATAAATCGTTACCTTGTACCTTTGCTTACAAACTACTAACATAGTAATGCACTGTGTGATATATGGAATTTGCTCAAAGTAAAATTCCTTCAGTCATTTTTTACATTGCAAACAGTGCAAAAGTACAGTTTTCTATGGCTCTTCCCATTTCTATCCCCCTTTTCTCTCACTTTCATGACTCTGTGTTTGGATGATTTGTTTGCTTTATGCTATGCTATTAATTTTATTACTACTTGCAGTTCTTCAATCATGTATTAATCCTGGGGAAAGAAGAGAAAGGCCTTGGAATTTGTGGTAAAGTTTATGATCTTATTTATGAACTCAATCACATATGTCCGAGTGTTCTCCTAGCAGTACTGCCTCAACTGGAGTGTAAGTTGAAATCAGCTCAAGAATCTGAACGTTTAGGTGCGGTTGCATTACTAGCAAGGATGTTCAGTGAAAGAGATTCCAATCTTGCAAGGCACCACACACAACTGTGGAAAGCATTTCTTGGCAGGTAACTTTTATGAATAATTTTGGAATAAAATTTAACAAACCAAGAAAATCTTATAAAAACTGTTTTAGTGAAAAATATTATACTAATAGACAATGTCATTAATGTAGTTTGAAAGGAACTACTCCTTCGATATGTAATAATCATTTTAGCAATTAGGCATTTATTCATTTTATTTATCATTTAAAGTGTATTTACAATAATATTTACAGCTCTTCTTTAACTGCATTACTATTATTTGTTAAACTTAAAGAGCTGCTCTTAACAAAGTTCCTCTATTTGGCATTCTGAAACTCATTTGTTACCACAATGTTTGTTTACTTGCAGTGTGTTAAGCAACTGGAGTGACTAATTGAAAATTTGTGCTCTCTGTGACAGCATCATGCTTTCTTACTATCAACAGTGCCGAAATACTGGCTACTGATATTTTTATTACTTCTCCTTGCCAAGATGGAGAGAAAACATAATGTTAAGATTTTGCATGAAATATATATTTAAAAGAAGTAGATTTTTAAAATTACACCATTACTTAGAACAGGAAGTGAACTCAAAGAATTAGATATGTTATAGGCAAAACTCGCAACTGGTAACTGTGGCAGTGACCCTGTAAAATGAAGTTCAGTTACATGTAAGAAGAGACCAGTAATATAATTATCAACACAGAATTGACTTTTTTACTATTTTGATGGAAGTTCCATTGATTTATATCAATCCATAATTCTTGCTTAATTTTCTTTATGGCTTTTGCTTTTGGTAATACTGTTTTAATATATCAGTTGTCATGCAGATTTTTCTAAAGTAGGTAAAGTATCATAATTAAGTTGGTACTTAATTTTTTTTTCAATTTTTAGCTTTAGTTCAATTTAATGTTCTTGCATCTCAATCATAATTTGTATCTGATGATTATCCATATTATTTTAGGTAGAGGTAGCTCACAGAGAAAAGAAAGCTTAGTTATACTTGTTCTGTTTTATGGGTGAATGTTGCTTCTATTAGTGGATTATTTTTCACATGCAAATTTATGAATTATAAATTAAAATCTTTTAATTCACTTTAAAATAAAACTCAATGCCTTCGTTATGCTCTTACCGATACATTCAATTTTCTGTGGTTATGAAAAGTTGGTAAATAGTTTCTACTAGCCCCTTATTTTAGCAATTGGTAAATTCTCTTAAAGTGATTTTGCAAACCAAAATGTAATCTATAATATTTTAGTGTCCTCAAAAGTGCTAATTTACTAATCTTAACTACAAAATGAAGCAAATATATTTATGAACAACTTAAAATCAACACAACCCTAATCATTATTTTAATTTAAAATTCTGAAATTAATAATTGTTACCTTTTATTACATCATAAGATTACACCACATTTATTTTGCTATTAAAATGTGTGTCTTGAAAGCTATGTTGGGAGATACATTTCGCATGGAACATTGTCTACCTAAGCATAATCCATAACATATGCTAAAATAGATAAAAAGCATTTAATAGTTAAGATATCAATTTTTTATCATATATTTCCTTCTACAGCAGTCACCCTCCAGGGTGTAATGGTTACCATGTTAACTTCATATACCCAAGATTGCAGGTTCAAATCCAGTGGAGGACGATGGATTTTTTTGGGCGTAAAAATCCTTAGCATATCTTCCTTCAGAAGGGACATAAAGCTGTGGGTCCCATTTCATAGATTTACGGCACATAAAAGAACCTCAAGCCTGATAGAGAGGCCTCTGAGCAAAATTAAGCGATCTTTCTCGTCCAGTATAGGATGGGATGCTGAGAACCACAGCAGTTAAAGAGCGTCCATACATAAAATGCTATTTCATTTTTTTTCTTTTTTTTTTTTTTTTTCTTACAGCAGCACTAAAATGATGTCCATAACAAATTCATTAACAATAGAGTTCTAGCATTTGGTGCATTCAACAAATAAATCTTTATTCTTAATAAAATGTTGTTTTGTTAGGACGTTACAGAAATCCGAATAGTGCATAAGAAAAATTTAGCAACTTTTACACTTTGTTAGAAGTAACAAAATGTTACAAAATAGCCCTGATTGTAATAGAATAATTTAGTATTCATAAACAATTTTGTTAGTTGATTTGACTAAAACTTTGAAAAAAAATTGTCCTTGTTAATCAGATGTAAAATTTCTTTTTAAAAAGAATTGATCATCTATAATAAAAGCAGCTTGTAAATCGTAAAACTACATAGTTAAAACTACTTAACTTTATAAATAAAGATTGTAATGTGTCATGATCCAAATTTATTTAATCCTTTGCCATTGGAATGGGGGCATAGCTGCAGGTGTCTGAAGGTGAGGTTAAACTTAGTTACCAACCCTTTGGATCTATGAATGATTGTACAATCATTAGCAAATGTCAGCAGTGTGCAAGGATGCCTGTAGTAATCATCCACCATATTAATCCAAATACCCCCTTTTTTCAGAACTTATATTTGGGATATAGCAATGAGTGGCAGAACTGTGTTCAAATCCCGACTTGTCATTGGATTCTTCAGCTGGTTCTAATAATGACATTTTTTTTTTACCTGATTCAAATTTAAACAGAAATTCATGTAATTTGGCTGAAGGCAGAAGGGAAAATAGAAATGTATGGTATGTGTGCGCTAGGAGAAAGTGTGATGGCAGCGATGGCAATACACTGTAATGACGATTATGGATAAGATTTTCTATAAAGTCAACATATTTAATATAAAAATTTTTCTAGATCAAATTCGTCTGCAAACTCATAATGAGCAGGAAAGGGAGAGGGGAGAATGGAAATTTATCAGTATGACAATGGCAACATAGCTTTATTGACAATAATGTATAAGATTTTCTATTTAGACAACATACCCAATAAACACATCTTTGCATAAAGTTTTACCTAATTAGAATCTGTACAGGAATTCACATAATGGGCAGGTGAGTGGGATAGGGAAAGGGGAGAATAAGTACCGGTATGTGTACACTAGGAGGTAATGATTACAACACCAACAATGCAATGAATAAAATTTTCTATTTAGACATCATATCTAATATAATACAAGGTGGCACCCGGGAACAGGCAATTTTGAATGTACAGTAATGCTATTTGAACTTGGTTTTATGTTTATATATGGTGAACAGAAAGTTACAAACATGCAATTAAGCAAAGCAATGATGCGGCAGTCAGTTTGTAAAGATGGCATCCTTCAAATGGTGTCCTTTTCTGAAAACACATTCTTACTGCCTTGAATGCAAATTCAACATAACTTTGTGCAAGATCTCAACGTTGATTGAAGCAACCTTTGTGCAAATCCTAGCCTCAAGTTCATTTATGGTGCAAGGACGATTACCAAACACACTATTCTTTAAAAAGAAATCACACATTGATAATCAGGTAACCTGGCAGTCCAGCCCATGTTGCCATTCCTCAAGATCAGATGCTCTCCAAAAAGATGCTATAATGCAGCCATGGATTTTCTCACAGTGTGAGCTGTGGCCCCATCTTGCTAAAACCATATGGACTCGTTTACATCAATTTGATTGCTGAAGAATGTTTCAATCATGCTGACGTACCGTTGGGAGTTCACAGTCACATCATTGCCCTCATTATCTTCAAAAAAGTATGGACCAATTATTCTGTTTGCTGAGACTGCACACCACACTCAGTTTTTCACTGTGTAATGGTTTCTGGTGCAAGAAGTGGGGATTCTCTGCAGCCTAATAGTGAAAGTTTTGCTTATTAATATAACCATTTAAATGGAAGTGAGCTTCGTCGGACATCCACACATTGTTTAAAAACATTTCATCTTCCTCACATTTTGTTAGGAACTTTTGAGCAAAATTTAACCGAAGTTGGCATCACCAGGTTTCAGTTGTTGGACGGTCTGAAGTTTGTATGGATGCAATTTCAGATCTGAAAATAATATTCTGACAAACCTAATGACAGAGCATGTCGCTGTGGAATGCTGTAGACTCTGCGGTGTTGACTCTTTGATTGACCTCTGGCATTCAAACAGTTCTTCTTGGTCCTGGACCCTTCTTATTTAATGCAGATCCTTGTTTCCAATTTGCTTATCCTTATCTTGATAGCATGAGCTGACGGAACTGGATCATGGCATCCAAATTGGAAATAACATCAAAATTCTCTTCATGCAGCTCCATAACTATAATTGTTTTTCCAGTAGGCTTCACTGTGATGACACGTTGCTCTCCCGTCCAACGCTCTATTGAAACTGAAATGGCAAACTATAAGGAAAACAATGGCAGTATCACAGTATTACCAACTTCAAGTATACTTCAGTACTAATTGATTCAAAATCATCCATTCCTGGGCATCACCCTGTACATCATTGCAAAAAGATAAACCCAAATTTATGTAATGGACAGAAGGGAGAGGGGAGAACAGAAATGTAACTGTTGTATAAGGTGGGAGGAGGAAAACATGCAGCTAAACCTCTCTCTTTCTGTTTAAACATTGGCCCTCAACACATTAGGTGCAATCATGGATGTGAAGGGAAATCCTCTATTTTTATCACCAATACTGGACACTCACTTCATAAAAAATATAAAGGTGATAGCTTGTTCACCGATTATGTTGGTATTAGTAGTGTTCTGTCTGTAAACACAGTAACCAATTTTATATTGTCTGTTAATTCTGAAATTTCTCATTTGACAATGGCAGCAATTTTTATTTTTTTATAATGCCACAAGCTATACATTCTCTATCATTAGCCATGACATCTGGTTGCTGCTTTTTTTTTTTTTTTTATTATTATTATTATTTTTTTTACAATATATAAATTAATATATATTTTATATGTAGGAGGTGCTATAGCAGCTGGTAATCATTCTAGAAAGGAATTTGAGCACTTTGAACTCCAAAACAAAAATGTGTGTGTTACATCATTCTACCGCTATTCACAACTACCACATAACATAATTACTCTTTCATCCAGAATAAGTAATTAGCCATATAGCTCATGGGAACAAGTAATTTACAGATAAATTAGTCATACAGTATACCCAAAAGCTGTGCTCATGACCTGAGTTTGAATTGCATAAACACAAACTAACAGATGGAAGGAAAAAACAAATATTGCCATACACTATAATCCAATGTTTTGATTTGTTTGTGCTGGATTCACAGATTTTGTTCATCAGAATAGGTAAATATAGTGGTTGATATGAATCACATTTTACAGAAACATGATTTAGTACATCTGCTAAATCAACCTCATCCACAACTTAGTTATTTATATTAAATGATTACTTGTACTCCTTTGCCAATGTTTTGCATGTTTTCATTTAGACACAAAAATCTATGGAATGTTGCAGTGATTCACTCACAGGAAACAAAGGTCTGTCGACTGCAATCCAGTAATTCCTTTTGCAACATGTATGAGGCAGTTCAATATCCAGCTTAAAAATAAATCCAACAACTTTCAATATTGTAAAATTTATTGAAAAACTGCTAAAGGTTTTTGTAAAAGTGTTAGACATAGTTTGATAAAACTGAGTATTGAGGTGCGATGGTATCGAGATCCAATCCCTATTGGTAATGTAAGTTGTGGTTTAAATTTGGCGAAATTAGTATCAAATAAATAAATAGAGATTTATGAGTTCAAAAAAGTGATTTATTTTCCCTAAGCTACTAATGCTCTTTTGACATAATTTTCTTTGTGTGTTCCAGGTTCAATGATATTAGCGTCGCGATTCGTACAAAATGTGTGCAATATTCAATGCATTTCCTTTTGAATCACCCTGAATTGCGACGGGATATCACTGAAACACTTAAGCTGCGTCAACATGACTCAGAGGAGAATGTAAGATACGAAGTAGTAATGGCAATAGTCACAACTGCAAGGCGTGATTTTGAAGTTGTTTCGGATAGTGAAGACTTATTAGAGTTTGTTAAAGAAAGGACTCTTGATAAGAAGGTATACATATCTGTCATTCTCATTTTTAGCTGATTAGTTAATTTTTTTTATTATGACAAGTATATTTACATTTGAAGCGTGTGACATTTATTCCTGAATAAGAATGGGACTTCTTTCTGGAAGAACAAGGGCATCTTAGACTCATCCAGGTATGTCACAATTTATTACCCCATAATCTTAGTAAATATGCTGCATGTCCACAGATTGAGAATGGGCTGTAGTGTAGACTTGCAGGTTGGAGATACTAATGGAAAATTTCAAACACTTTGGACAGGTATGAAACTCTTAAAAAACATCTGAGAGAAAGTGAACTTAACTTGAACACTCTTGCTTATTAAGCAGAATATGTATCATATACATGAGCTCATATCATAAGCTGGAAGATGTATATAAAGAAATTTGAAACCCACATTATGAACTTTGGTTTGGTAGAAGCAGTCAATGCCCTACAGGCCATCAGATGTCACTTTAGGCAATCAACAAAACTACTTGAAAGTGATCCAACAGTCACAGGTAGCTGATTATGTGAGCTCATACTCATGATACTATTCTGCTTAGTAAATTGAAGCTATAAAAGTGTGTTCAAGTTGATGTCACGTTTGGTGCCAACTATAATTTTTTGGGTGTGACTCTGTTTTGAAAAGTTCACTTGCAGTACCTGTGAAATATTATGTGAGCTAGTTTTGAAGCTTAACCCAGAATTTTGTTAATTAGTAAACATTGCTCTCCACACATTTTCTAGTTTTGCTTTAATTCAATTTTAAAAAGTGTATTCTAAATAAATGTAGAAGATAAACATTATTTTACAAATAATTAAGCTTATAGTAAGTAGAGGAAGTATTGCATTCCACACAACAATTTAATCCCAGATTCCATTAGAAGTAAAGTTTTGAAATTTCTTGAATATAAAAGACCATTAAGAAAAGTGTATATTTATGCATGTGCAGTCATATGAAGGACCGATTATTGACTTAATAGTTGGTTAAACTATAAAGCCTGGGTCATAAATATTTGCCAAGTTTGTAAGCACCTCATTTGTCATCTCAAAGCACCTCATTTGTGGTTTACCAGGAAAAAGCATGAGTTAGTGGAGAATTTAGTACATCACTGCATCCATTGGTATCTCAGTGGTTAGGGCAATTGCATGGAGACCAGGTGATCCATGGTTCAGATCTTGGCTATGGGATTGTATTTTTAATCTGACTACACACATATTTAAGTTCAGTGTCTTCTAAGGATGTGGCACAGAGTTTTAAGAAAATTCCCCCACCCCAAAATGTCCTTTATATGGTAATATTTTCTTAATTTTTAATTTCCTCAAAAATGGCTCTTAACAATTTTATATGAAGCCAGTTAAAGAGGGATGAAGTGGATATACCGTTGTGTAACCAAATGTAATGACCCTCATGCCAATGAATGCTCATAAGGTCTGCAATACAGCCCCAGAAATCCCAAACCTCATATCTTGAATCATTTCTGCCGAAGTCCCAATATAGACAGTAAAACCTATAATGTAATAATTTTGCAATCACCTAGCAAAAATATTTTAAATGCCATATCTATTCCTCTAGATAGAATTTACTGTAAGAAATTGAAGTGCCTCTTGAAAAGCACCAAAATTTTTTCAGTATATATATATTTTGAAAGGGATTGAATGTTCAGCATAGGTTTTCCTTAGGAGGTCCATAAATGAGATCGGCTTATGTGACTTTTGTCTTGTACCTGAGTTTCATTGTCACTAAAATGTAAGAGGCTGGACAACAAAAGATATCTCAGGACATTTTTTTCTGTGAATTGTTTTGTAGATATAAGCAGATTTGAGGGCCATTCAAATATAAAAGGAATTTTGCTAATTTGGCTCATGTAGTGTGATTTGAGCAGTGTTTTACAAAGGGGCATTGTTGGCGAGAGAATGGGGCAGGAGCCATGCCCATGGACCTCTGTCACTATCGCTAGGGTGGATGTGTCTGCTGTGCAGTGTGTTATTATTTGGTCTCACCAACAAAGGCGTGAAATCAAATTAATTTTTGTGGAGCCTCAAAGCACAGTTTGGTGATGCAACTCTGAGCAAAACCCAATTGTTTGATTTGGCAGAGAAATTTTGAAATGGTTGCGGTAAGAAAAAAAATCAAATTAGCATCAGTGAAGGCATTAATTAGGTCATGTGTGAGCTTGTGAAAGGTGATCGTTAAATTATTGTTGCTGAGATTGGTATAAGTGAGTATAAATATAGGAAGCATGTGCATCAGACGCACTTAGATACAGAAAAATATTGGCACTCTTTCTTACAAAGGCACAGAAGAATGTGCAGATAGGTGCCTGTCAGCAACTTGTATAATTGTTATTCTCCATATTCTTAATTACAGAATCCTGTTTTGAAATGAAATAAAGTTGATTATCTTATCACCCATTGCTGAAGACATGAGCCAAAATAAATATCTGGCAACCATCATTTTTATTTTAAAAGCTAGAATAATCCTAAGAGCCACATGGTAGCAAAAAAATATATTAAGTTGGGAACTAGGCAAGTATTAAGATAATTGTTTAGTTATTAAAATAATAAAGATAAAATATAACCTTTGTTTTCTCTATGAATATTACATTTTTGCCAAGATGTGCATTTACGTTATATGTGTATTCATTACAATAGAAATCAATTTCTTAAAATATAACAGGTAAAAATGGTCTACCGATAGCCATTTATTATAATTGATTGAGGTTATCCTATCTGCCTGATTAAACAAACTTAATGCCTAAATGTAGATCAGTAAGTTTAAAAGGTTTGCGTTTACAACCTGTAAAAATTCTAATATCTTAGGTATTTTGGGGCTACAAAAGGCTCATTAAATGAGGTTGCTCAAACTGAACTGAACATAATAGGGAGTAAAGGAAAAATAATGTTAACTCTGAAATATTAGCTTAGGATCAAGAATTTAGAAGAGAATAGTATCTTGAAACATTGTATAGTGACACAAAGATAATGGAAAAAATTTCTTGGTATGGTGTGGTGTAATAGAGCAAGGAAAGAACTTTTGGAAAAAATAAATTAAAAAATTGATGAAATTGGAAATTTGGGAGATATCAGGTAGTTTCACCAACAAAGACACAGGGTATACAGAAAGCTGAAGAAAAAATGGGGTAGAGAGAAATATATAGATAAAGGTTATAGATGTATAAGGGAGGGATTTGCAAGAACCAAATAAGGGTAGTGAAGTTGATAGTATCAAGCAGAGATTTAAATATAGAGGAATGACTGATTGCAGAATGCAAGACAACTATTGTGAAGAAACTAAAGAAATGAGAGAAAAACTTATGATTGAGAAGAGTGCTAATGTACTAATAGATATAAGAGGGATAAAGTTGGTGAATATGAAAGCTAGGTAGGAAATCGTAAATGTTTCGGGATTATTTAGCAAGGTTAAAAGACAATGGTTGAAGAAAACAAATAAAAATGGAGAACTAGACTAGATAGACACACATCTTATTTAAAATGGATAGAGATTAAGGTCATTTCTAGATATAAGTTGGCCTGATTGTTGAATAACTGCAGGTTTGAAACTACTCAGACCATTTGATTACACACCAACTTGTTGGAAGTCACCAGTATTTAGTATTGCTCTATTTTCTTTTTATGGTCATGTGATTCAAAATAGTATTATAGAAGCTTGTTGTATTATAAGTGGAAATAAATCTAAATCAGTATCTTTAAATAGTTTTTGGAATAAAATATAATGAATTTAGCCGACTTAATATTGGCAAGACTGGGCTTTTAATCTCCCCATAATCACCAAAGCTTTGTCCAGATTTGTGTGTAAGAGATTGAAACTATGAATAGGGAATGATTTTTAAAAGTTGTAAGTTGGCCTCTAGTTTTTCCAAATGTGAGATTTTGAAGTTGGAAAATTACAGTAGATATAAAGTTTGAAAGTTAAGAACAACCTGTAAACTTTGTCAGCTGCTTAAGCATGGTTGGATTTGAGCATAGGAGGTAAAACTGTCGTTAGGGGTAGTTTTACAAAGTTACAGGGCAATCTGTAATTCTTGCCAGGCACGAAAGGATGAGTGTGCAATGTTTTGTCTGGATAGGTCACTTAGTGCATTTTTAGTTGTAAATGATTGAAAGTATAAGTAGGATATATTTTAGAAAACATAAGACAACATTTTTCTAGCATGTAAGTAGGGAGAAGAAAAGTTTTCTTTCTTTCTTTCTTTTTATATCTACTCAGTGTGCTGGTAAATGAGAAGTTGGATACTACTTTGCATAAACTATTCCTTATCTTTCAAAAAGTTATATGCTATTAGTGAGAAATGCATAAAGAAATCAACTTTTACGTTTGATATAGTAGATTCTGAATACTTTGTGTATCTCTTGATAATCGAAAGGGTACTCAAGTAAGTATTTCACATTCAGGTATTGCCTGACTGATATCCTGAAAGTATATGTAAGGTTTCAAGGCAATACAATGGAAAGTAATGATAGTGGGCAAGATCATGATCTGCATCCTCGAGTTGGACTACTGAGTCTTATTCAAAATAGGGTCCACAGGCATTTTTTTCCGTTTTTTTCTTTTTTTTTTTTTATGTATGTGTGCATGTTGTTGTTGTTGTGTGTGTGTGTGTTTTTTTTTTTTTGTTTTTTTTTAAACACACTGGGTTCACTTTTTAGTACACTACAGTTTATCTTATAGCTATTGAATTAAACATTACTGAGTGCATTTTAGCTGAGGCCTAATGAATTACAGTAATACAAAATTTAGTTTTAAGTTGTTGCATAACATGGACGTGGTGAATAATTATCTAATATATGCACATTTTGAAATGTTAATGTTTATATATTGATTTATAGGTTACAACTTTGTTATTAATTGATCTGAGTTTCTGATTCTGTTCTACAGGGGTGGCTCATGACCCAGGAAATCAGTGAAGTGCTAAGAAAAACTTTCAAAACTGTGAAAAGTTAATTTTTCTAAGTTCAAAGGTTTATGTCATCTGTAGATAGGCAGTTATAAAGCTTGGGTTATATAAGAAAATGTCATATTAACTAGAACTATTAACTAGAAAATGATTATGGAATGATATGAAACGGAAAATATTAATGCATTACTTTGATATAAAATATGTGAATGAAACATCAGGCTTCGAAAAAAAAAATAGTTTGTCACAGTTTGGAAAGTCGTGATAATACAGAAATAAAATATTTCAGTTTTACCTTATTTTTTGTAGACCAGGTCGATTTTCCTATCCTTCAAGGCTGCAAATCTGTTAAAGGTATCTAAAAAGTTAGGCTATTCTTGCAGCTTGCAGAGAAGATCTCTATCAATAGCAAAGTTGGCCAGGGGTTACAACCGAAGTAAAATTATGTTCCTCAAGTAAGCTTTTATCCTTTTCAGGCACAAGAAACTTCTTTCCACAGACACACTAGTGGATGACAGAGATACTACAAGCAAACACAAATTATAAATTTTCTGGAATCACCATTTTGCTGAATGATTTCTAAAGCCTTTAAAACACTAATATCATTATAATAGGTATCTACATAAAACAGTTCTAGCTCATTTGATAGACATTGAGTTTCTTAAATATAACTGGGTAACACTGAATCAAACTGTTTAGAACAGATGAAGGAAAGTCCCGCAAATATTTCTTAAATTTAATACTGTCTACCAGAGATAAAAATGTTAGTTTTTGCAAATATTGAAATCTAGTTTTTATTTGCGATATGATATGGTTAATTATTACATAAAACAGATATTTGTAAAATAAGAACTAAAGCTTTCCTGGCGACGTGTTAATTCAAAATCTTCTCGGGCTTCTAGCCAGGTAAAAACTTGGCTTGACACCAACGTTTCGAAGAAGTGCATCTTCCTCGTCTTCAGGGTGAACTGATGGTTTGAGCTTGCAGAGACTGGTATTTATAAGAGCTGGGATGAAGCTAACATCTGATTGGTTCGCGAGATATTATGGCCTGGTATTTAAGATGACTGAGACATGGGCACGGACTTCGTAGAAAACTATTTATAGCAGTTATTCGGCTAATGTTTTGTGTTTGAGCACGCACCTGCTAGAAAATAAGTCTTGGAAGACTGCAGGTACAGGATTAGGTGTTAAGGCTCTTTATCATCGGTGTCCATGCTGAACTTAATTGTAGGCCAGAATCGCGATTTAGATTATTTGTTTCAGATGAGATGGCTAAAGCTTCTTTTACTCTCCTTTCCCAGTAGTTCGAACACTTTGCCACTATCTTGGTGTTAGTAAAGTTAGCTCTGAGGCTCTGTTCTATACAGTGTTCAGCCAGTCCAGATTTTTCGGGTTGCATAAGCCTTATTGATCTTTGGTGTTCAGAAACGCGTGTGGCAATAGTGCGTCCTGTTTGGCCAATGTATGCTGCGCTGCATTCGCAAGGAATGTGGTAGACACCAGGTACTCTGAGAGCTAAATTATCTTTAACTGGCCTGACCAAATTTTTGATTTTAGGTGGTGGCTTATGGATGGTTTTGACATTATATTTGTAGAGTAGTCTACTAATCTTTCCCGAAAAATTGCCGGTAAACGGTATATAGGCTATGGCAGCTGGCTTGTCTTTTTGTTGAGTGTTCTTGCTGGGGTTTCTTTTTCGTCCGGCTCTTTTCAGCGCTGATGTGATGTCCTTGGCTGAATATCCATTTTGTTGGAGTGTGAATTTTAGGTGTTGAAATTCCGTTTGCAGATTATCTGGGTCTGATACAGAAACTGCTCTATGTGCCAATGTGTTTAGAATGCCCATTCGTTGTGACTTATGGTGGAAGCTGTTTGCGTTGAGATAAAGATCCGTGTGTGTAGGTTTTCGGTAGACGGCATGACCAAGAGTTCCGTCCGCTTTTCTGGTAACCAGAATGTCCAGAAATGGGAGGGAAGCATTTTTCTCAACTTCCATTGTGAACTGTATTTGTGATCTAAGGCTATTTAGGTGTGCAAGAAAATCTGGAAGAGTGTGCAGTCCATGTGGCCAAATTACAAATGTATCATCTACATATCTGTAAAAATGTGTAGGTTTTAATGGGGCTGTGTTAAGTATTTCATGCTCCAGAAACTCCATATAGAAGTTGGCAATAGCTGGTGACAGAGGAGAGCCCATCGCAACACTGTCTGTCTGCTCGTAGTAGGTGTTGCCATACAGAAAATAAGTGGAAGTAAGTGTGTGACTAAACAGTGCAGTAATACCAGGTGGAAAGTGTTCTGACAATAGTTGTATTGTTTCCGCCAGGGGAACTCTGGTGAAGAGAGATACCACATCGAAACTAACTAACAGGTCCGATGGCTTCACTTTGATGTTGTCAAGAACTTCAGTGAATTGTATAGAGTTCTTCACATGGTGTACACACTTACCTACTATTGGTTGCAGCAGATGTGCCAGATGACGAGCTAGGCGATAGGTAGGGCTGCCAATAGCGTCCACTATGGGCCTTAGAGGTATCCCAGGCTTATGGATCTTCGGCAGACCATATAATCTGGGAGGTATGGAGGCAGATGGCGAGACCGTCTTCTGAACATCAGGAGGAAGGCTGGATTTCTTAATTAGCTGGATGGTGTGTCTTTCCACAGAGTTGGTAGGATCCTTTTTAATGGTTTTGTATGCAGGATCGTCCAGCAGTTGTTGAACCTTTTCTTGGTATTGCACGGAAGAGAGGAGTACCGTGGCGTTCCCTTTGTCAGCTGGTAAAACAACCAAGTTGTCGTTTTTTCGAAGGGAATGTAAGGCTTTACTTTCTTCTCGGCTGATGTTTGAAGTAGGTAGGGTTGCCTTTTTGTAAGCTCTTGCTACCTCACGGCGTATTTCTTCTGCACTTGCTGATGGAAGTTGACAAATGGCGGCTTCAATAGAACTGATGGTGTCTGCCACTGATATTTGCCTAGGCGTGGGAGAAAAGTTGAGCCCTTTAGCTAGAACCGAGGTGGTATGTTCATCTAGCTGGATATCGGTGAGGTTGTAGATGATACGATCGGTGTCCAATGGTGGTACAGGTTCATTCTGCTTAGATAGACTTGCAAATTTCTTAGTTTGCCGCTTAGTGCAACGCAGTAGAGTAGCATTGCCTTGTGCAAAAGAGGAGTGGTCGACTCTGTCCCAATCTAGAGGTGAAAGCTTGCTAGAAAGAAGCCAAAAGGATTCCAGTAACTTTTGATCAACGATAGTTCATATCGGGTATGCTTGATTCGTTCCCTTACCAGGGCTAAGCTGGCGCGTCTAAGTATTTTAGATGTTGAGGCATTTTTCACTGGGTAACGAAGTCTCACAAACTTGGGCGTAATTTCTTTGTCTCGGCACCTGGATAAGAATGCCAAGGAGCTGAGCAATTTACCTTTACAAATATAATGTCAAAACCATCCATAAGCCACCACCTAAAATCAAAAATTTGGTCAGGCCAGTTAAAGATAATTTAGCTCTCAGAGTACCTGGTGTCTACCACATTCCTTGCGAATGCAGCGCAGCATACATTGGCCAAACAGGACGCACTATTGCCACACGCGTTTCTGAACACCAAAGATCAATAAGGCTTATGCAACCCGAAAAATCTGGACTGGCTGAACACTGTATAGAACAGAGCCACAGAGCTAACTTTACTAACACCAAGATAGTGGCAAAGTGTTCGAACTACTGGGAAAGGAGAGTAAAAGAAGCTTTAGCCATCTCATCTGAAACAAATAATCTAAATCGCGATTCTGGCCTACAATTAAGTTCAGCATGGACACCGATGATAAAGAGCCTTAACACCTAATCCTGTACCTGCAGTCTTCCAAGACTTATTTTCTAGCAGGTGCGTGCTCAAACACAAAACATTAGCCGAATAACTGCTATAAATAGTTTTCTACGAAGTCCGTGCCCATGTCTCAGTCATCTTAAATACCAGGCCATAATATCTCGCGAACCAATCAGATGTTAGCTTCATCCCAGCTCTTATAAATACCAGTCTCCGCAAGCTCAAACCATCAGTTCACCCTGAAGACGAGGAAGATGCATTTCTTCGAAACGTTGGTGTCAAGCGAAGTTTTTACCTGGCTAGAAGCCCGAGAAGATTTTGAATCAGATATTTGTATTTCAGAAAAAATCGTCGTTGGATAATTTAGCATTGTGTCTTTTGATGTCCGAATTACTCTTCACTTTTGCATCATGAAATATATTACTACAGTACTCCTCATTTCTTTTTCTGGTTATCAAATCACAAATTTGTTGAATTTTAGTTGCACAATAATTGATGTCTTTTATAGCACATCATACAGAATATCAGTTAAACTGAATATATCATAAAAAACAAGAGCCACAAAATTAAATACAAAACCATTAATTTCGCTCAAGAAACCTCTACATTCACAGATTGATATGCTGTCAGATGCAGGATTGTTTACTATTTCCTCAAAAACCTCTTTTAAACCCTTCCAATTTTCTACAACTGCTCTGACAACTTTAGAGTTTGATGTCCATCTTGTTTCCACAGCTCTAGGAATTTGCCTTCATATTATTGATTTGAGATTATAGTTAGGTTTACCTGAATAGTGAAAGAAAGATGGAATGCCATTTATGTTTGCAGAGAATATTTCAGCAGTTAGAAATATTTTTATAACTGTTTGACAGAACTAAATTGAAACGATGTGCTAAACAATGAATGAAATTAGCCTGAGGAACTTTGTCTTTCACTTTCGCCTGTAAGTCATACTTGAATTGTTCTAATGTATTTTCTAATAGTTCAAACAATGTGATCGTCTCTCACATCATAAAATCCTAAAACTGGTATTTGAACTTGCAAACCTCATAACTATAGAATACTGCCAGTTTTGAGAGATATTGGTTGTATCATCAACTTGTATGGCAAAAAAATCAGTTTCTTTCTGTATTTGTTCATATATGTAAGCTGAAATACATTTAATTATTTCATTCTAAATTATCTATGAGTCACTGCTGAACACCAATTTGATTCTGTCATAATTATTCTTAATTTCATCAGAACTTATAGACAGAAGCATGTTTAGTTGTTCTTTGAAATTACCATGATTATTTGATGAAACCCTCTCATCATGTCTTTGAAATGCTAACTCT
The DNA here is from genome assembly GCA_030762935.1 of Hymenopus coronatus. Taxonomy (NCBI): domain Eukaryota; kingdom Metazoa; phylum Arthropoda; class Insecta; order Mantodea; family Hymenopodidae; genus Hymenopus; species Hymenopus coronatus. The sequence goes on along the minus strand of CM060889.1, from coordinate 41,665,581 downwards.
TCATTTTCATAAAAATAGAGTAGCCTTAATAAGTGTCATAAAGATATTATTTAAACACACACCTTCATTAAGCATTTTAATGCTTAGCACAGCTGATTCCTGTAATGCATCGCATATCAAGTTCAAGTTCTTGACATGCTTCAGTTGTAATACACATTTCAAATGTTCTCTTGAATTTGCATGTTCATGAAAATCTTGTGTTGAGTTCACAAAATCTCCAAACCCTGTAGTATTCCAAACATTTTGCTTTACTCCTAGCAAAAGACAGACCCAACAGACATTTTTGCAGAAAAATACTACTGCAAAACCAATTCTCCATACCACATATTTTTAAAATGTAACTGATAAGATTGCCCTGATTTTCTTTGTTTTTTTAACAGAAACTGATAAATTGAGAGTAGGTCGATTGAATGTTAACAAGTCATTTTTATCTTGTTCTCGCCATCGTGAGAATGACCTTTCTAACACACTGCAAATTAAGTTGTCTTCTGGATTCATTAATACACGTAAATATCACAGAACACTTTGAACTGAAATTAATTTACAAATATTAGGAATGACTCTAATGTCTTTCTCAGACAAAAACTAATCAAAATTTAATTCACTCTACACAAGTAAACACACATTATAATGGTAAATCTTATTCTCCCAAGGTATAGCTAAAATTGAGTTCTTAAAATCTGAAAGGAACATTCTGTAGCTTAGCAGGTATAAGATTAGCAACCCTAAGTGATCTTCCAACAGGAAATGAACACAGTGTGTTACCATGGCAACCAGGTGGAATAGTTGTGTACAGACACGTTTGAAACAGGGTGGAAGTATAAGCATTTTAGCCAGAGATATTTGCTCTTCTTTCTTGACTGAGGGAGTGAGAGAAAATATGAGAGAAAGAGAGGGAGAAAAGGGACAAACAGAATGGTCAGTGACAGAAGCAGAGCATGTTCCTACTACATCATGAGAGATTTTGGACAGGTTATTGTGTGAATTAGTATTGCAAGATACAAATATGTAATTTTGTATTTTGATTAAAAATTTAAGTGAAGAGACATTTCACTCATTTCACCTGGCGAGCCGCCCTTACTATTTTAGTTGCTGCTTGACATTGATGGTTATTGCTAATATTTACAATTTTTCAAAATTAACATTTACAGATTTTAGCAATTGGTTTCTAAATTTCATAATGAATTGATTTTTGTGTGGTGGCCACATGTGTGTGTGTGTGTGTGAGTGGGTGGGTGCGTGTGCAGGGTGCGCATGTGGTGAGAGAGAGAGTTTAAGTAAATTTTAATTAGAATTGGTGTGCAACTGATTAGGAATGGTTTAGGAAATGCATGTTTATAGAATTAATAATCCTTATAGAGGGTTTTGGAGAGAAGTGAGAGAAAGATTGGAGAATTGGGAATTTATGTGCACAGAGGTGAGAGAAAAAGATCATTGCAATTATATAAGGAAGAGAAGGAAGATATAGGAGAAGAAACATCTTAAAATTAAAGATTTGAAGCTCTCTCTTTGAAGATGACTTCACGGATAACCAAGTTAAATTGTTTTTTGTGTTTTATGAGTCATAAAAGTTTGTGATAGAAGTGAAAGAGCAGGAATCACTTGATGTTGACTCGGGATCTGGATTTGAGAGGTAGAGTGATGCAGACTGTGTCCGATTTGTGGATGAACTGCACATAATGTTTAAATGCAAGGGTACACATGGCTGAAGACTGGAGTTGATCAAGTGGAAGAGATAGTGAGGTTGGGATAAAGAAGATCTTCAAGAATCAAGGTCATTTAAGAGATATGGGGAATTCCTAGAGAGAATAAAATGGACAAGGGGAGTAGATAAAGTGTGATTTAAGGATGTCATTGTGAACATATTTTATGTATAGGTCTTATAATGAATAAGTGTACATGTTAAATGGAATATGGTGGGCATATCCGGGATAAGTGATAACCACCAACATTTTAAACTTAGTTTTGTTATAAAAAATAAACAAAGAACTAAATGTCTTATTATTTTAATTGCAGTTCAAGATAAGAAAGGAAGCGATGTCAGGATTGGCAATGATCTATAAAAAACATCTTAATGATGCTGATGTACCTCAAGCAACCAAAAAGGCAGTTACGTGGATCAAAGACAAAATATTACATGGATATTACATGACTGGTATGGAAGATAGGTAAGTACATACTTCTGTCAAAACAAATGACTGACATTTGCTGTGTGCTTATGTATAAATATCTCTTTACAGGATATGTATAAATGTAGCTCAGTTCTTAGCGCAAATCCCAGGCTTTAGCATAGAATGTTTTAGTCTCTCTACCTTTCCAATCCTCTCTTACACATTGCTTGTAAGAAGAGATAATTATCATTGATTAAACTATGAAGCTCAGACAATGTAAGCTGTTGTTGGGTATGTCATCGCAAAATTAATTTGTGATCTGATTTATCAAGAAAAATAATATACGTTGGGGAATTTAATGTTGTATCAGCATGTTGTATAGTAACTCAGTTGGTTAGAGCAACTGCATGGAGACGGTTGAGATCCTTACTGTGGCATTGAATTTTGCAGTCTGATTCTCTGTTTCCAACCATGTCCTACACATGGTTTGAGTTTAAGAACAATTATCATATTAGCCTGCCTGGGTAGTGTGGTGGTAGCGAGTCTGCCTCACATTCAAAAGGTCATGAGTTCGAATCTTGCTTAGAGTGAGTTACCTGAATAAGGTTTTTTTTTTCTCGGGGTTTTCCCTTATCCTGAGAAGGTGAATGTCAAGTAGCTTTAATCCCATCAACCCTGAGATCATTTGAGCATCATTTCACCAATTTCATTCATCGTCCGATTAAAGGACGATAAGCTACATAAAAAAAAAATTATCATATTAAGTATGGTTCCTTCATGTGAACATAAGTGCCCAGTTAATACATCCACTTCTTTCCTAACATCATAGGAACCCTGACTAACTGGCTATGGTATTTTATTTTCTGTACAAATGCAAAGGATTAGTTTTTTTTCAGTTTCTTTTTGCTGTTACTTATTCCTTAGCAACAATGCTCTTAAATAGAAATGGAAAGAACAAACACAACACAAGCAGAAATACTGCTCAATTTTATTGTCTACTTCAGTAGCAGATATGTTCTAATAGCATGTTACTGTTAAGACAGATTCTTACTGCAGTGTGAATGTTGGACTTATTAGCAAATAAGGGATTTACTATCATAATTCTTCTACAGTAAAATAATGTGATGTTGCAAGTTTGATCTCTTTGTAGTTTTTCTAATGTATAAGGTAGGAAGAGGAAGTATTCTACTAAAAATTTGATAACAAGATTTTACTAGAAATACAAGTTTTGTGACTCACTGAATCCATAAAAAACATTTTTTAGAAAAAGGTCTGTGTGTATGTTGTATGCGTGTGGCATACTTCAAAGACGAAAATCCGTTAAGTAGAAAAATTGGTATTAAAATTCAGTATTTTCCTAAGATGCAGCACGATTTTAAACAAAATCGGGAAAATGTTTTTAAAATGCTCGTCATATATTCATTGAGGGAGTGTCTTATTTTCGGTATACTGAGATCTTTGTTTTATCAATGTTTGTACATTTGAAATAATTTAATCAGATACTTATGAAGAAATAGAGGGGAATGCAGCTTCATTCATTGAACTGAAATATTTTCAAAGTGGTGTTTGTTTAAACAGTATTTTATTGTGTCATAAATCAGTGCACCTGTATTTGTAATTAACAACGGAGATAATTTTTCTGTCTCTCTGACTTTTTTTTTAAATCAAAGAATTAACTTTTTAAACAGGGGGTGCAGAATTTTCTTATCCACCGCCTTCTACTCTATGTTGTGCACATAAGGTGGTTCTGTATTATATGAAAACTATTATGAAATAAATAACTAGGGACGAAGAGAAAGTACATTTTAAAATTTCTTATACTGTGTAATTTTCTAAAAAATCTTATGTGTTCCATTCACATAACTTTCTCTAGCTATTTCACAAACAAACTTTCCTAACAAAAGATTAGTCTTTTATTTACGTCATGCTAATCACGATAACATTGCCAGAGATGGTCTATAACCTGCTTCCTTGTCAGTAGAATGGAAATAAGGGATTACACTAGATTAAAGCTATAATCACATCTTTAAAAATCTGGTCACTAAGTGAAAATTGAAATTTAATTCTCTCTGCTTGCTAGGAGTGAATAAAAGAAAGACGAGTAGAAAGATGTCTCTCATTTGAGAAAAGTATAATTGTTTTAAAACTGAAACCAATAATTAGGAATGTTTTGAAAACGTTAACTCTACAAAAAAATGTATTATATAAATTATGTGTTGTAATGAGATCTACATTTTTGTGAAGTAAGCTTTTGTGTATTTCTTATGGTTTACCAGTTATACAAAACTCATCAAAAATGAAGAGATCTTCAGAGGCTAATCCCAGAAAATTCAAGATATACATTTTGTTTGTCATGAAAATAAAAGTATGAGGCATTTTCTAAAACTCTGGGGGGGGGGGGGGGTTGGAGTTAAGGGAAAGTTGTTTTGCAGATGTTTCATTTAAAGAAGCAAACAACCTAATATCTCTTGTAAAAATTATAAGAAGTTAACTCTCATAGTATAAAATTATCTGTAAAAGACAAGAAATTAAGGTATAATTTATATTAAAAATTATGGCATTTAGAATTTCAAATTTACAATGAGTGCCTGAAAACTTCTCTGTTTGCATTTCTAAATGCAAGTCATGGCAGAAATGCACATTGACAGCTGGTTTTATGTTAGCAGCATCGAAAATTTGCATCCTGAAGTCATTTAAGTTAACAACTTCCTGTGTGTAAAGTGTCTGTGTGTTGCACAGTAAATAAGAAATTACAGTTTCAGAGTAAGTTTGTTCCAAAGTAAATAATGATGGTCTACTACCATTTTAAAAATATCTGATGCATAATTACTTTGTTTTTTGGGTGAACTACATAAGCTACAAAGGCATGTTAATAGACGTTAGCTCATTAACTATTTACATCCTATATTTCTTCTGGTACTATTTATGGCAGTTCTGAGATATGATAAAAACTAAAATGAACTGTGCATTTCTAACGTGTTATACTTCTGTACACTTTCTGTTTTATGTAAACTAATTAATGGTCACTTTAAGAATTAGGCTGCTTGTATTTATCTGCCACTAAAGGTTCTAAGTTTGTTTTGTATTAGAAGTTCTGAGTTTGTTTTGCATTAGAGAAAAGTACATAAAAATAAACAATTTTCCTTAAAAGGTTTCGATAATCTTGTCACTGTTTTAAACAGTGCTCTTATACAATCATTACAATTGTAATAATCCACATATATGTACTAGTCGACCATGATATGAATGCGTTCATGGGGAGAGCAACTAAACAGTTACAGAACGAGTAGGTACCTGAAGTATGTCAGGTCAGTGTTGTCAGATCCGAAAAAATTAAATTAAGAGGCTGAAGAAGAAAAAGTTGGAAGGTTGAAGAAAAAGCCATGTTTTATAATTGTGATGTAAAAATGTTTAAAACTGCTTCAATAATGCCCATGTATTGATAGTACATAAACTGATTTAAGCAAATAAGATTCGTGAAATTACCATATTGAACATACCCAATAGTATCTCTGAAGTGCTCCACTCATTCATCAGAAGCCAGCATTTAAAATAGTTTTCGCTTTCACACTAAACAACTTTTGTCCATATTTCATTATTAAAAAGCTTTGAAAATAATAGTTTTGGCATATTCTGATTTTTCTACACTCCGTTGAGTATTTTAATTGCACTCTTTTTGTACATTTTTGTACATTTTACTGATTTCCTGATGTCCTTGGGTTAACTCAGATCATGTGTTTGCATCACAATCATGAATGTTATAAAACAATACTTATAATACAATTCCTGTAATAAATATTAAATTTCATTTGAATAAAACATCCTAAAATTTAAAAAAAATGATTTACTTAAGAAATTCAATGAAAGTAAAAACTAATTTATAAAGAGAAATAATTTAAAAATCGGCAGATTTTGTAAGCACTCCGTATTTCCAACAGCACCAAGATTTGGAAAATTTCTGACAAATCATTGAGTCAATTAATAAAAACATACACAGATGCTGCTTCAAGAAAACAAATGTGAAGACAGCAGTAGATTAATGTTTTCATAGTGCAACTATTTTCACACTGTCGCCATTCCCTCATTCCCTTTAGACCCCAAGTCTTGAAGATGTCAACAACACCACCCTAGTCCGCCTGGGTAGTGTGGTGGTAGTGTGTCTGCATCACATTCAAAAGGTCGTGAGTTTGAATCTCGCTTAGGGTGAATTACCCAGATAAGGTTTTTTTGGGGGGTTTTCCCTTATCTTGAGAAGACAAATGTTGAGTAACTTTAAGCTCCATTGGCCCCGAGATCATTTGAGCATCATTTCACCAATTTCATTCATTGTCCGATATGACCAACCAGGTTAAAGGACGTTAAACCAAAACAAAACAAAAAAACAATACCATCCTGCTCTCCTCAAGGTGCTTTATGCCGTAGTCGAATAGTAGAATAGATGCAATACTTAAAACTTTTCTTACTTTGTTTAGTGTTATTTTTCTCTCCAGTTATCCTAGTAAGTATTTTAAATTTTGTATTTATTTCACTTTTGGTTGTTCTAGATTACTGGTAGAAAGGTTGTTAAACACTTGCTTAGTTCCATTCCAACTCCCAGCTGAAGAGCGGATGAAAAAGTTGTACCACTTATTAGGAACAATTGATGAAAATGCAATTAAAGCTTTTATTGAATTGCAAAAACATCAGTTGGCGTAAGTACAGGCATGCATAAAAATTAAGATTTATCAATAGTAGCTAAAAGTGTGATTCATTATATATTTAGTGTTCATTTCAAAATGTATCAGAATGTCATTGTTTTGAGACAAGTTTTTGAAGTGAGTGTCAGCTGTAAAGGGAAGAATGTAACACTTCTATATATGCAATGGAGCCTAGCAAGCAGGGCATTCAATCCAAAGAGCACTAATGTGGTAACAATGATGTTACCAGAATACTGTTAGTCATAAAATTACCAAAAACATGCCTGCCCATATCATACACAAGAACATTAAATAAAATAAGCAATGAAAACCGTTAAACTCATCTACATAACCCTATCAACATACATGTTTACATTTGCAGATGTTAGCTTCAATACACTGTTAACAAACATCTTACCATTTGCTAATGATGATAAGTAACCTGCTTGTAGCTTTCACAGACAATTGAAAGTGATTAAACTAAGCCCTGTACAAGAAATGTTGTTATGATGGGAAGGTTCTCACATTCAAATTGAACACCTTGCTTGCTAGGCAACTTCAAGTCATACACCTCTGCTCTGATTAAATTATAAGCTTAACAAGTGATATACATATGTTATGTCATATTAGAAATTAACACCCAGTTGTGTAGTTCACACTTCTGTCACTAGAGCTGGAGATGAAACAAAATATACTCTCTCTAGTGAAACTTCAAACTATATCTATTGAAATTACAACATTCCAGCTGCAATACTATGGCAGAAAAATAATGTGTGTTACTTTTTGATCCATATACTGTTAAGTAATGTATGTTAAGTAATTGGCACATTTGGAAATAGTAATTATTCTCTTTCAGTGTTCGCCGAAGTGTGGCTGAATGGCTAGAGTACCACAAGAGGCCGCAGACTTCAGAGCGAGATAAAGAAATATCAGCAAGAATCGCCATGCTTTCTAGATTCCTCCCAGAACCTGTGAAAGCACAGGAGTTTCTCACAAAATTCTCTCTCCATCTTATGCGTGATCAAACTTTACTTCAAGGGATGGAAACCATTGTTAAACCAGATATTAGCTGCAAAGAATGTGCAGATACAACTGTAAGTAATTTCTCAAGAGTGGAGGTTAATGTTATACACGGGAGTATGCATCAGGAAAATCTATAGAAAACAATGCTGACAACACCTGTCTTTTTTAAGAACAGTTTTAAACATTTTGTTTGTACACTTACATAATAAAATTGTTTTACTTGTATTAGGTTTTTACTCAGAAAATGTTTAAAAAACTCGAGTCTCCATCAGCAAGGGAATTCTTTACGTCGGTGATTTTTGAACTGTCATCTACATGTCTAGCAGAGAACTGCATTGTTAACCAGCAGGATTTCAAAAGACAAATTCAGATATAGTGAGCCTGGAGACCTGCAGAGTTTCCCAGAGGGAGATCAACTTATGCTTTTACAATAGTTTGAATAGAATAGTAGTGCAAAGCAGTCTGTTTGCCATATCTGCTTAGTTCCACAAAATAAATATAGTCTAGAAAAATTACTCTATAACAATTTGAAGGATCTAATACCACAGAACAAAAGAGCAGGAGTTTATCAAATCATTTTCCCAGAATGTGACTGAATCGATGTTGAAAAAAGAAAAAGAAACTTAGAAATCAAGTTAAGGAAAAATTGAGACATAACAAGTACAAACAGACTGATAAATCTACAGTTTCCCACTTTTCTGGACCACTAATTACATCACACTGAACTTTACACTCCTAAAAACTATAAAATACACAGTAGAGTTGGATACTTGGGAAAATCAGAAAAAAACAAATGAATTTGAATTGTATCACCAAATCAGTTATGGAAGACATCCTCCATAAGTAGACATCAACACAATCACCACACAGCAGACACCAGCATAGGAGCCAATCAAACTCTTAGGATGAGAGCAGTCAGGCACACAATAAATATAAGTGATGTATGTGATTCTCTTCTGACTTGAGAACTTTATCTTTTTACTAGTGTATCCAAATGTTATACGTATCTTTGTATATCGTGCTGTTGAAAGAGGCAGCATTCAATTTTGTCTTCATTCAGTAAGCAATAAAAATGTAAATTATCATAGCAGTAGACATCAGAATAAACTGTGCCTTTTATTCTATCTCATGGAATGGCAAATTATATTCAATTTTCTGCAAATACAATGTCTTATTACATTGGGATTGAAGACTTAAGTTCTACATTTTGAGATTTATGTAGCCAGAAACTGTATTTCATTTCTAAGTCCATATTGATTTATGTTCTCTAGAACCATTCACAATGCAACAAACTTTTATCATTTCATTTTAATTCATGAACTAGTCATTTTATAAGAGTGCAATAGAAGTTTTCTTTTACAGCTTTATGTGCTGCCCACTTTGAGATTCCAGCCTCTTAAAATAATTTTTCTGTTGATTTTGTAGGCAGCATTATAACCAACATTTTATCCAACTTTTCATCAATTAAGATGATAAACCTTACCTGTTCTTGGTGTATTGCAAACTAAGCTGGTTATACAAGATTTATTTTTCATATCAAATGTAGTTTTCTGATTTGAATTCTAACAATTAGGAAAACATGCACAAAATTTTAGTTTCACATTTACTGTAAACCCCTCACCTTGTGAAAAATGTCCTCCACTGACTATCCCAAAACATTATCCTCCCATTTTTTGTTGCCTAGTAAAGCATGTGAAAATGACATCAGCCTGCCTGTCTTTTGGTGCCTAATGAAAATACAGTTCACTGCGGACGAAGTTCCCTGGCACACTGTATATATTGATCAGAATAGTAGTAATGGGGATTGGATGCTATGAAATTATAAGTGTATCAAAAAGAGAAGAGAGTATATATATAGAAAAATCTTGTGCATCAGTATGACATTGGGTATTTATTTTACAGAGCTTAGTACTAAAGAAGTTGGGCCAGCCAGTTATGACAAACTTGTATTATAATACAGTGAAAATGCTCTTAGAACGGATATCATCTGTGATGGTAGACCACCAAGCTTTAAAGGTAAACATATAGAAAAATATGTATAGTTTATTATTTGATAACAAGAAAATTAAGGTTAAGAAACCATCAAAGCATTCTCTCAAAGATAAGATTTTGAGTAAACCTAAGACATTTGCTAAAAATGCTTTGCTAGTGACATGAAACATTTAAGAAACAAATAAGAAACATTTTGTATTCTATTTAAGTTCAGTAGCCTCCAGGATGCAAAACAAAGATTTTCTAAAACATTGCTCTTCATTTTGATAAAAAGGAAATTAAGATATTTGCATGATAAATGAACTGTATATCTTGAGTTCTCTGAGAATACTTGTGAAGTCCTCTTGATTGTTAACTTTTGTATAATTGTTAAACCATAACTAAAAAGAGAGAAATAGAAATCTTACTTAGAAAATAAAATGCATATCTCATTAAAGCTCAGGATGTTTTTCAAATAAAATTCTTTGTATGTTAACTATTTTTTAGTTATACTTCGCTATTGTTTTGAATTTTCATATGGAAAGTCATTATTCATGTTTTTGCCATGAATTATACAACCATCACATAGTAACATGCTCTTTATCTGACATTTTAACTATTGCATCCTACACATGTGTAAATGTGAATTGAAATTGTATCTGGAATAGCAAGAAAGAGATGGGATAATAAGCTTTTTACTTTCTCTGCTGTGTATAATAAGTTAAGAAATTAATTTTTTTTTTTAAAGTTTAATGTCCTTTAACCTATTAAGTTATATTAGACGATGGATGAATGAAATGTTGTTGAAATGAATCCAGGGTCCAAAGAACTTAGAATTGTCTTCTCAGGATAAAGGAAAACTGCAGGTAAAAACCCTTATCCGAATAACTTGCCCTAATCAAGTTCAAACTCTGGATCTCTTGAAAGTGTGGCAGACATGCTAATACCACACTAAAGAGGTGGGCTAAGGGAAGTATTGTATTCTATCCAAAAACAAATGCCAAAATTTCACTGGAATACACATTTTGAGACTTCCTGAAATCTAAAAAATCATATTTATAAAAAGGTACATATGTCTGTCTGTGGACAATATAGTTCAATATTTATGTATTTATGTTCAATATCTTCCAAGGATGCAACATGAAAAATTTCAAGAAAATCTCCCCTACCCCAAACTATCCTATAAATGGAACAGTTTTCAAAATTTTTTGTTTTCCTCATAAATGACTGTAACAATTATTAAAATACCACATGTTTTAAGTTATTTTCATGGTAAATGAAATGATTAGCTTGAATTTTCCGGGAATAATCTCTAAAAGTTTTCTTTATTCTGGATGACTTTTGCATCACTGGTAAATCATAACAAATAGACAAAATCTTACTGCACAAGAGTGTAGATCTCATTAAACAGAATTTCAATTATATATATATAAAATTATTATTTATTATTATTATTATTATTATAATTTTTTTTTTTTTTATTATATCTGTGTGGAATTAATTTCAGAGATATTTCTTGATGAGCTGTTGCTGTAAATTTTCTAACACTGTATTGTGTGAATTAAATTTTAAATGATCAAAAGGATCAAAATACTGGAAGTGGCACACAGTGAAGCATAATTACACATTGGATAAAATGAGTCGAATTTACTCTTGAGTTGCTTCACTAAGTCATTGCTTCGAAATGAGTCGAAATCTGTTGATGATGTAGGCAACATATGCCTTCGAAACATGTCCAGGTAATTTATTATTTAGTGAAGCAATTTGACTCATTTTATCCAAAATGTAAATTTTAAAAGTCCATAATTTGTTGCCTCCTTAGTTCTGTTAGAACTGGCAACATTATATCAGCTGCAGTGTAGATTGCAGGCAATGTTTACTTAATCTCATGCAATAGTTTTTTTTGCCAAAGCCACTAGTTAAGATCACAGCACTTAAAAGGGAATCATGAGTAAAAGAGAAAGCAACAAAAGACGGAAAATCTTTTACAGAACAACATACACAATGCTGTGATTTTCAATGTTGAATATCTGCATATGATCTTAATTTGCAGAGAAACGCAGTGCAATTATTGATCTGCTCAACGACTATGATGAAATGGCAAAAAATATGTCTGCACTTGGCACAATCCTGCACAATCTTTCAGCATAGAAAAGCATATTAATATTGTAATATACATCTACTATATTTAATTAACCTCTACATCTGAGGAGCATTACAGTGTAAAAAAAACTTAGAACCGAGTTAAATAAGTTAGTGCTTTTAAATCAATTCTGTCTATTAAAATTTTAGTTGAGTCGATTTTGTAACACTACATCACTTACTTTTTAATTTCGGAAAACATGTTTCAGAAGCCATGTGCTTCCATTGTCAATTCCTTTGGTCGACCAAAGGAATTGACAATGGAAGCACATGGCTTCTGAAACATGTTTTCCGAAATTAAAAAGTAAGTGATGTAGTGTTACAAAATCGACTCAACTAAATTTTAATTGTTAAAACACATCACTGTCTCAAAGTCCACCATATATCAGGACAATTCTGTCTAACCAAATGAGTTTAATCTGTTTTTGCTTTTTTTTTCTTGCAAAAAGGGTATATTCCCAATGGAAGTAAATAAATTTGTATAATTGGCATGATTTCCCATAAAGATATATATCTGTTTAATCTGATACTGTTACCATATTTATCCGAATGCAAGACACTGTTTTTTCCCAGAATTTTAATGTTTAGTCTTGTATTTGCGATATATGTTTTGTGAATACATACAGGGAAAAAGTAAGTTTCAAACTTCCGGCTTTGGTAGTGGCAAAGCCTAGGGGAAATAGTTACTGCCAAGGTTGTGATGAATGATGCGGCATATTTTGTGCACTCCATTTCATGCCAAAAATTAGCTGTTAATGGGCCTATGCTAGATCTTAGTTCTAGCGAACTAATTTTCAAAGTAACAGGAGTAATTCTTCATGAACTAAAACTAATAATTGTCTCACGCTGTAGATCACCTAAATGTGATACAGGTGTTTTCCTTGAAAAGCTTACTCTGCCTAAGTGGAAGCATTTCAGTATTGTAATTGGAGGAGATATAAATTCACACTTTGATATACGAGAAAATAAACAGACTGTAATTGAATTTCAAAATATCCTCAGTCAGTTCAATTTCATTTGTGCTAATTATAAGCCAACTAGATTGATATCATTCTAACTTGTGACACAGCAGTCTTTCCATTTTCGGATCACAACTCTGTCTAGTTGAACATTAGAAATTTAAAAGCTAATAATCGAAAGCAAACAAAACCCAAGGTCGTAGTTACTAGACGTACATATGATGACAAAATTTCATATTTTACGAAACTTCTTTGTGATATTGAATAGAATAATTTGCTGTTTAATTCACCTCTTTGTAATTCGCTATCAGTGAACAATATATTTGAAAGGTTTTTTTTACCATGTTCGTAAGTGCCTTTGAGTTATGTTTTCCCCAAAGAAAGTTTAAAATTAATAAGAATTCTGTTAAAAATAAGCCCTCTAAAAAGGATAAAAACTTTTGGTATACTCCGCACTTTGCAAGAAAGAAACAAAAAGTGATGATGCAGTTAGATCGTTATAACCATGATAAGTCAGAAAGGGCCAAGTCTTCCAGCTTGAATATTAGAAAGGAATACAAACAAGCAATTAATGGGACTAAGAAACTACACAATCTTAAAAAAATTGAAACCTCTAACAATAAATGTAAAAGGGTATGGAATCTGATTAACTTGGTTGCAAAAAGAGACAGTAGGGATGTTATTGAGTTAACTCCTAATGACCTAAATGATTTTTTTTGTAAAATCAGTTAAAGAAATTGGTCATAACATAATAAAACCTAAAGAATCCATATTAGAGCTTATAGAACATTGTGAACATAAATATGATCAAGGTACCTTTGCATTCCATGTAGTGACTCAGATTGTTTTGAACACCGTAATCCATCTTAAGCCATCTGATAGTATGGACATTTATGATATATTCAATAATCTCATTAAAAAGGTAATAGAAAGCATACTGTATCCACTTACTCATTGTATAAATAAATGCTTGTCTGAAGGAATTTCTCGCACTATGCTGAAACTCTCAAGGGTTATCCCCATATATAAAAAATCTGATGTGTTCCATTCACATGACTTTCTCTACATCTCTGTAACAAATTATTGTTAATAAGCTTATCTTTTATTTATTTCATGCTAATCAAGAAAAATTAGCAGAAATAGTCTTATTTCTTGCTTTATTGTAAGTAGAAGCGAAATAAGGGAGTACCATAGGTTAAAAGGAAAGCCAAAAGCTGGTTGCTATGTGACTGATGTTCCTTTGTTTGTATGGACAGGAGTTGACAGATTCCATTATGAGAAGAGTATGTTTTTCAAAGCTGAAACCAAGAAAAAGGAATATCTCAAAAACGATCAACTCCACGAAAAAAATGTATATAACATTAATTGTTTGTTTTAACGTGATCTACATTTTTTTTTGTGTTAAGTTTTTGTCCACCTCTTATGGTTTAGTAGTTATGCAAAATTCATCCAGAATAAAGTAGTCTTTAGAGGCTATTCCCAGAAAATTCAAGATATACATTTTATTTGTCAGGTAAATATCCTTGATATACAAAATTGTAATCAAAATCGTTAGAGCCATTTTTGAGAAAATCAAAATTATCGAAAAAAAGTTCCATGTAAAGGGTAGTTGGGGTTTGGGGGATTTTTCTCAAAATCTTCGTGTCGCATCCCTGGAAGATACTAAACCTAAATACCAAGTTTGGTATTTTATCGACTTTTCGTTTTTGAGTTATCGTGTTCACAGACACATGGACACACTGTCACGGACACACACACACACAGACCTTTTTGTGAAAATGCTTTTTTTGGATATTGGGGACCCTAAAACATATATTTCCGGTGAAATTTCGGTATAGAATTTTTGGGTGGAGTGCAATACCTTCTCTATACACTATGTACATAGTGCGTATAGAGAAAGTAAAAAGGAGACAAAACCAGTGCTTCTAGTTATCATCATGTATCATTGGTCCCAATAATCTCAAAAATAATAGAAAGGATGGTGTGTTCTCAACTTTGCTCTTATCTAGAAGAGGCAAATATAATAAATAGTACTCATTTTGATTTACAAAAGATAAGTCAACTATAGATGCCATAGTTTCTCTAATTAAAAAGATTCTCATTCGAAAATAGCCCAGGCTTCTTTCTATGATTTGACTAAAGGGTTTGATTGTGTCAACCATGCATATCTTATGACCACACTAAAATTCTACGGAATAGGAGACACTGCTTTAAAACTTCTCCATTCATAGAAATATTTTTGAGTTGAGTTTTTAACACTTAAGTATCACTTACGTATAATTTTTCCAGACCAGTTTCGATGCCATGTGGGCATCATTGTTGATGGATTCCAACTCAATCGACGGCTGAGCTTTTATGGAGAATTGCATTTTTAATTGTTATGTATTTACTCTTTCTGTTTGATCTTTTTTATTTGTCAATGATAAAAGGTTTGAAGTCATATTTGTGAAGTACAAATAGCCATCCTAGCTTCTAAGAAAATAAACAGCGTTACTACTATTAAGTCAGTTTTGTTGTGCATCATTTACTGTTTATAAATCCAGGAGCAGAATTTATATTAAGTTGCAGCGTCTAAGGCATTTAATTTATGGTTTCAGAAAATTTAAATTAAATTTGCGATGTATGCCGTGTAAAAATATTACATTTTAATATTATTTACAGATTCTTGTTGGTTATGTAGAAGACTGTTTAAAAGGAGGTGAACTAATTGAAGAAGTTGGGCTTCATCCAAATACTGCAGGAGAGAGAGGACTGAAGCTTTTGATGGTAAGCTTTCTTTACATTCGATATCATTGCATGAATAGCCAAAGTTATCTAATCTTATTTAAATACTACACTACAGAAGATTAAATTGATATTCAATGAAAAAGGAACGTAACAGAGTTAAACAAATTTAAGATTAAATTTTGAAATGTAGCCAACTGAACACTCAAAGTTTTTACTCAAGTTTAAAGAGTAGACAAAAAGAACATTTCATGAACTTTAGCCAACCATTTTTGAACAACCAACCATAACAACAGTGAAGATAGCCCGCCTGGGTAGCGTGCTGGTAGCATGTCTGCCTCACATTCGAAAGGTCGTGAGTTCGAATCTCGCTTAGGGTGAGTTACCCGGGTAAGGTTTTTTTCGGGGTTTTCTCTTATCCTGAGAAGACGAATGTCGAGTAACTTTTAGCTCCATGGACCCCGAGATCATTTGAGCATCATATCATCAATTACATTCATCGTCCGATATGACCAAACCAGGTTAAAGGACGTTAAATTACAAAAAAAAACAGTGAAGTTATCAAACTCTTAAGGACTACAAGAAATTTTAAAGAGTTTAAGTTTTGGAAGAAGATCCTCATTAACAAGTATGAAGGACGAGTCATAACTTTTAATAGTTTTCAAGTTTAGTGCTGATATAGTATTACAAATACTATAAGTAAGTACTGTATTTATCCAAATACAAGACAATGATTTTTTTTTAAAATGTTAATATGTTTTCCAAATAGCATGCGGCAAAAAACAAGTTTTAAATTTCGCAGGCACAATAGTGGCAAACTCTGGGGCAAATGATAACACTCACCGCCAAGGTTGCAACAGACTTTGTGCATTCATTTCCCACTAAAAGGTTCGCTAGGCATTCTCAGGAAAAAGATTTCTCTCCTATACTAAAATAAAAATGGAGGTCTTTCTTTCACATCTGTGGTTGCACAAAATGTTGATTGGGAGCAACAGTTAGGCACAAGAGAGACGTGTAGCACTGCAATTCCCTCCTCCATCGCACATACACTGTTGAGTTGAAAGCAGTTTCCCCAAAAATTATCTCCGGCCTTCAAAGATAAAATTTTAAAAAAGCCAATTTTGTTTGGCTTACATCACTTTCAACAAGACTGTATGTTCTCCCAGTCGGAGTAAACAGATTTACTTTTGTGAAAATGTCCACTACTGACACTCAGGACATCCGCATGTGTAGGATAGGAGAATGAAATGAAATGGCAGTTTATTTATGGACGCTCTTTAACTGCTGCAGTTCTCATTGTCCCATTCTATATTGGGCATGAAAGATGCTTAATTTTGCTCAGAGGCCTCTCTATCGGGCTTCTGGTTCTTTTACGTGCAGTAAATCTACGACACAGACCCATGGCTTTACTTCCCTTCCGAAGGAAGCCACACTAAGGATTTTTATACCTGAAAAAGTCCATCGTCCTCCCCCAGGTTTGAACCCGCAACCTTGGGTACTCACTGTGACTACCAAATTTTAGCAAACTCTAAAATGGTGAGATAAATCGAGTGTGTTGATTTGACATGGAATGGCCCTTTAATTAAAATATGATATATTAAAGGTATTTTACATGACAAATAAAATGTGTATCTTGAAATTCCTTTAAAAACTTGTGAAGTGCACTCCATTTGGAAGGAATTTTATATAATTGCATACTTAGTATAAATGAAGTGACAGATAAAAAGCATGCTGCAAAAAAAATATAGATCTATATAAAACACCAAATAAGCATTTTTGTGACAAACTATTTCCAAGATACCCATTATTAATTGTTTGAATTGTTAATACTTAGCCATTAAAGTCCACTCAATTTTTAATTGTTTATGTTGATTAAAATGGCATAGACAGAAAAATAAACTAACATAAGAGTAATTTGTATGGCCATTAGTGAATGACAGAGGATAGAGAAAGTCATGTGAATGTAAAACATCTGAAATTGTGTTTTCCCTCCCAAATTTGATGTGTTTCCCATTGTATTTTATGCAGAATTTTCCCTGCTTCACTCCAACTGTTTTATTTATTGTTTTTCTCTGCTGATCCATACATATTCTTAAAATGTTTCACTCTTATGACAGACCTTTAAATCAAAATTTCATGATTATTGCCAAGAGTATTTCTTTCCTTTTTATCTACCTTATTTCTAATATTACTGCTTCCCCAGGTTCCAGTGTAAGTGTGAATTGCCAAACTTTCTTACACACCAACAAAGAGAGAAATTTACTGTTCACTAGTTCTTTGCCTCATGACCTGCCACAAGAGTTATGTCACACTCAGCACATGCCCTCTACAGCATGTCACACTTTGTTCTTCAGATCAAGTATTATGTAATCACTCCCTCCTTGTGTAATGGTGCAAAATCATGTCCACCTTCATTACGGTCTTTCTGTAGGCACATTTAGGAGCTTTTAATATAACATGATCAGATTTAATTGTTTTTTTTTTTGTTTTTTTTTTATCACAGATGCTGTCGTTTGTATTTCCATGCCATTTCCTTCATGAGGATGTGCTTCATCATCTAGTTTCATTTCTTTCCATGGAAGATGAGATGGTGGCACCTATAGTTTTGTCAGTATTTACGTTCCTTGGTAAATACAAGCCAATAGGTAAGGATTTAAAAAAGTAATAAAATAAACAAAAATAATACATATTATATATACACACAATCTCAGACAGATTAAAGTTCCTTTGAGTTTAAAAACAAATACTACAGCTTTGATTTTGAATAAGCAATTCTTCTTCTTTTCTATTTATTTTTATGTTTGTACTGAATGCTTACCATTTATGTATGTACTACAGGAGAAGTCTATGGAGATCTTATGAGAGACCTGATTCCAATTTGCAAAGAATTTGCAGTAATGGGTTTGCCAAAGCAAGCAAAACAAGCAATTCGATGCTTATATGTCAACTTGGCACATGGACAAGATGCTGTGTTTTCTGAAATTTTGGAGGTATGAGTATAAAAAGATGCATGAAATACTTTGATTGTAAGATACTTCACACATTATATTAAATTCCACCTTCTGTTTGTTTCAGAGGATAAAAGAAAACCTGATTCCATCATCAGAACAATATAGGACAGCAATTGTTGCTTTAGGTCATATTGCATATAATTTACCCGAAAAGTATCCAGTACATATAAAAAATATTGTATCACGTAAGGTAAATACATTAAATAATTTGTCAGTTTGTTTAGTATTTATTAGGATATTATACATAAATACAGATTCTCTTTAGTTATTTAACTAAGAATTTTTGTATGGCTGATTCAAAAGCTGACACTAGCAGTTAAAATACACCAAAGTATAATCTTATTTTAATAATATTGTGGCATTATATGTTATATTGTTCACATTATTCAATAGAAAATATAAGGGTTGATCCAAGTGAAAAAGATACTTGACTATTGCAACTTCAGCACCTTAAAAAAAGTCCACTTAATGGTCAGCAGTTTAACTGTGACGATGAAGTACCAAATACTGTGGAAAACTGCATCCATCAACAAACCAATAGTTTCCTAAATCCCTTCGTACATGCTGGGATCAGTGCAGTGACAATTGCATGTAGGTATTATCACGCTACTGAAAAGGTTAACATGTGCTTTATCTTTGTTAATAGAAACCTCTCAGATAATGCACTGATTATTCTGGGAAGCAGAGAGTGTTTTGCAGTGCCCCAATGAGCGCATCACTTCAGCCAATGAATGCATAGAAATCACAAATGGCAAAGAGAAGTTAACAACACGTGGTTACAAAATACAGTGTTGCAACCTCTTCGTTGTTTTCTCTCCCATTTATCTCATTCATGTAGCTTTCTTGTGAACTTCACAGCCACAGGTGATGTTTACTGTGTATTCTTGTTATCTAATGTTGCTCATTGAAGCCATTTGCTCTCTTGCATTCCAGGATTTTGATGTCATATTATCATGTTGACTCAAGGTTGGGCAGCACAGTAGATGATTCCCATCCATATCTTCTTTAAGTGTACAGAAAGGACACAGAGATCTCACTATACCAATCCTCAATAAATGCTTATTGAGACAGTCATTGCCTGTTAGGAGTCTAAAAGTTGTTACAGAGGATTTCTTGTAATGTAGTGATTCGGATTGTGTTATTACATAAATTTTCCCATGGTTTTCCTTTTGTTTGTAATACATTATCTTCTTTAATTTTGTTATATGTTGATATAACGATTCTCTTGATAGAGTGATAACTTATTGGATCAGATGAATTTGATGTAATTTTACTACCTTTCTTGGCTGTTTCATTACCCTGTATTCCACAATGTGCTGGTATCCATTGAAGTATTAATCTTTTATTTAAATTCATTAGTTGTTTTATGATTTTGCGGCATTCTGCAATATTTAGGTTATAAGGTGTTATGGATATAATAGCTGCTTTAGAGTCAGATAATAATACAACTTTTTCAAATTTATTTATATGATATAGTAGGTTTTGTAAGCGTTGAAGTATTGTCAAAATCTATCCATCAAAATTTGCGGTATTTAAACTTAATCTTTTGTAGAAAGAGAAGAGAGGCATATTGCACCTGCGCCAGACCACCATTATTAGGTAAGCTGGAACCGTCAGTATAAATATGTAGCTGTTCATTGGTAGGGTATCTTAAATTTATTATTTCTAGTGTCATTTGTATCAGAACACACAAAGAGCTTTCTGATTTTGTAAATTCTTCAGCTAAGTATAGAAGTGTTCAATATCAAATAGTTCTAACAGGTTAACATTTGTTTGTATGTTTTCTTTCAAGTAAGGAAGTTTTAATCCATATTTGATTTCTTTGACGTTAATGAGGAAACTTTGTTGAGCTTTTAGGTTTACCTGTGATTTTCTTTTTTCCCAGTAATTATAAGGTACTCTGATTAATTTTTCGTATCGTAAGATGGCGGCTTGTTCAAAGTCAAGTTCAAGTCTTGGATTATTTGTTAAAATGTGTAGAGCAAGTGCTGAGGCAGTTTTAACAGCTCCAGTTACTAGGCGAAGAATTTGATTGTGTATAATATTAAGTTTTTCTATATTTGCAGTTATTAATATCTCTTCACAATATTTTATGTTGGTTTAATATACATCTTGTAAAAAGTGTTTAAAGTTTGTGTAGTGCTTCCCCTTATTTTTCTCCAACTTAATTGTAATACTTTACTATAAAATATAATAAAAAACATAGTGGAGTGCACATAGGGATTTTGCAGCAAAAATATTCATTCCAATCTTGTAAAAAAGAATTAGAGAAAACTAAAAACCAGGTATTGCACTTAATAACAGGTGCAGTTAAAACCACCCCAATAGAAACAACACATCTTTTAAGTGTCTAAAATCACTAATATATCCTCATCCTCAGCTGTGATCCACTGGACTTATGTTCCTTATTTAACTTGTAGGTGAAACCGAATAGGTTTAGATGAGATTGTCATTTGGTGTGTTGAAGTTTCTGTGTTGATTTTTGTTTCGTTGATTGAGCTACCAATATACATATATAATAAGTTTGGATGTGCAGAATTTTTCAGTGTTAATTACCCACTCTTACTACATCAGAGGCAGTGACACTAATGATATATGAAATGAAATAATAGCTGGGAAGGAAACTTTACAGGCCTGAGCTTAAGGTACTTCTTAGCAGAGACATGAGCTAGGGAGGGAAATGTGTTCCCCCTTGCTAAAAAAATGTAAAAAGTAATAGCAAAATTCTACTTTTAATTCCAATTGGTGCACCTTAATTTGGGAATATAAAACTTTTTTTTGTTTTTAATATTTCAACTCAGCATTAATTCATGTTTATACACAATGTTTAAAAAATGGATCACTTTATGTATATTCCCCTTAATATTTTTCGGCTAAACCACTGTCCCTCCAGTGATTGCCAATAATGAGGACTCAAGAAACCTCAATCAGGGATGATGGTCCTGGCAAAATTTGCATCACAGGCCTGTTCAAGAGCCCATGCCCAAACCATTATATTTCTGTTGAGTGTTTAAATTTGCTCATTTTTTTCTCTTAATTGTTATCATTTATTTGTCTTAGAGACCATGGTAATTTATTCAGCTAAAGTGAACACACTGGAATACTAATGCATCTTTAGTAACCAAAGTTTAATTGGATTTGCATCTCCTAATACTTTTATACTTTGATATAAAATATACTATACAAGCAAACTGTACCTTGGATTAATTTCACTCTATAAGAAAATGTTAGATATGTCTACCAAAGGTTGGTTTTGCTACAGTATTACTGTATTATTTGTTTTTCAAAACTTGTATACTTTTTTAAAATAACTTCTGAAAATTGTTTATAAATATTCACAGATAGTCAAAGAGCTCTTGGTTAAAGAATCAAGCACTCATTTGGAGTACATCACAAGTGATGTTGATTGGTGCAAAGAGGAAGACCTTCCTGAGGAAACACGATGTAAGGTAAGAAGCTGAAAATGTTTTATTGTAAAATATAGTATATAAATGTATTTAGTAACTGCATTCTGTAATATATAAACACAGCATTTCATCACTTATTATTACATTATTTTTAAAATGCATTTATGTTTTAAAAAAGGCAGTATACTTGAGTGATAAATATTGGAACACATCTGTTATTTATAACTACTGTATTAGCCCAAATATAAGATAGGTTGAATTAGGAAGGTTTTCACAAAAAAAATTACTTTAAAATGAATATTACATTTTCACAACAGAAATGCCTGGTTGTGCTTCTCCTTCACAAATTGACAAGCATATCAATTTCGTGAAATGTGTTGGTCCTCTGAATACTTTCCATCACATGTTAGCATTCATAAACCTTTTTACACCTTTATATCATTGTGCATTACACTCAGAAAAGCTGTACTTAATTGTAGTCTCTATGTTATTAGATTTTGCTCCAATAAAAACTTTAATTTGAAATTCATATCATAAGTTCTCTCTCTTTTATTCAACTAGCACAACAGAGACATTCTTCTTCTAATTATTATCTGTCATGACTGTAACACTAACCAACTTTGAATATATTAAAAAACAGTGCCAAGCCAAGCAATAATGGATCATGTAACAACTAATTGTCAAAGCTCAAGAAATTATAGTTTATTCACAAGGTTGAGTTCAGCTGCAATGTGCATGTTGACTTACGTTGAATTCAGTATAGATTGAGTTTGTTAAATAGATTGTCAAAATTGTCATTAGATTCTGCTAATAATCTTAAAACAGAGTTTTATTAATTTGTTGAGTTGGTTTTTAACACTATGTCACTTACATTGTTATTATGAGGGACTAGTTTTGAAAGCCTATGCTTTCATTTTCAACCTCATAATAACAATGTAAGTGACGTAGTGTTAAAAACCAACTCAACAAATTAATAAAACATAATTTGACCGACACTGTTACTAAATTCCTCCAAACATCAATCAATTAAAACAGAGTGTTGGCTTTCTGAACTCATATTACAGGCTCAAACCTGGCCAGGTCAATGGTTTATAACGATGCTTGAAAACAATAGCCTCATGTCAGTATATTTACTGGGATGTAAAAGAACTCTTGCCACTGGTGCTGATGTGATCCTCGAAATTGATAGCATGATTAAAAAATGTATATTTAAAATATGAGACAAGATACTGCAAGAAGGCGAGAATAATAAAATGTGCAATTTTATGTTTGAAGAAGAGGAAGATAATATAAATGACAAGTATTAATATAATAATTAATAATTGTAACAATTTTCCCCTTATCTTTTTTAAATTCAAGGACTAGTTTCACAATAAAGTGATCTATTGCATCATCAGTGCATTTTCTTTTTGATACTGTTTATTTATATTGTTATGGTTACTGCTACTAGATGGATTGTGTACTAAGGCATTGCTAACTACTGTTTCTAGCTTCCTTTTTACATAAATGAAAAGGTTGAATTATGAGACAATTAATACAAGACCACTTTTCAAACTTGTATCTTCTTGTCCAATGAGTTATTTATTTTAAATGCAGTTGCAATCAAACACACACTGTACAAAACAGTGCAATTTGCATGTTGTAATATAATAATTCCTAGCTGGAATTGCTCTTCTTATATTTTGACTCAACAGGTAATACAGTTAATTTTTACTTTCTCTATACGCACTAGGTACATAGTGTATAGAGAATGTATTGCACTCCACCCAAAAATTTGATACCGAGATTTTACCGGAAATATATGTTTTAGGGTCCCCTGTATCCAAAAAAAGTATTTTCAAAAAAAGTCCATGTGTGTGTGTGTGTCTGTGAACACGATAACTCAAAAACGAAAAGTCGCTAAAATACCAAACTTGGTATTTAAGTTTACTAACTTTGAGGGATGAGACACGAAGATTTTGAGAAAAATCCACCCATCCCAAACTACCCTTTACATGGAACTTTTTTCGAAAAATTTTGATTTTCTAAAAAATGGCTCTAACGATTTTGATTAAAATATAGTATATTAAAGATATTTACCTGACAAATAAAATGTATATTTTGAATTTTCTGGGAATAGCCTCTAAAGACTACTTTATTCTGGATGAATTTTGCATAACTACTAAACCGTAAGAGATGGACAAAAACTTAACACACAAAAAATGTAGATCACGTTAAAACACACAATTTATGTTATATACATTTTTTTCGTGGAGTTGATCATTTTTGAGATGTTCCTTTTTCTTGGTTTCAGCTTTGAAAAACATACTTTCTCATACAGGAATTTGTCAACTCCTATCCATACAAACAAAGGAACATCAGTCACATAGCAACCAGCTTTTGGCTTTCCCTTTAACCTATGGTATTCCCTTATTTCACTTCTACTTACAATAAAGCAAGAAATAAGACTATTTCTGCTAATTTTTCTCGATTAGCATGAAATAAATAAAAGATAAGCCTATTAACAATAATTTGTTACAGAGATATAGAGAAAGTCATGTGAATGGAACACATCAGATTTTTTAAATGTATAACACCATGTCAAAGAGCCGCAATTAAATGCATACTGCATAAAACTGAATTCAATTTTCATATTTTGTTTTTCAGTAATGAATTTGTAACTTTAATTTCTCTTCCTCTTCTAGTTCATTTTCATTTTATGTTCCTCTCTCAACACTATATTTTGTTTCACACTTTCTGTAGTTTTATTACTCAATGTGTGCATCTAATAATGCTCTGTACTTTTGTCTCCCTTCACTTGTTATTCATTTTTCTTCCTTCTCTTTGAATATGTGGAATCCTGCTTTGAGATAACTATTTTGGCATCTTAATTAATCTTTACTACTTCTATGATTGCATTGTTGATTAAGGGAGTTGAAGTAAGCTTTTCAGCATAACTGGATTCCATGTTGTCCATTTAGATGAACTGGGTGTACATTCTTTAAGACTTTTCATATTGTTACCATTATACAATGCTTCAAACCCAGTACTACTTTATCGTGCCATTTTCTTTACCATATTGTCTGTCGATGGGCACAACTTTTATAACTGGTGCTGTTCCCCAACCGATCCTGTATGCTTTTCCTCTGCAAATTTCTTCATGCAGCATTTTTAAGATTTTCATATTTCATGCACAGACATTTGTTGACCTTACAAAGTCCTGACTTAACCTTTCCCATGCTTCTTTCTTTCCAGGTTGCAGAATCAGTCTTTCTGTTTCCAAAACGTTTTGGCTTCATTTTGAAATATGTTTATCACTCATTTTGTTGTAATACACACATGAATCTTAATTACTAGTCATTTTGTTCTTATTTCCAAAGCTGCTTTCATTCAATTTTTAGACCAGGATAGCAAAGAATTGTCAGAGATTCTTTTTTTCGTATATGAATGATGCCTACTTATATGACATAAAGATTCTGTGGTTTAATTTAAAGGAAAATTTGTATTACATTTAAACATATATTTCATATAAAATTCTGTGGTTTAACTTAATGAAAACATTGAAATATAGCATTTCCATTTAAATTATAATTATAGTTTAACATAACCAACAGGAAATGAGTATTTATATCAGCTCTAACTGAAGCTAGAATAATAAAATAATTCAGTTTGTGCATATAAATGTAAAACAACTTCACTGTGTAATAAGAATAATAAATTTCTCAAGTTTTGTTACCTCTATTCTTAGAAGGCAAATTAACCCTCTTGCTGCCAATAGTTTCAACCCTAAAACTGCCGGCCATCGAATAGTCGACTCTACTAAGCTATGCTAAGAATACCAATGTCGATCTAATCGGCACAGTATTTAAGAGACTGTACCTATGATTGAAACACTTTATGGAGAAGTCCTTTATACCACTGCTAACAGGAAACCTTTTTTCAAAGCTATATTTCAAGAGCATTCAGAAGTGGCTTTTGTTATTTGAAGTTCAGCATTTCAACCCTCAGAAAATTGTTTAAACTTGCCTTATGCAGTACTGTGTTTAGTGTGTAAATGTGAACATGTTAAGTTTTTCTGGGAATTATTTTCTGCTAGGGAGGGTTGATAGTAATTTGACATATTATGTGTAATATCGATGCAAATAATGTGACAGTAACATGGGCAACTGTGTACCTAATACACCTCCGTGGTCACCACATGCAAACATAGTATTGCTAAATATAGTTTATTAAATTGCAAATATATTACCAGCAAGAAAATAAGTAGATTTGGATTTAATTTTACAGTAGGCTCTCAGTGGTTTCTAAAGAGAGGAGAAATGGCTGAAGATGTAATTATAATTCTGCTTCCTCATATATTGCGTGAAATTACTACCAAAAAAGCAGGAATGTCAGTGTACTGTGTGACAAAGAAAAAATCTTGTTCAGTGTGTGTAAAATTTGAAAAAGGATTACACTCTAAGTGCATTATTTGTATACATGCTCTAAACAAAGAGAAAATCATTGATTTGAAACCAAGTAATGTCACAGTTAACTGTCTTTTTTTAATTTATATGTAGGTACTGTTTTGTTTGTTTGTTTGTTTGTTTTTTTTTTTCCCCCCCGCTTGAAATGCTTAACTTATGATGAGATTAATTATATAATTACCAATTTATTTTTAATTTTCTGATGGCTGTAAGTGACTAATTACTTTGGTGTAGTTGTTTAAATTAAGAATAGCAAGATCCTTGGTATTGTGTTGAACTAGTGTGGGAAAACCATTGTCATAACTGAAACGCTTATTCCCAATGCAAAATATACTCATACTTTCAACTTTGGTGAGTTATATGTTGCATATTTTAATTAAACATAACATAGCTTTATACATATGTTTGTACTTGTTTGCAACTGAATATAATTTTATAGTGCTAAATGTTTTTCCTGTTTTTGATAGAACTGTCTGATATTTCATATCAGATTACAATATAACAATTATTATTCCTTGTTGCTGTGATTGAATATGCACTGGATATTAATTTTCTTCTAAACAGTAGATTATTGAACATAAATTAATATGACAAAATCCAGTTTTTAAACAATCATTCTAGCTTTAAAATTACATTACTTATGATTTGTTTTCTAACAGCTAGTATTTCAAGATGAAGAAGCCTGGAATTTTTCATCCCTACTACCATATTTAAACTTAGCATTTAAAAGCCGGGCAATCACCATCGATCCGATCAACACTTGGCAGCAAGATGGTTAATTGACAAGCTTTTACTTGCAGTCACAAGTTGCAGCATTAACAATATGTAACCATGCCGTAATGATTTGAGTTTCAGTTCTTATTATTAATGTTTCATAAATGCTACAAAACTTACTATTCTGTTTTTACCTATTTGAAAAATTAACAATTATCTGCATGTTCTTAAATTAGAAAGTGATTAAGAATAATATCAATATAGGAATACATATTAAAGCATATTTTTATTTCAGTTGGAAGGATTAAAAACCATGGCAAGATGGCTTTTAGGTTTGAAGTGTGACGAGCTTTCTGCACAGAAAACATTCCGAATGCTGAATGCTTTTATAGTAAATCGAGGTGATCTGCTCCAGCAAGGAAAACTCAGGTATGTTGCATGCATAAAATTATTGATTGCTCTTATTTGTGAAGTCTCAAAATATACTTTTATTGAATGATTAAAGTATTATATTAGCTTTGAGACCAAAATGTTAGTAGTTTTTGTAATCGTAATTTCAGTTTAGAGAATCTTTAATTGAATTACTGTGCTTCCTTAAGCATAATATAACTATCAATTATAGCAAAAAATATTTGTGTACCCAAGTTGTAGGTAAGCCGTCATTAAATGCTTTAAAATTTAGCCTTAAAACAATCCTAAGTAATCAGAGTTTGCTGCTTAAACTAAAGCTGAACCCTTCTTATATGTTTTTCTACATTGCAGCAGAAAAATTGTAACTGGAGATCAATGTAAATTAGGGAAGCAATTATTATAGCCATGTATAATTCTGATGTAGATATACATAAAAGGCCTTTAGGATACTCCAAAAACTATTCTGCTGTATGCATCTAAAGACAGTTTAATCTTTTTATTAAAATTATGACCAAAGCCTATCATTTGGTGTGGTTGGAGTGTAATGTGGTGTAGCAAAATTTAGACTTATTGCCCATACTTTTTCTAGGATCTTCAGGGCAGTCCTGTTCTGTTAACCTAAAATAATACCTTCAAATGATTAACATCTTTCTGGCACCTGAATTAAGGGCAGGACATCTTAACACCACATGGTTTCAATAAGATGGGTCTACTGCTCACACAGTTAATATCAACATGATCAGATTATGGCAACTGTTTCCAGGCCTACCAATTTCTCATTTTTATGGCCACCCAGATTTTTTTCTTTGGAAATATCTCAACCTTTTCCATCACAAGGATATAGTTGCAGAATTAAAGGCCTCAATTCGTCTAGAAATTTCAGATATTTTGCACATGCTGACATATGATAGGTAGCTTCCTGAGTCAGCTGTATACATGTGAAAAAAATGAAGAGGGTCCAGCAATAAAACATGTTTAGGAATGCAGAGCAAAATTTTTACTACAATCTGTCAAAAAGTTGAAAATTTCTTTTTATAGCACTTGGTTATTGGAACCTTCAGGCATCCATAGAGAATCACAATCTAGCTGCCTCCTACCCACCCTCCCCCTAGCTTTGGGCTCTATGGTCATTTACAGATTGTACAGTACACCTGCTTCCTAGAATACTATTTTATAAAAGTGTTTTGCTCAAAACTGCATTCAAAATGTTCCACACTCTCAATTTTTGTTCAAATACAACACAAATTTCCCTGAATGTGCAGAAGTATCTGTAATAATATTACAGGTCACAAAATTATCCCAACACCAATGGTAGTTTTTCAAAAAAGTTACAGATTATAATTTCTAATTTTTAAAAAAGTATCATACTTCAATAATCAAAGTTATTTTGTCAACATATACATTTTGAGAAGACAGTGGAATAATTTGATTATTC
This sequence comes from Hymenopus coronatus, assembly GCA_030762935.1. Lineage (NCBI taxonomy): Eukaryota > Metazoa > Arthropoda > Insecta > Mantodea > Hymenopodidae > Hymenopus > Hymenopus coronatus. The sequence goes on along the minus strand of CM060889.1, from coordinate 41,636,552 downwards.
ATTATATTTGCATGCTTTATGAAATAATTTATATTTGCAACGTATCTATCCAATTTGAATTTGATATTCATATAAGTATAACAGCAATGAAATCACAATACAATTTTCAGAAAAAGGTATACAAAAATGTAGAAATCTAATATTTCACTCCCAGTGTTCCTTAAGTAACATATTTGAGATTTTGGATTTTTGCATGTAAAACATATTATTTGGTATGGAGATTTAGTTGTATTAAGTACTTCAAATAAAACATATATTTACTTACTTACTGATATTTAAATCAAAATCATTAAAGCCATTTTTGAGAAAAGCAACATTTGGGGGTGGGGGGAATCCATGCAAAGGGTAGTTTGGGTTTGCTGCATTATTTTGAAAATCATCTTGTCCCATCCTTAGAAGATGCTGAACTTCAGTAACAAGTATGGTGTCATTTGGAATAGAATTCCAAGGATCTTTTAACGTATAGTTCTAATAAAATCCCTATAACCTATATCCTTTAAAATTTTGTTCTGCTTACAATACTTCCTCTAACTATTGCAGATAGGTGGTAGAGAAAATAAAAAAGCTGATATAGAAATCAAGATGTAGAATCCAAGATCTTAAAAGTGGGATCTGTTATAATAAAAAGTGGCATTTAGCCTCTCTTTCTCCTAAAAATGGTGTAAGGTATTGTTATTCCATATTCTGTACCTTTTATTTTGCTCATTTATGTGTTGTAGCAAAGCTGAGATGGCGTGGTTACGACTTGGAGCAGGCTGCTCAATGCTAAAAATCTGTGAACAGAAAGGAGTTGGAGACCAATTCAATGCAGAACAGTTCTATAACCTGTCACTTCTGATGACTGTAAGACTTTAATTTCTGTTTAATGTTATTGTGTGAGAAAGTAATTTGGAAGTGAAAGCTAATACCATAGTTGCCAACTTTTACAGTCCATGAAATATACAGGAGCAAAGGCTTTTTAAAACTTGATTGCAACTTAAGCACTTTTATGGGTTTATGGGCAAATATAAGTTTTGCTGCTTTTCATCATGGACATGAAAAAACATTACTTTTTATTGCACTATAATGCAATTTTTATGATAGTAATGTAAGATAACTTACCAACTTATGATTACAGACCAAATGTACTGCCGCTATATCTCTGGTCCTGACATTTTGTGAGGGTAAAGAAAGAAATAGATATACTCAGATGTCTATTTCTACATTAAAGGAAGTTATTCTAATTTGTTTCAACAAATGCATTAGCACTCTAATTTGATTTCCTGTAATGTTTTAATATAGTTACTATTGTGTCTTAGAGCTTTGCTACATGCAAATTGCAACATGAAAGAAAAGAAATGAAAATCGGCAAGCTTTGCAATGCTGTGTGGGTACACAGCAAAGGGTGGAATTTGTGTACTTGGACCAATTATATGTTTCCTCTCTATGTGCTTCACTGCACTTTTGACTATTGTCAATTCTTTTGTAAGCAGAGCACATGCCATCAATAGTTGTTTGCTTTAGTCCATCCAGGTAATGTTGGATTTTTGTGCATGTGCCATTTTCTGTATTATTCTTGTTATGGTTATTCATATAGTTATTTTTATAGTTAATGTTACAACTTTCATTGCATTTTATAAAGAGCCAGCACAGCAGTGTTAAAAGCTGGCAATACTGCCTCTCTGTCATGCAAAGTGTAAACTGTGGGAGATACAGTGGCAGTACTATAATACAGGATCCTCGGTATAAAACCTGAATGTTGTATGGGTTATGCATCTGGGTAATACAACATGCTATAGCTTGCCATGTCAGCATTCTGTGTTTGCTTCTTAAATCTGTATTCCTGTAAACCTATACTTAACTCCTACCTCAATGCAAATTCCGCACCTAAACAAACAGTGAGATCAACACCTTTAAAAATATATATCAATTTAAGAGAGACAATTTAGCTCAGATTTCAGTTCGTTAAGTGTCTCCAATGCAGGAGTGATTTTCATGACATTCATTTGTTTATTTATTTATTTAATTTTTTTTTCAGTTAACACAGTACATCCTCGCATGTGTCTTGTTTTTCACTAAACCAGTAATCTCAAATTTATGCATAAGATTGTGAATTGAAATTCTATGATGTAACTGTGCAGGAAAATTCAGGAGGAATTGTTCATAAACTCATGAGCTGATTTGTATTTAAAATAACATGTTCTAAGATAATTTCTTTCCCATCTTTGTTAATGAAAGTGCTAATAAGTACTGATGTTAATAACTACATAGTAACTGAAGGGTAGAAAGCCTATTGCGAGTTCAGAGAGTGGGGAAGCCAACCAGCAATTGGCTCTGTCACACAACACTGTTTATTCTGAAGACCCAGTAATATACAGCGCATGATTGGCCAAAGCTTATCTGTGTATGTATTCTAATGATTGTCTCCTTCGCTGGCAGCAAAAAATACAATGACTTCTAATGATAACCATTAATAATCAATGAGCACTGATTGGACATAAACCTTTAGTAATGGATAGTGACTGGAAAATTTTGTTTTATTTTTATGGTTTGCAGTGTTATTTTTTATGGTTTTCGGTGTTAATTTTCTGTGAGTTTTATTATAAAGTTTATTTTAGAGACACTTTGTGACGCATCATTTTAAAAGTTTGGTTATAAGTGAAAATTATATAAGTGATTTTAAATACAAACACTTTATATATCAAGTCATGAAAGCAAGAATGTTAGTTTTACATAAGTATACAAATTATCAAGCATTATGATGTGGTTTACTTGTATATTAATTGTACTTCTATCAGTCACTATGCAATGCATTCTTCACAACATATTGACCAAGGATCATTGAGTCACACTTCAAATTATGTAATGGTGATGAGTTCCAAATTTTTTTTTGCTTAGATTGTGTCTTCAGTCAGTCAGAATCTTACTGTACTGTGAAAATAGTCATTCACTATCCACGTTGGAACACTGAATCCATACTGATTATAGAGCTGCAGCTGAAAATTCAGGGTTATCTAATTTCATTGTGTGTGTGCATTTCACGTCAACCTGCTCGATTGAAAGTTGTGACTGCACTGAGTGATTGCACTCTAAAAGCAGCATTTTATTTATTTATTTATATGCTAAGCTTTATACAGGTGAATATGACCGGTGTTCAACCCTGGCTCTTTACCGGTCATACTCATATTTTACAATAGTTTATTACACCATTTTGTCTATTTACTGATACCCATTTATTTTTCACTTTGTATAAGAATTGTTCAATCTTCTTACTATCTTTTTGAAACGTTCCAACTACTGCTACATTTCTATCTATTTTAAACCATTTCTTATTAATATACTCTTTTCTCCAAATTTCAGTCCCTTTACATTTAAATAAAATGTGTTCCATATCTTCATTTCCGCCACATATAGGACATTGGTTTTGTGGAATACCTTTCCTTAAACCTTTTAATCTCCATACTCCTGCTTTCAGCCATGCAATACCTTCTCGCTCCTCTTTATTTGTCACATCTATGTACTTTTCCCTTACCTATGAGACTTTCATTGGTATATAGAAAACTAAAGATCTCTTTTCAGTTATCTCACTAAATATTTTTTGTATTTCTATATCCTCAAATCTTTTCTTTGCCAACTTCCAGAAGTTATTCACATTATTTTCTCTTCTCCACATTTCCCCTAACCCACTACTTTCCAGGTTATTTCTGAGACAGTCTACCCATCCCTTGTTCTTTAAACTCTCTTGATATACTAAACACTGCTTTAACAGAATCCTTTCTTCCAATTTCAATATTCTACGCCAAAATTTCAATGCCCTTTCTATAATCTTTCCCGTGCTTGCCACTCTACCCAGCTCTATTTGTGCTACCTGCCTAACGGTTGCATTAGGTAACCCAAGTATTTCTTTGCAAAATTTCCTATGCACCTCATCTGTGACTTCCCATCCTCCTCCTAATCCCCATACTTCTATCCCATATAGCATTTTTGCCTCAACCACCATATTGTACACTTTTTCTAACCATCTAATATTTATATTAGGTGCTTTGTATTTGCAACTTCTAATAGCTGATAAAGCTCCTTTTCCTTTTGCCAATGCAGCTTTCTTTTAAAAGCAGCATTTACAAGACCTTCAGTTACAGCATTTACTATAATGTTCTTAGGATTAAAAGATTTGTTCAGCATTGTGAACACAAGCTTTAAGGGATCAGAACTCAAAAGTTCTGAGAGTTTGTTAAAGATGAAGCCTACTCGCATAAGAGCTTGAAGAAGCTGGTTGCCAACCAATGCTTTCTAAAAGCTGGCTGATCAATTAGAAATCATGCTCCAAGTTGTTTCACCTTGTGTATAAATAATGGGCAACAGGAAACCTGGATCCCTTAAGATTTTGTACAAGTGCTGTAGATCACCAACCACATGAAGTGTGGTCTTTTCTTGTTGGGTAACACTTTCTTGTGCATAGTATGTGACTGCCTGCACATTGATTTTGTTCTGTCTCCAAAGTAAAACCAAATTTTCCTCGGCACATCAGTTACAAAAACTTAAGAATTGGGATCCTTTAAAATTGCCCATAATGAGCACAATCCTTAAAATACTCTTCGAAAAAGTTGGTTGGCTGTTGTTACTTTGGTTGATCCGGTTGATTGCCTGTCGACAGATTGTGAATTAACTTGTCCTCCCTTATCTATGTAAGGCTAAACATACTTCCAGGATTACCTAGAAGGTTCTGTCACATTCTAAAAGTATCTGGAAAGTTCCCAAAGGTTCTTTGGAAGAGTGAGGATTTTGCTACATTCTGGAATTGTTTTTGTTAGCTTATTTAATAACTTAATCTGGTTGATCATATTTGACAACATTCTGGAATTATTGGAATCCTGTAATAAGATAGTCCAAAAGGACAAGCTATTTCTGTCATTCTAAATTTTTTTTATCATTAATTTTCTCCTTTAGGACATTTGTCCAAAAATGAACCATTTTGTTTAAAACATATTAATAATTTCAGAAACTAAACTAAATGTTCCCCATACCAGGATAAGTAGTACCCTTAGGCATACATCTTAGTACTTTCAGAATTATTGAAAAAATAATTTTAAATATTATTATGTTGTTTTTAATTACTGTACAGAATTGGTTTTGAGGCTATTATTTGTTTATACTTTGTAGCTACAAAAATTCTTCATATAAGAAGCATTCAGTATATGTATTCATTGAAGTAATTGTAGTTATAAAAATATGACATTAAAAATAACTGATGTGCAGTCAACATTGGATGGACATGTCTCAAGTAAAAACATAAAAACAAAATAAAGTTTTTAACTGTATACATGTGCAGGCTCTCCAGTTTCCAGAGTTATTGTATCAGCACATAGCTTGCTGAAATGACAGTATTTTCAAATTTACTTGCTGACATTATGATGGCGAATCAGTGTCTGATTCCACAGCAAAATGATAAATGCTTTTACCATATTCTGTCGCAGCTTCATGTGTTATAGTTTTAAGAAAATCAGAGATATTCTCATTTTGATTTTCCCTGTCTGCATTAGGCCCTTTGTTATATTAGCGTGGGGTATAATTTCTATTGTAATAATGCAGCTTTGAACAGTGACAAAATAAATTTGGCAAAATAAAGAACTATTTTTGAAAGTATTGGTTTAATTTGTAGTTAATTTTAGCTATTATAAAATACAATTTTTTTAATTTTATATATATATTTTTTTTTACTTGTTTTAGGATGAAGTTCCACAAGTTCGAGAAACTTTTTCTATTAAGTTACATAAAGGTTTGAGTAAAGGAATACCAAATAATAGATGTCTGCCACTGGACTTTATGGGGTATTATGCATTGTCAGGACAGGAACAGGATAAGAAGCTTAGGTCCCAGATCCGACAGCATATGATATCAGATATCACCAAGAGAAGAGATTATATAAAAACATTACCCATGTGGACCACTGGAGGTAATTGCTATAATGCTGATGTTTTCTTCAATAGTTAGAGTCTCTTGAATATGTTTAAGCCTTCTGTAGCTCTCCGTGGTGTAATGGTTACCATGCCAGAGGAAGGTGGATTTTTTCAGGTGTAAAAATCCTTAGCATGGCTTCCTTTGGAACAGAAGTAAAGCTGTTGGTCCTGTGTCGTTAGATATTATGTAAAAGAACCCAAGCCTGACAAAGAGGCCTCTGAGCAAAATTATGCTGTCTTTCATGCCCAATATAGAATGGGATGCTGAAAACCACTGTAGTTAAAGAGCGTCCTTAAATAAAATTCCATTTCCATTTTTAAGCCTTCTGAGTTCAAGTAACTTTGTATGGCATAGTTGTAAACCACTGCTTACTAGAGTGATCAAGCTGGTATACGCATATTTTTGATTGGGTCCCTGAATATTTCCACCTACTACCATTAGGATTGCACGATCATATCACAATTATGCTCACAGCTGTTGTTGTATATTCTGTAATTGTCAAAACAAGTAATTAATTGCAAAATGTAGCTACATCATGAAATTTCTTTTTACTATAATGTGTATAATGGATACAACATTAACATGTTTGGAACTTAAGATAGTTTGTATATAAATAATGAATAATATCTATAATGTGAAAGTTATGAAGAAATTGGGCTATATTGGAATCATTTTAGCATTACAGGGTGTATATAAATGAATATCGGGGTTTTAACTCTTTATAATATTTATTACATTCAACTTACAGTTATGAATGATATGTCAAATGAAAAAGCAACTCAAACAGTTTAACCAAGAAGCTTATAAATGTTCAATGTGACTACCCTTTGTCACACGGCACACATCAAGTCTATAGCCGAGTTCTTCCCAAACGTTGATAAGCGTGTATTCAGTAATTATAGCAACAGCTGCTTCAATCCGTTTCTTAATTCAGGGAGGTCAGCTGGTAGCGGAGGCATGTACACACGATCCTTGATGAAGCCCCAAAGGTAAAAATCGCATGGCGTTAGGTCAGGAGAATGTGGAGGCCATGCATAGAACTGAAGACAACACAATCCATAAAATCGTCATGAAACAACATGCCGTTTGCGAATTTGACATGTAATCCATGGTCTGTCGGCTTTAGAGCCTGTAATAACTGTAAATGGTAAGGACGTAGCTGTAATCGTTTTCTTACAACTTTCCAAACAGTCAACACAGGAACTTGTAATTCATGACTAGCCTTCCGGACTGACTTCTTTGGGCTACGAGCGAACGACTCTCACTCGCTCAACAGTCTCTTCACTTACTCCTGGTTGTCCCATGCTCTTCCCTTTACAAAGGCAACCGCTATCTTCAAACTGATTATACCATCTACGAATGTTTTTATCACTAGGAGGATCACAACCAAACTTACTACGGAACGCACTTTGCACAGTAACTACAGATTCGGTCTTTGCAAACTGCAAAACACAAAATGCTTTCTGTTTACTAGTTGCCATCTTTGCTACTACCGCTGTCTAGCAGATTGCGGCAGAAACATTGCACGCACATGCGCACTTGTGCCTACAAACAAAACTGTTTAAGTTACTTTTTCATTTGACATATCATTTATAACTGTAAGTTGAATGTAATAAATATTATAAAGAGTTAAAACCCCGATATTCATTTATACACCCTGTATTAATATAGGAGAAAATTCCAAAATTAGTGATATGTTGGTGGTTGGTTGAGCAGTTGGCAGTGAAGCCATTCACTCTCTTGAATTCCAGTATTTTGATGTTTTTATTGAACTTTTTTGTAACCGTTAAAAATTGGGCACCATAAATGGCAGTTACATCACCAAAGTAAAGAAAGGTATGGACAGGAAAGAAAATGAAATGATCCCCTAGGCCTTGAATACTCTAATATCATCAGTCAAAGAAAACAAGAGTTGAGTCAAGCAAGACTGGATAGGAAAGGTAAAAGAGGAGGAGATCTAATATATGGAAAGGAAGAAATACCAGTCCAGCTCAATAACTCACCAAGCTGACCTGTGCTTATTGGTGAGCAGCCCTTCCCTTTAGTTCATCACATAATTTTAAGTCGGTTCCTTTAAGTCTTCAAATTATAGAAGCAATTTAAGGGTCTCTTTCTATCATGACAAAATTTATATCTGATTACTAACAGCTGCACCGCGTGAAGGTGATGAATCAGGCTTTTTGTCCAGGTTATTCCTTTAAGCAATTAGTGATATGCAATGTACCCAGTATTATATAACATTTAGATGTCAACACTTTGCTCACAACTTCTAATACAATATACAGCAATAAAGATGTGCATTATTGAAAGCCATATAATGAACTATTAATCCTTTTTTGATTGGAAGAAATACAAGACCTGTTATTGTTAGTCCAGAAGGTACTATGCGCCATTTCTGTTTTAGGTCATTGACTTCTGGAAATAAATGAAATAATAAGCCATATCCTTTCTGCTGCTTTGAGTTGCAGTAAGTTCATAGCAAAAAGAAACAACAATTTTTATATAATTATTGAATCTAAGATGCAAATATTCCACATTTAACTTTAAGAGACACACACATTCGCACTAGAGATATGACTAATAATTATTTTTGCATAAAGGTGGTTACAGTATGGTTATAACTAGGGCCCAGATTTTGATGAAATATAATTTTGTTCTGAGATGTCGGAGACAATGCTTATTGACAATTAAGTTCATTCTGCAAGAAAGACGTAAAATATATACTGTTTTTATAGGTCATCAAAATGTATTCCCATATTTTCCAGGTTAGTCATTTTTTAACAATTAAATGTAGTTTTAGGTCATTTCCTTGTCTTTATTGATCTCTATAGAATATTTTTTATCTAATTGCCATTTTAAGTCATTTTTTGTTAATTAATGAGAAGTAGTCATGTAATGCAATACACAAGTAATCAAATTATTTACGGCGGTTTTGGTCATCCTTGGAGTATAGATGACATCAGGGATTTACACATTCTGAGGGGCACATAATGCCCAAGTGATTGCATCATTCACAAGGAAACTTGTCACCAGCAGTCACAGTTGGAAAAGCATTTCTTCGGGTCAGAGTGCAGTGTATATTACCAGAATACTGAAACAAAAATTATCAATTGCAAACCATTTAAGACAATGTGTGTCAGAATTCAGTGAAAACATGTTCTCATCCGATGGTTATGTACATGTCTTATCTTGTAAATTATGCAAAATTAAAGTTTACCATGCAATAACATATGATTCAGGTGAGAGAAACTGCTTCCACGTCAAATAGCAAGTCATCTTCATTTTATAAGGAATTATGTGAAGTGTTTATGAGGCGAATATTCTACTAGGAGAACTAGGTTATAATAAATTATGTGATTTCTTGGAATGCCACACTGGTCACATGATTCCAGATAAATCCATATTGCGTAAGGCACTTGATAAAGTTTTATAATGACACGTTAAACGAAGTACATAAAGGTGTGAACAGGAAAAAGATTTTCGTATCGATTAATGAAACTACTGATGTGCAGGATTGATGTGTAGCTAATGCAATGAAATAGATAGTCCCAAAAAAATGTTTCTTCTAACTTCAGAGATTTTGGAAGTGGTCGGTCACACTCGCATATGTAAACTTTTCGATAAAAGCATGTGTTCACTCTGTCATAATGATGTACAACATTTGAACGCACTCCTTTTTATAACAATCGCGGCACCTTACATCATAAAGTCAGGGAAATCTATCAAGTCATTTTACAGTAATATGGCGCATGTTACTTTTCTCGCTCAGACTTTACATTGAGTTGCAGAGGAGACAATAAGACAGACTAATTTCCGTAGTAAAGAAAGTTTTTGTGAAAGCTCCATCCCGAATTAAATATTTCAAAGACAAAGCCCTTAATGTAACTCTGCCCCTGCAATTCATTTTAACACGGTGGTATACATGGTTGATGGCATGCATATATTATTGTGGCAATTTTCAGATAGTGAGTGAACTGGTGAATAGCTTTGATAAGGGAGATGCTAGCAATTAGGAATGCACAGGACCTGCAAGATAAATTGGCGTGCTTTAATCAAATTTTTCATTTTTGCCAAAAAAAAATTTGCCAGCTTAGAAGAAAGTGGTATGTTGTTGGACAAGGCAGTTAGTTAGGAAAGCTGAAGACTGCATAAAAAATGTAAAAGATGAATTTGGGAAAATTAATAGGCAAAAAATGAAAAATGTATTAGATAAAAATAAAGGATATAAGGCAATATGCAATATAGCCAGTATTTTATCAGAAGCAAACTTCAGGGTTGACATTTTGGAAGAGGATTTATTGTGTTCTTCAAATATGGTCCCATTACATCTGTAGATGTAGAAAAGAAGTTTCTTCCATTATAAAACAGTGCTAGCTGACAATCGCAAATCTATGACTTTTGAAAACTAATTAATAAGAGGCTACCACACTAAGAAAAGTTATAGTTTTAACAATATAATTAATCACAAAACATCATTAGACCTAATATTAATTTTATATAATGTTAATTTAGAATTTTCATTAGGTCATTTTAAGAGAATTTTTGGGACATTTTATATGTCATTTTTTGCCATTTTTAAGGTCATCAAGTTCCAGCCCTAGTTATAATGTTCGCAGTTACATTGCAATAATGGTTGCACATATGCATACATCAAAAATTGTATTCCTTTGTGTTTCCTTCTCCTTAATGGCTTAAGATATTCCCACCTTCTCTTAGTCTGTGCAGATTGGAACAATTGCTAAAAATCATGCAAGTCGAGGCTGAAAAATGCAGTTGTATAATATTAGTAAAGAATATCTAGCTTACAATTATGATCCATTTGGTAATGGGACAGTCCTTTCATCTTCAAGGCTTGATTCCAGAAATGCAATCAGATTATCATATATCTGTCGGTTTTTCATTGTTAAATGTGTAAGTATCCATGATAAAAATTCCAAAGGAGCATAGGCATACAGTTTCATACATGCTTTGAAATTCAAAAGTTGGAGAAATTTCACATGTATAAAAGCAATCTTCATGTTGCAACTCTGGATTTTGATTACCACTGTTTAAACTATGGATTCTAATTTGACCTTAACCAGCATGAGCTTATTTTGTTACTAATCAGCATTAGTAGTTTGTTCATACTCATCATATATAAAAACTTTTTTATAAACCGATTTGAGCAACCATCTTTTTTTTTTTTTTTTTTTTTTTTTTTTTTTTTTTTTTTTAAATGATTTTTTGATCGATCAGCGCATGTGCGCTCTACAGATCATTGATTTTAGACATTATTTACATGCATGATACTGAATAACATTGAAATGAGGTAAGCCCCATTGGGCCCCTCATAAGTAGGTACATTTTTTTGTTTTTATTTTACAGAAAGTCTTGCTGTGAGAGCTGGTCCAGTGGTAGGCGACTCTTGATGCGAGTTGGATAGCTAGATTTTCTGCCAAGAGAATAGTGAATGGCTCCTGAGACGTCTTTTAGCTTGCTGTAAAACTGTTCGGCTTATGAAGAAATTGACTGTTGAATGATGCTGATTCCAGTTTCTCTATGTAGTTGACTATTTCTGACAAACCATGGTGCATTCGTTGAGATTCGCAATATTTTGTTTTGAAATGTCTGGATACGTTTGATTTCAGGACTAGTTCCTCCCCAAACTGGACAAGTGTATAGTAGCAGTGGTCTTAATAGAGTCGTGTAAAGTAGTGTGCAGTTTTTTAGTTTGAGTGAAGATCTTTTGTTGAGGAGGGGGTAGAGTTTTGCCAGTCTTGCTCGGGCTAGTTTAAGTTTGTTGCTTATATGTGGTTTCCATGTGAGTCGTCGATCCAGGAGTACACCGAGATATTTCACTGTTTCTGTATTAGTTTTCCAGGGTATCTGTTTCGCTGGGAGCGTTACTGGTGGTGGATAGTTTTGTCTGCATAGTGTAAAGACCATTGCTTCACATTTTTGCTGGTTGAGCGAAATACGCCAGTTGTCTAGCCAAGGTATAATTAAGTGTAAGGCCTCTTGAAGGTGATTTCTGGTGGTGTGGATATTGCGATGTGTTGAGAAGATTGCAGTATCGTCCGCATACATAGCGATTTGAGCTGTAGGCGTTGCAGGCATATCAGAGGTGTACAGGTTGAACAGAACTGGTCCCAGGATAGATCCTTGAGGAACTCCGGCTGTTATAGGTTTTGTAGAAGAGTGACAACTACCTATGCGGACTGAGAATGTTCGTTGTGACAGAAAGGAGGAAATTATTTTATAGAGGTAGTCTGGAATGCCGTTGATGAACAGTTTGTATAGAAGACCCTGATGCCAAACCCTGTCGAATGCCTGAGTGAAGTCAAGGAAAGCTGCAGTTGTGTGTTCTTTCTTCTCGAAGCCTTGTGCCACTTGCTCTGTAATCCGGAGAATTTGATGGGTGGTTGAATGTTTACGACGAAAACCGAATTGAAAGGAAGGTAATACTGATGCTTCATTGAGAAACTTTGTTAAACGCTTCAGTATAATCTTTTCATACACTTTGGACAGAGTTGGTAGCAGACTTATAGGACGATAATTGTTTGGGTCTGAGGAGCTTTTCCCAGGTTTATGAATAACAATAATTATAGCGTGTTTCCAGATTCTGGGGAAGTAGCCCATACGTATCAAACTATTGAAGAGTGAGGCTAGAATAGCAAGTGCTTTGCGAGTCAGATGTTTTAATACAAAATTTGGAATTAGGTCATGACCAGGCGATTTTCTTGCTGGTAGTTGCTGGATTATGAACAATATTTCTTTTGGCAAAGTGAAGTCAATGGGAAGTGGAGCAGTGGTGTAAGAACCAGGAAAACGCTCAATTTCGTGGTTGAATTCTTCGTTTATCACTGGGTTTGGGCTGAAGATACATTGTAGAGTATTTGCGAATAGTTCCGACTTCTCAAAGTCGGTTATGTAGTGTTTTCCATCTTGTATTAAGTGTGGAATAAGCATCGGTTCTTATAATATTCTTTTGGTTTCTTTCCACAAGGATGAATCTTCTGGTGAAATGCTGGAGAGGTGCCGTTGGTAAGTCGAGCACCGGTACTCATCCATTTGTTTTTTTACCTTTCTTGTGAGTTGGTTCAAGCGATGAAGTTGCCAGGTTTCTCTGTACTTCTGCCAAAGCCGGCGCATTTTGTGTTTTTCTTTCAAGAGAGATCTGATGTTAGAGGGCAAAGTTTCGTGATAGGGTTTTCTTTGTTGCTGAGGTCTAGCTGGAGCTGTGGATTTGTCTATGGCTGAAGTTATGACTTTTGTGAACTCAAGAATTGCTGCTTCTGCATCACTGGGACTTTTCAGGTTGCACGCAGGTTTTAGCTCGTTATCAATTACATGTTGGAAGGTTTCCCAATATATGAAACCTCTGCTGAGTCTCCTAGTGGACTGTGGACGTAAAATCAGATTGTTGTCAAATGATATCAAGACTGGGGAGTGGTCGGAGTCCATTTCAGGTAGAACAGCCATGTTGGGAAAGCCTAATACATTTTTGTAAAGTACTATGTCTAGTATGTGAGGTGCTACATTTTGCCGAAAGAAAGTAGGACCAGGTGGGGCTAAGATGTTAACTGCGTTGCGCTCAGCTGCTGTTAATAGTCGTCTTCCGTTTGGAGTTGTCACACGGCATCCCCATGTCTTATGCTTACTATTTAGATCTCCCACGAGAAGGGTTGGCACTGTGTCAGAGAATATAGTAGTAATATCCTGGTCATTGAGGCAGAGTCCTGGTGGCTTGTATGCTGAGATTATTGTTGTTTTAGTGGAGTTTTGCATGGATATTTGAACTGCGCAAGCTTCGAGGCTAGTTAGTTGGGGTAGTAGGACCGAGTAGTGGTGTATTTCCTTTCGAATGAAGATGGCCACTCCACCCGAGGCGACGAGAGCTTTGCGATCGGACCTATACGCTGCATAACCAGGTACTGAAAAGTTTTCCTGTGGTGCTAGATGAGTCTCAGTGACACAAGCTACTGCGACGTTGTGTCTTGAGATGAATTCCAGAAAGACTTCCCGCTTGGCTTTGATTCCGTTAGCGTTCCAGTTTAGTATAGTTAGTTGAGAGAATGTATATGCTTGATTTTTAGTGGCCATTAGCAAACAAACTTGCAAAAAGCTGTAATAAAAAGGATTTGATTTTTGGTAGATATGGTGCTAGAAAATTAATAGCTAGCTGAATAAGGTTTCCAGTGTCATCGGAGGAAGAAGCAGAAGAAGAATTTTGTGCAAATGCTTGCTGAGTGGAATGTCGGTAACTTTTATCTTCTGGAGGAACTGAGCGTGGCCACTGAGGAGTTTCAGGAGCAGAACAAGAAGAAGTTGGTGTCAGCTTTGGAAAATTCTCCAGATTTAGCTTTGGTGGTGTAGGTGTTTTTACGGGTTCGGTTACAGTTGCATTGGATTTATTTTTTAATTCCAAGTAAATACGACAACCTCTAAAATTTGCCGGATGAGCTTCTCTGCAGTTCACGCAGGAAGGCTGAGTATCTTTGTGTTTTGGGCATTCAGAGAAATGATGGTTAGAGGGACACTTTACACATCGAGGTGCAAGTCGACAGAAGTTTTTAGTATGCCCATAGCGCTGGCATCGTGTGCATTGTGGGATGCTTGTGGGTTTCTTACGGTATTCAACTTTTATTAAAGCATGGTGAATGTGTTTGACTTCAAAGATCTTCTTTCCTTGTTCATTGTTTTCTAATTCAACAGCGCATAGCGGCATAGGTTGACGATCTTTGTAAAAGAGTTTTGTAACTTTTATCACTGGTAACTTCAGAGTGGTTAATTCTGTGGTTATGTCGTCGTTTGTAAGAGAGTAGGGAACATTTCTCAAGATAACTTCAAGTCTTTTGAAATTTGGATCACGGAAGGTGTGAAAAGGGAGCTTTGATTCTTCCAGGAATTTTGTAGGGCTCGGAAGTCATTGATTGAAGTTGTATTTATTTTAAGGACTTTATTTTGCTGTTGTGTTGAGTAGTCATCTTTTACAATAGTACCTATGTCGCGGATAATCTGCTGGTAGTTGTTCACTTCATGGAGAAAAATGGGTGGGATCTTGGTTTTAAAGGCTGTAGTAAAATTTACTTCAGCGACTGTGTCGTTAGCTTCCTCCATTGTTTCCAAAGGGGAAAATTTATTGTGTATGGAGGTTAAGTCCACAATATGTTTAGAGTTTACAGCTGAGGCTGAAGTTATATGCTTTTTGTTAGGAGTGAAAAACCCGTCACTTGACATGGAGGCATTACCTTGATTGAGATCTTCAAGCGGGCGTTTATGAACTAACTTGGGTGTTTGTAAGATTGAACGAGATGTAGTAGAAATTTCCACAGGATTAATAGAATGTGAATCTGAGAATGTTTGTTCTTGTTGATTAGATTGCATGGTGTTGGCAACCAGACAAAAGATGGTCTGCTTTGCAGACAAATGACGATCTGCTTCTTTAACAAAAGGCAATTCTGAAGAGAGCTAACCAAATGAAATTAAATATATAATAAATAATGCGTTATGTACAACGCATGGAATTCCTAACATTTACACTGCTTGTTAAAGGTTTGAGGAAAACTTCTATAAGCGAAATTACTTACAGGTTTAGCTGGTTATGAAATATTGCACTTTTTAATAACACAGAAATAACACTATTAAAAGCCGTGCTCACTGCCTCCTATCAAGGAATACATTGATCAGCAACCATCTTAATGCAATGAATGCAGTTTTGTTGTCTAAGTGAGAATGATATGTTTGTGACCATGACCTACATTTGCAGTGATAAGAAACACATTGTAATAACATATTTTTAACATGTTGCGATGATTACTCAAAGTTATAAACACCAGTGACTATTTCACGAGAGTAAGTCAACATTTTGAAAGACCATTATGCTAGCGAAGAGAGATATAAACACACAAACACACATTATTGACAAACATCATTACATCAGAAAAGATGTTCATATAGCTATATAACAAAGTTGGTAGCTAGTAGGCATTTTTTTTTTCTCGCCAGATGGTCAATTAGATCAACATGTCACTCACAGCCTCTTGTGGAGGATATTAATACCCCATAGCAAAATAAATACGTAGTTCCAGGTAAGTGATACCAATATACATATGTGAATGATAACTATTAAGGAGATAACTAGGAGATAATGTCTTTTTACTTTGGCAACCATTATTTAATAACTAATAACTTCTGTAACTGTTGTTGGATTACTAGTTACGTTTGTAACCATTCTGTTGTTATCTGCCTTCCCTAACCCACACACATACATGCATGTGCACACTTGTGTTCATTGGAAAACCCAAACAATAGATTTATTTTATTATATTGGTAATATTATTAACAACCCTCTAAAGGTTTATTTTTTATTGTTAGATTACTCAAATTATATGCAGTATAACCTGGGTAAGTATAGCAGGGGGGAAAAGGAAAAGTTGCTTGGGATGGGATGCTCCCTGTGTAATATTTGTTATTTATATAGTATTTTATAACAAAAAAGGGTGAAACCATTTATTTTTTTTTTTTTGTCTAATTTGAATCTATAATCAATAAGTCCATCTATGCAACATCATGAGAATGAAATATATTCACAATTGGAAATTGTTCTGAGTTTGAATTAGTAACACTAACATCATTAAAAGATAATTTTACCTGGGCATATCAGCATTTTCAATTGACACAGTATTTTTCTCAATGGTTTTTGAAGTGGTTGGCTTCATGATATGATTGGTGCTCTTGTTACTACTTCTAAAATATGCTGTGTGGTGGAAATCAAAATTCATTATAATAAGAGCTGTAGTTTTCCTGGCGGCATAAATCTTCGAAGTTCTCTCGGGCTTCCAGCCAAGTGTAGATATTGTGAGGCACCAACATTTTCGGAGCATACATTGTTCCCGATTTCAGGGTTACTGAATGAATTGAACTGATGTGGTCATCTTATATAGATATGTTCGTGGGTTCCATGCACGGGAACAATGTATGCTCCCGAAACGTTGGTGCCTTACCATATCTACACCTGGCTGGAAGCCCGAGAGAACTTCGAAAAAAATTCATTATGTTGTCTTGGTTCTTTATGATATGGATTTTCTCCCAAATATCTAATTCTGCTGTGTATCTTGCAGGTTTTATAAGTGTTATGTTTTATAAAACCTGCAAGATATGCAGTTGAATTAGATATTTGAGAGAAAATCTGCAACATAATGAATTTCAATTTGTCACTATACAGCACACTTTGGTAGTGCCTAATAAGAGCACCAATCACATCAGAGCCAATTGCAAAAACCACCAAAAAAAAATTCTGCATCAGTTAGAGAATGCTGAGCTGAGGTACACACACCTCAAAAAATGTCCAGATAAAATTACCTCTTAGTGATGTTCTATTAATTACACATCAGTTACTAACTTCTGTACATTAATTATATATGAACGATATTTTTTAAAAAGTTGTCTAGACTTCATTGTCGTCATACTTATCTGTTAGAAGTTTATGGCATAGTTGAGCATCTCTATTGGCAAAAATTGGCATTACACAGGACCCTGTTTTATTGCCAGCTTGTAATATCTATTAAGCAATGGTTCAAATTGTTTCACTCCGCATCATAGCATTGGAATTGGTTAGTAATCTCTGGTACAAAACCTATTATTGCAGCTGTGATAGGTCTACAATAAATCTGCGTAAAATTTTGAAAATTGTTTGTGTTACCCTTAATTTAATGAGTGTCATAATGTGATATTTTTGTTTTACTTTGTAGGCGCAACAGATAAAAGCATGGGTCAATTAGCTCATATTCTTCCTGACTACATGCTAGTTTTTGCAGTACCTGTGTTGGCTCATGACCCAGATTTCACATCACATGAAGATGTGGAACAACTTGTAAGAGTCCGACAATGTCTATGGTTTATTCTTGAACCACTTATGACAAAAAATGAGTTTTATTGCTTTGGTTTTTATAAAAGCCTTATAGAACGAATGAAAAACCACAGAGATGCCCTGAAAGCTGACGATGACACAATGAACTATGTAAGTAATAGGGTAATTATGTCTTATACTTCTTCTCTATAATGTATGCATCTTTTAAGATACTTCTTGATGTGAGATACGCAGTATGAATGGAGAACTCATTTTAGGCTAGTTAGTAGTGGCTTATTTTTATGTACTTCATATTAAATATTTTAGAAAGTAGTAAAATTTTAAGTCATATTTTAGAGGTTAGAAATGAATCCATATGCGATAAGTCCAAGCTTCCACACCCAGATTGTGGGTATGTTCTTCAGTGCTAACAAGTACATGATTGGTTGGAGGGTGGAGGAGGCACTCTGAACTAAAGAGGCATCCAGTAGTCAATCAAGGTGCAAAGAGAAATCCTCAAAAATTTCCTACCCTTTTCCTTCCCTATAATGAACTTTCTAGGCTTTCTTGTGCAGTTAGGTAAAGAAGTGTGATACCATCATAATGTGTTGTGAAGTCGAGCTGTGATGAATCCTTACTTTTATACATCATAGAGCTAGAAAGAGAAAAGAAGTTACAAGGCAAGTCCATAAAGGATGGATATCAGCAAAGAAAACAATACAAGTTTCCGCTGTCTCAGAGGAACATCTGTTTTCTGGTGGAGGTATGTCTGTTGACTTAATTAGGCTGTTGGAGGAGTTCTACAGAGAACAGAGCGCCACTACTTCACCTGATGGCAAGAGAACAAAATCTGGCTGAAATCTTATAAGAATTCATCTTGGAGATAGAGCAGTTGGTGCACCTGACTCTTGAAAGATATATTTATATTTCCAGGGAGGCAACTCGTGCAGTTATCATTTGGGAGATGAAACAGCAGCTTTTCCTGTCAGAATACCATAACATCGATATTACCCTGGTGGCTGCCCTCTGCATTAAAGTGATGAAGATGACAGCTGGAAGATTCACCCCAGCAACAAATGACAAAACTACTACCAGAAACAACAGCTTAACCATCATAAAAGAGGATAAAAAAACCTTTTGGAGTTGCAGAAATTACAAACACCTAAGGTTAGCCTATGAGCGAACAGGAAAATCCCTAAGGGCTAGTGTGAAGAAGACAATGAAGACTTCGCCACCTTCCCTTCATAACCTCTTGTAATGCAGATGCTGTTTCCTTTCTCCATTGCCAGAAAAACGGTAACCACTGTGCAAGTTTGGAGTTTGCTGGAACCTTACACCCACAGTATGTCGTAGTGCAATGTACAGCTAGTCGGGATGAAGTGACCTTGGAGGGAGCAGTGGAGGATCCAGAAATGTGGGTTCATCCTGACATAAAGAATCTTGCAAATGTTGTCCCCAGAGCCCTGACCTAGTGGACAAGTGAAATTCCTTAGTAGTCAGGAACAGTGTATTGAAGAGAGTGTGGAAGTCTTCCAATAGAAAAACCAAAGTCGAACAGTTAGTGCTGTGACATAAGTCCTCAAGGAGAATACCTTGGTGTAAATAAAACCTTTCAAACGGCAAATCACCAATTACTCTGCAAAGCAATATGGAGAGCTGTTGTGAGCAATCCCACATCTGCATGGCAAGGAATTTGGACTCTAAAACATTCGATCCAAATACAGCAATACAATTTAGGAGCGCCCTTTGAACAATTTGCCATTGATTGATGTGACCTTTCCTCAAGACATGTGGGAAATCACTGTCTTTTACTGGCTGAGGATTATTTCAACAAGAGGCCAAATTCCACTCAAGAGGCTTTAACTGTGGCAGATGCACTACTTGTACTGATTCAGGAGCTCCAGTGATTAAGGGACCAATTTTAAATCCAACCTTATGTGACAGCTGCTCTAGTATCTTGGAGTTATGTAAGTCCTATGCCATTCCTCTTCATCCACAATTGGACAAGAGTTGGAGTGCCATAATGGTATCCAGCCATCAAGAAGATTGGGATTAATGAGTATCATTGTTCTTCTTAGCCTAAAAAACCATAGGTACTGACTATGGCTGCCTTGTGACCTGTTATTTGCCACAACTCTTTACACTGATTAGCCAACAGAGGACACAAGCCTTATAGAGAGGCCTTTGAGCAAAATTAAGCAGTCTTTCACGCCCAGTATAGAATTGGATACTGAGAACAACACTACACAAAAGCAGGGCATGCTGCATGGAATTATTGTAAAACATTTACTTTCTGATTCTGAACATACGAAGGTTCAATAACCTGTGTTTCAAAATAAACAGGCAAGTTGGTGTTACCATCGTGTACTGTTCTTTACTACACATTACAATACAAATTGTGGTACTGAGTCATAGCATAGTTTGGATTTTGCTGGCATTTCAGTTAGTTATTCAACATATTTTTGTTAAAATGGACAAAGTACAGTATCATTTAAGGGTTCGCTTTTTTACCTTTGGATGTAAAAACTTGCTAGGAGCTAAACTCAAAATTGGATACTATTTATAAACAGTGCTTTTTGCCATCAATGATAACAGACATTGGTTCGACTATAAATGTGGTCAAACAACCATTTTTGCTGAGGAGCATCCAGGAAAACCAACAAGTGTGGTTGCTGAAGAAGTGTCCATGATATGATTTACAAAAGTTCACAAAGTGGCAGAGGCCATAGATGTTTCAACACAAATGGCAACATGTGTGTATGTTAGAGGGAGAGAAAGAATGAGAAAGAAAATGAATGCACAATTATTGAAACAGAGATTCCTTTATTTTACTCCATCATCTATCTATCAGTTCTACATTACTCTACCTGCCACTGCAATGAGACTACATTTCTGTCTCCAATATTTTTTTGCTCAGCACTGGATGTTGGACATATCTTTCATCCAGAAAAATTTGAATGAATTATTTACACTGCCATTTTTCTAAAATATTTTCAGAGATAAATTTATAGAAGTAGAAATGTTTATTAAAGAAAAGATTAAAAATCCTATCTCACAAATGTTACATTTGCTAAATTCATGATCCATTATCTCGGAAACTATCGGGTGATCACTATAGACAGAACAGGTTTCATGGCTCTTAGCTGGGCGCCAATGCTGCTTGCTATGCATATTTAGCAGGTGATGGCATGTCTGCATAGAATATACTATTGTTTGTTGCATAAGTTATTTCCAAATAAAAAGTAAACACTTAAAAACAAAAGTATGTACATATATCCAAAACAAATGTACTTACATATATCCAGGAGAATTTTGCAGTGCCTCCTTTCATTGCTCAAGCATTTCTGGCACCTGCTTAGGAAATTGACTTAAAACATGCTGCATTTACCTCTGAGAAATAGCAACAATTTATGATAAACTTATTTTAAATACCTCTAAAGTATGTGGATTTGTCTAGTAAACCTTCTCTTTTAATCCTCCCTCCCCCTCATAAGTAAAAATTGCAGGGAATTAAATCAGGGAAATGAGGGAATCACTCAGAGATACTGTATGGACCAATGAATCATAAATGAATACTTTTGGGGGAATAGAATACTGGCACCAAAATAAGGTATTTTCATAAAATACACAATGTATTGCATAATTAACAAACATATGCCATGTTTGCAAGAGTTCAGCACACAGAAGTTGTTAGTTGTACTATTTATTTGCATGTAAAAGAATCCTACACCTTGAATGAAAAGGTCTGTGGGCTAAATTCTATAATTTTCATGTCTGCTAGTTGTGATTTTGTCCTGCGGTGTTATCTATAGGTGATGAATTGATCCCTTGTCACCCTGTGTGCATAATGCAAACTGGAAATTCCATTTATCAAGAAACCTTTATTAAAAGTGGCCCAATATGCTGACATGGTGTGACAGAACTTGAATAAGTTCACTTATTTGTTTTTATTTTCTCTATGTAGTACATAATATATACAAAAAAAAACAAAACATTTTTGGAAAAAGGTAAAGGTGTGTGGGATGTGAACATGATAACTCAAAAACAAAAAGTTGGTAAAATACCAAACTTGTTATTTAAGTTTTGTATCTTCCAGGATGTGACACAAAGATTTTAAGAAAAATCCCCCTATCCCAAAAAATACATGGAAGAACTTTAAAAAATTTTGATTTTTTCAAAAATTGCCATAGCAATTTTGATTAACATACCATATATTAAGCATATGTACATGACCAGAGAGCTCGTTTAAATATGCAATTTATGTTGTATACATTTTTTTATGAAACTGGCCATTTCTAAGATATTTCTTGTTATTGGTTTCAGTTTTAAAATTCTTAAACTTTTCTCATACAGGAATTTGTCAACTTCTGGTCATGCAAATAAACTAATTTCAGTCCCATAACAAACAGCTTTTAATAAATTTGACTATCACTTTAGTCTAGTATACTCATCCCTACTGCTAATAAGAAAAGTAATAAGACCATTTCTGCTAATGTTTATTTTGATTAGCATGAAGTAGATAGAAGAATAAGCTTTTCAACAATAATTTGTTACAGAGATGTAGAGAAAGTCAATCATATCAGATTGTTATCCAATTAATTGTTTTTATTTTTATTTTATTTTGTTGTTATTCCCCCATCTCAAAGTTTAATTAAGCTATTTTCAATAGAATGACAGAAAATGTCATTCACAGAAAAAGCTATTCAAATCAGAAACAAAGATAGAAACTTCAAAGAGCACACAGAAGCTTGCATAGCTAAAAGTGGCGCAAATTTGAATGGTAAAACTTCCCTTAAAAGATTAGCTAAAGTTTATCTCTCTTATGTCTCTTCTCTAAAGAGTTTAGGAGCTATTAAGTTTTCTTTCTGTGAAGTAGCACTTAGTATAAAATGGTATATGAATTATTATTTTTTAAAAATATATTTAGAATACCTGTATTGTACTAAAATATATATAAAAGTAAAAATGCCTGGGCTGAAAGCTTTCATTGACTTCTGTGTAAAAGGCAATTTTCAAGTTACTTAGTTTATTTGTAGTATTATCTGTTGTTATAAGCATAGGTAATCAAAATTATTATGCTTAATTTTATTTCTAGAAATTATGGGCCGTTTGTGACTTAGCAATGGGGCTGGTGCTGTCTAAAACAACAAATTATGACATGAAGGATTTTCCTGCAGATGCTAGAGTTCCAACTATGTACTTCCGTCGAAATGAAGATGCCTTATGGGTTAATGCAAAAATTTATCTTCCGCCTGAACTTCAGGTAAGTCATTATATATTACAGACATACAATGCAATAAGAATCCAAACATAACATTTTGCTTCAGTTTTCATCCATGAACCCCATCTCATTAAGGATAGGCATGGGATATGTTCAGAGGAGACTCATGGATGCAATGAGGATATTATGTTTACACTACAAGAAGTTGCACTCTCTGGAGGGAGGGATGAGGTGAGGGGATGCTGGACAGCTGGAACCAGGAGTCCCTATAGTTTCCAGTAGTTGGACAGCCAGACTAACCTCCACCCCAGCTAGAGCGTCCAATATCTTGGTAGGTATGGGGGCAATCAGTATATCCTGGCAAATAGCTGAAGCTGAAGGCCTGAAAAAAGTTCCTTGGTGAGCATTTTTTTCCCTGCATCACTAAACCAAAACATCATTGCTGACATTTCTAACCCTGAAACAGATCAAAAGTTTTTAAGGATGAATGAAATGATTTTTGGAGAACCAGGAAATTCGGTAGGTTGAGAAAAATCCCTCCAGCATTTGTCAACAAACTATGGAAATTCCACCCCCCCCCATAAAAAAAAAAACCATGGGTCTGAGTGGTTAGTTCACTTGTAATCCCAGATGTAAGTCAGGCACATTACCCCAGGGCCAACTTGCCCGTTATTTCATTAGATTTATCTCTTCAAAAAATTAAATTAAATTTTAATTAAATTGAGTTTTATTTGTGAATGGTCCTTAGCTGCAGTGGTTCTCGGCATCCTATTCTATATTGGGCCTGAAAAATGGCTCAATTTTACTCAGAGGTATCAGACTGGAGGTTCTTTATGTGCCATGAATCTACATTCAAGACTAATGCTTTTTCATCCCTTCCAAAGGAAGCCATGCTAAGGATATTTATGCTCAAGAAAATCCATTGTCCTCCGCATGCACTTCAAAATTTAGTCTGTGATAACTATGAAAACTGCAGGCCTCTTGAGGCCTCACTTGCAGGCTCCTAGAGCCCTTTGTGCCTCATAACCTGGACTTCAATCTAGTCCAATGATCCCAATAAATCAGACCACATCCTGATGTCTGCCCCTCTTATATCCCCAGTTTCCAAAAAGAAGGAACACAGGGTTACATATCTGTGAAAAGTGGACGTCTTACATTCACATAAAATGTACTGGGAAGTTTCAAAGCCCATCTCGCATTTCCTACTTATGGGGTCCTCCATAAGCCCCATTATGCATAAGAGTCTTCTCAGAGTGTTGTGTCTGAGCCTGGTTCCATTTAGGTTTAAAAGAGCATCTCTTAGTTTGCCACCTAGCCCAGGAATAAAATCATGGGTCTGTTTGGCAGTATACATATTTTGCTTTTTCCAAATCTCAAGA
Source organism: Hymenopus coronatus (assembly GCA_030762935.1). Lineage (NCBI taxonomy): Eukaryota > Metazoa > Arthropoda > Insecta > Mantodea > Hymenopodidae > Hymenopus > Hymenopus coronatus. The sequence continues at coordinate 41,612,185 of CM060889.1, read as the reverse complement.
TGAACCCTAACTGTGAGCTGCATTATCTTATACTTCTGAGGGACATGCTGCAAGAAAGGCTCGGGTCCTACAAATGCAAGACTTGCTCCCTACTTAGCCAGACCGAGCACCATCTCGTTACCCCTGATGCCCTGACTCGGGTAACCTCTCTGCTGGCACAAAGTCTATTCAGCATTTTTTGGCACGAGCACATCAATCTGGATGTCTTTTTAACCGCTGTAAGGGCTTTCAAAGCTGTCTGACTTCTGAGCAAATATGAATGTTTGCGCATGTGCCTGACATGTTTAAAATATGCAAGCAAAGATGACATATATCTCAGCATGAAACATGGTAGCAAATCTTCCAAGAGAAACGACAAGTCTAGTCCCAGTGCTCATGTCCTGGCCCCCAACTATCAAACCATCAGTGTACCATGTCTGGTTCCCAGCCTTCAGGGAAATCTGGTCTCTGGGTCCCATTTTTTCCTAGTCAGAAATGCCACCATATGTGTATGCTGGGCTTAGATTATATCTAACCTCAATAAAATCTCTTACCATCATGAAGATAGGGCAACTCTCTTGACCTCTTCTCAAAATTAGTGTGTTCTTTATGAGGTAGTTTGAAACTCCATCCTCTAAATGTTCAGAAGTGGCATGACCTCCTTCATAAACAAATGCCAAGCAGGAAGTCCACCAAAATCTCCAAGGCAGACTGTGGGATGGTTCACATCATCCTGGCTATCATCATACATATCAATCTCTGCAGCCGATCTAGCGTAGTCATTGCTGCCTTCATCTCTGATATGTGCCACCAGACCGCTGCTATACAGGTTAATGAGTGCCTTATGACTGAGGTGTAGAGCCATATGGCCATCTTTGGTTTTAGGTTTCACTTCAGTCCACAGCCCTCCCATATGCCCACAAAGAATGCTTAACTTTGTATTATACATGGTTTTTCCAACTGCCCAGAATCCAAGATAACTCCTAGCTGCTTGACCAAATCAGGTAGCTTCAATCTCTTTCCAAGCAAGAAGGGCTCTACCAGGGCCCTCCTCGTGAAGACCATAATCTTGATCTTGTCCAGATTAACAGACAAGTTTGTATCCATGCACCATTCCTCTATAGCAGGCAAGGAATCCTGAACTAGCCCCAAGACCATGCTAAGGAATTTTCCATTTGCTACAAGGCATACGTCATCAAGCTTTGAGCATGGATTCCCCTTTTTGTTCCAGTTGAACACATTATCCACCATTATGCACCAAAAGTGAGTGACAAGATTCCTCCTAGGGCACAGCCCCGAGGTACTGACACTCCTCAGAGTTGCCACCCATCTGACAACATTTCAAGGAGGTCATGATCCAGTCCGAGAAAATCGGACTTATTCCTGTATTCTCCTAATATTTCCTAATGGTCCCTATAGTCATTTGACTAAAGGCGCTCAGAATAAAGTCTAGAAAAACTGCTATGACCAGTTATCCTCAGCCCACACCCCCTCCAATCTAATCTTGAGCTGGTGTAGCATCAATTCTGTGGATTTTCCCAGCCAGTAGGCATACTGAGAATGAATGGGTCTGTCAACCAGTACACCCTCTCTCAAATAGCTTCTTCCATGGTCTAAGGGTAACATGCTAGCCTCTGGTTCCCAAGAATGATGTAATGTTTCAGGAATAAAAATCCTTAGAATGGCTTCCTTCAGAAGGGAAGTAAAGCTGTTGGTCCTCTGTTGTAGATTTGCAGTACATTAAAGCAGCTCAAGCCTGATAAAGAGGCCTGTGAGTAAAATGAAATGATCTTTCATGTCCCTTATAGAATAGGACATGCAAACCTCACAGTTAAAGAGTGTCCTTAAATATAACTCAGTTTAGTTTATCTCTCAAATATCTATCCACTATTCCAAAATCTTCATCATGAAGGATGTCAGACTGACTAATGGAACAAAAATCCTAAGGCCTGCAATACAACTGTATGGCTGGTTTAGATATAAAAATCTCCTTGACCTGCCTCCAGAGGCTAAAAACATACCTCATGGCAAGGCAGGCCCTAAAGATTCTTTTAGGTGAGAAAAAACTATCTCCCCGCTTTCTTATAGCAGAGCCGGTAAGACCCCACTCACGCTTTTATAGGGCTGAAAAGTAAAGTCAGCCTTTAACTTTCTTAAAAGTCACTATCTAGGAGTCCATTTGCCAGCCTTCCAGCAAAGGCTTGCATGCCTCAAACAAGATTAATTCTTGATCCATAATGCAGGTCCCCAAAACTGGGATTCAAGCAACAACCTCAAGTCTCCTCCTCTGATTACATCTTTGAATGGATGGAATCCTCAAAGAGGCCACCTTGGCCCCATCTCCACATACCAGCAATTTCTTCAGTCGAGTAGCACTTGATTGCTTCGGTATATTCCCACAGAAGTGTCTTCAAAATATCTCAAAAAAAGACATGGTGGTAGTTGGTGGCAGTGGCATAATACAGGGTGGTGGATGCAAGAAAAACTGGCCCAGAGTGCTAGATTGTTGATTAACTCATTGTCGCCCCTTCAACTGTCATCTACTGTGGCCAACCTGTTGCAGCTACATTTTATTTTGTCAGTATGAACTTGCTTAAGAGGTATAAAGTAAACATCTCAGCGAGATATATCCTCTTCAAGAAAGAATTGCAATAGTGGAAGTTTAAATGTCTACTGGTTCATTTTAGGTAATACGGGACATTTTTGCAAAGAAGTTTCTTGGCATTTCCAATCCAGCAAAGAGCAATATACAAGATTTGGTGACAAAGTGCAAATGCAAGAAAGAATCATGTCTGCTGATACACCTGCTGTGATCATGGATATTCGAGCACATGATCCAAAGTCCAAAGAAGTCAATATGTAAATTGTTGCAACAAGTGAACATTCCATGTAAATCTTGTGAACATGTTTTACACCATATAGGTATAAAGCCCTGTGAAAGGACATGTGTCCAAGAATTGAAGGGAGATAATGTGTGAATTACTGTAGGAATGTTGGATCCGCTGCTGTATTTCATGAATGATAGTCTGGTTCCATCTCACACGACATGTGAGCTCCCAGACACTGGTCAACAAACAATCCTTTTAGGATTAATGAGGAATCTCTTCATGGTGAAAAAATCAGAACTTGATGTGCCATGTCAGCAAGTCAGATTGTGTGTTCCATATTTTTTGGTACTGATTTTTGAGGATTTTTACACACAGTTCCCCCCACCCCCTGAAGTACGTATACTGTCTTTCAACAGGATGGGGCACCATACAGCAAATAAAATTAACCTGAAGGTCTATGAGTAGTAAACCAATATTCTAAATATATTACAAAGTGCATGTATGTAATTACAGATATACATATTTATTACAGTTGATCAGAACATGTATAACGCATAGTTGTGGTTACATTTGCAGCAGAATATTTTTGCTCTGTTTATATGCTTGATGATCTTAATTATTTTATACCTATGAGCTCTGTTCAAAAAGTTCCGAACATTGGTAATTTTGTGCCAATGGAGTGTGGGAGCGAAATGTGGTTGGCATCCCTGCACATGCCTGAGTTTAATGTGAAACTGCCAGAAGTTTCATTATTCTTTGTCTGTTAGTTATTGTTCAGTGCTGTATTGAGTAGAACGTTGTGTCGCACAGTTTGCGAATTTCGAGATTACTTAGAGGAGCAACACTTCTTCATTAAATTTTACGGGAAAATCAAGAAAACCTTTACAGAGTCACACCAAATGATGCAGGAAGCCTGCGTTGAAGAGTGCTTAAGCCATACATGGTGTTACAAATGGTTCACAAGGTTTAAAAATGGCCAGACAAAAGTTAAAGATGATCCTTGTTCAGGACGCCCTTTGAAGTCTACTGACACTGCTCATATCAGGAGCGTCAATGAAGTTGTGCATGTCAATCAAAGACTGATTGTCAGAGAGATTGCACAAGAATGTAACCTTTCAGTTGGATCATGCCATGAAATTCTAACACAGCATCTTGGAATGCATCGTGTTGCCGCTAAGTTCATCCCACTGCTCATGAGTCAAAACCAGAAAGACCATCACCTCAATATGTGAGGAGCTTTTGGTTCAAACAAATGAGAATGAGATGTTCCTTAAGAGAATCATAACTGGTGATGAGACGTGGATCTACGGTTTTGATGTTGAGACCAAGGTTCGAACTTCACAATGGGTCGGGAAAGGTTCGCCAAGGCCAAAAGAACTCATCAGGTCAGGTCCAATGTCAAATCCATGCTAATAGTTTTCTTTGACTTTGGAGTATTAGTACATCATGAATTTGTGCCACAGGGACAAACTGTTAATCGATGATACTATCAGGATGTGTTGCGATGCCTGAGAGAAAATATTAGAAGGAAATGGCCTCAAATGTGGCAAGACAATTCACGACTCGTGCATCACATTAAAACACCCACATATTCATCCCTGTTGGTTTGTGACTATTGCACGTAAAACTATATCACTGCCACATCCTCCATACTCTCCAGACCTGGTCCCTCCAGACCTTTTTTATTTCCAAAGTTGAAAACTCCATTGATAGGACAAAGATTTGCAACGATAGACAAGATAAAATAAAATTTGCGGATGGTGCTTTGTACAATCCTGAAAGAGGTGTACCAAGACTGCTTCCAGAAATGGAAATGGCATTGAGAGCGGTGTATCAATTGTGGAAGAGAGTATTTCGACCAATGCACAATAAGTAAAAGGTAAGCATAGAAAATTTTGTGGGCAAAGTTCTGGAATTTTTTTGGATAGGCTGATACTGAACATATCTCAGCTTGTTGCCTCTCACAGGCAGGAACAAGGAATGTGAATATTGAATCTAATACTGATTATTACACATTAATATTTCTCATTTTTATATGTTTAATGTTTTGCTATTAATATTCTTTGTTCTTGAGACAACTTAGAGTTTGATAGGAAGAAAGTTAAATTAATGTTAATAAGAAACTTTAAAAAATAATACACATTTTAAGTTTTTTAAAGTGCTAAGAAAGAATTTGGGTTTAATTTTCAGAAAGGCAAGTATGAATTTGGTGCTTTATCCCTTATAGAAGCAATAAAATTGAAATTTTGGTTACCTTGGTAGATAAATGAAAATGAAGGCCCCACAGACTATATTTCTGTTTGGATTGTTCTTTTTATTTATATAAATTACTGTGTGTGATAAAATTGCTTTATCTTGATTTCATGTATAATTTTTGTATAAAAACAGTTTAATAAATCATTATTTTGTATTGAAACAACACCAGAAAGTGAAAACAATATGTTAAAACTTAATGTTTTGTTATTGTTGTCTTCTTCACAGATACATGCACCAAAAATGAAGCCTCCATTAGCCTTGTCATTAGATACCAACATTGGAGGAGCAAAAGCAATATCACGTGCAAAAGCAAGAGGTCGTAATGTAAAGCAGCAACAAGCCATCGCCCACAGTGAAACAGATGTCAAGGTGAGATAGAAAGTGTTTGTTGAAAATTTGTTGATTTGTATTAACTGTTTTACTTAAAGAAATTGTAACAAATTTAGTTACTGACTCAAACTTGGTTAGCTTTTTAATTATTGATTCACGAGTTAATCTTACTATAAAGATGTGCAGCTCAATATTCCTGATAACCAGCATTATCAAAGCATGTCTGCTATATAGGCAAGGATTCAACCTTTTCTTTATTTGCATTTTCTGTTTTAAATGCTATTAATCATAAAGTGCTTTCCATTTTGTTAACTGAAGATGGTATTGTGGTGTTCTTTATCTCATAACTACTCTGTGGCTGAGAAATTATCAGTGGAGGAAAAACAATTTTAGTAGTGTAAAACTACTATGAAGGTGTTTGATAGTGACCTCTCATAATTAAAAGCAACCCTTATTTACTCTCTAACATTAATTGATTATAATGAAAGTTAGTGATTTAAGCTGGGTATTTTACTGTAGTATTATTTTTATGAATGTAAAAATTCAGTAAAAAGGATTGAAAGAAAGCTTTATTCTTATGTACAAAATTCAAGCTTTCAGAAGTCATTAACTCAAAACACTGTCTTTAAGATTACCACCAGACTTTCAGCTAATCCAGCTCAGTTCATGCATAATAGTAATGTTAAACCCATTAATAGTCTTTATTTGAGGAACACTCATACTCAAAATTCATTCGTCACTCATTCAAGTAGAAGTGCAAATTCATCCTCACTTCGTTAGCAGCTAAATTTATCTGTGTAAGACATTAATATGAGGCGAGTGGCCACTCACAAGCTCATTAAATACCATGGAAGAATCAATAGGTTAATAATTTTGTTTTTTCTGGAACAAGCAAGCATTAAGAGAGGTATGAATTGTATGGTTATCCTTTTTCCCAGAGGGGCTGTGCTATTCCATGTTGTTAATTTGTAGATTAAAATGTCAAGCAGTTATAAGTGTTTTGCTGTAGAAAAGAACTCGTGATTTACATTTGTAGAGAAGCAAAGCAATATTTTAGAAATTAAGAACTCTTGTCAGCATTTCAAAAAATTTATCCTCTTTGGAAATATTGGCAAGCTAAATTCAATCCCCATGAATAAAATTAGTATATTTGTTTAATATTTATAAAGAAAAATTACTAGCAGGTATTTTACAGCACTCTTCATTATATTATTACCATCTCTTACATAGATATGCACAGGAAAATCTGCAAAATTGACAATTATTTATAAAGCATATAGAGGGCTGTCCAAAGGCAAGATCACATGCTCAAAGGTCAGCCAACGTTTAGTATAATTTGCATTAAATAAATTCAGTTTGATACTAGCTCTTAATATTTATAATTAGGTAATGTAAAAGGAAAAGGTGAAAGATGCATTCCCAATCACTTTAATAAGAATAATCTGTATTTGTATAAATTTAATTTAAGCTGAAGGTGTCCAAAATAAATTTCGTTTTATCAGGGTCTTATGTGGAAATTGGGGAAGTCTATAAATTATGATATAAGTGATACCAGCTATAATCTCATTTTATCCTTCCTCTCACATATTAAGAGAATTTTCTTTCAGACTTCAATTTCATACTTTGGTAGTGAACAAATGGTTGTATCATCATCATTATTATTATTTGCCTTCTCAGATATGTTTAGTATCAAGTGGCTTTGGAACTCCTGCTATACCTGTTGAGCCTTACCAATTATTATAATTAAAAATTAAATAACTCAGAAGTTTGAGACAAGTGAGGTAGTTCAAGTATAATAGTTGAAAATGAGTTAGAACAGTAACACTCGCCTCACTTAAAATGAAGTTCTCAAGACATATGTTTCAAGGGTGTTTGCCCTCTTCTTCAGTTGAGGTCAAATTCTGTCAAATCTTGAGTGCTATGAAAACTCTGGTATTGATTAAACAAGTGTTCAGAGAACAAAGTATGAGCTGTACATATGTTTGAGTGGCATGTATAGTCTTACATTCATTGAGGATGATAACCAAATATGCCAATCAGCTGTGCAATACCCAACAATCAAAGTTTAACAGCTCATTTGTGAGAATCAATGTCAAACTATTCATGATCTTGGTGCTGAAGTGGGAATTGAGCATCCCAATGAATTTTGATGATGGATTGAGCATGCATCACCTTACCAAAAAATATGTGCCAAGGATTCTGTTTGCTTATTGAAGTTTGTGTCAGGCCATATTCGATGATCCAGAATGATACCAGGTGACGAGAACTGGATTTAACCTTAAGATAAACAGTAATCCACACAGTGAAAGAGCCCATCTTTGCCAAGACCAAAAAAGGTGAGACAAGTGAAGAACAAAGCAAAGAACGTGCTTCTTATTTTCTGTGTTAGCAAGGAACTCATCCTACCCACCAAACACAATTCCAAGTTCTGCTGTCACAATGTGAAATGTGTGAAGACGTTAGCCCAAACTTCGGCAACAAAGGATGTTGCATCATGACAGTACACCCTGTCATACTTCCCTATTCACCAGAAATTTCTTAACCAAAAATAACATTACTGTAAGAGCTAAAGCTTTCCTGACGATGTTTTAACTGTAACTGTTTTCAGGCTTCTAGTCAACCCATACTTAAATCTACTTAATTTAATAATTAATATACAAAACTCTTAATGTATTCTAATGGCTAGAAGGCCAAGAACACTTAAGAGTTAATAAAATTACTGTTGTTCCCCTTCCACTCTACTTATTTGGCACTCTGTGCCTTTGCTCTATTTCCCCAATTGATAGGCTGTTGGCTCTACATGATTGAGTAGATCCAAGAAGAAATATAAGAGTGCTCCCTCAAAGAACAGAACTTCAAGGATACATATGGAAAATAACAGAAATGCTGGGAAAAATTTAAATGGAGTTTTATTTATAGACATTCTTTAACTGCTGTGGTTCTCAGCATCCCATCCTATACTGGGCGTGGAAGACCACTGAATTTTGCTCAGAGGCCTCTATATCAGGCTTGAGGTTCTTTTACGTGCCATAAATCTACGACATGGGACTAACAGCTTTACTCCTCTTCTGAAGGAAGCCATACTAAGGATTTTTATGCCCGAAAAATCCATCCAGGACTACTATGAAGTTGAAGGATGATGTTAGTCCCAAAGTAAGCTTTTGACTAGATGGCAACCCAAGTTGTGAATGATTTCGATACCATCTGTTGTTGAAAGAACTGGGCTCAGTTGCACCATATCTCCAGAATTGACACTTAAATAATCAACTTACCAAATACCTTTCTACTTGGAGAACATTAGCAAGAAAGTCCCTCTGTGTAATAGGTGTATATTTTATGATATGCATTTCATAATATTATATAGAACATTCTTTCAGCTTATGTCCTTTGGAATATTTTGAATTCAAAAGTAAGATTTTAGTGCTAGCTCCATTGCTAATCCAGTACATCTGCTTTTCATAAGTCTGTTATAACATAATTACCAATATTCTGTTCCAGGAACTCAGAAAACATTAAAAAAGAGACACCTTTTGTTGAGGATTGTAGCCTCGGTATAAACAAAGATAGTGACTTAGCGTAAAACCTTCTTTGTGGTATATTTCAACAATTTTGTCAACATGAAGCCAGGTTATTTAAACTTTGAGGTACTAATGCTTTACATATTAACAGCTTAAGCTACAAGATTGTTAGCATTTGAAAATTCATCTTTTTAAGTTGTGAAACTTTCAGAGTTACAGGATAAGAACAGCATCACAATATTTGAGATGTGAGCTCAGGAACTAAGATTTCAGACTTGTGCATGTTTTGGCTTAAAAAACCAAAACATTGTGCATGCTAGTGACAGGTATTTTGCAAAGACAGAATATGAGTGTTACTAACCTAATTTCTATCAACATATCAGTCAGGGCTATTCTGTAACTTTGTTGTTAAAAAGGTGGCTACAAGTACTTGTTAAGCTTAAAGAACTCCTCTTAATAAAAGTGCCTCCGTTTGGTATTCCATAACTCATTTGTTATTCAGTGTGGTTTCCTTGCTATTTGTTAACCAACTAATGACTATCAAATATCCACGTGCTCTCCAATATGTTATGGGAAAGCTTGCACCACGACTGAAGAGCTATTCCAGTAGTCCTGTAAGATGAGTTTCATTTTCTTGATTTTTGCTTTTAGTAATACTCTCTGAATATACCAGTTTTCATGCAGATTTTTATGAAGTGTTATTGTATGCCATCAAACATAATTAAATCGGTACTTCCTTTTTTTATTCATGATTTGCCAGCTATAGCTCAATTTTGCAGCTGTTTTTGCATCTTAACATTGTAAACATCTTTGAAAGAAAATCATTATTTGTATCTGATAATTATCAATATTATTTTAAGTGTTTGTTAAGTGGAAAATAGTAATAAAAAGAAAGTTCTGTTATTTATTGCTGTACTAGAACTTTTAGATTACTTTCGTATTCAAATTTATTAAGAATAAATTGAAATCATGATTGGCTTAACTTCTTCTCGGCAGCATTCCATTTTCTATGGTTATAAAGCTGGTAAATAGTTTTCTGCCAGTCGCTTCTTTTAGAAAATGCAAATTCTCTTAAAATGATTCTGGCAACAAAAACATAACACAGTAAATTATTTTAGAACCCTCAAAAGTGCTCTGTTCCTAAAATTAATCTAAAATTGAAGCAAATATATTTGTGAATGCTGCAAATCAACACAACATTAATTACTATTCAAAACTAAAAATCTTAAATTAATAACTTGTTTCCTTTTTAGTATCATACGAAAATACACAACATATACTTTGCTATTCAAATTTGTGTCTTAAAAGCTCATCATTTATCAATGCTATTGCAGGGAACATGGCTTACCCAAGCATAATCTGTGACATTTGTATGTTACTCCACAACACATAAATAACATTTAATAATTACATTTTTCCTCTTGAGTATCCATTACGTAACAAATGAATTAGCAATAGGGTTTCATGTTTGTTGTGTTCAACAAACGAATCTTTATTAACAAAATGTTTTTATACAAAGTTACAGGATTTCAAACACCACATTTCAATTGTTTAGCAGCTTTAACAGTTTAAGCTGCAACAAAACACTACAGAATTATCCCCGATTCTAGTGGCTTGAAATCACATTTTAGCTTGAAACTGTGAAGCCTTTAAGTTTCTTCTTTTTATTGTTAAAGAGAATGAACCCATCTAGTATTTTAATCTTAATGTAGCTTTAATATAAGTCATTGGCGCTAATTGCAATTATGTCAATAACCTTGGGTTGCTTACCTGAAATAACCAGCCAAACGTCTATATTTAGTGAAATATTTAGATGCTGATCATTAATAAACTATAGGTTTACGACCTGAACCTTAGGAGATCATGCTGTCAGCAAATTAATTGAATTTTACATTGGCACATATCAAAACAAATATCAAACCGTTGTTTTGTTATATCATTTTCATTATTATTATTATTATTATTATTATTATTATTATTATTATTATTATTATTATTATTATTAAAAACTCTTCATTTGTGGAGAGGAACCATGTTATCTAGAAATATGTTAAGATTGTAGCTGCAGTGGCTCTATTGCATGGCTTATGGGGATCCAGCTTCAACTCTCTGAACTAGCACAGGTAATTTTTCCCTCCTGCTATAAGGACTGGTACAAAGTGCACTGAGCTCATGTGGTCCTTGAAGATGAATTGAGCAGTTGCTTAATGGAAAAGTAGCTACTCCAATCTTCAAAATCAAATCTAAGTAGCAGCATGTTGATTGCATGCTGTTCCCAATACTGGATTCTGTCCAAGATATATGAATAAAGGCAGAGGATTGGGTGATTATCCTGTTTCAGGATGAAGTTAATAATATTGGGTTTGTAGTTAAAATTGACACATAATTTGAAAAATGAATTTATAGTAATATAATTAATTACATATAATTATTTTAGATTTGCATGTAATGAAATATGGAGTGCTTAAAGTGAATAAAGTATTAACCAACAGAAAAGAAATAAGAAATGAAAATGGAATGATATGATGCCAGTGAAGTGTTTAATTTTTCAAATCTGTATTAATAAATGCTAAAAGCCCTATAAAACAGTATTTGCAACTTAAGCTATTGCTACAACAATAACAGTAATTTCTTTTCTTGTCAATAAAGCTTACACAGCTATAGACAGTCAAATAAAAATTACACATTCATATTACATATCATAGATCATAAAATAGCGTTACATCAAATTAATGCTAATGTTAAAAATCACAATAATACAAAATAAAATGAATCGTCCACTAGGAAGTCATACATTTATTTTAAAGACATATAGATTAGCATGATATTGCTGGAGGGAGCTTATTAAAGATATATATATCTAAAACCCCATGATTTTGCATTGTTTTGTTAAGTCTATGATAAAGTACTTCTATGTGCTTACTTCCTTTTTCTGTATGTTTGAATGTAACTGGTATCTATGTTGTAAAATGGATAGCTTATTTCTTGTGTTTGTTAGAGCAGTATACATGTACAAATTCTTAACAGATACTAATTTCAGTTTTTTTAATATAGACTTACAATAATACAAAATAAAATGAATCGTCCACTAGGAAGTCATACATTTATTTTAAAGACATATAGATTAGCATGATATTGCTGGAGGGAGCTTATTAAAGATATATATATCTAAAACCCCATGATTTTGCATTGTTTTGTTAAGTCTATGATAAAGTACTTCTATGTGCTTACTTCCTTTTTCTGTATGTTTGAATGTAACTGGTATCTATGTTGTAAAATGGATAGCTTATTTCTTGTGTTTGTTAGAGCAGTATACATGTACAAATTCTTAACAGATACTAATTTCAGTTTTTTTAATATAGACTTACAGTGGGCAATTTAATGCATTTGCCATTATTCTACCTTTTCTGTATTAATAGATAATCCTTCAATTCAAACTAATAACACTAGGTTTCAAATGAATACTTTTTACTAATTTCAGAGCATAAAATTAAAAAATACATTCCATTTTTCCAAAGCATATCTTGTTTTGGAAATATGACACTGCTCAATGAAAATATAATTGTAAACTTTGCAAAAATATTACATACCTATATACAGCTTTTAAAGAAAATAAAGAAGAAGAATAAAATGAAAGCATACCTGAATTTTCCCATGAAACTTCAGTATATGTCATTTTATCAAGTATTTTATGGTAGGTTCATAGAATGTAAGACACCAGCAGTAGCTAGCCATCATATGTACATCCCAACATCCCTGATAACATTGTTCAACATCTTTCAAATCCTGGTGAAACTTTTCACCTTGCTCTTCACTGACAGGAAGAGTCAAAATGTGACTTAAAGAAATTGCATATCATAGCCGAATAGTCTGACATTTTCTAGCATATTTCTAACAATTTCTTTGTATCGTGGGTCTTTCACTTTGCCCAGAAATTTCCTAACAACCTCTCTGAATCCATTTCACGCATCTTTCTCAATTTCATTCATAGAGCTGGTAAAATTAACATCTTTCATCAATTTCCTTACCTGTGGTCAATCAAATACTCCCTTTCTGATTTTAGCCTCTGATTATAATGGAAACTATGTGCATAAGTACTGGAAGCAAAGATAACTTTTGACAAGTGCTTTCATGAATTGTTTCATCATGCCAAATTTTTATGTGTAACAGAGGGAGTAGAATTTTTTAATGGTCAACAAGTTAATTAGTAACATTTTTTGATCCAGATTCCAGTTGTTGCCATTGGTCAGTTTCTCAATGTTTGTCCCTTACCAGAAGCGCACAGTGTAAGGATTTGCTACCCCAGCAACAATTGTAAAATTAAAATATAGCTACCATAGGTTCAACTACTCTATTGCTGTCACTAACTAATATTATCATACAATAACTAATACTACTATTCAAATTAAACTGTCAATGCTACTTTTGAGAACTAAAAGAGGCCAATACTGCCAACACCATTTATTGTAATTTAAATTGCCCAAAGCATGGTGGATGATTATTTGTAAGTGAAATCCATTTTCTGTTCCTTTGCAGCTAGGAATTTCACTGTTCTCTCAATGGAATCGCTATTTTTTTCTAATGTCTTCAGGTAGAACTGCTCGATAGACAGGAGTGCCAAATTCAAGAGTTTTTTCACCAGTTTTATTCTTTGAATAAGTCTTAATGTGCTTTAATCCGAGAAAAATCTTTCCACTGTAGCTGTGGAGACTGGGATAGTGCAAATTAAAGCTTTGAATTTGAAAACAGGCCAAAAGGGATTGTTCTGACATAAGCTGAAGTAACTAAATGGATTTTTGCCTTTGAATTCATTAGTGCTGCAGAAAACTATCATCTCATTTTGTAATCTTCATTGAAGAAACTTGTATAGGTAGAAAGAACATTTGAAAATTCTTTGTTGGGAAAACTGTGCTGGAATCTTTCATTATTTGTGAGAAGAACCTAAAAAGTTAACGCTACCATAATCTTGAAATCTCATTTTAAGATGTGTCCCAATCATGTAAAATATTTCACAATATATCTGCTTTAAATTTACTGGGATTCTTTTAGATGACTTATTCACCTGCTCACTGATTTCAGCCTACAGTGTCGTCTCATATTCATTTCTCATGTCAAAGATACTTCTGTAGGTTTCCTCTACTCTATTCCAACAATAAACAATGCCAAATGATTTATGTTTGGAGGAACTTAGTAACAGTGATGGTAAAATTATATGTTATATTAATTTGTTGGATTGGTTTTTTAACACTATGTCACTTACATTCTTATTATGAGGGACTAGTTTCGGAAGCCTATGCTTCAATTTTCAACCTCACGGGTCCAACTGCCGTTGCCGGTTGTGTTTGTTTGTGTTTTCTTCTCTGGTGGCAAAATGATGAACTTCTTAACTAAGCTGTCTACTGGCGGGATTTCAAAGTTTATTAGGTGATCTTTGTTTTTCCATATGAGGATGTTTTCCCAGGTTGTGAGTTCTGTGTGACATGGTTTTTAGCAATTTTGGATTTGGATCTAGGTTATGGTTTTCTTTCCAGAAGTGAAATGCTAATGCCGATTTATCTTCTTGTTTCAATTTTAGGTTTTTAAAGTGTTCTTTGGATCTGATTTTTAAACTTCTTTTTGTTTGTCCTATGTAGAACTTTTCACAATTTGTGCATTTAATTTGATATATTCCTGATCTATTTTCTGGTGGAATTTCATCATTTATTTTTGAATTTAGTAACTTTATGACAGAAAATCTGTTTATTGGAGCCAGGGTGATGTTTTGTTCTTTGAAGATCTTTTTGAATTTTCTAAATGCTCGGGGGTGGTAAGTGAATTTTTTGAATGTGTTGATATTGTTTTTTACTTTTGTTAGGGTAGTTATTTCTTTTATGGTTTTTTTTCCACTTTGCTTTGTTGAGTTTCTTGTATACAAGGTTCTTGCTGTATCCATTTTGTTCTGCTGTTTGAATTATGTTTAGCTCTTTGTTGAATTCAGTTGTGCTCATAGGTACATTTATTAATCTATGTGTGAGGCTGTTTATTACTGCATGTTTGTGTGGTAATGGGTTGCAGCTGTCATTTTTAAAGTAGTTTTCTGATTGAGTCGGTTTTCTATAGATTCCAAAGTTTACTTTTGTGCCATTTCTGATGATTTTTAGGTCTAAGAATGGGAGTTCTCCATTGGTTTCTGTTTCCATTGTGATTTTTATTGTTTTTTCTTGTATGTTTAGTAATTTTATGGCATCATCTAAATGTGTTTGGTACTACTGTAAATATGTTGTCAACATAGCGGTACCATGCTTTCTTCATGTGTGTTTCGAATTTGCTCATAAATAAATTTGCCAAAAATGGAGATAGAGGGTTGCCCATAGAGAGTCCTGATTTTTGTCTGTAATATTTCCTATTCAAGGTGAAGTAGTTTTGTTCAATGCACAAACTTGTTAGTTGAATGTGATCTTCTAATTCTGCCGGTTCTATTTCTGTTATATTTAGCCATTTTTTTAATAAGTCTTGCAGTTTTTGAGTTGGGATGCTGGGGTATAGTACTGTAACATCAAATGAAACTAATGTGTCCTCTATATCTATTTTTAGGTCTTTGATTTTTTCAACTAATTCCAAAGAGTTTGCTAGGTTAGAACTTTCAAATTTTGGGAACAAATCAAATTTATTCAACAACCACTTTGCTAATTTATTTGTTGGGGAATCAATACTACTGGTGATCAGTCTCATTGTTTTATCTGTTTTGTGGATCTTTGGTAGGCCATAAATTCTGGGTAATGTTGGATTGTCTACTTTTATTTTATATGTTTCTGTGTTTTTGATAATTATACTTTCTTTTACTGCTTTGTTTAATGTTAAAGTTTTAATCTAGCAAACTCTTTGGAATTAGTTGAAAAAATCAAAGACCTAAAAATAAATACAGAGGACACATTAGTTTCATTTGATGTTACAGCACTATACCCCAGCATCCCAACTCAAAAACTGCAAGACTTATTAAAAAAATGGCTAAATATAACAGAAATAGAACCGGCAGAATTAGAAGATTACATTCAACTAACAAGTTAGTGCATTGAACAAAACTACTTCACCTTGAATAGGAAATATTACAGACAAAAATCAGGACTCTCTACAGGCAACCCTCTATCTCCATTTTTGGCAAATTTATTTATGAGCAAATTTGAAACACACATGAAGAAAGCATTCCCATGGATTTTCAAGGTATGGTACCACTATGTTGACAACATAATTACAGTAGTACCAAACGGACATTTAGATGATGCCTAAACATACAAGAAAAAACAATAAAATTCACAATGGAAACAGAAACCAATGGAGAACTCCCATTCATAGACCTAAAAATAATCAGAAATGACACAAAAGTAAACTTTGGAATCTATAGAAAACCAACTCAATCAGAAAACTACATTAAAAATGACCGCTACAACCCATTACCACACAAACATGCAGTAATAAACAGCCTCACACATAGATTAATAAATGTACTTATGAGCACAACTGAATTCAACAAAGAGCTAAAAACCATAATTCAAACAGCAGAACAAAATGGATACAGCAAGAACCTTGAATACAAGAAACTCAACAAAGCAAAGTGGAAAAAAACCATAAAAGAAATAACTACCCTAACAAAAGGAAAAAACAATATCAAAACATTCAAAAAATTCACTTACCACCCCCGAGCATTTAGAAAATTCAAAAGGATCTTCAAAGAACAAAACATCACCCTGGCTCCAATAAACAGATTTTCTGTCATAAAGTTACTAAATTCAAAAATAAAAGATGAAATTCCACCAGAAAATAGATCCGGAATATATCAAATTAAATGCACAAATTGTGGAAAAGTTCTACATAGGATAAACAAAAAGAAGTTTAAAAATCAGATCCAAAGAACACTTTAAAAACCAAAAATTGAAACAAGAAGATAAATCGGCATTAGCATTTCACTTCTGGAAAGAAAACCATAACCTAGATCCAAATCCAAAATTGCTAAAAACCATGTCACACAGAACTCACAACCTTGGAAAACATCCTCATATGGAAAAACAAAGATCACCTAATAAACTTTGAAATCCCGCCAGTAGACAGCTTAGTTAAGAAGTTCATCATTTTGCCACCAGAGAAGAAAACACAAGCAAACGCAACCAGCAACAGCAGTTGGACCCTTGAGGTTGAAAATGGAGGCATAGGCTTCTGAAACTAGTCCCTCATAATAAGAATGTAAGTGACATAGTGTTAAAAAACCAATTCAACAAATTAATATAATATATAAATGCCAAATGAATTGTACTGCTGAATGTTGTATAGCACACTTGTAAATGAAAAGATTTTATCAAATACCCTTAGTAAGAAAAAGTGAAACCTGGGAGCTTCATAAGAAAACCATCTGCAGAAGCAACGTCGCTATAGCTGCCAAGTTTTGCCTCAAAAACATAAATGAGGTCATTTCTATGGACATAGTGTTCACTAGTCTACTAGCATAATTCCATGTTGTCAGTGAAACACTTAGCAATGTAAAAATTCATCGAGAAATCTAGCTCTCTTTAGTGATCTGGAAAAGAATGCAGCAAAGCCATTGAAGGTACTAAAAAAATGTTACGCTCCCAAATATTTCAACAGAATTTGACAAGGCTAGGTTGAGGCAATGAGCATAAAATGTATAAATACGGTGTCAGGGTGCGTCTTTAATTAATGTTTTTATCTCATATTTTCTGCCATAGTTGCAGCTCCATCATAAGACTGAGCAACAAGCTTCTCACTGCAGTCAAACTCTGTGAGATGTGCCCTTATTGTCTCAGAAATCTCTTGTGCTGTTTGATTTTTGCATATGTCCGAAAAGCCAAGAGTCTTTCCATTGTCTGACCATTAGAGATATAACACAGAACAGTGGACATTGTGCAACATTAGGGACATGTATGGTTCCTTCTGATGGGGTTATATTTATTTTGAATTTAATTTCTTCCAATAGAGATTTGCTTACTGCTTCAATAAGGTTCTTCAATATCTGAGATAGGCTAGAGAGTCTGGGATAGTCCTACGCTGTAGACACACAACTTATTTTTCTGCAAAATTTCTGGTTGAGAACAGATCCTTCAGCAAGCCATCGATCACACACTCAAAATTATCCATTTTGTAAGTTATCACTTCTCTCTATAGTAGAGTCTTTTAACATTCAATATTTAACAATTCACACAAACTTACTAGAACAAAATTACGCTAAAGCGAACTCAGACCATGAGTGACTAAACATGTGTTTAACATGTATGTTATTATTAGAATTCAAAAGAAACATTCTTTCAGAACTCCAGCAAGTAAAATAAAAATGAATCTGCAAAATGTATTGGAGTATACATGTTTATTCTTTATAAAATAGAAAAATTACATTAATTATATTATTGTAGATCTGATTTCAATCTCTTATCAACATTCTGCTATTGGCTGTGCTGTTTACTGTCAAGTTGCTAGATAGCAGCATCAGTAATAGTTGTGTATGTTATATGTAGACGTGTTAATCCTGACAACCAGCGCAACCTTGTAAATAGTGCAATTGCAACACAACTTTTGCCTATATGCTGTACTACTCAGTGGATTTGATGTGTGATGTCACCCATTACCTTCTTGTGGTTATGAAGCTGATTTTTTTACGCCCAACAATGGTGTGTTTTCAATTCGTTCTTACCGCCACTGTCAATCACATGTACAAAGGCAGCATTCCAGGTGATTAAAGGGTAACAAAGAGTAACAACAAGCATATGTAGAACATGGCATTTTGAAGATACATATTTCATTCCAATTGCAATTTTGCCATAAATTCTAAAATACTTACCTCAGCAGTGTTTGGTTTGATGGTGCTGAATGCACAATACTGTCCCTCACCCTGCTATCCCTTTGCAAAGAAAACAAGGGAATTTTATGTATCCTCCCAGTTGTCCTAGTAACAGACCATTGACCTTCAGGTCACCATATATTTGCCACTTATGGTTACAGTATTTGATTTTCTCGATAACAAGCTTCAGAGTTCATAGGATTCTCTTAGGTTTGTAAAATGTGCAAGCAGTGTTGAAGCTAACTTGTTGCCACTATGAAGTAATACCTCCTTAAGACTTTGTTTGGATGACTTGCTAAGTTACTTCGCTTATATGCTTTCCTGCCCAACTGTTGAATAAGAATACACACATCCACACACCGCCTGCAGTGCCATTAGTAGTTAAAGCGGGCGTTAAGCACTACTAAAAAAAAAAAAAAAAACACAAGTTGATCATCTTCTGCGCAGCTTTTGTGGAACAGTATTTTGCAATTCCTATACCACGAAAATGTAATTCTTCTCCTTTAATCTTGAGCCCGGTAATTCACTTTTTTGTTTAGTGAGGCCTAAATCCCTCACTAAATCATTTAACTTGAATTGATTAAACAGTCATTGTCAGAAATCACAGACTTGCTTTCAGATTAAGCTAAATTAAGGTCTACTGGTAGTGTGGATATGGTAGTTCAGGTCCATGAAGAATAGTAGGCCATGTAGCTGAGTTCTGGTTTGGAATTTAATTCCTGCCTTATTTTTTGTTGTTGCCAGCAATTTTACACATGCAAAAGAAACAACTGTTATGGTAAATATAAATGGCATGTTATTTATGGACGCTCTTTAACTACTGTGGTTCTCAGCGGCCCATTTATATTGGGCGTGAAAGACCACTTAATTTTGCTCAGAGGCCTCTCTATCAGGCTTGAGGTTCTTTTATATGCTGTAAATCTATGACACGGGACCAACAGCTTTACTTCCCTTCCAAAGGAAGCCATGCTAAGGATTTTTACACCCAAAAAAAAATCCATCGTCCTCTGTCAGGTTTGAACCCGCGATCTTGGGTATATGAAGTTAGCATGGTAACCACTACACCACGGAGGGCGACACTGTCATAGTGATTCTGGTGCTCTCTCCATATCATTAGTTTGGCAAACGGCATTGTCTTATAATGTAATCCCTCAACCTAACTGTTACATTCAATATGTGGCATGGACAATTTATTTTGATCATCAACTTTCACTTTATGAGCAATATAGTTTCTTTACTCGTGATGCTATTTTATGTATCTTCCTGTGACAAATGTAACTAAACTTCGGAGGACTTTGCAGACAGTTTCTCCTGCATAATTTGTCGCCCTCCATGGTGTAATGGTTACCATGCTAACTTCATATACCTATACCCAAGGTCGCGGGTTCAAACCCGGTAGAGGACAATGGATTTTTTAGGCTGTAAAAATCCTTAGCATGGCTTCCTTTGGAAGGGAAGTAAAGCCACTGGTCATAGATTTATGGCATGTAAAAGAACCTCAAGCTTGATAGCGAGGCCTCTGAGCAAAATTAAGTGGTCTTACACGCCCAATTTAGAATGGGATGTTGAGAACCACAGCAGTTAAAGAGCATCCATAAATAACAAGTCATTTCATTTTCCTGCATAATTCTAATGTAGAGGTCATATTCAAACTTTATTTTAGCACTACTTATATACAAGACGAGCTTGCAGCTACACAAGTTTTCAACTGAAGTGAAGTTGAGATCTATGATAGCTGTAAATACAAACCTAAATACCTTACAAGAAGACTGATAAGTGCTAGGCATATAAACATAAACATGTGTGTGATAAGAGAAGACAGAAGTGAGCCGATTAGGAATAAAATCAGTGACATAATGAAATGTAGCTATAAGCTGAATGAATTTGGGGTGTCATAGACATATGTGCACATGAATAAAAATTAGAGATGATAGCCAAAAAACAGATTCATTTTTGAAACCAGGGCACTGAATTTCATTAAAGTCATTTATTTTCCTTTATACTACAGAATCTGTGTTGACCATGTAATAGTAATATTCCATAGGAAAGTATACAACAGAAAAATGTAAAAGATTCAGATGTTGTGTAATTGTTTGGCACACAATTAATAAGACTCATAATTAAATGGAATTTTATTCAGTACTGAACTATACATATTGATGTTTGGGGAATTTAGTAACAGTGACGGTCAGATTATATGTGGTATTAATTTGTTGAGTCAGTATTTTTAACACTACGAATCTTACATTTTCATTACAGGGGACTAGTTTTGGAAACCTGTGCTAGCATTTTCAACCTCATGGGTCCAACTGTCGTTGGTTGCATCTGCCTGTGTTCTCTTTTCTGGCGTGAAACAATGAAATTCTTAACTAAGTTGTCAACTGGCAGGATTTCAAAGTTTATTAGGCGATATTTGTGTTTGCATATGAGGATGTTTTCTCAAGTTGGTTTTTACAATTTTGGATTTGGATCTAGATTATCGTTTTCCTTCCAGAAATGAAATGCCGCTGCTGATTTATATTCTTGTTTTAGTTTTAGATTTCTAAAGTGCTCATTGGCTCTGATCTGTAAAATTCTTTTGGTTTGTCCTATTTAGACATTTTTACGATTCATACATTTAATTTGATGTATTCCTGATCTATTTTCTGGTGGAATTTCACCTTTGATTTTTGAATTTAGCAACTTTATGAGAGAAAATCTGTTTATTGGGGCCAGGGTGATGTTTGTTCCTTGAAGATCTTTTTGAATTTTCTAAATGCTCAGGGATAGTAAGTGAATTTTTTTAATGTGTTGTTATTGTCTTTGCCTGCTGTTAGGGTAGTTATTTCATTTATATTTTTTTTGTTTTGTTTTGTTTTTGTTTGTTTTTTTTTTTTTTGTTTTTTTTCCTGTTTTTCTTAGTCGAGTTTCTTGTATACAAAGCTCTTGCAGGAACTTTAATCTTTAAGTTTAATCTTTTAAGCATTTTATAAATATATATGTAGATTTAAACCTTTTTACAGCATTCCTAACATTACTCTCTGTAACTTCAAAAAATTCAAAGTTTGAGTTTATTAATACAAGAAAATCAAGTGCACCTAAGTTATTCTGTGTTTCACTTGGCAGAAAAGTATGAAGACATATGTCATTTACCTTATTGCAATAGTTAAGATCACAAGTTAAGTAGAATGTTTTAATAATAAATACAAGGCAGGCAAAGAGGGGACTCATTACAAAGAGAACTAGCAATTGGACAATGAAGTCTAGTTGTGCTGGTATTTGGCACAGATAATAGTATTAAACGTACATCAAGCAATGTAAGAGGGCAGATATGTCCTGAAGTAGCTCCCATAATTGAGAGGAAGGAAATAATAAGTATGGCAACAAACTCAACACTTAGAGAATTGGAAGAAAAAATGAAACATAGTATGGGGATAGAAAAGAAGAGGAAATTAGCAGAACATTTAAAGAAATCAAGGAGGAGATGGCAAATAGCAGAAGAAGCATGTAGAATGTGGTAGACAAGAGTAGGAGGTACAACTTGTTAATTTTGGGGATAGAAGAAAGACTTGGAAGAGATGCGAGAAGAAAGATGCATGATTTTTTAAGTAAAACACAATGGATGGAAGTCAGTAATTATGAAATTTAGGAAGAGAAACAGGAAAAGGAAATACTGGTAAAATGTGTAATCACACAAAAGGATTTTAATGTAATAAGCAGACAAAAAGTTGAAAGTTATAGACAGCTATATTTACAGGGTCTGAATTTCAGACAAAGAGAGCTAATGAGAAAATTAATAGAACAAAGAAGAGTAGTGCACAGTCAAAGGAAAAATGGCATAGTTTGAGATTTTAAATTAGGATTGATGGTAAAGAAGCAAAAGGGACACTTGAAAGAACAAAAACAGTGAACCAGGAACTAGAAAAATGATGGCAAATGCAATATTCTAGGACAGCACAATGACATATGAGGGTAATGGCAACAGTTTCAGCAGATGTCATCCAGAGCAGTCATAAAAACTAATGAAGATGGTGAGAAGGGAAGGTTAGGGGAAACAAAGTAGGACCACATGTCAGAGAGAGGGAAAAGAGGTGGCATGGAGAGGAGAAAAGAGAAGACAACAGGAAGGAGAAAGAAGGGGAGTTGAGGAAGGACAGGACGCCACAGATAGGGTAGGGGAAGATAAGAAGGAGGGGAAGAAAGAAACAAAGGAAAGGTAAAACAGGTCAGTAGGCTGACTGGTGACTTGAGAAAGGGAGCTATTTTGAAATATCAAAAGGAATGATGGAAGCACAGAGGAATTTAAAAAATAAGCTATTAACAAAAGGCAAGGAGAGAAAGGCAGCACAAGATCACGGGGAAGGATTGAGTAAACTATAATAGTAATATTAATAATTTATGTATTCACCATTAGGTAATTATAATAATTAGGAAGGAACGGAAGGTGGGCACGGATTGAAAAGTTAAAAGTATGGATAGTTGAGAAAGGTCAGTGACAAGTAGAAGGGACAAAAGGAGGAGGCATACTGTGCAATCATGGGAAGACAAAGAATAAACAGATGTGTTATGGTAGATAACTAGTCAAAAGAAAAGCTAGGAAGGTGCATATAGGAAGAAAAGAGGACAGATATAAGACCAACGGCAAGTGCTGTGAGAACAAAGTGTGTAAAGGGGATTGGGAAAGACAAGTGGAAAGCGATGTGATCATTGGTAAGAAAAGTGAAATTGCGGCTAAGAAAATTTCAAGAAAGCATCAAGAAAGGTATAATAGGGAGTAATAGACTAAGTTGAGTGATAGGGCAACCAGAAATAGGTAGAAAGAACTAAGGCAAGTGCAGTATAAATAAGGTGAAGGAAAGAGGAAACATGAGAAAAGCTATAATAGACTAGAAGCAAGAAAACTGATAAAAGTGAAAAGGAAAGTCAAATAAAGCCGTAAATAAGTTTAGAGTAGGAAGTAAAAGAGTAAAATTGAACAAAATAGACAGAGTACTGCACACAAAAATCAAATTGCTCCTCCTCCTGGGTGGCATATTTAGAAAAATAAGTGGCCATTCTACAAACTTGAGAGGTGGGAAGAGTGTTACAGTACAGCAATGCAGTCTGCATTAAAAGTAATTGGGTCGTTATCATATGCATGGAAGGCTGCACACAATAGAGGGTGTGATCAAAAAGTAACGGAAATTTTTAATTTTGTGGGCTTTATACATCTAATTTTCAACATTTTTTTTTTGTCTTGTTGGTACACATGTTGCTGATGTATGTTTGCGTTTTCAGCTGTTTCAAATATTTAGTTTATTGTTGATAAGGTTATATATGTTTGTGAATGTTTAGCAAATTTTTGGAAAAAGATGGATCAAAGAATTTGCATTAAATTTTGATGTAAAAATGGAATAAACAGCAGCACCGCATTCAAAATGTTGACTGTGGTTTTTGGGGAATCTACTATGAGTAAGACAAGAGTTTACGAGTGGTATAGATGCTTAAAAGAGGGTCGAGAAGATGTTGAAGACAATGACTGCCCAGGATGCCCTAGCACATCAATCACGGATGAGAATGTGGAAGAAGTAAAGAAAATGGTTCTGGAAAATCACCAAATCACAGTCAGAGAAGTTGCTGATGTTGTTGTCTTATACTTTGGCTCATGCCAAACAGTTTTTTTAGGGTTTTGGACATGAAACATGTGGCAGCAAGGTTTGTTCTGAAATTGTTGAATTTCGACCAAAAGTGATGTCGCAAGGGTGCCACTCAGGAATTGTTGAATAAAGTAGATAATGACACTATTAAGAAGGCTATAATAGGTGATGAAACATGGGTATATGGGTATGACATCAAAAGCAAGGCCCAAAGGACTATCTCAGATGTAGTTAACTCAATTTAAAAAAAAAAAAAAAAACTGACATAAGTTGATTTAAATGACATCTATATTTTGTTTGTCCATCTCTTATGATTTACCAGTTATGAAAAAAAGTCATCCAAGTTTCAGGTCACTCCAGAAAATTAAAGATATGCATTTCAACTGTCATGAAAATATCTTAAACATACAGTATTTTAATCAAAATCATTAGAGCCTTTTTGAGAAACCTGCATTTTCAAAAGATGTTCCACCTAAAGGTTATTTTGGGTTGGGGGAATTTTCTTGAAAAAACATTCATAGCACCCGTGTAAGAAGCTGAGCTTTGATACCGTTTGGTATTTAACTGAGTTTTCTTTTTTGAGTTATGCTGATCACATGCACGCATGCACCCCCCCCCCTGCACACACCCACGTGCACATGTCCTGAGAATGTTCAGGAATCCTTATTCCCAGTGAAATTTCTGTATCAAATTTTTAGGTGGAATGTAATACCTTCTATACCCACTATATATCTGTTGGAGAAAGCAGTATCTAGATAATCGTACATAGTGTAAGCTTGATATATATATAGGAGCAAAATTTGTATAAAAATTTTGCAAATTGTGATGTACAATAAATTAATTCATTCGTTCTTAGGAAAGACAACACATTGAGTCAAGGTATTGAAAGTAAACTTTCTCCAAAAGCTTTCTTAGATGCAGGCTAGTGCTCACAGGAATCATATGCTATGGTACAAAAAGAAACTTCTTTGGTCCCAGATTTTGAAATAAGCTATAAAGAAAAAATCTCTCTTAAAAGTGCAGCACAATTACAAAATAGTTATTGGCAGATATTGTTAAGTGAAAGACTTTTTCATACTTGCCAGGCTAAAAGCTGACTTAAAATAAAGGCTCTCTGGCTGAAGTGGAAAATTGTTAATAACTTTTTACATGTGTTTACGCTGTTCTTGCATATCACAGTTTCTAGTACAGAGATATGCAATGCAGCTTGCTTATTTTAGTAACTGGAGAATCATTAAATGTTTTAATACAGAGTATGAAAGTGAATTAAAACATTGGCATATGCCTTCTATATTTTATGATTTGCCCATAAAATTTACACGAATAAAGTCTTTTATAATTTTAGCAGTGGGATGTCTTTTTAGTTTCTCTACACATACAATGTACATAGTGTATAGAGAAGGTATTGCATTCCACCCAAAAGTTCATGAAGATTTCACTGGAAATACGTGTTTTAGGGCCCCCTGTATAAAAAAGAAGCATTTTTTAGAAAAAGGTCTGTGAACACAATAACTCAAAAACGAAAATTTGGTTAAATACCAAACTTGGTATTTAACATGGATATTGACATGGCAAATAAGATGTATATCTTGAATTTTCTGGGAATAGCCTCTCAAGACCTTTTCATTCTGGATGAATTTTGCTAAATATTGCATAACTGATAAACCGTAGGAGATAGACAAAAACTTACTGTACAAAAATGAAGGTCTTGTTTAAAGAGATTTTTCCTTATTATTTTTTTTTTCAGATTTAAAATACTTAATTGTTCTCACACAGAAATTTTTTAACTCCTGGCTAAAGGTAGAAATGGATTTCAATCATGTGGCAACCAGCTTTTAAAAGATTTGACTACCATTTTAGCCAAGATATTCCCTTATTTACCTTCTATTTACAAGGAAGCAAATAATTAAAACAATTTCTGCTAATGTTTATTTCGATCATCATAATGTAGATAGAATAAGCTGTTTAACAATAATTTGTTACAGTGATGTATAGAAAGTAATGTAAATGTAACACATCAGAGTTTTTATTTTGATTCATAATGTTGCAGACATAACAAAATATAATTTTCTATTACCATGTATATTCATTTTTATGGTAGTAATATAAGCCTTCTTGATAAATAACTGACTCCAGATGCAGAAGGTGTCACGATGCTGATGAAGCTGCAGCTCTTGCCCTGTGGGACTGCCCCAATATAGCAGAACTAAAGAGTCGCTGTTTTAGAAATCATTTTCAAATACTGAGCGACTATAAATAATGTTCTCTACAAAGATCTCTTACCAAAAATGCAGGACTGATGAGGATGTAAGTTTAGTGATGCACAAAGGATCTAGATAGGTTGAAGTGCAATACCAATACTTCTTGCCAACTTAACATTACAATCCATATGTACTGAGTGCACTAATAATATACAGTACTATGATAGCCAGAGATTATTTTTCCTTCATTCCTTCACTAGGCTGCAACAAAATGCAATGTCTGTCGATTTGTGGGTTTTAAAATTTTATTGCAACAGTAGAGACGTCTAACGATAACCAGAAGTAACCAATAGTGGTGTGAACATAGATGATGTGAATTGTAAAGTTAACTTTCCCCTGTAAATTATTAGTTTATTCGTGTTCTATGGCTGAAGATTTAAGTTTCACATATTTTGTGACAAGTTTTGGTTATAGCGTATGTAATTTTTGTATACTTACTGCACTAAACATTTTGTGCATTATTATGCTTTTGAATGAAGAAAAATTATATCAATTTCAGGAATTTGCAAGTATGAGTGTGATGTTTTAACAAGAGTTGTCTACTTCATTTAGTAAGGTTATCCTTTCAGGGAAGTTAATAAGGAAATAGGTTCCATCATTAATGGCCAACTTCTGAGTTGGTTTAAACTGGTATGTGAGTGATACCATGTACGATGTATATCCAAATTTGCTAATAAAGGTAGTGGAAATGTTTCCTACCTGCCTTCTGAATAATTAATTTTGATAATTTTATTGTTCTTTTCACATATGTTGTAAGTTTATAATTTGCCATAATAAGGGGGCATAAATTAAAGCAAAGAAAGAACTGATAGAGAAAATATTTTCATTGTTATTATTGTAGTAGTATACTTATCTGGGGGGGAGGTATTATTTACTGAATTTTAAATCCAATACTGGACAGTGGAACAAAAAACAAATATAAAAAAGCATTTTAAAGAAATCTATAAAAAATCAAAATCTTTCCCGTGTGTTAAATATAAAATTTGTCTCCCACCCAAATGTGGGAATATCCACATTTCAAGATATATTTAAAAATGTTCACTTCTTTTAAGTTGGACTATATAAACCACTGGTTTGTGAACATTAGAAGAATGTATTTACACAAGCTGAATCACTAATTACTCTTAACATCACTTTTAACACCGAAGCTTATACATGTTTCATATACTATTGTCTACATCAGCTTAGTCTCACTATTGTGCTTCCTCCTGTAGCCTGTAGATTAGATTTCCTGGCTGGATGTATGCATATGAAAGTTGTGCCAACAACTTTGTCTGCTTATATGTTACCTAAACACCTGTGAAATAACAGCATGTTGTAGTTAATCGTTTTCTGGGCGCTTAAATATTAATTAATCAATTAGGATTTATATCTTCCCTCGGCTATTGGAGCTATTAATTTTGATATTCAGTTGAACATAACTCTCGCCAGGGAGTGTCCCTAGTGAGGTAATAAGATTACTGTTGATTTCAGGCAATACATAAGAAAATAGGGTTCCTGCCATTGTGTTCCAGAACATCTAGAACAAACAATATAACACTTGAACATGTTCATACAGAACTTATAAACTCTCTGTGGTTTCATTATACTTCCCTAATAGATGAGGTACATTAATACCTTTATCTTATGTTTGCATGTTTGTTTATGTTGTATCCTATGCATCCAGGTGCTGTGTAATCGTACTAAAGCATACAAACTTAGAAAGGAGGAAATTGCTATGATCACAACGGGTTGACAAATTTTGAAGCAGCCCAGTGTTGATTGAGAGCAGAAGTAATATATTTAGAAATTGAATTTCCAAATGTAAGCTAAACCAAACCAATTGTATGTGGGAAGGGGAAATCACGTGATTCATGAACAAATGGAGCGAAATGTATTCATAATAACTGATGAATGGAATAGTTCCGTTTTTTCTCATTCAGTTTTATATATTAATTACTATTCATTTGCATTTAAAATCACATTCTGGTCTCCAGAAGTTGGCAAAATTTTAATTTTAGTAATATTGGATTGTGAAAGCATACTATTTGCGTAATACACATGCAGTCCGTATCTCTATGATAAAACTGTGTATTATTTGTTAAATAAACATACGAGATATCAGACTTTAAGGCTAATTTAATATTGCTGAATTGAATGAGGTGATGCTTTATAATTATTCTGAGTTATATGGCACACTGCCACACTATGATAGAACTTTATATTATTTGTTAAATAAATATATTGCAAAGCATATGCTTTGATAATTATTCAGGGCTATGTGACACACTGTTACCTGTAGCAGAATTTTTATTTGTTTAATAAATCTATTATGAAAGATATTCAGATTTTAAGATTAAATTAATGTTAAGAATTTCCTGAGATTATGCTTTAATACTTATTTTGGGTTATTTGCTAACTACCACCTGCATCTCAATGACTCTGGCAGAACTTGGAATGTATTGAACATATCCAGAGTTTAAGATTAACTTAATATTGCAGAATTGCCTGAGGTTATGATATAATAATTATTTTAGGTGATGTGGCAAATTAATTAGCCGTATTTCATCGCTATATGAAGAGGCCTTCATATATTTTTTAATAGAATGCATGGCCAACTATCTGTATGAATCATTTTTATTTCCCACCTTGTTCATCTGTTACAGAAACTATGCACAGGTAGTACCAGCTTCATACCTAATGACGGCATCTACTTGAAATTGTTTGTGCTATATTTGGTATTTATAGGTTGTCTTTCTGACATTATGCAACTCTGGATGCAAAGGATGCAATATTATCTTTGTTTCATGGTCAGTATTACGCAAGCCCCATAAATTGCTTTTGTCCATTGTGTTTGCCATGGTTCGACCGTCCTAAAAGCTTAAGAGCATTCATTACTCTTGAGTTTCAAACTTGGGTTCTAGTTTTTATTTTCTAACTCCTACCCTCCCGTTGGCTCTTTTTTTATGCTGAGTTACTTTACAAGATTTTTTGTTAAGTTTCATACCGTAAAGTAAAATATTGTGTCTGTTCTTTGTCAGTTTTTATTCTCCTCCCTCAGTGACTGCTGCTTATATACAAAGAAAAGCTTCTCCTCAGTTAATTTGAACATCTTCCACAAACTGCGTTTTCAATCTTTATCTAATTCAACTTGCATATGAGTGTAGTTTGATAAATCTGGTAAATGTTCATGAAAGAATGGAACACTTTTGTTGCGGCTTTGTGGTTGGTAAGCTTGATTATTCCAAGGATCATAAAAATTTCACCAATGTATTTTGCATTGTTGACGGCCATCTGAATTCAATGTGTGAACCGCAATTGAAAATGGAGAAATCAGAGTTTCATGATGTTATTAAACAATGCTATTTGAAGGGTTGGACTGCCGCACAAATTAAAACAGAATTGGATGAGGTTCATGTAGACTCTGCACCATCATTGATGACCATTTAATCAATTTAAACATGGTTGGCAAAGCACCAAAGACAGAGCACACTCTGGTCATCCAGTTGAGGTCACCACACAAGAAACCATTGTCAAAATTCATGATATGGTAATGCAATACTGTGTAATAAAAATTTGTAAGATTGCTGAGACTGTAGGCAAATGGATAATATTCAGCGTGAAAAATTGGCTGTGAAGAAACTGTGTGTAATGTCAGTGCAACAGTTACCCATAATTGAACAAAGGTGCATTATAAGCATTTCAACACAATATCTGGCAGTATTTAATCTGCAATACTTTTTGCGCCAGTTTATGACTATTTGTGAAATCTGAATCCATTATTATACACCTAGTCTTTGTCAAAACAATGGACAAAGGTTAGTGAAAGTGCACCAAAGAAGACAAAACCATTTTGTCAGCTGGGTGATGGCCACTGTTTTTGGATTTCCAAGGAGATAACTTGGTAAAAGGCAGCACCACGACTCGACCTTGAAATGCTTCATTGTTGGATTGTTTGAAAATGGCGTTGACTGAAAAAAACAACCAAGGTGAGCATGCAAAAAAGTGCTCTTACACTAGGATAATGCACCAATCCATACATCAGCAATAACAATGGTGAAAGTGCATAAATTGGGCTTCGAATTGGTTCCTCATCCATACTATTTAGCAGACTTAGCCTCAAGTGACTTCTTCCTGTTTCCCTAGCTTGAAACTTTGGCTTGGTGAGAAAAATTTTCATCAAATGAGGAAGTAATAGTTGCAGTCAACGACTTTTGCAGAGTTTGATAGAACCTATTTTTCCGATGGGATGAAAAAACTGGAGGATCACTGGATTAAAAACTTCCGCTGCGCGCTATATGCCCTTCTTGCACGCAAATGTGCTCAAGGTCGTGCACTTAGTTTATTTCAGCCTGGTACAGGCAAAATCGCGTACGAGAGCACTAGATGTTCTATGCTCTCGTATCGCGGCGCACTTCCGCTTGGAGACGGATAACGCGTTCAAACTTGTCATTCCTGCAGCAATGCCGCCAGCATGCAGACATTATGGTAGACGCCACAATATCGACACAATGACACATGCAATTGAATATAATTTACAAACAGATCGATACCACTGTATTAAACTTTGGACAGTGCCTGACTCCGGCACACTGCTCAGGTGGAAACTTCATTTAGATTTCAGATCAACTACAATGATGGGCGCCATTATAGGCACCATATATATCATTCATTCACGCAGAGATTTAAGAGAGGATGAACTCGAGGCTATGTCGAAAACTAAGGTGAGTTGTCTACGAAACAAACATAGTTTTCTTGCTTTTTATCAGATTTATCAAACCACCCTTGTATAACATAGTTTAAAATAACACACATCTCATTTTGCCATATTAAATACTTAACATTGTTATAGGTTTCAATTAAATTAAACAACTTATTTACATTATGATGACATATTTATAACTATCTTTGTTTAATATTTAATTACCATGCCATTGGTAATAAATATTACAATATGATCTCAACACACTGTACTTCCAGCCAGGCAATGCTGATCACAAGCCACAGTAGGAAGCGTGTCAGTGAGCTACGCTGCTGATGGAGTTAACAGTTTCTGAAACATATACAAGTAAATTTTGGTGTAGAAATTGAGCTTGTGTGTGTGTAAATGTAAAAAAAAAAAAAAAAAAAACTTCACTCTAAAATGTTTCATAAAAGGAATGAATTCAAATATCAAAAAAGTTCACTGCCATTTGAATGTAAATGTGTTACAGGTAATGCTTCACTAAAGGCATATATTATTATCAGACTTCATAGATACATCCACATTTTTATAGCAAAGTGTTTCCATTATCTTAAACTTACTTAATAAAATCATAAACTCTAATGCTTTCAAGCAGTTCCATCAGCAAGAAGTACCCAGCCTAAATTGAAACATTTGAAATTATTATTTTTTTTTTTATTTATTTTCAATGTAATTCAAACAATTTTAATATGAACACTACAATTGCCAATGCAGTGTTAAATCTGTATTTTAAAAATTTAAAAGAGAAAATGTATACTAACTATATACCTATTTAAAGACCATTAATGCTAATGAAAAAGATGTAAGACACTAAAGCTTCATTTACATATAATATGTGTTTTAATTACAGTGTATATTACTTATCTCTAATTATTTTTGTTCATATTTGCATGCTGCAGGATGAAGGAATGATGGAGTGTATTGATGCAGAGGTCAGTGAAAATTTTAAGTAAATGCATTTAATTACTAAGCAAAATAATTAGTTTCTATGTATAGAGCATGTGACTTAAGTTTTAATATTTATGATTAATTCTAAGTATTGTTGTCAAGAAACAAGTTTAAAATCTATATTAATCATTATAAATGTGGGTTAGCACAAAGAAGGCCTTATTCTTCAATTTTGTATTTAATTATAGGTAACTGTTGTTTAAACTCCATTTTTTCAAATCAAAATTTGTTGGTTAACGCAGAGTGAATTGTTTCTAGGCATGGACATTGAAATTCTCTAGTACAAATAAGGGCTAGTGAAACTGAAGGAAGCTTTTGTGCATTGAAAAAAGTTAAAGTAGGTAAAATACCTGAAACTTCTACATTTATTCAAATAATTTTAATGGAAATAATTGTTCATTATACCAGTATAAATGCTTTTGACCACACGTGTTTTAAATACTGCTGCATGCATGAAACTGTGCAAATGAAACCATGCCCACATTTATAAATATAAGTTTAGCCCACATTGTAGTGCGGTGGTAGCATGTTCACCTCACATCCAAGAGGTCCGAATTTTAAATGTTGGTTAGGATGCGTTATTTGCATAACGGTTTAATCAGGATTTTCACACTGTTCTGAGAGGAATATTGGGTCACTCTTTAAGTTCTTTGGACCCCAGGATCATTTGACTATCATTTTACCCATTTCATTCATCCATCCGATATGACCTACCAGGTTAAAGGACGCTAACATTATAAATAACATAAGCTCTTTTAACTGTGAAGTTATTGTGATTTTAATTTACTTTTAAAATATAAATGAGTCAGTGTTGCAATGATACACTACTTATGTCAAGTTGTAAAATCTTGGAACATTTTTGGAGGCATTTATCTCCATCATCAGCATGGAAGCAACTGATGGTCATTATCTGTTCTTCCTCTTTCCTCAGCACAAGCATCTAACTGCTGAATCTGGCAGCTGATTGGTGGGATTTTGAAATTTAACAGGAATTTTTTTTATACAGTGATCTTTTCCCATGTAGTGAGTTCTAGTGTGACTGTGAACAGTTTTAATAATTTAATTTCCAATATTGAGATTATCTGTACATAAATGATGTGCTATTGTTGATTTGTGAATATGTTTAAATTTAATGTTTCTTTTATGCTATTTCAATCTGACAGTTGCTCTTGGTCATTCTTATATAAGATTTATCACAATTATCACATTTAATTTGATAAATATCAGAATTCAAATAATATGGTATAGGGTCTTTAGTAGTTTATTTAATATTCCTCAAACTAAATTTCTGAATGTCAGATTGAAAGAGCATAAAAGAAACACTGAATATGAACAAATAGACAAATCAATCATAACAGTGAAAACTAAATTATTAAAACTATTGGCAAGCACACCAGAAGTCGCCAATTAGGAAAAAAGACTTCATTTTAAAAAATTCCAAGAATATTTCAGTTTTGCATTCCTGCTAGTCAGTAATGCTATAATATTTACCACTAAACAGCAGCAGTCAGATGCTCATGCAGAGTAAAGAGCAACCATCAGTCACCACCATGCTGATGATGGAGATGAATGTCTCTGAAAATGTCCCAAGATTTTACAACTTGACAAGTGGAGTTTAAGTATGAACATTGAGTCATTAATATTTTAAAAGTAAGTTAAATTAAAATGAACATAACAAAACAACAAAAATTAGACCTCAGTTGGTATTGTACAGCAAGCAAATTAAATACTGGGAAAAACTATTTCATGCCTTTTCAAATTTGTTACATCCCTTACAAAGAGGCAATGAACTTCATGATCATTTTCCAGCAGAACAAAAATGAATTAATATATAAAAAAATCTTCATTTCACTCAAGATGTAGAATCTTGAAGCAAGGTCCGAAAGTTTGTATATTATAAATATATTTTATACTCTATTTTTCACTCTTGTACTGCATCATGTTAAACCTCTTGTTACATTTACAAAAACAAC
Organism: Hymenopus coronatus; assembly: GCA_030762935.1. Classification (NCBI taxonomy): domain Eukaryota; kingdom Metazoa; phylum Arthropoda; class Insecta; order Mantodea; family Hymenopodidae; genus Hymenopus; species Hymenopus coronatus. The sequence continues at coordinate 41,577,931 of CM060889.1, read as the reverse complement.
TGCTGTAATGTCAACAGCATGTCTTCTCTTTGTGAGTATTCCCAGATTCAGATTCCAAAGTGCCTAATTAAAAATCTTATTCTATAATTGTTTCTCAGCTAAATACTAAATGAAGTTGTGTTCCAAGTATTTTCAGTTCATTTGAACCATAATGTTCATTAGCATTCAATACTCCAGCATAGTAGGCATGCTATGAATATAGGCTTTATCTCATTTAGATACAATTCTAGTCTTAACATAAATGTTTTACTCTCCTCTTAATTATTTAAATAAAATGGGGCATGATTACACATTGGCTCATTGAATAGTTACAAATTAGTTTTCACTATGAAACAGAAATGATTCAGCATGTAAAGGGAATGAGTTGATCTCTCTTAAAATTTTTTTAAGCATTTCATTTTGTGTTTATAAGTGACAGCTCCTAAAATCTCTTCAGTCTAAGTTCCAAAATGTAGTTGATGATGTAACTTCATTTCAAAACAAGATGATTGAAGATTTAAGTTCAAAGTATTAGTATACCAGCTGGCTTGAAAGTTATCTGCACTTGAATGATAAATTAATGTCACTTAATTCCTATTTTCCTTATGAATAACTGAATGAATTTATTTATTTATGTACATGCTAACCGTCACATACAAACATTTTTCTGTTCTTCCTCTGGGGTTGCTTAAGATTAAGATTGCATTCTTATAACACCCTGGTGCTTCTTTATGAAATTATAAAGCAAAAGTTCTAGAAAACGTTTATAATTAATCTTCCCCTTGCCCCTTATAGTATAATCTGCCCACCTCTGTAGTGTAGGGGTGATATGTCTGCCATAGTTTGAATCTCATTTAAGGTGAGTTATTTGGATAAGGCTTTTTCCAGGGTTTATCCCTTATCCTTAGAAGACAAATATCAGATAACTTGAAGCTCTATGCTCCCTGGGCTCATTTGAGCATAATTTCATCCATTTCATTAATTCATCATACTTTATGACCTACTAGGATAAAGGACATTAATGCAGAACAGAAAAAATGTAATTTCAAACCCTGGTATTCCTAATAGCAGAAGAAAATCTTCTAATATTCCCACAAACATCCCTAACAGTCTTTCAAGTTCTGGAAATACTGTGTATCATAAAAGAACCCTTTGACAGTGGAGCAATCATTTATTAGAATGTATGAGTAATTCTTTAGATAATCACCAGGGTTAAGATTTGAGGTGCAAATTTCATAGGAAAATCTGGTGTGTTACATTCACATGACTTTCTCTAGCTGAACAAACTTTTCTTACAAAAGATTGTTCTTTTTATCTACATCATACCAATCAAGATAAATGTTAGCTGAATTAATGTTATTACTTGATTCTTTGTAAGCATAAGGGAAGTAAGATAATACATTAGGCTATAGTGAGTCAATCCCTTTAAAAGCTCATCGCTATGTGAAACAATTGAAATTCCATTCTCTTTGCTTGCCAGGAATAGGTAAACAGAAGTTAGACAAAGAAAACATGACCTACCATTTGCGAAAGGTTTAAGTAGCTTAAAATTGAAACCAGCAACACAGAATATCTCGAAAACAGTCAACTCTACAACAAAAATGTACGTGACTTAAATATTGTGTTTTAACGAGATCTACATTTTTTGTGAGTAAGTTTTTTTCTATTTCTTACAGTTTACCAGTTATGCAAATAATTAAAATTCATCCAAAATGAACAGGTGTTCAAAAACTATTCCCAGTAAATTCAAGATGTAAGTTTCATTTGTCATGTGAATATCTTTAATGTGCAATGTTTTAATCAAAATCATTTGAGCCATTTTTGAGAAAAATCAAAATTTTTAAATATAAAGAGTAGTTAGGGGTGGGAGGATTTTTTTGAAAATCTTCATGCCGCATCCTTGGAGATACTAAAATACCAAGTTTGATATTTTATAGTCTTTTAGTTTTTGAGCTAAGCTGTGGACAGACAAACATACATGGACCTTTTTCTGAAAATATTTTTTTTTGAACTCAGGGAACCTCAAAACATATATTTCCAGTTAAATCTCGACTTCAAATTTTTAGGTAGAATATAATGCCTTCTCTAGGTACTATATACACCTGCGACACAAAAAATAAGTCATCCCCAGATATCATTTGCCGATCAAGCAAGCTTTTGATTTAATCATCCTGTTGCTAACCACAGATTTATACCTATTAACGTTCAGTATCTTCGTAAAAGCTGCGCTCACACTGCACACAAAAGAACTCTACAGTCATCTTTGACAGCACAATGGTTAACTTCTAAGTACTGCATACAGATCACAGTACAACGTTATGGTGGCTTAATTGTAGCATCATAGTCATCTTATATATTGCGTGCAATAAAATGTAAGCTGCTTTTGTTTCTACGTGCGTCCTCTGTGGAGTGCTACAATTATTTTCAAAACCATGGTATTTAAACAAGTCTTTTCAGTATCTTAATAATTTTTAAACTAGGTATTTCATATACCCCATTTCCAAAAATAAGAATAAAGCTTTTCAATGATGAAAAAATTATTAAAATCAAATGAGTAGTTCATCCTCCCCATATGAAGGACTTGCACATGGGAGCTCGGACATTTAAACATAGAATAAAGAACTTAGAATGAGGGATTGATCCATGTCAGGTATGAGAATGAGGAAATAAATTATATGAAATGAAGGCAACATGGATGATGGAAAAAGTGATGATGGTGCAATTGTTGGAATGAATGAGGGGGGGGGACTGGAGAACCCAGAGAAAACTCACCCTGATGTAGTTTTGTCCAATACAAATCCCACATGTGTTCCCAGGGGATTGAACCTGGGCCACCGAGGTGAGAGACAAGCAACCTAAACACTTGGCCATGGCTAATTTTCAGACAGTATATTAAAAAAAATTGGTGTTCCATTCACATGACATTCTCTATCTATTCTTTAGAAGTATATTATTATAAAAACTTATTCTTCTAACTGCTTCCTTTTAATCAAGATAAACATGACAGAAATTATTTACAGTTTACTGGTTATTTAAAAATCACCCACACAGAAGAGGACTTCAGAGACTATTTGCAGAAAATTCAAGATATATATTGCATTTGCGATGAAAATATCTTAAATATATGATAATCAAAATCTTAAAAACATTTTTCAAAAAATCAAATTTCCAAAAATTTTCAATTAGTTTGGGAGAGAGAGGGATTTTCTTGAAAATCTTTGTGTCACAATTCGGAAGATGCTGAACTTCATCAAGTTTGTATTTAACAGACTTGACATTTTTTATGACACACACACACACACACACACACACACACACACACACACACACACACACGCACCCGAGAGAGAAAGAGAGAGAGGGAGAGATAGATAGATAAATTTGCTCTCCGTGGTGTAATGATTACCATGCTAACTTCATATACTCAAGATTGCAGGTTCAAACCCAGCGGAGGGCGATGGATTTTTTCAGGCATAAAAATTCTTAGCATGGCTTCCTTCGGAAGGGAAATAAAGCTGTTGGTCCCGTGTCGTAGATTTACAGCATGTAAAAGAACCTCAAGCCTGATAGAGAGGCCTCTGAGCAAAATTAAGCAGTCTTTCACACCCAATATAGAATGGGACGCTGAGAATTGTAGCAGTTAAAGAGCATCCATAAATAAAACACCATTTAATTTACACACACCTTTTCTATAAATATTTACTTGGATTCATGGGTCCTAAAAACTTGTATTTCCAGTAAAATCACCATATTAAATGTTTGGATAGAATGCAATACCTTCTTTACCTACATGGTAGAGGAAAAATAAATTTTAGATAGAGAATGTAACACATCAGACTTTTTGAAGTGTTTTGGTTGTTTACTATGATAACATGGAAAAAATTAGGGAATATCAATACTAGCATATAAATATTTGAAGATTCTGGATATCTTTATACTTACAATGAAAATATAATGAAAGCATTTCTTGCTAGTGTCTCAGTAAATATGAAGTAGATAGTAAAATAAAATATATAAATAGTTTGTAGAAGAGAGAGAAAATAATTATAGTGGCTAGTGGAAGTAAAGCGTTTGGTGGTTATAATAAGTTTAAAGATCTCATCCTTTTACAGGACATTTTAACTTCCTCCAGTTTTCAACTGTCACTACACTAAGTTCTTACTTCTCTTCATAATGTGATCTGGTTAAACGTTTCACTGTCACTTTACTTGGTTACTACTTTCACCTCATTTTCTTCTGTGAATCACCACATGATGAAATATGCATGATATATTCTCTTCTCATTCATTCCATTCCATTACAAACCCTAAACTTCTCCCATATCTCACAGAAGCAGCACCTCCTACATATCACAGCAGTTATCACAAACTCACTAGGAGAACAGCATTTTTCATTGCATCTGAAATGCGCTTGCTAACTGGTTCGCTCACTGACTAGCTCAATTACATATTAATTACCTATATAGCAGCTGATATCTCTGCACAACCATCTTGAACATTCTGAAACCTCCAGAAGATTCTAGTTGTCTCTCGATAGCAGTGCCTATCATTTTTTATCTCTTACCACCTGGCTGGTCAGCTACAGCCAATTGATAGCTCAACAGGTAACTGCAGTTTAATTCCCTTTGTTACCCAGTGTTATATTCATTACTTTCTTTGTATAGTAATTTTACACACTCTATTGCATGCCAATTATGTCACTGACTTTCTGATTACAATATAAGATCAGTTTTTCTTCAAATACTGTCTACTTTTCACTTTCTACTTATTTATTTGAATCTTTTCATGTACATTCTAAGTCTTCTTTTAAGATCTGTCACTGTTTGTAGCAACATTGCACTTCCACTTAGTGTGTTTCTCATAGCTACGTTATCTTTCTGAATTGTTTGGCCTTCATTTGTTTACTATCTTGTTCGCTAATAAGTATATTTTACATAAATCAGTGGCAGCTGGTGAGTAAATTTCTTGGGGGTTGAATTTACTAATGATGATCTTTAACAATGCTTATATCAACATCGCTCGTGTGCCAGAATTTTGATCAAATAACTGGTTCCTAAAGAATTAGTAGCTAGTACTGTAACCATCCAGCCAGGAGGCTGGATTCTCATATTAATCTGCCAAGGCAGTTCACTTAAGGTTGCACATTTAAATAAAATAAATTGCTAAGCTGTTGCATTGTCTGCCTGCATCTGCTGCATTGTTGTGTTCAGGCAGGTCAATTTCCTCCAATTACATTATTCTGTTCTTGATATTGTATCTGTTAAGAGCATATAAAATAAAGTTAACCTCATTTTATATGTCTCATCTTCCATCCCTACTTCATTAAATCACAGTTAAAAGTCCCAGACTTGTATTTTAATCTACTGACTTTCTACCCAATAAGCAGATTTTTCAGAAGTCAACTACTGTGAAGTATCATACAGAAAAAGAAGTAGAGAAAAATATAAATTCAATGCATAATGCCTGTCACTAGTAGTAACTTGAGGTCTCAGGTAGGATTTCCAGTGAGGGCTTGGAGAATGATCTACTTGCAAGAAACTTTCCATACACTTCGCAGATCTGGGTGTTGTATTTATTGTAATGAAATGTGTATATTCTCTGTTAAAATCTGTATAACTGTAGATAATGCCAAAATCTGTAATTCTAAAGTTAAATCTGTGGAATTGGAAGACAGTGAATGAACAATATACAGCTACAAATCAAAACATTGCTTTCAATAATCAAGTATTGTTATACCACTGCTTCCAACATTTCTAGGGAAATAATGAGGTAAGTTGAAGCTTGAAGCCGTAATGCTTCAGATATCCATTATACAAATAATCACTAACATTTAAACAACCAAAAGTGAATATCTTAGAAAACTTAATTGATGAAATTGCATAAATATGAGATTTTTACGAATTTAAATACAATTTTCCCTATAATTTACATTTTCAAAATAGATAAGAACTTTAAAACACAAAAGTTAACATCTCAGAAATGGTTAAAACTATGAAAAAACTTGTATAATATACTTTGTATTTTAGCGAGCTCTGCATTTCTCCTTCAGTAGGATTTCCCCTATTGTGTACCTTTCTATATTTTTTAGATTATTACTAGTGAAAAAGTTTACATCTCCAGAAATCTAAAGGTATGCATTTTATTTGTGATCTTAACACTTGTAATCTATTATAATTTAATGCAAATCGTGTGTGGCATTTTCTATGTAAAGGGTAGTATCAGTTGGGAGGATTTATTGGAAAATATTCGTCTTGTACCCTTAGGAGATACATAATTTAAGTATGAGATTTGGTATTCGTGCAACTTTCAAAAATGTTTCTCTAAAGGGAATTATAGTTGGAAGGATTTATCTGGAAATCTTTGCACTAGATCCTTGTACTTCTGTGACTTTTAGTTTTTGAGTTATGCTGTTACTCATATACACGGACAGATGCGCGCAGACCTTTTTAAAAAATGCTGTTTTTTTTTTTTTTTTTTTTTTTTAACCTTCCTAACAATTTTGAATCAAGAAAGAAATGCAAAATCAACAAATAAAATTCAATGTTCGTTAGATTTAGACTATGTTCCTCATAGTCCTGCTTTAACAATAATAATAATAATATACCGACTCACCAAAAGTCACAACACAAAGTTAACTTGATACACAAATAGAGTAAATCTACATAAACTTTTTCGTGAATCTTTTTTCATTGTTTAAAGATGCTTCCAATGGAATTAGATAGACTGCCAAAACAGTGCATTACTGAATAATGGAACCTTGACAATGGTATTCTGCAGAATTGCATGCTTCCATTGTGGCTTCTCACAGCTTCTCTGAGAATTGTACAGTTATTTGAAGAGCACGCAAAATCCATAATCTCTACCCAATCATTTGTATTTCCTAAGACAATATCTGATTTAAATATATGTGATCCATTAGTTAACAGTGATCTAATACATAGGTACCAATGGCTAGTTTGACAAACGGCAGCAGTTTATCACAAAGAGAATTCAATAGGCTGCCTCGTGAGCTTGCATCATGTTTGCAAACCCCTGCATGTACTCAAAACTAAATGTCAGCTGTAGATAATCAGAAAATAAAATTCTAATGTAATGTTGAAATTATAATTGGAGGTTTGGGAAAATTACTAGGGGTTGTACCCCCTTGAGGAGCCGCCCCTACATTTAACTCTCCTTGTATTTGTCATTCTTTCGATACATTTTTTGCAATTTCATTTCTATGTCTGTGCATTCCACGAAAACCATGAACATTACATAAATGTATTATTATTAAATCTTTTTTTGGGGACGGTAAGTAATCAAATATATAAACTATAAATTTGATATTAAACCAGAATGATGAGGCCTATCCATTGCATGTTCTCAATGGACTCCCCTAATAAAAACAATGGTTCTAAAACTTGGGTAATACTAAGCAGTTTTCTTGACCATCTGTAAAATTCAACTACTGGATGCCTTACTGAAGCTTTTAGTTATAGAGTTTTGTATAAAACTGATATAGGTAAATTCATTGTGAACCAGACATATTGCTTGCAGAAAACGGAAATTACACCAAAGGTTTTACTCATTGCTTGTTATGGTAGTCAACATATGAGGTACGTCCGGAAAGTAAGTTCCGTTTGGTAATAAAATTAAATTGTGTACAGATACAGAATAATTATTGATTGCATAAAATTCTACAACTCTTAAACTACTTTTCCACATAACTGCTGAAATTTTGCAGGCATTTGTCATAGCGTGGCACAAGTTCTTGTATACCTTCTTCATAGAAGTTTGCCGCCTGGTCTTCAAAAGGTTGGTACCCAACGTGAGCAAAGTTTATGAAATTTCAGTTTTTTGGTAACAATTTCATAAGTTAGTGATCGTGAGCTTTGGGGAAATTCCACAGTGAGAGCACTAATTGTAAGCTTGCAGTTTTCCTGGATCTTGTCATCAATCGCGTGAATCAGTTCTTCTGTAACCAACGCACACTTCGTTCTTCATCGTGCACTTCACTATGTCCTTCATTGAACTGTCGGACTCATCTTCTCACCATTGAATCACTCATCGCATTTTGTCCGTAAACTGCGCAAATTTGCCGATAAATTTCAGTTGGTTTCACTTTCCTAGCATTCAGAAAACGAATCACAGATCTGATTTCTCAAGCGGTGGGATTTTCAATCAACACCGACATTGTAAACAAGTACAACAAAGCATATGTGGCTGACAGCGATCTCAAAATGGCGCACATTTCTTCTCCTTGATACAGAGCGTCTACCGCGCATGTGCAGAACTGCGATCGCAGCACTGCAGCAGAGATAAATTGAAACGGAACTTACTTTCTGGACGTACCTCCAACATTCTATACCATAATTGCTGGAGCAGTTAAGGTTGGCAGGTCCATCATGCTTCCTAAGTGTTCATTTTTATCTGTGATTTCCCACATGCAGAGCAAGAATGACATCATAGTTGACTGGTGAGCCATATTGAAAGAGCAGTGATTGTTTTGGATTGAAAAAGCGACCACAGCAATCTCTACCTTATGGTTTGCGCAAAAAAAGTAGTTACAGCAATCTACCTAGAAAGTGGTAGATTGAGAAAATCACAGTGGTGTTTGTATTGCTAATATAACCAGCTTCCCAAGCCTTCTCTTGTCACTAATGAATAACACTCAAAAGTTGCGCTGTTCTTTGTTGACAGGCTGAATATTAATACAGCATACTTTGTGTTTGTTGTTCAGTTATCATTCATATAAATATAATTTATATTGCTGCATATATTAGTACTTACTTCAAACCATCAAATGTAAAAACCTCAGTGACAGTTCATGAGAATACATTTTGGGTGCTCACATAATTTTAAATTCCTATAGCCCTGAAAATCTAAAATAGATATACTGTATATCAGGCATGATTATGAAGAACTGACCAATTGCAGTTGCTCTCAACAACTACAGTAAATAATAATAATAATGCGTGTCTGATGAAAGAAAGGTTTGTTTTTGTAAATGTTTATTATTTTCTACATAATTAAGTACAGTTTAGGGCAAGAATAGATTAATGTGTAATACTAATTAGCGATCACCAAGCCTCAAGTTCTGAAGCTATATTATTTCTTTTTATGAAATGTCCTGTTGCTTCACATACCCCATTGAAAAATGAATTAATAAAAATACACGTACACTGCGCTGTAGGTATATGCTAAATAGGGAAAACTATGGTGCACTGATACCTAATTTATAAAGAAGATCCATGCATCTGTTTTTAATTGCACTAATGTCTATCATTCTGCTTGAAGTTTTAGTGTCATTCACAACTTTTTCTCAGTAATAAGCATTGCCAGCGTCAAAAGCCTATTGTGACTACGCCCTGCAGCCATAATTGCCGAATTTGTGTGTAAATCATATCTGATTGTTGATATCCATTGTTACATGCACATTAGTGAACACCTGTTCTTGCTGCAAGTTCTTTTGACATTGCAGTTGTAATTGTTACACCTGTGCAAGTGGACGTGTCCTGTCAGAAGGTTCTTTATGTCGAAGCCATGCATTGTTAAGCCTGAGTGAGTTTGTGACAGCTGTGGTGGTACTGCATGTGTGGCGGCTTCTGAAAATATCCAGTCATGTAACCAACAGAGATAAAAAGGGCAACAAATCCCTACCCAGCACTCCATTTTCACCAGGAATGCATCTCATGTAATAGTTGAGTGAGTTTGATGGGAATTTCGTAGTGAGCTATATTGTCACTACAGCAAACGTTGAAAAGAAATATATGGCAGAATTGTTACAAAAGACATTTATGGCAGATTGCAGTCAGTTTTTGGAAAAATAAAGAGTTGTTGGACAGAAAAAGAGATTTTGTTACACTTCCTTATTTTCGAAGAAAGGTCTTTATCCTCTTCATTGGAGAAACAACGTTCAGGTTCAGTTGTTGAAAGAGGCATTATAATCACTATTCTCAGTAGTTCACTTAACTGCAGAAATGTGTCTAGTAGAAGCTGCAACATGGCAACACCACCACTGTACATTGAACATCTTCTCTACATTGAGTACTTCTAGCTCTGTTTTCAATTGTATTTTCAATACCCATGGGTAACTTTCAACTGTAATGTCAAATTCTCTCTCAGGAAAATTTATCAAATGAGTTCACGTCTAATAATTTTAATGCTACAAGGTGATTTGTGAATGAAAATCTTTCATTCATGTGACTTACTATGGTGGTGTAGATTTTTTCACATCTGCTACTTTGTTTTCTGTTTTTGTTTTCTTCACATGATGATGTCAGTATTTCTTATTCTTTTAATTATACCTTTAAACTCCAATAAATGTTGCCTTGTATTTGTTGCTTCAAGATTCCTTTGCTGTAGTTTCCTAAATAGTATGTCTTATGTGGCATGATCTAATGAAAAAATTCTAGTCAGTATAAGAACTCTTGATGTAACTTTCTCATCTGCTTGTTTTTTTTTTGTTACTTACAGAAAGAAAGTTTATTATCCATACCCAAAGAAAAAGTGATGTGTTTACTTAACAAAATGTGGGGGGAAGTATTCATTAATACCACCTGTAAAAGATAATACTAGCACTTCCTATCCTGAGTTTTTGTTGCACAAGGTGGTGAATACAATTTGAAACAAATAAAAGTGAAATGCAGTCTGCTTATAAGCATAAAATACTAAATATTTTTTTGTGTAATGCAAAGTTTTAATTATAATAGTTTAATGAAATGTGTAACTTGTTTGGTGACAATTCTAGCGGTATAAGTAAACTCGCCTGTGGAAAGCCAAAGTAAGAGCTTTAGGAGAAAATGCATTAGGATCAAAATATGAATTCTTTTCTCATAAATGTATTGGTTAGGTCAGACATCTTATGATATCAGTTGTGATTAAAAGTATGAAATTCAAATCACACTGAATTATAGTGTGACTTATTATGACCTTATTATGAATTATGCAAATTCTTTTCACCAATGCTAGGAAAATTTGCAAGTATAAAGTAGGATATTCCATTAGAATAATACAGTAGCCTAATTGAATTGGTCGGAGCTGAAAGGCATTAAGTCAGATTTTGCAACTTTTCAGAAGCAAAAAACATTATATCATCCAGAAAATCAAAGAAATTGATCGACTGTTTATGTTAATCAGTAGAATAATTCCCTAGGCTGTGTATGTCTTGATAGCTAGACCAATTTAATACCTCATAGACATTTAAAAAACTATTTTGAAAAATTGACTTAATGCTTTTCAGCTCTGTGGCCGCTCTTAACACTTCATCAATGGAGTAGATATTTAAATTTTCTATGTCATTCTTGTTTTATTTGTCTGTAACCACCTTCGTTCAATATAAAGATTTTTGGCAAAATATAAGTTACATTCGGTATGTATAGTAAAATACAAAACACAATATTACTTATGGTAGTTGAAATTACAATGTTTCCCTTCAATTTGTGTTGGTTTGCCATATCAAAATTATTAAATAAACAGAATGCTATGAATTGCAACAACTCTTTGTGATATAACAAAATTAAAGCTACATAAGGGTACAGCAGAGTAACAAAACACAAAGTTATTTATAGCAGCTGACCTTATAAGGATTCCCCTTCCTTTTGTTTTATTGGCCATTTTAAAATGTTTGGTGTAAAAATGCAGTGCATCATGTGGAACCTATTTGACAAACTTTCCAATGTCTTGTAACTTCTTTTAAATTTATGGGTACCTTGTCTTATATGCTTTTTCTGAAGGCATGGTGGGGTTTGTTAACAATGAAGGTTTACCTAGAAAAAAAGTGTGTTTTGTTGAAGAGTTACTACTTCGAGATGCTTCGACTTCGCCTATCTTGTTGCTGTTCTATCAGAATTGCTTGAGTTTTGAAGGAAAAAACATTTGTTTTGTATTCCTCGAGGGTTTTTCACTTTCACTGGATACAACAGTTTTCTTAAAGGGATGGCCACTATTTATCAAAATTTATACTCTTGGCAAATTAGCTTTAATCGAAACACAGCACTGGGTTGCTTAACCTCTAACCTGTGGCGCTGAATGGCAGCAAATCAATGCCTTAATGTTTGCTCCTCCGTATGCTTTACCAGTAATAAGTTTTTTGTGCAAGGAGAAAGCTGACTTAATGCTTTCTTGCACCGAACAATAGGTCCTACTTAACTAGTATATAATGCTAAATAAAATAAAAAAGCCCAATTTTGACTTAATGCCTTTCAGCTCTGAGCAATTCAATTGTATATTAGGAGCAACTTTCTATTATACAGATAAATAAAAATAGATTAAGTTATGTTTGTTATTGTATATATTTCCAGAAAACTCACCTTGGGTCTTCCTTTGAAATATTAATACAGTAATTATAGGTATCTCCTACAAGTGTATATTTATCTACAGTATTGCCATTCATTTTCAAATGCAGGAGTAGGGTTGAGTGTTCCTTATCACCATTTTAGAATTCTGGAAAGTCTAACCACTGCCATAAAGGGTAGCAGGGAAATAACATAAACCTTGTAAACAACTACAAAAGTATTTCCAATGGACAAATGAACTACCATATCCGTATTGACCTTGGAAATAAATGGAAAAATATTTTGCCTAAAAGTTTGACAGCCTATATGTTCTTTTAGATTTTTGTGGTTGATAATTTCCACTGGATCAGAACAAAATTAGTACATGTTATATGTCACATAATACATATCCAAGATGATACAAGCCATTAAATGTACAAAACACTACATGCAGACTTCAAACTGCCACATGCAAAAGTAGTCCACTCTGAGAACTAGACAGGTTAACAATAGCATACTAGAATAAGACCATCATATTTCTTCAGTGTCAAGCGGGTTTTCAAGCCAGAAGGTAGTGGAAGAGTTTGGTGATACAGACATTATAAGCTTTTGAGAAAAGGCTGTATATGTTCATGGTAGTAGAAAATGGTGTTGTATTGTTTAAAAAGAATTAAGTGTTGCCTTTATGGACAGCTGTGTATCATCACTGTTAGTGTCATGAATATTGTTCATAGATTAATGAAATCACTTTATAATTCCTGAAAATTTAAGAATAAAAATTGTGTCTCTAGAGAATTTTGATGGGCTTTTGTTTAGAAATTATATCCACTAATAAGGCTAATTACATTTTTTAAATGTAGCTGTAGAGGCAAAAAATATAAACCAAATACACGTTTTATGATTTAAAAAAAGTTTAAAGAATGTATTTTACCAAAAACACAAAAGATAAGACAAACTTATGTTAAGTGTTCTACACAACATTAAACAATCCATATTTAATACTTAAAATATTAACCTAGAAAAAAAAATAGCTCTACCATAAAATAGTAATTTGACTATGTACACTATCTATATTCTATGTCGTTTAATAAAATTAAACTTTTTCTGTTTTTCATTTACAGCCTTCTGAGGCCTCAGAAACAAAGATACAGTTACCGGGAATGGAAGAGGAAGTAGGGAGTCCAAAAGATCAGGTAATATGCTGTGCATTTTATGAATAAACATATTTTACACACCTAAGCAATACAAAAAACTTTCCTGCTTTAGCTTGGATAACCTTGAATGATTTGTCTGCTGCTGTTGATTTCAGCATTTACATGTATTCTTGTGAAACTGGTAAGTTATATGCATGAGTTGATGAAAAATTGCTTAAAACACTTAAAATCATCAATGGCAAACAGTACAATATTGGACTTTCTGGTACTGGTTTTAGCCCTTCAATTATTGTAAGTTTAAAAAGAGAAGCATTGGAGTGTTAGCAGGTGGATTGCATTACTTAGCTCAGGTTTCCATCTGAATCCTAAGGGCAAAAGAATTGAAAAGAAAGTGCACAAATGCAAAGCAAACTACAGGTCACCCATATCAAGAAAGCAATAGCATAAGAAAACTGATTAACATAAAAAAAGCCTTGCTAAAGGCACAAATAAGGTACACAGTTCATTTAATATCTATTGGATTATATTGTAATTTTATGATTACAATGTGATTTCACTTTCAGGTGCTTTACTTCAGGTGGTACGCTGTATTGGCATCTTTTCTTTCTTTCTTTCTTTTCTTATGGATTATATACTTCTGTTCTAAAATTAACTGCAAAAGTTTCCAGTAATTCTTTCTGGTGGGTTTTCTTCTGGTGTACACTTATTGGCACCTTTTTGATCCAGTCACTCAGTTTTGTTTTTCTTATGGACAATTCTATTCTAAAAATAACTGCAAACGTTTCCAGTGATCTAGTGGCTTAGTAATGCCACAAAGAAAACATGCAGTAATTAAGTTTGTTCTTGCTTAATTTTCAGCATTATTCTTCTTTCAAGTGTTGACTATGCTATTCACTAGATTTGTTCTAATAGTTGATTTTCATGTATTGTCCAGTATTAAGCTGCTTTGTGTTTGTAAGTTGATTGTTGCAAAAGAAATTGTAAACCCTTTTCTCACATGCTGGCTCAGTTTTACTTCTGGATGCAGCGACCTGACTGAAAAGAAGTTAGTAGTAGCATCAAGCTTTCGGACAGTCACTGCAGTATGGTAGAAATTTGAAGTGCTTATACTTAATTTTCACAAAGCATAAGATGATTCATCTAGGATAGAAAATAAGTGTTGCGCATATGAAGGCTTCTGAAGAAGATCACATCAATCGAAAGTTTCTTGGCTCATGCCCTTTAGAAACTTTCAGAGATAATTTTGGAGCTGCATGAGAGATATAGATATTAACCTGTACAATGCCGACAAGAAATCAAAAGATATCATCAATATCTTTTAAGACAGAACACAAACTCCAATCATTTTAAGAAAAACAGTCTAAAGTACATTAAATATTAGCTTTCGATGAAAAGAACTTTGTAAACCTCCAGTAAACATATTTCATAATTGTATTGGTCTTTTACAAAAAGCTGGTACAAGATGTTGATATACCTGAATTAGACAATATTCTCGATCCCAACTTGGCCAGAATATGTACAGTGTCACATTATTTTTGGTGAGGAAAAGATTGGGAAGATGGCTAACATTGATGAGAAAGAGTCGATTAGGGGATTCCAATACTATATAGATAAATATACCATATTTATCTGAATACAAGACAATGTTTTCTTCCAGAGCATTAATGTACAGAATTGGGGGTCATCTTGCATTTGCAATGTATGTTTCCAAATACCATGCAAGGAAAAAGTAAATTTCAAATTTTGCAGGTATCAATAGCTCCTGCTATTGATATTGGATCACTTTGACCTCCTATAAGAATTATTCCTTTTAATGCCTGAAGCCTGGGTGAAATTATAAAGATTACCCCTAAGGTTGCAGACATATGCAACAGATTTTGTGCATTTAATTTTGCGCTGAAAATTGACTTGAATAGAGGATTCTTGTTGGATCAAAACTAAAATGTAGAGGTCTTCCTTTCACATCAGTGTTACACATAATGTTGCATTGGGAGCCTATAATTGTCATTACACCCTACCGCCACCGCCGCCTTCACGTAATGTATCTAGTTGCACACATTCCATACATCTCCATACTCCACTCTACGTCTCTTTCCCACTCAAAACATGTATTTATGCGCAAATTTGAATTAGATAAAATGTTTAACCGTGTCTAATATTAAATTTGTTGGCTTAGTAGAAAATCGCATTCATAATCATCGTTTCAGCATGCTGCTGCCGTCAGCTTCATCACACACATTCCATACATCTATTTCTGCTAATTTTTTCTCAATTAGCATGAAGTAAATAGAAGTATAAGCTTTTTAACAACAATTTATTGCAGAGCTATAGAGAAAGTCATGTGAATGGAACACATCAGATTTTTTCCTAGAACAAAAGCTCTGCTTCTTGCTAACTAAAGATTACAGCACAAATGTACTACTCTAATATACTGTGATAGGCCAAAGCTTATCTGTATGTGTGTGTGTGTCTCTGTCTGTCCTTCGTGATGTTGGCCTTTTCAACAAAATACAAAAAGTGGATACTTAGTTTTGTGGCTTCAAAGTTGAATGCATCATTAGTGAACTCTATTGATAAACCAGCAGCAAACAATTACAGTAAATGGTCGTGAACATCCAATAATAGATGAAATTAACGTCAACTCCAGCACGTAAATTAGTTACCTGATTTTCATCCAATGGCTGTGAAATATGTTTCACATATTTCGGTTATCAGGCATAAAATATGGTTAGAAATCTGTGATGTTCTTTGTTACTGTTTAATACTTTTGTAGTATGTACAAGGAAGAATTTTAGATAAAGGGCAGAAAAAAGCAAAAATACTATGCCTTCAAAGAATCTTATAAAATGGAATTCCCATTTATTTTACATGACACTTTTGTACATTTACGCATTCTAAATTTTATATCATAGTAAAATTATAAGCTTTGCTGGACAAGAGAAAATTTTATAGGTTTCAATTTCTTGAACATTAGGTACGCCTGACAGGTGAAATTAGAAATGAAATGTTTATCTGAATGTTGGATATGTTTGAAGGAAACTAACCAACCATTTTCTATTTATCATCCAATGTGACAAAATGAGTGATTAACCATGGCAACACAGAATTTACAGCTGGCCAAAAGTTTTTAAAAAAAAAGTGCTGTCAACTGAAATGCTAACTGGAAGAAAGGAGAAACAGGGGGGTTACCAAATATGCTAAGGTCAGCAGCAAATATGTACACAGTCTTGATTGTAACTAGTATGTAAAAATATGTGGAGAAAATGTACATATAAATTCATTCATTCAACATAATGAATCCCTATTTTCATTTTGTTGTGGTATAATGATATTCTGAAAGTTGGAACATTGGTTAGCTAAAACAGAATTAGAAAGTCAAATAATGTACATTTGCCACATGTATGATTTTTATGCCATTTTTACTTTCTTTGCCACTTTTCTAGCACATAGAATGTGTGACATTCCACCTAAAAATTTGTACCAAGATTTCATAGGAAATACATGTTTTGAGGCCCCTGAAAGTGAAAAAATATATATTTTAGAAAAGGATAACTTAAAATGAAATAGGTTCTACACCTTCCAAAGACGCAACAGGGATGTTTCAAGAAATCCAGTCTCCTCCTCCCCAAACTATTTTTTTCATGGAAAAAGTTTTGAAATGTTTGATTTTCTCAAAATTGGCTCTAATAATTTGATTAAAATACAATACATTTAAGATATATGCATGAAAAAATTTGAATTTTCTAGGAATAGTTCTTGAAATCCTCTTTATTTGAAAGGAATTTTGTATAATTTTATATAATGGGTTAACCATTAGAGATGGACAAAAACAGACACAAAAAATGTAGATCTCTGTAAAAAACACAATGTATTTAAAGTAACTTTTCTTACTGAATTAGTCATTTCAGAGATATCCATTTTTATGGTTTGAATCTTTTAATAGTTTGTCACTGTATTAAAGTCCTGTCGCTATTCAGTTGTTCCATGTGATATCATGGAAAGATGGTAGTACTCCAACGCCAAATATAGCAAACCATTTTTAAACATTTCACTTTCACTTCGCTTTGCACCTACAACAAAATGAGCAATAAAACTATTTAAATAAATGTTTAAATTAGTTAACTTTAAGTAGAATAGAATAATAAGCTTTTGCAGGAATAGTTTGCAGATGTATAAAAAAAATCTGATGTGTTCCATTCACATGATTTTCTCTATATCTCTGTAACAGATGTTAATAAACTTATTCTTTTATTTATTTCATGCTATTCGAGAAAAATTAGCAGAAATAGTCTTATTTCTTGCTTTATTCTAAGTACAAGCAAAATAAGGGAGTTCCATAGGTTAAAGTGAAAGCCAAAAGCTGGTTGCTATATGACTGAAGTTCGTTTGTTTGTATGGACACGAGTTGGCAAATTCCTGTATGAGAAAAGTATTAGTTTTTCAAAGCTGAAACCAAAAACAAGCAATATCTCAAAAACGATCAACTCCACGAAAAGAATGTATATAACATAAATTGTATGTTTTAACGTGCTCTACATTTTTTGTGCGTTAAGGTTTTGTCCATCTTTTACGGTTTAGTAGTTATGCAAAATTCCGTAAAACTCATCCAGAATAAAGTACTCTTTAGAGGTTATTCCCAGAAAATTCAAGATAAATGTTTTATTTGTCAGGTAAATATCTTTAATATACAATATTTAATCAAAATCATTAGAGCCATTTTTTAGAAAATCAAAATTTTCGAAAAAAGTTCAATGTAATGGGTAGTCTTGAAAATCTTCGTGTCGCATCCTTGGAAGATACCAAACCTAAGTACCAACTTTGGTTTTTAACAGACTTTTCGTTTTTGAGCTATGCTGCCACAGACATACACACAGACAGGCAGACACACACACGGACATTTTTCTATTTTTTTTTTTTTTTTTTTTTTATTCAGGAGGTCTTAAAACATGTATTTCTGATGAAATCTCGGTATCAAATTTTTGGATGATTACAATACCTTCTCTATACACTATGTACAAAGTACGTATAGAGAAAGTAATAAACAACAATGCTTAGAGAAAGTCATATGAATCTAACATCAGATTATTCATAAATTTTTGCACTTGGCTACACTAATAACTACTCCACAATGATGCTGAACTGTCACAAAAATTAGCTGTGCTAAAAATAACCCTGCAGGATAAGTCATTCATGTCATCCAAACTTAACAGTGCAAGAGAGGAAGAAGAAGCTGCAGCTTAGAATATTTCACAGCTGTTTATATTTGTTGATACCATTTTACCCATGATTAAAGTTAAATGATAAATATGAAAAGCCAAGAAACAGTTGCTGCTACAGCAGAAGAAGGTGAAATATAGGACCTTTGTTTGGATGTGTGCCTGCCCTAACAGGAATTTTCTTGGCAGCGGTAAGCATGGACTCTCTTAAATTTTAGTTGCATATATTTCTCATGAAAATTATAACTACAACAATCTCATTGATGGAGCTAGAAATGAAGTGCTTATACCACCATACATCCCTCATACCTTTTAAGGAAATTTATTTAAAAATTCTTCATGGCCATGCAAATTAAACTATTCTTTGCCCATGTGATTGGTTGATGCAGGTTAGTAGAACAGTCAATAATATTATCCAACATCCAATTGTAGAAATCTGCTGTACCAGCATTATCATGTGGTTGCAATTCCTGGGTTCTAATTGTAAGGGCCCCTTGTACAACCAATGCCCTGTTTAACTTAAACAGTGTTCAGTTAAATATTGTCTAAGCATTGTCTAACTTTGTATTGCTAAAACCATGACTACACAGTGTTAAGCTAAGCAGCATTTAAAGTGCCATCTGCCCGAAAGTGAATATGGCAACACCGCATTTTTCATATTGAATGTCACATGGCATAGTTGTTTGCAGAAGAAGGGTAAGAGAATTGTGATTCTTTTTTTCTATCAGCAGTGCGGAAAAAAAATGTTCAAGTGAGTAGTAAATTTTGGGGTTACTGAAAGAGAAAATTTTGGGAAATGTTAAATAAGTTTAGCCATTTTCTCACTAAAAATAACCATGTAAATTTTAAAAATATAATTTGCAGCTGACACAGTACAATTTAGACTGCCATAATACTTTGTAATATGTGAAAATAATTACAAATTACTGCAGTAACTGCTTTGTTGAACCTGAAAACTGCGATATAAATGTGAAATAATTGTTTCTTTCATACTGGATAATGTGTAGGACAGGAGGTCTTGCCATTAAATGTTTCAGTACGATTCTATCTTTCCAGTTCCTGACCTACACATTAACCAGTGTGAAAGAAACAATTATTTCACAATTATTGGCCTAATAATTGATTGAAAATTATGAAGCGTCGGACTTAGACTTGCTTATCGTGAATCGAGTTGGGATGTGTCATCTCAAAATAATTTGAGATCTCCTTGTGTGGTTTACCAGGAAAAACACAACTCAGTGGGGAATTTAATTTCATGTTGCATTGGTAGTACAGTGGTTAGGGCAACTGGATGGAGACGAGGAGATCCTTGTTCAAATCCTGACTATAGCATTGAATTTTTCATTCTGATTTTACCTTTCCAATATGAATGTGTTTATGTAATGCCAAAATGCAAATGTACAAAAATCTGGGCTTGGTAGTAAACACATCCCATTTGAGATCTGCAACAATGCATCTTCAGCATTATAATTATATTCTGATGCTCATATTAATTTGACTCGCTATGAACCAAGCATTTTGTTTTGTATCCACGTTTTTTTTTTCTTTCTTTCTTTCTTTCTTTCCTTTTTAAACAAAGAACAAATCTTCAAAAATACCATTGAAGCTCATATTCATGTTTGCGCCAGAAAAAGGGTAAACCATGTGACAAGTTATAAATCTTTTATTTAAATTGCACATTAATTGCAGTTGTGCATTACACGGGACCCATCACTTCAACATTCTCAGACAATTTCTCATTTTTTCCCTCTCTTTTCATATACATTTTAATTAATTTAAATGGAATGGAACAAAAAGGATCATTTGCATGGGAATGTAATATATTTTAATACATTTATTTTAAACAAGTTTAAAGAAGGGATAGTTTGCACATGGAATGAGTACATTTTAATGTGTTTTTTTTTTTTTAAAGGAATGAGGTAAGGAAAGAATAGTTTGCACACGAAAGGATTGCAGTTTATGGTATTTTTTTTTATAGGAATGGTGCAGAGAAAGGTTAGGTTGCATTTGAAAGAAATACATTTTAATGTATCTATTTTAAAGGAATGGTGCAAAGAAAATATATTTCGCATTTGAAAGGAATGCATTCTAATATAATTATCAAGTCTCATGGTCAGAGAGAAAGCTTTTCTGAGTGCAATCAGATGGTTGGATAAGAAATAGCAGTGGGAAGACCCATATAATTGTCATAAATATTTATTTGCAAATTTCTGACATCCAGTTATAGTTAAAAAAAGCAGGAAAGGAAACTGAGTAATATATACAAAATTAAAACATTTAAAAAATAAGCTTGAAGAATTATTTACAAGTCATCTAAATTAAATAAACATCTATTGTTAGGGAATATTTTTAACTTTGTTTTAAATGTTAAGTTTGGATGCAATCTGCCATCTTAATCTTTTCAATTCTTTCTCTGCTTACATCATCTATAAATGTTGGTTTTGTCAGTAGTCATGAGAGTTGCTATTTCTGCAGTGCATTCTAAAACTGTTTTACCACTATAAGCAAATAATTCACAAACACATCTAGGTTGCAGCATATGATGGATGTGTTAGAATATAACTATACATATACATCTAAGGTTGTTGGCTCTTGCTTGAAAATTACAGTGTACAACATATTAACTGTTTAGTATAGTAGTCTTACTAAACTACTAAACTGTTGTTTGGGATTGGCCGCCAGGTGGCTTGTGAGGTTAAGCGATAGTGTGAAAGCTCCCATATTTTTGTTTATTTTCTCTAAAATTTTGATTTTAAAGAAGGCAAAAGCTAGATAAATGGGACATTAATCATTGTGTGAAATAATGTGTGTAATAACATAGTGTACAGTGTTTGTTAAAGTGTAGATTTTGTGTTGTTTCTGTTGTCTGTAAGTCAGCTGTGAAATCTGTCATATTGGAATTGAAGTGTTTTGTTTATAGCAGCTGTATCTCCTGATTTTGGTTATACAGTTTGTTTTGTGGCTGATTTTTTGTTAGTGTTTGGTGAATAAACTAATTGTATAGTGTGAATATAAATCTTTGACAGGCTAGTGCTTTGTTGTATCATATTTCTTATGTTTCATTCTTGTGACAAACCTGTTCTAACCAGTTAAGCTGTACCTGTTGTGATTTTAAGTGTAGTGTTTGTGCAAAGTGCTGTGCAATGAGTAGAAAAGTGTGTGATCTCAGTGGAATTTGTGGCGCATGCCTTCATAAGGTTAGTCAAGGTGTCTTTTGTGAAGGTTGTATGTAAGTTTTGGTTTCATTGGGTGTGCAGTAACACTGTTAGCGATGATGTGAGAGATTGTAGTGAATAGTTCTGTGAATGTTGTAGGCTTAAAGAATTGGTCAAAAAGCACGAGGAAACCATTTCTAACCTCAGAAAAGAACTGGAATTTGTCAAAAAAGATTTTACAGGATGCGAACTTGCTCCTTTAGAAAATTTGGATTGTAAATCATCTGATTTTAAGGAGCCCTCCAGACGAAATCTGAGGAGGAAACGGCGTTTCTCTGCTGATGCAGCACAATGTCAAACTGAGCAACAGATTCAGTGTTCTTGAAACTGTTGATCAGTCCCCAAATCCTCCTGTGCAGGTTTTAGATGATAACTGCATTAAAAGCAAGGTTTTGTTGCTTGGGAGTAGCCACGATAGAGGAATCGCATCCCTGCTAAAGGAGGATTTAGGAAGCAGCTATGATGTAATAGGCATAGTGCTGGGCTCTCTCATGTCACTGAAGATCTGGTAAAACTGACTTCTGGTTTTACTAAGAGGGATCATATAGTTATAGTGGGTGGGCCAGGAAATAACATGGTTAGAGATAGTAATTATTCAATTGAGAGAGATCGTGTGACATAAGGGAATCCAGTAGCCATGCCAGTGTGAAGTTTGTGGGGCTTTTCAATAGGCACAACAAGCTGGGGCTTCATAGAAGGGTGACGGAGATGAATCTGCAACTTGAGCGTGCCTTGTTGAGCCCTGCTGCCTCTCACATTGATATGATACATGTTAGTGGTATAGACCAAGATGGTTACACATCTCATGGTCTACACCTCAATTCTAGAGGCAAAAGGCACCTTTGCAGCTAATTGCCGACAGAATTATGAGTAGAATTCCTGTTGTGATATCTGATAGGACTTTTTTAGGTTTAAGGAAATCCCCCAAAATAGCCATGAAAGAACTCTAAAGTCAATTGAAATAAATAGAAGCTCACCAACAAAGAATTTTAGGAATACAGAAAATATCAGTAATTTTACTAAGATAAATAATAGCAGTAGCTCGTTGTGTATATTTCACCAAAATAAGAAACAAAGTTGATGAACTTTCTCTTAATCTTGCTTCTGAAAAATTACAGCCACGTGTTTTATGCTTATCCGAACATCACTTAACAGAACAGGAATTCATGCCAATTTCACAGCATGGGTATTCTTTAGGAGCAGCATATTCAAGGAAAAATTTAAAAAAACGAGGGGTTTGCATATTTGTAAGTCATGATGTACCCTATAAAATCATTAATCTAAACAAGTTTTGTTTTGAGCTAGACATAGAGATGTTCAATTAAACATAAATCAACTAATTTTTGCAATTATAGCTCTATATCATCCCCACTAGGTAGCTATGAGGTATTCAAAAAACAGTTAGATGATTCCTTAAAGTTTATATTGAAACCAAAACGAGAACTGATAATTTGTGGTGACATTAATATCGATTATCTTATACCTAGTCTCCGAAAGGACCAACTCAATTCTATATTTTTTACATACCACATGCCACACACAGTAAATTTTCCTACAAGAATTCAGGGTAGCTCCTTTACAGCAATAGATAACATATTCATAAATATAGATAGAATTAAAACTTCAATAACCTTACCATTTGCAAATGGCCTTTCAGATCATGAGGCACAAATACTTCTCATTAAAGAAATTAACCTAAAGTTAAAACCAAACTATAAATGTTGTAGAACATGAAAAGTAGATGAAAGCACCCTCACATTGTTTAAGTGTGCCCTTCAACAAGAATCATGGACAGAAATTTATGAAATAAATGGAGTAAATGACAAGTTCAATCATTTCCTACAACATTTCAACTCTCACTTTGTAGCATCCTTTCCAGTCAAATATCATAAAATGCATAATCAGAAGGAAAATAACACCTGGATTACAACAGGCATTAAAATTTCTTGCAAACATAAGCAAAAATTATACCAAGAATTGAAACATAATAAGACACCAAATTTAGAATATCATTACAAAAAGTATTGTAAAATTCTAAAAGAAACAATAAAAGCTGCTAAAATATTGCATTATAATAAAGAGATATCCAGTTCTGATAATAAAATAAAAACAATCTGGAATATAATAAAAAGAGAAACAGGTAAAGGATCTCAAGAAAGCTCCTCAATTGCACGAATTCGGGTAATCAAAAAATTGATGATCCTCAAAAGGTTGCAGATATTTTTAACAATTTCTTTTTTAATGTAACAGACAAATTAAATATAAATTATGGATGTAAAGAATCAGCATTAAGTTTTTTGAAAACTTCTTTCATGAACAGAGACCCTGAATTTAAAGTAAAAATGACTACACCGTTTGAAATAAAAAATACACTCAAGACCAAAAATTCCTCTGGATATGATGAAATATCAAGTAAAATCCTAAAAGCATGTTCTGACCTAATAAGTATTCCCCTTAGCTGTTTATGTAACGAATCACTAAAGAGTGGAATATTTACTGACAGAATGAAGTACTCTATTGTCAAACCACTTTTTAAAAAAGGTAAACAAGATAATATCTCAAATTATAGACCTATCTATATCTCTCTCGTCTGTTTTCTCAAAAGTGTTTGAGAAAGTAATGTTCAATAGGCTTTATTATTACTTAGAAAAGAACAACTTACTTACCAAAGAACAGTTTGGTTTTAGAAAAGGAGTAGCAACAGATAATGCAACCTACAAGCTCGCGCATAAAGCGTTAAATGAAAAGGAACCCGTCGGTGGAATCTTTTATGACCTAGTGAAAGCTTTTTCCTGTGTGAATCATGAGATTCTGATAGCAAAACTGGTATTTCCATGGAATAAAGAATAACATATTAGATTGGTTCATTTCATAGAGAAGAGAAAACAAAGGGTCGAAATTAATGACTCTAATGGGTATCAAAATAGTGCCTCAGAATGGAAATCAGTAAAACATGGTGTTCCCCAGGGATCAATCTTAGGGCCTCTTTTGTTCTTGGTTTACCTAAATGACCTCCCATTATACATTAACAGTATTGCAAGTATTTATTTATTTGCAGATGACACTAGTGTTCTAGTAACAAGTAAATATTTCAATGACTGTGTAGTAAAATTAAACTATGTTCTAAATTGTATGTCAAATTGGTTCAAAGCAAACAAATTCTCAGTAAACCTTGAAAAAACAAAAACAATTAAATTTATAACTACTCGCTCACCACAAACACACATAGAAATAGGAATTAATGATACATTGTTAGAACAGCTAAATGAAGTCAAATTTCTTGGCCTTCAGGTAGATAAACATTTGGACTGGAAGTCACATATTAGCTACATCACACCTAAACTTAGCTCAGCATGTTATGCTCTCCGAGCACTGGTTAAATTTCACTCAATCGATACACTTAAATTGGTGCAGTTTGCCTACTTTAACTCCATCATCGAGTATGGAATAATATTCTGGGATAATTCAGTGGATAGTAAATGCATATTCCAGATACAGAAGAAAGCTATACAAATAATCTGTAATGCTTATAGCATGCAAAGAACTATTTAAAAAATTGGGCATACTCACCTTACCTTATCTATTTTAAAATTCTATGCAGTTAATCGACATAGTTTTATAACAAACATGGAAATTCATAACATTAATACTAGACAAAAGGGATGTATTCATCATCCCAATGCCAATCTTCGTTGCTTTCAGAAAGGTGTATATTATGAAACAATCAAGATATTTAATGCTCCCCCCAGTAATCTCAAAGAAAATGTTGGGAATTTCAGGGCTTTTAAGGCCTCTCTTAAGGAATACCTTTGCAATAAATCATTTTACTCTGTAGATGAATATTTAAGTGACAAATCTGTCTGACAATATTGTCAACAATCATTGTATTTATAGGTATTATAATGTATTGCATTTTGTGTATATTGATGTGTGTGTTTTATATTCAAATTTAACTGGTGTATACTTTGACTTGCACGAATGTGTCAAATGAATTTTTAGTATTTAGCAATGACAAGGTCTGTAAAGCCTGATGCTTTCATATTTTACACTCTAGTGCATAATTGTAAATTTTTGCATTGGAAATTCTATAGTATATTTGTAAATATGTATTGTAATTTGTTGACATTTATGAAGAGTACATAATACAATAATCATATTTTAGTTTTATATAATTACTAGTAGTAACTATTATGTTGATAATTAGAAGGGTATCATCTGACTTTACATTATTGTTACATATAATAAAATTATATTCATTTATACATTTTAACACTAATTTTGATACTCTTTGTTTTTATGTGATTGGAAGAAAAAAAAAAAAGAAGTTATGTGCTTTTATAGAGCACATTAAGTATAGTAGAGGCCTCAAATACAAATAGTGTGATTATGTGTCTATTCTGCTGTTTTTGTAGCCCAAGCTTTAAGCAAGAGCTTTATACATTTTTTTTCCATTGTATATAAACATATGTATACATGTATATGTCTTGACAAGTTCTATGTTCAATGGCTTCCTGGCCTAAACGAACCTACAGAATGCTTTCTAATCTAATCATTCTAGTTGAATAAATTCCTGGATATAAACTATTAGAGTTCACTGTAGAAGTGTCATTAAACTATTGTGTTCTAGTTGAAACAATTCCCAGAGATATAAGTTGTTTGAATGATCCTAGTACCTCCACCAAATGGAGTTCAGTTTAGAATTCTTATTAAACCATAGCACTCAAGTTGAGTGAAATAAGCTCTGTCCAATTATAAGAAAGTAAGAGCTAATTTTTGCTGATGTTGTGACAGGGGCAGTAATAGTGATGCCATTAAAGAAATTGTTAGATTTTGCAAGGAGTAAGGCTTAAAGACAAAACACAGATAAAAGTCTAAAATAATGGTATTTAAAAATTGAGCAAAGTTAAAAAGAGAGGAAAGATGTTATAGTTTAGAAGCGGTTGTAAATATACGATTTCATTAAATTAGGTTAATTATCTCAATATATTAATGGAAGATTTTAACATTAGGATTGGTGAAAATGATGTTGATGGAGGGAATAGCTGGATGAGTAGCGATACATTGGAGAAGATTAGATACAACAAAGACAAGATAGTTGATAAAGGGTATGAGAAATTTATAGAATTCCGTGAATTGAATACTTATATATTTAGAATGGGAAATATGGAGAAGATGTGAATGGGGACATTTGTTAGTAATAATGGGCAAAGTGTGATTGATTATGTATTATGGCCAATTAACATAGGGTATACTTTAAGTAACTTTAAAGTACTAAATTTAAGTTCTAACAGTGGACATAAAAATACATACATAGAAAATGGTTTATAATTTAGGAGAGACAAGGTGTAATATAGAAGAATACCGTAGACACAAATGGAAGAGTATTGCAATAAATTTAGGCAGACACTAAATTCTAATTATGTCCAGATATGTTACTGGAATAAGTTTTATGACAAAAGAGCAAGAAATTCAAAGTGTCATGAAGCTTTTAAACATCATTATGGTAAGAGCTGGGGAGGAAATGAAAATGAGAAAGGTCTACAAAAGAGCTGCGAAAGTAGTGTAACTAAAAGATAAATGAAACACTTGCTCATAAAGTGGAGGGAATTAGGATACAAAGAATTAAAGGAAGAGTATATGCAAGAGAGGGATTTATATAATTCATTATTAGAACAAAAAAGGAAAAAACATGAAAGTAATTTGATATGGATCCTAAATGAAAATAATGCAAATGGGATATGGGAGGTTATGAAATCAATGTTTAATAAATATGTAACAAAACCCAGTATACAACTAAGAGACGGATGGAATATTTTAAAGAATTGTATGGGTGAAAAGAGTAAAACAGATAGAAAATTGGGAAGCAGGTAATAACTATGTAGATATACTGGATGATGCAATAAGAAGCTAAGAAATAATTCAGCAGGTGAAATTAATGAAGAGAAATAAAGCAACTGGAATAGATGGTATCCCAACAGAGTTCCTTAAGGAATGGTGCACTGAAATAAACAGAGTTACGGTTTTAGTAGATTTATTTAACACAATTCAAGTGAAAGATTATATACTGGAAAAAGGGAAGAAAGCAATCATACATTAAATATATAAAGGCAAGGGTGGTGTTATGTTAACTTCATATACCCAAGGTCGCGGGTTCAAACCAGGCGGAGGACGATGGATTTTTTCAGGTGTAAAAATCCTTGGCATGGCTTCCTTTGGAAGGGAAGTAAAGCCATTGGTCCTGTGTCGTAGATTTACGGCACATAAAAGGACCTCAAGCCTGATAGAGAGGCCTCTGAGCAAAATTAAGCAGTCTTTCATGCCCAATTTAGAATGGGATGCTGAGAACCACAGCAGTTAAAGAGCATCCATAAATAACACACCATTTCCATTTCAAGGGTGTTGACAAACCAAACAACTATAGAGGCATTGCATTGCTATCAAATGTAAGAAACATTTTTACTGGTGTTATGCCAAGTAGGAAACAAACATGGGTTGAAGAATATAATATTCTCTCGGAATTTCTGATGGGCTTTAGAAAATGAGGAGAACAGCTGATAATTTATTATTAGAAAAACATTGGTAGATAAATACTTGAAAGACAAGAGAGGAAAGTTATAAATGGCTTTTGTGGATTTGAGAAAGCGTACAATTGGATAGAGCTACAATTGTTGTGGTATAAGTTGTTGAGCAAAGGAGTGAGTAAACAAATGGTGCACACCCTTAGAGCATTAGATAAGGAGAGTGGAGGGTGGGGTAGTAACGAGAAATCCAGCGAGAAAGGCCTTAGGCAAGGATGTAAGTTAAGTCCGGTCGTATCTAATTTATATATAGATGTATTAATGGAAATTGGAAAGAATAGTAACTCTCTGCTAATAATTAATATCCAGATTCCAGGATTACTGTTTGCAGATGATCTAGTTGTAGGTGCAATAGAATAGAATAGAACAATTTTATCTTCATTAAACTTTACAGCAAAGACAACATCAGATATTATAATACAGATTACTTACAAAATTGCAATTACATTATTATTGGTTCTAAGATGTACCTACTTGTTTATCAAAAAATTCTTGTAGTGAATAAACAGGATTGGTGACAAGCCAGTCATACAGCTTATTCTAAAAGCTAAGTATGGGACTTTGTCTTAACTCTGCTGGTAGCTTATTATATAACTTGTAACCAAGTACTTCATAACTCTTCTGAGTTTTTCTCAATTTACAGTATGGAACATCAATCTGTTTACATATTCTGGTATTATAGGAGTGAATGTCTTGTCTGTTTTGTAATTCGGATACTTGTCCTTTAATAAACAATAATACTGTGTAGATGTATAGATTAATTACAGTCAAAATTCCTAATTTCACAAATGATGGCTTACAATGGTCTAGTTCTGATTCATCAGACATTGTTCGGATAACTTTTTTTTGCAATACAAGAATTTCATTAACATCAGTACTGTTACCCCAAAGTAAAACACCATATGTTATAATACTGTGGAAAAACGTAAAGTATGCAGATCTAATATATACCTCTGGTACATGCATTTTCAGTTTTCTAATCATATGAATAACTCTTGATAATTTGGATGCTATATAATCTATATGAGGTGCACAGGATAGTTTGTCTATTATAACGCCTAAGAATTTTACATTAACCAAATCATTAGTTGTATAACATTCTCTACAATTAAAAAGCATGTGTTGTGTCTTTTGTTCATTAAGTAAGAAGCCATTAGCTTTGAACCATTTATCAGCTTTATTCAGTGTGATTTCTGCTGTCGATTTAAGCATCTGTAGATCTTTATTCGTGTTAAAAAAAAGTTGTGTCATCAGCATACAGGGTGGTGTGTAAGTCTACATACGATCATTACGGTAAATCATTGATCATTAATAAAAACAACAGAGGTCCGAGAATTGAACCCTGTGGGTTGCCATATTTAGTTTCTGCAATTTTAGACTTCTCATTCCATATACAAACCACCTGTTTCCGCTTAACTAGGTATGATCTAAGTAGTTCAATTGCAGGACTTTTTAATCCATAGAAAATTAGTTTATTGAGTAGGTAGTTGTGATCTACGCAGTCAAATGCCTTACTTAAGTCGCAAAAAGTGGCGTGACCCACATGAATGGCTTAAAACAATCCTTGCAAGCATTAAATAATTACTGTAAAGAATGGAGTTTAAAAGTGAACCATAACAAGACACAAATTATAGTGTTCAAAAGGGGGAGGGCGATTAAGCAAGTATGAAAAATGGAAGAATGAAAATAAAGAGTACAGGGTTGTGAGAGAATGTATTTATCTAGGAGTTAAAATAGACAATGGTGGTAATTGGGAAAAACAAAAGAAATTTGCATTTACAAAAGGAAAAGGAACTTTATCAGTTATCAGAAGTTGCAAGTACAAAGTACCTAATATAAATATTAGATGGTTAGAAAAAAATGTACAATATGGTGGTTGAAGCAAAAATGCTATATGAGATAGAAGTATGGGGACTAGAAGGAAGATGGGAAGTCATAGATTAGGTGCATAGGAAATTTTGCAAAGAAATGCTTGGGTTACTAAATGCAACCATTAGGCAGGTAGCACAAATAAAGCTGGGTAGAGTGGTAAGTAAGGGAAAGATTATTGAAAGCATTGAAATTTTGGTATAGAATATTGAATTTGGAATAAAGAAATTTGTTAAAACAGTGCTTAGTATATCAAGAGAAAAGTTTAAAGAATAAGGGATGGGTAGACTGTCTCAGAAATAACTTGGAAAGTAATGAGTATGGGGAAATGTGGAAAAGAAGAGAAAATAATGTGAATAATTACAGGAAGCTGGCAAAGAAAAGATTTGAGGATAGAAATACAAAAAATATTTAGCGAGATAGCCAAAAAGAGATCTTTAGTTTTATATACCAATGAAAGACTCGTGGAAAAGGGAAAAGTATGTAGATGTGACAAATAAAGATGAGCGAGAAGGTATTGCATGGGTTAAAGTAGAAGTATGGGGGTTAAAAGATTTAAGGAAGGGTATTCCTCAAAATCAATGTCCTATATGCGGTGGAAATGAAGATATGGAACATATGTTATTTAAATGTAAAGGAACTGAAGTTAGAGAAAAGAGTACAGGCACCATGCACGGACCAGAAAATCGTACTGGTGGTGTCGCTCCGTGTCATGCTTTGTACTTATTGTGAGGATAGTTGAAGCAGAAGCCATATGCAATGTGGATATTATTTGTGGTTTTCTGCCCATAAAGTGCATACATTTCACTGAAAGTTCTGTTTCAAAATTTCACAATCTTTTTGTACACATCTGGAAATATACTAGGAACATGTGCTGAACTGTGGGGATGTCCTGAACCTTTTATTTCCGATGAAGTGAATGCTACAAATTTTTTTTGCATGCTCTGGTTCTCACTCGGGACTGAAAATAAAATATAAAGAATGAATAGTAATACATACATAAATATTAATAGTAAAAATGAAAGTAATAATAACAATAATAAATATAATAATTGACAGACTATTCCCATAATGTGTCGTTTAATCTAATACTCACAGTATTTAGAGTTTCTATATATTAACTTAAAAAATGTTAACATTAATTTCTAAACAACATTATCCATGCTGCTGTTAATTTTTTTAAGCTTTGAGGTACAATATAAAATTAGTGTACTTACTTCTTTTGATGTACAGATTGAATCCATAGCTTTCTGCTTTGTACTTCAGTTTTCCGTGTGGGAAAAGAATAAAAGACAATAGCTGGGGAAATATTCTTGTAGGTATTATTACACCCTATAACACATCAGTTATTGTTCCCTTTCTGCCTTCTTGTAGTATTTACATTTTCAGGAGGTTCGATACTTGACATCTTAGCATACGCTAATATTCTTACTTCACTGTCTCTGTTATCCTGTTGTTAGTAACCAAACTTGCTGCCAGAGTAGCGTGCATGGTGCCTATATTAGTAAGAAATGGGTTAAGATAGAAATGTAGCAGTAGTTGAAATGTTTCAAAGAGGCAGTAAGAAGATTGAAAAATTCTTATGTAAAGTGAAAAATAAATGGGTATGGACAGTAAATAGAGTCAAAAATGGTGTAACAAACTAGAACTAAGAAATTATTGTAAAATTTGAGGATGACTGGTAAAGAGCCAGGGGCTGAATACCGGTCATATTCACCTGTATGCAGCCTAGCATAAATAAATAAAATAAATAAATTACCTTAGAATTAGTTTCCAGGAATCACTTCCTCATTGTCAGCTGATTGCAACTGGTTGGCTCTCTTCTGATGGTCATGAGGTGATTCCTTGAAACTAGTTCAATTGTATATTTGCAACCGCTTCTAAACTGTAATAGTTAATCTTTTCATTATGTCTTCTGATTCAAAAATAATGAAGAGGAAAGAAGGTGTGTAAATACAGAGCCAATTGACATGGTGAAGAAGGTTGTTTACTTGGAGATCAGATTCACAACATTGGGAGGCACAATCCAAATATGTACAATTAAAAGGAAAACTAGCAATGAAAGCTAATAGAGTTTGTTCATATAAAACATCCAGAATAACAATGAATTGGCTGGAAAGACTTTATGAAGCAGTAGTTGAATCAAAGATGCTTCACGAAATAGAAATCTGGGAAGTAACAAAGGGATGACTAGAGATTGATGTAGTACATAGAAAATTTTGGGGTTACTCAAGATTTCACCAAAGGATTTAGCACTACCGGAGTTAAGGAGGGTAGGGAGAAAAGGCATAATAGTAAAAATAATTTTGAAGTATAAATTCAGGTGGTAATAATATAATAAAAGGATGCTTGAAGTTTCAAAAAGATGTAATAGGAAGGGAGAATGATATGGGGAGATGGGGATGAGATTAGAAGAACTATACTTCAAATTAAATTGGGTTTTATTTATGGACTCTTTCTAACTGCTGTGGTTCTCAGCATCTCATTCTATGTTGGATGTGAAAGACTGCTTCATTTTGTTCAAAGGCCATTTTACCAGACTTGAGGTTCTTTTATGTGCTGTAAATCTATGACATGGGATCAACAGCTACAATTACTTCCTTTCTAAAGGAAAAAATGCTAAGGATTTTTATGCTTAAAAAAAATCCATTGTCCTCCGATGGATTGAAACCCACAACCTTGGGAACCAGAATCTAACGTTACTTTTAGACCACATAGGAGGACAAGAAATATGCATGAGGAATATTTGGCTGTTAGATAAAAATAACATCAGGGATTTTGGAAAGAAGTGAGGTTGAGAAACAGGATATGGGCAAGTTTTGAAGGATAAAACTTCTTTGAATTATACAAGATGCGTAAGATAAAGTGGGGGAGAGAGAAATATGTAGACATAGGTATGTGAGAAATCGGAAAGAATAGATCTTGCTGTTTAATAGAGTGTGAAATTATGAGAAGATGCAGCGTGGATGCATGGAATAAAGAATGGGATAATTAAAGCAAAGAAATAATAAGTGATTAAAATTTTAGTAAGTTCAACAACAAAATTAAAATGATGGGAAAATTCTTAGGAAACTAAGAGAGAAGTGAATACAGAGCCTAAAGAGGGAGCCGCAGTCTGGGACAACTTGGAAACTGAAGAGTTAGTAAAGTAGCTCTACACACAAACATATGGGAAGGGGTGGGGGGGGGCAGTAAGTAGATGCACTAGTTTCTTAAGCTTTATTTGAATGTAAATTATTCTTGTAATGTAGTAACAAAAGATGGAAATAAAGCATTCATTCTTCTTTCCATTATGCTTAATCTTGAAGTTTCCTTCCACTGTCTCATTTTGTGAATACCACGCACAGCAGCTGTGCCCATCGCTCCATTGCCTTTCACTTTGAAAAGATGATCTATCTTTAATGTACTTTTGAGGCCCAGATCAAGGCATTTGATCCTGGGACAATTGCAAATCCTGATTTATGAATAAGAAAATTCTGTAAATCCACTAAAAGTAGCGAGTAGTTCATACCAAGATTCGACAATGCATACTGCCCAGATCTCTAATAAAAAATGAAAAAGAAAAAAAAAAATAATTTGTTACAAAATATATAATATTATGAAGCTACTTTCTATAGTGAAGGGTTGCCCTGCTTGGTGTAATAGTTACCATGCTAACTTCATATACCCAAGGTCGCAGGTTCAAACCTGACGGAGGACAATGGATTTTTTTGGGTGTAAAAGTCCTTAGCATGGCTTCCTTCGGAAGGGAAGTAAAACCATTGGTCCCGTGTCATAGATTTACGGAACCTCAAGCCTGATAGAGAGGCCTCTGAGCAAAATTAAACGTCTTTCACGCCCAATTAGAATGGGACGCTGAGAACCACAGTAGTTAAAGAGCGTCCATAAATAACACGCCATTTGCATTTCTATAGTGAAGGCATAATCAAATTAGTTAACCACATTAGTTAATAAAATCATTTGTGTCAATTCTATATTGTATGATGTATATATGTATTAATGATTTACTTCCTTTTCTTCAGCAGATCGGAACTGATTGTGAGGAACCTCCTTTGAAGAAAGCAGCAATAGAACAGGGACATAAATTAGAACCTGTGTGAACAGGTTTGTTGCAAATGTTCAGACCAGTATTGGAATCAGCTGCTTTTCCTTATGAATCCCCTTTAATCACGCCCTTCTCTCTTTTTCACATACACATATAACAGGCAGTATACCACCAAGTGAACATGAAGGAACAAGCAACTTTTCACAAGTTCTTTTTTCAGCCATTTTTACGAGATATGCCGAAGTTCCATTGTGCAAGTAAAAAGAGCCACAGACATTGTGATACACTGTAGGGATTTGAAGTGGAAAGAATTTCAGTGTAGACAAGAATACAGAGAAAATCTGTTTTGTATTATTTAACAAAGAATTATAAGTTATACTTTTAATTAAATGAACAAGGACTGATGAGTGGAATGGCATTATTTAAGAAAGAATAGTAATTATTAATAACTAAGTTCATTGAATAAATAACCATAATGGAGCTATATCTCATTAATTTCACACATATCTTCATTTTCCATTACTCTCCCACACTTTTCCCTTCAGCTGTTTTCTTTCCCTGTTTTTGCTTTGGTTTAATGTTTATAAATGATATATTTCAACCATTATTTTGTTATTCTTCATATCTTTGCATCTTTAGTTGAATCTACCATTAAGACATTTCATTGCACATAAAACATACCTAACAGTTCGGTGCACAGCTATAACATGTAAGTCTTATGATGTATCATATTGAACAACAATTGATTCCATTACAATCATACTTAAATAGAAGGAAAGTAAAATGTTTTTATTTCTAAAAGGATCTTTCTTTGAGTTCTTTCATTTGATTTATATAAACTTTTTGTGAGAGAAAATAAACATAAATTATAGGCACAATTACAGGCTACAGTTAAAAAATTCAGAATGTTTTGAAAAATGTTATGTGTACTTATACATTTCTTTACTTAATGCAGGTACCACTTAACTTCCATAGTGCAGTAATTAGTTACTTTAACCTCTTCATTCTATGTGGCAAGAAAATGTTATGTGGAAATTGCTGTTGAATGCCTAAAAGTGTGTTCTAGTTAAAGAATGCTACAGTGTGCAAACTCTGTACGCAGTACAGTAGGTAATAAAGTGAAATATGTACCTTATAAAATGTGTGCATTGAGGTATTCTTTGCCTTACAAAACACCCAAGGCACTCGTCATTGTTTTCCACATATTACAGTAATAAGTTCTTGTTTTTGCTCTGTGAACTGCATACATTGCAAATACCTAAACACTGCCATAATATGCAGTAAAATAAAGATTTATGTGCCTAAAATCATTTATAAAATGAAATTTGAGGACCTATACTTTTAAGTGTAGTTTTTAATATCTGACCTAAAGTGATGTCTCGCATTAATCTGTCCCCTATGTTGTAAAACCCTTTGTTAAAACATTTTACTGCTAATGTAAATATAGATTATTGTTAAGACTTCAGTGGTATCATCGTTAAGCAAGTATATTCATTGGTCTATAAAATAAATTATTTTAGACTATTTTCAAGATCTCAAGTGCTTGAATTGTTCAAATATAGCTCCAACATATGGTTATGTGTAATTAAGTCTGTTAGGGATAATTTGTTACATTTGTATTAATGGTTACAGTGTATACACTGTGAGTTACTGTGTATAATTACTACATACTTTGTATAAAATAAGATGTCTCTGAAAATGCTATATCTTACGTTTTCATTAAAACAAAAATAAAAAAAAGAAATTGTTTGGTTTCAATTTCATTGGTGTCATATATTTTCATACTGAATACTTCATTTTTAGACATAAATGTAAGCTTTACTGCTTAAAATTAAGCTGTAGTATTGTCGCTATATCAAAATTAATTTTTATGGGTTACAATTAAAGTATGTATTTGTATACACAATGTAGAATGTTTGTTTCTTTCCCACCTTCCATTCTTTAATCCAGGAGTTCCATGTAAAAAGATAAGCCATGTTACTGAATTGCGGTATAATCAGATTATCCCTAGTATGCAGATAAGACTCTTTGATTGCTTTAGTAATTGCTATCAAAACCAAGAGCATGGCAAACAAGACTGACCACATGGCTGCTACCTCTATCGCATCAGAACATAAGCAGAGAGCAGTATGGTTACTGGCTTACAGTTAATACACTTGCCAGCATTTATGGTTAGTCCATAAAATGTATGAAAATGGAGGCTCATTATTAATTTAAGGCAGTGGGATGCCTTTGAAAGACCTCTCGCTAACACTCTGTCAATTGTAGCCTGAAAATAATTGTGCTGTAATCCAAAGGTAAAGGCTCCCAAACAGTCAAGTCAGAGCAAAATGAGCAACCTGTAATATGAGGTTAATATATATGATGGTTGAATCGTTAAGCCATAAGACAACTGGCTACCTGGATGTGTTGACGCTCTATCTCATGAATGTTATGAAGTCGGTCTATGAGATTCCGCACATAGTTGATTGCTAACTGCCCTGTCCTATCCCAGGAGAGCCCTCTTAACATCAGGTCACATGGTAGATGGAGTTCCCTGCCAAAAACCAAACTGGCTGTTTTCAACCCAGTGGTATCGTGAGTTGAGCGGTAGGCTAGGTAGAAAAGTGGCACCCTCACATTTCAGTCTCTCTGCTGATTGACCACGACCTTCCACAACCATTCTTCTAGAATCTGAATTGTCTAGTCAATCGTGAAAAAACAAAATAAATAGAAAATGGAGTTTTATTTATGGACATTCTTTAACTACTGTGGCTCTCAGTGTCCCATTCTATTTTGGGCATGAAAGACCGCTTCATTTGACTCCAAGGTCATTTCATCAGGTTTGAGGTTCTTTTATGTGCTGTAAATCTATGACACAGGACCAACAGATTTACTTCCCTTACGAAGGAAGCCATGCTAAGAATTTTTACGTCGGTTTTGAACCCGCAACCTTGGGTATGTAAGGCCAGCATGGTAACCACTACACCACAGAGGGCGACTCAGTAAACCGTGCCGTCTGACTAGGTTGAGAAGCGTTGTTTGCGTCTTGTATACTACAATTCACTCCAGCGCAAAAGTTGGTGCCCTGGTTACTGTGTAGCTCCAAGCGACAGAAAAGTTATCTTACGTAGCAGTTCGCGATAGTCTTGGCCTCCTGAATTACACCTCCGGTCATTTGGTGTAGTAATCCATTGTGACCAACAGATACGTGTTGTCCCTATCTGACACAGGAATGACCCAGATACGTCAATAGTATGCGTCCGAAAGCTACTCTCAAGTTATAATACCTTCTTTTTTTTTTTCCGTGGAGGGGAAAAATGCATTCCTGCATTCGACCCCAAGCCTGAGTGCAATGGCCTGGGGAGCTCCCTGAGGAGTACGGTATATCCACTAAAAACCCCTCCACGTGTTAATCGTTATAAAGAGTAATTTCGTGCATACATGTATTAGTCGGGTCCCGCATAGCACCCCGGTTAGTAAGTGAAAGCTACTTAGCTGGCATGCATTGCATGCGAGCGCGTTAATGCTATTTACTGGGATTGTGCATGAAACCTGAACAGTACCAGTGGGTAATCATACGTTAATTTTAAGTGTTTTATTCGTGCATTACTATGTTCTACTTCTGCAGGGTGTAACTGTTTGTCATGTATTGTCTATAGGTAAAGTGTTATTGTACATGCATTACATTTAGTCTTATAGTATATGTTTAGAATTGAGATTTATATATTTGGAGTTATGCCGTGCTGGTGTTTCGGGAGATTTCTCCGTTCGTCAGTGGTTGCGCAGCCGCTTGTCGCTGGTAGTAGTACCGGGCTATTCAGGCCTTCGTCATCTCGTTTACCGTGTAATTGCCAAGGTCGTCTAAGTGAAATTGACTCCATATTGCAGCTGCCCGAAGTACGCTGCCCTCGTCGATCACAGTGGGAGGCCCTTTCCCCCGGTCCACCTCAGTTGTAGCTGAGGGCTTTAGTGATGCTGCGACCGCGACTCCTGATCTGTGGACCGCGACTTGTCACAAATACACGCGCGCGCGCACATACACACACATGACATTGGCGGTGGCACCTCTCAGGCTCTGCCCGGAGTCTCAGCCATAGTACCATTGTCGTAGTTAGTCGATGGCTCGGTTGGGTCACTGATGTCCTCCAGAAGTCCTTCCTATTCTTTAATCCGAGGGGTATTCGACTGCTTTTTTTGAGTCTTTCTAACAGGCGACTCCCATGCTCTGAACAATACTCCTTCCTTCATCTTCAATGAGTCTCATTGGACCCAGTAGAACTTGTGACTCTATTCCTGCGTTTAATGCCCTCCCAGCTTGGTCTAGTCCCTGCCTCCTTTTCTCCCGGGAATGGCCCCAAGTCAGCGTCCGCCAGCTGCTCCCTACTCAGACCACGATATTTCTCCAAGCTGGAGAACCGCTGAACTAACATGAACAGCAGCAGCACACTCTTTCTTCTCAATCTTAGTGCAGTGGCTGCATTCTGGATAGGATCGTCGTGAAATCAACAGCATTAGAATGGCGGTCGCATGCATTTCTCCGATGATCTGATATGAATTTGTATTTTTCGATCTTCAGGACCCAATAGCCTTTATAACCATCCAAGCTCTTGATCTCAACAGTCAGATGATGGCGTAGTGGTCAGTCCATTAGTGAAATACTAACCTACAGATACTTGTGGAAGTGCTCCAGCGTCTTTACTGTTGACAGGAGCTCTCGCCGTGTAATGTAATGGTTCCTTTCCACCTTGGAGAGCGGGTTTTAAACACTTGAATAATAGTAGCATGTATTCGATCATCACATCTTATTAATTTGAATAGTAAGCCATTACCCGCTCCTGGCATCCATGGACCTGGGATAAAATGCTTCCGATATCGGTGTCGCCGGCGTCAATGCCCACAACAATGTGCATGCTAGGTTGTGGAAACCCTAAGATAGGCGCATTGTAGAATGTTCACTTAGGCACTTGAAAAGCGCTCTCAGCCTCTTCTGAAAACGTGTAAGAAAGATATTCTCCGTCAGACGTGCGAGGGGCTTCGCAATGTTGGAGAAATCTCTGTGACAAACAGGTGGTAATAGCTGTATAAGGCCGGGAAATTTCGCAGCTCTCGTTTGTCTTTTCGATGAGACCGATTTCTCACTTTCTTACAAGATCAATGGCCATCCCAGATCATCAATGTCCAAACAAAGTTCTGCCAGGTTGTGGAATTTTTAAAATAAGTTCATTGGAGAATGTTGACCTAAGCGCCTGGAATGCGCTACCGGCCTCTCTGATCACATGTAAGGCAGATGTTCTTCCATTAGACGAGTGAATGGTTTCGCGATGTTGGAGAGACATCTGAGGAATAGGCGGTAATAGTTGCATACACCCAGCAAACTCGCAGCTCTAGTTTGTCTTTTCGGCGTGGCCAATTTCTCACTTTCTGGGCCTTCTCAAGATCAGTGACCATCCCAGTTAATGAGATTATGTGGCCCAAATAGTTCACCTCCTTGCAGAAGAGTTGGCACTTATTCCCGTTGGCACTTCAGGTTATTTGCCTTGAGCCTTTGAGTATCCTGGTCAATCTCTCGACATTGTGTGTTCAGCCAAACGTTTTCTTGCTCTTCCTACCGATGTTCTTCTTCTAACATATATACTTCAATGCCATCTTTGGTATCCTATCCCCTGTCATTCTTTGTAGATATTCTATTCAATTGTCCCTGTGTTCTTCTATTTGTTGAAAAAGTGATTGCCATTTGAGTTCCTCTCTGCCCAGTGTTTTCTTGGTCTTCTTACCGATGTAAGAAAAAGGTGCGTGCGTGTGTGTGTCTGTTGATAGCATAGCTAAAAACCGAATAGACCGTTAAATACCAAACCTTGTATTTAGGTTTGGTATCTTCCAAGGATGCGACACGAAGATTTTCAAGAAAATCCCCCATCCCAAACTGCCCTTAACATGGAAAAATTTTCGAAATTTTTGACTGTCTCAAAGATGGCTGTAACGATTTTGATTAAAATCCCATATATTAATGATATTTACATCCAAAGTAAAATGTATATCTTAAATGTTCTGGGAATAGCCTCTAAAGACCTCTTTATTCTGATGAATTTTGCTTAACTGCTAAACCGTAAAGATAGACAAAAACTTACAACACAAAACATGTAGATCATGTTAAAAAACACAACCTATGTCATATACTTTCTTTCGTGGAATTGGCCATTTCTGAGATATTCTATGTTATTGGTTTCAATTGTAGTACTTATACTTTTCTCAGGCAGGGAGCGTCCGTTTTTCTTTTGTTCTACTTCTAGTCGATTGCAATGACAGTCGCATAAATACAGCTTTTAAAACTTTTGACTATCACTTTAGCAACTAATGTTTATCTTGATTAACATGATGTAGAAATAAGAATAATCTTTTGCAAGAAGTTTGTAGAACAGCTAGAGAAAGTCATGTATGTAACCTGTTCCAACAGTTTATCTTCTATTGTTAATTTTGTTTCATGGAACGCCATTAGTTTAGTTTTTTTTTATTTTGAAATGATTATATTCATGGCTAAACTTGACAGTGTTCAAAAATATATATGCAGTGATGTGCGCGTGTACATCTAACTCACCGTAAGTTAAAACGATAACCATGTTCTCAGCATTCTCCGCTAGCTAGGCAAGGCCAGCGCTGATGTGCGCGCGCATCTCTCCATCGCAAGTTGAAGCGATAGACACTCATTCCCTCTTCTCCACTAGAGAGGCGAGGGGGAAGGAAGCTTAGATAGCCGTTAGCTGTAGAAATGCACCGCTATATTTTGCGATTGACAATTGTTTTTACTCTCTACTAGTGTTGTTTTGCTTGTACGTTTTTGTGAAAATGACCGATGTAAGTGTAACTGAAGCTAGTGGTCCTTGTGACTGTGTAGTAGAACATGTGTTAAAGACTGGATTTCATTGGTGGTGGACAAAGCGGTGCTGTGCAGGTCCTCTCCGGGTACTCCGGTTTCCCCCATCATCGCATTCCACCAGTGCTCCATCATTCATGTATCATCAGTGTCACCGCCTGCGGTGCAATAAGTAGTTAAAGCGGGCGTTAAACACTACCAAAAAACTGGATTTCAGAATTTTGAATTTTCTGAAAAACTTAAAATAAAAAAAACCGCAGTCCCACTCCCGAACTACCAGGTCTGATTGTAAAATGTCAAGACAGAAAACGAGAGTATAAGAAATGCATTAGCAATTATTCTAGGTACAACCAGGTTGCCCCAAATTATGCAAACTCTATTGTTGGCCGTCTTCTTTTTAGTAACGACAAAAGCAGTACCACATGTTCACAAGAAGAATTCGACAATATAGTTTCTCTAACAGGTTCGTTAAGTAAGCATACAAAAACAAAAAATCACATATTTTGTGCATTCACTCTTTGTAATTTTGGCAATACGCGAGTAGGCCTGCAACTAAATGCTCAGAAATCTTTACACATTTCAAAGCATAATGAAACGATAACAAAGAACTGAGAACTATTGAATAAACTCATTGATGTTTGTCACTAAGGGAACCAGGAATTAGCTTTTCGAGGACACGAGGAGTCAGAAAGTTTCATTAGTAGAGGCAATTACGCAGAAACACTGGATTTACTCAGTACGTATGATCAACTTTTAAACGATCGTTTAAAAAAAATGCTACAGTTTTCCGAGGCACCATCATCCATGCATAATATTTAATCGAAGCTGATAGCGGTGCTTTGATTAACTGTATAACAAAAGAGCTTGCACCAGCTAATTTTTTTGCTATTCTTCTAGATGTTGTCTCAGACATAGTGAACAAATACCAACTCTCTACCATTTTACGCTATGTGGACAAATCGGGGAAAGTTAAAAAAAGGTTCATGGGCTTTACAGACGTCAGTGCAGACAGAGTTGCTGAGGCCCTTTACAACCATGTACTTACAACAGTTAAAGACTTTAATATTTGTAAGAAACTTGTCGCTCAACATATGACGGTGCGGCCGTAATGTCTGGTCAACTAGGTGGTCTGCAATCTAAAGTAAAAATGGCATTTTCACAGGGGCATTATTTGTTCACCGTTAATGTCATATCCTGAATTTGGTTCTGCAACAGGCAGAATGTATTGCGATATGTATTAATAAGTGCATTTTTTTTTTTTTTTTTTTCAAATTCTATCACAGCATTCTAATTTCTTTTCTCATTCCACTAAAAGAACGGAAACTTTGCGTGCTTTTATGAATAAAAAGTTACCAAAAGCGGCTCCAACACGCTGGAACTTCAATTCACGCCTTCTCAACACTGTACAAGACCAATGAGATAACCTGATTTAATTGCTTGAATTCATGACAGAACCAGAAAACAATGTTGATTGGGAACCTGATACATTGGTTAATGCACAAGGTTTTCTTCCTCCTCAAAACGTTTTCGACAATATTTGCTCACACCGACGTTCT
This sequence comes from Hymenopus coronatus, assembly GCA_030762935.1. Classification (NCBI taxonomy): domain Eukaryota; kingdom Metazoa; phylum Arthropoda; class Insecta; order Mantodea; family Hymenopodidae; genus Hymenopus; species Hymenopus coronatus. The sequence goes on along the minus strand of CM060889.1, from coordinate 41,535,213 downwards.
CTTCAACATATTTCAATATTGCATATTGCCAAGCAAAGGTAATCCGGACAAAAAATATTTTAGAAGAGCTAAGAAGAGAAGGGTTCCAAAATATTTGGCGAAGCATTTCTACTGAAATTTTTGATAATGTGCTCTATCAAATACAAAATAGGTTTTCCGACTACGAAAGTTTTCATTTCTTTGCTCTCCTTGATTCCTCAAAATTCAAGAATTACAGAACGTCCTTTCCTGATCACTATTGCTCAAAATTGTTGGACACCTATGGCTCAAATTTTGATTCGGTACGTCGGAAAAATGAACTTAGTATTGTGTACTCTTCTGAAGATTTTGAAGGAAAGTCAGTAGGTGAAATAGTGAAAATGATGAACGAAAAAGATCTGGTGTAGGCTATGCCTGAAGTTTACAAATTAGCTTGGCTAATTCTAACTGTACCAGCAACTGCAGCTTCTGTTGAACGGTCATTTTACACTTCAAATCGAGTAAAATTTCACTGTAGATCTACAATGGACCAGTAAAGATTATCATCTCTGTCAATTATGTCCATAGAAAAGAAGTTATTTTATATGTTTCTGATGGATGTTTATGAAAATTTCACGCAAGCTGTTATGGAACTATTTCTGAAGAAATCTCGTCGGTTGGAGCTAACATTCCAGTAAACTTGCAAATACTACTACTAAAATAAACAATAATTTACGTATACAGGTATCCCTGGCATTACGCAATCTCATGAATTATCACGTAACACAAAAAACGCGTTAAGTGAATGTGATGATGATGATGATGATGATGATGATGATATGAGCTATTTCAAGGTAAACATGAAAATAATATAGTTTTAAACATGTGCATCTGTTTATGACATTTGTACAGTGTTAAAATCAGCAGTTTTTAAAAATCGTTTTAAGCGAAAAAGCGTAAAGTGAGATCCCGTATAATTAGGGAGGACTAAATTTTATAGACTAAGAAAAACGATGACAAAGGGAGCGGTGTACCTAAATTACTGACCACGAATCGCCACTGGTTATATTATATTTTTACATATATTATTTAATTGATAAAGTGCTTTTGAAGCCTGATTTCTCTATCAAAAATTAATACTAAATCATCTGCAATTTTGGAATGATTATATTTTTACATACATTATTTAATTGATAAACTGCTTTTGAAGCCTCTCGGTCAAAAATTAGTACTAACTCATTCGCAAAACATAAATCATTCAATGTTCTATTTCGTCTAATTTTTTAAATCTCTTATGAACTACTTATTTCTTTTCATCTATATATTAAACGCCTCTGTTTTAAACCACAATTCTAATTCCTTTTGTTAACTTTCCATTTATTTCACTTTTTTTAATTGTTTTCTTTTGTATAGCCCTCTTTAACTTCAAAGGTCATATCGGGGGCTTTGACTTGTGAAACTGTAGGTTCAGAACATTAGCTTAATCAATTTTATATTACTAAACACACGCACATTTACTCTCACATTCATACTTCCAGACTCTATGGGGAATAGGGAATAATTGTGGTTAAAGAAAAATTCCCCGCCCCAGCCGGGAATCGAACCCGGGACCTCCTGGTGACCACTCGACCACGGAGGCAGTCTAATTATTTTTGTACATTCATTAAAACGTTGAATAGTTTTCATTAAGTGTATCAGGTAGCCTCTTCCCCCCCCCCCCCCCCCATTATCTTCCATAATAAAGAGCGATTCACTTTGTCTGAGGTATTTTCTGGGTCTATAAAAGCCATGTGGATTTCTACGTTAACCTCACTATGTTTTTTTGTAATCTGCTTCATTTAAAAACATGATCCAGCAAATTAAATCCACCCTCTTTCTCACTTTGTTTGTTCATTTGGTCCCACTGCGAACAAGAGCCCAGAGACGATGAACACGTCATACAAACGGAACATACATCATGACCAATAGAACACCCATCACCAATAATGCTATTATTTCTATCTATCTTTCTAATAAAGAAAGAAGAGAAGAGAAAATTAATAATACTTTTTAAAGCCATCACCACTGCAAAAGTTAACCTATAGCACATGCTATAAATTACCATCATGTTTTATTTTCCATACATTTAATATTTACTTATTGTAGGGATATTAAGGAATTCCTCAATAGTATATGGGGAATGAGTGTATAAAATTTTATTTTTACATTTTTCTTAAAGATTTTATGTTGACTGTGATTGCCTAATAGCTTGAGATAAACTTAGAAGGTCCTTATATATTTTTATTGCAGAGTAGTAAAATCCTTTTTGAAACAACTTTAAGTTATTTACTGGTCTATGTAAACCACCTGCCTGCCTTATACTTTGATAGCAAGGTTTGTTGTGAAGTTATCATAACTATCTGCAAAATAGTTAAGCAGAAACTATATGTATTCACCTGCAAAAGTAAGAATATTTTGGGTTCTAAATAATGCCCTACAAGAAGGGCGGGAAGCAACGCCACAAATAATACGTATGGCCCTTTTTACTTTCTCCATACGCACTATGTACATAGTGTATAGAGAAAGTATTGCACTCCACCAAATATTCGATACCGAGATTTCACCGGAAATATATGTTTTAGGGTCCCCAATATCCAAAAAAGGCATTTTCACAAAAAGGTCCGTGTGTGTGTGTGTGTGTGTGTGTGTGTGTGTGTGTGTGTGTGTGTGTGTGTGTCTGTGTGTGTGTGTGTCCGTGTGTCCGGGTGTCTGTGAACACGATACCTCAAAAACGAAGAGTCGATAAAATAGCAAACTTGGTATTTAAGTTTAGTATCTTCCAGGGATGCGACACGAAGATTTTGAGAAAAATCCCCCCACCCCCAACTACCCTTTACATGGAACTTTTTTCGAAAATTTTGATTTTCTCAAAAATGGCTCTAACGATTTTGATTAAAATTTTGGATATTAAACATATTTACCTGACAAATGAAATGATATCTTGAATTTTCTGGGAATAGCCTCTGAAGAGTAGTTTATTCTGGATGAATTTTACTAAATTTTGAATGACTGCTAAACCGTAAGAGATAGACAAAAACTTACTACACAGAAAATGTAGAGCACATTAAAACACACAATTTATGTTATATACATTTTTTTCGTGGAGTTCGTCGTTTTTGTGACATTCCTTATTTTTGGTTTCCGCTATGAAAAACGTATACTTTTCTCATACTGGAACTTGTCAACTCCTATCCATATAAACAAAGGAACTTCATTGACATAGCAACCAGCTTTTGACTATCACTTTAACTTACGGTTGTCCCTTATTTCGCTTCTACATACAAGGAAGCGAGTAATAAGACTATTTCTGCTAATGTTTTCTGATTAGGATAAAGTAAATAGAAGTATAAGCTTTTTAAGAATTATTTGTTACAGGGATATGGAGAAAGTCATGTGAATGGTACACATCAGATTTTTTGCAATATAAACACTTGCCTGCTGTGTGATGAATTGCCCTAGAAAATAATTCCATATTTCATCAGCGAATGGAAGTAGACAAAATATGCTGCTCTTAAGGTGTTTTCGTTAAGCAGATTCTTTAAATTTCTTGATGCAAGGCATGCACTGTCAAGTTTTGGTAACATAATTTTTATCTGTTTTCTTCAACTGAGCTCTTCATCTATTTGAAGCCTTAGAAATTTAATATCTGATACTCTGCTTATAATATAATTGCTGTATCCGATTGATAATTCCTGTACTTGCTTATGCTTACTTTTAAATTGAATTAAACTTGTTTTATCACAGTTTAATGATATCATATTTGCCTCAGTCCAAATATTGAGCTGTTCAAAAGTTTTATTGATAGAATCTTTTAACCATTGATGTGACTTTTTAGACACAAATACACTAGTGTCATCCTCGAAAAGTACAGGTATTGACTCCTTGCCGAGATTACTTGGTAGTCATTTATAAATATTAAAAACAACAAAGGTCCTAGTGTAGAATCTTGAGGGACCCCTTTGGTAACGATACCCGGTTCAGAATCACAGTCATTTACCCTGTATTTTATATTATATTTGTTAGGTATTGTGGTCTCACTAAGACCATACAAGTTTAACTTTAGCAATAATAGATTATGATCAATGCTGTCAAAAGCTTTTACTAAATCACAGAATATTACATTTTTTTTTTTTTTTTTGCTAAATCCAAACCAAACTAACTGATTTGCACATTACTCAATACCCTCTGTCTAGTATTATTGGTAATTCTTGCATAAATGTTATTCATAACATTTAATAAACTTATCCCTCTGTAGTGATGTTTTTTAGGAGTTACAAAGGAATAAAAGCAAGTTAAATTGTATATTAGTACTTCTTCTTTGGGTGTAATGAGATACTCATGAAAGTAGGAGGGATAACTTTTCATTCTTAAGTACTGTATGAACTCTGCCTCCCCCCCCCCCCCGATGTTTACCAATGGTTACTAGTTGTTACGAACAGATTTGAAAACAGAGTACTCTGTGGGCTGAAAAAGCAAACTTGGTATTCATGTGAAACTTGGGGTTATACATTAAAATACGTAGTATTCCACTTACTTGCATACGTTATCCCGATTTTGGAACTTTTATTATTCTGCCATTAGATCAGTTTTGTAGTTACTCAATGGTCTGTTATATACTTATAAAGCCCTAAGATGCAAAGTAGAGCCCAAGGTAGAGGGTTTTAAGCCGGGAAGCATAGCCATGGGATGGTTTTATAAATAGAGGAGTGGAATAATCAGGGCCTTCGACCGCGGGGCGGCGATACCTACGGCGACGCCGAGAGATCTGTGAATATAAAACCCCAATGATCCCAAAAACAAGTAAAAACCTCGGCAAGCTTGCCGATTTCAAATCTATACATATTTTCAACACATTCAAATCCGGAATGCTTGAGGAAATTCTACCATTTTTTAATTTATTTAATGAGTATGTTTTGAGAAATATTTTAAGGATAGGTGCAACCACCTGAGTTTTTGAATAATAATAATAATAATAATAATAATAATAATAAAACAAATTTGATCATGTTAAAAAAGAGGCCAAGTTTCCTTAAATTTCGATCCAACTAGAATCCATAGAATTTTTCCTGCACGACAACAGAAAATCCCTATGGTATTTTTTGAAATATTATGCTTACCGCCTCACTAAAGAGCATCCCTGCCTAGAGTAATATGCTCATTGGTGCATTCTATGTAAATAAATAAATAAATGTTGTTTAACTTATACCAATGCCTTATATGGAATGGACCATCAATATTATGCGTACTGAACACATAAAGTGTAGCAGAGTGGCGTCACTGAGGAAACTACCAATTAACAGCGTGACTTAACATTTGGGTAAATTAAAACAGAAAATATTTATTTGGAAATAAACACAATATATTTACGGTTTTATGTTTCCATTATGTTTAATCTTTGACTTTATGCACATACTGTGATATAGCGCTTTAAAATGTTTTTCTTGGGTCAACTCAAGAAAATGAGCTAACTCCCTTTAAAACATTTGGAATACCATCAAATCACTGGTTTCCATGCTATACCCACATAGCAATTGTACTGCGCATTCATATTAGCTTTCTATTCTATTATAACTCTATAGTTCTATGCATTGGTTCATCGTTGAAAGCTACATGACATGTATGAGGACTATCGATTTCCAAGCAACTAATAGAATAGTAACATTTTAAAACCGTATGAATACCGAACACGTGTGGGAAATGAGTAGGCTATTGTAATAGTTGCAATCGAATAAACGATAGTTAGGAGAATATCGAATAAGTGTAGGGTTCTGTTTATTAACCAAAATGGGAATTTAGCTTCTGCCTAAAATACTGTCACTCTAAAATAATTCAGTACAACTCAGAAGTGGCAATATGTTACTATCAAAGACGGAAATGGACGAGAAAATTTACTCGTTTTTGCACGACGTCAAGCAAGGGTGAGATACAATGTGTTCAAAATTCATGGGAGTTCTCTCATGCTTGTACAAATAGTAATAACCTTTGTATTGTTTTAGTACACTTTACTGCGGCGTATATGCTCTGTAATCTATAATTAAGCATGACAGGCCAGATGCAGGCATTTAGCTCCCTTATGCAATAATGCCCTATTTCACGTTTTCAGACATAACCTAATTTTGACGGATCCAAGATATCAATGCCCCCGTAGAAGTGTATTTAAGAAGGGAAAATTAGGCGGAATAGCATGTATATGAGTTTTTAAGAGCGATAAAAACACGTTAGCACCATTAAACCCACCCACCGGCCTTTTTCAGGACGTTTTCTTCTATAGTGAAAACACAGCGGATGTCAACAAGTGTTATCCCGCATGCATGAAGGGGAATGATAATTTAATAGTCATAGTGAACTCCAGATTTGCGAGTTTTTGTGTTATTTTACATTTTCACTTTTCTATGATTAAGCATAAATTTTGCCTTTTTAACATAATCGACAATCGTGAGAAAATTGCATTAAATTTGTTACGTTTTACCCTTCTTCCTTCAGGGATCATTGGGAATTAAGTCTTACAGACCATCTTTCTGCTACGTCCTATGTTGCGCTGTTGCGGCCCTTTGCTTCTAAAAACCATCCCTCTGATAATATTTCGTATGTGGTTGATTTCGACATACACGCGCGCGCACACACACACCACACACAGACACACCCAATAGATAGCACTGGCACTATTGTTCGTCACTACTCACTGATGTATAGATGCCAACACTAATGAATGTGCTGACAACATATTGGGCCCTAAGCCACAAGCTGGAGCTATCTTTTAAAAGTAAGAGAGTGGTTAACAGCAGGGCATAGCCTAGTGAAAGGCCCAGCCAAGGAACTGGTGAAGTTAAAACTGCCATTGAACAAGGATTGAGGAAAAATACCACAAATGAATATGACAACTAATTGTACTTCTTTATTACCACAAATGTGGCAAACAAAACAAAGAATAAGATATTAACATCCTGCCAATCTAATAGATTTCAATCCCTATTTTAGGTTGGCAAGGCATTCGCTCACGCACATTATGGACATCCTACTTCATGCCATCAGTTTCCTATAAAAGAAAACAACCTACATACTTAGACTGAATGGGTTAAACATTTTCACAATGGTAATTCAGGAATTTTTGTTACAATTTGTAACGATTGTGACCACCACAGACAGATACAGAGTATTCATCCATAGACTACACTTTATGGCTTAAGATCCTGAAATCTAGAATGGCTGTATTTGTTAGTCATAGGTTTGCAGCTTGTCAGTTGTCAATAGTATCAACAATAGCAAGGAAAATTGGCAAACTTTGAAAGAGGCTTGGGCCATAGATAATTGAAGATTTATCTGCAATGTTAAATCTCCATTACTGCGTATTCTTACCTAATGTGTGTACATATAATATGTTGCTTGAGTGATCAATAAATAACTCATATATAAATACCAAACTTGATATTTAAGTTGAGCATCTTACAAGAATGCAACACAAAGATTTTCAAGAATTATCCTTCACTTGAATTTTTTTTTTAAAATCATGACTTTCTCCAAAATGGCTCTTAACAATTTTGATTAAAATAGATAAATGTTTAAGACATTTTTATGACAAATATAATATATATCCTGAATGTTCTGGGAATAGTCCCTGAGGTCTTCTTCATTCTGACTACTTTTATATGACTGGTAAACCTAAGAAATAGACAAAAAGTTACTACATAAAAATTGTAGTTCTCATTAAAAAACAATTTGTGTTATATACATTTTATTTATTTTATTTTCTTTATTTGCAGAGTTAACAATTTCAGAAACACTGCTTTTAATTTGTTTCAATCTTAAAATATTTTTGTTAAATGTTATCATTTGTTTCATATCTACATTTTTTTTGTAGTAAGTTTTTGTTTCTTATGTTTCACCAGCTATGCAAAAGTCATCCCGGATGAAGAGCACTTCAGAGGCAATTGCCAAAGAATTCAATCTATACATTTCATTTATCGTCAAAATATCTTAAACATACAGTATTATAATCAGAATCATTAGAGCCATCTTTTAGAAAATCTTTTTTTTTTAATGTTCCATTTAAAGGGCAGTTTAACGTGGATGAATTTTCTTTAAAATCTTTGTGTCATATCCATGGAAGATGCTGAAAATAAATATCAAGTTAGGTATTTAACTGGCTTTTCATTTTTGAGTTATACTCTTCACAGACGCATGCACGCACACACGTACACACACACACACACACACACACACACAAAAAATGCATTTTTATTTTCTCTATCACGTACCTACAATATTCGTAGGTAGAGAAGGTATCGTATGTGCCCAAAAATTTGATACCAAGATTTCACTGCAAATACATGTTTTGTAGACTGCTGATTACAAAAAAAAAAAAAAATTAAAAATGTTTTGTGTGCATCCTTGTCCAAACTTGCTGTTTAAGTTTAGTTTAGTTTTCCCAAGGATGCAGCGTGAAGGTTTTCAGGAAAATCTGCCCATCCCAAACTACCCTTTACATGTAAAATTTTTTGAAACTTTTTATTTTCTATAAAATGTGTATCTTGAATATCTTTGAGATTACATCCTGAATAGCATAACTGATAAACTGTAAGAGATGGACAAAATCTTACTGCACAAAAACTCTAGGTCTCATTAAAAACAAGTAGAAAGCAAACAATGGAACACGCTAGGTTAAAGCAACAGCAAAATGTTTTAAAAGCTGTTCCATTGTTTGCTTTCTACCATTATGAACTAAGTAATAAGACAAAACAATTCCTGGTAATATCTATCTTAAAAGAAAAGCATTTGAAAGAACAGTTTTTTGCAGAACAGCTAGACAAAGTATGTGAATGGAACATATCCAATTTTTAAACTTTTTTTTTAATTGAGAAGTCCTTAAAAAATATATTTCCGGTGAAATTTCAGTGTCAAACTTTGAATGGAATACATATCTTTTCTACCTATTATATACATTGTATATACATGTTAGAGAAAGTAAAAGTGCTATACTTTTCCATACAATATATGTGGAATGACATTATAATTGGTTGAAATGGGATGTTCTAAAGTGAATATAACAGCAAATACAACTTGAAAATATTGTTAGGGATGTGACAAAAAAGATGTTGCAGGGATAGACAGGTAATATCCCTCTGTTGTGCATTTTTGGCTGTATTAGATCTTTTTAAGGGGATAAAGCCTATTTCAAACTTATCTAGAAGGTGCCAAATGTTTTCGTTGTTGCTGTGTAGCTTTATAACAGTGGTTCAGTGCCATGTAACAATTTCTTACTTTCTCTACACTACTATGTACATAGTGTAAAGAGAAAGTATTGTAATGCACCCAAAAATTCATTCTGAGATTTCAACAGAGATACATGTTTTGGGTCCCCTGGAATCCAAAAAAAGCATTTTCAGAAAATGGTCCATGTGTGCATGTATGTGTATGTCTGTGGACACCATAGCTCAAAAACGAAAAGTCTTAAATACCAAACTTGGTATTTCAGTTTGGTATCTTCCAAGGATGCAACACAAAGACTTTCAAGAAAATCCCCCACCACCAACTAACTACCCTTTACATGGAAAAAATTTCGAAAATGTTGATTTTCTCTTAAATGACTCAACGATTTTGATTAAAATCTCTTGTATTTAAGATATTTACATGACAAATAAAATGTATACCTGAATTTTCTGAGAATAGCTGCTGAAGACGTCTATTCTGGGTGAATTTTGCGAAATTTTGCATAACTGATAAACTGTAAGAAAAACACAAAAATGTAGATCACAATAAAACACACAGTTTATGTTATCCTTTTTTTTTTTTTTTTTTTTTTTTTTGTGGAGTTGGCCATTTTAGAGATATTCCTTGTTATTGATTTCAGCTTTAAAATCCTTAAGCTTTTCTCATATGGGATACTTGTCAACTCCTGGCCACGCAAAGAAATGGTAGGGATACTAATCATCCCTACCATTTAGTTACTTATAGACCATGACCCATTGTAGCAGCAACAAGTATTATAATTGCAATAATTGGATTTATTAAATTTTCCTATGAATTTAATGAAAAACTCATATTTACAGGTATAATAATTTTAACATTAACTATTATCCCATAGCAACCACATTTTAAAACATTTGATTGATGGTTGAGCCTAGTGTATTCTCTTGTTTCCCTTCTACTTATAAAGGAACTAAGTAATAAGCCCATTTCTTCTAGTGCTTTAGCATTAAGTAGAAGAATAGGCTTGTTAACAATAATGTTACAGAAATGTAGAGAAAGTCATGTGCATGGAGCACATCAGATTTTTTTTTCATTTTGCAGTATCTTATACTGCTAGCAGCTCATGTAATATTTCTTGATGTAATTTTCTATCAGGATTTTTATTAAACTTTTGTTTCTAGAGCATATAATCTATTAGTATCATATTGTAGGGTGGCAAGAAGACTACTGTGCTACTCAATGATGGCTAATGATAATAGTCTAAAGAATTTATAGAGGCTGAGGAAATGCAGCCAGTGTTGATGATTCAGATTATGTGGAGAAGTCTGATCATGATTCTAGCACAGCAGAATTTGATGTTGCTGCAGATGAAGGAGAAGAGGAAGAAGGACACTCTTCTAATGACCCTGAGGGTGGTTGGTCATATCGAACAATGAATGAAATTGGTAAAAGATGTTCTCGAGAGTCCATGGAGCTTAAATGAACATTATTATTAAGAGAAGAAAACTGTTTCAAGTGGCATAAAGAACCACATTAATAATTAAATGACTAAACCAATTAAAAATTTAATAGAAACAGACAATTGGTTCTTCTCAATTCAACTAGCAGAAGAACTTAAGAAATTATGTTTGACATATATGGAACAATAAAAAGAACAAACCAGATATTCCAAAGCATTGTTGCTAAATAGAATAAGATCAGTAGGAAGCAATAAACATCTTTCAGAATGATATCACTTTTCTTTCACGTGTCCCCAAGAAAGGCGCAATAGTTCTAGACGTCTTATCAATGCATCATGGTATTGAAACAGATCTTGCATAAACAAACCAGAAATAATTTCTTCATAAAATTTGACAAAAGGAAGGGCGGACAACCTAGGTAGAAAATGTTCCATCTACAGTTCAAATTGACATGTGAATAGATGTCCCATGGCTGTCTTTTGAATGTAATTAAATATAACGACAGTGAATACACACACCAATGTTACTAAAACAATGTCCACCTAAATGTTCATAACTAATATTGAGTCATTTTTCTCTACATACAACTTAGGTGTAAGAGATAGGAAAACAACTATGAAAAACGAAAATGCCATAAATTGTATGTTGCAGTTTTATGATGCTTAATGTGATATTTGATTGTATTCATGATGTTGATTTGAAATAAAAGGCTTTTATTTGGAAATAAGGAGTTTTAAAATAATTTTTTAATTTTAATTTCTTTAATTATTGTCAGTCGTTAATTCTGCCCGAAGATTAGAAGGAAATTAATTCAAATTTAGGGTAAAATGTTCATCACCAAACACTAGCTAAAATTGCAAATATGCAAAGAAGCTTATGACAGTGATGTGATTAAATTCTTTTGGTTTTATTTAGTTAAAATTATTTTCAACGCTAAAACTTGACTCTGATTATCAATAATATGTGGAGAGAAAAAAATGTCTTGCATCAATAGTATAATATTATGTGAGTTTGAATGGATAGAGAAAGTCATAAAGAGTATTGCACATTGGATTTTTATTTGCTTATCAAATAAAATCATTATTCAGCTTACATTTGAATACTATCTACTCCAACCAAAGGAAAACTCATTTGCCTTTTATCTTTCTCTTCTCAGGGCATTGAGTGGATCATACAACCATGCCATAAAAACTGTCGAGTTACTAAAGGAGTTTATTATGGAGCAGGATAAGCGAACAGCACAGTGAGTATTTTTTTGATTTTTTAGTTTTTCTGCTACATACCTAAGAAAATAGAAGTAGTAATTGTATTCCACCAAAAATTGGACATTAGAATTAAACCATAAATAAATTTTTGAGTTCTCTTGACCCCTAAAAAAAAAATATTTTTAGAAATATGTCCACTTTGTCCACGGGTGAGAGAGGGGGGGAGAGAAGGAGGGAAAGAGACACCACAATATGTATCCCAAGTTTGAAATTGTTATAATGTGTTATATATATATTTTTATGTAGATAGTAGCTTTGGATATATTCAGTATAAAATTATGTTATCCAGGGTATGACACTTTTTGTACACAACATAGTGCAGCCTTCTAAGCGATTCAATATGTCTGTGATTTTTATTGGATATCTCACTCAAAAGAAGTACAGGGTGTATATAAATGAATATCGAGGTTTTAACTCTTTATAATATTTATTACATTCAACTTACAGTTATAAATGATATGTCAAATGAAAAAGCAACTTAAACAGTTTTGTTTGTTGGCACAAATGCGCATGTGCATACAATGTTTCTGCCACAATCCGCTATACAGTGGTAGTAGCAAAGATGGCAACTAGTAAATACAAAGTGTTTTGTGTTTTCAATTTGCAAAGACCGAATCTGTAGTTACTGTGCAATGTGCGTTCCATAGTAAGTTCGGTTGTGATCCTCCTAGTGATAAAAACATTCGTAGATGGTATAACCAGTTTGAAGATACCGGCTGCCTTTGTAAAGGGAAGAGCACGGGACGACCAGGAGTAAGTGAAGAGACTGTTGAGCGAGTGAGAGAGTCGTTCACTCATAGCCCAAAGAAATCAGTCCGGAAGGCTAGTCGTGAATTACAAGTTCCTGTGTCGACTGTTTGGAAAGTTGTAAGAAAACGCACACAGCTATGTCCTTACCGTTTACAGTTATTACAGGCTCTAAAGCCGACAGACCACGGATTACGTGCCAAATTCGCAAACAACATGTTGTTTCATGACAATTTTATGGATCGTGTTGTCTTCAGTGATGAATCGACCTTTCACCTTAGTGGACATGTTAACACTCATAATGTGCACATCTGGGGCTCAGAAAATCCTCACGAGATGGTACAAATGCAACGAGATTTCCCTAAAGTGAATGTTTTTTGTGCCGTATCCCGGCGAAAAGTTAATGGGCCTTTCGTTTTTGGTAAACCTACTGAAACTGGCACTTCTTACCTAGATACACTAGAGCAATGGCTCATCCCTCAGTTGGAAGAAAATGAGCCAGAGAACTTCATTTTCCAGCAGGATGGTGCGCCACCTCACTGACATAACGAAGTACGTGATTGGTTGAACGTCACTGTACCCGAGCGCTGGATAGGCTGCAAGGGCCCCCAATGACAGGGCTTGCTATGCATGGCCTCCATGTTCTCCTGACCTAACGCCATGCGATTTTTACCTTTGGGGCTTCATGGAGTATCGTGTGTACATGCCTCCGCTACCAGCTGACCTCCCTGAATTAAGAAACCGGATTGAAGCAGCTGTTGCTACAATTACTGAATGCATACTTATCAACGTTTGGGAAGAACTCGGCTATAGACTTGATGTGTGCCGTGTGACAAAGAGTAGTCACATTGAACATTTATAAGCTTCTTGGTAAAACTGTTTGAGTTGCTTTTTCATTTGACATATCATTCACAACTGTAAGTTGAATGTAATAAATATTATAAAGAGTTAAAACCCCGATATTCATTTATATACAGCCTGTATAATATTAATCAGGATAGTTGATTTGATATGAACATTTAAGGGCTATACCTGAGTGGCTTGGTAATCATTTAATTAAATGACATTTTTTCCTGTCATAGGTGTGATTGAAGTTGGCATGGGTATGAGTATACACTTATTTTGTCTTTAAAAGACTATAGGTTTGAAATAAAATAAATTCACATACAGCAACTTTATTTTCTGAACCTGAAATATGGAGAATATTGTGTTAAACCAATTTAAATGCATGAAGTCATGAAAAAAATTAATTTTTAATTCTTGATTCTAAATGTTATCCAATTGTTTTTCATTTAGAAAAATACGTTATTCATTATTTTTAGATCCTATTTCATACGCATTTATTTAGCTGACAAGGAAAATCAACAGGAGGTAGTATGATAGTTATTTAATTGTGGATGATATAAACATGTTTTGATCACTGGGTTTGAAGATTTTGCTACTCAAATTACTAAATAAACATCTGAAAATTATACTCTTTATTATTCAAGAATCAGTAGTACTGAATGGCTAGGAATAATGTTGTACTTTTGCATCTGAAATAATTGTTATATTTCAGTCCAGGAATGAATATTATTCCATCTTACATTCAAGAAGCTTTTGTTTTATTCCCTCATAGCTTGAATATAATCACATCAAATTTTTATAAAATTGTTCTAGCATTTTTCAACTATGGTTGATATTTGCTTGGTAAAGCTTCACATCGTTCCAAACTTAAGATTTGGGATAAGTGTTTTTAACAGTCACTGAATCTTTTAACTAATCTCATGTCTTTAGTTCCAGGGCTTGTCAGCTAATAATTAGTTTATAAAACTTTTGTATAATGGCAGCCTCACTTTCATCTCTGTTGATTTTTGCAATGAATGTCTGCAGTTTGAAGAAAACAATGATGTACAAAGGTCATTTATAAGTTCTTGGGATATGCAAAATAATAACTGACCTGATTCAAATTATTTTTATTTTATTTTTCAATGTGTCCCTGTAGACACTTGGTTCAACTGGATTATCTTCTGTACTCTCATGACCACATTTAAATTTGTTGGTCCACTTAGTAATAGTTGAATGTGAAGGAGCAGTCTACCAATGTGTTCAGCAAGTTGGCTTGAATTTCATTTGCACTCTTGCCTTTTGTTTACAAAGTACTTTATCACTATTTGAATCTCAATTTTTTCCATCTTGAAAATGTCTTGCACAGGTACAATAATAAGCTGTCTGCAACACAGCTCTCCACCCAAAACACAGAAACACCATCTGCACATTCATAAAAAATGGCTAATTATTGCATCAGAACCACAATGAACTATCAATGACCATTCTTGTTGGTTCTGAGAACTTATCAAACAAGCCTTGTATATTCTTTTGCTGCGTTTGGTAAGTAAGGACTAACATTCTGATGGCAGCTATCTTTCTCCTTATTTGGCAAGTTCCTAGAGACTTTACAAATAGCTTTTCTCAATTATTGTGAGCAAATAGGGTTCAAGTCCAAGAAACTAATGTCTGCCCTTTACATTGAAACATTTTCGAAAAATTTGATTTTCTTAAAAACTGTTCTAATGATTTTGATTAAAATCCTGTATATTAAAGATATTTACATCCCAAATAAAATGTATATCTTGAATTTTCTGGGAATAGCCTCTAAATACCTCTTTATTCTGGATGAATTTTACTTAACTGCTAAACCGTAAGAGATAAACGAAAACTTACTATGCAAAAAATGTAGATCTCACTAAAACAGACAATTTATGTCCTTTATGTTTTTGTTGTGGAGGTAACCATTTCTAAGATATTCCTTGTTATTAGTTTCATTTGTAATGTACATATACTTTTCTCAGGCAGGAAGTGTCCATTTTTCTTTTGTTTTACTCCTGGCCGAGTAAAGAAGCGATTTGCAATGACAATCACAAGACAGCTTTTAAAACGTTTGACTATCACTTAAGCATGGTGCATTCCTTTAGCTCCCTTCTACTTATAAGGAACTTAGTAATAATACTCTGCTAATGTTTATCTTAGTTAGCATGTGTAGAAAGAAGAATAATCTTTTGTATGAAGTTTGTACAACAGCTAGAGAAAGTTATACAAGTGTAACACATCAGATTTTTTTATGCAATAATGTGTTTATTATACTGTAAAACTTGTATTAACAAGGTATCTATCCACAGGGAACTTTTAATGCTGATCAAAATAGAAGGCCAGCGCTTGATTAAATCCTTGCCTCTTCAGGCTTCAATTGGCAACATGGTGAGAAGGGTGCTGAAAATAATACGTGAAGAGTACATTGCAGCTCACCAGGTGTGTAAAGGATGAAAAAATGTTTTAGAAAATGGTGTGTGTGTGTATGTATGTGTGTGGGTGGGGTTGTGAGCAAGCAGCGGTGCGGGCGCTTAAAAGCCATTACTTTTACATGAGATCTATATCACTGGTCAGCATTTGGTTCACCAGTGTTGCTTAAGATGATTAGAAATTCTTTCCTATACTTTCTCCTCTGAATCTTTGCACTTGACAGTTCAGGTGGCTTCACATCATTTTGGCTGGTTGTGAAGTTGTCAGAGTTTTTATTATTATTATTATTATTATTATTATTATTATTATTATTATTATTATTATTATTATTAATTGAAAATAACTGATGTAAAATATTGCAGCATATGTAGAATAAATTATGTACTTTTGACAGTATAAAACAAATTAACATAAACTTGCTTGTTACAGTAAGTATGTATAACAAATTGCTTTTCATTCATGGTTTAAAATTGCAAGGGCTCAGTTCCATTTAAATCTTAGTCATCACCATTTCAGAACCATAATCATTGTCACCATGTTTCCCTCCCTTGTCAAAAACAGGTATTATTTTAATTTAATTGGAGTTGAGTATACACACATGTGCTTCACAAAAACCTACTTATGCAGAACTAGTTTTGCATGCATTGTCTACTACTTTCGTCTGTCGTATTTAACATGAGGATCCTTGATGTACGACTGCCTTATCTCTAGTTTTGCCGGTTCTCTTCAAAAGGACGGTCAAAATTCATGAGGCGCATTTCATGTTTCTTCATCTATAATTTCTCCCATGTGTCGAGTTCTACTGTACATTTGTACATTTTTCAAAAAATGAATGTTTTGTTTAATTTCATGTTGGTCATTCCAAAAATGAATTGATACTGCAGATTTTTTAGTTTCCCTATTTTAATATTTCAAATATGTTCATTAAGACAGGTACTTTTTGTTCTGTCAATGTATACTTTGTTGCACTCATTACAATTAAATCTATAGATGCCTGGTTTTTTGCCAATTGGGACTTCTTCTGTTTTGTGGGATGGAATCAAATTCTTCATACTGAACTTGTTGTAAGGTGTCAGCATTATATTATGTTCTTTAAATATTTTTTGAAATTTCTTAGTTGCCCAAGGGTGATAAGTGAATTTTCTGATGTTCTTGCTATCCTTAATTTGTTTTGAGGGTGGATATTTCTGTAATTGTATTTTGTTGTTTAATTTTCTTGAGTTTTTTGCATACCAAATCCCTGCTAAAACCATTTATTTCAGCTGTTTTCACTGGATGGTATAGTTTTTCCAAGTATTCAGTTTTTTCCAGAGGTATTTTAGTTACTCTTTGTAGTAAGCTGTTTAGTATGGCATGTTGGTGTGCTTTTGGGTTGAAACTGTCCGCTTTGATGTAGTTGTCAGAATGGGTTTCTTTTCTATACATACCAAATTTTAGTTTTCCATCCTTATTAATAATTTTGAGATCTAAAAATGCCAGCGTACCCTGTTGTTCTAACTCCATTGTAAATTTTACTTTTGGTTTCTGTAAGATTAGTAGTTTTATTGCATCATCTAATAGTTTCTGATTCACTATAGCAAAAATATCATCCGCATATATGTACCATATTTAAAAGATGTTGACGAATGATTTTGTGATGTGGATACTGACTCATAAATAAATTTACTAGTAAAGGAGATGAAGGATTTCCTATAGCTAAGCCTTCTTGTTTGTAATATTTGTTCTGATGCAAGATTTGGTGAGTTTTTTGTATTCCTATATTTCATATGGTGGCATATTGAAGGATTCTAAACAAATGACGACGCATTGCATGAGTTTGTCAAATGGTATGCTGGGGAAAAGAGAAAGTACATCAAATGAAACATTCTTTCCTTAGGTGAAATGTAGCTTCATGGTGTTACCAGGTTTGTGTATCTTGGGTAATGTTTTGATTGTCTGGTTTGATTTTCTTGCAATCTGATTTTGAAATTAATTTACTATTCTTCAGCACTTCATATAGTTGTTTGGTGCAATTGTTTAGAGGCTCAGAAGGGACCTTTATATATTCATGATTAGCATTTTTTCCATGTTATCTATGTAATGTTTTATTCATGACAACTATTTTGTTTCCTTTATCTGCCTTAGTGATGATGATATCCCTTTGATTCAAAGATTTTATAATGTTGCTGAATGGATGGTTCCAAAAGTTTTGCTTATTCTTCTCTTCCAATATAACCTCACATTTTTTCCTTACTATGTTTTGGTCAATCTGACTCAAACCTATTATAGACATTTCTATGCCCACTATATAGTGATTGACATTGTTCAAAAATTGAACGCATGTTTTTAGTCCTTTGTTTAAAAACTCTTATTTCTTCTTGCATAACTGGTAAACATGAAGCTATAATTTAAAATGCACTACTCAGAAAATGTAGGTATGTTTAATATGCATAACTTATTTCAAATAACTTTTTTTGTAGCATAAGCCATTTTTGTGACATAAGCGATTTCTAAAATATCCATCATTAATGATTTCAACTGTTCAATTCTTACAATTCTTTTAAAAACTTTTCAACATTCGGTTGATTTTCACAATTGCATGGAAAGAGTATGGAATTGAAGGCCAATATATAGTATCCAGTTCTTAAAATTTGAACTGATCAGTATTTTTGGAGCCTGAACACAAGTGTCTATAATTTGAAAAACAAGCACAAAAAATATATGCCTGTCCTTTTGAATCTACTGTAAATGCCACGTCCAATGTTAACTATTGTGCTGGATTAGAAATGTAATGTAATGTAATTTATTCCATCCAGTTTATCAACTTTACATTGGCTTTGGACATGTGAGCCTTATTCCTAGAGTATACATATTATTTACAATATTTTTACATTATTATACATTTATAGTTCATTTAAGTTATACAAAGCCTTATTTATTAAGTATTCTTGTAGTTTAGATTTAAATTGTGTTTTTGAGACGTTACCAATATTTTTTAATTGTGATGGTAACTTATTAAACAACTTGATACCTCTTATGCTAACATCTTTTTCTGTGATACCCTTATTTACATTATGTCTGTGTAAATCAGAATTGCTCCTCATGTTATACTCATGTAGGTCATTATTCCTTGTTAAAAGCTCTGCTTATCTATCACATACAATATAGTCCTGAAAACATACAGAGAGTAAATGGTGAATATTTTTTTATTAATGAAAGTATCCCTACATGAATCTCTTGGTTTTAATTTGAAAATAAGTCTAATGCATCTTTTTGAAGAATAAATAATATATCCATGTGTGTTTTTGCACAGCAGCCCCAGATTTCTACTCCATACACAAGTTGGGAATAAATGCAACCAAAATAAATAAGTTTCAAAATATATAAATCCCCATGTCTGGAAATGTCTTAATAGAAAAATTGATTTGCTGATGGTACTGCAAATGTGGTTAATGTGTTCTACCATTTTAATTATCTACCACTATGCCTAAGAGTTTATGAGCTTGCACTTCTTTGATAGCATTACCCTCTAATTGGAGATATTTTTAACGAGTTAAATTGCAAAGGCTCAAATTTAAGATTCATTTTCATCATGTGATTGTTACTCTGAACCAGCCATTGGTTCCATAGATTTTGTTTGCGTTTATGTCACCAACAATGCTTCAAATTTATCAATCACGGTTAACAAATCCAACATAAATTTGGATGTGAATGGTGCAGTTTTAAGCAAAACTGGTATTCCATATGGTATTCTAGTCTTAACATTTACACAGCACGGAATCTTGTGTGTTAACAACTGTGAGTCTATCAAAAATTCTGACAATTCATCTTATGCAAATTTTGCTTCTGTGAAATATTCCTCCCTTTCCTTCTGTTTCAGAGCAGAAATATCTATCTGACATTTAGCATTCTGTTTAAGTGTCTGAATTAATTCCACAAGTGACTGAGTTGTCCCAATTCAACTGACGAATATGAAAAAGATGCGTAAGTCCGCCTTCCTCAGAAATTCTAAATTCATAAGTACCATACTAAATAAACACAGCAAACCTATACCTATAATGCCATGTCAAATGCACCTAAAAAATGTTGCTGAGAAATGTAGTTGAACCATGTATATGTAATAGCATGCGATTTGTTCTATATTGCAAGAAAACTTTAAGGAGAAAATGGCTGTTAACATGGACTGTCAGCTTTAAATTTAAGAACTGTTCATGTGCATCTACAAAAATATAAAGAAAGAATCCTCTATACATCTTTGCTGCCATTTGGAATGTGGAATGCTCTACTACTATGAGCTATAAAGCACTAGCTTTTGTGAATTGATAACACAGAGGATAAAAAGGTGATAATTATATGAATAGGTATTTACATTCATAAAAGAAAGTCACAATTCAACACAACTCAAGAGATTTATTTTAACAAGAAACAATGTTAAAATAACACAGCCAAGAATAAAGTGAATATTTTTTCTTTGAAATTTACTTGAAAATCAAAGTACTCAATTATATAGAAACATTATAATGCAGATTAAGAAACAATGCATTATATAAGTTAACAAATGTATTAGAAGAATAAATGTATTTAAAAAAAAAAAAAAAAATACATACATACATACATACATACATACATACATACATACATACATACATACATACATACATACATACATACATACATACATACATACTGGGTCCAGGTGATAGCTTATAAATTAGCCAAGTTACATATAGATAATGCAATTTAGAAATCCAAAACTTTCCCCCCCCCCATAATGCTATTAATGTTGCTCCCTACTCAAGCAAATGAGGTGCTACCTTTGCCGGACTCTTGCAGAACTGAATTGAAGTTATGTCTTCTCTGCCCATAGGGGAATAGCCATGAGCATTCTTCTGCATAGATCCCCCCTCCACCTAGGCAGGTCCATAGGGAAATAAATTTCCTGGGATTTACTACATGGAGAAGAGAGATAGTGGAGCAGTGAAGCATTATAACTTTATCCAGCATGTTTGGACTTTTGGTTAGCTGGGAAAATGTGACAGCAAGTCACAACTTGCACAAAAGTGGTTATATGTTAATTTTTTTATATTAATCTTTATTAATAAATGAAAGAGAGGTAGAGAAAGTCATGCGTATGTAACATCAGATTTATTTTTTGGATTCAAAATCTTCTCGGGCTTCTAGCCAGGTAAAAACTTGGCTTGACACCAACGTTTCGAAGAAGTGCATCTTCCTCGTCTTCAGGGTGAACTGATGCACTTCTTCGAAACGTTGGTGTCAAGCCAAGTTTTTACCTGGCTAGAAGCCTGAGAAGATTTTGAATTAACACGTCGCCAGGAAAGCTTCAGTTCTTATTTTATTTTTTGGAGTTAACGATTTGTGAAGTATTCTATGTAATTGGTTTGAATTTTCAAATATTTATACTTTTCTCAGCTGGTAAGTTACCTATATTTTTCTTGTGGTCATGCAAAGAGCATTACATACTAGAACCCATCACATAGTAACATGCATTTTAAAAATGTAACTATTAGCTTTTTTATAACTGGAATGTAGAAGAGGAAGTTGAATAAGTCATGTAAATGCAACTCATCCTACATTTTTCTTCATTCTTGCTTCCTTCCTTTCATTCTGTTCTAAGGCAAAAATATGTGAGAGAACGCACCTAGAATTTAAAGTCGTCCTTGGAACTTATTTTGTGCAAGTGTATATTCAATATAGATTATTGATGATATGTCCAATACTTAATTATTGTTAGAGTTAAGTATTTTTCAAGTTTTTTTATCAAATCTTAGTTGGTTTTAAGGATAGAAGGCTTTGTTTATTATTTCAGCATTTGAGCATGTATTAGAGAATCTCAAATAATTTATTTTCATGGAAGAATAGGTGTTCATGCAAACTTCAGGGTTATATTATGCGAGTACAAAAATACAGTTTAAGTTAAATATGCATACCATTTGTCAATAGAATTTCTCTTTGCTGCTTTATATTAATTTATATTGAATTATATTTATCTGTCACTTACTGTTTTATTTAAAATAAAGATAGGTAGTGAAATGGCATCTTTGGTTACCCCATTTTTTTGACAGCACAACTTATTTTATATCTTAAAGATACAAAATTTTATTGTTTATCAAACATTTAATACATTAACTATGGCACAGGAAAATATTTTTGCAAGGTCAGAATTTCGTTCCCATTTTAAGATTTATTAAAGCTTCAGAATTGTGGCCAGTCTTGGAAAGGGAATACAATTTTGCAATGTCTCACAATATAGAACAGAAAGATTATGGTTTGGATAAAAAGCACTAATTTCTGGAACTTAAGCTTGCTCTTTAAGATCATACTGAGTACTAAATGATAATGGTAACAGTAGCAACATACATACAGGGTGGCGCACGATAAGTCACCCGATTGAATTTTGACCCTACAAGTATACTATTGGGGCAATAAGTGTCAAATTGTGAGCTTAACTTTGTGCGGTTCATGGAAATTACTTCAGATGTCGTTGCGAGCTCATTGCTTCTGTTTTGAGTCTGCTATTTCAGTTTGCCGTGACGGCAGACAAAAGGACGGTTGACCGTTGCACAAAAGACGAAGATTGTGTTACTGTTCGCGGCGATGAACAGTGTTACCTTGATACTGAGAAGGTTTTGTGCTCCCAGCCCACAGACAATACACAGATTACATCACACATTTGCAGGTTCTGAATCCATTTTTGAGTATAAGTGGCCGCATGCACGTACTGTACATTCGCTGCAAAACATGGAAGCAGTTCGAGTGGCTTTGGCTTGTAGTCTGAGTAAATCAACAAGAAGAGCCAGTGCCGAGTTGGGAATTTCACACCAATCTGTACAAAGAATTATTGAATTTGAGCTTTGCTTATATCCATACAAGATGACTGTGACGCATAAGTTTACTGCAAGAGATAAGGAGCAGAGAATACAGTTTGCAAGGTGGGCAATCGAGTAAGACGCAACAAATGTGTTATTCATGAAACAAATCAGGTGACTTATCGTGCACCACCTGTAATTTTACAGTAGTTTGCAAATGTTGTTAGTACCAGTCAGAAAAAAATGTTAGTTGATAATGTGCAAAAATTTCCCATACTTATCACCCCTTTTGGTGCACATTTTCCTGGCATTTTCTGTTTATGGCATCTACTGAAGTTAAGCCATCAACAGTTTATATCTGCAACAAGTATGGGAGATTTGCTATAATGTGACATGATTTCCATTTTTTGTTATGTACCATAAGAATCTTTATTGATTTTTAAAATTGAATGTTGCAAAATCAAAATCTGAGACAGAATAAAAATTCTGCAGGAAAATGAGCAGTCATGTCTGAGGAAAACCAGACCTGGTTGTAAAACATAATGAAAAGGTGCTGCATCTTAAGACTAAATTTTACTTGTCTGTTATGCTACATAGAACAAGCAAGAGGAAGTTGATCCACAGGAGTCACTTCACAAGATTGTTACATCTGAAGGAGATGTGATTGATGATTATAATAAGCACATTCCAGAACTCAAGACATCTGTATTGGAACATATTGATGAATTCCATACAGAATTGGAAACCAGGTAAAGAACAGTTTTAGATCAATTTTAAAACATTGACTTTAAGAGACATATTTCATGTATTACTGATACTCAGATTTCACTAGAAATGCACATTTGAGGTCTGAATATAAAAGAACAAGATTAGAAAAAGGTCCATGTTTATGCATGTGTAACACAAACATTTCCAAGAAACTTCTCCATTCCAAACCACCCTTTATTTTGAAGCAATATTTAGCTATGATTCATTTAAATTACTGTTAATAATTATTCATTGCCCGAAAACAGACGAGAACCTTCATTGTTTTGGTATAAAAAGAAAAAAAAAGTATGTTAGCAAGAAAACCATGTGACATCATTAACAAGATATGTTAGAGGCCCGCCTGGGTAGTGTAGTGGAAGCATGTCTGAGTGAGTTCGAATCTAACTTTGGGTGAGTTACCTGGATAAGGTTTTTTTCAGGGTTTTCCCTTATCTTGAGAAGACGAATGTTGAGTAACTTTAAGCTCCATGGACCCCGAGATCATTGGAGCATCATTTCACCAATTTCATTCATCGTCCAATATGACCAACCAGGTTAAAGGACGTTAAACTACAAAAAAAAAAAAAAAAAAAAGAAAAAGAAAAAGGAAAAAAAAAAAAAAAAAAAAAAAAAAAAAAAAAAAAAAAAAAGGGAGAGAGAGAGAGATATGTTACATTTGATATAATTCTAAATTGTGTGATAGCTCAATGGTGCTATAAAATATGCCACTCAGATAATGGTAATCGAAACAAATAGTAGTAAAGTACAAAGGATGGCGGATAAAGCAGAAAATTATAACAAATATGGATTGTAAATTGAAGGCTAAGAAATGTGTGGACATTATTATGTAAGTAATTTGAGTCTATAATACATGTGATATGAACATCAGTTTGCAAAACTAGATGTTCGCGAGATTTAGATCTGCAACATCAAATTAATAATAATTGTAAATGAATTAATGTAAAAATATATAATGTAAAAAATATTGTTCAGTAGAATTGTAAAATAAGTAATATATGAATGAAAAGATTTATAATATCCCATGTGTTAAATTTATATTAGTATAATGTTCAGAAACATTATTACCATAGCGATGAGAAAAATATAATAAAAGTAAACAACAATGCTTATCTTCGTGAAGTGTGAGAAAATGTTTTACACTTCCGGGTGTAGAGCATTTCAGAGCGGACTTAATTGTACTCATACATCTCATCAATCAAGAGCACATAAAAGCAATTATATTGTGCTATGTTATAGTTAGATGTGAAACTAAGGGATGATGAATTTGTTAGTGTTAATTTATTGTATTTATTTAACTGTTATGTGAAATTATTAAAAAGAAAACATAAGTGTCAACTAGGGGGACACTACTAAAATCAAGCTGAATAAAACAGTTCATGATTCTTAAATCAATTACTATTTTTCTTCTTTCACCTGGATTCTATTTACCAAGCAAAGGGATAAGAAAACTCGTATTCACCGACTTGGAGCTAGTAATATTATTCTGTATTCTTCAGAA
Organism: Hymenopus coronatus; assembly: GCA_030762935.1. NCBI lineage: Eukaryota > Metazoa > Arthropoda > Insecta > Mantodea > Hymenopodidae > Hymenopus > Hymenopus coronatus. Next base: position 41,510,207 of record CM060889.1, on the reverse strand, counting down.
TATCTTAGACAAAAATGAAACGTAGTAACCAAGCAATTGCAATAATCAACCTTATGTTCATCAACAATTGGCAAATTAAAAATCAGATGTGCAGAGCAGGTGTATCAATAGAACTATCATTTCTGTATTTAACTAATTTACTGCAACTTATAGCCATCCACTGCTACCAACTTGGTCAAAAGACATGCCACAACAGAATAAAAACACCATATTTAAGACATTTTCATTATAAAATATATATCTTGAATTTTCTGGTAATAGCCTCTGAAGTCCTCTTCATTCTCGATGACATTTGCTTAATTCATAAGAGAGAGGCTAAAAGACTACACTAAAATTGTAGATCTCATTAAGCACACAATTTATGTCAGGTATATTTTTTATGGAGTTAACCATTTCCAAGATGCTCTTTGTTATTAGTATATGCTTTTCTCAAATGGGAAGTTGCTATTCTATACCAAGGGCAAATTTTAATTTCATCCTCTCATTGTGTGTGGCACCAAAAAAAAAAATGGCGTTTTATTTATGAATGCTCTTTAACTGCTGTGGTTCTCAGCGTCCCATCCAACACTGGGCATGAAAGACCGCTTAATTTTGCTCAGACGCCTCTCTATCAGGCTTATCGCCCTCCATGGTGTAGTGGTTACCATGCTAACTTCATATACCCAAGGTCGCAGGTTCAAATCCGGCGGAGGACGATGGATTTTTTCGGGCATAAAAATCCTTAGCATGGCTTCCTTTGGAAGGGAAGTAAAGCCTTTGGTCCCATGTCATAGATTTACGGCACGTTAAATAACCTCAAGCCTGATAGAGAGGCCTCTGAGCAAAATTAAGCGATCTTTCACGCCTAATATGGAATGGGATGATGAGGACCACAGTAGTTAAAGAGCATCCATAAATAACACGCCATTTACATTTTATATCAGGCTTGAGGTTCTTTTACATGCCATAAATCTACGACATGGGACCCATGGCTTTACTTCCCTTCCGAAGGAAGCCATGCTAAGGATTTTTATGCCCGAAAAAATCCATTGTCCTCCACCAGGTTTGAACCCATGACCTTGGGTATATGAAGTTAGCATGGTAACCATTACACCACGGAGGGCGACGTGTTGCACCATGGTAGTTGTTACTGCCTTCTCCAGGTAAACCTGGGAGTGAAGGGTTTTAATGGTTATTTGGCTCCTGGTTCACACACATTTGACATATGGTAAGCTTAATAAATTAATAAATTGCTATTTGCCTCTGGTATACTGGTTGCCTTCTATGCATGAGAGATATTTTTATTTAATGATTTGTAAGTCTTGTACATTGACATACCAGCATAAAATGCATTTGGTCAAGATGTATTTTCATGCTAGTCGTCCATTCACCAGATAAAGTTTCATTTACAAAACCAGATGTTTAATGGTTAAAAGAGCAAATAAGTGATAATTTTATCTTTTAGTACCTTTTATGACAGTTCTCTGGATCTTCAATATTCTTGTGGCTCCTGTAATTTGTTGCATCCAAAGATTCATTTTTGTCTGCCTAAGTGGTTGGGTGTTACACTATTGGCTATGCTTCCCAGAGGGGAAATCTATTTTTTCTATTGTAATGCAGTTAGCTCTGCTTCCAAGTGTGACAGCCATTGTAAGTTCATGACTTCCAGTTTGACCCTTTATTTAGCCCTTTTAGCACTTAAGGAACAGTTTCAGATGTTACTTTATTTATAATGATGATTCAAAGTGTGATTAAGGTGTGATATACACTTTATTGTTGGTCATCAAGGTTTTAATTTCCATCTTTCAAGGCAATATTCAATTTTAAATCAAGCTTTTTTTATATTTGACAAGCTTGGCCTTATCACTGAATGTACTGGCAGTATCATGAACTTCAATTTGCTTCTGACCTTGTCATTTGTTCCAGTTCCATAACCTTTTAGTGTGGTTTTACAATAAAAATAATAAAATAAATCTCTAATGGATATCTAAATCAGGACATATAATCCAAATTCATGATTTATTTAAAACATTTGAAAGAAAGGAGTCAATTTGAACACTCAAGATAACTTCCCTCACTGTTTACTAAGGAGAACATGTATCGTGAGCTCATATTACAGCTGCCTGTTGACTGCCTGGTCAAGTCTTGAGTAACTCTGTTGATGACCTGAGATGATGTCCTGTGGCCTGCTGATCCTTAATAGGAGGTTGTCTACATCTGGCAGATCAAAATTCATATGTGGTTTTCAAATTTCTTTGTATAAATCTCCCACACCTTAAGTTTTTTTGAATTTCTGGGCTGGTTTGGCCTTCTGTCCAAACGTGTGAGATATTGTTGTTTTTTAAGTGTTTAACGCCCAGTTTTACTGCATCAAAAAGTATTGAATTATCAATCTTCCTTATTTAGTTGAAATTAAGTAAGAAGCAAATTAATTTTAGTCACTGCAGGTGATGACACTGATGATACAGAGAAGGAAGTTGGAGCACCGGTGGAATGTGATGGGGAGTTGAGGATAACCTGGGGAAAACCTGCCTCTGTACCGCTTAGTCCACCACATATCCCAAAAATGTGAGACAATTGCTGATTTCTCAGTCCGCTTGAATTTTAGCAACATCGACTTCCTTCCACCAGACACCAGAAGCATATGTTCCTTTTTGTTTTCCCAAAGTACCCCTTCTTGCAATTTTTACATTGGCTTTGATATATTCTTGACTTTCTCAGGTTGATCTGATTTTTGGAAACTTTAAAGGCTGTATGCTCATGATTTGGTCCCTTCCATATCCCAAGATTAATTTTAATAAAAACTCCACTAAACTTAGAAAGTGATATTTTAATCCATTTATATTGCTTGTTCTGATTATAGATCACTGAACAAGATTTTTTCCAAGAGAGAAATAACATTGCCATATTTTGTGATGCCTGTTTTATTATTTTCCAGCGCCGACAACATTGCGCAACAAGCTAGACAACATATTCACGCAAATGAGATTATCATGACTGTAGGAAAATCTGCATCTGTTGAAGCTTTCTTAAAGAAAGCTGCAGAAGAGAGAAAATTTGAAGTAATTGTTGCAGAATGTGCACCATTTTGTCAGGTATTGTCAAAACCAACTTTTTCTCACTTATTTCCCTCAGTAGATCCCCATACCCTTCACTCACTTGTCTGCATATTAGAAGTTTTAATTCTGTGTATTCCTGAAACGAAAGCATTAGAGAGAGAGAAAGCAAGCTTCATTTACTTGGTCAGTCTTAGCAAATACACTTTATGACTACTGAAATTAATGCAAAATAGCATAATTAGTTTCAGGTTCTATAGACATGAATCCTTCTGATCTACTAAAAAGGAAACCTACATTCTTAAACGATCCTATAAGCCATATTTCTCCTGCAGCCTAGCCACCCTGCCAAAAAAAGATACATGGTTTTGCTGTAATTGAAAAATATAGCTGAACTTGTGTTTAAATAAGTTTCTCTAAAGGTGGGTCTCCACTGTCTCAATAATATATGCATAGCATTGAATGCTAAAAATACAACTTTAAAAGAATGTAATTCAAAACATGTTGAGTCATAGTGTAATTGAAATGTCAGTCAACATTCTGTCTCCACAGCATAAGTAAATGAGGCAAAATATGTTGTGCTTGTTAACATCAGTAAACTAATGGATTTTGATTGTTAAGATTTAGCCTTTGCGGTCACAACATGCGCTTGGTGAAAGAAGCAAAAGAATAAAAGAAAAAGTTATACTTTTCTAAACAATAGAAACAAAAACATCTTATCTAAGCTCAAAGTTGAGAATGGATGCAGCCTCAAAAATTTTCTAAGAATAACAGATGATTTCAATTTGTTACTGGTTATAATTTCACCAATATGTGCAAAAACGAAGACAAATCAGCCTTATCGCTGAACTGAGGTTTAGGCTTAAGTTTTGTTTGTTTATTTATTTATTTTCATGTTCACACAAAAGTATGGGAAGCTTATGTAAACACCCCACTTTCTTGATTTTATTTCTGTAGTCTTTTAGGAATATATATATGAGAAGTTTTGTATACAGCTTACTAATTAACAGTTGTATTTTTGTTTCTTTTGTCCACCACATTTTCTTGTTAGTAAACAAGGAATAAGCATGTGTCATTTGTCTGCATGTGTGGCAGAAGTTAGCCAAATTTATACTCCACTCAACATATGGTGGAAACAATTTTGTTTAGCCAAGACATATTGAATCAATATATTAATCAAAACTTATTGTTAAGTGGAGACACTTATAAAACACCAATATATTGAGCTCTTTGTATTGAATCAGCATGTTGTTTGTTGAGGTTGTGGAAACCTTAAATCAAAAAAATCATAAGAAACACAACTTTGGACTGCTAATATCTGCCAAAAGGTTAGCTTTGAGATTTCCTAGAAGGTTTGCTAGAATATTTGAGTTGGATAACAGAAATAATTGAATTATGGGTAACTTGCCATTATATCTTAGCAGTGAACATTGGCAAAACTGAAGATTCATAGTTCCAGTCCTACCATAGCATTTAATTTTTCAAATTAACTGCTGATATGTAAAAATAGATTTTTCCATTATTTCAATGGCATCCCTTCGTTCAAAGCTGATGATATTTTTGGGCTTATTGTAGGATGTGCTTACTGAATTGAGCTATTTTTTTTAGATTAGCTGCTTTGTCAATAGTGTCAAAAAAAAAAAACCAAGACTAATACAATTAATTTTAGTCTACAATGCAGTGGCGTGAGGTGACAAATAGTATGGAAGCAGTAATGAAAATAAAAAGTCATTTTTACAGGGAAAACCTGTTATTTGCAGTGCACAGGGATTCTTTCTTTCTTAAAAAAATCAGCAACGACATTGTCATAAATTTTAAGTCATCAAGTTAAATAACTTTTCTGTACTTAAAATTGCCAGATCAGAGAGTCTGTCTTGACTTGTCTTAACTGTATTCTGAGAAATGTCTGTATTCTTTTGACTATAAAGAAACTATGTTCAATGGACAAAACATTTGCCATTGCGTTATTACAAGTTCACAAAGCTTTAACTTTAAGCCATTTCAAAATTGTATCCCCTTGCTCATCTAACACACATGTGCAGTGCATGCATTATTGCATCATTCACCCATACACTGTAACACTGCCTATCAATTGTACAGTGATAATGAACTGTAGTACATAATCACTCCCAATCACTGTATAAGATCACCATGAACATTGAGAGTGACCACTGTGATTACAAAACAGCTGATTATCTCATTACTAGTTTGCAGTTTCAAAATTGCTTCCAATAAGTGTATCATAAATGCCAAAATGTTTTATGAAAGTAGTAAATTAAATTTAAGATGTAAATGGATTTGAACCACTTAAATAAAAGTAACATTAACATTTTAGTTACACCCAAAAAGTATTGAACTTCAATCTTCCTTAGATAAGTAAAAGCAAATTATTGAAATCATGTACAGTTCTGTATTTAGAAATGAAATCTATCAAACATTTCATCATTCCACATTATCCATAATACAATTTATTTTAGAGATGATTAAGAGTAAATAGGTGCTCAAATTAGTATGAAAATAAACTAATGAAAATGAAGTATTATAGAGAAAGTAGGTCCTGATTTCATGTAGTTAAGAAATAAGCACTAGAAAATATTTTCATTATATACAAGAACCTCATTTATCTGCCCTCAATCTGAATTTCCATTTTAACTGGATCATTTTTTTTTTCCCCCCTTTTCTTCACAAAATTGAGTGACTCCTTTTATAAATACATATAAATGCATGCAGTTATAATTTTGACCCTTGCTATTGGTTACATGCTTCTAAGTTACAACAAATACTATTTCCAAGATCAGTGTTTTTTTTTTTTTTTTTTTTTTTTTTCTTTCTTCCTTCCTTTTTTATTTTTGTTACGAATTAGTACTTTATATTCACTTAATAGTTTGCATCCAAGGGATCTGGGTTTTCATGCCCGCCATGTCCAGATAAATGAGATTCTTGTGGAAGTGTTTACCAATTCTGTGTGTGCAAACATTTTTGTGAAATACTTAATACTTACAGGGCCATAATTTGGCTGTCAGCCTAGGCAAGAGCAAAATTCAGACAACAGTAATAGCAGATACCGCAATTTTTGCCATCATGTCTCGAGTGAACAAAGTTATTATTGGAACGCATACTGTCATGGCCAATGGTGGTCTCCGAGCAGTTTGTGGAAGTCATATTGTTGCTCTTGCAGCAAAACATTACTCAGTTCCAGTAAGTTATCAAAATAGTATTGCAATTAAACCTTTCTATTCCACAGAATGTTTGAAAACATTTCATACATGTATTTTTATTTTTAAAAATGTGATTACTTTCATTGATATTTAATATATAATTTACATATTTGCATGTGCATCCTTATATACAAGGATTTTTCTCTGCTCCTGGTTATAAGAAATATTTAAACTTCAACTTTTATACAAGGTAATTATTCGTACATTTTTTTACATATAATAATCTTTCTGAGATAACACAAACACTAAATCAGTTTTCTTTGATAACATATTTTTAAAATGCAATATACATTTTATACTCATTTATCAAATTTTAAAAAGCATAAAAGTCTTCCTTGTTTCATAAAATATACATGTGCTGAATTTCAGAATGGGACACATATAAATGGGTAATTTAAAAAATAACTTTCCGAATTGGATACTGGATTTTGTCAGATGTTTGCTGGGGCATCAAAGCAGAACTTTCTCTTGGTGTATGAATGCAGTGTGCTACAGTATCAGTTTTGCATTAGATATGCAAACCTTACAATTACTTTAAATGCACTTATTTTAAGTAAAGGTTATTTAAATATAGTTGTAACAAGGAATTCAAAGAGTGAGGTGTTTACTTTTGCAGGAAGGAGAGTATTTAACCAGTTTTAGAAAAAGGTTTTATGAGTGTGCATGCATGTGTTTCTATTATGATTCAAAAATGAAAATTTGGTTAAATACTAAATTTGGTATTTAAATTCAGTATTCAGTATCTTTCAAGGATGCGACACGAAAGTTTTTCAGGAAAATTTCCCCCACCCCAGCTACCCTTTACATGGAACATTTTTTAAAAATGTTGGCTCTAATGATTTTTCTTAAAATACCACATGATAAAGTTATTTTCATTGCAATGAAATATATTATCTTGAGTTTTCTAGAAATAGCCTCTGAAGACTTCTTCATTCTAGATAATTTTTACATAACTAGTAAACTGTAAGAGCTAAATAAAAACTTACTGCACAAAAAGTATAGATCTCCTTAAAACAAGCAATTTCTGTCATAAATGTTTTTTGTCGAGCTAGCTGTTTCCAAGATATTCCTTGTTATTGGTTTCATTTTAAACTAATTACTTGTAGTTTTCTCAAACAGGAAGTTATCTTTCATTTCATATCTCTCGTTTTTACTTCTGACCATGCAAAGAGAACCGAATTGTAATTGTTTCACACAGTGACCAGCTTTTAAAAGATTTGATTATCACTTTGGTGTAGTGTATTCCTTTATTTGCTTTCTACTTGCAAGGAAGCGAGTAATAAGACAATTTCTGCTTATGTCAATTACCATGATGTAGATGAAAGAATAATCTTTATAAGAATAGTTTGTTTGCAGAAAAGTTAAAGAAAGTGTTATGAATGGAACACATCAGATTTTATTTTTTTAATATTTTTTTTTTTTTTTTTGTTTTTTTTTTTGCAGGTGATAGTTCTTGCACCAATGTATAAACTGAGTCCTCAGTATCTCTGCTCATATGATCAAGATGCATTCAACAGTTTTGTTTCTCCAGAAGGTGTGCTCAGCTATTCTGAAGGTGCAGTATTGTCTAAAGTTCATGCATACAATCCAGTGTTCGATTACGTTCCTCCAGAGCTAGTCACTCTGTTTATCTCTAATACGTAAGTATAAATGCTGGTGCTTATAGTAAAATACGAAGGAGAATCACTGAGTAATGCACAGTAATTTTACCTTGCATTATTTTGACTAGGATGTTTACATTTCACACACATATAGTTTGAAGTATTTTCTCTAGCATGGTGGTAGCGCAGCTGCTTGCCAAGCAGGAGATCTGGATTCAATTCCCGGTACTGGCATGGGGAATTTTCTCCCACTGGGAGATCTGGGGGTGCACTCAGCCTCATGAGGTCCCTGGAGTACCAATTGAGGAGCTGCTTGATATAGAAGTAGCAGCTGCAGATCAGGAAGACCGCATCAACAGGCTGGGAGGGACTCAAGGCGCTGATCATGTCTTAGCCTCCATGAAGCCTTCGGGCTGAGATGGATGCACGGCCAGGTGGTAGGCCAAGGTCACTCATGCCATGGAGTTTATAGTTTGAAGTATGCTCTAGAGAGCTTCAATTAAGTGCAGCTCTTGTGAGAGAGCTGTGAACTGTGCAACAAAAATGTTGTGAGTTTACTGTCGTCAACTTTTGAGGAAACAAGGTATTACATACTTTTGATGGACCCAGGGGAATAATATATGGGGAAGACAATCTAGAAGGTGCACATTAATATAACGAAGGCCATGAGATTCTTCCTGATTCATCATACTCCAGGCGACCAGAAAATCATGACATTTGTTTGGGAGATGTTCCAGCATCTGCCTTATAGCTCAGACCTTGCACTGTCTGGTTTTCTTATTTTTTTCCCCATGGAAAAATTCCCGAATGATTGTTGCTTTGATTCAGATGATACACTGAAATTGGTTATGCAAACTTGGAAAACAGAGGAGCAGAACAGGTTACAATGAAACTGATATGGCGACAGAAATAGGCACCTATGTAGAAAAGTAGTTTAAAAATATGGGTTCATTGTTAGATGATTTATTGTATTTTGGCCAATAATCTTCTTTTGAAGAAAGCTACTGTGCATTACTTATTGATCCCCCTTGTTTTAATTAATCCAGATTAGTTACACAGGGTAGTTATAATTAAACTTTGCCCACCTCTGTAGTTTGGTGGTAAGTGTGTCAGCCTGACATTCATGAGCTCCTAAGTTCAAGTCTCGGTTAGGGTGAGTTAATCTGATAAGGGTTGTTTCTTTTTCTTGGGTTTTCCCTTATTCTGAGAAGACAAATGTCGAGTAGCTTTAAGCTCTGTGGACCCTGAGGTCATATGAGAATCATTTCATCAATTTTATTTATCTGATATGACCTACCAGGTTAAAGGGCATAAATTAAAAATATATTGAACTTTCTATGTATAACACATTCTAATCAGCAAACTATTTATAATACTGATACTAAACTTGGTAGAAATAATATCCAGATTGTGGAATGCAAGATTTCTATGCATCACAGCACCACCTTCCACTGTAAATCTGGTATCACCAGGTGCCATGGCCATGTGCTGTAGTTGAAGAATCAGTGCAGCTGCACTCATATATCTGGGTCATCTTGAAACACAACCTATTTGCTACTGCTTAGTCTCGGTCAACAGCTAAGCATGTTTTAACCAGTTCTACGTCTGCTATTTTAGATACAGCACTTTTTATTGACAGGGAAAGATGCAAATGTTTATAATATGTTTAGCACTGTTATTAATTTGTTTTTTAAATGTTTATTTAAGGCCATTTTGAGTATATGGTATTATCACAACCTATCATTAAAATACATTACATATCAATTTACAATTATACAAGCATAGAGTTAACATTTACAATAAACCAGAAAGTTTTGTAGCCATTAGAATCTACGGCATCTTCTTCAGCATTTTGAATGTGTTAATCGCATTAGGAAGACTGGAAATGCTGGCTTGTTTTCTACTGCTACTCTGTAGTGGGTACTCTAAAAGGATGTGCTGAATGGTTAGAGGCCTTACACAGTTTTGCAGTTTGGAGAATGGTTTTTAGTGAGAAGATGCATCAGTTTGGAGTGCCCAACTCAGAGCCAAGTGATGATTACTTGATCTCTTCTTTTGAGAGTGTAGGAATGCAGAAAAGGTTTGGTGCAGCCAGAGCTGTTTATTTTGTTGGCTTTCATGTTGTTCAAAGTTGATAATTGAAGATGAGAGAAACGTCTACAATCTGGTGCAAGGGAAATGGTATATGGTACATAAAGTTTACACTGATGAATGGAAGCGTTGAAATCTGGAAAGCCAACATTTTCCATCACACAGTTCATGGAAAGAACTGCCATTGCACACTACTACAGTGGTAAAGTCAGTGTTTGATAGAATTATTAGTATGGTGTCTATACCTCGTCACAATGAACTATTGCATATGCACTGGCAGCTTGCTTTCCATAATTCCATTTTATTGTCGCAGGTGTGCATAATTTAATACATGTGCTCTGCTTTGTCACTCTTGCATATAACACATGCAATAATGACTTTTGCTTCTGGAAATTTCTAGCTATGTATTCAGGAGGTATAAAATGAGCAATGAGACCTGCAGCAAGCCAGTTTCAATAGTGACTTCAGAGAGTACACCTGGATTAGAGAGAGCCAAAGTAGTCAAAATCAGCATTGTAGCTGCAAGAAATAAAGTTGTTCTGCAGCTTTGGAATAAAGACATGTATTGTAATATACAGCATTTGAAATGAAGAGAGTTCATTATAGTTTAGATTGAATTATTATTTTAATTTATTCAAGTATTATGGAATTCTTTTTATCAGGTATGATTTATGCTTGTAATTTTTTACTATATACACCCAAACAAAAAGAAAACTCCCATTTGACAATAATAAAAAATCAAGTAATGAGTAACATTAATTAAAAAAAAAAGGAAATAAAATGGCTGCAATATAGGAAGTTGTATGGCTTGAGATTAAGCAGTCAACAGAGTAAGCACTAGTCACTCTGTCTTGCTGTGATTCCCATGTTTGAACATAAGCCAGATGGACCACGTAGCACATCACCAGCTGAAAAGATTACAAAGGGTCATTTTTTTGCAGGACTGTATTCATCATAGGTTTCCTCTTTTGGTGCTCAAAGTCCCTTGCCCCCCAGGGGCCTACTACGGTAGGTACGGGTTTGGTGCACCCGGGGTCCCGAGCCAACCTGAGTGGTGGGCAACCTCTGAGTGGTGAGAGAGTCACTAGGTCAAATGCCCACCCACGTGTAGGCCGTGCGTGGAGACCCTTGTCGGTGGAAAGGAATATCCTGGTTGGTTGAGGGTTGCGTATCTGAGCCTGGGCCTTCTGTCTTTTCAGTGACTATACACCACTTTGGTTTCTGCTTCACCTAAACGGGAGGCTAGGGACTAGCCCACCCCTAGTCAATCGGCCAGGACTAGGTATTGTACCGAACTCCAGGGTGAGTGGGACGGCGAGCCTGCTATATCCCCTATGTAGCCCTGTCATCCCAGTGGGATGACCCCTTGTTGGACTCCGTGGTAGGTGGGGAGCACCGGGGGATGAAAATAAAAATTTACATTAATGGCAAAATCAAAAAAATCCATTAAATATGGTACTGAGTTCGGAAAAGAAGCAGTCGAGTGTTGTGGTCCTCGCTACTTGATTGTCAATAGAACAGAGGAAGGAAGAAAGTTCTCTAGCGTAAGCCCTTTTATTATTCAAAAGGGTCTTGATAACATTGCTAGTCCTGTAAAATCTTGTATAAGAGCTCGTAATGGCACGCTCCTGGTAGAACCAGAATCAGCATCCCAGGCTGCAAAACTACTAAAGGCCAAAATGTTAGCTAGCTATCCAGTAAAGGTCGATGTACACAAAAGCTTGAATTCCTCACGCGGTGTGGTAAACACCCGCGCACTGGACGGTTTGATCTGTGAGGAAATTCAAGAAAATCTTGCTCCTCAAGGCATAATATCTGTGTATCGGGTTCAAAGAAAAGTAAATGGAGAATTCGTGCCTACCCGTACCCTGTTTATTACCTTTGATCGGGTAGATCTCCCACAAAGGATAATGGCAGGGCATGAATCCATTGAGGTAAGACCGTACATACAGAACCCGCTCAGATGTTATGTGTCAGCGCTTTGGCCATACTAGTGAATTCTGCAACAGCGAGTCTACCTGTGTGAACTGTGGCAAAATCTGGCATGACGGAGAATGCACGTCAGCTCCAACGTGTGTTAACTGTAACGGTGAACATCCATCAAGTTCCCGCAGTTGTCCCCGTTTTGCAGAGGTAAAGACGGTCCAGGAGATACGGGTCAAAGAGAAGGTGTCCTTCTTGGAAGCCCGGAAACTCTTGCGAATCCGTCAACTCTCTGTCCCGAAGTATGGTACCTATAGCTCAGTTGTAGCTAAATCGGTACAAAGTCGGGAAATCGCAACTCAAACCTGCGATAAAAACGGGGTCACGATTGCAGAAAAGAATCTCACAGCCAGCTCACTTCCTAGGCCTTCGATTTCAACATCTAAGTCAGTAGTAACATCTGAAACTATAAAAAGCGCAAAAATTAAATCGCCGCCAAAGCAATCGACCTCAACCAACAAGTCTGGCAAGCTAATAATATATAAAGAACCAGAAAGAAAGTTTAAGAACACCTATGAGAGAACTGACTTCCTCAAACAAAGTGCAAAGCCTATTCCCAAAGCAACAAAGGGAAACAAGAGCCCACGGAGGTCCTCTTCTGAGGATTCGACTGGGAAGGACTCAGGTCGGCGACTATCATCTTCGCCGGTCTCTACTTCCAATCGGTTCGAGGTACTCGAACCAAAATTTTCAATTGGAAAGGGGTCCTCCCAAGTGGAGGAGATGGAGGAAGGTGATACTGCCCTCACTGCCAGAAGGACAGTAACAAAGAGGCAGGACCATCCTTCCGTAGAAGGTTTCTTCCCAACACCTAAAAAGAATAAACTCAACCGACCTCCGCAGCCCTCAAAATAGAAAAAACCACAATGTACAACTTATCCCATTATAAAGAACATGGCTATTCTACAATGGAACTTACGTGGAATAAGAACACATCGACCTGAGCTTGAACTGCTGCTTAACCAGCACGATCCTTATGTCGTATGTTTGCAAGAGACAGCTTCAAAATCAAACGGTACACCTCAGTAAGGTGTGATCTATCATCGGAAGAGGGTGTACCTGCGCACGGAGGCACTATCAGAGATGATATATTCGCGCAATGTGTATCATTACAGTCCGACATCCAGTCAGTAGCTGTAAGGATTAAACTGTCACATACCAGATTCACCATTTGTAATATATACCTTCCTCCGAGTTACGACCTCTCGCTCACTGATTTAGGGGATCTAATTTCTCAATTACCAACACCGTTTCTATTGGTAGGTGATGTAAATGCCCACCATCTACTTTGGGGCTCACCTCGGGCTTGTGCGAGAGGTAAGTTAATTGCTGATTTCTTGAATAATTCTAACCTAATTCTCCTGAACACCGGAGAACCTACATTTCTTTCTGATGCTTTCAACAGTTTTTCACACTTGGCTTTAGCAGTTTGTTCACCAATATTAGCATCTTTCTTACAGTGGAATATCATCTCTGATCTACATTCTAGTGACCACTTTCCATGTCTTATCAGTCTCTTGCCACAAGATACATGTTCCACACGTTTACCTAGATGGCGTATAGATCAAGCCAACTGGAACCTTTACTCCCGGTGAGCTGTCTTTTATTACAACGAGCACGACTCTGTGAATGTCTTAGTGGAGCACCTCACAAAAAATATTCTTGATGCTGCCGAGCAGTCTATTCCACAGTCGACGACCCAAACCAGTCGTAGATTTCCAGTACCTTGGTGGACTGATGAATGCCGGAATGCCATTCGTGCTCGCAGGCGTGCTCTCAGGATTTTCCAACGTCGCCCAACACTGGATAACCTGATTGAGTATAAAAAGATGCGTGCCAAATCTAGGCAGGTTGTTAAGGATAGCAAAAAGACATCATGGAGCAAGTTTGTAGCGTCATTCAATCGACATACACCTTCCTCTATCGTATGGGATAAGTTAAGGCGCGTGGACAGCAAAATGAGTCATACGCCAATCGCCGGTCTTAAAACAGCTGTAGGAGATGTTGTTGATAAGTTTGACGTGGCCAACACTTTTGGCGGTGCTTTCGCTCAAGTGTCTAGCTCAGAGAATTATTCGCCTGATTTTCTTCCCGTTAAGGCTCAGGTGGAATCGCAAGTTTTCAACTTTCGTTCTAATAATCTTGAAGATTACAATCGACTCTTCACCATGAGGGAGCTAGACCATGCACTATCATCTTCGCGAAACTCTGCAGAAAAGTGGCGAGAGGCCACCATCTTACCTATTCTGAAAGCTGGAAAGGACCGTTTACTTCCATCCAGCTACCGTCCAATTTCCCTCACCAGTTGCGTTTGCAAGGTGATGGAACGCATGATCAATGGACGGCTGACATGGTGGCTGGAAACTCATAACCTACTGACCAACACCCAGTGCGGTTTTTGACGACGTCGTTCAGCAGCTGACCATCTTGTCTCGATTTTGATGCAGATAATGAATGGATTCATGAAGAATTGTCAAACCGTTGGGGTGTTCTTTGACCACGAGAAGGCTTATGCTACCTGTTGGCAGGCAGGGATAATACGTTCCCTATACAACTGGAACATACGTGGACGCCTTCCGTTATTTATTCAGGAGTTTATGAGGGACCGCGTTTTCCGAGTAAGGGTCAGCTCGGTTTTATCAAATATTTTTGTTCAAGAGAACGGAGTGCCACAGGGATCGGTACTAAGCGTCACGCTGTTTGCTATAGCAATTAATTCTATCTCGAAATGTATTCTCCCAGGAGTATCGTCCTGCTTATTCGTAGACGACTTTGCCATCTATTGTACTTCTCAGCGCACACCTTTTTTGGAGCGCCGTCTGCAGCTGTGTTTCACCTCTCAGATTGGAGCTCTAAAAATGGCTTTCGCTTCTCTGCTGAGAAATCACTCTGCGTGAACTTCTGGCGCCGCAGGAGGCGATTACCACCTTCGCTGCGGTTTGGCACAGTTTTACTACCATTCGCGGATGAGACGAGATTCCTTGGGTTGATATTCGATAGAAAACTGTGTTGGTCACCACATATAGCACAGCTGAAAGCGCGCTGTAACCGTTCTCTAAATATTCTACGGATACTAGGTGGCAAATCTTGGGGAGCGCATCGGACAGTCTTGCTGCGACTTTATCGCTCACTAATCCGAGCCAAGTTAGATTTTGGAAGCATAGTTTATTCTTCGGCAAGACCATCTGTGCTTAGAAGATTATACACTGTCCATAATCAGGGTATACGTCTGGCTGTTGGAGCTTTTCCAACCAGTCCAGTAGCCAGCCTTTATGCCGAATTGGCGGAACCCCCTCTGCAGTGTAGACGAGATATTCTATTTACAAATTATGGCTGTGGGCTAAAATGCATGCCTTCGCATCCAACGTTCACTCGTTTTTTTAACACTGAGCTGGACGAACGTTATAGAAATATCTCAATTACTCCACGGCCTCCAGGTGTTCGCTTCCGAATGCTTCTTCATAAGCACGATATCATAATGCCTAGAATGTTTCCCAATGGAGAAAGGGTGCACCCACCTTGGTTACTTACAACATCCCCCGTAAACCTCGGGATGACAGCATACCGAAAGTCTATAATGCCTTTTTCTAGTATCCGTAGATGTTTTTTAGAATTTTTGTCAAACTACAATGACCGAACTTGTATATATACTGACGGAAGTAGGTGTACTGTTGGTGTTGGGTGCGCCTTTGTTTATGATACCGAACAATATACATTCGGTTTTCATAGTGGCACATCTATTTATAGTACGGAGCTATATGCAATATATCGAGCCATTCTGCACGTTGGCCGTAGAAATTTAAGTGACTGCCTTATATTGAGTGATTCCCTGAGTGCACTTCAGAGCCTTGGTGATCTCTACAACTATCATCCTATCGTGCAGCGTATCCAGGATGCCCTCCACGTTTTATATACTTCCGGGGTTAATTTGGAGTGTGCATGGATTCCTAGTCACATTGGCTTGCCGGGGAATGACCTGGCAGATTTTGCAGCAAAGGCGGCAACCACAGAGCCCAGTACAAAAATTTCTTGTATAACATCGGAAGACTTTAAGCTTGTTGTGCGCAGGGCGATACTTTCGTGCTGGCACGATGAGTGGTCAGCTCTCTGCGGAAACAAGCTTAGAGTAGTGAAAGACCTCCCAACAACTGGGTAACTTCTTCTCGTCATTCTCGACGGGAGGAAGTAATTTTGGCTTGTTTGCGTATTGGCCACTGCAATTTTACACATAGTTTTCTTTTTAAGAGTGAATCTCCTCCATTGTGTCCGCTTTGTGGAGAAGATTTGTCTGTCCGTCATGTGTTGCTAGATTGTGTTAATCTAGCACATATTCGGGAATCACTGCAACTGCCGGTCAGTCTTGCAGAAGTCCTGGCGGACGATAGTCGAGCGGTAGCTAAGAGTTTTGAATTTTTATCGAAGATACCCTTCAAATTTCGGATTAAGTTGTTTTTATCCTTGTTTTTGTATTTTTTTCTTTTCTTTTCTCTAATCACCAATCTGTGGTTTTTGCTATGATAAAGTTTTTACCCTAATTTTTAGACTAATCTTTCGTTCTTATTAATAATATTTCTTATTGAGCTTTATCTCTGGCTTTTGCCATGATTTGTTTAATAAGGGCGCTGATGACCTTGCAGTTGAGCGCCCATAAACACTAACCATCATCATCAAAGTCCCTTGGAATGTAGCTCTCGACTCAACATTTTTCATGCAAGTTATGCATTTGTGTGGTTAAAGAGCTTATCTATCACACCTTTGTATTATCAGATCATTTCCAAATACTTGGCCAGCATGACCTACCAATCTTTCTCCATGTGAGATGGTTAAATAGGAAAAGTTTAATTATATCCCTCCGGTACATGATGTGTTTGTTAACTATTATTAATCAAATAGATTAAATTGGTGGTTGCTTTAGTATTTTTACTTTCTCTATACGCACTATGTACATAGTGTATAGAGAAGGTAATGTGCTGCTCCACCCAAAAAATTTATACCGAGATTTCACCGGAAATATATGTTTTAGGATCACCTTTATCTAAAAAAAGCATTTTCGGAAAAAGGTCCGCATGCATGCGCAGGTGCATGTGAACACGATAACTCAAAAACGAAAAGTCTGTAAAATACCAAAATTAGTATTTTAAGTTTAGTATCTTCCAGGGATGCGACACAAAGATTTTGAGAAAAATCCCCCCACCCTCAACTACCCTTTACATGCAACTTTTTTCGAAAATTTTGATTTTCTCAAAAATGGCTCTTAACGATTTTGATTAAATTTTTGATATTAAAGATATTTACCTGACAAATAAAACGTTTATCTTGAATTTTCTGGGAATAGCCTCTGAAGAGTACTTTATTCTGGATGAATTTTATGGAATTTTGAATAACTGCTAAACCGTAAGAGATGGACAAAAACTTACTACATGAAAAATGTTGAGCACGTTAAAACACGCAATTTATGTTATATACATTTTTTTCGTGGAGTTCACCGATTTTGAGACATTCCTTGTTTTTGGTTTCTGCCTTGAAAAATATATACTTTTCTTATACAGGAATTTGTCAACTGTTGTCCATACAAACAAAGGAAATTCAGTGGCATAGTAACCAGCTTTTGACTATCACTTTAACGTATGGTACTCTCTTATTTCGCTTCAACTTACAAGGAAGCAAGTAATAAGACTATTTCTTTTAATTTTTTCTGTGTAGCATGAAGTAAATAGAAGTGTAAGCTTTTTAAGAATTATTTGTTGCAGAGATGTAGAGAAAGTATGTGAATGATACACATCAAATTTTTTATGTTCTTTTACATTATCTAATGCTTTGATAGACTAAGGCTGGTTCACAATAATCTGAGAATAGTAACTAAAACAAAAACATGAAGGATGGTAATACAGATCACAAGATTTTGGCTCACAATATAGCCTGGTAATAACAACAGAAATGCATATTGATAACCATATCAATCTTAAAGTGGAAAGTTGATTTTGCACATTAGGATTTCATTTGTTTTTAACTGGACAATATTTTTTTCACCTGCCTCCAAGTTAGTCAACAATGCTGAATAGTCAGTGTGAACATTCAATGAATTGAGACTAGAGTGAGCTCTAGTGGCTGTTTCTTCGTGTCATGGCCACCTAAAAGAATCTAATATGCACAATATAGATCTGGTATGCTATACCCAGAAACAAAAATGAGAAAGTTAAAACTTGGTCTAGTTTTCTTTCCCATTCCAGGAAGGCTTCCCGCAGTTGTAAATGCTCAACTTTGTTGTTCTCATTTTATTACCAGAGACAAGATTTTGTGTTGAAAATTTGCATTAATAATTGTAATTTGTAGTGTTTATGTTAAATATTCCACATAAATTTGCATTAATTTCAGCTAAATTTCGGGCAGTGTTAATGACTAGCAATGTGACAGAAAGAAAATAGACAAGTAACTAATAACAATTTTAAAACCATTTATTTCCAAATTTAATACATCTTTTTTTCCAAATTAATGTCATAAATAGAGTCCAATATCACATATCAGACATCACTAAAATGCAACATGCAAGTTTTTTGTTTTTGATAGTTGTTCTGCCTTTACAACAAAGTCACCACTTTTAATATTTGAATTTTTGGCTCTCTGTGAGCTCATTTGGAAACAATGTGAGCTACAGGTTTTCCTTTATATTGACATTTTGATTTTGAATCTGTTACCAACCTGCAATTTTCAGAAACAGATTGTTTTTGCTTGGGTACTTTGTTTTAGTATCTTGTAAATCTTGTAACTGCTAACTTCTTTGCATTAGAATTTAAATGTTGTTTCACAACTTTTAGCTTCATGGTATGAACACAAAATGTTAAATGAAAGTTTTATTTCTGTAACTGGAAATAAAAGCACATTTTTCTGTGCAAAATAAAAAAAAATATATTTCTTATTTATTGCTAAAAAAAACATTATTCTCGAAAATATGAAAAATTCCCAAATTTTGCAAAAAAAAAAAAAAAAAAAAATCCTTTATATCATTTAAAAATTATGTCAAATGCATAAAAGCATTTTGTTTTTTTGTAATTCAAGAACTTTCTCATTTATAACAAAAAAGAAAACTCTTGCCTCTTCTGATTACCTTTCTCAGTTGTTGTGAACTAGTGTTTACTCGTTAGCCCTATTAAGTTTATTGTAAAATTGGCCATGTGGAAACCTCTGTGTAATTTTGTTGTTTTACCTTTGTTTGCAGGGGTGGACATGCACCTTCTTATGTGTACAGACTGCTTAGTGAACTGTATCATCCTGATGATTATGAACTTTAACAAATACACAATAAACATCTGAATGATTAGCTCTGTTTTATAAATTGGCTGTACAAAAGACATGCTGAAAGTGATTTACAGTATTCAATTATTTCTTTACAGGCTATCCAGTCAGTGCTGGTTAACAATACTTTTGGAAAAATAAACTTCTATTGTAATATATAATTTCATATGTATAATAAAGGTTTCTTGGTGATTGTGTGTTTGATTCACTTCCTGTTCATACAGTCATTGTGGAATCTTGACTTTTCCACATTCAGCATTGATAACCTAACCTACCTGCATGTTTTGGTATTTTATTGCATCTATATGTATGAAACGTGATACATTTGTTGTTGCAGACATGGAATATAATCATATATGATAGCTGAATTTAACCATTTTGATCTTATCTAGGCTTTATTTTATTTTGATTTGTTAATATACTATGAATTAAATCCATTCAGTGTAGGTCATGAGGTGAGACATGAACAAATCTTGTGCATAGGGGAAGTTGCTTTCCTTCTCTGCCTCTTTGCAACGGCTGAGAAGGGGTGCGGGGTAGGAGTGCCAGCTTGCTATGGATGGCTAAACACAAACACAACAGAATGCAGCATTAAATAATTAAAGTTCACATAAAAGTAATTGTAGGCACATATCCTTAATTATAGCAAAATCACCTTGTTCATTATAAAGCTTAATTTCTTATTCATATATAACAGCCCTGTCCAATGCAGTGCCCCCAGGTGCCATGGCGCTGGAAATGTGATATCCTGCCGCCCTTCAAGGGCCAAATTTTTATTCTGACAATTTCTAATTGTAAATCAAATTTCAGAACATTTTTAAACAAACATTCAGTATAACTTGAGAGATTGTGAATGTAGTTCAGTTGTGTGTCTTGTGTTGGATGGATGATCTTAATATAATATGGCTAAGAGCCTAAGAACTTAAAAAGTTTTAGTAGTGATTGAGGGGAGTAGTATTGTTTTTTGGAATTCAGAGAAAAACCCTGTGTATTTATTATGAAACAGTAGTATGTCTGTTCCCAAGAAAAGTAATGTAGAATGTCATTTTTCGACAAGTCACACATATTTTAATAGTGAATTTCCTGTTATGAATTATGAAAACACAAAGTTAGAAACTTAAAATGCAAATTAACAATACAACAAAGTGTATTTACAGAGTTGGTTCAGAAAAATAGAAATATGACAATGGTCGCTTACAAAGTCTGTTATGTTTTAGCAAAAAAACTTTTCAGTGAAGGGGAAGTAGTTAAAGAAGCAATGATTAGTGCTGCAGAAACTCTGTTCGAAGGTCACAAAGATAAATCTGCACCACTTATGTCTTCTATAAAAAATCTTTGGTCTCACCAAACTATTTGCTAGACGAGTTGAACAGATTTCTAAGAATTTAGAATCTCAATTATATAAGGACCTGCAATCGGCTGAATTATTATTTTGCTTCAGTTTGATGAAAGCACTGATATTTGTGATATTGGAAAGTTGTATTTATTAGAAGGTTTTTTTTTCATGATTTTACAGTTAAAGAGGAATTTGTTATACTAGGTTAGAAGACATTTAATGCATTCCTGAAATTTGTGAAAAGTAGTAGCATTCCACTCTCTACAACTCTCTAATAAGCCTTCAATGACTGAAAAGAAGAATGGGTTTCCTGCTCTTTGTGCTAAAGATAATTCATTTCCTAAATTTCTTTCTTATGGCTGTGTTATTCACCAGGAAGCTTTATGTGCAAAGGTTCAGAAGTTGGCCCATGTGATGAAAATTGTAACTGGTGTAGTAAATGACATGAGTCATCTTCTGCATATCATCTGTTATATATTTTGAATGTTGAACGAGTTTCTGAGCATGATGACAATATGTCATGAAAATGTAAGATGGCTTATTAGGAAAGCAGAATAAAGATGTATTTAGAGGCTATTCTCAGAAAATTCAAGATATACATTTTATTTGCCATATAAATATCTTTAATATACAGCATTTTAATCAAAATCGTTAGAGCCATTTTTGAAGAAAGTCAAAATTTTATAAATTTTTTCCATGTAAAGGAGTAGGGGGTTTTTCTCAAATCTTTGTGTCGCATCTCTGGAAGATACTAAATCTAAATACCAAATTTGGTATTTTACCAACTTTACGTTTTTGAGTTATCGTGTTGACAGACACACTCGCATGCGTGCAGACCTTTTTCTAATTGTTTTTATTCAGGGGACCCTAAAACGTTTATTTCTGGTGAAATCTTTGAATCATATTTTTGGGTGGAGTGCAATACTTTCTATATACACTATGTACATGTACGTGTAAAGAAAGTAAAATGTTTTTTTTTTGATTCAGGGAGATTCAAAATATATATTTCTGGTGAAATCTCGGTATTAAATATTTGGGTGCAATACAATATTTTCTCTATACACTATGTACATAGTAAATATAGAGAAAGTAAAAATTGTATTACACTTAATCTTGTGGCATCCCTTCCAGTTATTATAGCTGAACTCATTATAACAGGGGGGAAACATGTATTACTGCACAATCCCAATTTCATGTAAATCTGTGCATCTAAAGAGTAGTTGAAAACCTTATAATTTTTCATATGCAGAAGAAAACAGGTCAATTAAATGTTGGTTTCTTGTTGCAGATCATTTTCTTTTCAGGAATTAGCTGACGAACTTCTAAGTCACATCTTGCACCTCATTCACACATTAACATTGTATCACTTATTGGAAATTTGTTGTAAACTATTCAATGGTATTCGAGATGGAACTTGGAAAGATGGAAAAAAGTTCAACTTTTTTTTGGGGGAGAATGGAGGGGAAAAATCCACCTTAGGGTTTAACCCAGGCTGGCAAGCCCGGAGTGTTGGGGTCTCCCAGAATGGGCATACCAACTAAAAAACCCTTCCACTGGAAGTGAATGGCGAGTATACCACGGTACTGCTATTGCACCTGCGCAGTGTAGGGTGAAAGTGACCTGGCCCGCTGAGCCAGGGGGGAGGATTCTGCTAGCAGACTGGCTTAGCAAAGTTGTGGTGTGAATGAAACAGGATTATAGGTGAAGGTTAGTTAGGTGTTGGGAGTGCAGGGAAGCTACCGCTCTCTCATGATAATGTTACCGGAGCTTCTGTCCTCTGGAGTTTGGAGCCGGTGTGAAATTGATGTGATGATCTGTGGGTGTCCTGATTTATTTCTGAAGGTTGGGAGTTGTTTAGAGATGGATTGATGAAGTTGGTGCTGCAGTTTTCTAATGCCCACGACCGAGGCCTCAAGAGACCCCAGCCACGAGGACCAGTCGTCTCTGTTCTTTACAGGCGGATTATCAAGGTGGCTCTCGATGCGCCCCAGCGTGCGCTGAATGGAGACAGGCACCATTGTTGTCTGGTGTGAGGCCGTCAGGATGGAGTCGATGGCATCCTTCAGGAAGCTGTCCATTGGTGTGGTCTCATCGGCGATGGTGTTTGTAGGAGGCTGTGGTGATGGCGGCATAGGTGGGTGATGTGGCTCGTCTTGTTAGTCCGTGATTTATCTCTGCACTGGCTGCCTGTTCTGGGGATACAGGGGGCATTGGGCCTGCCCTGTGAAGTGTGTGCGGTCGGAGCAGGTGGCGTCGTCGGCTGAAGGCAGGCTGCTATTAAGCAACCCGCACCACAGTAGTGGCACCTCGGTGCAGCGGTGCAATCCTCAGCTACGTGCCCGTAAACAGCCTCGGCAGGGGACCGGCCGTTCGCTTCTGCAGGCCTCAACGCACAACCGGTGCCCTAACAGAGCCAGGCGTGACGCTAAGGCAGCTTCGACGTCCGAGCTGGATCTTAGATGAAGCCGGACCAGCGGTGTGGGCCCCCGAGTCGATGTGATGCGGTTGGCCTTCATAGTTGAAGGCCAGATCTGTTGAGCAGTTTCCAATACGAAGCGTGCCCGCAAGTCCCGGGGCACCCCGCAGATGACCATCTAGTTGCGTCTGCGTCAAGTTGCCCGGCTCCGTGGAGCAGCAGGCTCGGCGGAGGGTGGTTGGAGGCCGGGTCTGTTCCCGGTGCGGCAGCGGCTGGCGGCGGAGGAGGCGCTTGCTCCAGGGGGGTAGGTTGCCTTAAAGTCGGGGTTGGGTGCGAGCTCACGCTGCGCGGCGAGGCAGGACCATAGCCCCGCTTTGCGCGATTCCTCCCCACTAGTAGTGCTTCCAACTCGACTGAAGTGCAAGCATGATGCTAGGAGAAGCCTAGACTGAGTCCGCCGTCGAAGGCTTGCTGCGTAGCTCCACCACTCCTCTCTCACAACATACACACCGTTCGACTGCTAACTCTTGCACTTATTATTGGCCTGAAACGTCTTAGGTCGGCGAAGGGTGTAGGGGGGTGGTTCCGCATTCGTATGCTCGTTAGATACACAAGTTGGTTCTATTATCGACGTAATCGTTAATTCCAATACATCAATTTAAAAATGTTTGGGAAAAGCGCCGATGCGACCATTTACCTCCACCATTGAGTTGACAGTGGTCAGTATATTGGACTAATGAAAATCTTCGTTCTTCTGATTTATCTTCGACAACTAAATTCAACAATTTCAAAGAAAACATGACAAAAATATTTCCTTTCATGATATTTATCTAGAGAAAAAGGTTATAATTTCCAGAATGGCGATCTTTTTACTTTCTCTACGCACATGTACACGGTGTGTAGAGAAAGTATTGTATTGCACCCAAAAATTCGATACCGCGATTTCACCGGAAATACATGTTTTGGGACTTCCTGCGCCCAAAAAGGCATTTCTAGAAAAAGGTCCGCGCGCGCGTGTGTGTGTGTGTGTGTGTGTGTGTGTGTGTGTGTGTGGACAGCATAGCTCAAAAACGAAAAATCCGTTAAATACCAAACCTTGTATTTGAGTTCAGTATCTTCCAAAGATGCAACACAAAGCTTTTCAAGAAAATCCCATCACCCCCAACTACCCTTTATATGGAAACATTTTCGAAAATTTTGATTTTCTCAAAATTGGCTCTTACGATTTTGATAAAAATATCGTATATTAAGAGATATTTACCTGACAACTAAAATGTATATTTTGAATGTTCTGGGAATAGTCTCTGAATGAATTTTACGGAATTTTCCATAACTGGAAAACCGTAAGAGATAGACAAAAACTTACTATACAAACAATGTAAATATTCTTAAAACACAATTTATGTTATATGCATTTTTTTCCCCCTGGAGGTGACTTTTTCTCCTAAGATATTCCTTGTTATTTATTTCAGTTTTAAAATACTTAATATGTACTTTTTTCGTAAGGGAATTTGTCAATACCTGATCACACAAAGAATCAGATTTCTATATCACAGCAAATTAGCAACCACAATATGAAGCATTTGATTGTCGGTTTAGCCTGGTATACCCCCTTATTTCCGTTCTATCTAAATGGAACTAAGTAACACTAAGTAATATTCGTTTCTGTTAAATGCTAACGTTCATCTCGATTTGAATGAAACATGCATGAAGATAATAGACATTAATTTGTCACACAGAGGTATACCAAACCACGTTATTGAGAGACTTCTTACGAAGTTTCTCACGCCAGTAAAATTTAGCAAGACTAATGTCAACCTCTTGAATAAGAGTTACAATTCTCTTCACTGCAGAGTTTCGAACATTACTCGCAAACGTCAGCAATGATAGTGGAGTACGATTATTTCGGGTTTGACCTTTGAGCCAATTGACTTTACAGCCAAACCCGACTACAAAAATTACCAATAACAATTGGAATATCTCGTAACGTAACTCGGCCCGCTCATTCCTTTTATACTATAATCTGTAGACTTTAAGGACAAACTTGTTACAGTTTTTGCTTATGAATTGCTTATATATACAACGTTTTTGGTAAATTTAATTTTTAGACTTCTTAACTTAAAACTTTCCAATACAAAACTTTGAGTTTGTGTTTCATTTTGTTTGTATGCTCCTATAATTTTGTATTCTTCCTATATAATCAAAGAAAACACATGTATTGCCATCTATATGTGAGGTCTTCTTAAATAGTTCTAGTTTTCTACGTAGATGGCAGTAAAGGTTAAGGCGTCTATACAGTATTCCCAACCTATAGCTACTCATTATCACCAGATATGGATTTGAATGACACCAGAAATCACCAGATCTGAATTCGAAACTCAATGAAAATCTCCAGATTTAACAAGGTGTCAAAAGTACATTCACCTTCTTTAAGTTGTGTTGTTCTGCCACTGTTATTGTGAGATTAGTCAATATCCATGCGATCAATAAAATACAGGTCACACTAAAAACACTTGTACTATTATATCGACAAAATGTCCTCTGTATTATATCACAATCCTTAACATAAATCTAATAATTTCGAACTATGTACACAAATTAGAAATTGTATTTGTATATGGTTTAACTGTAGGACTTGAGGGTGCTTGATCTGATTAAGACTTTAATGTGCCTATGATGCAGTGATATGATCGAACTTGTCATGTTGACAGTTTTTCTCGATTATCGCGATGTCGTGCACTAAGAGTTCTTACCAGAAGGTCAGATAGTAAATAAAGACTATTATCTGAACGTTATGCGGCGTTTGAGAGAACAAATACGGCAAAAAAGGCCAGATTTGTGGAACGATAACTTGTGAACGAATTTCTGGCCAAAAACTCAGCAAATTTCACCGAACAACCACCATATTCACCTGATCTAACTCCTTCTGATTTCTTCTTTATCTTTCCATAACTGGAGTTACCACTTCGAGGCACCTGTTTTCAGTCGATAGAAGACATAAAAGAAAATTCGCGGCGACAATTGACATCGATTCCTAAAAGCGCCCACAAAAAATGTTTTGATGATTGGATGTTCGTTGGCATTAATGTATAATTTCAGAATGGGCCTACTTTGAAGGCGATAAAATAAAATTGGATGAATAATTCATGTTTTGTGTTTTATTGGCAAATTCCCGGAACTTTCTTGACACAGTAGTAATGTTATTACACATCAATCTTAGATCACATAGTGGTAGCAGAACATAAACAATAAATAGTTATCTCAGTGTACTTATAACATTTATCTGTTATATATCTTGACCTTTACTCCTGAAATCCAGTAAGTGCAATCAACGGAGTTTTATTGAACAAATAATTTCACCAAAGTGCAGGAAAGAGCATTAAATGCACCTAAACGATTTTGGCTGTATAGAGTATTCCATTATGCACATCTATAACAAGTCTCAGAGTGAGAATTGTACTTAACTGGTTCGTCCAGACGTAAGATATTCATTTTCTGATATGGAATAGACATATAACTAAGGTTGCCATATTCTGGTATGCTGAAATGATATATTGTCCCTTAAAAGCACAACTTATGAAAAGAATTTCACCGCTTGAGCTTTCATGGGACAAACTTGGAGTATTACGACCGATGGAGCGCCCTCTATAAAAGACTAGAAAATAGTTTCATTGGCAAGCTAAGTAAGTTTTTACAGTATAACAACATAAGAATTTTACTTTTTACCCATACAGTGGGAGGCTTTATGTGACAAGTCCGTTACTATAAACAACACATATTAGTTGTAAAATGCGATAATTTTATTAGATCAACTATGATCTTCAACATATACAGTTTCAAAATCACCAGTAACAGCTGGAAGGGGATTCTTAAAACAACCGTAGTATTATGTGTTTGCTGTTAGCTGAAAGTAAAATATTCCTCTGCGTTCAGTATCGAGATCCGCCTCCCGAATGCGATTCCTCCTCGTTCAAACAAACGGAATTTAGCTTACACTTTTTTTTTTTTTTTTTTATTTTTTATTTTTTTTTTTTTTTTTTTTTTTTATTTTGACGATGAATGAAATTGGTGAAATGATGCTCAAATGATCTCGGGGCCCATGAAGCTTAAAGTTTCTCGACATTCGTCTTCTAAGGATTCGAACTCACGACCTTTTGAATGTGAGACAGACGCTCTACCACCGCACTACCCAGGCGGGCTATTGTTTTATGTAAAAGTTGATCTGATTTGCATGGAGCACATACAACATATTATAATAAATAAACATTGTTTTATTATATAAGAAACATCGTTACGAAACAATCTGAACCCAACCCGGTTACAACATAATATCAAGAGCAACCGGCTAGAGACCGGAAGATCCGTGGTTCAAATCCCGGCTATGGCATTGAAATTTTCATTCTGACTCTACCTCTCCAGCTCCTGTCCTACACCCGGATTATGTGAAAAAACAATTAAACCAATACCAATTGACCATAATAATTGGAATCCTGGGACTTAAGTACTTACAACATTGTAAGTCGCCATTGGGGTTATCATCCCAAAAGAATTTGAGAACACATGCGAGTCAGTTGAGAAATTCAATGCTATGCCGATATGTTAAAATGGTAGCTCAGTGGAAGAGCAACCGGAAGATCTGTGGTTCAAATCCCGGCTATGGCATTGAATTTTTCAATCTGACCCCTGTCCTACACACGGCTTGTGTGAAAAAACAATTAGTCGCCCTCCGTGGTGTAATGGTTTCCATGTTAACTTCATATACCCAAGGCTGCGGGTTCAAACCCGGCGGAGGACGATAGATTTTTTCGGGTGTAAAAATCCTGAGCATGGCTTCCTTCGGAAGGGAAGTAAAGCCATGGGTCCCATTTCGTAGATTTACGGCACGTAAAAGAACCTCAAGCCTGATAGGAGAGGCATCTGAGCAAAATTAAGCGATCTTTCACGCCCAATTTAGAATGGGACTCTGAGAACCACAGCAGTTAAAGAGCGTTCATAAATAACACGCCATTTCCATTTTTTTGAAAAAACAAGTAAACCAACATAATATCAGCTGTATACATAAAGGAACAGAATCAGCTTTCACAGTTGTCTGAATCCAAAAATGACCCAATTCCTTTCAAATCAATGGTCTCCCCATCATCGCCACTCGATCCCACACTGAGTATAACTCATCCACGACGCTGTCCATCACTCCTTCCAGATTCCACATTTGCTGTTCCTCAGTTTTCACAAGTCGAATACCCAAAGTCACATTTGTTCTCCCAATTTCCTTGCAACCTAATTGCACCAAATCACTCGCCTCTCACCTAGAGGCCTGGGTTCGCTCCCAAGCGACCGCATGTGAGATTTGTGGTGGACAAAGTGGCGCAGGGGCGGGTTTTCTCGGGATTCTCATGTTTACCCCGCCAAAGCATTGCACCGTTGCTCCATCTTCATTCCATGTATCATCAGTGTCATCGCCTGCGGTGCCACAAGTAGTAAAAGCGGGCGTTAAACACTATAAAGAAGTGAACTAAATCGCACACATCAGCTAATATGAATGCTATATTATTTTGTTCTACATAAACTTTAAGTTGACTTCAAATAAGCTGTATTGGATTAACTTTGTAGTGATATGGAGTCTGAATATTTTATGCCCGACACTTTTAGCAAGATTGCCGATGACAAACTTTTCATATCCATTTCATTACACCCCTTAATTAACACCAGCAGATATATTTTAGCCTTAGTTTCGTTACATGCAATGTTCTTAAATATTGGCCAAAATAGCATTTCCGCCTTTTGCATGCTTTGTGTGGTATGCGCTTTGCTCATACGGAACGATAAAGGTTAGTCTTGTAACATGCCCCAAGGCATGTTACAAGACTAACCAAGATAGCGGAAAGCAAGCCCAGCAGCTCATCACGTCGAGATAACGTTTCTCATTGTTACGATAAACGAACAGCGCAATATTGCAGTACTATTGTATATTGCATTATGACAACATCCTACATGCTTTACAGAATGGAAGGAAAGTAGGATTTTTGATAAAGAGTGGAACTATATTGTGGAAGAATAACGAAGTGTTAAAACCCACAAACCAATAAAGTTCATTTCCCTATGTGCTTCTATTTATATCTACCGTCAGCTAACAGCAAACAGATAATATTTTCATGTCAGGTGGCGCAATAGGTGACCCATGTTAAGATTCTTCTTTCAACAACGCCACGTGATTGCTGAACTTTGTGACAGCATTTTAGTACGACGCATATATTATTAGTTTAATCATTAGTTTGTAATATTTAACATAAGAAATATATGCTCAATGGAACGCAGTACCGTGGAGGGTAGAAGATCCCTTTTGTATTCGTCAAGGCTACGGGCTTTGTTGAAAATAACACAACTTTTAATGTATTAGGGACATAAGTAACAACCCTTAAGAGGAAGTTAGGTACCCTCCCTTCGGAAATGGAGAAAGGGAATTTTGCATTGTAGACCAAGATCACGTGGGTGTAAAATAAAGAAAAGTCCCCGATAGTCACGTAATGACGCCGCTTTACGCGCCCTTTTTCAGCCAACCAAAAAGGAGGGCAAAACTCGGACCTTTTTGTATATAAGTGATGTGCGGACAAGAAATCAGGCTAGTAAGATTCACAATGTAGCTAACAGGGTTCAGAAGGTTCACAAGAGACTCACAGTGTCTTAAAGTAAGACACATCATGTAGGAAATCGCGCGCCGTATATTGCAGAATTTAAGTGTTTTTTATAAATTAATCTGACGGGCAATCATCATCATGAATGTTACATGGACAGAGAAACTCCAGACTACAGTGATTAATGCAAAGTTATAACAACTCCGTAAAAGTGGAATTAGCACGTAAGGAAAACTGCTTCATCAAGGTCGCGATCGGTTATGTCCGGAGTCGTTCGTAGGGTTAGTGCCTCAAACGAACAACAATTCACTAATAAAGGAAGTCTGCAAGATATGTACACTAATGTAGAGAAATTCACTACCCGCGACCAGCTCCAGGTAGACTCACCTGACAGCGTCATACTGACACCACAACAATACCACGACATATTGGCACCCGAACGTTGACGCTACTAAAACAAACTATGACAACTTATGAAAATCAAATTAAGCGTTCTAATTTAACGGCTAACAATTGTAATGTCTATACATATTTTTTCGACAGTCTTAAAATAATAATATATTTTATAGCATTGTTTCAAGTAAATGAAGTTCTCTAATTGAGAACAGACTGATGGCTGTGTGACCTGGATTTTGTCAACAGATCTATTTCATTGGTTGTATAAATACAAATCACGCTTGCATAGTATAAATCAAAATATTGTGCGTTTAGTTGACGCCGCGAACGCATTTACAGCTCAATTGCTATTATGGGAAGGACAACTGTAGTTGCAGATTTAAATACCCCTGTTCGTTCCATGTTCATGATAAACATTATTCTCCTGGAAAAACACATCGAACTTTTGAAGTGACTGTGTGACAAATTCCCTTTTTTTTTACTCCATGGCACGACAGCTCACGGGGAACCTTGGCCTACCGCCCGGCCGCTGCGTCCCCCATCTCGGTCCACTACAGACGTCATGGATGGGGTGCAGTATTGGAGGGTGAGACGTGGTCAGCGCCTCGAATCCCCCCGGCCGGTTAATGCGGTCCTCATGACCTGGAGCCGCTACTTCTCCATCAAGTAGCTCCTCAATTGGCCCCCCAGGGACCTTACGAGGCTGAGTGCACCCCGGGCCAGGTCTCCCAGCGGGGGAAAAATCCCCACGCCGGTACTGGGGATCGAACCCAGGTCTCCCGCTTGGTAACAAATTCCCTTTACAATTTGAAAATATAAAACCTTTGAGACCTGCGCTCCTTTGAAGTTTTCATGTAGTGAGGCTCCATACGAGCTATAAATGGAACTACTTGCATTGCAGAATTCTACGACCATGAAATGTTTCTTGTAAGAAGGGGGGCAGAAATCTTTGTCTTGCGGCGAGTGTTCGACATTGTGTTTCTTTGTATCTAGTTTAATAGTAGACTTTGGCTCCACTTATATCTTCGAACAAATGTTTTAAAGTATGACAAAGTGTGTTTCGTAGCACAATAAGACACAATCACGTTGTATATCTTTTGAGACTTTGAACTTCATGTTTTGCAACAAATATTTAATACCTTGTAAAACGTAAATAGTGCCAAGAAAACGTGATCCTCAGAAACACCATTGGATCAATCAAGAGTAAAATATGAATGTACACGCTTTTGACATAGCAGTACCGCCAATGGAACTGAGTAACCACATATAAATGCGTCATTCTGTCCCAACGGGTGGAAGGGGGTGATTTCAATCCCCATTCCTGCTTTTACTTGAGAACCGCCGGTCAAAAACAAACTGAAGAACGGTTGAACTCAAAAACATTATCGGCTATTTTAACGTCGCTTGGTTAATGCCATATGTATGCTGTTGTGATTCATATGAAATTCATCTGGAACATACATGTATGAAATGCAAGTTTTCTTGCCCGTTTGCTACTAAAAGTGGCTGCGTCTACATGTTTATTTGGTTGTTAAGTGGTTTTCTTTTTCACACACACACACACACACACACACACACACACACACACACACACACATACAAAAACACACACACTCACATGCAAAACATCTTAGCACTTATTTCTGATTTACAGAACATACAGGCTTTTGTAATGTCTGCAGGGACGAGTTTTATCCAGTATTTTAATCCCCCCAAATACTTCCATTATTCTCGGTACTTTTTAATATATTGAGGTTTCAACATCATTCAAGACATGTTTTGATGCACTGTAACATATTACAGAGATATGCTTTAATGATAAAGCTTTTTGAATCCAATTTGCCATAAGAATCTCGCGCGAAAAATTGCCAAAAGCTTTTATCAGGTCTATTAAAATTGAAGAATCTCATACTAACAATCTAACTCACAAAACGAATTCATTCTTAAGTGGTATAAACACTCTATATAAATATCTAAGAGTTAAATTGACGCCAATTTGTACCATTAAACAAGGCTTAACGTGCTATTCATATGAGCCACCTGATTTCCGCAATATTGTTTACAACAATAACGGTTACTGGTTGCTCCTATTTAGAATCATGCAGGACGGTCGCCATGAAGTTGTTCTTGCATCTTCGTTGAACTACATAAAGCACAAGGCTGGTAAACCGTTGACTAGTGGCGAAAAACAACAGTGTGAATATTTATTTTAAGTTCTGTAAGAAATATCTACTACTTCCATTAAAGAAGTGGTGAAATTAACATCTGAGTTCACCGGTGTTTCGGCTAAAAATATAAAGTCCTCGCAAAGAAAATGTTGAAACGGAAAAGTGGTTGCACCCTGAAAGAAAAGAAAGCGTGGAACCTGGTTATCAACCTTAGAGTGGAAAGCAACAGCACAAACAGCTCAGGCAACGATTCTGATCTGGAGGGAACAGAGCGCTTCAGAGAACGAATAAATGTAAGGGATCGCATACATATTATTTTTGTTCGCTAGTGTCTTACGGTTAATTATTACTATGCACCCATTTATTTTGTTCTGACTATTATTATTATTATACCAACTAGAATATTTTAGTCACTATTTAAATTGTCGAAATCAGGGCTTTGTTCGTTTTACATTACATTTACGCTCCACGGGGTCCTGAAAGTACGACAGCATTTCTCGCGCAAATGGAGGAAGACTACGTTATAACGACGCACTGCAGCCTGAGTTTTGTTTTGACGAGGATTAACTTGAGGCTGCTAGATTATAGTGTTAAGATGAAGGGTGAGTCGGGCCGAAGAGAGAGCTCCTTAGTGTTGTCAACCAAAGAACATTTTCTATCTTTGAGGACATCCGCCATTGTGGCGAATAGCTTATCTAATTTACTGCAAACTAATTGAATAATTAGAAGAAACAGTGCACGTTCACGTGCGTGAACTCTTGGATCTACGGACAGAATGAAATCTTAGCAATGAAGGCTCTAGATCAACGGTTCCCAACCGGTGTGCCCCGGCACCCTAGGGTGCCGTGTGATTGGCTAAGGAGTGCCGCGAGATATTGAGATAAAAAAAAAATACCTTCTATTGAAGCCTTAAGTCTTGTAAGATCTTGAAATAAAATAAGTCAAATCAATTACTCTCATGCACGGCAGATGGTGACATTGGTCGATTCATTTCAATAATTCAGTTATACTAGTATCCCACAGATGGCATTACAGCTATACCCTGCCAAACATTCCCGAGACTACTCGCTTCCTCACGAACATTCCCGAGACTTCGACAGATGAATATATAAAAGTGTACGCCGCTTGGCGCTTTCAGTTGTCTTCCTCGCGTTGATTCACAGTGTTTAGCTATGGATAAGTTCATTGTTAAACGTAAACGCCAGGACAGTGAAAGTGAACAGTCGGCTCCTACTGCTTGCTTTAAGAAGCCAAATCTTACAGTTTCTCCCGGACCGTCGAATTCACCACATAAAGAAGACAAACGAAAGAAAAGAACATACCAGGACAGTTACTTAGCGTATGGATTTAAGTGGAATAACGAGGAAAACCCTATCCCTGTGTGTTTAGTTTGTGGCGAAACACTTAGCAACGAGGCCATGGTACCAAGCAAACTGAAGCGGCATCTTACAACAAAGCATCCTAGCGTGTCACAGAAAAGTGTAATGTATTTTTCACATATATTAGAAGGGGAGAAGAAAACAGCTGTGCGAATGGTAAAGAGAATGACCATAGGTGATACTGCTCTTGAAGCCTCATTTAAAGTAGCAGAACTGATAGCTAAAAAAAAAGAAACCTCATACTCTTGGAGAGGAAATCATTGGCCCTGCATGTCAAGCTATAGTTTCAACAATACTTGGCGAAGGAGCAGCTAATCAAATTTCGAAAGTTCCTCTGTCCAACAACACAATCAGCCGCAGGATATCTGGAATGTCATGTAATATCAACGAACAAGTCACGGAGAAAATAAAAACTTCTAGAACATTTGCTTTGCAAGTAAATGAGAGTCTCGATATTGGTGACAAACCGCAACTCCTTGGTTTTATCAGATATATTGATGAAAAAGATATTAGTGAACAGTTTCTGTTCTGTAGACCGCTGGAGACTACAACCACAGGCCATGATATTTTCGTTTCTATTAATTCCTAACTCAATGACCATGATCGTTCATGGAAAGACTGTTGTGGTATATGTACAGATGGTGCACCATCTATGTCTGGGAAAATTAAAGGTTTTACTGCCAGAGCTCTCAATGAAAGTCCATCCATTATTATAACTCACTGTTTTCTGCATAGAGAGGCATTAGTCGTGAAAGCGTGTAATGAAGATTTTGCTGAAGTGTTTAACCAAGTTGTGAAAATGGTGAACTATATGAAGTCTCGACCTTTAAAGTGCAGAATTTTTTAACAGTTATGTCGCGCAATGGATGAAGCTCATACCTCTTTGTTACTTCACACAGAAGTAAGGTGGTTGTCGCGGGGTCATGTATTGAACCGGTTTCTCGAACTTAAAGAACAGCTAAAAACTTTTTTTAAGGATGAAAACCAAGACACATTTCATGAGCTCTTACTAAGTGATTCTTGGTGTTTTGAACTGTCGTATCTGGTAGATATTTTTCATAAGCTGAATGAACTGAATGTTTCGATGCAGGGTCGACATGAAACAATAATCTCCTCAACCAATAAAATGAAAGGTTTTAAAAGAAAACTTAGTTCCTGGAAGTCTGCAGTTCAGAAAGGAGATTTGTCGAACTTTCCATCTCTTCTTAATGTGGCAGGAGATAAAGATCTGGGTAAACTGAAAGACCGCATTTGTGATCACTTATCAAGATTGCAAGATGCAATAGATGCGTACTTTCCAACTATTTCCACTACGAATCTCGACTGGGTTGTCTCACCATTTGATTTCGTAGATAGTGCAGAGGAAATAGATTTCACTGCTTGCGAACGAGATGAATTTATTGATCTTTGCACTGATTCCACACTCAAAGGTAAGTTCACCAAGAGTGAGGCGTCGGTGGCTAGTTTTTGGCTTCAACGCAGAGAGGAATACCCTAACCTAATGAAGAAAGCAATTAACGCACTTTTGCCCTTTTCAACATCCTATCTATGCGAGCAAGCCTTCTCTGCTATGGTGACAATAAAATGCAAAGCAAGAAATAGACTGAATAACCTTGAGGATGATTTGCGTGTTTCACTGTCAACTGTAAGACCCGACATCACATATCTGTGCTCTAAGCATCAATCACAAGTTTCACATTAATCATTAATCGAACAAAATTTATTGATGTATTTTTACTCAGTGATTGTAGTAAAGTTTACTGTATTATGTTATGGTGTACGTTATTATTATATAATATTTCAATAAATTAACATATTAAGCTTAATTTTCTTTTAACTCAAGGAAGGGTGCCCCTGGTGTTTAATGTTATTCCCAAGGGTGCCGTGAACTTCAAAAGGTTGGGAAACACTGCTCTAGATATATGAGTGTATAGCGTATTTCATGTTTCAATATTGCAGTTTTGTTTTGCTTCTGAAACTGCGAGGAACCTATCGAAACCTACTCGATTAGGGAGCCGAGCGCCCAAGAAAAGGTGGGCACATAGTAGTTGAACATCTTGGAGAAATTTTTGAGGAAATAAACAAGACAAGGTGCGCGCATAGTAGTTAAACCTCTGAGAGATGTTTTTGAGGAAATAAAATACAACAAATTATTTTATAATTCAAAGTTTTTTTTTTGTTTTTTTTTAAAGAGTAAGGGATATATCTTATAAACTTTCGCCCCTTGCACATGCTTAAGACGGACACACACACGCACATACACACAAAATGCATTTTAATTAAGAGAACTAAGTATGTGTTTATAGCGAAATGCTTTACTCACTTTTTTGTTTCTTTTGTATAGCCCCCTTTAACTTCTAAGGTCATATTGGGGGCTTTGACTTATGATACAACTACCGTGGTTATTGCTATAGGTTTGTCATTTTATATCATTAAGCACACGCACATTCAGTCTCACATTTATTATCCACTATTTTATGTATCATATTACCTATTTTATCTATTGTAGACATCCAAAAGTCGCAAGTAAAAAATTAAAAGTAAAAATTAATAACACAGTTTTAGGAACTATCACACTTACAAATTAGTAATTGCGTATTAATGCTTCATACCTCGCGCTATTTTCAAACCATATAATGCTGTAGGTAATATCGAATTACATTTTCTACTTCATGACAGTAGGGAACGTGGCTACGTTGTCGAAAAGTAGTAATAAAACGAGAGAAGGGAATTTCTTTTTTTGACGTACTTTACTGAGAAAAATTGGGCTAACTGCGACTACTGTGGGGTTGTAACTATAATCATAAGCGAAGCAAATATTGCCAAATTAGAATCACATGAATACGAAATATATCAACACTAGTATGTGCAACGCGTAACCTAGTTGTTTTCGAACAGATGTTTCTAACTTAACATGCGAAGTTGTAGTGATATAGTGCGTGGCGTTAATGAAAATATAATAAATAATAATGTATTCGTTGATCGAGATTACTATTTTCACAGTTAATAACTGAACTACGCTATAGATGATTGCATAAGCCGCATAGATGTTAAAATGTCACTCTAGGTCGAATGCATGCCTCTGCACTATTGTAAATTTCATTAGTTGTTAAATGCATTTAGCAACAAGAGTATGTTTTAGGTTATTGTATAGGCAATGATGCAAAGGACATATAAAACCAAAGAAATGTTTATTGTTCGAGCTTTAGAAAAGATATTGAGCGACAAAGACATTAAGCGATCACATCATTCCCAACTAAAACGGGCTTGTGAGGTGGCATTAGGTAAGGAAATAAAATTTGATTAATATAAGTATTTAGTCGAAATTAGAGTCTAATTCTTAAGGTTCAAATCTGTTCATGATTTTTAACCTAACTTTTTCCCATGTTTTGTAGAGGAAATAAAAAATGAGTTGAAAGATGGTGGTCAGGATGGACCTAATTTGTCGTCTGCACTTCCATTACCTAAGAACGATGAAACCAATATTATTACTGCGGAAAAATACTTTCTTCCTTTCGAACTTGCGTGCCAGAGCAAAGCTGCTAGGATTGTGGTTACAGCACTTGACTGCCTTCAGGTAATTACATTTTGCTTTCATATGCTATTTAAATCTGAATACAAGCAAGGTTAGATTCAATTACTGTTACAATCTTAATTAAAAAAGTTGCATGAAGTAGAAGGTGTTTGCCTTAGGTTGAAGTATATCAATAGCTGAAGGCATTGCATGTTTGATGTCACCAACAGGAAATGCTTGTTTGGGCAATAGTGATCTGTTTCGTTGCTACAATGTCCACTATTTGTGGCGATTTTCAGCCTCCCTTCGGACTGTTGGTGCCTCCACAACTAATACCACTCTGACCACATGACAGCACCTAGATATCATTTGTTTTGGTTTGAAATAAACAACTTGCTTCCGTACATAATTCAAATTTGCTACTTTTTGTTATTCTGCAATCAGAGCTGCTTTGTAGTAGTTACTACTGGTCTGTTATAAAGATGGTGGACCCTAAGCCGCAAAGTATAGGTGAAGGATATGTGAAGCTAAACACCAATGATCCCAAGAAATAGTCAACACTTTGGCAATCTAATGAATTTAAAATTTAATATTTTCAACATTTCATATCTGCATCAACTTTTCTTGCTCTCTATATTCCGCCACACCATACCCAAGCCAATGTTTTCCATGATCTCGTTAATTCTATTAACGCAGGTGTTTGTTCCCCTCACTTTTTCTTATGTCATTGGACAATGTTTCAAAATGTTATTCTCTTCTAAATTTGATCCTAAACCAATATTTTAGGGTTCTTGTTATTATTTTTCCTTTACTCCCTCTTCTGCCTAGATCAGTTAGTGCAACCCCATTTACTGAGCTTTTAGGTAGCCCCAAAATTTATTTACAAAAATTCCTGTGAATCAAATCTATGTTCAGCCATCCCTCCTCAATGCCCCGTATTTCTTCTCCAAATGTAATTTTAGCCTCTACTACTGCCGCATATATTTTCTGCAACCACTTATTATGCATTTCTGTACTTTTTGCTTACAAGCCCTAATAGCTTTCAAAGCTAGCCTTCCTTTTGCTACTCCACCCTCCATTTGCACCAATCTTACACTCAAAATAGTAAAATTTATTAACTACATACCTCAATTTTGTCTCTTTCCAATACCATTTTTTACTTTCTCTACATGTACTATGTACATAGTGTAAAGAGAAGGTATTGTATTGCACCCAAAAAATTGATGTCAAGATTTCAGTGGAAAAACAATTGTTTAGGTTCCCTGAGTCCAGAAAAAGCATTTTTAGAAAAAGTGTGTGTGTTTGTCTGTGTGTGTGTGCGCGTGCGTGCGTGGGCGTGTGGCTTGAAAACTAAAGGACTGGTTTAAATTTTAAAATAGGTATTTTTTCAGACAGGGTCCCCTCTCATGTCATCTGTTTTTTCTGAAAATGCAAAGCAAACTAAACTTCAATTGTTCAGATACAAATTTTAAAGATTTGACTATCGTTCTAGCTTAGTGTATTCCCTTATTTCCCTTCTACTTGCAAGGAAGCAAGTAATAAGACTATTTCTACTAATGTTTAACTCGATTAGCATGATGCGGATAAAGGAATAATCTTTTGTAAGAATAGCTTGTTTGCAGAACAGGTAGAGAAAATCAAGTGAATGGAATACATCAGATTTTCATTATTATTTAGTTTGCTTCCATTCTTAAATATCAAAATTTTTGATTTCTGAGTATTTATTCGTAGGCCCTGATCCTTATAGAATTTTGATATTCCTTAAATTGAACTTGCTGTCTAATATTACTATAATTACTAAGTCATCGACAAATAGAAATCCTAGAGTCTATAGTTTTCAGCTGTTGGCTTTTCTAACTTCTTCTAAAATGTCATTAATGAATAATTAAACAGTATACAACTTAATTTGCACGTTTGTTTAAAAACTGTTTTGTGCAATGACAACAGTTAGATATTGATTCGACTTTAAATGTGGTCGAACACCCATTTTTCATGAGGTACTCCCAGGATGCCCTGTAGATGTGGTTACTGAGGAAATCATTGAAAAAGACCACGGCATGCTTCTCTGTGATCGTTGAATGAAAGTTCAATGTGGAAGAGGCTATAGATGTGCCGACAGGAACAATAATTCATATTTTGCATGATAAGTTGAAGATGAAAATATTTGCCCAATGGGAGCTGCAGTTGTGTACAGTGACCAACAAGCAGTTGCAAAACTGTGTTTAGAGCTTTAAAGTTGAAGGGCTTTTTCATTGTTTTGTCACTGTTGATGAGACCTGGATTCATCATTAGACTTTGGCCGCGCCGTGGCCGAGTGGTTAGACCATTTGCCTCTCACCTAGACGGTCCGGGTTCGATCCCAAGCAACCGCATGTGAGATTTGTGGTGGACAAAGCAGCACTGGGGCGGGTTTTCTCTGGGTTCTCCGGTTTCCCCTGCCATTGCATTCCACCGGTGCTCCATCTTCATTCATGTATCATCAGTGTCACCGCCTGCAGTGCCATAAGTAGTTAAAGCGGGCGTTAAACACTACAAAAAAAATCATTAGACTTTGGAAGCCAAGCAACAATCAAAACAGGGGATTGCTTCCATTGGATCTGTTCTAAAGAAGGCAAAGACGATCCCATTAGTTGGAAAATTTGGGCAACAATTCTTACTTTCTCTACATGCACTATGTACATAGTATATAGAGAAGGTATTGTATTGCACCCAAAAAAAAAATTTGATGTCAAGATTTTGCCAGAAATTTACCTATGTTTTGAGGGCCACTGATTCCAAAAAGAGAAAAAAGAGTTTTAGAAAAAGGTCTGTGCATGTGTGAGAGTGCATGCATGCATGTGGGGGGGTATAGCTCTAAACTAAAAGACCACTGAATATCAAACTCGTTATTTAAATTTAGTATCTTCCAAGGATTCGACATGAGGATTTTCAAGAAAATCCCCTCACCCCTGCACTTCAAACTACCCTTTATATGGAAATTTTTATGAAAATTTTGTTTTTCTCAAAAATGGTTGTAACAATTTTGGTTAAAATGCCAAGTATTAAGATATCACAAATAAAATGTATTATATTGAACTTTCTAGGAATAGGTTCTGAAGACCTGTTCTCTCTGGATGAATTTTACCGAGTTTTTCATAACTAGTAAACTGATTATCGTTTACTAATAATCCCAAAAATGTTGCCCTTTCTGCACAGATATATAATATAACATCCCTTAGGTTAAATATAGTAGCTGTGTTTTAGTAAAGTTAAGCAAGAAACCATTTGTCCTGAGCTATCTTATCTGCTTTAGTGAAGGTGTTTTCTTTAAATATTTTAAGGTTAAGTGATTCTGAACTGCTATTAAGAATTGTTTTGTCACATGCATATATATTTATATAAGTTATAATTAATTATTATAATTCACTTATTAATGAAAATTAGTGAAAATAATAGGGGATCTATAATATGGGATATGAGGTATTGAATTACATTATTGAAAGCAAGATACTGAGCTTCATTTAAGTAATTCAGGGAGAAAAATTGGTATTTGTAAACTAAGGTTATTGAGCTTCGTTTTAGTGATTTATGGAGAAAATTGGTATGGAGGGTCATTCATCATGCATAGCAGGTCTATACTCTGGAGCTGTTTTTGATCAACATAAATTTAGAAAGGCATTAAAATTTAAAGCGTAATTTTTTCCTGCTTTGCCTCAGTTTTCAACCAGTCAGCTTGAACATTTTATGAAAACTAGATAAGAAGCCAAGGAACAAGTTATGGTAGGGTTTTTATTGTGTATTTCATGGTTCATGCATTATAAAAATTTAAATTCGGATTTTTATAAAAATAGATGAAAAATTAAGTACTACAAAAGTATTGAGTGTAGTTGCACAATTTTAACCAGGTAAATGAATGTATTTTTTATGCATTGTATTTTGAATTTAGAAAATAGCATCTAAAATAAACAAATACATTTTTTTCTCCTGAATGTTAACACTTTTAAGTTTGGTGTGTGTATTTGTGTGAAAATTTAATATATTCCCACAAAATTAGAGCATTTAAATTGGAAAATATGGAATTTATAGTTTTCACCAATGCCTCCCCATAATGGAATATTACATAATATATGCACATTTTGTTAACACAACTTACTCAAAATGGTATCATTTTAACAATGAATCTTATATTGGTTACACTTTGTAAAATATTGAACAAAAGATGTGTAATGACTGCTTCTGTGATTGAGTGGTCAGCGAGCTGACTTCTCACTTGGAAGCCCTGGATTTGATTCCTGGGGTGGGAATTTTTCTTTTACCATAATTATTCCTTATCCCCCACTTAGTCTGGAGGTATGTATTTGAGAGTGAATGTATGTGTTTGAGAAAAAAAACAAAAAAAAAAAAAAACAATTTAAACCCAACGTACCCAACCTACAGACAATAAGTTGTTTCTAATGCAAAGCTTAGATGTTAAAGAGGGATATATATATAAAGATATGTGTAATTCTTGTATTGGTTACCACTGATTTTGGATGGTAAATTTTTTAAATTTAATAACTAAGCTGTAATTTTATAATAAAACAAGTAGGCCAGTTGTTAAATTCAAGGGTAAAATTAAGGCTACCACTTTACTGCAACATTGTAAATTGCAGCCAGTGATTTTGCAAGTACACTTGATGGAATTAAAATTGAAGATTTAAAGTTCTTAGATTACAGAATGAGGCAATGCTTTGCAGACTTTATGAAACATTCTGCTTTTTTCTACATATTAAACTTTTTCTTTTCTACTATCCACACTTTTCCCAAAAGCTAATTAAATCTTTCAAAATATTGTGAAAAATCTTATATATTCCATTCACATGGCTTTCTCTATCTATTCTGCAAATAAACTATTCTTACAAAACTTATTACTTCTATCTACTTCATGCTAATTGAGATAAACATTAGCAGATATGGTCTTATTACTTAATTCCTCATAAGTAAAAGGGAATATACTAAAGTGCTACTGAAATCTTTAAAAAGGTGGTGGCTATGTGGTTAAATTTTGGTTCTCTGTACATACCCAGGAGTAAAATAAAAGAATCAGGAATATAAAATTCCCATTTGAGACAAGTTCCAAGTATTTTACAATTGAAACCAATAACAAAAATATAT
The DNA here is from genome assembly GCA_030762935.1 of Hymenopus coronatus. NCBI lineage: Eukaryota > Metazoa > Arthropoda > Insecta > Mantodea > Hymenopodidae > Hymenopus > Hymenopus coronatus. The sequence continues at coordinate 41,468,012 of CM060889.1, read as the reverse complement.
TGGAAATGGCTAATTTCATGAAAAAAAATGTATTTGACATAAATTATTTGTTTTAACAAGATCTGCATTTTTATGTAGTAAATTTTTGTCTCTCTTATGGTTTACCAGTTATGCAAAAATCATCCAGAATGAAGATTGCCAGAAAGTTCTAATTACATATTTTATTTGTTGTGCAAAAATCTTTAATCAGTGGTTTAATAAAAATCGCTAGCCATTTTTGAGGACATCAAAAGTTTTGAAAATGTTTCTATGTAAAGGATATTTTGGGATAGGGGATTTTTCTGAAAATGTTTTTATCCTTGGAAGTTAAAACATAAATACCAAGTTTGGTATTTAATCAACTTTACCTTCTTGAGTTATTGTGTTCGCCCATACATACTTTGTCTAAAAATGCTTTTTTTTTTCTTTTTTTTATTATACGGAGGACCCTAAAAAGTGTATTCAATGAAATCTTATCAAATTTCTGCATAGAATGCATATCTTCTGTACTATGCACTATATAGAAAGTAGAGAAAGTAAAAAATAGGCAGTTACTAGTGCCAAAGTTTCCGTTATATTCAGACTACTTGGAAAACCCTTGTCAAACAATTTAAAGGCTATGTTGGAGATTTTTTGTTTAGATAGTATGTCGTCTTCAGTTCAAGGAGTTAGTGACATTTCATATGGCAATACTTTGTTTGCTGAAATCTATTGGAGAACAAGCCAGACTCATTCAGATGTTGTGTTTTTAGTTTATAATTTCCAGCTTAAATGATTATCTCTCTGTTTTGAGAATGTCAATACTTTGCTTACAGAAACTCATAGCATATGGCCACTTAACTGGTAACATTCCGGATTCTACAACCCCTGGAAAATACCTGATAGATCGAATAGTGGAAACTATTTGTGGTTGTTTTAGTGGTCCTCAAACAGATGAAGGTGTACAGCTCCAGATTATTAAGGTAGGTAATGCAATGCAGCCATATATCTGTAATATATACTCATACTATAAAGAAAGACAATGCATGAGTTTTTACAATGAGTTGCACAATTCTGACAGGCATTTGCTATAAGGATTCCTAACTAGAAAATGGAATATACAAGGCTGAATATTATTGTAGATTAGATTAGATTAGATTTATTGTCAACCGTAGGAATTACAAGAATTCATGGTATCGTCAAAACAAAAACAAACAATAAATGAACAAGATAAGAACAACTATATACACTTAATTACAATATGTTAAATTACACACCCTAAAGTACCATAATTATTTAAAAGTATTTGCAAATTCTTCAATTGAGTAAAAACAGTGCTGCAATAACAATTCTTTTACTTTGCATTTAAATGTAGCTTCTGAGGTGGTAAGTTTTATATTATCTGGTAACTTGTTATATAATATAATCCCAGAATGTCTTATGCTTTTGCCAAATAATGATGTTTTATGTGTAATTATGCTCAATTTATGACTATTTCTTGTGTGATAGCTATGCTTTTCTCAGTTTGCCTGAAAGTATACTAGATTTTTCCTAACAAAAGTGACAACTTCTAATATATACAGGCAAGGAAGTGTCAAAATGCGGAATGTTTGAAATAAATTGTTGCAGGAATCCCTTTGTTTCTTCCCCATTATTATTCTAATTGCTCGTTTTTGAATTTTGAAGATTATGTTTTCTTTATCATAATTACCCCAAAATATCACGCCAAATTTTAATAAACTGTTGAAATGTGCAAAATATAGATTCCTCAAAGTTTTTAAGTTTGCAATATTTTTTATAGATCTAAACATAAAACAAAGCTGACTCAACTTAGATGCCAGTTTCTCAACGTGCGTGCTCCATTTCAAGTGCTCATCAATTCATACACCCAGAAATTTGGTAGTGGGTCTATAATGCACTAGTTCATTTTCTAGTTTTAGTTGTGGCTTATGGACAGTGGTATTTTGAATGTGACTGAATGAAATGGCTACAGATTTATTCTTATTTATTATCAACTTATTTTGAACAAACCATTCCTGCATTTTTTGTACTAAAATCGATATATCTGCTTCCACATCTTTATTACTACCCATTATGTCTATGGATGTGTCATCAGCAAACAAAACAATGTTACTTGAATGTAGATAGCTTACTAAGTCATTGATGTATAATAAAAATAGAAAAGGCCCTAAAACTGAACCTTGGGGAACTCCACAAGTTACATATTTTTTATTAGATCTATACACTTCAGATGTGTTATTATGGGAATTTGCTTGTACTATTTCAACTAGTTGCTCGCGTTGATTTAGATATGACTTAAACCAGTCGTATGCTAGACCTCTTACCCCAAAGAATTCCAATTTTTTCAGCAAAATATTGTGATTAACTAGGTCAAAGGCCTTGGAAAGGTCTAGAAATATTCCGATATTGTTTTCTTTTTTATCTAGTGAACCGTATACTGCATCTAAGAAATTGAATATGGCTGTCTCAATTGATTTACCTTTAATAAACCCATTTTGTGCTGCAGTTAACATATTATGTTTTTGTATGAAATTTTGACATCTATTATACATAGCCTTTTCTAGTACTTTTGAGATGGAAGATAATATTGCTACTGGTCTATAGTTTTCAGTTTTACTCTTGTCACCCTTTTTAAATATAGGTATTATTTTTGCAGTTTTCATACACTCAGGAAACACGCCTGTTGAGAAGGAAGCATTAATTAAATAGCAAAGAGGTGCAACAAAAAGCTGATAACAGTGTTTAAAAATACAATCAGGAATTTCATCTATTCCATGGGAGGTTTTATTTTTCATGCTCCTTAATATTTTACTCACTTCACTAGCTGTGACTAGATAAAGGTATATTGAATTCTTATTTCTGGGGATTTGCTCACTTGTCCATAGAATTTTATGTTTATGTGCAAGATCATTGATTATGTTTACAAAATAATCATTAAATGATCTTGCCACTTCCTTTGCGTCCGAGATAAGCTCGCCTTCTTTATTTCTAATGGTGGGCTTGTGTTTTACTGAGCTAATTCCTAATTCTTTATTCACTATCTGCCACATAGTTTTTGATTTATTTTCAGATCTTTGTATGGTATTGTTTTGCAGCTATTAGAACCTGTTTATATATCTTTCTGTACTTATTAAAATATAGCTTGAAACTCTCTGAATTTGTAGTTTTGTTAAATTCACAAAGAAAGTTTAACCTTCTAGATGATTTTACAATTCCTTTTGTTAGCCATGGCTTGGACTTTCCCCCTATTTTTATTCGCTTTTTTGGCATCGCAATGTCTAGGTAATACTTTATTATATTAGCAAATGTTTTGAACCCTTCATTTATGTCTACCGCTTCATATACTTTTTCCCAAGTTTCATTTTTTAGCAGATCTTTGAATATATTTGTATTATTACTACTATAAATATGTCTTATTCTATACCCATCTCTCGAATCGTATTTGCGAGTGTTCAAAACAATTTCAAATGTCTGTGCTCTGTAATCGGAAAGCCCTGTTTCTACTACTCTAATATTTTCTACCTTAAGGCAGCCTTGCTTTATTAACGCTTGATCAATGATGGTTGCCGAGTGAGTTGTCACCCTAGTGGGTATATTTATAATGGGCATTGAGTTATAGAGTAACATAAATTCTTTCATTATTTTACATAATTTACCAGGGGAGAAGTCAATGTTCCAGTCTCCTATTATTACAATATCTTTAGCGGGTTGCAAATTATCTAGAATGGCACCTAGACTTGTTATTAATATGTTGATGTCACTATCTGGTGCCCTATAAAGACAAATAATAACCATGTTATGTTTGGTTACTTCTATTACACTGGCCTCAAAGTGTGATTCTATGCTTTCAGCTCTTATTTTTGGTATCTCCCTAGCTTCTAAATTTACTTTAGTTGTTATGCACAAACCACCATGTTTTTTTTTTCTAGATCTACAGTAATGTGAAGCAAGTTTATAATTATCAAAACTTAGGGATTGGATTTCATTACTATCCAGCCAGTGTTCCGTAAGGCAAATTATATCAGGATCAGTTTTACCTGAATCAAGCAAGACTTCAAACAATAGTTTCTTATTTCTAAAGCTCTGTACATTTTGATGGAAAATCCTGATTGTATTTTCCACTGTCATAGGCTTGGCTTTTTTACTTTTCACACTTTGAGGAATCTGTCTGCTACTTACCACCTCAGAACTATTGTGTAATGATCTGGCTATATCACCATCTGAACTATCAGTTAGTTTCCCTGTTGATGTTTACAAATTTCAACTAGTCTACTTATGGCTTGGCTAAGCAAAAATGAACCCTTGAAATTCAGATGTAACCCATCTCTTCCTAGGCATTTGTAGTCTATAAACCTGTTAACGTCACAGTAAATTGCATTCAAACTCTGACAAGCCCAGCGCAAGCTGCTGTTAATTTTGTTTATGTATTTCTCATGAACATCCCTACGTTTTATCACGGAGTTCACCATAACGCATGCATTAGGAAACTTCTTCTTCACTTCTCTGATGGTGCCGTATATTTCTCCCATCACCTCGTCTGGATTGTTGGAGTTCTGGATATCGTTGGTGCCAACATGCAACAAAACTGTTTTTGTTGCTGCCTTCCACTGTCCATATTTTCGATCTTCTTCTGCAACTGTCCAGCCTTTGTGCCGTGAAACACTTGGATGTCCACTTCCTTCACCTTCACATGTTTTATCATGGAGTCACCCATTAACAACATCTCACTTTGTATCACTTTGTCTTTCTTTCGATCCACCGCCATCTTAGATTTTGCACTGGGATTTATCCACATGTATTTGCTTTTCACGACTTCGTGCACTTTAGGGGTGTTGATAACTTGTTCCATAGTTTTGACCGGTTCTTTTAGCACTTTGTTTTTGTTTGATATTTGAAGACCGCAAGGAACATTCTTCTCACTATTAGTACTTCTGCCACGTTTTTTCGTAATTGTAGAGTATAGGGAGTTACCCGCGCTTCAGCCTTTAGTTTGTTGTTTTCAGTTCTTATTTCCCGAGCTTCCTCCTTTAGCTTGTTGTTTTCACTTCTTACGCTATTTATTTCGTCTTGTGCTTTCTTAAAATCCTTGTTTAAGATATTTATCACTAGTTGCAGTGAAGCTATAACTTCGGCGTCACGTGCTTCTCGCTGCCCTCGTTCTTCAGCCGCTTCCCATTCTTCTACAGCTCTGATTCTTGTATCTTCATTTGTACTATTTCCTATGGCTCTGAAATTATCATTGATAGACCCCTTTGTTACTATTTCACCATTTTTACTGTTGTTTATTTCACGTAATTTGTTCACTTGACTCCGGGTCATCACTGCACATGCCGCCTTCTTATTTACTTTTGTCTTCGAGTTATAAGAGAAGATGCTTAATTAACATAGCTTTGATTTTATAAGTTGTTACTCTAGAGCAGGAGTTTCTAACTTGTAAGGGCTTAAGACCACACTAGAAACCATAAGCATTTTTGTGGGCCACACTTGAAATAGCACTAGTATTTGAGGAGCACTTTTTCAAAAGCTGTTAATGCTCAGTTTTTCAAATTTGTATTTACAAAACAAGCTTGTTGACATGCATGACTGTTGAAACAGTTTGGTCAAAATTCAATATTTGCTCCCTGCCATTTAAAGCACAACCTGATAAATCCAAACTACGCTTTGCTTCTGAAAGACCTGAAAGGAGAATAACGTCGAATGTTATTGTCAATGATGTTAGAATTTTCTGGTGGGGGGTAGGGGGGAAGAAAACTGTAGTAGGCAATCAGAACCAACCATAGAAATTAGTGGGTTCACAAACAGCATTAACTTCTGATTATTGCTCAGTTCGAGGCAGCTTTGTTAGGGAGAAGTTTGCAGTAAAAGAATAGGCTACTAATCTATAAAATGGAGGTTAATACAAGATCACTAGATAAGTATAGAATTTGGCCACCCTTGGGGAAAGCATTGTTGTGTCGAAATAACTAATTTATTGGTAATGCAATGGTAGAGTCAGAGCATTGTTGCATCATTTATTTTCCCTCATTTTATGTTTGAAGTCTGGGAAGTGTGAGCGTTCTTGCAAGTGCAATGGAGATTCAGAAAGCGCATTTTCATGCGATGATTTTGTACAACTTCAAATGTGGCTTAAATGAAATAGTCACTTGAGTGTTTGATGGAGGCATTTGGGTACTATTCTCCGTCACATGCCACTGTGTTCTACTGGTTTGGAGAATTCAAGAAGGGTAGCAATCTCATAAAGATGAAGTGAAGAGTGACAGACCATCACAGTAGTGCCTGAGAAAAACTCGCCACTGTAGATTTGGGAAGATCCAATACTAATGTAGAAGGACATTGGCTGAATTAGTGCTGAGGGATTCAACCATTCATTAACATCTTCATGTCAAAAAAAAAAAAAAAAAATTCAAGATGGATGCCCCATAATTTATCCAAAGCACAGAAACTCTGTAGGGTGTAATAATGCCAAAAATGCTGAAAAGATTTAACCGTGGAAAGTCTCGCCATGTTTCAGTTATTGTTACAGGCAATGAAACTTGGGTTTATCAGTTTAACCCAGAAACAAAAACATCAGTCTTCCATTTAGGTGCTCCCAGATGATCAACCACCCATCAAAGTGAAGAAAGCAAAGAGTATCGGAAAGAAAATGGTTGTTTCTTTCTTCTACACAAGTGGTCACTTGGCAACAGCTGTGCTCAAAAAGCTGAAAACTGTTATTGCAAAATGATATACAGAAGTTTCCTTCCGAAGGTGTGTAAAAAATCCAAGAAAAGCGCCCAAAGAGAGGTTTAAGGAGTATTTTGTTGCATCATGGCAATGCATGCCACTAATGTAACAATGGATTTCTGCAAGGAAGTGAGGCAAAACTATTGGCTCGACCACCTTATAGTCCTGAACTGGCACCTTGTGAGTTCTTCCCATCACTAAAAGGCTGCAACAATTTTGCAACCTCCCATGAAATGTTGCAACTGTCAAGAATTTCCTTTTATTTTGGAGTCAAGTCGTTCGTCTCAGTTCTATTTCCACTTGATATTTTGACTTTCAATATTCCAAGCTGCTCCACCATACATCTGGTCGTAATTGAGATAGAGAAATAAAAATGAGAAGAATTGCTAATATTATTTTAATCTATTGTGTTGGTTTAATGTTAAATTTATTATTATAGTGTGATTCTTATGATATTATTTATGCATTCCTTTAAGGAGTTTGTTACCTAGCAAATTAATACAATTTTTCTTCATGAGAACAACAGAAGAATTTTTTTTTCCCAATCAACCTGAAATGCGCTTGTATGGCTGTTCAGTGATGTAAACATGTTGAGATAGTAGCCATTTTGCCAGTAGTAATCAAACCTCAGGCTGCTTGCAGAGGGTTGGAGGTAAACAGAAGTGACAGAAGTTCCATTATTGGATGTAATTGTAACCTTGTCTAAATGGCATTACTTTGGCGTATATAAGTTGCAAAGAAGGGCAGGTGGTGTCTCTTCATTGGAGCAATATCTATTGCTTCATATATTCCTTACACCTTCAGGATTATGCTGGATCTAAGTATTTTGCATGTAAGACATTGCTTCCTAGAATTGGGAGTTAAAAATAGTACATTAACTTTTTGTGCAGATTATGGTTGTAAATGGAAATGGCGTGTTATTTATGGACGCTATTTAACTACTGTGGTTCTCATCGTCCCATTTTAAATTGGGCATGAAGAACCGCTTAATTTTGCTCAGAGGCCTCTGTATCAGGCTTGAGATTCTTTTACATGCCGTAAATCTATGACACGGGACCAACAGCTTTACTTCCTTTCTGAAGGAAGCCATGCTAAGGATTTTTACACCTGAAAAATCCATCGTCCTCTGCCGGGTTTGAACCCAACTATGGTTGTACTACTATGGTGCGGCTGAAAACTGACATTTTTGCACTTGCAAGATAGTGGAATAACATTGTCAATGTTTCTCCTCCACATGTTCCTAGCCCCTGCTCAAAAACATAACATTCTTTTATAATAATCTGATATATTTATGCACATTATCGCAAATATATTCAATTGCACCATAAAAATTACCAAATTGCTTAGTTTTAGTTTTACATTAATTTTTAAGCATTATTATGTTTTTCAAATGGGAAGAGTTCTACTCTGCAACACATGAGATTCGTTATTGTGCTCTGTGTTGTCAGGTTCGCTAGCCCCACTCTTTTCATACTTCCCTCTCACTCTCTGAGCATGCAAATCTGCGTGGTGACATAATGTTAGACGTAAGGAAACCCTAACTGATTTTTCTAAACTTCTATAATTTTGCAGTTTTTAAATTTAAAACTTGACCATCATATTTGCATATTATGTATATGTTTTCTTAAATTCTATATCATTATAGTTTATGAATTACCTGCTCTTTTAATCCAATGGAACTACCAGTCCCTATTGCTACTGTCAGTTACGTCAAGAGACAATAATTCATCATTGCTGCATTTTTTAAAAAACGTGTAGACCCAAAAAATAATATTTCGAGCCTGGTTATGAAATACTTGCCTCTTAGATTTGCCACTAAATTCACCACTAAAAGCTATTCTACTTGCTCTTTTTCTGACTAAATAGCAATTGAAAACTGACTTGAACTCTATAGGGACTAGGGTTAAATAAATACAAGCCCTGATGAGATAGCTGACAGCATTCTACAGCTAACAAGAGTGTTTGCTCTGTTTCTTGACTTTAAAGCCTGCTAAGCGTAATAAATGTAATAATTCTTTTAGTACTGTCATGTCAATATTTTACATTCCATTTGTGTAATTACGCATATATGTACATATATAGTAGAACATACATACATATATACATACAAATAATAATGGTCATTACAATGCTTATGTGATTCTGACTATGATATAATACATGGGTAGTTTATTCATGTGTATTATGAAAACTATTTGAGCTAACAATCTGTGGTTTTTACGTTCTGCCACAAACATTACTTCCTATTTTCCTTGTGAATTATTTTTTGCAAAATTTTAATATTTTGCCTTAGTGCAATTAGTATTTATGAGAGACGGAATCACTTAGTGTGTTACTCCCCAGTTAAGCAGGAATGCAATATGTCAACACAGTAGCACTCCAGTGGCACTCAAAGACAAACCTCATCCCATTTGAAAGTCACTGTAAATGTCTACTTTTACAGCTATTTTCAATTCATTTTGTGTTTGTTGAAAGGATGTACCTATTTTGTATAGATCTAGTGCTGTGAGTAGGAATTTCTTGATTAAATTGAATCAACGAGTATTGTTTAAGTTAACACAAGACAGAATGAAATAAACAACAGTGAGATTCCTTATAACAGTATATATTTTACAGTTGTTTTTGTTATGCCCCTTCTCTCTCCCCTCCCTTCCCCATTATTGTTGTTGTTCTTCTTCTTGCTCTTGCGCTTGCTCTTCTTCCTCTTCACAGATTTATCAATCTTTTTCAGTTTGTTATGTGTTGTAATTTTGCTTACCGCAACCAACCTTTAATAAATTTGGGATTTAACTCTATCAGCATACAGACAATGTAACAAACAGTATATTATACTTATTAAACATCTATGTACTTCATAGAGGTATTATAATTAAAAAAGTAAAATCTGAAGTGTTCCATTCACTTGACTTTCTCTACCTATTCTGAAAAAAATGATTCTTCCAAAACTTATTTTTTCTCTGCTATGTGCTAATGGAGATAAACATTGGCAGAAATGATTACATTACTTAGTTCTTTCTAAGAAAGGAAATAAGGGACTACACTAGGCTAAAGCGATAGTCAAATATTTTGAGAACCGGTTGCTATTTACGATTGAAATTACCGATAATGTTGCAGACTAAGTGTCTGTTTACTGCGCAACATCGCAAAACCATACCAACTTTAGAAATTGAAAAAGCAATGTAGAAATGAGCAGGCAATGCCAAGGGAACGAAATAGGTTAATAGCTGCTAGATGGCAATGGTGGCACTGTTATTTGTTGCTAAATGGCAGTAGTACTGCTCTATTTGTCTTCCCCACTCAATGCTAAGGTAACACACTAGTTAATCCAGATAAATGATGAAACGTAACAATGAAATTCAAATATATTTTTATGTATTAGCTGTCCTTTCCGTGCTTCTTTTGGTTAAAATAAACAAAAGCCTACTGCAGTGGTACTGCTGTATTTTTCTTCCCCATTTAATGGTCAGGGAATGCACCCGGTTATGGTATACAAGATATCAGAAAAATCAAATATATGTTAATGTATTAACTATTGTTCCCTTGGTCATATCATTTAAATAAAGAAATAAAAATATACTTGTTTCACTTATGAAATATATTTTTGTTGTCGTAATTCTTTAAAATGAACCAGTTATAAACTATGAACATAAATCAATAATCATTCTTGGAATCTGAAAATGGCAGAGAAATGACAGATAGTATACTGTTGTAGGTTAACCTACCTTTTGCAGATGTTGGTTATTTGAGGTTATATTGTACATGAGCTAGCTAAAGGGATTTCATCAGAACAGGAAGATACCCCCATAACTGTCACACTGCAGTTGCGGTGCTCTAAATACATTTGATCAATTAATATTTTGGGTTAAATGGAGAAATTTAATACACAACGCTACTATGAAATAAAAACATATCAATTGCTTTGTTTCTTTCTAACAAAAACATAGCAGCATTAGTAGTAAATAAAAATTATAATGATTATTATTATTATTATTGTTGTTGTTATCATCATCATCATTATCCTGAGTGTAATTATTTCCAGATTTTTTAAAGCATTTTAAAATATAAATTTAACTCAAAATATATGTGCGTTTGAAACTATTTTGTGGATTACATTATTGAAAACTTAGATTCAGCATAAAAATGTTCATAAAGTTCATAATTTTTTTCTTACAGAAGCATTTTCTTCTTAATTCAATGAAAAATGGCTATATATTTACCTTTACCGAATGTGCAAGGCAGATTACATACTCGGTTCTTGACATCTTATGATGTACTGAAGTCTTTTTGAGTGTGGTAAGCTCTAAAGCATTTATCTGGATATAAATAAGGCTTTAGGATACATGTTTCACAAAAATAAATTGTTTTCTTTTCTGGCACCTCTTGCAAGACACACAACACATCTTCCTTTGCAGGAACCAACCTTTTTTTTTTTTTTTCCTATTCATGGAATGAAAAAGCCCACTCATTCTCTGCGCTGGAGATCCAATTGATGGTCTTCCTCGCCCAGGTTAGCAGGTTTGTCCTCGTGTCCTCTCACAAACTAGGGCTTCTACGAGACACTTCTGAACTTCATGTGTGAGATTGGTTCCTTACCATGTTGTACAAAATGTATGAATTTATAATAGATACTTCTAGCAGCCAGAAAAACATACTTCTGTACCACTTCACAGTCCTACTCATGAACTCATACGAAGAAATGAAATGATCACTTCTGTCAACTCCTTCGATATGTTTAGTGTAATCGACTACACTTACTAGTTTCATGCAGGCTGACTTGGAAACTTTGACCTAACAGGCACCATATCAGCTTTGCTTCCTCTATGAAAAGTGGATAGAAAAATTACACTTCTTTTATCTTTCCAAGTAATTGCTAATTTTTCACCCTGACAGAAAGACATTATTTCACCTTTCCTCATTTTCAATGACTGGCTTTTTCAGTCATTAGGCATACAGTTCTTGTTGTATAGTTCTCTGGTTCTCCACTTGTAAAAAGTTCTTAATGGCATTTTGTGAAACAGACCTGGTCTGTCACTAACACATTTGATACAGAATCTGCGCAAACTGATGAAGCAGCCATTCAGAAAACCCAGCACATGGATAAAAGTCATTTGGTGATAAATATTGTACTTGCTGGATGAGAAATGGGTGCAATAACTATTCTTTAAAAGTTCCAAGTATTATTCTTACAAATAGACTTGAGCAGTAAAGTCGCGCAGTACAAGGAGTGGAGGAAAGAGACAGAGACTGGAAGTGATAGCCATGCAGTATGTAAGTGCGCAAGAGAACTGCGATGACACAACAAATACATGCATATTATTTATTAGTAGACATCGTTTTGTGTGCACTAAAATATGCAACATTGCATTCTTTTATGCTGTCAGAATCTTTATATTATACTCTTAATTATTTTCTCTAGAAGTTGTGTGCAGTGCACATAGCAGATAGAGACGGTTGTATTCCAGCCAAAAATTTGATACTGAGATTTCACTGGAAATACATGTTTTGAGACTCCCTGAATCCAAAAATACGAGAAAAAAATCATTTTTTAGAAAAGTATCTGAAAGTGTGTGTGTGTGTGTGTGTGTGTGTGTGTGTGTGTGTGTGTGTGTGTGTGTGTGTGTGTGTGTGTGTGTGTGTGTGTGTGTGTGTGTGTGTGCTTAAAAACATAAAAAAATCTGTTATATACTGAAGTTGGTATTTAAAATCAGTAACTTCCAAGGATGTGATACAAAGATTTTCAATAAAAATCCCCTCATCCCTAACTACCCTTTACATGTAACATTTTTCGAAAATGTTTATTTTTCTCAAAAATCTTATGATTTTGAGTAAAATATTTTAATGACAAACACAGTGTATATCTTGAATTTTCTAGCAGTAACCTCTGAAGACATCTTCATTCTGAATGACTTTTGCATAACTGGTAAACCTTAAGAGATAGACAAAAATATAGATTTTGTTACAATGCACAGTTTGTTATATACATTTTTTGTAGAGTTAACCGTTTCCACGATATTCCTCGTTATGGTTTCAATTTTAAATTAAACTTTTCTCAAACAAGAAGTCATCTTTCATTTCATACTTCTGTTGTTTTACTCTAGCCATGCTAAGATAACCAAATTTCAATTATTTCACATAGCGATAGCTTTAAAAAGATTTAACTAACCATGTTAGCTTGGTTCATCTCCTTATTACCCTCCTCTTACAAGAAAGCAAGTAATAAGCCAATTTCTACTAATGTTTATTTCGATTAGCATGCTGGATAAATGAATAATCTTTTGTAAGAATATGCTAGTTCTTTCTTTTTTAGGAAGATCCGCATTTGTCTAATTGAATGCATTCTAATTCAGATTTAATTCTACAGACCAAATTAAATGATACAATGGTGGCTGCTGCTATATTTCTGTGTCGACTTGATTTTAATAAGGGCCCCCTCTCAAGACTCTCTCATAATAATTTGCTGCACATTAGCAATCACTTCTTGTTTGCTTGTGCAAGACTTTTCTTTTTATTTACTGGTGGCATTGTTAAGTCTATTTTTATTTCTGCTATGTGTCATGAGGAGCAATACATTATCATAATGCTGGACAGACTGATGCTTGCTACATGCTTGCAACTTGCCGGCTGACACCAGCATCAGTTCATGCCACTGCACATCCTTTTTACAGTGCTCATGTGTATTTGCAAGCACAGTACACTCCATTGTGATACCCTACTGTGTGAGCAATATTGCAACTACTCTGATCAGGATTTTCAAAAATCAGATTTAACATTTCCTCTTCAATGAGTATAATTTTGGTAGGTCATTGTTGGCCTCAATTACAACTCAGAATTACACTACCTGTATAACAGATCTGCTGCCAAACAGCACTTGGCATCATCCTGTTTTTTAATCTTCCTGCATAGAGCAGTTGAGCAGATTGAAAATTGTACTGTATTTCTCCCTAAATTAAGATTGTGCCCTGGTATTTTAACATTGAAAGTAGAGTATTGTGTATGTTGTTCTGTAAAGATTTTCTGTCCTTTTTTCACTTTCTTTAGCCTCATATACACAATGTACATAGGGATAGAGAAGTAATTGTATTCCATCCAAAAATTGATGTCGAGATTTCACTGGAAGTATGTTTTGGGTCCAAAAAAGCATTTTTAGAAAAAGATCCATGTGTGTGTATGTGTGCATGTGCATACAGCATAACTCAAAAATAAAATGACCATTAAATACCAAACTTGGTATTTAAGTTTAGTATCTTCCAAAGATGCGACACAACGATTTTCAAGAAAATCCCGCCCCCCCTCCACCACGAACTACTCTTTATGTGGAAAAATTTTTGAAAATTTTGATTTTTTTAAAAATGGCTCTTATCGATTTTGATTAAAATCCTGTATATTAAAGCTATTTACGTCCTAAATAAAATGTATATCTTGAATTTTCTGGAAATAGCCTCTGAAGACCTCTTTATTCTGGATGAATTTTGCCAAATTTTGCTTAACTGCTAAACTGTAAGAGACAGACAAAAACTTACTACACAAAAAATATAGATGTTGTCAAAACACTCAATTTATGTCCTTTACATTTTTGTTGTGGATTTAACCATTTCTGAGATATTCCTTGTTATTGGTTTCAATTGTGAAGAACTTACACTTTTCTCAGACAGGAAGCGTCTGTTTTCTTTTGTTCTACTGCTGGCCAAGCAAAGAAGTGATTTGCAATGACAATCGAATAATGACAGCTTTTAAAACATTTGACTCTCAGTTTAATGTAGTGCATTCCCTTAGTTCCCTTCTACTAATAAGGGACTAAGTAATAAAAACATTCTGCTAACGTTTATCTGAATTAGCATGGTGTAGAAAGAATAATATTTTGCAAGAAGCTTGTAGAGCAGGTAGAGAAAGTTATGCGAGTGCACCACATCAGATTTTTTAAATATATATAATCATTGCCTCATTTAACTGCTCTGATCTTAACTTTTGGCTTTGTCAAAAAACAACTGCATGCGATTAATTAAACATTCTCTGTGATCTACACCAATTTTGGAAGAAAGTAAATGTAGTTGATGTGTTGTTGCCATTCTAGCAGAACTCGGGACAACAAATTATGGATTTTTTTTAATTCAATTACACAAAAACTGTTCATTCTATTGAAATACTCTTTAGAGTTATGCTGAGTCACACTTATTTACACTCGCCTCCAGTTAATTAGTTGAATGATTGAATCATTATCTTTGAATGGTATAATCTGTGGTTATTTGCTACAGTTTGATTCTTTGTTTGCTTTTAGTAATTTCTGCACTCTTCACAAGATTGGTTTTTTATGTATGGCAATACAAATTTAGGTTTATATGTGTGCATAAATTATGTGTGATTGCCCTGAATGTTTCAGGCACTCTTGACAGTGGTCACTAGTCAACATGTGGAGGTTCATGAAGGAACAGTGTTATTGGCTGTACGGACTTGTTACAACATCTACCTGGCCAGCAAAAACCTCATTAATCAGACAACAGCAAGAGCTACGCTTACTCAGATGCTCAATGTTATCTTCACAAGGATGGAGAATCAAGCAGTGAGTGTACTCATATAACTTTAAACAAATGAATTGCACTGTTACCCTGTCCCCTACCACAAAAAAAAAAGAAAGAAAAGATGTCAGTGTGGCATCAAAGCAATACAGAAATGTTTAATATAGCTACTATATATGTACTTGAAAACATAAATTTAATAGCAGAATAGGTCGATTTTAACTTGTCTTGAATTCAATTTCAGAAGTTCAGTTAGGTAATTGAAAAATCTAATATATTACAGTCTTGAGTTTTACATGACTTATTGAGACAGTGAATAAGTCTGCTGTTTTTACAATGTCGTGATTTTTATACTATAGAATATATTGTATCACAACACACAATAGCAACACTGATATTTTATGCCATAAATCAGTCATCACTGAGTGAATATTGATGCAATCACCATCTTTGTGAATGAATGTCTGCCAGGATTCAGGCAGGAGCTCAGTGCCTGTTCTGTAAGCTGTTGTGGTTTCAAGTGGAAGAAATCTGTTAACCATTGCTAAAAGAAGCTTCATCATTAAACCTTGTCCCTGAATGTTTTTTTTAATAGTATTTAATACCCGCTTTTAATACATAGGTATCGCAGGTAATGACACTGATGATTCATGGAATGAGAATGCTGCACCGGTGGAATGTGATGGTGGGGGAAACCAGAGAACCCAGTGAAAACCCACCCCACTGCTGCTTTGTCCACCACGAATCTCACATGTGGTCGCCAGGGAGCGATCTCAGACTGCATTGGCAAGAAGTAAATTGTCGAACCATTTGGCCACGGTGTGGTCTCCCTGAATGTTGTTAGAGAGGGACCTGAAAATATGACACTCAGAATGAGCTCTAAATCTGGTGAATACAGAGGATGAGGAAGTGATTCCCAACCAAGCTCATCTATGAGCTCTGGCTGTGTGCTGGTGTGCATTGTGGTGCAGTTGTTGTGTGATCACATTACATACCTAATTTGTGCCAGTTCCCATGTTGTTTGGAAAGAATCATTGTGAACCAACAGACTAGATGATTTTCATCTAAACTTAGGGGAAATGGTAAAGATTATTGCCAAAGTCTGTCACATGCAGCAGATTGTATGCATTTCCTTGCATGCCAAAAAGGTAGCTGTTAATGGGCCCATTGGCGTTCTCATTAGAAAAAATATTTCTCTCAGAGATTAAAATAAAAATAGAAATCTTCTTTTCACATCGGTGGTTGCACATAATGTATTCTGAGTCAGCAGTCAAGTAGAAATAGAAAAGATTTAGCTGTGCATTTCCCTCCTCCTGCTGCACATATCGGTATATTTTGGTTTGCCCCTCTACAGCCCAAAACATGAATTTATGCACAAATTTGAATTAGCTAAAACTTTTTATAACGATATATTATATAAATATGCTGTCTTAATAGAAAATCATATCCATCATAGTTTTTACAACTAACCTGTCACCGCTCAGCTCAACATACAGGTGCATTTCTGTTCTCTGTCTGTCTCTTGTGCACAATGTGCAAATTTGAAAATTCAATGATGTATGTTCTCTAAATAGAAACCGATTGATGTTGGTACGTTCTCTAAATAGAAAATCAGATTCATTATTGTTGTTAAGCTATGCTGCTGCCACTGCTGCCATTGTCACGTTCTCCCACTGCATCCCCACTCCATCTCTCTCCTGCTCAAAATATGTAGTTCCAAGCAAATTTGAATAATTAACTAAGGTAAAACTTTTTACAGCTTTGTATTATCTCTAATTGCACATATACCACTGCATCATATCTATTCTTACCTCTCCCTCACTCTTATTCACTATGTGAATTTCCACACAAATTCAAATTAAGAAAGAAAAAAAAAAAGAATGAATCAGCTGAATTATACCTTAGTTCATTCAAAATGTACAGCAAAACTTTATATTTAATTTGAAAATTATTCTTCTGTTTATATAGCTTATATGCTAAATTCCAAAATTAAGTTCTGAGAAATGAAATCTAATTGTCAGTTGTTCATTACTGATAGTCGCTAATAATTTAGTCATGCAGGTATGCATTAAAATGACAATCTTTTTCCTAATCCTGTAACAGCAGTTAACTATATTTAACTATATTGTTTTACAATTTAGAAGTATTAAAATATCATCTTTATTTGTATAAACAGAATAAATTAAGGTCAGAAATTGCATTGCATACCAATAAATATTGATGTTCTGCAAAAATAATTAAATTACATTATAGTGGCAAATGATTTTACATCTGTAACAATCAGTTTTATAAGTATTTTGATCTGACCTTATCCTTAATATTAGAGGGTTATAGAAACAGCTTCTGAGTTTCTACATTGAGTGCCTAATTGCAAATTAAATTCTTTGTTTTCATATAAACAGGCTGATGATAGAAGCAAAATGAGAGTAAATGTAGGAGATGCAGAAATGTCTCAGAATAATGATACAGAACAACAAGATAAAAGTATGGTGATAGAAGTAATGCAATATGAACAAGACCCAATGCAGGAGTTGAATCATCGTGATATGGTGCGAGGCATGTTGAATGGCATTGTGGACACTGTGGTACAGGGTAATGTAATTTACGATCACATTTGAAATACCTCTTCTTGTATATCAGTTAAACACTTTGACTAAGAATACAGTATTAAATGCATTTTTCTGTATATAGCATAGAAGATGATGTATGATCATCCTTTAAAACTATAAAAGAGCATGTTGTTTGGAACTTTTTTCCTTAATAAACATTTTCCATAAAGCTTTCTGTGCTTGACATAATTACTATTCAACAGTATTGGCGTCTGCTGCTATGGCAAAGAAAAAATAAACAAATATACAAATAAACGGAAAACCACATAATTTAACGTAACCTAAATACCATACAGAATATGTAACTGAAGGAACATTTACAATATTACACAAATTATTAATAGAAACAGCTGCTTATAAAAGTAAATAAAAGCTTGAGAAAGCTAAGTTACACAGTTATGCTTCTTTTCTTTGGAATTATAAAACTCAGAGAATACCTGATTAAAGCAGGACAAGAACAGAAAATAGTGAAAATTTATTGTGATGTTCTCCTGTTATATGCATGGCCTGTGTGAAAAAATAATTACATTAAGACTACAATTTTTTTTTAATTCAAAATGCATTAAATATACATTAAGTATTTAGATTTCAATCTCTTCAAAGAAGTATTTGAAAAAGTTTCAAAGATTCTTCATTTAATAATGCTAAGCAACTTTTTCTTTTTTCCAATAAACTACTTTAAAAACAGCACTAACATTTACAAAGTGTCACCCTGTTCAAGGATCATAGGTCACATTCCACTCTATATAAAATTTTTTTGGAGCATTTCAGTATTCATATTAATATTCTTTATTCATTGTTGGGATATGATAAAAAGCTTCATAGCATTGTCAGATGCATACTAAATTTACAATACCCTGTAAAAATAAACACTATTACATTTATAATTTTGAATACTGGAAGTGGTACACTGTGAAGCTAGCAATTAGTTTTTAATTGGTAGTCGAATATACACACATGTGCTTCACAAAAACTTACTTTTACGCAGAACTAGTTTCGCATGCGTGTTACATGCATTGTCTACTGCTTTCGACTATCGGATACAACACGAGGATCCTTGATGTATGACTGTCTTCCCTCTGGTGTTGGATTGATGAACTTCATTAGCGGGTTCTCTTCAAAGGGACGATCAAAATTCATGAGGTGCGCTTCATGTTTTTTCATGTATATTTTCTCCCATGCGTCGAGTTCTACTGTCCGTTGTACATTTTTTAAAAGATGGATGTCTTGTTTAATTTCATGTTGGTTGTTCCAAAAATGAGCCGATACTGCAGATTTTTCAGTTTCCCTATTTTTGATATTTCTAATATGTTCTTTAAGACGGGTACCTATGTTTCTTTTTGTTCTGCAATGAGTGTAACCAAGTATACATTGGCAGAACAAAAAGAAACATAGGTACCCGTCTTAAAGAACATATTAGAAATATCAAAAATAGGGAAACTGAAAAATCTGCAGTATCGGCTCATTTTTGGAACAACCAACATGAAATTAAACAAGACATCCATCTTTTAAAAAATGTACAACGGACAGTAGAACTCGACGCATGGGAGAAAATATACATGAAAAAACATGAAGCGCACCTCATGAATTTTGATCGTCCCTTTGAAGAGAACCCGCTAATGAAGTTCATCAATCCAACACCAGAGGGAAGACAGTCATACATCAAGGATCCTCGTGTTGTATCCGATAGTCGAAAGCAGTAGACAATGCATGTAACACGCATGCGAAACTAGTTCTGCGTAAAAGTAAGTTTTTGTGAAGCACATGTGTGTATATTCGACTACCAATTAAAAACTATTACATTGTTTACTTACAAACTGTGAACTAAAGCACTCATTCCATTCTTGTATAATAAAAAGGCACTGTCAATCAATTAAGAGCCTCTTAATGTTCTTGCTGAATCTAGTTGAGCATCTGTGAAATGCTGCATTAGTAACTTAGTAATACATATAGATGTAATTGTGTAAAATTTAGTTTATCTTTCTAGTTGTTCTAAGTGCTTGATGAATTTTGTTATTGCTTGTAGTAGTGTGGTCAAAATGTTTAAAATGTTAAATTGTTATGTATAAAGCATCTGTTTCAAAATGTACAAAAGGCAACAAAGTAAGTAAGAACTTTATTGCTGTGCACAGAGCTATTTAAATTAAACAGGATTTGTAGTAATATGTAAAACTGAAGCTAGTAATAGTGAAACAATACAAACGTTAATTAAGAATTAATAATGTAACAAAACTTCACTTATCTTTATGAATAAATTCAACTAGGTCATGCTTCACAATTCTTATTTAATTGATAATCAGCTTCTTTGTTGTTGTTTATTTACGTCATTATGGTTACTGCTGCTAGGTGATGGATTGTTGGTGTTGCCATCTACAGGAATTAAAACAGATTTGGTGACAATCAATTGGCAGTATATAAAAATGCAGTACCTGATCTCTGTTCCTCAAAATAAATATCTTCTCCCAAACCCTTAAATCAATAGGTCCATTTAACTCTTACTAATAATTTAACTTTTGTATTTATTTCATCATTGAATCACCAAAACTCATCTGCCACAGCTGATTTATCATTTATCACTCTGTTTCTATGTAATATTTCTAAAGTGCTCCTTAACTCTGGTTTCCAAATGATGTTTGGTCTTAAACATGGTCATAATTTAAAGAGTTATGAAAATAACAACAAATTGAGTTTTGGCATTTATAGAAAATCAACTCATATTGATAATTATATAAAAATAAAATTTTAACACTTTTTCACACAAATGTCTTGTTTTAATATGTAATTTATAAGTTGATTAATTTATTCCTTAATAAAAATGAATTTATTTGGGAATATAAATACATAAGTAGCAAAGAGTAAAGTATGGAAATGGGAGAAGTTAACTGTGGAAAATGAGAAAGGGGGATATAGAGACAGGAAGGAAAGGCAGAGGTAAAGATGGAGATATAAAGAGAGTAAGGAGTAGAGAGGAAAGAGTAGAGTTAGAGGAAAGCTAGAGAGGGGGAGAGGTTATGGTATAAGGAGAAGTGAAGGGGTGAAAGAGGAGGTGAAAGGAGGTAATGGGAAGAGAAAGGGGTAAGGGGGAGGGATGTGGATAGAGAGGCTGGGGGAAGGTAGGATGGTAATAGAAAGGGGAAGAAGTGAATGACAGTTTAAAAGAGATTATTTGAGGGCTATGATGAAGGGAAGAGAAGGTAGGAAAAGAGTCATTTGAGTATGAGAGAAATTTGGTTGAATGAGAGTGACTGAGGGAGTGCAAGAAGAGAGAGAGGGAGAGTAAGGGAGAGGCAGAGGGAGGGAAAGCGTGAGAGAGGGAAGGGGAGAGATAGTGCATTTTGGGATTTGTCATAACATAAAACGCTTAAGTTTTAATGGCGAGTATTCGAGCTATTATCAAATCAACTGTTTTTGAAGTGCTTTATTACAGAACAGTTAAGATATATTAAGCAACCTTCCATCAGTTCAGAGACATTAGTATTATAAAAGAGAACATTGCTTTAGACTTATTGATTAGAAAATTAATATGCATTTTAATCAACATCCTTTTATAAATTCAATTCAATTCAATTTTTTATTCACCGAGGATATACAATTTGTACATATGGCTTCGTCAAATGCTAGCCAGATTGCCCTGTAGCTTCGGACCTCCCCTAAGGGAAGTCATGGTCGCTACATGGGCTAGTGCCACCTTATACACCGTGGCCAAGTGTTATAGATCTTACTTGTCATTGTTTAGCTGTTTCTGGTTTGTGTCTGTTATACAACAATATAAAACTAGTTTATCCTGTTGAACAGTTGTTACACTCACAGTTTAATGCAGTATCAGCCTTTTGTGAGTATAGCATACAAGCAAATTGGGTAGAATTAAAGTAATTTATACTTTTCCCCAACTATAATACTTATTAAAATTGGAAAAATAGCTTTGCTCTTCCTCTAAATATTTATTCAAATGACCAACCATGACAACAAAAATATTGTATGTTTTTTCTGTGCTTTGAAATGTATTTTGTGAGTGCTAATAAAGGAATACAGAATAATTTTGAAACCAAATAAATGTTTTTGAACATTTGGAAGTAGCTAATTTTAGTCTTTTTGTTCAAATTGCTCACTTAGAATTTCTGTAACAAACAGTATGGGAATTAATTTGTCTTAAAAAGTTGTATAACCATTTATATGTGCATTACATTTAGGCTGTGAAGGTAATGGTCTGAAAATTGGAAGTACAAGTGCAGAGGAGAGTGGTGAGTCTTCATCTTCTCATTTTCAAGAACATTCTGACACAGGAAGTCAAAATCAGTCAACAACACCATCAATCACACGAGTACCTTCACAGGTAAGAAGTCGCTGATTTTAATGATGTTTTGTTTAGGCAATTATTTAATTAGTGCCTGCCCATTGACAGACTAATTCACAAAATAAATTTTGTTAACTCTCGTACAGAGATTATAATTCATAAAGTGGCATGCATTTCCTGTTATTATTTGAAGAGAAGAGAAATGATAAGTGCATTCCTTTTCCTAATTTCTAGTACATTCAAAGTTGATGTGGACACTGCAATCAAACTGATGATTAACAGGTTTGTTTATTATGCTTAAGGTGGTAAAGTGGCTAGGGTAAAAAAAAGTCAAATTTTACTTTTTTGGTGATTGTGGTTAAATATATGTTTTGTAATATTTTGTGTTTTATTTATCAAAACATTCTTTAAAGCTATTCAGATGCTATTTAAATGCCATGTAAAGGCTAGTGATGTGCCCTTTTCTGTAAGTTTTCTGTAATATATTCCAATTTCATGTTCTGGCTTTTTCTGGGTTCTCCCATTTCCCCTGCCATCGCATTCCACTGGTACTCCATCTCCATTCATGTATCATCAGTGTCACCGCCTGCGGTGCCATAAGTAGTTAGAGCGGGCATTAAACACTACAAAAAAAAAAACAAACAAACAAGCCAACAGCTTTAATGGTTCCTGAGCTTCCAGCAATCTTCACCAAAAAATATTGATGACCAACTTTTGAGTCTAGGATGGCAGAGTTGGATTTTACTGAGAATTCCAACCAATATGTGGAAATGTGGAAACTTTGCAAAGGCTCCGTGCAAGATTATATTGGGTTTGTCATCATAAAGACATCATGACAAATCATGCCCATGTGCATTATGCCTTAAATTTTGTGATAATTTATTGCATCTTTTTTATTAAATTTAATAAACCTTTATTAATTATTAATCTTTATCTATAAATCTACATATTCTTAACTTCAATATCATTGATGTCCAACAGTTTTTATGTTAAAATGAGTTTGCAATTTTCATCAATGTAATGAAAGAATTCAAATGGAAGTTACTGTCCTCACCCTTTCTCCAAAGCTGAAGAAACTTCTGAATGGTCCCTCTTATATTACTGATGAGGTAAAAACAATCATTGGCAGCACCTCTATTTATATTTTGTATGAAGTTGGATTGGCTGATTCACAACTACCAAAATGGTAACCAGAACAAGAATGAAAAAGTTGAAATACATTTATTTCAATGGAAGCATTTACAATTGTATATGAAGTTTACCCGGGAGCGGGAAAGAAAATTTGGCCAAGTTTTAAGTTTCTTGTTCTCTTCTCTAGTGTGGCTTATTAAATCTATAGTGTACACATTAAATGCTTCACTGTGGAGATTATTCTAGGCAGCCATGATTCAAAACAGTGCTAGAACTTACTATTGTGGCATTTTTTTTTTCTTTCTTAGAATTTTGACATTGGCTAACCCAATCCAGAATTGGAAGCAGTGAAATATCATTGCTCAGTCAAAAACAAAGGAAATCCCAATGCATGAAATCAGCTTTCACTTTGAGATCAATATGGTTCCCGATATGCATTCCTCTTCTCATTACCTGGCCTTCTGAACCAAAATCTTGTGTGCTATGTTGCTTTCTACTCTTGTTTCTTTTTTCATTCACATGTTCTCGGGTTATTGTGAACCATTCTTTAAAAATATTGGTTTTGTTAACAACATTGTTCAGTGTAGATTACATTGATATATGCATGTACTTAACTTATGACCTAGAGATCTTGGTAAAGAAAAGATAAAGCTTACCTTCTATTTTTCGGATATACACTAAACTGAATAGTTATTGAGGTTGCAATTTTTAATTCTTGTTTGAAGTTTCACCTTTAATAGTGGCTAATACTGTCATTAATTGAATGTTTTGTTAATACTTATGTTTCTGTTGCAGGAAAGCATGGATGTAAATGAAGCAGACAGTGCTGTTACTGCAAAGTTTACACATGTTCTTCAAAAAGATGCATTTCTAGTGTTTCGAGCTCTTTGTAAACTCTCAATGAAGCCATTACCTGAAGGTCAGCCAGATCCAAAGTAGGTATTGAACTGCATAGGGAAAATGTGTTGTTTTATTTTTACATAATTGGAACTTTAATAGTGGCAACTATTTATTTGCTAATAGTATGAAAGTGACCCATGCCTAAAACTGCTACAGTCCTTTTGTTAATAACATCTTGCCAGTGCTGTGAAAGACATAAGATCCCTGTCGAGTGGCATTCCATTGATGTCTTGATAGAACAATCTAATACCTGCTTAATTTTGAGAACAGTCCTAATCAAATTCCACAAAGTAGTTCCTTCATATTTGAAGTTAACTCATAACCACAAGGACTTAGGACTGGTGAATATGGTGGATGGAACAGCACTTACTAAACATAGCGCTGGCACAGATCAACTACAGGTGTGTGACTTGTGCTTTCTTCATACTTATCAAAATAAACGTTTGCATTAATTTTTAAATGTAAAAAGAAGCTAGTAACAGTGAAGAAATACACAAATATTAATATAAAAATAATAATTGCAACCAATCTTCACTTATCTTTTGGAATCCTTGCCTGGACTAGTTTCGCAACGATTTCATTGCATTTTCAACATATCCTTTTGGTCTCTTTTTTGATGTTGTTTATTTACACTGTTATGGTTACTGCTACTAGGTGGATTGTGTACTAATGTATTGCTAACTACTGGAATCAAAACAAATTTGGTAAGAGTGTCAATTGGAGGTATATCAAAATTCATTGCATGATTTCTATACTTTAATATAAATATTTTCTCCCAAACCATTAAATCTATGGGCCCATTTAAGTGTTTTAATAATTTAACATCTGGATTTATTTCATGATTAAATTTCCAAAAATGTTCTGCTACAGCTGATTTATCAATTTGTTTGTATTTAATATTCCTAAAGTGTTCTTTTACTCTGGTTTCCAAATGACGTTTAGTCTTACCAATATAAACAAGGTCACAATTTAAACAGTTTAATTGATAAATGCCAGATTTTTTATTTTTTGAAATTTCATCCTTTTTAGAAAAGCCTAACAAATTTTTTATACTATATTTATTTTGAGGAACCAATATTATGCCATGCTCTTTGAAAATATTTGTGAATTTTTTATTTGCCCAAGGGTGATAAGTAAATTTTTAAAAATGTGATTATCTTTTATTTTCTTAAGCGTAGAAATATCTTTAATAGCTTTTTGATATTTAAACTTCTCAATTTTTTTATAAAATTTTTTTTTAAAGAATATAAACACATTATTAACACTGCTTTAATTAATGGTTTTAATACTGATTTTATAAATAAAAAAATTGAGAAGTTTAAATATCAAAAAGCTATTAAAGATATTTCTACGCTTAAGAAAATAAAAGATAATCACATTTTTAAAAAATTTACTTATCACCCTTGGGCAAATAAAAAATTCACAAATATTTTCAAAGAGCATGGCATAATATTGGTTCCTCAAAATAAATATAGTATAAAAAATTTGTTAGGCTTTTCTAAAAAGGATGAAATTTCAAAAAATAAAAAATCTGGCATTTATCAATTAAACTGTTTAAATTGTGACCTTGTTTATATTGGTAAGACTAAACGTCATTTGGAAACCAGAGTAAAAGAACACTTTAGGAATATTAAATACAAACAAATTGATAAATCAGCTGTAGCAGAACATTTTTGGAAATTTAATCATGAAATAAATCCAGATGTTAAATTATTAAAACACTTAAATGGGCCCATAGATTTAATGGTTTGGGAGAAAATATTTATATTAAAGTATAGAAATCATGCAATGAATTTTGATATACCTCCAATTGACACTCTTACCAAATTTGTTTTGATTCCAGTAGTTAGCAATACATTAGTACACAATCCACCTAGTAGCAGTAACCATAACAGTGTAAATAAACAACATCAAAAAAGAGACCAAAAGGATATGTTGAAAATGCAATGAAATCGTTGCGAAACTAGTCCAGGCAAGGATTCCAAAAGATAAGTGAAGATTGGTTGCAATTATTATTTTTATATTAATGTTTGCATTAATGTTTTATAGCAAAATTATTTCCTTGTACAAGGGGAATAAGGAAATACTATAAATAAGCTAAAGTAATAGTCAAATCTTTTAAAAGCCAGTCACATTTAATGGTATTGAGATTCTATTCTCTTTGCTTGGTCAGAATGAATACAGACTTCCCATATGAGAAAAGTATAAGTATTGGAAAATTTAAACTTATGATGAGCAATATCTCAGAAGTAGTTAGCTCCACAATAACAATTATTTGGTATAAATTGTGAGTTTTGACATCTATGATTTTTGTGTTGTAAGTTCTTGTCTATCTCTTATGGTATACTGGTAATGCAAGTCATTCAGAATTAACAGGAAAACAGGACTTCCAGAAAATTCAAAATATACATTTTATTTGTCATACAAATATCTTTAATATGTGTTATTTTAATCAAAATAAGAGCCACTTTTAAGAAAATAAACATTTTTGAAAATTTTTCCATGTAAAGGATAATTCAGGATGGGGAATTTTCTTGAAAATCTTTGTGTTGCATTCTTGAAATGTACTGAGCTTAAATATCAAACATGGTATTTAAATTACTTTTTGTTTTTGGGTTATGCTGTACACAGATACATGGACACAAATCTTTTTCTAAAACATGTATTACCAGTGAAATCTCTGTATCAAATTTTTGAGTAACTTTTAAGTAAGGTATAAGAAAATTGTAAGAATGCCTGTACAGAATGGTAATAAAGACATATCATATCAATAGGAGTTTCACAGACTTGTGTTTAATGTGGTGACCCAAATGACACCACTCATTGAAATTTCATTTAAGTACAATCTCATCAAATGCAGTGATATGGTGTAAGAAGGTATCTGCATCACATCCATACCATTCCAAGTGAGTTTGGATACCATTTTATTGTATCCAACACTGTGCTTCTGTCAAATCCTGGGTTACCTTGTATGATGCAATTTTTCTCACTCTCAGTGATTCTTTAGAATATGTAACATATGTATGATCTTAATCTATTTTCCTTATTGTCTGACATCAACCTGTGTCTAACAGTGCAGCACCAATCTGCCCTTGCTGTTCATCGATTCTTGGGTGAACCAACTGAATCTACCTCTTTCATGTGCCTATTGAAAGCTCTAAATCACCTCTAATACTGTTTCCTCACATGCCTTAAGAAGACCTGCATGATTTTGTCTTAGTCTATGACAATGAGCACATTAAATATTCAACTTTGTTGTTCTTATTTTGTGAACATGATGAAATGCAAAGCACAAGTTTAGGTCAGTAGCTCACACAAGACTTATCTTCTGTCCACAGTGATGCATACACTTTGAATTGGTAGGGAGAGCACATTTATTGTAAGGTGGGTAAGACATAGACAAACATACAGTAAACTAAGAATAAGTAATAATTTTTCCTGCCTGGGTAGTGTGGTGGTAGAGTGTCTGCCTCACATTCAAAAGGTTGTGAGTTCGAATCTCGCTTAGGGTGAGTTACTCGGATAAGGTTTATTTTGGGGGGGTTTTCCCTTATCCTGAGAAGACGAATGTTGAGTAACTTTAAGTTCCATGGACCCCGAGATCATTTAAGCATAATTTCACCAATTTCATTCATCGTCTGATATGACCAACCAGGTTAAATGTCGTTAAGCTACAAAAAAAAAAAAAAAAAATTCATTCTTCTTTGGCTTCCACAGTAGTACTTGCCACTATTAAAGTTCCAACCCACCCATTATTTACATAACACCCAATTATTAGGGCTGAGAAACCTCATGGCAAACTGAATACAAAAGTCATAATGAAAGTGGTGAGCAATCATTTTTTAAAAATTTTAAACTTCATTTATTAGACAAACCAAGAGCTATATCATAATCTATAGACTTTTCTTTCATTTTGAAACAATCTCCAGTTCATTACACACATTTTTACTTTCTATATACATACTATGTATATAGTGTATAAAGAAGGTATTGCGCTCCACCCAAAAATTCAATACCAAGATTTCACTGGAAATGTATGTTTTAGGGTCCCCTTTATCTAAAAAACAGCATTTTCTGAAAAAGGTCCATGTGTGTGTGTGTGGGTGTGGGTGTACAAGTGGGTGGGCGTGGGCATGTGGGTGTGTGTGTGCGGATGTGTGTCTGCGTGTGGGTGTGTGAGTGTCAAAACATACAAGTCGGTAAAATACCAAACTTGATATTTAAGTTTAGTATCTTCCAGGGATGCAACACGATGAATTTGAGAAAAATCCCCCCCACCTCCAACTACCCTTTACATGGAACTTTTTTCGAAATTTTTGATTTTCTCAAAAATGGCTCTAACGATTTTGATTAAAATATCATATGTTAAAGCTATTTACCTGACAAATAAAATGTATATCTTGAATTTCTGGGAATAGCCTCTGGAATTTTACAGAATTTTGAATAACTGCTAAACGGTAAGAGATGGACAAACACTTACCACACAAAAATGTAGAGCACATTAAAACACACAATTTATGTTATATACATTTTTTTTTATGGAGTTCATCGTTTTTGAGTCATTGCTTGTTTTTGGTTTCTGCTATGAAAA
The DNA here is from genome assembly GCA_030762935.1 of Hymenopus coronatus. Classification (NCBI taxonomy): domain Eukaryota; kingdom Metazoa; phylum Arthropoda; class Insecta; order Mantodea; family Hymenopodidae; genus Hymenopus; species Hymenopus coronatus. Next base: position 41,439,272 of record CM060889.1, on the reverse strand, counting down.
ACTTATACTTTTCTCATACAGGAATTTGTCAACTGCTGTCCATACAAACAAAGGAACTTCAGTGACATAGCAACCAGCTTTTGACTATCACTTTAATCTATGGTACTCCCTTATTTCGGTTCTACTTACAAGGAAGCAAGTAATAAGACAATTTCTGCTAATTTTTTCTGATTAGCATGAAGTAAATAGTAGTATAAGCTTATTAAGAATAATTTGTTGCAGAGATGTAGAATGGTACACATCAGATTTTTTCTTTTCCATTGTTCTACAAATTTAAAAAATGTTACAATAGAACTCTGCTTCATTTTTTTCAATGGCAGCAAATAAAATGTGCCATTCTGTTCTCTGGCATTTGTTTCATCATCTCAATTATGGAACCAACTTCCTTCCAAAGGAAGCCATACCAGATATTTTTACGTTGGAATAGTCATGATACTCTGCTAGGATTGAACCCACAACCGGGTACTAGAGGCTACTACACCAGATAGGGCAACACATAATATAATACATAAATTAAATGCTTCCATAAGATCTTTTCTTACATTTATATAATATAATACATAAATTAAATGCTTCCATAAGATCTTTTCTTACATTTATATTAATCCCAAATTGGGAAGAAATTGATGTTATAAATAAACATATCTACAGATACAAGGGCTGATCAACAGATACAAGGGCTGATCAACAAAGACTGAGACTGATTTTTTTTCACAGAGGTTTATTACTCCAATTCAATGTTTACATGATCTTTTTCAAAGTAGTCCCCTCCTACTTCATTGCACTTTTTATAGCGTCTCTATCAGTCCTTGAACATGTGCTGCAGATCATTCTTTGTCAGGTCCTTGAGAATCGCCTCACTTTTCTTGAGCACTGCTTCAGAGTTCTCAAATCGAATACCCCTAAGCTTTGCCTTTAGTGATGGGAATAAAAAAAAAGTCACAGGGTGCCAGATTGGGGCTATAAGGTGGATGTGGTACACAGGTAATGTTGAATCGAGCCAGAAACTGCATGACTTAACTTGCGACGTGAGGCTGTCGAGCACAAACTCAGGTCATATGGAGATGGTCGTGCATAATTGTAAACACACTGCCATATGAAATTCTCAACACTTCACTGAGGCTATGTAATGTTATACGCCGATCCTCTCGGACAATCACAGCAGCTGTGTTGATGTTGACCTCAGTCACAGCAGAAGCCGAAACGCCAGGCCCACCTTGCTTAACACTGACAAGTCGGCCTTCTTTGAAGTCCTTGAACCACCTAAACACTGTTGTACGAGGTAGTGCATCTTCACTGAGCGCTTGCTTCAGCTTTTCATAAGTTTCGGTGGCTGTGTGGTTTAAACGGAAACAGAATTTGATTGCGTTGTACTGCTCCTCTCGTGTCACCTCCACTGTCTGGTATGCGAAATGCACGTAGGGTCTACAAATTAGAGCATTACTACCAACCTACCGATACGAGAGTGCTGCCACCTACCGACATTATACATAAAAACCTGCTCTTTTCAAATATTTATGTTACAGATACAAAACTATCACGGAAGCTACAGGAAAAAATCAGTCTCAGACCTCTTTGATCAGACCTCGTAAATAAAACCAGCAATGTCATATATAATTTATAAATTTTAAATTGAAGTTGGTAATAGTGAAGCTTATGATAATTTTTAATTTAAAAGACATTTGAATATAGCAATAAAGTGATTATTAATTTTAATCAGTTTCTTACTAACAATGAGACTAAAAGGAAGAGCAGTTATTGAAGGTAATGTATTTGTATATTTTTTTTACAGATCACATGAACTTCGATCGAAGATTTTGTCCTTGCATCTCCTCTTATCAATACTTCAAAATGCAGGCCCAGTGTTCCGAGCCAATGAAATGTTTGTCACAGCCATAAAGCAGTATTTGTGTGTAGCACTTTCCAAGAATGGAGTATCATCCGTCCCAGAAGTTTTTGAACTTTCTTTGGCCATTTTTCTGGCTCTGTTATCAAAATTCAAAATGCATCTGAAGATGCAGATAGAGGTAATGATTAAAATCCAGTTTACTGAATGATTTGCTGAGATGATGATAAGACATGCATTCTTCTAAACAAACCATCATTGTAAAATTTAAGTGAAAGCAACTATTTTAAGCTTTACAATTTGATGCTTAGACCTGATTTCACAGTTTAAGCTGAAGCTTCAAATCCAGCTTAAGCTATATGAAATGCAAATTATTTTAAAGGGGCCATTGGGTTTTGAATCTAACTTCCAGAGCTTTAAACCTAGAAACTTAAATTTTTGTGCACATATGCTACAGACCTATGTATAACTCATTGAAGTTTCAACTCTGTACCTTTAATGTTTTCAAAATCTATCTCTTCCTGCAATTTTAAAGCAATGAGGCTGAAAATGTTACTGAGTGTACTAGAAACTGTGATTAAAAAACTAAATACCCGATTAAAACATTAATGGGAATGCACAGTGAAGTAACTATCAATTAAGAATAAAAACATAGATTACACTCAAACTTCAGTAATTAAATATGAGATTTTTAATATCTGCTTACTGTGCAGAATAAAAAATATTTAGTGTACTGATGAAAAAATGTTTGCCTTTTTTGCTCTGTCATATATTTTTTATTTCATGAACAATGTAATATATCAACAATCCAATTTGTAGTTTTATTAGTCTTAATGTCTTGAATATCCAGTGCAATTTCCAGCTTCTTTCCATAAAAAATTTAATGGAAAAAAATTAATTGAAAATATATGGAGGATGTCCCAGAATTTGATTGCACAAATTGGAGAGACTGTATAGGGTTCCAAGATAAACAGTTTGAGATAGGGGACCTATGGCTATGGGTTCTAAATTCTTTTCTGCGCATAAAATGTATTAATATGCCACTGATCAAATCTCAATGGACCAAGACGTGAATACCTGGATTTCATTTAGTGCTCTGGTTAGTGTGTGGGCATTAAGATGTTGTGAGAGTTGAAGATTCAAGCATCTGTATGCACTTTAATGTTATGTTGTGTCCTTTATTTGCATTTTATAATGAAACATTCATATTTTGTGGCATTACTCAATATGATTTATTTGTACTGACAAATAAAAGAAATGTAATGTACAATTAGGTTGCACATGCAATGGAGAATGTTTTAGTAACTATTACATTAAACACCTGAAGGGGTATACTTCGCCATACCCCTCAAAGAAATTTCTAAAATAAAGTATATCTCACGTCAACATGTTATATTATGTACATTACAGTTGTTACTTTGTGCCAAAGGCTGTAACTGGCGACCGTCACCAGTTTTCCAGTGTGAAAAGAGCCTTAAAAGCACACATTACATAAATGTTTTCAACAAACCTAATTGTTTTATTACATTAATCTATAAAAGTTTTTTGAAAACAATTACTGCATCTAATATTAAATGCTATGTAGATTTCATTCACAGTCTTTTGGAAGTAATTTTACTGGAGAGTTTATTGTCCTGACTTAAAAAATGTAAACTAAGTGCATTACTGCTGGTCAAATTGTGTACCTCTTTGAGAAAAACAAGAAAATAAAAAAATAAAAAATGGAACCTTCAGAGCGCGGTGTGAACTTAGAATCGTGGAATTTTATGCTCTACTCCTTCACTCACCAGTTGTGGAGCATTGTAGCTAACTACCTATGTATGATATGAAATCAACCAAATGGTTGTCAGTGCTGTATACACCCTCAAAGAACTGGCAATTTTGCAAAAATTAGAAGTCCAATAATTTTAAATATCTTGCGCCAATACTGCATTCCTTTGACTACTGCCATATCAATGAAGCGTGCTGAATGATAATGGGAACCTCACTTCCACATAGTTTTAATTTATGCCCACTGGTGTGCGATCCAAAAATCATGTCATAACTTTGACATTTGACGAAAGGAGTAAAAGGTTCCCTATCTCGAACTGTTTGTCTAGGACCCCTCTACAATCCAAACAATTTGTGCAGTTGAATTTTGGGACATCCTGTATATGAAGGACGTTTAAAGGGCACAGGGTTTTTAAAAATGATGTATTTTATTAAAGTGGAAATGTTGTAGGGCCACAAAACTTCAGCATTACATTAAAATAAGATTGATAGACTGATTTTTGTAAAAATACAATATGTTTTTGACTGAACATCACACATTGGCACCTGTATTCACCTTAACATATATGCACAGCAGAAGACTAGCTAGAATTGTTCTCAGGTATGGAATAACTGAGAATTCTATGAGATATTTTGATTAAATAAACAGCAATTAAGGTAGCAGAAATTATTCATGATGCAAATAACTGACTAGTAAACAAAATTTTAAATTTGTACATCATATCTTTACCATCATATTTATAATATATTACTTTATAATTTAGTAACAAAGCCTTTTGTCAAAACAATTTTCTTTAGACATGGGGGTTACATGTAAACAAGTAGAAGCATGCTAATTGCAGCTGTATATTTTTCTAGCATCTCAAAGTCTATAGAATGGATTGCTGTCAAGTGTTTCACACAATTCTAATCCACTTTTAAATTTCCTAACATAATTTTATCCCAATCTGGTTTTAACAGTAATTTGCCCAATTGCATGCATTCTATAACATGTTTATGGTGCTTCATAATTTCTAGGAGAATACTGAGTTGTTGAGAAGTACAGCTCACAGTACATTTTGACTCCTGATTATTATTATTATCATTATTATTGCTAATGTTATTTTTATCGTTATCATTATGATTATTATATTATTATTATTATTTATTTATTTATTTATTTATTTTTTTTTAAATATAGCATATATTGTTAACCTGCAAATGCTTATCTTAGGAACAGTGTCACCAAAAACAAACAACGGAAATTTCATATGTGAATGCACAATTGTTTCCAACTTCATTGTTTCATGGTGTTGGACAAACCCAAACATGGCTGCCCTACTGTGAAACTCACAAACTTTAAACCAAAGTATAAGTGTAGTTTAAGCAGCATCCTTAGCTTACTAAAACTTTGGCTTAAACTTAAACTGTGAAGCTGACCCTTAAGCTATTATAGCAGCTTGGTATTGCATTCTTAATTTTTTCTTAGTATATGAGTATGGTGCTACAGTATTTTTGCATTTAAAACCTCATTTAAGATTAAGTTTCAAAATATTAATTTTAAATAAAGTGTTTCAAGATACAATAGTTCAGTAGGAATGCTGTTTTAAATAAATAAGGACACTGTTGCAGGGGATTGCAAAACCATCTGAAGATTTGTTCAAGAATATAAATAATTTTTCATACTAACTTTGTTTAGGCTGAGAATGGAAAGCAGAATCAGATATTAAAGATTCATTGCTATGGCAGAGACTTGAACAATGGAACTTTGTGTTTTCTTTTTTGTTTTTTTCTTTTACTATACACCATATATATCTGAATGTTTTTTCCAAAATATTAATTTTGAGAACTTGAATTTTTAATGCATATTTTGAACAGCATGCATGAAAAACTATGTTTTAAATTTTGAGCATGGTAATGTCTTATCCTGAAAAGACGAATGTCGAGTAACTTTAAGCTCCATGGACCCCAAGATCATTTGAGCATCATTTCTCCAATTTCATTCATCATCCGATATGACCAACCAGGTTAAAGGACATTAAAAAAAAAGTGTTATATTAGGTATTTGTATAAAGAAAAAGTCTCATTAATCATTGTTTAGCAGCTGTGCTACTGCTACCATCATCACATTTTCACTCTCCCCGCTCTCTCCCATCCAAAACTTGAAATTCTGCAGAAATTTGATGAAGGTAAATTTTTTTAAAACAATGTAATATATTTGGTACATTGTCTAAATAGAAAATCTTATCTTCACATCCAACCACAAACATACTATTACATATCCATTTTCCTTTCTCCCTCTCTCTCTCTACTCACAATGTGAATTTCTGTGCAAATTAAATAAAACAGTCCAAGTATCCTTAAGTTTTCAAAATATATATGCAACACTTTAAATTCACTAATTTAAGGGAATAGAAGCGAGTAACTGTGATATATAGTCGTATAATAAGTGAGTTGGTAAATGGTAACACTACATCACTGAAATTTCCACTTATTTGGATGTGGTAGGGAATGGGGTATTGTACCCATTATCAACAATTCTCCAACTGATCATGCTGCTTACGTTTCCTGTTTAGGGGAGGCTATAGACTGCTGGTGCTCTCTGGTGACAAGGTGATGAACCTCCCAAGGGTGGTTGGTGGCGGTAATTCGAAATTCATTATGTGGTCTTGAAGTTTACGTACTTGAATCTTTTCCCAGGTTTCCAATTTGTAGCTCTTTTTTATAGGTTTTAAAAGTTTTATACTGGGTGTGATGTCATGATTTGAGGGCCAGAAATGATGTGCTACTACTGATTTGTCTGTTTTTGGTATAAACATCTCATATGTTTAAGTCTTGTTTCTAGATTTCTCTTAGTTCTGCTTATGTAAATGAGATTACAGCCGTTGCAATCTATTTGGTATATTCCAGCTAACTTTTCTCTATGGATAGGGTCTTTTGTTTTGTTGCAGAGCAGTTTTTGTGTACTATGGTGATTCTGAGGAGCGAAGGTGCTGTTTTCCTTATTGAAGATTTTTCAAAGTTTATGATGTGTCCAAGGGTAGTAAGTGAACTTTCTGTATGTTTGTGGTTCTTGTGGATTTTAGAGTGCTGTTATTTCTTGAATATGTTTCTGTCTTTTAAATTTCTTAATCTTCTTATCTATTAGGGTTTTTTCGTAACTTTTTTTGCTGGCTAGTTGTATGATGTGCTTGTTTTCTTTTTTGTATTCCTCATCTTCCAGAGGTTGGTGTACCGGTCTGTGGGTTGTGCTATTTAGGTCAGCATGTTTGTGTGCTATAGGGTTGTAGCTATTGTTGTTTAGGTAGTTTTCTGTGTGGGTGGGTTTTCTGAAGATGCCGAAAGTAAGTTTACTGTGGTTTCTAATGATTTTAATATCCAGATAAGGTAACAAACCATTTCTTCTTTTTCTATAGTGAATTTTATGGAATTTTTTTGTAAATTTAGCAATTTTAGGGTATCTTCTGCAAATTTTATTGGCACTATGGCAAAATTCGTGTACATATCTGTACCAGGTTTGTGATGTAGTGTTACCATTTACCAACTCATTTATTTTATGACACTTTAAATAACATTTAAAATGTAATTTATCTAAACTGCTTTTTATATAGATGATATTCTAAATTGCAAAAATAGGTTCTGAAAAAAGGGTGTTTTCTTGCATTTGAGGTCTTCTTGTATTGAGATAAATGCAGTATGAATGGTCAGTAAGTAAAAGTTGTAATCCGATTTGATAACAGGATTTCATTCTAAATACATGTGCTGAGATCTACGATCTATTAAGGATAAGATACTCAGTAACTGAGATCACTTTGGTCTGTTGGAGTAATTGTTTTTTAAATCCTCTTTTTAATTTTATTAACTTTTAGCTGTCCATCTTTTTATATAATTTTTTTTTTTGTTTGTTTACAAATTTTCCCTTATTGCCTAATTTAACCTATGCAACCATGCTCTCTGCATACTGCTCAGTTTTCAGTTGGCCTTTATAGCTCAGCTGAACAACCCTTTGCCAATCTTAGTCACCCACATATAGTCATTCTTCTCCCTCTTCTGTTTGTTGCTCTTCCTATCCTAACTCACTCATTTTTCTAATCCATTTCTCCCTTGCTTTCCATAAAACCTCCACCTTTTCTTCTTTCCTGTCAACATATAAATTGCTTTGTTTTTCCATTTAATTTGTTCCATTTTTTTCTCCCATACTTTTTGTCTCCATTTTCCTTGTTCTTCACATTCTATCTGTAATGCCGTCTACTTTTGCTGTCTCACATAATTCACAAGTCCCACTTTTTCTGCCTCTTAGCCCTCTCATCCATGATTACCATACTAATGCTTCCTTTTTTAGTCTACTTCAATAGTCAACATACCCTTCTCTTTCCCATTCCCTTTTTATTAGTGATTTTGTAGGAATAATATAGATAGGAGCATTTGTGGACATTGCCAAGAATATGCAATACTAGAACATTGGTCCATTAAGCAGAAAGTCCATGGTTCAGGTCCTGGCTATATTAATGTTGAGTATTTAATACCTAATTGATCTGTACAATATATGCCTGTGAAGCAAGTTTTAAGGAAGGAGGGCCAAGTTTAGGCAAAGTGGGGAATTTAGTTAACAAGTACTTGCTCAATTTGAATTTTCACATACAAATTAAATACACTAGCATAATGAAATTTGCTGGAAATTAATTTTAAATATGAAATGACAGAGCTCTGGTTGTATGTTAAAAATTATAGTGGTGATGGTGATATACTTTTTATTTCTTCATTTCTTCTTTCTTTTCTGTTTTTGTAACATTCATTTACAGCTCAAAACTATTTGCAAATAATATGCTTAACTTAAGCTGAACATTCTGCTTTTTCTTTTTTTGCTTATTTTCCATCTAAATTTATTTGCTAAAATTTAGCAATCAATTTTCTTGATAGTTTCAGTTATTTGTATTCTTCAGGTGTTCTTCAAAGAAATCTTTCTTAATATTTTGGAAACATCAAGTTCATCTTTCGAGCATAAATGGATGGTGATTCAGGCACTCACTAGAATTTGTGCTGATGCTCAGAGTGTAGTTGACATTTATGTTAATTATGACTGCGACCTTGCTGCTGCCAATCTTTTTGAAAGGTGAGTGATTGTCCAGAAGAATTTTCAATTATATGTAACAGTGGACACTTATAATTGCTGAAAATAGGAAAAATGTATAATTATAAATGGATGTTGTAGAAACTGATTACCAACTCAACTATTTCAAGACTAGTTAATGAAATTGTCTAGTCTTATCCACCTGCTGGACATACATAGGCATATTTTTTATTTACAAGGTACAGAAAAATAATTATAAAAATTCTTGTCTATGTTGTAGAGTGGGAAAACAGTTACAAATATTCTACTCCACAAAGTAGAGTAGAAAGGCAGTACCAAAAAACCATTTTGAGGATAGGAGCAGTGGATCATAAATAATAATAATAATAATAATAATAATAATAATAATAATAATAATAATAATAATAATAATAATAATAATAATAATAATGATAGTAATAATAATGATAGTAATAATAATAATAATAATAATAATAATAATAATAATAATATAATGATGATATAGGAGCACTTTATGAACATAATTAAAATTTTCTAGTCAAAATGAATTTTTTCTAGTCATTATGTACATACTGACTAGAAATCATGACAAGTGTATACATACTGTCTCAACTATAATTGTCGCAAAACTTAAAGGCATATGAATGCTGGATAATGCTTGCACAGAATACTGTTTCCAAACAGTAGGCATGTACCTGTGGTAACTGTGTATATGAGAGCACATGCCAGCCATGGCTCTGTCCGTGTTTCCATTGTTAGGCAATACATTAAACATCCTTAAAACATTAAAATCTTACTTTGATGTCAGCCTATAATAAATATTACATCAATGGTACAGCAAGCAGTTCAAGAGTGTCTTTGTCTTCTTCGAAAACACTTAATTCAGTCACTTTTCTTTTTGTGGAAGTTTGTAAACAGTGTTGTTATATTCATTCAGTGTTATCACTTTAATCCCTTAAGTTAATGATAAGAATCCAAAGTGCCAACTCTGACAATCTCTTTGTTGAAATCTTCCTCCTGAAGCTGTTCTGCATGCCTGGCTCATGAAACCCAGTCGTCTTAACCTTATATTGCTTGTTGCCTCATGCCTAAGTTTTCTACATCTGCTAATTTGAACATAGTATTTCTACTGGCAACTAAGAATGAATCACTTGTTCTAGCTTTTGCTGGACATATTCACGCACTCGTATCACAAAGAGAAACATAATTTAATTTGTTTATTAACAAGATTTCAGCTCAAGTTTAAAACACAACTTAACATGCCTGTTCATTTTAATAATAAATTGATTTTTACTGCTGTAAAAACCAATGGAAGTTAAAACTGCATGGTTTGTACATCATACTGCACTATATATTTATATTTGAGATAAGCGTTGTGATAAATGGATGTTGAATGATGATAACCAAGTTAAAAGGTACATAGCTCGCATTCTAGGTATTGACAGACAGGATTTTTGTACGGCCATGATCAGAAAACAAAATTCATAATTAAGACAGTGGCATCTATCATTTGCCAATATTCATCCGAGCATAATTAATGATGATAATGTTCTCATCCAGATGCATAAGATGTGTGTAACCAAAGCAGCAGCACTGGTAGGATGGGCAAAGATACAATTCTCTAGAGACATCAATACAGCCTGCCTCCTTATGACTTCAACTTTTGCAAGCACTATAAGAGTCCTGATACATGTGAGAAACTAAGCATTATATGCACACTGAATTAGACAAGATTGTGTGATACTGTACCTTCCTGCAGGCTTCAAATCAGATACACCTAGCAACAGTGACTAGTACTATAAAAGAATGATTTTCTTTACATGTCACATGCCAGAATCAAAGACTAAAATGCAGAGACATATGCTGCAATCAATTCTTTGCATTTTTGTTCTGGATTTAATTAAAGTTATCCTTAACAATGTGTATAATTTCAATGACATTTTTGAACCATGACTTGAAACTTTCCTGGCGGCGGTATGAAAATAGCTTTTCTCGGGCTATCAGCCAGGTGAATTCTGGAATAATTTCCAAGCTTTCAAGAGCTAACGTCGCTCTCATCTTCAGGGAATGATGTAGAGACTCCGGGTACGCCTTATATATAGTAGTCCGGTGGGGGGGACCGGCCAGATGCCGCTCTGTGATTGGCCCGGGTCCGGCATGGGAGGCGTTGACTAGGAACCAATGGTCTCCGTTGCTGGGACGGACTGCTCTGATTGGCCCGTTGCCAGATGTGAGCCTGTATTAAAACTAGGGCTAGCTTTTGGCAGTTTCACAAATCTTTGCGAGTGTTTGCTGAGCACCGAACTCCAAATGCCATTCACCAGCAAGCCGCTGTCTCTGTTGATGTTATTTTCTTCGTATTTAATAGCTATGGCTTCTTTGATGGAGCGGTCCCAATAGCTTGAAGACTTAAACATGGTGGTTGTGTCGCCCAGTCTCGGTCTGTGTCCTTCTTGGATGCAGTGCTCTGCAAGACCAAATTTTTCTGGGTACATCAGACGGATGTAGCTCTCATGCTCTTTGCATCTTTGTTCAATCGTTCTCCCCGTCTGTCCGATGTAGGCTCTACCACATTCACATGGAATGCGGTATACCCCAGGAGTCTTGAGGCCGAGGGAGTCTTTGACCTGTCTTAACATATTTCGAATTTTATTGGGTGGCTTGTGTATAGTCTTGATGTTGTATTTGCCCATAATTCTACTCAGTTTACCAGACAAATGACCTGTATATGGGAGGTAGGCTTTACGTTGTTTCTTCGTGTCTTGTGACTCGTCTAGCTGGGATGCATTATGCTGTGCACAGTTTGTACTGACAGCGGCCCGTTTTAGTGCCTTGTTGATGCTGCTCTTGCTATATCCATTTTTCTCTAGGCTGGTTCTGAGATACTGAAATTCTTTAGCGAGGTTTTCACTGTCTGAGATGGCTACTGCTCTGTGTGCAAGCATCGATAGAACTGTGTTTCGCTGAGCTGGGTGGTGGCAACTGTTTGCGTTTAAATATAGATCGGTATGTGTGGGCTTCCGGTACACACTATGGCCCAGGGAACCATCGGGCTTTCGGCGTATTAATATGTCCAGGAATGGTAACTTCCCTTCCTGTTCAATTTCCATAGTAAACTTGATGTTTGGATGCTGACTGTTTAGATGGTTCAAGAAGTCCTGTAGCGTGTCTTCCCCGTGAGGCCAGATGACGAAGGTGTCGTCCACGTATCTGTAGAAGGCAGCCGGCTTTAGAGTTGCTGAATCTAAGGCCTGATGCTCAAATGCTTCCATGTAAAAATTAGCTATGGCTGGTGAGAGAGGAGAGCCCATGGCCACTCCATCTGTTTGCTCGTAATATTGTCCGCGGTAAAGAAAGTAGGTTGACGTGAGCGTGTGCTTGAATAATGCAATGACCTGCTGGGTGAAGTGCGGTTCTAGGAGCTGGAGAGAGTCTAGCAGCGGGACCCTGGTGAACAGAGACACCACATCAAAACTGACCAGTAAATCACTCGGTTTCACCCTTAATGTCTGAATCGTCTTTACGAATGCTGACAAGTTGACCACATGATGAGGGCAGGTTCCTATCAATGGCTGCAGCAACTTGGTGAGGTGTTTTGCAAGGTTGTAAGTGGGGCTCCCAATAGCGCTGACGATTGGCCGAAGTGGCACACCCTCCTTGTGCACCTTGGGCAAGCCATATAGTCTCGGAGGAACGGCTGCAGGTGTGGTTAGAGCGTTGATGGTTTCAGCGGGAAATTGTGTCTTCCTCAGAAGAGCTGAAGTTTTCTTAACGATGGCTGCCGTAGGGTCACGTTTTAGTGGCCGATATGCTGGGTCCTGTAGCAATTGTGAAATTTTGTTATTGTAGTCCTCACAGGAAAGAACCACTGCAGCTTTTCCCTTGTCTGCTGGTAGAATGAATACATTCTCGTCTCGTAGAGTTTTCAGGGCTGTTCTTTCCTCTTTGGTGATGTTGGATTTTGGCGGAGCTGCTTTCTTTATTGCAAGCACTGTTTCCTGCCTGATGTCATCTGCAATTTCTTTAGGCAATGTTTGAATTGCCTGTTCTACCCCGCTGATGATGTCGATCACAGGAATTTTCCGTGGAGCCGGTGCGAAGTTCAATCCCTTCGCTAGTACTGCGGTCGAGTCCGAGTCCAGTTCCTTGTCTGACAAGTTGATGATGACTCGATGATGCTCTAATGTTGCTGGGGGATCTTGTGTTACGGCTAGGCACGCAAACTTCCTGGTTTGCCTGGCCGTTGATTTTGATAGCTGTAAGTCTGCGCATGCTGTTGTCGAAGCATTGATCCAATCCCAATCCAATGGCGCAACGCACGAAGCAATATCCAGGTGTAGGGCCAATAGGTGCCTGTCAATTTTATCCAAAACATATCGTGCATAATGCAGTCTCTCTCTTACCAGTGTCATGCTGGTGCGTCGAAGGATCCTCTCCACTGTCTTGTTGTGGACTGGGTATCGTAAAGTGGCGAATCGTGGAACCACGTTCCGGTCTCTGCATCTCATCAGGAAGGCCAGGTTGGCCAGCTGATTGGCCTTCTTCAAACGTAGGTCTTCAAACTGACGAATACTGTGGTAGACTGCCTCCCCGTAGAGGTGTGTGAACCATGACTTGAAGCTTTCCTGGCGGCGGTATGAAAATAAAATACTCTAAATACTCTAAAGCCGGCTGCCTTCTACAGATACGTGGACGACACCTTTGTCATCTGGCCTCACGGGGAAGACACGCTACAGGACTTCTTGAACCATCTAAACAGTCAGCATCCAAACATCAAGTTTACTATGGAAATTGAACAGGAAGGGAAGTTACCATTCCTGGACATATTAATACGCCGAAAGCCCGATGGTTCCCTGGGCCATAGTGTGTACCGGAAGCACACACATACCGATCTATATTTAAACGCAAACAGTTGCCACCACCTAGCTCAGCGAAACACAGTTCTATCGACGCTTGCACACAGAGCAGTAGCCATCTCAGACAGTGAAAACCTCGCTAAAGAATTTCAGTATCTCAGAACCAGCCTAGAGAAAAATGGATATAGCAAGAGCAGCATCAACAAGGCACTAAAACGGGCCGCTGTCAGTACAAACTGTGCACAGCGTAATGCATCCCAGCTAGACGAGTCACAAGACACGAAGAAACAACGTAAAGCCTACCTCCCATATACAGGTCATTTGTCTGGTAAACTGAGTAGAATTATGGGCAAATACAACATCAAGACTATACACAAGCCACCCAATAAAATTCGAAATATGTTAAGACAGGTCAAAGACTCCCTCGGCCTCAAGACTCCTGGGGTATACTGCATTCCATGTGAATGTGGTAGAGCCTACATCGGACAGACGGGGAGAACGATTGAACAAAGATGCAAAGAGCATGAAAGCTACATCCGCCTGATGTACCCAGAAAAATCTGGTCTTGCAGAGCACTGCATCCAAGAAGGACACAGACCGAGACTGGGCGACACAACCGCCATGTTTAAGTCCTCAAGCTATTGGGACCGCTCCATCAAAGAAGCCATAGCTATTAAATACGAAGAAAATAACATCAACAGAGACAGCGGCTTGCAGGTGAATGGCATTTGGAGTTCGGTGCTCAGCAAACACTCGCAAAGATTTGTGAAACTGCCAGAAGCTAGCCCTAGTTTTAATACAGGCTCACATCTGGCAACAGGCCAATCAGAGCAGTCCGTCCCGGCAACGGAGACCATTGGTTCCTAGTCAACGCCTCCCATGCCGGACCCGGGCCAATCACAGAGCGGCATCTGGCCGGTCTCCCCCACTGGACTACTATATATAAGGCGTACCCGGAGTCTCTGCATCATTCCCTGAAGATGAGAGCGACATTAGCTCTTGAAAGCTTGGAAATTATTCCAGAATTCACCTGGCTGATAGCCCGAGAAAAGTTATTTTCAATGACATTTTTATATACAGCTAATAATAATAATAGTAATAATAATAATAATAATAATGATATGATGAAGAAAAATATAACAGTTATAATGAAAAAATAAAACAACCATTCCCATCCATTTTTGAAATGGGTAACTTTGATTTTGTATCCATTGAGCAAATCAAGAATCCCTATCTTCAGGTATAAAAATCATTAAATACATGTCAGCTTGCTTTGGTTGTCCTTGAGATTCATCGGCTATGTGTCGCATGGCAAGAGAGAAGAGCTGAGAGGTTTGTTGTTGTGCTTCCCCTTTCTTGTCTCCTGTTAAAATGCCCAGTATACAAGTTGGTTAGTCATGCCACTCCTGCTAAAAAGGCAGACTACATAAAATACATTGCAACTGAAACAGGTTTTATCACAAGAAACTCATTTTATGCATAACAATAGGTTAGAATGCAAACAGCTAACAGATTAGTAATAAATTCTTTGTTATTTTAAATTTAATAGAAATTCTTTCTTCATTGGGATTTGCATAGCCTAGCTAACCCATAGAATATGCCCCTGCTAACACGATAGATTCAATGTGAATGTATTTAATGCATTGTAATGCCTCGAACATTAATATACAAACAATACGGCTGTTAAAACAAAAGAATTTGAGTCTGTTTTTGTAACACAAACATCACTTATTTTTGCTACTGGGACTGGTTTCGGAAACACTTATTCCCATTTTCAACCCTTAATTTTGATAAATCTTGCTTTGTTGGCATCAACGATGGTGGTGGTGGTGTATCACTGTGGAGGCATCTATTGCTGGATCTATGAAGTTCCAAAGATAACTGCATGGTAGTAAATCAAAATTCATGATATGGTTCTTTTTCTTCATGATGTGGATCTTCTCCCAGATATCTAATTCTGTGTGTTTATATGCTGGTTTTAAGAGTTTTATATTCAGTTAATTTCGTGTCCTGGTGTCCAAAAATGATAGGCAACAGCTGATTTTTTTGTTTGCTGTATTTTAGGTTTCTCATGTGTTCCTTTATGAGGTTTGTATATATTTGTATATCAGAATGTCTTAAAATAATTCTTTACATTTGCCTCTGATTACAATTTTTTCATAATGGCTACATCGATATGCCTTCTATATTCTTCTACATTGTTTGTGAAGCTGATACAAATCTTTACTCATCTAAGACAAGTTTTTTCTGAATTAAAACTTTCCACATGGTGGTCCTCCATTTTTTTTGTTTTTTCAGGTAGAGTTTGTTCAGCTTCCATTTCTATACCTTAACTTTTTTATTCATTAGGCTCCAGGACAACCAAAAGATGTACTTTCTTAGTTAACCCTAATGAATTTTCCTAATGCTGGCAAAAGTTGTAGTTGCAGGGAGAAATGATTAAAAATCATTTAATAATTTAACACATTGTTTAGAAATTCCAGTTTTATGCTTGCATTTTGACCTTGGTTTGATTTGTTAAATGTGTCTTTCTGGGAAATTTTGGAAAAAACCTAATTATTTGAACATAAATTAAAAATGCTTATGTATGTTGTGATTCATCTTCTGTTTTATTTTCAACTTGAATATTTGTTTGAGTTTTGAATCAAGAAATAACAATTAAAATCCTTTATCTTTGGATCTATTATTTGGAATCTGTTCCTGAAACTGTGCCGTAATTGTTATATTTTGAAGAGCAGTAAAACCAAATTTAAATTAAGAGACTGGAATCAACTAAACACATTAATGGATTTATTCGCTTAGCACATTTAACACTTGAATCTGTGAAATATAGGATTTGAAAAAGGTAGCTAGCTAGGTATGTCCTTTAACCTGTTAAGTCATATCAGACAATGGGTGATGTGATGCTGAAATGAGTCCAGGGTACATAGAGCTTGAACTTATCGACATTCATTTTCTCAAAACAAGGGAAAATCCCAGAAAAAAACTTATCTGGGCAACTCAAATTTGGGACTTCTTGATGAAAGCTTATCAACATTTTATTGTTGCACCTTTAAAACCCACTGTGTAGATATTTATCAGAAAATCTCCTGTAAGCAGCTTTAAAGAAGCTTAAAGCTGCCACAAAAAGCAGTGCTGAAGTGATTTTCATGATATGGGAAACTGGTATACATCATGTGTTGCCTCTTGAAATTGTACAGATAGCAGGTTTTCCATTCTTCCTGTAGTGCCTTTTGGAAGACCTAGCACATCCACATGGCAAAGTGGCAGCAATAATTAAACAAATTCCAAATAATGGTATATTTTACTGTGCATTGCAATTCTTAGTAATCAGTAGGTAACAAAGGAAAGAAGTTAATGAAATTAGCCCTACATTCTTGCAGTAAAATAGAACAAGGTAACAATGAAAGAACATTTTATGCCAAAAAATTTCATTATGATAGTAAGTTCAACTAAAAATACAAATATCAGGTTTTATAATATTTGAGGCCATTTTCATTTTTACTTTCTCCATACGCACTATGTACATAGTGTATAGAGAAAGTATTGCACTCCACCCAAAAATTTGATACTGAGATTTCACCGGAAATATATGTTTTAGGGTCCCCAATATCCAAAAAAAGCATTTTCACAAAAAGGTCCGTGTGTGTGTGTCTGTGAACACGATAACTCAAAAAACGAAAAGTCGGTAAAATACCAAACTTGGTATTTAAGTTTAGTATCTTCCAGGGATGCAACACAAAGATTTTGAGAAAAATCCCCCCACCCCCAACTACCCTTTACATGGAACTTTTTTCGAAAATTTTGATTTTCTCAAAAATGGCTCTAATGATTTTGATTAAAATTTCGTATATTAAACATATTTACCTGACAAATAAAATGTATATCTTGAATTTTCTGGGAATAGCCTCTGAATAGTAGTTTATTCTGGATGAATTTTACTAAATTTTGAATAACTGCTAAACCGTAAGAGATGGACAAAAACTTACTATACAAAAAATGTAGAGCACATTAAAACACACAATTTATGTTATATACATTTTTTTCGTGGAGTTCATCGTTTTTGTGACATTCCTTATTTTTGGTTTCTGCTATGAAAAACGTACACTTTTCTCATACAGGAACTTGTCAACTCCTATCCATATAAACAAAGGAACTGCATTGACATAGCAACCAGCTTTTGACTATCACTTTAACCTACGGTTGTCCCTTATTTCGCTTCTACTTACAAGGAAGCGAGTAATTAGACTATTTCTGCTATTCTTTTCTGATTAGCATGAAGTAAATAGAAGTATAAGTTTTTTAAGAATTATTTGTTGCAGGGATATGGAGAAAGTCATGTGAATGGTACACATCAGATTTTTACTGATAGTATTTCCCATAATCTTTCAAAACTCTCAATAGGATTGACATTAGAAGTATTTTCAAGCCACTCTAACACTCAAACTCTACTTTGTATAAGGATTTTACCTGAAATTTAAAAATATCTGATAATTAAGCAAGAATGTTATCTGTTTTGTGCTTGTTAAAATAATCATAGGGCTTACTTTCAAAATCCTGTGTCAAGAAGTGGAGTCATGCTGAAAAATGCAACCGGAAGCATCTCCAAACTGGTCTCTTATTGTGGGCATAAACTTCTTTTCAAGCATGCTTATGTAGACACTTGCATTATGGCATCATCCAGACATCTGTCCTTGTGGGTGTTTGTCTGCGTATGTTGAGCACAAATTCTTTGTTTTTCAATGCACACTTTCCCATCAGAGTCACACAGATTAAATTTGAACTTGTGTGAAATGATTACTCTGTTCCACATCTCTGATGTACAAGTCACTTGTGCTTTTTCCCATTGTCACATTGTTTTGCTCATTTCTAGGAAAGAAGTCAAGCTTCAGTAGTATCGTCTTACAGATCCACTGGCTACTCAGATGTCACATATTTCTTTCCAGTCTTGCTTTAGTTCAGTAGACAGGTAATGGTCATTGAGCTAAAGCCTTTTTCAATTCCCTGTCCCATTTGGCAGTCTCTTTTTCTACCTCTTCTCATGATCAGTATTTTCCTTCTCCCTGTATTTTTCCATTACTTACTAAATATTACAAGCTGTGTATACTCATTTCTGATCGGGTCTCTGAATGAACTCAAAACAATGCATTTATTTTCCACCAATTCAGTGATTTGAAATATAATTGGATCTGAATAGAAAGGGGGAAGGTACTTGTGGTGTGGGTCTCCATATGTATATTTAGTCAAACCTTTTAATAAGGGAAGTGTCAAAAACTTATTATTGTATAATTTGAATCTATAATTCATAATGGTCCATTTTAGATCTGTGTAGCATCAGAACATTAAGTGTAGGTACATAAACAATATTTTAAATACATTGCCAAGACTTCATTGTCATTATAGATGTCTGCTACAAGTGTATGGCACAGTGTGTGCCTCTGTTGGCAAAAATTGTAATTATGCAGTAACCTGTTTTATTTATTGCTACCTTTCATGCAGATGTGCCAGCTGGTTATACAGTAAGGAACACTTTTTCAGTAAGTTTAAAATTGTAGGTTGATTAAAACATGTCTTAGAGGCTCTGGGGCTGAAACCAATAGGGGAATAAGCAAATAGAGTAGCTTTCTTTTCCAGTGTTAATTCAGCGGACCTGCCATGTTCTCATTGCAAAGTTTTAAGTCAAAATGACTGAATAAACACTTCATTGTAAAGAAAAACAATAACAACCAAGAGTTGTGTATTGGAAAAAATGTGCTAGGAAGTCAAATTATCAAGGCAAGCACAATTCAACAATTTTTAATAACAATGGTACTGGTATAACGAAGCAAACAGCTGTCAAAGGCAAAATTATGAAATAAATATGGTGGAGCATTAAATAGTTTTACACACGCATGCACACACACACACACACACACACACACACACACATATGCACACGCACACTCTCTCTCTCTCTCTCTCTCTCTCTCTCTCTCTCTCTCTCTCTCTCTCTCTCTCTGATGAAACCTATACAAAATAAATACAAAAGTGGAAATAGCATAAGATTAAAAAAATAACCCTAATATGCTATTTCATAATCTGGGACCTATAATACAAATTTATGTGCCCATTAGAAACCCTTGTGATGCAGCAATTAAACGAATATATCTTAGAATCCACGCCTTGATGATAATGTTTTAAATGTATTTTTTTTTTACTTACGTGTGCCCTTTAACTGCATTGTTGAAAAAGCATGTTTTGTTTGTTAACGATGCTGCCATTTTTCAGGTTCATATTAGCACTAAGGAATGTGGAAATTTTGTCCTTCAGAAGTTCTTTTACAGCCAGTAAATCTACTGACATGGGTGTGTTGCTTTTAATCACACTTAATAACCATTGATCTGGACCGAGTTTGAACCCACAACCTTAGAATTAGAAGACCAGTGCCTAATTTTGCTCAGAAATGTCTTTATCAGGCTTGAGGTTTGACAATGGTACAAAATAAGTATAACAATGAAATGTAATATCAACATTAGTAGTTGCAGTGTGTTTGAGGGGGGGGGGGAGAAAGCCTGCACACTCACAAAAGAAAATGTATAGTATAGTAGGTCAATAGTGGGGAACAGATTTTTATGTGCTAAAAAATTTAAAATATTTTATTTTTTGTGTAGGAAAAATGCAAAAATAGTTTGTTTCAGTATTACGAAGCTTTAAATATTTATGTTAAAAATCACTCACCAATCATGCTGAGGCGGTGGTGGATTGAAACAACTCACTTTTGCAGTGAACCATGAAAACTTTCTCCAAGTTTTCCATCACAAACTGATGTCGGTTGTATCGAAACAATGCATAATTCTGGGAAAAGGACCTTTTAACATCACTTGAAAATAGTCTTGCACATTTCATCAAAGGAATGTTTCTGGCATACACATTTTCAGCATCACCAACGTCTACTTCTCCTTCCAAAACCTTGGCAATTTTGCTCATAGTATGAAATCCACCATTTTTTTCAAACACATTTTTAAATTTCTGTTTTATAGCTTCTGCTGTTGAACCTTTGAGTAAATTAATTTGTTTCTCCGCCATGCACTTCATTAACTGTCTCGGTTAACAAGCTGGTTGATGTTTCTAATTTTTTTATAGACTGAAACAAAAAATTAAAATTTGCAGATATGTAAGACAATCAATTTTTTAGTGTAATGTCATTGAGTAAGTTCTGAAGAATTTCAATTAAAGGAAGCATCATCCTTATTTAGTTCTTCAATCACCGATTTAAAACTTTCAAAATTGTTTGCATAATACTCTGCTGCTTCCAACCATATCGCCTGACGAGTAACTATGCATCTTGGTGGAATAGTAAGATCTGGATTTTTCACTCTGAACGAATCTACTCTTTTTGGCACTTTTACAAACACCTTTTTACTATTTTAGGATATAATGTACGTATCTGCTCACATACTCTGTGTAAACCAAGTATATACAAGTTACGCATATCATGTGCGTGTGACTAAGGGTAAAACACTATCAAATTTCACCCCATTCAGCCATAACAACTGCAGAGATTCATTGAATAAGCAAGCCATTGTTGCATGATTTGATGCTGATATTTCTCTGCATGCTAATAGAAAACACCACTTGGAAACTAGTTCATCATTTTCTAGCACACCTACCACATATTTCCCACTTCCCTACTGCTAAGGTCTGGTGATTCATCAATGCTTATCCAATTTTTTTTTTTTTTTTCACATCCTGCTCTGATCTATCTTAGCATTTCTTCATAACAGGCAGGGACATATAATTTTCTTAATGTTGATTCTTCGGGTGTTTCAAAATATGTGTATTTTGTAAGAAAATTTCTGAGTTCTGTACTTCTCAGTTTATATAAAGGAGTATCACACGAAAGAAAGGTTTTGCATAAATCTGCATAATATTCAGAACTTTTTGAAACTAGGGTATGTGAAGAAGAACTTGTCTATAAGTTGTGCGTGAAGCGGCCATTCTATGTTCAGTACTTGCTAAATGCTGCACGACTTGAGATTGCTGGTCTGCCTTCACCATTTTCCCACATTTTTGACAGAATAGAATTCTTCCATCACTTGTAAAGATGTCACTAAATTCAGCAACATATTGTTCCAAACGAGAGCGAACACTTGTCTTCACCTTTGACATTATATCGCACCAATCATTTCACTTAAGATACCACACTGTATTAATGCTCTACTTTAAACAAGACAAGGGCAGTGGCTGAAGACTGTTGTGTATGTTGCATCAGCCATGCACACATAAATAAGAGATTCCTCTTTCAGATAGAGACAGCACGTGTATAGGTCACTCACTACACAATATGTTTACAAATGAAGTTCGTTCAACTAATGCCTTCTCATAATATATGATAATGCGCAAGACTTTTTGTAAAATTTAAAAATTATAACAAAGAAAGTGACAAATTATGTGGTTTTAGCAAAATTATTTAAAATATTTGCTTATATAAAAATATTACAAAAATATGTATTTTTATGTGAAATAGAATTTTTTATACAAATCAAGAGTGCTGTTTTGGGAGTTTCCATCTTAGTTACAATGTTTTATCTGTAAGCAAGAAAACACAAACATGTATTTACCTAAAAATATGTACCCTAGTCATTAGTAATAGTTTATCTACTGCATTGTATATCTTGGATGCATCAAAATACGTGGTTACATTTGATTTACTTCACCTTTGAGTTGAACTAGTTGTTCAATCTTTTGATGCTGTCATGTAGAAGTTCCATTTTTAATTATGTGAAGAAATGAAAAAAATGAAGATTAAATTTGATTTCAGGCTTGTAAATGACCTTTCCAAGATTGCTCAGGGAAGACAGGCTTTGGAGTTGGGAGCAACTCCCAACCAAGAGAAGTCAATGCGAATCCGAGGTTTGGAATGTTTGGTTTCAATTCTCAAATGTATGGTTGAATGGAGCAAGGATTTGTATGTGAATCCTAATTCACAAAGCACATTGGGTATGTTTATTAGTATGCAGATCTTCTTTTTTGCATTTCGGTATATTCTGCATCTTGTCTTGAGTTTTGAAAATGTTTCACACAGTAACTTAAAGATTAATATCTGCTTTTTAAAATTTTCACGTTCATCTGCCTTATGCTTCTACTGCACAACTACATATAATTTCAGGAGCAATGTCAAGTACATATATATTGTTGAATGTTGCTAATCTTTCAGTTTTATGACATACATCCATTTTTTCACCATAGAAAGTGTTTGTGAAATAATCTTCCAAAGTGGAAGAAAATTGTTTTGTTTTGATTGGCATTGAATGTTTCAGGCTAAGTAATTAATTAATCACTGCATGATATCTGATATCCATTTTCAGGAAAAATATAAATATTTTTATTTTGCAGCTTTATAACAACCAAACAAGTGAAAGCACATATATGAAATTGCAATTGCCCCTTCTAAAGAATCATACAAGGGCCGTTCAGAAAGTAGCCTCCGGTTGATTGCAAGAAATTCACCAAGTTAAATAAAAATATTTTAATATATACATCTTACAACTACATCTTTGCACTATTTTTCTACATAGTTTCCATAACGATTGAGGCACTTATCGTATCTGTTCACAAGCTTTGAAATTCCTTCTGCATAAAAATCACCCGCTTGTGCCTGGAGCCAGCCTGTGACCGCATCTTTGAGCTCTTCGTCGTCATCAAACCGCTGGGACCCGAGCCATTTCTTCATATGCATGAAGAGGTGATAATCGCTTGGCGCCAGATCTGGGCTGTAAGGTGGATGGTTGACAACGTCCCACTTGAAGGACTCAAGAAGGGCTGTTGTTCTGCGAGCAGAGTGAGGACGAGCGTTATCGTAAAAAAAAACGATACCGAAAGTCAGCATACCACGGCGTTTGTTCTGTATAGCCCGTCGTAATTGTTTTAGTGTTTCACAGTACACGTCTTGATTAATGGTCGTCCCACGTTCCATGAATTCAACCAACAACACCCCTTTTGCATCCCAAAACACCGTTGCCATCAATTTTCGGGCAGAAAAATCTTACCGGGCTTTTATTGGTTTGGTAGGCGAATTTGAATGTGCCCACATCTTTGATTGTTCTTTTGCCTCAGGGTTAACGTACTTAATCCAGGTTTCGTCCCCGGTCACGATTCTATTTAACAATGGTTCACCTTCGGCCTCATAACGTGACAGAAAGTCTAATGCAGAGGCCATTCTTTGAGTTTTGTGGTGGTCGGTAAGAATTTTGGGCACAGAACTTACGGTAACCCAATCTTGCTGTCACTATCTCGTACAAGAGAGTCTTAGAAATCTGTGGAAAATCAGTAGACAACTCCGACATTGTGAAACGTCGGTTTTCACGAACTTTTGCATCAACTGTCTGAACGAGTTCGTCCGTGACCAATGATGGTCTACCACTCCTCTCTTCATCATGAACGTTTTCTCGTCCACTTTTAAATAAACGTACCCATTCACGGACCACTCCTTCACTCATAACTCTTGGTCCGTACACGGCACAAAGCTCACGATGAATAGCTGCTGCAGAATATCCTTTGGCTGTAAAAAACCTTATAACAGCACGCACTTCACATTTGGCGGGGTTTTCTATTGCAGTACACATTTCAAACGGCCACAAACACTAAACTAGCGCAGGTACGACTTTCACTCGACCACGGCTTGATGCCGACTGACCTGCTGAGTGCGTGAATGCACAGATGGCGTCGCTACTCCCCCCACTACCATCACAGTGACCGATCGGAGGTTTCTTTCTGAACGGCCCTCGTACTTAAGGTGTACAGAAAGTCTTATTCTCATAATGTAAAACTATGTGCAACATAAACTACATTTTCTCAGGTATCACCAAAGCAATACACATGATTTTTGTTTACTGTACTTGTATGGACATTATATCATGACAAAACTACTCTGTGTTACTCAAACAAACAACAGTTCATTACTCCAATTGATTACAATCAAAATCTGCTTACAATTAAATGTGTTTATTTGAAGCTTTTGCAACTATTCTTTGTGCACTTCTGTCTACAGTTTTTTTGCAATCCTCAGTTGTTGGCTACAACTGCATTCTTGAAACTTGCTGACAAAACTGACACAACTGCAAGCATTCAATCTGAGTCTCGCTCTCTCCTTTTTATGTCTGTTGACGACATGGCAAGAAACTTCCAGAAGTAGGGTTTATTGTTGCTGCAAATGACTGCAGGTGTTGTAAACTCTCACACAGGTGTGACAATTGAAGCTTTGATCTAAAGTATGCTCGCCAACATCACCTGTGTCCACTGATGCATGTGTAACAATGCATGGCAACAATCAGCAATAACTTCCTAAGCAAACTCCTGATACACATGCAGCGATTAAGGCTGTAAGATGCACCCTTCTCAGGTCTGATCGTCCTGACCAGCATCGTCAGATGTTCAAGGTGTACTACCAGCCTCTTCCCTCTGGGTGTCCTATGGATGCGGTGTGTGTGTGTGTGTGTGTGTGCGTGTGGGCATAGGCGTGTGTGTGCGCTGATGCAAACTGCTCACACAAGTGCAGCAATTATGACCGCAAGGTATGGTTACTATATGTTTAAATTGGTGCGATCAGTTTGTTTTTAAGTGTTTTAATTTATAACAGAAATGTTTCTGTTTAATTCAGTTTTTTTTTTAATTTCATTTTTCTGTTGTCAGTCTTTAATTTTCATAAAAGTGAGAATGTGTTACCACCATTTGCACCAATAGAACATAAACAAATCCTGAAAAATACATGCTTCTATGTTAACTAGAACCTGAGAAAATGTCCCTTAAAAAGTAAATTGATCTTCAAACAGTTTGAAGCCAAAAGCATGTTAGCAGCATTTTATTGAAAATTTAAAAAATGCAATTACAGCTACAAAATATTTATAATTACTAAAGAGCTGGTTCAGTGAATTGGAAACTATATTTTTAAAAGTAAAATTTTCAGCCCAAACCCTTAAAAACTAATCTTGCAATTTGATACTGTCAGCACCATTTCTGTGTCAGACCTAGAACTTTCTGACCACACTTGTACATTGCACCTAACTTGGTAAAGAAATGGTTTGTAATGTGAACATTGTTTCAAAATATGTTTGACAGGAGTTGATCGCCATAAAGAAACAGATACAGATCTTACAACTCATAAAGGAAATGGAGGTATAAAATCATATGGAAGCAGCAACAGTTTGAATTCAGCAAGTTCTGGACATGGTAGTATTATGGGAATGGGAAACAAGGAAGCTCCTGACACACCAGAGCAATTTGAGGTTCTAAAGCACCAAAAGGAAATTTGGGAAACTGGAATTACATTGTGAGTATATTCAGTTCCTTTGTAACATATCATAGGCAATAATGAAGATTTATTTATATTTTATCCATTTGCACGTAATAGTAAGAGATGTGAAATTCAAATTTGTAGTTGAACCACTATTAGGGTAAATGTAGAATTTTATGTTGGAAATGTATTTTTAAAGAAATGCAGTGTTTTATTTTTATTTTTTTCCTTTCGTTGTTTTACTGTTGATATTTTCACCTATATTTTTTGTGATTCTCTTGACTCAACATATAAAATATATAATGCAAGCACATTGTGAAAGAACCAGGAGTTTTCATTGGCGATTTTTGTGTAATTAACCTTTGTAGTTAAGTAAAAACAATTGGCAATTTAAGACTGGTCACTTCCTCTGGAAGTTGATAGTACGTGTAGGATCACAAAACTTATTTGGAAAGGTAGAATCAGAAAAATTAAATTTCTTAGCCAGGATTTGAACAACAGCTCAGTTTCTGTTGCTTTGAGCTATCGTGGCACAAATTAAGACTTAGTTCTCAAAATGGAAACATGTAGCAATGCTGCATATAGTGTGGTTCACAATAGTCTGGTAATGAAAACGCTAATATGAATCAAAAACTTAATCTCAAAGTAAAAAGTTGTTTTGTGCATTGGGATTTCACTTGTTTTTAACTGACCAATAATTTTGTTCACCTGCTTCCAATTCAACTAACATAATGCTGGTTAGCAAGTGTAAAAGTTTTAAAAGAATGAGTTCTCTGGCAGTGTTTCATGTCTCGGCTGCCTAAATAATCTCATGGAGTTTAAATTTTAAACACAGTCTGACTATGCAAAAATGCAGGATCTGTACCTTGCTGAACTGTAATCACAGCACATGTATGAATGACTCACTTTGTGTTTAAGGATGTTAAAATTCAATTCTTATTTTTTTTAAATTTTTTATTATTATTTAATTTTTATATTGTGTTTAAATTTTAAAAATAGTATGACTATGCACCAAATGCAGTACCTATACCTTGCTGGCCTGTAATCACAGCACATGTGTGAATGGCTCACTTTGTGTCATTTGCAGTTTTTGTTGCAATATGTGATCAGCTTTCTCTATGTAGTTGCACTCATTGTTATAAATTTAACATGTTAACAAGTGGCCACAGTACCTCAAAGCCTCAGAATGTCACATCTGGGTGCAGTGGACATGCTTTAATACTCTCTATTTCTGGAAATTTCTTGCTGCATCATCGGCAGGTATAAAAATGGGACAACTTGGCCCATAGAGTTCAGTTTTGACGGTGAGTTTGGAGCATGTAGTAGCAGCAGAGAAAGCAGTCTACTGTCTATGAGTGTTGAAGCAAAAATTAAAATTGTACCACAGCATTGTGCAATAAAGACATCTAAATTTTGCAGTAGCAAGGAGAGATTTTGTTGCAATACACTTTGATCAAACTTAGTGACACTTAAACTCATTAGGTCCTTCTATTTGGGAAAAATTGCGGAGAAATTCAAATAATGGGCTGGAGGAGGAAGAATAGAAATGTATAGGCATGTAGGAGGTGATAGCTATGGCAGCGGATCTTCAATGCTGGATAATACTTTCTATTTAGACAATAAACCTAACATAATACATCATTGTAAATAGTTTTACCTAATTTGAATTTGCACAGGAATTCTTGTAATGGGTCATTTCAGAAAAATATAAGTTTAAATGTAAAAAGAAGCTAGTAACAGTGAAGTAACACAAATATAATATAATAATTAATAATTGTGACAAATCCTCACTTATCTTTTGGAATCCAAGGAGTAGTATCACAATAAATTGGTCTATTGCATCCTCAGCTTTGTTTCTTTTTGGTCTGTTTCTTTTTGCTCTTGTTTATTTAAATTATTATGGTTGCTGCTACTAGATGGATTGTGTACTAAAGTATTGCTAACTACTGGAATCAAAACAAATTTGGTGAGAGAGCCAATTGGTTGGTGGTATATAAAAATTCATTGCATGATTTTTATACTTTAATATAAATATTTTCTCCCAAACCATTAAATCTATGGGTCCATTTAAGTGTTTTAATAATTTAACATCTGGATCTATTTCATGATTAAATTTCCAAAAATGTTCTGCCACAGCTGATTTATCAATTTGTTTGTATTTAATATGCCTAAAGTGTTCTTTTACTTTTGTTTCTAAATGACATTTAGTCTTACCAATATAAACAAGGTCACAATTTAAACAATTTAATTGATAAATGCCGGATTTTTTTATTTTTTGAAATTTTATCCTTTTTAGAAAACCCTAAGAAATTTTTATACTGTATTTATTTTGAGGGACCAGCATTATACCATGCACTTTGAAAATATTTGTGAATTTTTTATTTGCCCAAGGGTGATAAGTAAATTAAGTAAAAAGGCTTTTTTGGTCTCAGGGGACTTCTAAACATTTCCGGTGGAATCTAGTTATTGAATTTTTGGGTGGAATACAATACCCTCTGTATCCAGTATGTATATTAAACATTTGGGCTAGAGAAAGTAAAAAGCTGTGTGTGTGCGCATGTGGGGTTGAGGGTGCATGTGTGTGTGTGTGTGTTTTTTTTTTTTTTTTTGTATTTTTTTTTTCAAAAACGAAAAGTCAGTTAAATATCAGACTTGGTATTTAAGTTCAGTATCTTCCAAGGATGAGAAACAGATTTTCAAGAAAATACCCCCACCCCCAATTACCTTTTATGCAGAACATTTTTCAAAAATGCCGCTAATGGTTTTGATTAAAATACTGTATATTAAAGATATTTACATCACTAATAAAATGTCTATTTTGAATTTTCATTTAATTAAAGTTGTTTAAAATTGAAACCAATATCAAGGAATATCTCGGAAATGGTCAGCTCTACCTAAAAAATGTATATGACAAATTATGTGTTTCAATGAAATCTACAATTTTTGTGCAGTAAGTTTTTGTCTATCTCTTACAGTTTAACTGTTATGCAAAATTCTGCAAACTCATCAAGAATAAAGAATTCTTCAAAGGCTATTCACAGAAAATTCAAGATATACATTTTATTTATGATGTAAAAATCTTTAATATATGGTATTTTAATCAAAATCGTTAGCCATTTTTGAGAAAAACAAAAATTTCAAAAAATTTTCTGTGTAAAGGACAGTTTGGAATATGGTGATTTTTTTTAAAATCTTTGTGTGACATCCTTGGAATATACTAAACTTAAATACCAAGGTTGGATGTTACCAGTCTTTTCGTTTTTGAACTATGCTGTCCACAGGCACAGACCTTTTTCTAAAAAATGCTTTTTTTGTCTCAGGGGGTCTCAAAACATATATTTTCATGAAATCTTGATATCAAATTTTTGGGTGGAATACAATACCTTCTGTATCCACTGTACATTCTACATACAGGCTAGAGAAAATAATATTTCATAATGCAAAACAAAACCACAATAAAAATCCTAACATTTAGCAGTGCTGGGTTATAAATTATAATATAGCCTAATGGGTGCTTATTAATAATTTTATTAATATATGCTGGAAATATTTGACCCACATATGCTTATATTTGTTAAGTTTGCAAGCAACAATGAAAGAGAAATTTATGCTAAATTTGCCAGCAAATAAAACAATTAAGTATGACCATTTGTGTTACTGGTGTAACTTCAATACTGAGTGCATTTGCTGCATTTACTTCAGATATTGAGGCTTCTATGTTTCCTGTTAATATATATCAATTTTTAATGTCTTTACTTGTGAGATACACAAATAAACGGTAAGATACTTGAATAACAAATAAGCCGAATAAATTTAAAATTATTCATTGACTCTTGTTGCTGGATTGCATATAGCATATGAGGTGAGTGAATTTTTGGGAGATTTTTCCATTATTTCCTTTATACTTTATAATAATGAGAAACAATAAAACTGATCTATTGATTTGCTCTCTATAGTATTCTGCATTTAAGTATTAATCTTATCAGCTTTTGAATAAAGAGCTGTTTTAAGTATATTTTACATTACGTTACTTTGCAGATTTAATCGAAAACCTAAGAAAGGTGTTCAGTTCCTGCAAGAGCAAAGATTACTTGGTACCACGCCCCAAGAAATTGCTGAATGGCTCCATACAGATGATCGATTGGATAAAACAGGAATAGGAGATTTTCTAGGTGACAGTGATGACTTCAGTAAGGAGGTAAATTCATTGTTTATAAAATTGCTTTTAAGAAGTGTAAGGATAGATGGCCTTTCAAAAAATGTTTGCTATACAAAGAGATTAACTTTTATTTTGTAAGTTGTAAGTCCTTTAAGCTGGCAGGTAATATCAGATCTGAGTAGATAACTATCTAACATTTACCCTAATAAAAGTCTAAATCCACAGCTTAATGTAACTGTGATCGAAACGTGACCACTGACTGATGATATGCAAATATACAAGTTCTGGCACATACCAAGATAAGGAGGTTGGGCCGTTGAACAGGTGGTGTGCACTAACCTAGTCTCCCTTCCCACAGTTAATTTAACCAAATACAAGAAGACCTTGTATGCAAGACAATCCCCACTCTCAGTACTTAATTTTGGAATGTAGCATATTATCTATATAAAAAGAAGACATAACTTAATATTTAAATGAAATATAAAGATTTGCCATTATTTTGAACAAACTAATGGTCACTCTTTTTCTTTCTTTCTTTCTTCTTCTTTTTTTTTATACTTAAATTGAATTTGCACGAAAATTCACATTTTGAGTGGTTGATGGAGAGGGGAGTACAGAAATGAATGGTATGAGTGTGATAGTACAACATGACGGCAGCATAACTGTAATGATGATTTTATATTTAGACAACATACTTAATATAACACATCGTAAATGGTTTGACCGAAATTGAATATGAGCAGAAATTCACATTGTAAGCAGTAAAGAAGGAGAAGGGAGGACGAAAATGTACTGGTATGTCTGTGTTTGGTAGTGGAGCTTAGCTGTAATGACCGATATGGATGCGAGTTTCAATTAAGATAACATACTTAATATTGTATGTCAGAAAACATTTAACCACATTCAAATTTGCACGTAAATTCACATTTTGAGCAGGAGAGATGGAGAGGATAGTACGGAAATGTACGGTAAATGTATGGTGTGCAATAGTAGAATGTGACAGTGGTGGTGGCAGGTGCATAGCGCTAATGATGATCATGGATGCTATTTTCTATTAAGACAACATACTTGATATAGTATGTTCTAAAATGTTTTCCCTATTTGGGTGTAAATTCACATTGTGGGCTGCACAGAGAGGTACAGGGGAAACCAGAAAGTTACCAGTATATATGTGGTGAGAAGATGGAAAACGCACAGCTAACCTCTCTCTTTCTGCATGGTCGTTGGCTTCCAATACATTACATCAACCACTGATGTGAAAGGAAGTTCTCTAATTTTATTTTACCCTCGGAGATTAACCTTTTCTCAAGTGAGAATGTTCGTTAACAGCTAATTTTTGGTTCGAAATGAAATACACAAAATCTGCCATACGTCTCAACCTGGGGGGTAATCCATACCACTTCCCCCAGGCTTTGCCACTACCATACCCATTTAATTTATGTAGAAACCTCCTTTTTGTTTAACGATTTTAACACTCTGTGATGAGGATTGAGATGGTTGAGGTGGTTTTCTACACAAAAGCCGACAAAGAAAATAAAATAGTAGTGATGGACAAATCAGATTATGAAAACAGCATGAAAAAACGTTTGCAGTCAGAAGAATATGTGGAAATTCCAAAAGATCCCATCCCAAAATATACAAAATCTTTACATGAAACCTTAGACAGTGTAAAATTAATCAGTGATGCGAACAAAAAGAAACTAATTCCAAGTAACCTCTGCACACCAAGAATATATGGACTACCTAAAATACATAAACCAGGAAATAAAATGCGACCTATTGTAAACACCATCAACTCCCCCCATACCAACTAGCAAATTGGCTCACCAAACCGTTCCAAACCCTACCACGGTACAACAGTTTTAAGTATAAAAAATTCCTTTCAAATGACCTAAGTGATGATGACATGTTGGTTTCATTTGATGTAGTATCACTTTTCAAAAACTACTTTCAGTACTGAAAAAATAGCTAACTACCACAGACATTTCTAGTGAAATAGGAAGACTTACTTAAGCTAACACAATTATGTATTGAACAAACCTACTTACATTCAGAGGGGCAAATGTTATACACAAAAGTATGGTTTAGCCATAGGAAATCCATTATCTCCAATACTTGCAGATATATACATGAGTAATTTAGAAATCCACATAACCACAGCTTTCCCACAAATATACAAAACTTGGTATAGATATGTAGACAACATAGTGGCAATAGTGAACAAAAGAGCAGTTGAGGACAGCCTTAAATTACTAAATCTTTAGGGCAATTCCATAACATTCACAATAGAAAAAGAATCAAATGGCATGCTTCCCTTCTTGGACCTAAAAATAATCGGGTACCACAACAAACTAGAATTTTAAATCTATAGGAAAGAAACACAGATGGAAATCTGCATAATTAACAACAGCTACAACCCAATTTCACGCAAACACGCCATGATCAACAGTCTTGCATTCAGACTGATAAACCTACCATTGAGCCAGATGGAATACAAATTAGAACTTAATAGGACAGAAATTACACAAAAGTATGGCTACACAGAACATTTGGTAAAGAAGAAGATTAATAAATTTATGAAACAGAAGAAAGTAAAAGAAATTAGCACTCTAAAAAGAATAAAAGCAGAAACCAGCTACAAAAGATTCACTTACCACTTTGGCACACCAAAAATTTCAAAAGATTTTCAAAAAATGGAACATCAACTTAGCACAGTTTAAAAAAACCTCCATACAAACCCAAAAGATAAAATTCCCCACTTGAAACAATCAGTATGAAATCAGTTGCAAGGAATGTGAAAAGATAATATATAGAAAAAACAAAGCTAAACATTGGACAGTGTTTTAAAGAACACATGAGATATTTAAAACATAAATAGTCAGATAATTCAGCTGTAGCACATCATTTTTGGACTCAAAACCATAAGTTTCACAGTGAGCCCAAGTTATTAAAATTAGTGCAGAATTCAATTGGATTAACAGTTTGGGAAAATCTATTACTTTTAAAAACAAAAACAAGGTCATAAATTTTGACATACCACAAACAAATGGACTCATCTCAAAATTCATCTATCCAGAAGAGAGACCTCCACAGGTTGCTACCACAAGTTCATCAGTAAATCTCCGTTGAAAATGGTGACAACAGCCACCAAAACAGCTGAAGTAAGTTACTTCATTTCAAGAGTCAAGTTTGAGTGTAATCTATGTCTATTCCTAATTGATTAGTTACTTCACTGTGCATTCCCATTAACGTTTTAATTTTAAATAATAATTTGTTACCAAGATGTAAAGAATGTGAATGGAACACATCATTTTTTTTTAATTTAATAATAACCAAAAATCACTTATTAAGTCAATTAACTTCTATTTATTAAACTCTATAGGGTCTTCTCATCCCTTAATAATATTTAGTCTTTTTACTCAAAATTATATTTATTTACAATGAATATAAAACAAAATTGATCATAACGATTGTTTCTAATCTGTTCATTTTCTTTCATAATTAGAGTTAATTTTTTACTAATTATGATTTGAATGTGTTGCAGTAATGCTCATGGAGATTTCAGAGTTATTATCCAACAAAATGTCCAAACTTGGTTCTAATTCACTTTCCAAATCACCAGTAGCAGAACCATCAGATTCTTAAAAATTTATGTAATTTCTGTTACTTCAAAAGTTTACTAATGTCTCTTCACAAGTTGAGTGTACTTCTTCGAACTCTAGGACTTCATTTTAATTATATTTTGAAACATGTATGTAGTCCATGAACTACTTGCAGCTTTAAACTTTTAATTATGTGGCTTTCTACTTTTCATGCCTTTACTTTCTAGTCCTAAAATATTCAAAAAATGTGTTTATCCTAGGTTTGCCAACAAGCATTGTTTAGAAAGCATACTTAGGATCAATATGAAGGGGAAATAAAATGGTTCCTTTGTATGTATCAAATTTATGAAACTGTATAAAAGTGGTGTAAAATTCTGCGGTTCTAGTATAAATATCTTCATTTTCTAAAAAGGTTCTCAAAATTAATTTATCAAGAAGATTGTTACCAATAATGTACTTAAAATCAACTTTTGTTTCCTAGGTGATGTATTCATATGTGGACCAGATGGATTTTAGCAATCGTGATATGGTCTCTGCTCTGCGATATTTTTTGGAAGGTTTTCGTTTACCAGGAGAGGCACAGAAAATAGACAGGCTCATGGAGAAATTTGCAAGCAGATATTGTGAGTGCAACCCTAAGTAAGTATTCATAATGAAATGTGATGCATGTCAACCCAGTTTTATTTGTCCTAAAGAATGTAGTGGGTCAGCCAGGTGTAATTCAAAGTCTGCATTGTTTACAGAAATAAATACAACTTAACAAACTGCATACCTAATGCCCTTTGTACATTATCAAATTACTTATTCAAGAGTTTGTAAAAATTGTCAAATATTTTTCAAATTTGAAAAGATTGGTCAAGACCTGGCAAGACTTAGCAACATCTTAAATGTGTATTTGCATGTCTCTTTGCCAAGCACTTTAGAACACACTGATAATTTATCACCTGCAAAGTAATATACTGTTATCATTATGGTATAACAATTTGCATTGCTCTTTATGTAATATTACATAGCATTTTCATGATTACCACCTTCAAATCAGATTATGATTAAGAAATACAATGGAAATAAATAATTAAATAGGTTAACTTCGCTGTGTAACATCACATTCATGCATTGTTGTATACTATGCGCACCTTTTTTTGTCCATTAGTTTTATAAGGAAGTGCGAGTCAAGGGAAGAAGAGAGAGCACGCCTGCTTGGCTTTCAAAGAAAGTTTTATTTACTAACATTGATTCAACTTATACACTTATGCTTCACAAACTTTGTTAATCTTTAAGATATATGTAAAAAGAAGCTAGTAACAGTGAAGAATAACACAAATATTAATATAAAAATAATAGTTGCAACTATTATTTTTATATTAATATTTAAGATATATGTTTCGCCTTCCTTGAAGGCATCATCAGCTATGGTTGAATTTCCACATCCCCTTTGGTCTTGGCTCACTGCAGCATCTGGTGTCAATGCCTTCATAGTGTATAAGTGGAATCAATGTTAGTAAATTAATTATAGTATTTCACAGTGTGAAAAATTCCAGTAAATAATACAGTAAGTATGCTACAAAACTTAGCCGTCAGACGTATGGTCCGTCCTGGTCACGCACTGTCAAGTAAAAGTGAATGATCCACTTTGTCGTACGTTTTTGTTAGATCTAGGAGTAGACCTAATCCTAATTGTTTATTATCTAATGCATCATAAACCTGTTCAACAAAATGCATTAGTGCAGGATTGATTAATTTCTTTTTCCTAAAGCCCTTTTGATTTTCATCTCTCATTTTGAATCTATCCATGAATTTTAATAATCTGGTATACATTATTTGTTCAAATATTTTTGCAAAAGTGATATTACCGATATCGGTCTGAAATTTTCAAATTCATTCTTATTACTTTTCTTGTAGATAGGTTTCACCTTTACTTCTTTTATTTTCTCAGGGAACAGTCCACTTGTTAGTGAGATTTGTTAAATAACGCAGTGGTTCATTAGAAATGAGGCACATTTTTTTACAATATAATTTGAGAGTCCATCAGTCCTCCAGATTTTTTGTTTTTTAATGTGTTTATTACTGTTCTAATTACCGTGGTCTTTACTGGCATGAAAAAGATAGTATTTTCATTATATTTTAGACTTAACTTATCCGTTCTCACCAATGAATTCTTTTTTAGCTCATTTTCAGCAACACTTGTGTAAAAATTGTTGAATAATTCAGCAATATCTTTAGGATTGCTTATGTTTTGACCATCACTTTTGATACAATAGTTATTTATATTTGTCTCAGTTTAAGTTTCACCCTTGATTATTTCCCACAATGATTTAAATTTATTAACTGTTCCATTGATTGTGCTATCATAACGTAACCTTTTTGCTTCCTTGATTACCTTATTATATATTTTTTATACTTCAAATAGTAGGTTTTTGATTCTTGTGATACTTTATTTTCCCTAATGTATTTACTTAAGAACCTTAACCTTTCTGCTGATTTCCATAACCCATTTGTGGCACATGTTCTGGGTGCCTGCCCTCATGTAGAGGTACTGTGAAACAGTAGACATCATAAAATTAGGAGCTTGATTGCAACAAGCATGAAACAAAAAGGTTTTGAGGTCCATTAGGAAGTGCATGGTTTGTCCAACAATGGTAGCAGCAGGCGCATTGACATCATTGCTTATAAGATATCTGATGGTAGCGGAGTGATCCTTGATCCTACTGTTCGCTTTGAGTCCCACTGTGAATAACCTGAAGAAGTGGACACAGAAAAAAAAGCAATTTATGAATCTACCATTCCCTTTTACAAAGACAAATATAATCTTAAAAATATATCAGTTACCGGATTAATGATAGGAGCCAGAGGGACAATCCCCAAAAAATTACACCAATTTTGGAAAGATTATGGTCTGGATAAACGCCTACTGCATACAATAGCGATCATGGCAATCAGAGGATCTATTTTCATCCTCAGAAATCATTTGTATTCATTTTAATGCTGGTGCTATAACGATTCATTAAGTTTTGTTCTGTAATTTTGAACTTAAGTGTTTTTTGAGAAGATTATATGTGCTATTTGTATTAGACTTGAAGTTTATCATTTCTAATTTTATATGTTATTTGTACTTGGTTATACGATTTATTTTAGCGTTGTAAATTATTTTTTAAAAATGTTAATTGTATAGTTATACTTGTCTACATGGCAGCCCTCAATTGAGGAAAGTAATAAAATAATATCTGGATTTTGACTACTGGTACTGCTGCTTGAAAGTACAAATAAATATGTCTTAGAACTTATTTATTGCCTCATTTAGTGATTTGATCATATGTACATTTTCCCAGGTTTCTTTACCTATTAAATAGTTTAGATAATTCAAATTTGCATCATTTATAAGCCTAACATTTTTAAAAATTTTGTGTTACTTTTTTTGAGATGATCAGTTTCTCATTTGAATAGCTAACTTCAGAACCTGAGCATAATGATCAGATAGTGCCGAGTCAAATTCCTGAATTTCATACACCCACTTATTTGTGTTTTAACATAATCTGATCAATTGCAGTAGTGCTAAAGCAAGAGACTTTATAGTTATAGTTGGTAATCTTACTATATTTTGCATACCATACACATTTAAAATGTTTTGGAGTTGACTTTTACATGGATTTTATATTCATGCCTCCACAATTACTATATATTTTTTTGATTGCCTGTGGAATTGTAAAATAGTTTCCAAATTTTGTATATACTCAAATTAGAACCATTTTGAAGTAAATTAGCTCACATATACTGGCCTCAAAGTCTTATTTCTGGTTTAGGTACTTAAATTTATCAGTTTCTGTAAAGTTAAACTCTCTCTCCTCTCTCCTCTCTCTCCCTCTCCCTCCCTCTATCTCCTTCTCTCTCTCAAGCTTCTCATTATCATTATGAACACCTTCATGTAACAAAATAAACCTTCCTGATTTAATTGCTCATTTATTAATGTTATTCTGACAGCATAATTAAAAATCTATATGAACTTTTTAGCTTTACCTACAATTTTATTTCATACTGTCAACAGACTTCAGCTAATTTTATTCT
This sequence comes from Hymenopus coronatus, assembly GCA_030762935.1. NCBI lineage: Eukaryota > Metazoa > Arthropoda > Insecta > Mantodea > Hymenopodidae > Hymenopus > Hymenopus coronatus. The sequence goes on along the minus strand of CM060889.1, from coordinate 41,401,635 downwards.
CCCCCATTATTCCTGTGGTGTTCTATGTTTGTTTAACATCAATCAATAGTCAAAAAGTATGCTAGTCTAATGAAAAGCAGATTTAAGTCGGATGTTTGAGTTAATACTTTACACATTTTCAAATTAGAATAACAATTACTGTGCTCCACTGTTTTCTTCTGAAAACTAATCAACAACATATCTTAGTTTTTTCTGTATAAGCAGTATCTTTGTTTCAACTTAACATAATTCAATAATCAGGCATATAATAGGCAGGTATACTACTTAATAATATTATCCTTCTGATCCACATATTTTGGCAGCCACAAACAGTCATTATTTCTGAAAAACTATGCTACCATTAATGCATCTATTCGAGAATGTAACATTACAATGCAAAATTAATTTATATTAAATTGAGAATGAACTTTTCATTAAAAATATTTTTAGCACTCGTGCATTTTCCTAACTAGTTACCTGAACATGTTTTGTGGGCAATGTTGCTGCATTAGCATATTTCAACTGTGGGTCTGTTGCTAATATCCCCAGAGACTCTCTGGGTCTCTAGTGTTTTATAGATTAACTTATATAGTGATGTGTTTGGCTGGAATTTAAAACTTGATCAGTTTTGTTTTTTGTTTCAGTATAAAAATCTTTCCTCAGATGTCCGGTTCTAATGGTCATTGTACCCATCTTACCAGGTGTACATTATTTTCTATCTTGTGGTTTGTGATTTCTGTTCCAGAGGTGTAAGGCTACTGCTGATTATCTCTTTTTGGTTGCTTTTTATATCTGAGCTGTTCCTTCAATCTGGTTACTATGTTTCTTTTGGTCTTTCCTATATATCTTTCTTCATAGTCTTCACAATCGATTCTTAAATTCCTAATTTCTATTTAATTTAATTAGAAAATACTTCCCCCATTAAAGAGTTGCCACAAGGACAAAGTGATATACACAATATTTGTGAAAAGGCATAAACGTTTCAATAATAACAGAAAAATATAAATAAATATATAAACAATAACAATAGTAAAATAAATATTACATAGGTATTTCAAAAATAAATAATAAATAGTATGTAATAATGAACATTCAAAATATTAAATATGGATATTATTATATAAGTGGTTTCTTAAGATTGCTATTGAGCCTTTAAGAGCTGCAATAGCCAGCATTGGAAGAAAGAATATGCTAAGCCCAAAACTGAGCAAGAAATTTTGGTATTGTTCCTCTTGCTCCATCTATCATTAAGCCAGGTTCCTTGATGTCATGTAGCTCGTACTTGGTTTTGTAGCACTCAATTATTGGTTCTCAATTAATATGGAGATATATTTTCTAACATTGCTTTTTATGAGATTCCTGATGTGTGGGTAAAATAGGAGATCCACTCTATTACAGGTTTATAATAAACAAAGATGGCTGATGCTGTATGTCACAGCAACCAGCATTCTAAAGATATATAGCCAGAGATTTCACCAGATAAACTGTTTGCAAGAGGTACTATTTCTGTGTTCTAATATTATTAGCCAATCATATATATATTTCAGGTCTTATTATATTAAAATTGAAACTAGATAATTGCAATGAGTTTGGTCATTACCTTTCTTCTCCGCCATAATCATTAATTGCCTATAATTAATCACCTGGAGCATCTTAAATGTTAAAATGAACCATGATATGAAAATAATTATACAGCATGTGTATGTAGCTAAACATTGCAATTACTGTATTGTAATAGTAAGAAGCTCATTTATGCATTATGTTTTAATAAGATATTGGTATATTTACCTAAATCAAACAATTACATTTCTTGGCTTTCTTTTACACAGGCTTTCTTCCTCTAAAAATAAAATCCCACAGAAACAAATGCTTACACCAAAAATTATTATTAATTAACATTTCTAGTTAACTGTAAAGGTAAGGCGTAATAATAAATTACTTATAGTCTAATAACCTAAACTAATGATGATGATAAAGTAATGGGGATACTTTCAAACAAGTGGTCCCAGATGGCGAGCAATGTTTGTAAGTCCAAATGTTTATCAATGTGCATGCAGACAGAAATGACCAAAGACTGCAAGCCCTATTACTTCTTGCATAGCAGCCAATTTGCACATCATTTGTAACAATGTTACCAACCTTTGTAAATAATCCTCAGATATCTGTACAACAAATTGTATAGCACCATCTGGAAAAAATTAAGAGTCGATCATTTTTTCCTAACTATATTTTCTCTCTGATTTCATTGCTTTACAAACATGAGGATACATTTGAGCAGAATTTATTGTAGTACGAGAAGAGAAGGTTGTGTATTATTAGTAATATTCTTAGATATAACAGTTTTAGAAATGATTCATCCAGTTAATAAGACATATCTGTCAGTTTACTTCAATGATTCTGAGACCTGTCTTCAGTTATTATTTGACAATGGTCTGCTGAGAACAAGAATGTTGTATTCTGAAGACAATGCCATCCTCCACCCCGTTAAGAGATGGGACTGTACATATCCAGAGTTTTGCTGCAGGTTGGAGAATATTAAAATAGATCCCTATTAACTTTGTTATTATTTTTAGAACTGGACATGAAAACATCGCACAGTCTGTGTTAAAGGAGCATAGTTTAAGCAGGCAAAGCTATTGGCCAGGCAAATTCTTTTCCAAGCAGTCATATGAGGAGACAATAATGGAGTGTTTGGTTGGAGGGTATGTGTGAGCTCACAGACAGTATCTGATTGGTTTGGTTACTGCTGCAATGTGTTCGTGGTCTCCAACAACATCAAATGCACTTGAGAAGGAAAATTGCCATGTTGTTTAAATTGACAAATGTAAAATAGGACGTCGGAAATTCCATCAGGGGCGCATTGTAGAGGACAACTGGATCCTTGGCATTGAAATAAATGATGCCAATATGTCTGAATAATAATGATGAACATACATTATAGAATTTAATTGTAGAGCACATAAGAGTTCTCCAGCACGATACATACCAATGCCTGGATGGGCTACTATGGGTTGATGACTGAAGATTTACTGCCCATCTCTAAGTAAATCATTCTGTGCACTTGTAGATCTGGTGATAGATGTGCACACCATTAATATTGAATCTTTACTGGTGTTGGCATTTGACACAAACGTTTGGATGCACCCATATGTGAATATTTGTGGCATACTGACACCAACATTCAGCAGACCCTTTTCAGGAACTTTTGAAAGACATTAGGCAGGCGTACTCTGTGATGTAGAGATTAGGTTTAGGCTAGGCTTTGTTAACGAGTGAGTTAAGTGTTTAGTGTACAGGGCTAGTAATTTAGGTAAAGCAATGTATGTAGTTAGTGCAGGAGCTAATCATCCTAATTTAGTGGTGAACTGTTAGCTGCCTTGCGTTTTGTGACACAAAATGAATAATTTGACTGCACTGCATTCTTTATATTGGATATATGCGCAGTAAGTAAATAAATTATAAACCTTATGTTAAGAAAACATTTTCCGGCATGAAATCATATTAAAAAATTGTTTTAAATCCATATTAGATAACAAAATGTAAAGCGGTACTTTGAAAAAATATTCCACTCACATTGGACATAGAAAAAATTGTGCGTCATATGTTGGAAAGAAGAGCCAAAGCAATGAACTGCTTGTATAATTATATGTATATAAAAGATATTGTAATCAGTGCATCATTTGGTGACTAAATGTTCAAAACTAAACAGTTTATACCTATGAAAATAAACCAGGTGCCAATGTAACAGATACAGTATAACTAACCTGCCCAATGCATGTAATAGGCACGTATTTGTGGGGAGTTGTCAGCTATGCACAGAATGCAACAACTGGAAAAATGTCAAAATGCACTTTATTAACCTCTTGTATGCTGTTGCCCCTATAGTGTTCTCTGAAGATCTGTTGAAATTTCTAGAAGGTCTGAGGGTGTTATGTGAATTTCCTGAAAATATTCTCAGTTTTTTTTCTTCTGTGTGTGTGTGGTTGTGGCTGCGGCTGCTATTTTTCTCTCTGTTTCTATTATTTTAAGTGTTTTGCTGAAGCCATTATTTTCAGCAGTTTTTATTAACTGATTATATTCATTGTCATATACTGTTTTCTTTATTTTTATGTTGAGTAGTCTGTGGATGATTGCATGCTTTTGGTCAGGAAGGTTCAAGTTTTATACTTTAATATGGTTATCCATGTGTGTGATTTTCCTGAAAATTCCAAATTCTGATTTCTTATTTTGAGCTATATTTTTAAAGGAAGAACCAGTTTAAAATTAAAAACATACCAATATACTTCTTTTATCAGTTTTATTTTACTTGAAAGCCTGTACTTTAAGCTATTTTTCAACATACATTCTATCAAAATTAAGCACTTGTATTGTCAATTATTCATCTTGTGAAATAAGCTCTATCATTCATTTTCTTAATGCAGAAATTGTGGAAGTGGCTGAAATTCATTGATAGATCAATGAAGTGTATAGATAAAACATGAAATGGATTAGATTATTTAAAGATAGTTTACACAAATGTGCTTGATGAGGAACAAAGTGGGCAACCTTCTTTTTGCTGAAATATTGATGAAGATGGAGCAAACAGATGTATTACAATTTTATCTTTATCTCTCATATCTCTCTTGAGTTTTCTCGTATCAAGGAGCGTTCTTTATGGAATTGTGACAAACTACTATAATCGTAAGTTGTGCTCACGCTGCTCAGGCAGCAGATTTCTATGAGGATGGTATTCAAAAACTGGTTATTTGATATGACACGTGCTTTAGTATTATTAGAAATTATGTTTAAAAATAGGTTTTTCATGTAAAAATAAAATTGATAAAAAAATAAATTAGCGTGTTTTTAATTTCAAAACATTAATTAAAAATCATGCCTTATGTAACCTTAAGGTCCAAGCCCCAGGTATTTGTGCCAAAGTAGGTTAAACAAACTACTGAGTTCATTCCAGGGTATTATGTAATTAAATTGAAAAAATACTGTCAGAAGAGTAAAAATACTGAGGCCAGAGCAATTGGCAGGCTGAGGCAGCCCAAGGTGTGATAGACGTGTCCCTGTTCTCGGAGAGAACTTAACCACGTTCTGACGGGATTGTGGGTTTTTGCAGGATGGCGGGTGAGTGTTGTGGTTGTGGAAATACTGAGGGGGATGACTCAGGTGGTAATGTCTGTGGCCCACATTCAGAAGATGCTGTGTTAAAAACCCATGGACTGACCAATGTCTTTTTTTATCTATTTTTTTTTTTTTTTTATTTTTCTTGGTTTCCTCAGTCACCAAAGTATATACTGGATTGCATATTTAATAACATGACCAAAAGTTGTACCTTCAGTCTAAAACAATAGCAAAACCAAAAATAAGTGGTAATTGTGACTGTGCTGCCATCTATCTACAGATAGTATAAACAGAGACTGGATGGCATCCTAACCCCATCTGCTTGTTGTGGAGATAAGTGGTACATATGGTGTGAGGAGATGAGACCTAAAAGACTAACTAGGACAGCTAGACTGAATGACCCTCTTAAAACTATCTGCTTGACACGAAGCAAAGGTAGCATGTTTCAGGAATGAGACCTTAAAAAGCTATCAACATGATATCTTATCAAACAGTTCTTGTGATATGACCAAGTTATTAAAAAATAAAATAGAATAAAAAAAAATAGTAAAATAGCCAGCCACTGCATTATTTTCACAAGTGGCTTTACTTTTCAGCTAGTTAATATAAAATGAAACAAAAAGGGAAGAGTATTTAACTCTAATTTCTTAAATTTCAGCAATGGGTTGTTTGCTAGTGCCGATACTGCATACGTATTGGCATATTCGGTAATCATGCTCACAACAGATTTGCACTCACCTCAGGTGAAAAGTAAGATGACAAAAGAGCAGTACATTCGTCTCAATAGAGGCATTAGTGATAGCAAAGATTTGCCAGAAGAATATCTTTCCAATATTTATGATGAAATTGCTGGCCATGAAATTAAAATGAAAGGGACAGTGAATAAACCAGGAAAACAAGGTAAGTAAAATAGTTGCCAGAAGTGCACATTACAAAGATTTATTTAATAAGCATAAACATACATGCATGATGCAGGATTGATATAAAACAATTTGTACAAAATAGGTAGAAATTATGGAAATCATCATCATCATGACATCATTGTCCTGATAAAGGGGTACGATTCTTTAGTTCCTAAGGTCATTCATTCAAACCTGGCGGAGGATGATGGATTTTTTCAGGTATAAAATCCTTAGCATGGCTTTCTTTGGACAAGAAGTAATTCTGGTGTTCCCATGTTTTAGATTTATAGCACATAAAAGAACCTCAAGCCTTAATAGAGCATCTGAGCAAAATATCCAGTCTTTCATGCCCAATATAGAATGGTATGCTAAGAACCACAACAATTAAGTACATTCATAAAACTCAGTATCTTCTTCTTCATTTCATTATTATTAGCAGTAGTATTATTATTAGCATTATTTTATATACTAAGTTGAAACAACTCTATGCATATACATTATGCAATAAAAACTAAAATTTTAACAAATTTACTATATAGTAATTTATGACAAATTCAGCTTCTAGTTACTAGATTAAATTTTACAGTTGAATACAAAACAATTGAATATGTTAAATTGTAATTGTACATATTTGTCTATAATTAGAAAACTATGTCCATAGAATGAACAATATACTGCAAACTGAAAATACCAGTGAATTAGCACTGATTGAAGTCCAGCTTCATAAACAGCTTCAATAAATAAGGTCAGTCATGTCAAAAAAAAAAAAAAAAATAAAGGCAACTAGAAATCAAACCTACACCAAAGTACTTTAAACATAAAAGTATTTAAACCGGGAGGCTCAATGAGACCCATAATAAATAATAGTGGGAATTATAAGCCAGCAGAGGAAGAGAAAGCTTGTGTGTAAAGTTAGCTCCTGAAATAGAAGGAAGAAAGGAATAAGAAACAGTGGGAATCATTGAATGATAGTTGATGTTAGAATGATAGTTGATGCTAAAATTAATATTCCTACAAATTAAGTTTTTCATTAAACGCATAAGAAAATTTAATAAATCCAATTATTAGAAGTGTATATTTTAATTCTTCCAGGATTCAGAATAATTTCTCAAACATCAAAGAATACAGAGGAATGGAGGAAGATTTGAAACTCTTAATAGGACAAATTGGAATGAAAGTAAAAGAAGGAAAGAAAGGAGGGGGGGGGGGGGGGGAAGGTGTAAAAGAGATTGTAAATATGTTTTATTTTTTTTTATTTGTAACAAGCATATTCAGAATTGGAGTCAAAATTAACCTTGAACCAAATGGGAATAAAGTCATTGTGGAAGAAAGTTTGTCTAGAGTAATAGAAGAGAATAGGAAACATACTGAATGAGGTGAAAAAAAAATTAATGGAAATCAAGGAAGAGATAAGACATAAAATGAAGATGTGAAAACAAAGGTACAGAACATCAAAAGAAAAAAGTGTTTCAAATATATCTAGTTAAACATAGTCATTGAGGTGTCAAGGAAACGAGTGAAGTGTGGCATATACAAGAGGTCAAAGAGATTGTTGTAGGAAATTGGGAGATTGGTGAAATCTTTAGATTTGGAAGATCAAAAACAAGAATGGTAGTTGTAAGACTTTTCTGTGCAGTAAAGTTTTGAAGAAAACAAAGCTAAAAATATATAACTAAAAGAATGTTTATAAACAAGAATTTACTTGTGGATCAACAAGCTTTGAAGAAGAAATTAATTATGTAAATGAACATGGCAAGAATGGAAGGAAAATGGGTCTTCATTTGGAATTTATGGATGTGGATCAATGTGTAGATGGTGGTTATGCAAGAAATTGAAACAAGGAACATCAGACCAAAACACCAGAAATCAAGGAAATTACTCATCTTTATACATTGGCAGCTAGGGATGGAACAAACACTGACAGGAAGTCCAAAGGACAATTAGAGAACAGCTGGAAAGGATAGGCAAATGAAATATATGTCATCTACACAAGAGAATAGTGGCAATGGGAAGATGTCAGAAAAGAGGCGGAGAGATGACGCAGTGTTCACATCATAGAGGAGTGAGAAATAGGAACAAAAAAAGTTTATACCTCTGAGGAAGGAGGAAATACAACTAGCACTTGACCTTGCAGAGGAATGGGCAAAGGTGCGGTCAGAGAGATGTGATAGTGGCACAGAAAGAGAGAGAGCAAACATTGACACCAAAGGCGCCTGGGTAGCTTTGTTGTGGTTCTTGTGCTGAGGGTTTGTGGTTTGACTCCCAGCTTTGGGTTAGCAGTTTTAATTTGGTCCTATCCATGCTTCCACTTCTAGCTCAATATGGAGTATTCCAATTGCCCAACATAGTTCAGAGTTCATGCTGTAGGTCATCTCATTTTGTTCCTATTCTCATCATCACACTATCATCAGAGGTAACAGACACTGCCCGTTGGGTGCTTCTACCTGAGAAATGAGTCCAGTCATTTGATGAAATGAGGTAACATCCAAAGGTCAATCAGCTTATTTGGGGAGCATTAGTAACTATCTTCGCCAAATGGCAGTGTGCTTATATTGGAGAACAGTAAAACAGGAATATCAAGAGAGGGAATTGAAATACATTTAGGGAGCAAGAAAGTATTAGAGAGATTTAGAAGCAGAAATGGGTTGCAATAGGGAAGGAAGAAGGTAAGGAGGTTAGGGTTCTGATAATGTGAGAATTTGAAAAATTAAAAAATTTAGCAACTGTTAGAAAAGCTGGATTATCTAAGAATAGTAGAAATAAATAATTTTGCATATGTTGGAATAACAGGAAGAATAGCACTGACAAGGAAGGGTGGAACATCTGGATATATGGTTTTCGTTTTTTTTTTCTTTCTTTGTTTTTTAGAAAATCCCTGAGAAATGTAATAAGAGAAACTTGTCTAGGACAAAAAATGCTTTCTGGATTATAATAGAAGACAGACTATTATGTTATATATTTAGGTATATGATTCACTGAACTTCTCACAGTATGATAAACTCGGACCTTACTAAGGAATTAGAAAGCGACAGAGATTAAGAGTGAAATACAGTAATGTGAAATTTTAACACTGGAATTGGTGAGGGTAAGTAAAAGGGTAACTAAAATGCCTATTTTCAGACATATAAAGCCAAAAACGTTTAGAAAGTGAAAATCATTGCATTTTTGAAGTAAACATTTCTAAATATTTTGAATGGTATATTTTGAAGATGTAAGGTGGACTTTACTTTTGTTAATAATAATGGTTAAAATGTTATTGATTATATATTATGGCTAGTTAATGTACTGTATATATTAACTAATTTTAAGATACTAAACTTAATTTCAATAATAGTCACTTCCCACTGGTAGTGAATATAAAGATGCAATTGAAGCAAGTGGCTGGTGTTGCAATGGTTAGGAAATATGTAACAAGGTAATATATTAGATTTAAATGGAAGGAAGAACAAAGCAATACTTTTAGTTTGTTCTTAGAGTTTTGAGTAATGTCAAACTGCCTACAACATACAAGTTTTATGCAAAAGAAGCACAAAATAGAGAATGCAATCAATAATTTGAGTAAATTGAAGCAAAGAGCAAAATGAGAAAAGGGGTGATACGTTGTTCCATGAAGAATGTAAAGTAGAAAGAAGAGTGGCAAAGTAAATGTTAATCAAATGGGGATGCAAATCAAAGAATTTTTTTATACCTGAATAGGGTATTAAGTGAAAACAGTATTAGCAAGGTATGGTAAACATAAAATCAAATTACACTTATCAGTCCTTCCTCAAATCACAGTGTGAATTTTCAAATCACCCCATAGTGATATCTCAGTCTCTTCACCATGGATATTTGCAAAACCTTTAACATTTTACTCAATCCAATTTTTCTGATTATAACATTATTACTTTTAATATTGTTTTATTATATGACTTTATTCTATTTTTATTATTCTATTCAACCATGTATGTGTGTTCTTATTGATAGTTTGCTTTTGTTATGCTTTTTCCAAGAGGCAATCTTTCAATAAAGGAGACTTTAACATAAAAATAATAAATGTTGGAGAAAGTTTTACAGGAATTTTGATAGATATGCTACAAAATTGGGTAGAGAGAGATAAATTCTTTTTGAATTTCAAAGGGGGGTTTTTATAGGGGAAAAATAACTCAGCATGTTAATAATAAACACATTAGTGAATAAATGCCTAAAAGAAAAAAGAGGAAAACTGTGTATGGCATTTGTATACTTAAAGAGTGTGACATTTTTATGGTATAAAGTTTTGAGCAAGGGAGTATGCTTGATTCAACATATGGTGAAAATTCTTAAAGCTTTTCTGTGTCATAATAGGCAAAGGAATGATAACAAGAGAAATAAATCTAAATAGGGGTTTATGGCAAAGGTGTAAGTTATTCAATCTGTTCATTAAGGATATACTAACTGAAATAGGAAAAACTAATAACTTTCTGCCAGCTATAAACAATCTTACAATCCCTGGGTTATTATTTGCAGACGATTTGGTTGTAGGATCCATCTCAACGATTGGACTAAAGCAATCTTTTCAGCAGATAGGTAAGTACTGTAATGAGTGATATTTGAAGGTAAATCAGGAGAAGACTCAAATTATATTATTTAAGAAAGGGGCAAAATTGAGAAAATATGAAAAGAAGAAAGAAGACCTGTAATATAAGGTGATTAGAGATTATATTTATCTAGGGGTCAAAATTAATGGTTGGAAATAGGAGAAGCAGAAATAATTGGTATTGGAAACAGAGGTTGTATATAGAATACTAGCCAAGTCTATAATGTGGTGGTTGAAGCAAAAATGTTGTATGGCATTGGAATTTGAGGAATAGATATAGGATGGAAAATTGTGGATGCTGTTTACAGTATATTGAGTAGGGAAACTTTATACCTGTCAGTGCAATAGGAAATTAATTTGCTCAAATTGAAATTAGAAATAGCAAAGTAAAGTGTGATTATGGAAAGAGCTCTTAAATATTGGTATAGAATTTTAAATCTAGAGGATAGGAATTTGCTAGGTCAATGCTTAGAATTTTAATAAAAGGTAAAATAGTAGAGTTCCAGTCTGTGAACTAACTTGGAGAATAGTGGATTGGGGAAAATCTGGAGGATAAAATATAATTTAAATTGGAGCAAGGAAGAAATTTGAAGAGATAGAAACTCAAAAAAGTTGAATGCCAGCTGGAAAAAGATCATTGTATATACCAATAATGTATGTTTCTGCGAGAAATGTATAAAAGTTTCATAACCCAACTTTTGATGAATTATTTTACTTTTGTAACAGAATATAAATTTAGATTTCTACTGTAGAATCAGATAGGGGTGATTTTACAATAACAGTAGTAAACATTCAACCTGTTCGTTTACTTTCATACTAGAGCGGCATAATTTAATTTATCACTTGCTTTTCATCCTGAAGAAATGTTTGCCTTTATGTTAATTCCCCAGAGATTCTGTAATCAAGGTTTTACATTTAATTTTCTGCTATTCAACCCCTGAAATGTTGGCCCTTGTCAGAAAGTCTCATAATCATAGCATATAGTTGCTATGCTATACATAGAGAGAGCTAACAATGCACTTGATACCCCCCTTGTTAGTCATAAGATTTGCTCATCTGCCCTATTTTGTCCAATCATTGTTATAAACACATCTTGCAATGAGAGATGTGATGTCACCCTTATTGCAGTATGTATACACATTCCCCAGGTTATGGCAGGCTTCTGCTTTTAATGTAAACCACTCAGAACAACTGCAGTGATTGTGATTCATAGACAAAATACATATAATACATATGTTACAGTGTTTTTTTTTATATATATATATAAAGACGTAAGATTTTAGTGGTTGGGAGTCATGGACGACAGGGAGTGACGAATGGTGGCAACAGTTTGAGAGAGCGACCTCAAGGCAGAGCTAATGTCAGGTGCATATTAATTCTCCCAGACTGTAGGTTTCACTTTCCTATACCACCTAACACTAAAGTGTACAATAATTGTAATTACTGAAATTAATGCAAAATACACAAAGTGATTTCCTTTGAGCTAAATTGTAGAAGCTATAAACACAGAAAGTGCATATTTAAAATGCACCAGAACTCAATTCATTTCAGCCTGGTTGGAGATTACAGAAATTATACTAATGGATATACATGTTCTACTAATTAATAATTCTATATACAGCACTTGCTTAATTCAAAAAAACTTGGCTTGATACCAACGTTTCGAAGAAGTGCATCTTCCACATCTTCAGGGTGAACTGATGGATTGAGCTTGCAGAGACTGGTATTTATAAGAGCTGGAATGAAGCTAACATCTGTTTGGTTCGCGTGATATTATGGCCATGTTGTAACTGGTATTTAAGATGACTTCGTAGAAAACTATTTATAGCAGTTATATGGCTAATGTTTTGTGTTTGAACACGGACTTGCTAGAAAACAGGCCTTGGAAGACTGTAGGTAGAGGGTTAGGTGTTAAGGCTCTGTAACATCGGTGTTCATGCTGAACTTAGTAGTAGGCCAGAATCGCGATTTAGATTATTTGTTTCAGATGAGATGACTAAAGCTTCTTTTACTCTCCTTTCCTAGTAGTTCGAACACTTAGCCACTATCTAGATGTTGATAAAGTTAGCTCTGTGGCTTTGTTCTATACAGTGTTCAGCCAGTCCAGATTTTTCGGGTTGCATAAGCCTTATTGATCTTTGGTGCTCAGAAATGCGTGTGGCAATAGTACGTCCTGTTTAGCCAATGTACACTGCGCTGCATTTGCAAGGAATGTGGTAAACATCAGGTACTCTTAAAGCTAGATTATCTTTAACTGGCCTGACCAAATTTTTTATTTTAGGTGGTGGCTTATGGATGGTTTTGACATTATATTTGTAGAGTAGTCTACTAATCTGCAGGAAAGCTTCAGTTCTTATTTTAACATTTGTTTGTTTATACACTTTATGGAAGTACTATTATGGACATTCTGCTTTTTAGGTGTGCAGGTTGGGTACCATCTGGCAAAACATTTTTGCATCTATCAATATAGAAATATATTCTAATCAATAATGATGTATGTGGCATATGAATACATTTTGAGTAACATTTTACCATGCTAGCTTTTAATTTATGCAAATACATAATACAACACAATTGCTGTCCAATTCTTTTGGATTACTAGCTGGATTGGGCCTTCCAGATTCCCCTGCTATATTCAACATATATACAGTTTTGGAGTTATGTTAACAGCATATTTTTTTCCAACCGCAAAGAGCAGGAATACAGTAATTATAATATGTGGTACTTCATACTGCCGCACTGAGAACGATGATAAAACAAAACATGCATCCTAAGCAAGTGAATTAGTCACTGTAGGTGCTTAAGAATGTAGAAGACAATAACCGTCACCTTAACTATCACAGTTACAGAACACCAAATGCTAGCAAACTTGTTCAAGGCTTGCTGTTAGCCTAAGAACAATATTAACAATCTTCTTAACCAGAAAGTACTAAAAAAGCCTTGTATATCCTACTTACCATACCATGTAGAGAACAAATTTTTTTTAGCTTCAATGGCAAATTCTGCAAGCAAATCAGAGGGCTTGCAATGGAAAACCCACAATAACTTTTTCTTGCAGACATATCTAATGCACATTACCAGAGAATTCCCTCTAATGCTCAAATATGGGCACAGATATGCATGTGGATGATGTGCTCACATAATTGCCATAAAACCACTCATTATGCTTTATAACACTAAATATCCAGAGTAGGTCAAACCAGTTTACACTGAAAGACGAAAATGATAGCTTCTTACCTTTTCAGGACCTGAAAATCATCAGATAGAATCACAAACTTAGGTTTGGCATCACTCAATAAATAAAAAGCAACCACCTCAACTGAAAAGCCAACCAACTTGCAATTTCCATACATCAATCAAGATTCCCCTGATAGAAGGATATATTAAAGAACACCACAGAAGTTCCATATAACTACAATCAAACAGCTTTAATACAAACTTAATACAGAGCAAGATGAATAATTTCAGAAGACAACAACAGAAACAGTATACAGGACCTTTTTTGCACCTTAAGAAAAGTCACAATTCCCAAATTGAGTTTGCAGACTGTGAACAAATATAAATCAGACACGATCTACTCTTTACTGATGGAGCAAGAGAACAGCCAATAGGAGAAAAGAGGAGGGGCCCACCAGCACATGAATATAAATATCAGCTTGCTAGGACTTGCAGTACCAGTGGCCCAAGGAAGAAGCTTAACATAGGTTGCAGCAAAATGTCGGCAAACAGCAGTGTAAGAAATGACGCGGACTACACTGGAAACTAAAATAACCCCAAAATGAAAAGTAGGTACTCTTGGGATCCATAAACTACAACTTGAAAAGTCATCAGTTGCAACCCATTTCTGGAACCTAAACCATAAATTACACCAGAATTCAAAACTTGCCAAGAACCTGAGAGAACTTTCAAGGGAAACAATTTGTATTCAGAAAAACCAGAACTGAGCAAATGAACTCCTTCCTCCATTAGTGGTCTGCACGAGTCGAAAACATGGATGATGAAAGAAGAATGATTTGGGTTGAACTGACAATAGGAACAAAAACTCTTGAAACATGTTTTAAAAACTTTTAAAAGTAACATTGAGTCAAAATTAACACTTTAAAACTTCACTAACTTTACTTACATGCAATATATATGTTTCATGAACTATTTTTAACTGCTGAAATCATTCGATGTGGTGCCTATGTTGACTTGAGGCCCATCCACTGAATGTCTGGTAAATCTGTGGAGTGGGTTATCTGTAGTAGAGATTTCAAAATTCATCAACATTGACTCATATTTTTTCAATAAAATCTTCTCCCTGTTATCAAGTTCTTTTGGTCTTTGCACATGTTTCAGGAGATACACTGTTTTTAATGTTGTGGCTGGAGTTCCAAAATGTCATGCTGCTACTGATTTTTTGAATGCACTTTTTGCACCTAAGTTTTGATGCTTCTTTTGGATTTTCATATCTATACCTTTTTACAATCTTTACAGTTGATTGACAGCATAAAGAAAAATTAGCAGTAGCATGCCATTTTTGGAACTCTAGCCACAACATTAAAAACTGTGTCCATCTTGTCTAACATGTGCAAAGACCATATGAACTTTATGCCACAGAGAAGAGTTTTTTAAAAGAAATATGAATCAATGTAAATGAATTTTGAAATTTCCACCAAAGGCAACCCCACTTTATAGATTCATCAGATGACCAGCAGGTGAACCTCTTAAGAGTTTAGAGGACTGCATGAAATGATTCCAGCAGTTAAAGATAATTGATAATGCAGACATCTATGAAACATATGCACTACATGTAAGAATGTAACAAAGTTACAAGCTTTAAGTGTTAATTTTGACTTAATTTTACTTGTTGTTTTGTTTTACTGTGTAGCACTTCCAGTTTTGTTATTTATCATATGTTTTAAACACTTTAAAAGAAACTGAGGATAGTGGATAAAACAACTTAAGCACTATATAAGTAATATATAATAGTTGCCACCCAATAGTGTGTTATCTGGTGCTCCAGTAATTTTGCTTAAACTGATAACGATTTTTTTCTTTGCAATAAAGCAAATGCACACATTATAAGTTTGACTTTTCTTTGCCAGATTGATGAATTCAGCTATTTTATTTTGTAGTGATCTCAAGTGAGAAGAGACGCAGATTTCTTTGGAACATGGAAATGGAAGCAATTTCAACAGCAGCAAAAAATTTGATGGAATCTGTGAGTCATGTTCAAGCACCATTTACATCAGCAAAACACTTGGAGCATGTCCGACCTATGTTTAAGGTAAGATGAGAGAGATATATATGTATTAAAGTTATGAAAGATAAGAAATTCTTCTGCCACATAAAAGATCATAGAATTTCAAGGAATAAACACATAAAATAAAAATGCATTTTATAAACATATTGTTATATCTCTCTCTTTCAATTCCCAGTCAACTTGCACTGTTACTATTATGTAATGGAATACCCTTCCAGCCTTTGTCATTACTCAGGAAACTATAAGTTAATTAGACATTTCTAAAAATGTACCTTTAGATGTTGCCTCACATGTAAACATTACCAGGTGCTCATAATCATTTCTCATGAATGTACAGCCAGCAATTGCCATGTAAATTATTTCTTTATTTAAGATAATCTATATAGAGAACTTCATGAAAATTATTTTTCTCAAATCTGTGAACAAAATGTATGTTGCATAGACCCTGAGCAATAGAGAACTTATTTAAACATGTACAGTGTTTTAGTAAACTGGTAAAAAAAAGATGAACAGTTTTCAGTCTACTGCTGCCTATGCTTGCTTATTTATCCAACATGCAGATATATGTCCTGATGTGAGGGGAGGCATTATTTTACCTTCCCTAACCCTCCCCTTCATATTGACTAGTGAAATTAGGACCTACTAATTTCTCTGATGCCCTAAAGAATCTCAAACATCACTTAACTACTACTATTGTTACACCTATTAAGCTCAATAGCCTGTTCCTGCATAACAGACCATCTATTCTTGGGCATCCTATAATTTTCCCTGGAGAATTATAATTGATGGCCAACTTTGTTGTCCTGCTATGATCCATTGTGTTAACATATTTATCAATTTTGCCTATATTCATTGATCTTATCTTGTATCGTGAATATATTGAGTTCTTTTCATATACCTATGTTCCATTTTACTGCATCTTTCACTCCGCTCAGAATTTTCATCTCAGCTGTCAGTATTTTTCCTTCTATCATTCTGTTGTATTACCCATGATTCATAGCCATATGTTAAACTAGACACCACCTTAACTTTATAAGATTTTAATTGGGTTTCTTTTCTATAAGGTTATGTTCTACTCATTATGTCCAGTATCCTTGAGAGTTTGGGGATTAAAAAGTTACAGGGAAGGACAGAAGTCAGGATCTGCCCAATATGTGAGGATAGAGATGATGTAATCCACATTTTATTACAATGCAAAGGCTCTGATATCTGGAGGAAAGAGTTTATTCAAAATACAGTATTTATTCGAATACAAGATGACCTTGAATGCAAGACGGCCCTCATTTATCAGAGCTTAGTTTTGGAATTTAGCATATCATTTTCATATAAAAAAAGAAGACATAACTTAATTTTTAAATAAAATTAAATGATTTGCCATATATTTTAAACAAACTAATGGACACAACCTGATTAATTCCATCATTATTATCAGTTTACTTAATTTGAATTTGTGCAGAAATTCATGTTTTGAGCATTTGACGGAGAGGGGAATATGGAAAAGTACGGTATGGGTGCGATGGTACAACATAACGGCAGCGGTGGCAGCAGTGTAACTGTAACAACGATCGATATCATTTTGTATTTTGACAACAGATGGAAGAACGGAAATGTGTGGTGTATGTGCGATGATAAAACCTGGCTGCAGCGGTTTTGGCAGTGTAGCTGTAATGACGAGGATAGACATGATTTTTCTATTCATAAAACATACTAATTCACATTGTGCAATTGTTTACCTAACTGCAAGTCGTAAAATGTGTTACCTAATTCGAATTTGCACATAAATTCATGTTTTGAGCAGGAGAGTTGAGTACAGAGTTGTACGGAATGTGTGAGATTGATAAAACGTCACATGTGGTGACTGCACATAGCTATAACAACAATAAGGGACACTATTTTATACTAAGACAACGTATTTAATATAATATATCTTAAAATGTTTTACCTAATTCGAATTTGCACGTAAATCCATGTTGCGGGCGGCACAGAGAGGCAGAGGGGAAACTGGAACTGTACCGGTCTAAGTGCAACCCAAGGAGTAGAAATGCGCTTTCTGCTTGATCATTAGCTTCCAATACAACATTATATGCATCCACCGATGCGAAAGGAAGTCCTCTAAATTTATTTTAGTGTCGGAGATTAATCATTTTCCTAATGAGAATGCTCATAGACCCGTTAAATTACTTTTTGGTGCAAGATGAAACACACAAAACCGGTCGCATATGTCGCAACCGTGGCAGTAATGTCTACCATTTCCCCTAGGCTTCACTACTGTCATACCTGCAAAGTATGAAACTTATTTGTCCCCATATAGTATTCAGAAAACATCTCGAATGTAAGATGACCCCTCTCCCCCTGCCAGTTCTGAACATTAATATTTTGGGAAAAAACATTGTCTTGTATTTGGATAAATATGGTAAATGGTTGAAGATTACAAAAAGTAGTAATTCAGAATAATCTCAGATTATTAATTTAGGAGAGTTTTGTATTTAAAGTTGAAATAAGCAACAAACAAGTTAAAACAAGCCTTTATGAATAAATTTTTTTTCTGATGTCTATTCTGCAGTAAACTTTCATTCAACAGATTTATGAATCAATTATGTTCTGATATAGGTAAAATGCTCCAAAATATTTATAACAAATAATAAGATCTAGAACAGGTCATATTGTCACCCAGTCATACTTACATCACTTAGAGCCTTTATAAATTTCTTTGATTCCAAATTTCTAAAAAAAAATATTTTTTTTCAGTGTGTCTGATATTTGCTGTGTCTATTCTTTTCACATAATAACTAATAAATTAAAGGGCTAGTTTGTCTATCTTTAATAAGATCAGTGTTATGATTTTTTTAAATTGAATATTTTGAAAAAATGTTACATCTATGCAGTAGAAAAGTCAGTCAGTAAGAACCTTTTTTGGGTTTACAACAGGGACCAAGCAAGAAAAAATGCTAAGAAGGTTGGAGACCATTTTTAAAAGAAGCTGGAATTCTGGAACTTCTTGCATTCATTGTGTATGATAAACAAAAGTCTCCATCTATTCAACTAACAGACTTGAGGCTCTAGGTAGAAGGCAGTGAAGGTTAACATCAGTTTGTATTTTAGATCTTGTGGACTGTTATGTAGGGTATTTATTTGACATAACATAACATAACTCCATGGCACGACAGCTCACGGGGAACCTTGGCCTACCGCCCGGCCGCTGTGTCCCCCATCTCGGTCCACTACAGACGTCATGGATGGGGTGCAGTATTGGAGGGTGAGACGTGGTCAGCGCCTCGAGCCCCTCCCGGCCGGTTAATGCGGTCCTCACGACCTGGAGCCGCTACTTCTCCATCAAGTAGCTCCTCAATTGGCCCCCCAGGGACCTCACGAGGCTGAGTGCACCCCGGTCCAGGTCTCCCAGCGGGGGAAAAATCCCCACGCCGGTACTGGGGATCGAACCCAGGTCTCCCGCTTGGTAGGCAGCTGCGCTACCACCGCGCTAAGGAGACGACCATATTTATTTGACATATTATGTAAATATTAGTAGTTATGGAGAGAAAAGCTAGAAAGAGAAGAAATGTTGTTAAACTAAGAAGTAAAGCAAACTAATAATATTGAAGGTATTAGATTATTTAAGTAAAATGATTGATAGTAATCCAGTAAAAGAAAACAGTTCAGACTATGGGTATTCAGAAACAATAGTGTAGAGGATATAAAACAAATGAATGGAAAGTGTTCTAAGTATGTCACCAATAAAGAAAGCAAAAAGGGTGAGGTGAAACAAAAACTTGCTAAGTTAACGCAATATGATGAATAAGTAATGTGGAATGAAGAAATTTGTACATTCTTTGCTATTTGGAAACATTCCAGCCACATTGAATACACTTTTCTCAAGAGTAAACAGTGATGATACCCTCCCACCTCAGGATTTTATCATTCTATATCTCCATTTTGTTTGATGTTATATGTATTAAGGATATTAAGAAACAAGATTTGTTTACTAGCTTAAGAGATAAATATTTTCTGGAATTATACAGAAATATAAAAACAGACTGGCACAGAGAGAGATATGTGGACCTATGTATATGGGCAGGAAGGTGTATTAAAATTAAGATGGCTCAGAGGGGGTTATGAAATTAATATATGTCCAATGTATGGGTAAAGTGAAGCACTGCATTGTATTCTTAAGTACAAGAAACCAGAGGTATGGAGAAGGGAAAAAGAAAAAAAAAAAGTATTTTATTGTATTGATTGTAACAAATTTGTATTTTTATTTATGATGATAAATTAATTAATAATTAATTTATACTAATAGTTCTCATACTTCCTGATATGCTCCAAATCCTTTTTTCTCTTTGATCCCCAAAATCAGCAGGTTGTATCTTATACTCCTATTTTTCATACTCTCCAATCTTCTTTTGATCTTTTCAATTTTGTTATCTCCAGTTCCTTATTTCCTCCATATTTCTCATACTTTATGACTTCTTGTCTAAAAATCTTCATCATTCTTATCTCTTACTATAGCTTCTTTGTCCATCATCTGCTTGTTTACCATGTTGCTTAACTCCTTCCTATTTTCCATGGGAGTTTCTCCGCCACATGGCTGTTTACCTTCGCTGTTCATTTAGACATCTCCACAATAAAGTCAATCAATTAAAATTTTAAATCTTATTGATAAATGTTTGTTATTTTACCAATAGTAATGTATTTTTGCTTAAACTAAAGAGTGTCAAAAATTGTGTTTCAGATGGCATGGACACCATTTCTAGCAGCGTTTAGTGTGGGATTACAAGACTGTGATGACCCAGAAATTGCATCATTATGTCTGGATGGAATCAGATGTGCCATCAGGATTGCTTGCATATTTCATATGACTGTAAGTAAATATCATCCATACTATCCATTTTATGAATTGTGTATATGCATGCCACTGTAAAACAAGTACTCCATGACAAACAGGACTATTCTGTAACATCTTGTTAAGTTGGCAGTTAAATTATTTGTTAATTTTAAAGAACTGCTTAACAAAGTTCCTCTATTTGGCATTCTGTAAACTTGTTTGTTACTCTGATGTTTGTTTCCTTGTGGTTTATTAAGCAACCAGAGTCGTTTATTGAAAATTCATGTGCTCTGTGATAGCTTGCTTTCTTACTGTCAACAGTGCCGGAATACTGACTACCAAGGGTTTCTGTTACTTTTCCTTGCCAAGATGGGGTACAATATATTTTCAGCAAATTAAGGGATTCAAGCTGATTCAATCCCCACTATTTTTTTATTCATTTAATTTGAATTTGAGAAAAATATCATGTTGTGGGAAGGATAGTGGAGGAGAGGAAAACAGATATGTGTGTGATCAAAGGTGATAGTGGCAATGACAGCGCAACTGAAACAATGATAATTATGTAGACAACATACCTAATAAAACATTCCATTGAAAAAAGTTGTACCAAAATTAATAATTTGAATTTGTGCAGAAATTTGCATTTTGAGCAGAAGAGGGTTAGAGAGGGGCATACGGAAATGTACAGTATGTGTGAGATGGTAGAACGTGACAGCAGCAGTGGCAGCATAGCTGTAACGATGATTATGGATATGATTTTCTATTTAGACAACATACTTAATACAACACATTGTGAGAGGAAGAGAAATGGAAAAGTGAGAATGGAAATGTGCTCTGCTCAGTGGTGATGGCGCCAGCTTAGCGTAATGATTATGAATGTGATTTTCTATTGAGACAACATACTAATATATTGTGAAACATTTTACCTAATTCGAACTTGCACATAAATTCACATTTTGAACTAGAGTGGAAATGTATGGAATGTGTGCGATGATAGAAGCCTGATGGTGGTAGTGGCAGCAGCATAGCTGAAACGACGATTATGGGTGCTATTTTCTATTAAGCCAACAAACTCAATATTTTACATAATAAAAAATGTTATCTAATTTTAATTGTCACATAAATTCACGTTTTGAGCGGGAAAGAGACATAGAGGGAGTATGGAAATGTATGGAACATGTGCGATCAGATACTTTATGTGGTGGTGGTGGCAGCTTAGTTGTAATAACAATAATAAGCTCCCAATGCAACATTATGTGTAACCACCAATATGAAAGGAAGACCTCTAAATTTTAATCTCAGAAGACATTTCTGTTCCAATGAGAATGCTCATATTCACAGCTAATTTTTGGCATGAAATGAAACTCACAAAATTTGCCATATATGTCCGCAACCTTGGAGGTAATTTTTACAATTTCACTCAGGCTTTGTCACTGCCATACCCGTAAAATTTTTAACTTTTTTCGTGCATGGTATTCAGAAAACACATCGCTAATGCAAGATGGCCCCCAATTCTGAAGATTAATATTCAGGAAAAACACGTCTTGTATTCAGATAAATACAGTATTTTTATAATTATTGACCTTGGTCTTCTTTCTCTTTTAACTGTGCAGGTGTCCTCTGCTTCCCAGCTATATGTTTTTATTCCAAGGCCCTCTTGCTGCTGATACCAGACTTGCCAGCATTTGTTATTAACTAGCTAGCATTGTCATCCCTTATTTACGTGATAATCTGAATGCCAAGTAGTTTACGAAAACCATGTAAATAAACAAAAAGTATTATGTACAGTGGAAAGCCATAATAACTTATCTTGGAAGAGTCAACAACTTTTTAAATGCCTTTTTCTCCACTTATTAATTAAGACTAGTTACTGGGACATCTTCCCCATCAATTTTGCAGTTGGCTGGCATCCCATAGTTGGTTTGGAGCTGCTTGGCCTTGAACTGGCCTCTGTTCCCTCATAAATTGTAGTGGGCTTTTCATAATGTTTCTTGATTTTTATAATAAAGATGAACAGCATTATTTTTGTCATAAAAAATAAAGAAAAAGTTACAAATTTTGAACTTCCTTTCATTAATTATGTTTTCTGATTAACAATAAGTACAGAGGTCAGCTGAAGTAAGTAGGACCAAATCGTCCACAGGAATGCCATTCAATGAAAAAACTGACAATGGGGAAGGTGTTCCCAGGAACAAGTCTCAATTAAAGATGTAAGTGGAGAAACAAAGGCATTTAAATAGTTGTCGATTCATTCCAACTAAGTTATTGTGAGAACCAGTTTACATTGAGTTGTATCTGAATTGGTTCTCCATTTTTCGCAACACAGTATAAATGCCTTTTGTTATTTATACTTTTCCCCAGACCATACCAAATTAAAAGTTTTTGTGTAAGCATTTGGAAACAGAATATTTCTGAGTTGGGTTTGTAACACTTAAGTATCACTTATGTATAGTTTTTCCAGACCGGTCATGGAAACATGATTGCATTAAACAAATTATTTTCTTCACAGAATTTCAGTTCTATTGATAAACTGTTTTGACTTTAAGGAATGCATTTGTAAAACTTAGTAATGTTTTATTTTCAGTTGGAAAGAGATGCTTATGTGCAAGCATTGGCAAGATTTACCCTGCTTACTGCAAATTCTCCTATCACAGAGATGAAGGCCAAGAATATAGATACAATCAAAACTCTTATAACTGTTGCTCATACAGATGGTAAGCTAAATACAGTTTAATGTCAATAACATTGGCTTATGTATTACTTGTGCCTCATTTACATCAGATCATACTTCTGAAAAATTCTAGTTAGTTCTGTATAATCTGTTCCTTTAAAATTATATGTAAATTAACATTTGCAGAATGAAAGAACAACTGGTTGTGAATTTCTCTATAAGAGGCTAAAATTGTACTGTGGGATAGTTTTGATGGACATAAAAATGCAAACCATCTGCAGAAATGAAAATGTTGCAGCATTAAATCCGTAGTTGTTTGTGTTATGTGCAACTGCTCTTATCATTTGTACTGCACCTGGATAAGCTCTGCAAAGAGCAGTATGCTTTATTAGGCAAGTTTTAAATATCTGCTTTAGTGTAACAGTCCTTTTTTAATTATATTTAGTTTTATATGCTTTTTACAGGTAAGTACAGATGTTATTTATTCAGAGTACTGAAATCTACTATTTTGCAACATTAAAATTTCAAGAATAGTAATGAAATTTGTGGAAGAGCAGGATATTCATGTAGATAGTACAAGGTTCATCCAGAAAGTAAGTTCTGATTCAGTAAGCATCCGGATGTGATAGTGTGAACTTATTCTTTTGTGCATTCCATTATAACCTCAAAACATTTGCACTGCAATACAAAATCTTGCTAAATGTGAAGTCCAAGCAGTAATAAAATTCTTTTCAGTGTAAAATGTTTCATCTCAATTGTGTTTTGTATAAAGTCCAACTGTTTTAAGCGAAGCTGATGTGTGGCAGTGGGTGTCCCCCTCCATGGTGTAATGATTACAACATATACCCAAGATCATGGGTTCAAACCCAGCAGAAGATGATGGATTTTTTTTTTTTGGGCATAAAAATCCTGGCTTCCTTTGGAAGGGAAGTAAAGCCATTGATCCCATGTCCATAGATTTACGGCACTTTAAAGACCCTCAAGCCTGAGCAAAATTATTCAATATTTCATGTCCTATATAGAATGGGCTGCTGAGAACCACAGTAGTTAAAGAGCATCCATAAATAAAACTCCATTTCATTTTGGCAGTGGGTCCAATTTTATAAAAGTTGTAGAACAAATATTTGTGATAAAGAGATGAATGGTAGGCACTATTGTGAGTGGTGATCTTGTCAAGAAAATTGACAAAAAGGTTTTTGAAAATCAAAGATTCAGCATCTCTGATTTTTCAGAACAATGCTCACAAATTTCTTGTACAGTTTTGTTCAAGGTTGTCATTGTTAAATTAGACTACCAGAAGTCTGTACTGGGTGGGTACTGAAATTGCTTACTGAGGTTCTCAAAATTAAACAATTGGACACTGCCTTAGTCTTCCTTTCATGTTGCAATGAGGAAGGAAAAGGTTTGTTGAGAATTTTGGATGGTGATAAAACTTGAGAGGCATATATAGTGCCAGAATGAAACAACAGCTTGGGGCCATATCAATTCTCCATGTAAGCTGAAGAAAATCTGCCAATTTTTTTTCATTGAAGAATGTTATGGTTACAGTTTTTTGGGATACAGAGGGAGTTTAACTGGTTGAATTTATGAAACATGGTAAAACTATCACTTCAGTTGTCTATTGTAAAACTTTGAAGAAACTTAGGAGTGCCATTCAAAGCAAATGTCATGGTATGGTGACTGTGGGTGTTGTGTTTTTGCATAACAATTTTCATCCTCATAGTGTTTGAAAAAATGTTAGAGCTTTCGGAGCAATTCAAATGGGACATTTTTTTATTATCCCCCTTACAAACTTGACTTTGTGCCAAGTGATTTCCATCTCTTCTCTCACATGAAGTAGCTAGTGATGCAGCCCTTTGATGATGACAAACTTCGAAATGCCACGAAGGATTTGGCTATAGGCGATTGAATTTTATGTAGAAGGAATTTGTAAATTAGTAAAACACTATACAAATGCTTAAAGTTTCAGTGATGACTATGGTGAGAAACAGTAACAAATCTGTAGGTTTAAGATATAATGTAATAAAAAATATTTTCATTGCAAGTTTTGTATTTATAGCTAAATAGAGATTACTTTCCAAACCACCATCATAGTTCTCATGAGATAAATACACAAAATAAATAGCTGATGTCATGCAATGAGAATCTTGAAGAAAGTGCCTTGTATATATCTATTTTTAAAAAAGTGGTAATTTTAGAAATATGAATGGGTTGTATATACACACCTAAACTTCATTTGTATCAGATGTTAAGTGTAGGAGCTTTTGGAAACATTCCTTAAAACTATGGTAAAGCTGGTATAAACTGAACTTTCTGTGTAAGTGCATGTTGTTATACTTCTAAAATGAAAATTCATAGTTCTAAAGTGGAAATAACTTCACAGTTAAAATTGCTTCCAGATTAAAATTTAAACATAGATAAATTTATAAGCCATTTGTCACATAAATTAATGATCACATCTATCTCTGCCTCCTGAACAATAAAATGTTTGTTTCTGTAGTATTATCATTGTAAGCATTTCTTATAATGTGTATAGTGATTAACAAAAACTGAACAGAAAATAAACTTTTGAATAAACAGTGTATAAAACAAGTATAAAAAATTAATTAGTGGATAAAGAAATTCATAAGACTAGATTTTTCCTCCCCTCATGTAAGGTAGGATGTAGTGCTTACTCCAACCATGAGATGTAGAATGACAATGAAAATGTAATTGCTGAAATTTGATAAAATATAATGTGTCCTTTTTGTTTTCAGGCAATTATCTTGGAAGTTCTTGGCTAGATATTGTAAAATGCATATCTCAGCTAGAACTTGCTCAGCTGGTAGGCACAGGTGTAAGGCCGCAGTTTATTTCTGGACCAAAATCACATCACACAGATCATTATCTCTCTGATCCTCTAAAACTGAATCTAAGCTCTTTGGATCGTAAGTAAACAAATGCTTACTATTTTCAAAATATCTACCTTGTTAATGTTTGTAATCTTTGAATAAGATACTTCTTAAACTTAAAATAATTTTGTTTTCAAATTGGAAAAGAACATTTATAAAATTAATCTCTGAATGCGTAACACAAAGGAAAACATTAGAAGCATTGATTAATGTTTGGAGGAATTTAGTAACAGTGACAGTCAAATTATATGTTATATTAATTTGTTGAGTTGGTTTTAAACACTATGTTACTTACATTCTTATTATCATTTCGCCACCAGAGAAGAAAACACAAGCAAACGCAATCAGCAACGGCAGTTGGACCCATGAGGTTGAAAATGGAAGCATAGGCTTCCGAAACTAGTCCCTCATAATAAGAATGTAAGTGACATAGTGTTAAAAAACTAACTCAACAAATTAATATAACATACATTAGAAGCAGTTTGTGTTGATCATTTGGCCATAAAGATTTATGTATTTCTTAGTTAATTATCATATTTCAGAGTTTGTTCATTCTCTAATCCTCAGCATGTATCAACTGCAAGTTTCTTTCTGGTGGAATCTAATTTCTGGATGGATTTGAAAGTTGCACAGTTTTACAATTTGGATTTGATTTGTTACAATTTTTGTTTTGTAATTGTAATTGCTGGACTTTTTCTGTTGACATTTGCTGATTAAAATGACCTGTTATTTCTAGCTTTCAAACCATCATCAGTAGATTCACTTAAAACTGAACTGTTGGGGCATCAGTGGTAGTGACAATCAATGACAAGGATAGCACAGGTCATTAGGGCAAGGACTCGTGAACAGGAGAACTGCATTTCAAATCCTACCAGGACCATCCTATCCGAGTAAAAGGTTTTCTCCAGGCTTTTCTCAGTCCTCATAATTGCCAAATGTCAGGAAGGTACTCTAAAACTTAGGCCTGGAATGTTTCCTTTCCAAATTATCTTTTCCAATTCTATTTCATATCATCAGTCCACTACCTGTGATGCCATATGCAGTAATGTTCAATATACAGTTCTGCTGAGGAAATTAATATTTCTTTCACATCATCTCCATATCCAGAAACTGTGTTGGTAGTCGTCAAATGCACAAGGTGGTAGGATTCCTCCAAGTCTTTCTGGCTGATATTATTTTCAAGCTTAAGATCATACCATCTGGTGTTAATAAACCTTAATTTTTCTTCTGCAGCAAAGAAGGAAAATTACCATCGTCATGATCTAAATTATCACCTTTATCCTTCATCTGAGTGCATTGATTTATCTGGTAAAGAATGAAAGTTTTATCTTTCAAATTTCAGATACTTTTATTTTATCTCGCCCCAAGTCTTGAATATTGGTTTCGTTCAATTACAGTTTTGAAACTCTCACAACATGCATTACCTTATGTGGCCACTATAAATGTTGCTTTACTTATGCCACCCACATATCTTAGTTCTACTTTAGTTTTAAATAAACTCATTCTGGTGTAAAGCTTAATTTTATACCAGGTATCTTCTTTGTTTTTCTTGGTAAAATAAACATTAATAGCTACCCAAAAACATAAATAAGCTTAAATCAGAATAAGATTATCTTTGACATCATGTGTGCTTCAAGCCGGCATTCTAATTGTGATCTGCTTATCAGTATATGCATAGTATCTTATCTTATTACAAAGATAAATCAGACCAAAGCAAATTTTATGAATATGGTTCATTGAGTCTCAGTTTCCTTGGAAGAGAGTATACAGAGAGTGCTAAATATTGTTTTCATTCAAGCCATGCCAGCATGCCTGGCATTGAAGCTATAGTTCCTCGCTCTCCAATATCTTTCTATAATGGATCCAGCAGGTAATGCTTCACAGGCTTTGATATGTTCTTCAGTCATTTCTTATTTTTTGTTGTATAGAGGACAACTTGGACTTGTGTATATTCCTACTTTATCTTTTACCAATTTTGTTCTGTGAGCAGTCTAAACTTTGCTACCCGTTTTTATGAGAAATTTTTGGAAAGTTTATGGTTTCTGTATTGTAATCTTTATGTTACACATAAGTTGAAAGATAAAAGAAAACTATCTATATCATAAATAAGTTTGATTATTCAGTTAAGAATATTTGAAAGAAAGTCAAAAGTCTTTTCTCCCTCTTTTATGTAACTTTGTACACATGTTACAATTGAAATAATGCCTAAATATTATTTCTTGAAAAACTTTTAAGTACCAAACCTAAAGCAATCTGACAACTGTTGTTAGACTGTTTTCCTTAGTTTCGTTTCCATCTTCTGTTTCAGCAAGTGTCAAAGAAAGCATTGGTGAGACAAGTTCCCAGAGCGTTGTTGTAGCGGTGGACAGAATCTTCACAGGATCAACAAGACTGGATGGAGATGCAATTGTTGACTTTGTCCGAGCTCTTTGTCAGGTACAGAAGCAGCTTCACAATTATATGCACATAAATGAATAATTGGTTTTCATCCGCAGTAACTTGAAATGCTATTGTAAGCATGCCCAATTTCAGAGTGTACAGGACTTTATTGGAAATCCCTTAGGTATCATATGCATTTTGAAGCTCCCTGAATAAGTAAATTAAAAAAGCATTTTTTTGAAATAACTTGCTCACAAAAATAATTTAAATATGAAACATGTTTTTAAGTTCAATATATTCAATGTTCAATGTGTCAAGATGTGATGCAAAGATTTTCAAGAAAAAACCCCTACCCCAAACTACCCTTACATGAAAATTATTCATTCTTTTTTTTATTTTCTCAAAAATGCCTCTAACAATTTTGATTAAAATAGCATTGGTTTAAAATATTTACATGACATATAAATTGCATATCTTGAATTTTCTGTGAAAAGACCGTGAAATTTTCTTCATTCTGATAATGACTTTTCTATAATCGGTAAACCATAAGATAGACAAAATCATATTACACAAAATATGTTGATTGCATTAAAGCATATAATTTCTCAAATATTTTTGTGGCATTAAGTATTTCTGAGGTATCTTTATTATTAGTTGAGATTTTCTAAAACTTAATATGTTTTCCAAGTGATAAGTCATTCAGTTTTCTTATGGTCATTCAAAGAGCTATTACACAGCAATCCATATTTTAAAAACCTGAGTATCACTTTAGTTTACTTTATCTATATTTTTGTACCTTCAATAAGATGCATGAATGTGTAATGACAATTTAGCACAATTAGATAGAAAAATAATCTTTTGTATGAATAGTTTGTAGAAGAGAAGTAAATAAGGTCATGTGAATGAAACATCGATTGTTATGATACTGTTAGGAATTTTGATTTTAACAGTCTGAGTTTATGGTCATCCTAGGCATTTGAATATGTGCAACTGTTGTAAAATGTGTTTTACATTGGCTAATGAAATTGCTAGAGAACACAAGTTGAATCTGTGAAATAAAATGGACTGAAAGAATGAACAAGCCATTTGCTTGAATGAGCTACAGTTCCTTTAGTTTTTTATGAATCATTTTTCTTTACCTTAGGCTGAAAACATGAATGAATTGGCTTTAGTTTCCTCAAGTTTTGTATGAATAATTTTTTTTTTTTTTTTTTTTTGCCTTTATTGTAGGGCATTTTTTTATGAGATAAGCACATGCATTTATGCCTTTTTTAGTGTGTAACTCCAGCAACCACTGAAATTGCTTTTTGAGGACACAAAATAAAAATGCTGATCCTAAATCTCTCTCTCTCTATAAACAGTCAAATCAAAAACTCCAGCATGGTGGTCTAGTAGCACTATACATATCATCATATAATCACTGGCAGAAAATGTTAAATTACTTAAAAGAATGTTTTTTACAGCTTTTTGTAATTGAATTTTTTAATATTATTTGGGAGGTGATTGTATAAGTTAATACCTTGATGTGATGTTGATTGAAGACACCTGGTAAGCTTATGAGTGTTGAGGTGTAAGTTGCTACATGCTCTTGTTTTATGATCATGCAAGCTGAGTTTCTTTTGAAGTTTCATGTTTAGATATCTATGTTTAGATGTATATAAGAGGTTGAAACATGGTAGGGGTAGCATTGATAGCTCTTTGAAAATTGTCATATACTACTGGGATATATTGGTTTATAATCCTTTTTTGTAATTTGAGCAGCTGTATATTTTTAGAAAAAGACCTCCATGCTAAAATGCTACAAGAAAGCAACAAATGGAACGTATCCCAAATACATTATCTTTAAGCCATCCAAGGGCAATATTTTTGTTACGATTCAAAAGGTAGCATAAACTGCTCAGTTTCTTACTCAAATTATGTATATGAGTTACCCAAGTTAAATTTGAATCTTCCCAGACTCCCAAAAATGTTGTGTATTGTACTTTGTCAATTTGTGCATTGTTGAAAAAGATCTACATTGGGTCTTGCATACAACAATTTCAAAAGTTCTACAAGTTTAAACAGTGTACCCAATTGCCAAACTTTAGGAAAACTCGTTTCCACACTATTCTTTATGAGGTAAATACTTCTCATTGTCTACTTTTGAGGACTGTGTTGCAATACACACTGCTGCCAGGTAAGTAGTAGAGAAAATAGTATAATATTAACAACTCTATTGCTTTGTAGCAGGATAAAATGTGTCTAAAGCATTGAACCTAACAATAAAAGTACTACAGAAAGCTACACAAACATTGGAAAACAATAAAATAATACTGTTCTCATTCTAGAAATTGTTGACAACATGCACATATTGCCCACATGGTCGCTATAATAGTGATTATTCCCTCCAATCACAGAGGGATTCATTGCCATATAATCTTTAGAGTGGGTATAGCGTTCCTGTCTTCTTTTTTAGATGAATTTTTTCTCTATGGGTAATGTAAGATAATTACTAATATATTTCACTGCTAAATATAAAGGGAGTAATTCCTTTGATACAAAAACTAAGCAAACAGTTTTGTGCATTTAATTTCCTGTCCAGCAGTCCAATCAAACATGGAAAAATTCCAGCTGGATATACAGGTTGTTTGGCCTAGCCATGCATTAAAACCAAACATAGAAATAAAATTTTTACTAAAATATCTCTCATTGTGCAAAAAGAATTTGAATTGATGCCACATGAGGCTTTATATTAAAAGCTTAATTGCTTTTACAGGTTTCTGTAGATGAATTGGCACATCCTGCACATCCACGCATGTTCAGTCTGCAAAAAATTGTAGAAATTTCTTATTACAACATGGGAAGAATTCGACTGCAGTGGTCACGTATCTGGCAGGTGCTAGGAGAACATTTCAATAAAGTAGGTTGTAATCCAAATGAGGATATTGCATTCTTCGCAGTTGATTCCCTTCGCCAGCTCTCAATGAAGTTCATTGAAAAGGGAGAGTTTGCCAACTTCCGGTTTCAGAAAGATTTTCTTCGCCCATTTGAGCACATAATGAAGAAAAATAGGTGAGTATGGAACTGAAAGAAATCAAGACCACTTTTTTTGGTATACAATTTATTAGTTTTGGATAATAATGGTGATAAAAAGTGTTAAGTTTAGAAATGCCTAATGGTTCTACCTATCTGGCTGACGGAACTATGGCACCTTTTCGTATAAATGTAAAAAGAAGCTAGTAACAGTGAAGAATAACACAAATATTAATATAAAAATAATAGTTGCAACAAATCTTCACTCATCTTTTAAATATTAAAAAGCTATTAAAGATATTTCTATGCTTAAGAAAATAAAAGATAATTACATTTTTGAAAAATTTACTTATCACCCTTGGGAAAATAAAAAATTCACTAATATTTTCAAAGAGCATGGCATAATATTAGTTCCTCAAAATAAATACAGTATAAAAAATTTGTTAGGCTTTTCTAAAAAGGATGAAATTTCAAAAAATAAAAAAATCTGGCATTTATCAATTAAATTGTTTAAATTGTGACCTTGTTTGTATTGGTAAGACTAAACGTCATTTGGAAACCAGAGTAAAAGAACACTTTAGCAATATTAAATACAAACAAATTGATAAATCAGCTGTAGTAGAACATTTTTGGAAATGTAATCATGAAATAAATCCAGATGTTAAATTATTAAAACACTTAAATGGGCCCATAGATTTAATGGTTTGGGAGAAAATATTTATATTAAAGTATAGAAATCATGCAATGAATTTTGATATACCTGCAATTGACACTCTTACCAAATTTGTTTTGATTCCAGTAGTTAGCAATGCATTAGTACACAATCCACCTAGTAGTGGTAACCATAACAGTGTAAATAAACAACATCAAAAAAGAGACCAAAAGGATATTATGTTGATAATGCAATGAAATCATTGCAAAACTAGTCCAAAGCAAGGATTCCAAAAGATAAGTGAAGATTTGTTGCAACTATTATTTTTATATTAATACCTTTTCGTATAATTACAAGTGTATCTTCGAACTTGATAAGTCACCTCTCCATTGCAAATGCATTGTGCTAATAAAGCAATCCTTTGGAATTACTTATAATTACAGTGATGGTATTTTAATATGAAATTTAATGTAATGTAATTGAAGCACTAAGTATATATTATGGCTCTGCATAAACTCTTAGTTATTTAACCAAAGTAATACTAATGGATGAGGAGGCCATGAACATAGGCTATTACAAATCCACAG
Source organism: Hymenopus coronatus (assembly GCA_030762935.1). Lineage (NCBI taxonomy): Eukaryota > Metazoa > Arthropoda > Insecta > Mantodea > Hymenopodidae > Hymenopus > Hymenopus coronatus. Next base: position 41,368,828 of record CM060889.1, on the reverse strand, counting down.
CATCCTAAGAAGGATGCTAACCTCTGATACTAGATTTCTTAATATCCTCCCCGTCCAAAAATAAGGACCCTGGAGTAATATACCTAGATTGAGACAATATTTGTGAGGAAGTCTCAGCCTCCTCAGTGTACTTCCTGTAACTGTGGGCCAATGAAACTCCCATAATGTGTCTGTATCTGGAAAGGTATTGCAATCAATTTGAATGAATTTAATTTAATTTGTTCATCTTATTTACACAATCCTTTTAACAATATTTCCCTTATTGGCTGATTTGACCTAAACACAAATGTCATGTCAGCTGTGCTCTACATGCATACTGCTCAGTTTGCCTGGGAGCTTGACCTTTTAGCTCTACTGAGCATCCTTTGCTAACTAAAGTTAGCCATTTATGGTTATTGTTTCTCCTCATCCATTTGTCATTCTCCTTTCTTACCTCCCTTACTTTTCTAATGCATTTTTCCCTTACTTTCCTTAAAAATTCCATGTTTTTATTTTATTCTTTTCCTATCAGTATTTTAGTTGCTACTATGTTTCCATCTATTTATCCCATTTTTACTCCCATACTTTTTGTCTTCATTTTGCTAGTTCTTCACATTCTATCTCTACTTTTTACTACATTAATGCAGTTCACAAATACCAACTATTATTTGTCATCCTCCTAATGTTGTTTCATAATTTAAGATTTTTTCTTATTATTTTAGCAGACATTTAAACCAGAATTTTAATGTCCTTTCCTATATTACTCCCCTGCTCTTGGCCTTCGTATGTGTACTAAATCTACTTTCTCTGGTGCTAATCTTAGTATCCCTAATAATTCTTTATAAACATTATGAAGCTCAGATCTATGTTTTTGCTTAGTTCAGATCACCCTCACACATACACACATATATTTCTATTGCATGTACCATTATTGATTCTACCAATGCCTCATACATTCTCTACAGCCATTCAGTCAACATTTCTAATTTGTATTTGAGCAACCTTATTCTTATCATTGCCATAGGGACAGTAAGAAAGTCAACTGCTTGACGTATTTGCATTCAACTTCAAGAATACACTAGTTGAGAGCCTGGACTGAATATCAAGCCATATTCACATAAATTTCATTCAGGTTCCATCACACTCTTTCCATTCATATAAGTGATTTCACTGTATCTTACATGATTTCAGTTATATATAATGGCCCCCCCAAAACTAGGGAAGGGCATTAGATTCATCCTATGTGTATCGCAAGTGAGCCTGTGTGGAAGAGTATCTTGTAATCTTGTACTTAATTTATTTTTGAAAGATATTTCAAGCTCATACCAGATGGCACACATAGTGTCTCTATTTTTTTTTTTTAATAAAAATGTTATTGTTAATACAATCTCAAACACATACATATACTGCAATAATCATGTGTTTAGTGGAGAATTATTCTAGCCCAGCAATGCTCAATATGGCTAATATTTCAGCTCTTAACTTCATTCAAAGCAATGCTGATGTTAGGAATAGCTTCGTGATTTCTATGATTTCATTACAAGCTTGGAGATTAAGTCTCCTAAGCTCCAGTAGATTTTATGGATGTTTTGGATAAACCTTTTCTTTTAGGTACCTCAAAAAAGGAAGTCATATGGGTAGAGATCTTGATATTGGGGGCGGGGGAGGGTGCCATATTTGCTTGTTATTGAAATTGCTCGGAGATCTGTGTGAAATGATCACATATTGAATTATTCCTGTAATATGAAATCCAACACAAAGTTTGGAGTATGCATGAACCTCTGTGTACTGAAGAGCAATACTGTAACAATGTGGAAGGAAGTTATTGTGGAGCATGCTCAAGTAGTGCTCACTCTTTCCATTTTCTTCAAAGAAAAAAAAGAGCATATCAGTCTGTAGCTAGAGACTGCTGTGTACACTAATCTTCAGGGCATGTTTTATGAAGTATGTGTGGATTTTCAGTTGCCAAAAGTGCATTTTGTTTGTTAACCATACCATCCAAATGAAAATGTGCATAAAAAACCAAATGTTATTGAGAATTTGCTGATTAATCATCCACTCAGTGAGCAAATATTAGTCTGCTCTTGTGTTCTTCAGTGAGCTTATGCATAGAGGTAATCCTGTAGATCACGTGCGTGTGTACGTGCATGTGTGTGTGTGTCATTTTTCCAAGGATATGACATGAATACTGTATATTAAAGATATTTACACAAGAAATAAAATGTATATGTTGAATTTTTCTTGGAATACACTTTGAAGACCTCTTTACTCTGAATGAATTTTGCTGGATTTTGCATGACTAGCAAATCATAAGAGATAGACAAAACTTACTACACAAAATATTTAGTGGAAACACATAATTTATATTATATACTCTTTTCTTTTCTGGAGTTAACCATTTTTGAGATATTCCTTGTTATTGGTTTTAGTTTTAAAATACTTAAATTTTTCAGGCAATCCGCTCTTGAAAGATTTGACTATTGTTTTAGCCTAGTCTATCCCATTATTTCCCTTCCACGCAAAAGAAAATCATTTCTGCTAATGTTTATCTTGATATCTTGAAGTAGATAGAAAAATAAGCTTTTTAACAATAATTTGTTTCAGAGATGGAGAGAAAATCATGTGAATGGAATGCATCAGATTTTTCTGTACTATTCTTTATTATTCAAGGTATATTTACATCTGAAAGTCGTGCTGTTTATTATTGCATATTTTTGTTCCCTTGGGGGTTGTAACTGTCATTTTTATGTAGTTGTCTGTGTGTATGTCTTTACTATGAAAACATAATTTATTCTAATTCCTTATGACCTTTATGTTCAGAAAAGGAAGCTTGTTACTAGTTTCTATTCTATTGTAAATTTTACTGATGCATCTAGTAAGTTCAGAAGAGTTACTGTATCATTTACCAATTTCTTGTTTACTATGGCAAAATATTGTCTACATATCTGAACCAGAGCTTAAATATGTATGGAAATGCTTCTGTTATGTGTGCTTCCAATGAACTTGTGTATAATTCAGAATACTCTCTTTCATGGGCTTTTTAGAAATTTGCAAAAATATTTAAAGAATTTAGTATAATTCTAGCTCCTGTTAACCATATTTATAAAGTACACCCAGGATGAATATAAAACACAAAATTCCAATGGAAAAACTCTCAAGAATTTACGAAATTGGTTGTGAAGATTGAAGAAAGTGTGCATTGGAAAGACAAAGAGAGACAGGTTTAAAGAAAACATGTGAAAGTAAAATATAAACAAACCCAGAAATCAGAAGCTGCAAACCATTTTTGGCCCACATAGAGAAACCAAAATGATTAAAGGGGCTTAGAAAACCAGTAGAACTCTCCGTTTGGAAAACTATTTATTCAGAAAAATAAACCCAATTTATTAAACTTGTGAAAAAGATCTCATTGTACAGTATGTCCATCCAAAAAATGCCATCAGCAGTGAATCCAATTTGAAAATGGAGACAGCAGTCTCGAAAACATATCGCAGTGAGTTCTGGTTGATTAAGTAAAGCTAGAGTAATAAAAAAAGTTCCAGTTTGTGGATATAAATTACTCTTATACGTATGTATAAATCCAGCAAATGAAATTATAGACACAATCCAAAACATTTTTACACCTCTTTATATTTCCTAAATATTGGGTATTCACTTTACAGGTCGCCTACTATACGTGATATGGTAGTACGTTGTATTGCACAGATGGTCAACTCTCAAGCTCATAATATCCGATCTGGATGGAAGAATATCTTTAGTGTATTTCATCTGGCGGCTTCAGATCAAGATGAAGCCATTGTGGAGCTTGCATTTCAGACTACTGGAAAAATCATTAGTAAGTATGCAAATCTCTCAATTAATACAATAAGTAACTCCTCTTGAGCTGTGTGGATAAAACTGAAACATATTTTGGAGTAAAAGGTAGAAAGAAGTAAGAGCATTTGCTTGCAGCAAGAGATTGAAGTCAGTACATGTACCTTATATTCTACTTTCTAACAAAGCAAATGCTTCTAGTTTGCTGTGTTTTATTTTTTATTGTGGTCAGATGGTCCTTTGTAAAGTGGCCCTCTATAAGCTGACGCAGAATTCTTAAGTCTGAGAGAAGTTTGGCTGCCTAGTTGCCCACCAACAGTTCAGAGCAACACTGAACTGCCTCTGATAAAAGTTCAGTGAAGACCAAAACAGCAAATTTTTACCTTGGTTACATCATTGTTGGAACACTTCAGAGGCAAAGCACACAGTATAAGTTCCATTACCCAAATATGGGTGTTGTGCTTGGTCAGCATTTGAGCTTCTCCCAATAGAATCTGGTCCTATGCCCTGTTTTTAGTGCAGTATTTTCAAAATTTGCCCCTATAGTGATTTCCTTTTGGCAGACATTATTCATTATCATGTTCATGACTCAGATTTTGATGTCATCTTTTGCAATTCCTGTAAAAACATAAATCCTAGATATGAGCTGCTGATAGCAGAAATGTGAAATTTTATTTCATTTTTTGGTAATTTTTCAGTTTAAATCTTTTAGGTCATTTTTTGGCATTTTAAGCTCTTTTTGAATAGTTTTTAAATTTTAAGCTCATTTTTAGTCATTCTAATAATTTTTATCTGTCTTAAAAATATATCCTCAATTCGTGACATTGAGAATAAAATATATTTCCAAGTTATCACTTGCTACCAGTAACTGTACATGCTTATCGTCTTGTGATGGGCTCCAGTTGTGTTGCATGACATCATAGCAGAACATCCCTAAGTCATTTGTGTTAATGTTCTTTTCGCTTCATGTGATTGCCTCATTGAACCAGCAAATCTTGTGGTTACAAGAGTATATAATATTTTTTGTAACTTTGTACATGCTTACCTGCAATAATGCCAAAAGTTAATTCTAGCAAGGTTACTAGTTTAAGAAATATTATAGTGAGTTTGGGAGGCAAGTTTTTTCAGCAGATAATTCTATATTATTTTGTAAATTATGGAGTTAGAGTGGCAGCTGAGAAAAGGTTTACAGTGCAACAATATATCAGCTGCAGAAAACATGTGTGCAGTAGAAAATGCCTAAAAAAGAAAAATTCACAAATCACATGTACAGAGTGGTGTAGGGATAAAGGCCAGTACATCCTCTGAGTTTTGTATGGAATTGTGTGTATATTAAGCTTTAACAAGATCAATAAATAGATGACAATATGGGCTGAAAGTGTGGTTTAGTAGCTTAAAGGAATATCAGGAATGCAATTAAAAGAAACAATAAGGCTTTATATTTTATTCACTTTGTGGTAAAAGTGATGTAGAGTATGATTTTACATCTTACTGTGCTCATGTCTCTCACACTGTTCTCTTTTTTCAGATGATCTGTACAGTAAGCATTTCCCTATCATGATAGATTCATTCCAAGATTCAGTGAAGTGTCTTTCAGAATTTGCTTGTAATGCAAGTTTTCCAGATACCAGCATGGAGGCCATTAGGCTAATTAGAACCTGTGCTAAATATGTAGATGAGAAACCTCAGGTTTGTTACTATATATATTATATTTTATGCCTATATAAAAGTCTTCTTTGGAAGTTCAAGCAAATTATAGATTGTGATCTATGGTGAAATTATACTCATTATAGTATTAACAAAATACTAAATAAATTGGTAGAGTATGGATTAACATATGTTTTTGAAATGTTTAAGTTGAATGATGCTATGTGAGTGTGTTCGGCTTCTAATCATGTAGCTACATAGAATGCAGATATTTGATTTAACCCCTTTAGTGATATGGATGTGATATGATGTCCTTTGCATAACTGTTAAATAATCCATTTTACCAGTGGATAACATTAGCCAACTCCATGAAATAATACAAACCTCAAAATCTGGATTTATGGCCATGCAGTCTAAGGCACGATAGGAGTAGCTAACCTATCAAACCAAGGATTGTGGGATCAAATCCAGTCCATACAATTATGTTCTCTGCATTCAAGAGAGATGGGATGGGACCAAAGGATGGGCAATCAGTGTAATGGTATGGTTGCTGATGGGTTCGATTGAATGCAGATGCCTGCATTTTACTTTCTCTCTCACTTTTTTTTTTTTTTTTTTTTTTTTTTTTTTTTTTTTACAGCATTATAAGACGAGATAATACCGCAGTTATCATGGCCATGCTTTCTAGGTATTTAGGCCATGGTATGCAAGAGTTGACTATACTGGTGTGGTTGGAGGCTTATGCCTATGAGTAGAAAAATATTTTTTCATTTATTTTTTTTATTATTTTAACACCTTACCTCCCTACTATATACATATTAGGTAAAGAAGCAATTGCAGTCCATTTAAAATTTTGATATCAAGTCTTACTAAAATACATCTTTTGAGGTCCCTTAAATAAAAAAGAATAGATGCATGCCAGCCAAAAATGTGAGGTCAGAATAACCCCAGGCTTAGTATATAAGTTCAGTGTCTTCCAAAGATACAAGAAGGTTTACAGGAACAGCCGACATTATTCGCTTCCCTTCATTTGAAAGCCAAAGGTGGTACTGAAGCTAAATATTGACTTACAGAAGATATACACATTGAGCATGTATTTGTCTGTTTTAAGAGTTCAAAGGAAGACCAGGGGAGTTTCTGTTGAAATGTATACATTAACAAGCATTATTTTAATCTATAAATGTTATTTTATATTTGAAAATTACCCATAAGATACAATTAGATCATTTGTATATTCTGATGGACTATACATTAAAAAGTTTCCTTGCATAGGTCAAGCAACTTACATCATTCTTAATAAAGTTATAAAAACATGTCATACTATATTCAGTGTGATTTGAATTCCAAACTTTATCAAATTCAAATAATAATCATGTTTTGTTCAAAATTGAAAATCCTTTTTCTATAGTGGGATTTGAGTCCGGAAATTTAATAAGTATGACTAACATACTCCTCTTGGGACATCCAATGAAAGGATCTCTGAGATATATAACCCTTTTTTATTTTTTATTTTTTTTCTTTTTTTCTCTTCAGATTATCAAATTTCAGGCTCTTCAGTAACCTTAAATCATCTTGAAATACACAAAATTCTTTGTAATAGAAAACTTCTCAATTTTTTGATCCCAAAACATTCTCTACTAAAGTTTCTACTTTGGTTTTGTCAAAGGCCAATTATAATTTGCTGATGATCCTGCTGGATATGCCTAACATTGTGATAATTTATTAGATTTCACTTTTCTTTATTACTTCTCTTCCTCACAAAGGAATTTGTTATTTTCTACTTAGAAGTTTGTACTGTATTTTTATATAGATTATAGAGGCATGTGCTACAGAATCCTCAGGATTGCAAATGTTGCACCATGCTTCGAAATTATTATTTAACCACAAATACTTTTTTCTGTATTTTGTTAAATAAACCTGTCTCTTTTTCTTTGGGTAGAAATCATCCATTTTCTTTCAGTAGGTAGTAAATAACAAAAAGTACAACCATCACAAGTCCATAAACATCTTCCCTCTTCATGGTTTACAGTTAAAATGACTTGAACAAGTGATTCTGTGACATTACAGTTCATACAACCACTAACTATACAGCGTTACAGCATGACCATGTATCCAACTGACATATCAAATAAACATACACATATTTAAAATGCAAACTGAGACCGTTAGTCGGCCTGGCTACTAATTTCCATCAATTGTTAATTAGCTAATGTATTTAAGAGTGTTAATAATCAATTATTTCATATATTTAGAAGTATAAAGATAGTTTCTAGTAAGCACAGCTCAGAGTTGTTTACCCAAACTTGGCTATTGGAAAGGGGAAGGCTCTTTGTGAGAAATTTTTCTATTGTCAGTCACATACATGGTGCATGTGCATGCAATAGAGAAATAAGTGATGGTGAATACCCAAATTGTAGTGAAATGTGCATACAATAGAGAAATAAGTGATGGTGAATACCCAAATTGTAGTGAAATGAGTCTTTTTCCATTGTGTGATGTTGGTCACATGGGTGTTATGATGTATTCTGGGTAGAAAATGATACATTATGGGCCAATCAATGCCAAGTTCATGGTCTTACTGACGAATCAGAAAGAAGCAGCCATGACAGTAAATCTACTATATAAGTAGGAGATTGTAGGATCTCAGGGCAGTCACACTATCTCAGTTTTATGTACATCACGGCATTCACTTAGTTACGCACGTTAAAACACCCGCAGTTATACTCAACAAGGCATTCAAATATGCTCAGTCACTATGTATGCATAACCATTAAGTTTAAGGTGCATACTCGTTATAAAATTGTTAATACGGTTTGAGAGTAATAAGTGAACAAGTTATAAGTTTAACAAGTGAAGTTAACGTAAGTCGCTAAAGAAGGAAAGCTCCTAGAAATAATTGCAGTTAGATTGTAAAGCAAAGTGCTTGTTGACATGTCTTCTAGTCAGGAATAAACAAATAGGTAAAATAAAAGTGTGTGTTAACTATTTCATAAGATCACTCCCAAGCTACCCTCTTTACTTCCACCCAAATGAGTCAAATTTACATGCAGACTGAGCTGAGCCAGAGGCAAACCACCGATAGTGGATCTTCTGAACAAGGTACATGGAGATCTACTCTTTTGGTAGTGGAGTGAGTCTAGAGGCACCTGTCAACACAAGAGCAACACTAACTTCATGCTTCGCTCTTCAACAGGGTGTTAAATAATGCTGCACACTGGACATACAATGTGGTGTGTTAATTAAGCTTCATACTTGGCTACCATCACATGGGACAATAAACCCGCCACAAAACTTTGAACATAGAAAGAAATAAGGAGTTTTGAGTTTCCATATCATGGTAATGCAGGGCATGATTCTTCCTTGAATACAGGAAATCCTGTATAATATGGGATGTCTGACAAGTTTAGATGGACAGCACCTCAGTGCAGTTTGTTTCTCTTCTGCGGCTTTTTCTCGGGTGTGGCACCTTCATCTAATGTGCAGTAAAGTGGAAGACAGAGATGGAGTTTAGGCACATCTGCTGTCTTACATGTTACAAAATTTAAATAACGTATGGGGCAGGTGATTCACTGACTTTTATCTACATTTATATTTTTGAGTTATGCTACTCTGTCTCCCTGGATTTGGAAGGTCCCAAGTCATGCATTTCCAGTAAAATCTTAGGATCAAATTGTTTTCCGTTAAGAGATTTTGTGAGCTGGTGGCGAGAGTGTAACAAAATAAATAATGATAATTATAATAATAAAATAAATATTATTTAATTCTTCATACATAATTATTTTCATTATTATACAGATTAGATCTTAGTGTTATTAGCTACCTAAAAACTAATATTTATCTTGTTTACTAATTCTACTAGAAAAAACTAGTCCCACCAACTAGTTATCATATGAAATATATTTCCCTTTCACTTATGTATATTAACTTGACTCCTAACTACTGGCAGCTAGCAGTATTAAACGATGGCAGTAGAGGATTAGAGAGTAACGTCTGCTGAAAATTCTCTTTAAAAGAGCCCTAATTTTCAATAACATCATAATTGGCTGCCTCTCCATTAGCTTCAGCAAAAATCCTTGTGAATTAAGATGTTGGGTCTTTCTTGCATCATTGAGCCTGCAAAAGTAAATTGTACATTTGATTGTGAGCTTAGAAAAAATTCTCTCCAAAACAGCAAAATTAACAAGAGTTTTTATGTCTTTTGAAATATGTTTTTACACAAGCATTGAAAACCTCTGATGTTATACTTTGCACCCTTTCTTTCTGCTTTATGTGCTGAAATACCAAGAATTTACTTCTCTACTGGTAATTATCATACCTCTTTATCCTGCTCTCCACTGTTGTAACATGCAACTTACTGTCATTTTGGGGATTTGTTACAAGTCACCCTTGATTTAAATGATTTTAACTTCCTGTTGGTACTTCAAGTTCACTCTAGAAAATTTTCAAGACCTTCCACAGAATGATAAAAATCACTATGTTTCGAAGGGCTGAATCTGAGAACTTGAAAGATTGAAAACTGATTTAAGAGGGAAAACATTCTAAGGAATGTGTGCAAGGTTCCACAAGTGTCAGTGATCACAGAATAGCCTCTTTAAGAGGTCTTTTTGCTCAGAAAAATATCCAGAAGTTTAGCTTCACCATAGTCTCGAAGCAGGTAGTTTATAGGAGTAACCAGCCCTCATACAATCCAAGTTTGAATTGGTTGTCATGGTAATCAGATGTAAACAGTACAGCTGAACATACCACAGCTGAGAGTTGCTGCACCCCCTCTCTATACCTGCTCATGGACATTGTGAACTGCCCATTTTGCTCAGTTTTTCTTTCTTATTCCCTGCTACTGATGTAATACTTCAGAATGGGAGATTTTTGCTCTTAAAGTAATGATTTCTTTATAACATGTTTAAAATAGAGAATAAAATTACATTCAAAATGAAGTGACACCTCACTAGCATCACATGTTGAAACATTTGGTACTGTCTCTCTTGATGCAGACTCGAGACAGGTATTGCTAATGAAATTTCAGGAGCAAAATGTTGCATTGAATGTAATTGTAATATTTTCTCTATCTTGTATCAAATAAAGAAATTAAAAATATGGGAAGTGATGTCCTTTATTCAAATATCATACAGTGCAACTCACCTGTTTGTCATAATTTTCTATCACAGTATTTAGAACACAAGAACTAATGGCAAATATTATACATTAAATAGCTTATATTTTGCTTCTGTTTCAGTTATTCCGGGAACACAATATGGAAGATATTAATGTTCCAGAAGAAGATCGAGTATGGGTACGGGGATGGTTTCCTTTGTTATTTGAGCTGTCCTGCATTGTGAGTCGATGCAAGTTGGATGTGAGGACACGAGGGCTTACTGTGTTGTTTGAAATTATAAAGACATATGGTGATGCATTTGAGCCACGCTGGTGGAAAGATCTGTTCCAAGTTCTTTTCAGAATATTTGACAATATGAAACTTCCAGAACAGCACACAGAGGTAATACCTGTACGTGTTTTATCACATTTGTTTCACTTTTTTCTTTCATTTATTTCTTTTCTTATTGGTGCAGCTCACCCTCCCCCCCCTCTTCCTTCTGCCCTGAATTTTGATGATGATGGTGGTGGTCCTGTTCCATTCCAAGTAACTAATACCAGAGTTGGACAAAATAATTTTCTGCAGTAGTTTTTTACTTCTCCATATTTACAAATTATCAGTCAAATTTTGGATTATTCTTTATTGAAGTATTAGTACTTTTATCTTTTACCAAGAAATACCAAGTATCACCGTATTCATCCAAACACGACAATCCTTTTTTCAGAACTTAATTTAGCATTCGTCTACATAAATCATAAATAACTTAATTTTTAAATGAAATTTAAAGTGTTGCACATATGTATTGAACAAACCAAGGAATACTTAGCTAATTAAGTTTTTTTTTTTGCCCCTCCTAATTTGAATTTGCAGAAATTTTCATTTTGAGTAGGGAAGAGAGGGGATAATGAAAATGTATGGATGCATATGTGTGTTCTGGGAGATGACAGTGGCTATGCAGCTTCAACGAGGGCAATAGAAATAATTTTTTATTTATAACACACCTAATATAATGCACTGTTGTAAAAAGCTTTAACCTAATTTGAATTTATGCAGAAAATCACATTGTAGCTGGACAGGGAGAGAGAGGGCAGAATGGAAATATACAGTATATGTTTGGTGGGAGGTGATGTTAACAGTGCAACTGAAATGATGAATAAGTTGTTATATTTAGACAACTTACCTAGTATAATTGTAAAAAGTTTTACAATCGGAACTTGCATAGAAAGTTACATGATGGACAGCAGAATTATTGGACTTGAAACTTTGGCAAAATTGCCTGTTCATTGAGGGTTTACTTCCCGTTGATAATGGTTTGGTTGATTTCAGACCATAGGTGGTTACCTAGAGCACTCTGCTTTAACATCTTAGTGGGTGGATTGGTATAACAGTGGCCATCAATTACTATGATGTAAAGATCACACCGCATCAGGTTTTTAATTTTTAATTTTCTGGTTTTTCTCAAAGAGGTATACAAATTGAGCAGCACTAATATGTTGAATGCACTTTCCTGACTAGTACATAGTTCTTAATTTAATGTAGGTACTTGTTGTGCTAGTGCGGTAATTGTACAATTTTATTCCATTTGACACAATGGTAATATTGTCTCGTAACTATTCTTGGAATTGCAATGTGATGCTCAAAACAATGTATGATACACTGTATTTTAGAAACTTCTTTGAGGGGTATGGAGAAGTGCCCATTCATGTGTTAAATGCAAATGCAATTGTTGTTGCACCTTTGTACTAATTGTACATTCATGTTTTTTATTTTCAGTATGAATAAATCATGTTACGTAATGCAGCAAAATATGAAATGCAAACAAAGAAGATAGCATGAAAATAAAGTCACCTACAGAGGCTTCAATCAACTCCCTCAACATTTGATGCCCACACGCTAACCATGGTCTAAATAATGCCACTACATCTATGCTATGTTCACATCACGGTCCAGTGGGTTTGATCAGTGGCATGCTAACCCTAATACATTTTATGCTGTAGCAAAGAATTAGAACTCATTTCTCTATTTCAAATTGTTTATCTTGTACCCCTCTACAATCATACAATTTGATTGTTTGTTAATAGAATCTGAGCTTATTGGGCAAATTTCAACCGTCCTATATTTCTCTATTATATTTTAAATCCTTTACTAATAAAACTTTGGAAAAAATGGAAATATGAATTATTAATTTTTTTCGTTCCAATTAAAAGTTTAAATTCTCAATTCAGAATTTTTTTTTTTGTCCAATACTTTTAATGAATGATTGTTTTTTTTGTTGTTGTGCTAAATCTCTCCCAATATAATGTAACAAATGTCTTTATTGACTCCAAAATTGTTTACAAATAGGGTCTTAAATTCACTGCTACAAATAATTCACTCGACATTGCAATGCATAGACTGTTTATGGCTGCAAGCCATCCATGGCTCACACAAAACTGTGCACTAATTCTCCAGTCACACACAACTCAGTACAATTACAACACAACAATGCAGTGTAATTCTTCATCTGTGTATAGCTAGAAAATATGTCACAGAACTTTTTGGAAGCTTCTAGAAGTCAAAGTTTGGAGAAACATCTCGAAAATTAAGAAGAATCATATTCTTGTGAGAAGAGTCTGTGTTCCAAAGGTTCCTGTTACATCACACCACTCTTCCATGTTGTTTACACATCCCAAGATGACTTGCATACCAACGTGAACATGAGAATCACTGCAGAAGACAGCACTGTTACAATAATATAATATATACATCTTGTCCTAGAATTCAACTGCACAAATTGACAGCATTGTAGAGAGGTCCAAGATAATTGGTTTGAGATACAAGACTATGGTTTATGGCTTCTAAATTCCTTGCTACAGCATAACATGTATTAACGGTTAGCATGCCACTGATCAAACTGCAGTGGACTGTCACCTGAACTCCTGGATTTTGGAGAGCACAGATACAGTGTCATTAGCACTAGATTAGCGTGTGAACATTTCATAAAGATATTGAGGTAGTTGGGGGTTCAAGGCTGTATAGGTTCTTATGTTGTCTCCTTTGTTTGCACTTCATATCAGTCGTTCATATTTTGCTGCATTCTCAATTTCAGATACAGATCCATCTTGCCTCCCTGTAAATCAAATGCATCTCAGCAAGCTCAGCAAACAAAAATATGTTCACTGTGGTTCAGGGCAACTGTAAGCCATGTACAGCAATGATAACAAAGCAGTTAAACTGGTCCTCAATTGCTTGGATTGATACTATTAGTACCCATGCAAGCGCAATGGTGTCACATTCATAGTTAGATTATCTTAGGATGTCAGTCTGTGTGATCTCTGTTTTACACCTCCTTGAAATACTTTATTTCCTTACACATAATGTGTACACCTTTATAATATGAACACAATGCTTAGAAAATTGTGGTTCTCACAGTATTCATGTGTAGGCATTAGAAAACATTTTCAGTAGCATGCCATCTTAGGACCTCAGTGGCACAAGTGGTTAGGACAACATAATACCTATATAAACAAAATCAAAGTACCGCTGTTCAAATCCTAGCAATAGCACAGCATTTTTTTATTCCACTGCTAAAATCAGTTAGTTTCTATGTTTCAAAGCATTCTTTACATAAATGTTTTACTAAAATAATCTATGCAAGTTCCTTGACAAACAATTACTGCATTTAATATTGAAGGATACATAGATTTCATTCAGTTTTTTGGAAGTAATTTGCCCTGGAGGGGTTATCGTCTTCATTTTAAAAATGTAAGCTAAGTATATTAGTGTTGGTCAGATTGTGTACCTCTTTGAGAAAAAAAAAAACAACAAAATTAAAAAACTAAACAATGGAAACTTCAGAGAATTGTGTGATCTTAGTAACCCGATTCTGACTAGCGCTATACCAACTCTCTTGTACACTGCTATTTTTCTAAAACCAAATGAAAGTTGTTTATATCTGGCAGCTACTTTCTAATGTTTTGTGAGTTGATTGTCATGTATTTTGTTCTGTTGGCTGTAATAGTTTCTTAGTTATCATCATTTAAAGATTTTGTGCTCACCCAAAAATGAGTTTGACTAAAGAACATTTCCGGTCTTTGATTTTTTGTAATTTTAAATCATAATTAATGCCCAACAATTTAAAGATCAGCTTAGAAAGGCATTTGGTAAAGAAGTCCCTTCTAAGGCAACAATTTATAACAAGTGCAGAGAATGCAATAGAGGAAAGTATTTACTTACTAATGAATTTAATGAAAGACACCCAAGAACTGCTGATGAAAATATTGGCACTGATCAAGCTCTGCTTGAAGTTTGGCAGACACCTTGTGAATTTACTCAGGTGCCATTGAGCATTGGATGAGTCAAATCCAAAATATTTTAATGTCAACAGTTATATGTGAGAAAACATCAATTGATTTCATAAACTGACTCCCAATCAAAAACAATGCATTGATTCTGGAAAAATTCCAAGATGCCACTTCAAATTTGGTTTGGAATATCATTACTGGTGACAACTCTTGGATTTATTGTTATGATCCTGAAAAGAAAAGTCAATTGGCTGAATGGGTTTTTCAAACAGAACCTAAGCCTACAAAAGTCTGACAAATTTGCAGTGCTGGTAAGATGATGTTAGTTTTGTTTTGTATTAAAAATGGTTAATTGCTACTATACATTAGAAGTTAGATGTACAGTCACTGCAGATTGCTGCACAAACACTTGTTTACTACTCATTTTTTATAAAGTTTGTTAAAAACTCGCAAAGGGAAAAATATCTTTATATCATGACAATGCATTGTTGCATAAGTAAAACCTACCACTGAGTATCTGGTGCTCTAAAATTCGGCACCATATACCCTCCAGCATACAGCCCTGACCTAGCATGTGATATCTTTTTGTTTCAAAAAATTAATGATAAAATATATGGAATCACTTTTTGTTATCAATAAAGCAGAGGAACATTATAAAAACCTGGTATCTGGAGTCCTCAGTAAGAGTGGTATCATTTTTTAGGACTGGTTTCATTGACTGCAATTGATGTTTAAAGGAAATATTTTGAAAAACAATAAAATCATAGACATGTTTTTAAAACCAATCCTTTGATTTTCTAAAAATGTTCAAAGCTGTCCTCTTAATGCTATGCCAAAGACACTAATGCTTCTTCCCCCGTAATTGTGTTCTAGAAAGCAGAATGGATGACAACAACATGCAACCATGCACTTTATGCAATTGTAGACGTTTTCACACAGTACTTTGATGTTCTTGGACCATTGCTGCTCGAAGATCTGTATACACAATTGCATTGGTGTGTCCAACAAGGTAATTATTTATTTATTTATGTATGCTAGGCTGTATACAGATGAATATAACTGGTGTTCAGCCCTAGATTTTTACTGGTCATACTCATATTTTACAATAGTTACTTAATTCTAGTTTGTTACACCATTTTAACTCTATTTACTGTCCATAGCCATTTATTTTTCACTTTATATAAGAATTGTCCAATCTTCTTACTGTCTTTGAAACATTTCAACTACCACTAAATTTCTATTTATCTTAAACCATTTCTTATTAATATTCTCTTTTCTACAAACTTCATTTCCTTTATATTTATATAATATATGTTTCATGTCTTCATTTCCACCACATATAGGATATTGATTTTGTGGAATACCCCTCCTTAAACCTTTTAACCTCCATATTCCTGCTTTCACCCATGCAATACCTTCTCACTTCTCTTTATTTGTCACATTTATATACTTTTTTCTTCCCCATGAGTCCTTTTTGATGTATAAAAAACTAAAGATCTCTTTACAGCTTTCTCACTAAATATTTTTTGTGTTTCTATATCCTCAAATCTTTTCCTTGCCAATTTCCAGAAATTATTCACATCTTGCTTAAATTTGTTCATTATTGCATTAATCTATATGTAAATTTATGATTTTTGAGTTTTCTAGAAGGAGTTTTGAATTTTAAGTGATATGGCAGTAAATGATTTTATTGATATTCCTTTTCTACTCCACATTTCCCCTAACCCACTACTTTCCAAGTTATTTTGAGGCAGACTACCCATCCTTTGTTCTTTAAACTTTTCTCATGTTTTAATCATAAACATAATCATACAGAATATTTTATAGGGACTTGGTCCTTAGAAAATTTAGATTTATTGGGTGACAATGGAATTAGTTTCTTTAAAAAAAATGGGAAAACAGCTGTATTACTAATGTGAATTAGTTTAACAATGTTTAAATAGGTTGGTCATTCAAGGCTCTAAGTATGCAACACAGTTTTTTTGCTACTGCCAGTAAATGTCTAACAAAAGACTAGTTTAACAGAGCTGTTTTTTAATGAAAGTGTTCACAGTTATTTATTTCTGTGATACATTACATTCACATTACTTGCTATAGCCACTATCCTATATTTTAAAAATATTTCACTTCATATTAAAGAAGATTTTTGTTGAATTTTTGGGCATTAGAAAAGAAACATGTAATGAGAGATGTGTTTCCAATACATTCAAAAGGGGAACATTTTTCTTAATATCTTCAATATTTTTATTGATAAACGATAATAATAATAATAATAATAATAATAATAATACCTGTGGAATTAATTTGAGTCAGTATTTTTAACACTACGTCACTTACATTTTCATTATGAGGGAGTTACTAAATCAAAAATCAAAGATGAAATTCCATCAGAAAATAGATCAGGAATGTATCAAATTAAATGTACAAATTCTGAAAAGTTCTACATAGGACAACCCAAAGGAAGTTTACCGATTCAACAAATTAATACCATATATAATTTGACTGTCACTGCTACTAAATTCCTCCAAACATCAATCAATAATAATAATCTCTCTTCTACCTTTATTAATTATAAATAAATTCTCCTTTTAGCTTTAGAATCTGCAATGCAGATAAATGTTTTTAGGAATGGTTTCATCACAAATTTTAGTACAAGGGAGATAAATGAGGCTGAAGCAATGGTTAATTGTGTAAATCTGGTCACTATATGCCATGTCTGAAATGCCATTCTTTGCTAAGCATCATGAGAAGAAATAATTAGTGACTTAGCACTTAAATGTGTATAGTACTTATAAATTCAAACCAATAACAAGGAATACCTTGGAAATGGTTAATGGTTAAAGAAATTTTTTTATGACAGATTTTGTGTATTTTAATGACTCTAAATTTTCTATATGATAAGCTTTGTCTAACTCTTGTGGTTTATTGGCAAATGAAAAGTTGTATGATATATGTTCAAAATAAAGAAGACCTTAAAGCTATTCATACAAAACTCAAGACAAAGCTTGATTAGATATGCAAGTATCTTCAACTAGCACCACGAAGCTTATCCAACCCCTAAGTTAAAAAAAAAAAATATTGGAATGAAAGCACAACTAAGCAATATTAATTGGAATAATATGCTACATTCGTGCCCTTATGTTAATCAGAATTTTAGCCTGTTTTTAAACACAGCTAGTGAAATTATGATGTTAACTATCCAAAGATAAAGATACAGAAGTCTCTCAGTTTGCAACAAACAAAACAAAAACACACAAAATAAAATAATTAGAATACATAGACAAAATTAGAACATTATTATTATTATTATTATTATTATTATTATTACTACTACTATTACTATTGTGTTATAATGCTATTACTATTATAGTAATAATAATAATATCGTGCCAGATACCAGAGAGTGAAAGATCCCAATGATAAGATCTACCAATAATTAAAACAACCTGGAAATTAAAGCAGCAAAATGTAAAACAAAATAAAAACAATTATAAGGTAACACGGATATTATAAAAACTGAAATTAACTGTAAAAAACTCAGATGTGATCCATTCACATGACTTTCTCTACAGCTGGGTGACAAATAAATGTTATAAAGCTTATTTTTCAATCTACTTCATGCTAATCAAGATAAGTGTTAACAAAAATGGCCTTATTACTTGCTTTCCTACAAGTAGAAGGGAAATAGAGGAATACATTAGGTTAAAGCAATTGTCAACTCTTTGCAATGTGATTGAAATTCATTTCTTTGCATTGCCAGGAGTTGAAACATTTTTAAGTATTTTAAAACTAAAACCAATAATAAGGAATATCTCAAAAATAGTCCATCAACGAAAAAATGTATATGACATAAATTGTGTGCTTTAATGGGATCTACATTTTTTGTGTAGTAAGTTTTTGTCTGTCTCTTACAATTTACCAGTTAATGCAAAATTCAGCAAAACTCATCCAGATTAAAGAGGTCTTCAGAAGTTATTCCCAGAAAGTTCCTGATATACAGTTTATTATTATGTAATTATTTTCAATATCTGGTTATGTAATCAATATTGTTAGAGCCATTTTTAGCAAATCAAAATTTTCAAAATTTTTTCCATGGAAAGGGTAGTTTGGGGTGGAGTGGAGGAATTTTCCTTAAAGTCTTCATGTCACATCCTTGCAAGATATTAAACTTAAATACCAAGTTTTGAATTTAACTGACTTTTCATTTTTGAGTTATTATATTCACAGCACCCCCCCCCCACACACACACCCATACAGAGGTGTTTTGCTAAAAATGCTTCTTTTGAATAACCCTAAAACATGTACTTCTGGTGAAATCTGGATATCATATTTTTGGATAAAGTGCAATACCTTCTCTACCTATGTACTATGTAGAGAAAATAGAATCAGTGATACCCATCAAACCAGATAAATTAAATTCTCACACTATCAGGTTTGTAAACACAACAACTTGCTAATATGGAAGAGCAAACAAAAGTAAAAAAGATATTACAAAATACATTTGCTCCAGGTAATGACAAATTTAATTAGTCATATATAACACCTGAAAATATTTCTGCTGCAATCAAGTTACTTAACAGTTCTAAATCAGTGCTTTCTCAAATTATGTCGCCATACTTCTAGCTAACAAACCTATTTTTTCACTAACCGTTCTTGCTAATTCTGCATTAGAACAGGGCATTTTGCAAGATCGTTTAAAAGCAACAATAGTAACTCTACTGTTTAAGAAAGGATACAATCATGATCCAGATAATTATACACCAATTTCATTAATACCTATATTCTCAAAAGTTATTGAATACAGCATATATAAACAACTCTTCACTATTTTTAAAGCAACAATATAATCAACAACTCACAATTCGGTTTTAGATCCAAACTCTCTACCATAAGAGCTGTCAAAAAGATAATCAGCTTTGTATATAAATGCTTTGAAAACAAACAATAATAGATCTGGAAAAAGTGTTTGACACTGAACACACAAAAGATTGATATTAAAACCAAAACATTATGGATTATCAAAAATTGTGATAAATCTGATCAGTGCACACTTGAGTTATAGATATCAAGAAGTAGTCATTAATACTGAAGTATCTAAATTTCTGCCTATTAAATAAGGAGTTCCACAAGGCTCGGTTTTAGATCTATTTCTGTTTATAAATTATATAAATGACTTTTTAAAACATATTCCATATAAAACAATACTAAATGCAAATGATGCAACACTAATAATTTCTGACAAGCATAGAGGCTTAGTTTTGAACACTAATATACAAATGATAAAAATGACTAAAATATGGTTTGAAGTAAATTCATTGCAACTAAATCAGCAAAATACAAAAAGAATTCTGGTTCAGTTTATATTTCAAAAATAAAAAAAATAAGTCAATAAAATTATAAAGTATTTACATTGATCAAAAGTTATACTGGAGCTATCGTGTGAATCATATATAAAATAAGTTAGTGTGAGTAACATTTTTATTATTAAACTTAGAAACAATGTAAATAAGGATTGACTCATACATTGATTGGTATTATGCATTTTTTTGATTTGTGTTTAATATATGGTATTCTTTTTAGGGGAAATTTGCAAAAGCAAAAGTAGCATTTAAATGATAAAATAGGTATATATCAGACTGCCTCCGTGGTCGAGTGGTCAGCGAGCTGACTTCTCACCCGGTGGTCCCGGGTTCGATTCCCGGCTGGGACGGGGAATTTTTCTTTAACCGGATTTATTCCCTATCCCCCACAGAGTCTGGAAGTATGAATGTGAGAGTGAATGTGCATGTGTTAAGTAATATAATAATGATTAACCTAATGTTCCAACCTACAGTAATACAAGTTGTTTCACAAGTCAAAGCCCCTGATACGACCATTGAAGTTAAAGGGGGCTATACAAATGAAACAATACAAAAAAAAAAAAAAGTATATAACATTTTAAACAATTGCAAGTTATGACAGTACCAGGATATACAGTAAGTATGCTACAAAACTTGGCCATCAGGCACACGACTGTCTCCCAGTCATGTACCAAACACTTGACTGGCAGTTGCTCAGCCCGTCACCCAGCCACACATGCGTGGACGTCAAATAAAATCTCAAATCACATTAATAATTATCAGAATAAACACAAAACTTAACTTATCACAGAAGATGTTGGAAATGCTGTCCATCTGCATCACTACATCTACAGCATCTTCTGAGGAAATTTTCATTCACACACATTAGCTCAGCTTACGAAATAGCATTGATTTCTGTCCTGATATTTTTTTATATTTCCTCTAATGTTTGGGGATTCGCTTTGTATACTTTATTTTTCAAATTGCCGCATAAATAAAATTTGCATGCCGTAAAATCAGGGGATCGCATAAGCCTTAAATCCTTACTAATGATTCTATCCTCAAAAATGTCTACAATAAACTGTAATGATTCATCAGCTGTATGTGTGGTGGCAGAATCCTGCTGGAAATATCCAGACCAACATTCAATGTTCATCAGCTGTTGAAAACATAGTGCTATATTATTTCTGTATCTTTCAGCATTTATGGTACACTCATAAAAAATAGGTCCTATTATCCTTTTGCCATTTATTGCACACCATACCCTGATTTTTTGATCATGTAAGGGAGTTTCATGAAAGAAAATGAGTTTGTCTATAGCATAATATCAATTGTGTTATGATGACACATGACCATGTAAATAAAACTATGCTTCATCATTGAACAGTATATAATATGTAGATCAATTCTTCCATCATTAAAATTCATCAAAATCCAGTTACAGAAATTTACCTGACTCTGGTGATCACACAGTAGCAATTTCTGAACAACAATAACTTTGTATGGTTTGAGTTTTAAAAGTTTTGTTGCTTTCCATGCTGAAGATTTCAAAGTGTTAGTTTCTTGTGGAAGGCACCTAAGAGGTTTTCGTGATGACCATTCTAACCTTTCTCCAATTTCATCTAATTTCTGCTCTATAAGCTCCATAATCCTGTTTACCTTTCTTTTCCTATCACACATTGATCCCATCTCCCTGAATTTATTGACAAGCAAACTAACGGTCTTTCTACTCAGGAAATTTAGTTTCAAATTGCCTTACAACTTCCCTACAAGATGATGTAAGCACATACATATTGTACGTAAACAATTCTTTGTGGTACTGTATACTGCGTTTTGAAAGCACTTCAAGCAAAATTAAACACTTCTAAGCATTCCTAATGTTATTACGTGTGAACTGGACCAAAACAGAAGTAAGACTGATGCACATGTGGCGACAGAACGGACGTATGACGTGCACACGAGGAAATACAGCGAAGGTCCCACAGGCTGTACTCCTGGCGGCCAAGTTTTCTAACAAACGTACTGTACATGTTCACTGTATTAAAGCTTATCAAAGCAAATTTGGAGCAATATATTATAGGGACATCATTCACTGTCACTTGATGTACCATATTCTAGGCTTTCTAAAACACACCATAGTTACAAACATTGGAATTAAGTTTTAAGAAATTGCCACTTTTTATGTTAGCTTCCTGTATTGCAAGGTTGCCTCATGGACAAAGTTTAACAAATACAGACATTATCAAACAGATATAAATTGTTGAATAGAGCAATAAGAAGTAGAACAATATACAATAAACAAAGTCAGAATTCAAGTTATAATATAAATGAAGATAATCATTAAATAACATCATTGATAATCAAGACTAAAGATGATTCCTTAAGTGAGCTATTGAACCCTTCAAGCCAGATATACTAATTGATTTAATATTTATGGTGTATAAGCCCAGCATATTACATGAGTCACAAAAAACTTTGTAATTGTTCCACGGGCACCAATTAATAGTCCAATCATCAGTTCACTTCTAATGAGTAAGTTTAAATGTTCTTTTAGATAAATGGTTAAAAGTTCAGTTGAAAATTATTTTGATGTGAAAATAAAATAATTAATAATACTGGTAGAATAAATATCTTATATATTTGCATTATATCTATATGTATATACTATTATATTGTGACTTGTTTATGTATTATACCAGAATCAATTGCTTGTATATGATCTAAAGATGAATAAAACTCTTATCCTATCTTAAACATTTGGCACCTACATATTTTAATCAAAATTGTTAGAGCAGTTTTGAGAAAATAAAAAAATAAATTAAAAAAAAAATCTGAATGCAAAGAGCAGTTTTCTTGAAAGTGTTCATGTTGAAAATGCTGAACTTAAATATCACATACCAAGAATTTTCATTTTTGACCTACATAGCTTTTAATATACCTTTTCCTAAGTAAAATGGAAATATGGTTATGAAAGACAAGTTCTACAAAAAGCTGGCAACATTAATCTTATTTTCAAAGCTTTTTAAAATGATACAGTCTATATTATTACAGGAGTAGTCTTTAATAGTTTTATATACAAAATACTTTAAAAATAGCTGAAAATATTGATATCTAGAAATGGGTAAAATTATGCTATGTTGCTACTTGTAAAAATGAGGTTTTCAGTTGCATATCTGCCATAGTTTATTATGCTTTTGTTTTCAGATAATGAACAGCTTGCTCGTTCTGGTACCAATTGTTTAGAAAATCTAGTCAATTCAAATGGACTGAAATTTCAAGATTCAACTTGGGATAAAACATGTCAGTGCATGTTGGATATCTTTAATAGTACTATACCTAGTGCTCTACTTACCTGGCACCCTGAAGATATCAGTGATCCAAAGGAAAGTGATTTAGAAATCATAAATGTAAGAAAAATTTGACATAAAATAAATTAATTTTTTTTATATTGTAACTTATTTATTGCTCTTTAACTAATGCGCTATATTTTCAGAGTGATGGTGTAGAGTACTCTCGACAGGGGATTCTGAAACGGTCAGGTAGTTCATATAGCATACAGAGCAATCACAGCAGCAGCACCCAGTCTGCTATGGAAGAGACAAAGTTTTCTAAATCCAAGGTATGCAGTGCCACATAATTTTGAGTGTATTAATCAGCGTTGATAAAGAACGGTAGGTTTAGGAGTTAATTAAATAAAATTGAAAGGAAATTATTCACATTGAAGCACTTAATTATATTTAATTAATAATTATGTATCAAACACACTCTTATACTTCAGAAAATGCCTGAAACCCATCACATACTTCCAATACCACTTCATCAAACTTCTCTGTACTTACCTTTCACTGTGAGCTTTGCTTGGCTCTGGTATTGACTGCCACGGGATGTCAGAGGCTGTCAAACTTTACATAATTTTTGTCATAGATCACACATTGTGTGTATGCACACAACATGCAAACTAATTATTGTTATTCTAATATTTGTGTTATTTCTATTATGTGTTCATCAGTTTCCATAGTCTCTATATATTTTCAATTATTGTTTTTTTAATATTTATGTTTTATCTATTGATCCAGGATTATGGTTTAAGTATATCAATAGAAAAATCAAAGATAATGGCATTTATAGGAAAGCATATAAAAAGATCAAAGATAGTGTTAAGCAATAAAGTGTTAGAACAGGTGATAAAATTTAACTACTTGGGTTTTAATGTAACCTTTAAGACAAACAATGAAGAAATAAATAATAAAGTGAGTAAGTTCCAATATATTTGTGGAGTAATAGCTCGTACCTTAAAAAGGAAAACCCGAAAAGATACAAACCTAAAATTCTATAAGACAATGGCTGTTCCAGTTTTACTGTATGGTTCGGAGACATGGACTCTTAAAAAAGGTTGCACCAGACAAGATCATATTAGAAATGAAGACATAAGGAAAGAATTAGACATTTTTTGCTTAAAAGAAAGGATACAAATAAATAGAGAAAAATGGGAAAGCCATTTACAAAGAATGGATAACTCTCGCATTCCATTTCAGTCATACAAATATAAACCTCTAGGCTACAGAACAATAGGAAGGCCAGTTAAAAGATGGGAAGAAATATGAGGCCGGAACAGGAGAATCCTCCTAATCCATGAAGAGTTGATGATGATGATGATGATGATGATGATGATGATGATTTATTGTGTGCACATTGGTTTCACTTAGTTTCTGGTGACTGTGCCGTGACCGAGTGGTTAGACCACCACAAATCTCACATGTGGTCGCTTGGGATTGAACCCAGGCCGTATAGGTGAGAGGCGAGTGGTCTAACCACTCAGCCATGGCACGGTCCATTATATGATGATGATGACAATAATAATAATGAAACTAAGTCGTAGCTTAAGAAATGTAATATTTGAGCTACTTATGATTGTTCGAATTGCCTTCAGTCCAACTCTGTAGTGTAGGTGTAGCGAATATAACTCACATTTAAGAGATCCCAAGTTAAAATATTGATAATGCTGGATAATTTGTTTTTTTTCTGGAGCTTTCCCTTAGCCTCACAAAATGAATATTGGGTAACTTTAAGGTGTATGGATCTTGGGCTTATTTGAAAAGGATTTCACTCATACATGACATACCCATTAAATGGCATTAAAACTAACAAAAAATGCATTCAACAACTTTATTAAAAATTGTCTTAACATTTTAATAAATTCTAATGCAATAATAAATGTCTAATTTGCATGACACCAGAAATCCATCAAGGTGATGAAGCCTGTCCATAACACAACTTAATTCTGGCTTTGGCAGAAACCATAAAAATTGTGGGTAAAAAGAAGCCTTACATTTGATACTTTTAATAATACATAACTCCATTGTTCAATGGATGCTAAAAATACCAAAATCCAATATTAAAAAATTCTGTAGCAATTTCTCAGTTAATTTTTTTTCCATGAATAAGGTTCATAGGTTCAAGTCATTTCATTTACTAGCCACCATATTATGCTCCTTGAATACCCCAAATTGTTCTTCATATTTTCCATACCTATACTCTTCTGTTTCTACAATGATCAGGTTTTGATGTTGATTCCGATATAAGTATCCTGCATACATTATATTATCTTCAAGAAATTCGGAAATAGGCAGCCATTTTTGGCAATTTGACTGCAATTGACTTGAGTGGACGAGTCCAGCACCCATGATCAAAATTGACTGTAATCAGCTTTCTCATTTAACTTTGATCATTGTCCCAAAAAATCGTATTGAATGAGGTCAAATGTCAAAATGACTGTGACCAAACCTTGATCAAGAAAGTCCATTAGAATGTAAAAATTTGACCCTTTTGTTGTAGACTGCTAGGAAGCTATAATCTAAATGGGAAGGGTCATCCTGGTTTATATCTCAAGTTATTCTCTCAAGGTAGTGGAAGATGATTTCACTAAAAGTACAGCTTTGAGGTCCTCTAAACCCCTCCCCTGTAAAAGCATATATTAAAGATATTGATATAGCAGAAAAGACATATATAATGAATTTTATTCAAATAACCTATAACATTTTCTTCATTTTCAATTAATTTCATATCACTGGGAAACTGTAAGGTAGAAACAAATGCCTACTCAGAACAAATGTATATATCTCATTAAAATTTACAATTTCTGTTGAGTAACTTTTCATCAAGTTAGCTGTTTCCAGAAATATTCCTTCTTGTATGATTAAATTTTCACAGCTTGAAATCTTTGTTTATATCCAGTTCAATTTATTTTTATTTTTAGTAGTACATTATATATAATAAAAACATTGTCAAGTGATTATTACAATTTTCATTACAGTTTAGAATATCACTCATAAACGTGCCTGAAGATAGGTGCATTGATAATAAATTTGCACACACATGTCAACTTTAATTTCATACATGCATTTTGATCAAAATTTTGTTTACTTCTTTTGTTTGCTCCCCAGTTCCTTTCCATACTGAAGTTAAAAATTACATGAATTTCATTTTATTTTATTAATTTTTTGTTGTTAAATTGAAATTATATACAAAGAGTAAGAAATAAAAAAAATAAAAAAAAAGATAATCTCATTCATTAAAGTGGTTTGTACTTTCAGATTTCATCGGATAAGCTGTTTTCTGGACTGCTGATAAAATGTGTGGTACAACTAGAGTTGATACAAACGATTGATAATATTGTTTTCTTTCCTGCAACTTCTCGAAAAGAAGATCAAGAAAACTTAGCTCTTGCCCAGGTAGAATATTTTTACTTTTATTTTGCTATATCTTCCTTTTTATGCAAGCAATGGAAAATTCTGGCCTTTGGGGATTGCTAAAACATCAAACTAATTTTCTGTAACTGGGTGTGTAGGTAATAAATGTGATGGAAAACAATATTGAAAACTGTTATTTCTTTATGAAAGTTTTAAATTTTCTAGCTTTGACGTAACATAAATTACTCAGTAATCTCAGATCTTATTGTGATATACAGTGAAAAAGTATTAAGCTTGTGGAATTATATTTTTATTTTAGGCAGATTTACTGCACATTGAAGCAAGCTTGTCTGAACAGCAACGAGAGGAGCAAGGGATGTATCGAAATCTGAGCTCCAAACACCTATTGTTACTTACAGATTGTTTATTGCAATCACATCGTTTTGCAAAAGCTTTCAATGCAAACCATGAACAAAGAAACTTACTTTGGAAAGCAGGTGGGTGAATAAATTATATAATTGGAAACTTTCAGTTCATTGAGGTGCTGTTGCTAAACATGACTTGTAGTGTTATTGTTTGATTTCATTAATGTTATGTAATGCCAGTTATTCATCATAATAAATGGGTTCACTTTATAGAACTGACAGCCAGGGCACACCGTAATTTATACGAGGCACGTCCAGAAAGTAAGTTCCGTTTCAATTTATCTCTGCTGCAGCACTGTGATCGCAGTTCCGCACATGCGCGGTAAACGCTCTGTATCAAGGAGAAGAAACGTGCACCATTTTGAGATCACTGTCAGTCAGCCACACACACTTTGTTGTGCTTGTTTACAATGTCGGTGTTGATTGAAAATCCCGCCGCTTGTGAAATCAGATCTGTGATTCGTTTTCTGAATGGTAGGAAAGTGAAACCAATTGAAATTTATCGGCAAATTTGCGAGGTTTACGGACAAAATGCGATGAGTGATTCAATGGTGAGAAGATGGGACCGACAGTTCAATGAAGGACGTAGTGAAGTTCACGATGAAGAACGAAGTGGGCGTCCATCTTTGGTTACAGAAGAACTGGTTCACGCGATTGATGACAAGATCCAGGAAAACCGCAAGTTTACAATTAGTGCTCTCGCTATGGAATTTCCCCAAAGCTCACGATCACTAATTCATGAAATTGCTACTGAAAAACTGAAATTTCGTAAACTTTGTTCATGTTGGGTACCAAAGATTCTTACTGAGCAACACAAAACAAAACGGATGGGTAGTGCACTTCAGTTTTTAACCCGTTATGATGAAGACGGCGAAGAATTTCTGACACAGATAGTCACAGGAGATGAGACTTGGGTTTCTTACAACATCCCTGAAAGTAAGCGGCAATCATTGGAATGGAGGCACACTTCATCCCCAGCAAAGGTTAAGCCGAAACAAATCTTGACACCTCGAAAAATTATGTGCACAGTGTTCTGGGACTGGAAAGGCATCTTACTCATTGATTTCTTACCGCGTGGTCAAACAATCAAAGCAGATGTTTATTGTGAGACACTTAGGAAATTGCGCCGGGCAATACACAATAAGCACTGAGGATTGCTGTTGTTTTTCTTCACGACAACGCATGACCACACACTGCAAATGTGATGAAAAACCTCCTACAGGGATTTGGCTGGGACATGTTTGACCATCCTCCATACAGCCCTGACCTCGCTCCTAGCGACTTTCATCTGTTCTTACATCTCAAGTCTTTCCTTGGCGGTCAACACTTCAACAATGACGAACAGCTGAAAGAAAATGTTTCCAACTTTTTGAAGACACAGGCGGCAAACTTCTAAGAAGAAGTTATACAAAAATTTGTGCCACGCTATGACAAATGCCTGCAAAATTTCGGCAGTTATGTGGAAAAGTAGTTTAAGAGTTGTAGAATTTTGTGCAATAAATAATTATTCTGTATCTGTACACAATTTAATTTCATTACCAAACGGAACTTACTTTCTGGACGTACCTCATATTCAGTTGCATAAATAAACCTTTTACAGTGGGAGAATTAGTAGAACATTGAATCTTGTTACAAATCATATAATATATACTTTTCACCACAAGGCATATTTATTGATTATATCTGTAAATAGCATATAACACGCAGATATGAAAATTAATTGCTACTAACATGATCACATTTCATTAATCTGAGCTGGATTCGATATCCTCCAGATTATATGTACCTTTGTCACTCGATTCATATCACACTGACTTATCGCTCATTGTTCCACTACAATATTAATAATATTTTTCAAGTTCCTTATATTTTGTTCTTCCCTAATCACGTGTTGAACACACACTTCACTTTTCAGACAATGCAGATTGCTGCATCAATCAGCAAGTAGGAGTTTAAAGGTTATATTCCTGGCAGTATAACCCTTAACCTGACTCCATACCATTTCTATTGGGTTGGGCAGTGGAAGTACAATATGAGCCGCAAGCTTAGCCATTTCATCACAATTACATATTTTTCATAATCTATAACATGAGACTTGACCAATGCCAGCAATTCTGCCTTCACCAGACCCTTGTTGAAAGCAATGCCTTTACATCAAGTCATAAACTGCAAGGTGTAGCCCAATGTTGAGCGCCGCAAGCCACAAAGCATAGCTGAGGAATATATAAAGGGAAAACTCCAAAGAACCAAGTGTAGCTGAGACTTTACAGTTTACAATTCAATCTAGCAGATTTTCATGTCCATTTAGACCACAGCATCAATTTGACACTTTTTCATATCATTCTTGAAGAGAGAAACGGAACATGTATACAGCTAGTTGCACAATGTACTCTTCTACCCCATTGTTATCAGGTTGCTTTTCTCTCAGTTCTTCTTTCAGTGACCCAAAAATGGTATTCACAGGATAACAAATCTGTACATTCTACAAAGAAGATATTCCAGAGATGTTCAATGTGTTTTCTCCAGTTTTCCAAAGGAAACAAGAAACTCGCCTGGCAGACAATTTCCAGAAGTTGAGTTCATCATTGATGATGTATTGAACACTTTCAAAGCTTATTCCTACAAATGAAGCAAATTCAGAAGTTGTTATTTGCTGATCTTCAGTAAGGTCACATATCCACGTAAGTTTTCTCCAGCGATGCTTGTCCATGCTCGTCTTTGCTGGGGCTCATTTTCCACTGCTTCGCACCCTGGAAACATTTTTGTGCCATTCATACACCTGGGTGTTTGAAAGGGTTGCTTATCCAAACTGCATGGACCTTTCTTAAAATTTCCAAACCTTTGGTGCCTTCTTTTGCCAGAAATTTGATGTGTCTTGCAATGGACATGTGTAAGGCTTGCTAGCTTATGGCTACTAAATGAGGGCCACTCTGGTGTGTGATGCAACAAGACCTCTACTGGACATCCCCACTAACATCCTCTCAAAGTCCTATCCCTTTTGATCAATACCAGAACCACCAATTTAAAATTCCAGTTTAAATTTGATTTACTCTTACAGCAAACATAACTTAATCAAAACCATTAGAGCCATTTTTATTTTCTCTATATCATGTCATGAAGTAGAGAAAGCATTTCATTCCACTCAAAAATTTGATATTGACGTTTCACAGGAAATACTCATTTTAGAGCCCTCTGAATCCAAATAAGCATTTTTAGAAAAAGTCTGTCATGTGAGTGCACGCATGTACATAAATATATACATGTGTAGAGAGAGAGTAACTGAAAAAACGAAAAGTCAGTTAAATATCAAACTTGATATATAAGTTCAGAATTTTCCAAGGATGCAACACAAAGGTATTAAAAAAAAATCTC
This sequence comes from Hymenopus coronatus, assembly GCA_030762935.1. Classification (NCBI taxonomy): domain Eukaryota; kingdom Metazoa; phylum Arthropoda; class Insecta; order Mantodea; family Hymenopodidae; genus Hymenopus; species Hymenopus coronatus. The sequence continues at coordinate 41,338,189 of CM060889.1, read as the reverse complement.
TCTCCCCCCAAACTACCATTTACGTGGAAAAATTTCTGAAAATGATTTTCTCAAAAATGGCTCTAACAATTTTGATTAAAATACTGTGTATTAAAGATATTTACATGATAAATAAAATATATATTTTGAATTTCTTGAGAATAGCCTGTGCATTCTGTATGACTTTTGAATAATTGGTAAACCATAAGGGACAGACAAAAGCTTGTTGCCCAAAAAAAAAAAAAGGTAGATCTCGTTAAAACACACAATTTGTCATTTTTTTTTAATGTGTAGTTAACATTTTCAAGATATTTCTTGTTATTGGTTTCAATTTTAAAATACTTTTTTAAACAGAAAGTCGACATTTGGTTTTTATTTGTATTACTCCTGGCCATGCAAAGAGAGCTATAGCAGTCACATAGTGGCCGGTTTTTAAAAAAAAAAAAATGATCATTGTTTTAGCCTATTGTTGTAGAACAGGTAGAGAAATTAATTTGAATGGAACAATCAACTCTTTAAGAAACTAAAATATAATGCAAAGGTTTCTTCTATGTAAAGAATAGCTTGGATGTAAGATTTTCTTGAAAAATGTTATTGAACTTGAATACCAAGTTTGGTATACAGCCAACTTTTCAATTTTCAGTTATGCTGTTCACAGCACATATATTTTAAAAATGGATGTGATTTTTTAAATTTAATCAAGAGACCCTCAAAATGTACATTTCTACTGTAATTTCTGTAGCAAATATTGTAATGGAAAGCAATAAGACACAACCACCCTTTTATAATATTGGGCCATTGCTATTATATGTTTTACTTTCTGTACCACATAGCTGGGAGGTAGAGAAGGTAATACATTCCACCCAAAACTTGAATATAAAATTTCATGAAAAATATATGTTTTGAGGCCCCTGAATCTAAATTAGGTCTTTTTGGAAACAAAAACATTTTTAAAACAAAAACTCAAATAAACACCAAATTTGGTGTGTAAGTTCAGCATCTTTCAAGGGTACAATACAAAAATTTTCAAGAAAATCTCACATCCCAAATGACCCTTTACATTGAAAATTTTTCATGGTAAATAGCTTTAATGGCTGATAAAAATCCCATATATTTAGATATTTGCATGATAAATAAAATGTATATCTTCTATTTTCTGGGAATAGCCTCTGAACTTCTCTTCCTTTTGCATGACTTTTGTTTAATTAATAAATAAATCTGATAGCCAGTGCATAAAGAACTTGTAGGTTTCATATCCATTTACTTATGGCAGAGATAGGTGACTATCCGATTGATATGAAGAGATGATTCGGTCCACCACTCATTCCCACCATAAGATGGCTGACGAGGTGAGGACACTGCCTATTACAGCTCCTCATTTTTCTCAGGAGCTGAGTGTGCACTGGTTCCTACAACTAAGAATTAACATCTGCACCCCCCATGAGTGAAATTGTATCTTGACAATTTCATAGCTAGTAAACAGAGCTCCACACTCTAATCCATAGCGCAGGAACTTTTGTATAATTATTCAACTATAAGAGATGTAAAACTTGTTAAGGCACACCATTTATTCATATAAAATCTGTTGTGGCATAATTATTTCTGAGATATTCTTTATTATTGATTTGAATTTTCAAATGGTAAGCTCTATTGGTTTTTTTCTCATGCTGTTGAAAACAACATGGAATTTCATAGCCATCACATAGTAACCAGCTCTTAAATAAATCTGTGTGTCATTTAACCTATTGTATCCTCCTCATACTTACAATGAAATGTGTAGAAGTGTAATGAAGGTTTATGTTGGTTAACAAGAAGTGGATACAAGCATAAGCATTTTTACTTTCTCTAGCATGTATGAACAATGTATTGCATTCCATCCAAAAATTCAGTACTGAAATTCACCAAAATACTGAATATTTGGAAAAAAGTCCATGTATGTGTATAGAATATCTCAAAAGTGAAGAATCTGTTAAATACCAAATTTGGTATTTAACTTCAGCATCTTTCAAGATTATGACACAAAGATTTTGGAGAAAATCCCCCAACCCAAACTACTCTACCTTATGTGGAAAGTTTTTTGAAAATTTTCATTTTCTCAAAAATGATTCTTAACAATTTTGTTTAAAGTACTGTACATAAAGATATTTTCGTCACAAATAAAATGTATATCTTGAATTTTCTGGAAATAGTCTCTGAAGACCTCTGGAAGACTTTTGCTTAACCAGTAAACCATAAGAGATAGAATCTTACTAAGCAAAAAAGTAGATCTCATTAAAATACATAGTTTATTCAGATACAGTTTTTTGTAGAGTTAACCATTTCTGAGATACTCCTCATTATTGGTTTCAATTTTAGAATACTAAAACTTTTCTCAGATAATGTCATTCATTTCATATCTCTTTTGTTTTACTCCAGGCCAAGCAAAGAGAAGTGAATTTAAATTGTATTGCTTTTAAAAATTTTACTAAAACTTTAACCCAGCATATTTTGTTATTTCCCCGCTAGTTGCAAGGGAACAAGTAATAATCACATTTCTGCTAATGTTTATCGATTGTCATGATATAGATAAAAGAATAATTTTTTGTAAGAATATTTTGTTTGCAGAACAGGCGGAGAAAGTAATGTGAATGTAACACAGATTTTTCAGTGTCAAACTCAGTGTTCATTGTGTATACTTCTTTTGCTATTTACCCATATGGAGGACTTACAAATCAGCATCTGGGGTTATATGTTTGTTGAGTAGATGGGCATTGGATCAGAGAGGGAGGTCAGGATGGGTGATCAGCCCAATAACTAGTATGACAGTGATGAAGGATGTGAAATGGTGGTGAAATTGATGAAAGGAAAGGGGATTATGGAGAAGGTGGTGGGAGAATCTGGGAGAACATGGAGAAAATCCACCCATACCCTGCTTGTCCACCATATATCCCACATGCAGCCCCCTGGGATCAAATCCAGGCTGAGAGGAGAGTGGTTTAATCACTTGACCACAGCACCACTTATAGTCTAAAATGCCATTACAGTGTTTCATGTGTTTCTATTCATAAATTAACCTGCTGTTTACTGTTTATGTAGTATGACTTGCCATGTAATTATATTTAACCTTTTTTTCAGGATTCAAAGGTAATGCTAAACCAAACTTATTGAAGCAAGAGACACAAAGCTTAGCATGTGTGTTGCGAATTCTGTTCAAGATGTATAGCGATGAAACACGACAAGATGCATGGCCTGTTATACAACAGCGTCTGATTTCTGTGTGCCGTGAGGCACTGGACTATTTCCTTTGTCTTCAATCAGAAGCTCATCGTGAAGCATGGACATGTATCCTACTCCTAGTCCTTACAAGGATATTTAAGATGTCAGATGAAAGGGTAAAACATCTTTATTTTCCATGTTGAGTACATTACATTATGAATTATGGCAGACATAGAATTTGATGGCAGCTGGTAGCTGACCACTATGGAGAATTATGGTGTTGTCACACATTAAAGTGCGGAGCACAGTTACATAGCAGTAATAAGACAAAATGAAAACAGTATTACTTTAGTACTCAGGCAACAAACTTGTTGTTAATTGCTTAGTTAATAAGTAAGGTAATCTGAAAGCTATATCTTTATAACAGTAATAAAATCTTGGCAGATGAAGCAGAAATAATAAAGAACACACATTGTATTATCGTACTACTACAAGAAGGTGAGTGAGAGGAATTTGCTGTATAAACATTATCTGCACTGACAAAGTTGTTGCATTCTCTCACCAGTAAACATTGTTTTCAGATAACTCATGTGCTAGCAATGAAAATCTGAATATTCATAATGACACCTATCATAGCAGTTATGCAGGGTATCCCAGAATTCAACTGCACAGATTGGCAGGATTGTAGAGGAGTCTAAGATAAATAGTTAGAGATAGGCAACCTGTGGGCTATGGTTCGAAATTGTTTGTTTGTTACAACATAAAAGTATTATAGGCTAGCATTCCACTGATCAAACTGTCATGGGCCATGACCTGAACATTCAAATTTTGGAGAGCTTAGATATACTTACATTATTTAGGGCAATGGCTAGTGTATGGGTATCAGGTTAAGATGTTGGAGGTTCAAGTCTCCCTACATATCTTTGTTTTAATGTTGTCTCCTTTGTTTGAATTTTATAATGAACCATTAATATTTTGCTGCTTTACTCAATATGATTTATTTCTACTGACAAATAAAGTAAATGTAATGTACAATAAACTTCTAGGTACAATGGAGAACATTTCAATAACAATTGCATTTAAACACCTGAAGGGGTTCACTTCTCCATGCCTCTCAAAGGAATTTCTAAAATACATGTATCACACATTCACAGTTATGTACATACACATTACAATTATAGACACAGTTCACAATATACGAAACATCAGCATTGTGCCAAATGAACTCCTTTTGTTAACAAAATCCCTTGTTAGAAGAAACGAACAATGCATGTACACCCATATCGCTGCAACCAGTTAACATAGAAATTTGTTTTTTATATTGAAAGCTTCAAAATAAAGTGCTTGTCAAGAACAAGTTATTTTCTTTACTGGAAAGCAAGAAAATATTATGGGCACAAGCAATATTTTTATCACTGATTATAGGTGATATCTTGATGCTGCAAGGTGAGGCAAGCCTCTTATGGATTTAGTCTATACCAGCTCTCCACCACTCACCATTAAATTTTGTGCTAGGCATAATATTTTTTCACTCATTGCATTCTCATTTTCAGTTAAATTGTTAATATAAAAGCATTTTATAGCTTTATAGTTTTGATAGAAGAGTGAATTTCACAGATAAGGGCCCTGGTATGTCTGTGCTATGATCCATATAATCTGAATCATCCCTCTCTCTGCATTCATTAATCAAATAGTGGTGGCTTAGTTCCAGCTATGTTTTCCCACATCATACTTGTGATTAAAAAATCTATCATAAATTGTAAACTAATAAAAGAAGTAAAATCTCCAGCCCACATGGCATAAAGCTGGCTCTCCATGCTGAATACATTCTAAAATGCTGAATATAGCAGCTCATCAAGAGCTTGGTTTGCAGCAGCCAAATGGTAGGATCATTAGGAGAAGCATCTGTTCCTAAAAGAGCATTATGTTGAGAAATAAATAATTTGTGTATGAAAAAATTGCATTTTCATTCCCAACATTTTGAACTGCCCTCATAAGTGGTCTCTCAAATGTTATAGTGAAATACCTTGACTGCCACTACATTCTGAAATATGCAATGTCTTAGTATTACCTTAAATATGGTTCCAAAATCTTCTAGGAGAATACTGGTATATCTGAATATGTGAAACATATATTACATACAATTCAGTTTTGAGGTATCAGTATTTTCTGGCATGTACATTAATGCCCAAACAAACATCAAATGATCATTGTTAGCTATTATTATTGTTACATTTATCATCAAAAGTGCATAAGATAATTTAAAAACCAGTTAATTTAAGTTTGTATAACCACAGTTCTAGAATAGCAGTGGCAAAGTGCCTGTAATCCAGGTGGTACAGTACCAAAGTACTGGTTAATCAAAGTGAATGTATCATTTGATCTCCATATCTGAAATAATAATTTTAAGTGCATAACAACAAAAACAATAAATATCTGCTTACTAATATTATTTCCTTTTTTAATTCAGTTTGCAGCTCACACGTCCAGCTATTACCCTCTGCTGTGTGAAATAATGTGTTTTGATCTGAAGCCAGAGCTGCGCTCAGTCCTGCGGCGCTTTTTCCTACGTATTGGTCCTGTTTTCAATATCACACCTTCAGTTGGTAGATCTGGAAGTGGACCATGATGCTGTGGGACCGGGCGAGCTTATACTCGCCCGCAAAGCTGTGACATACAGCAATCTAGGATGTGGACAGTAATGGAAAGTAGAGGTATGTTTGCCACTGGAACACAGCTTCCTCACTTCTTTGAGATCGAACCTGAACTCGGAGTTTTTGCATTTATTTTTGCAGTTGCTTTTACAGCACGTGACAGTAACAGTAAGTTGGTTAAAATTAAAACTATTTTGAAACTGGCAGATTTTTGTATATATGGCAGAATTGTAGGTTCAACCTTGGAAATAATTTACTAGTTTGTATTCTGTCTGATATGTTAGTTTGCTTGTCATATGACTTAGCTCATGGGCTCAGCCAACCTGATAACAATACAATGTTGCACATGAAAAAGAGAACAAATCTAAGTGCTATGTTATGAGCAGGAGCTATAAATAAAGTAACTGATAACTAATTTTTGCAGGTTCATGTGAGGGATATCAAGGGACAGTACTGCAATAGCTAAGAAAGAAAACAAAAACTTCATTTTGTTATAATTAATACCTTAACATACTTTTAGGCAGCTCCAAGGGGACAGCCACCATACAGGTTCTTGTTGTGACATTTTGGTATTAAACTCATTAAAATGTATGTATTTAGCAAACATACACTGCAGAAAGTATGGAAACTCCCTAATTCACCACTGTCCACATCTGTAGTGTGTGGGTAATGTTTCTTCTTCATATTCAAGAGGTTCTGAGTTCAAATTTTGATTAGGGTGGGTTACGCATATAAGGCTTTTTTCTAAGGTTTTCACTTTTCCTGAGTTGGCTAATGTCGGGTAACTTTAAGCTTCATAGGCCCCGGACTCATTTGAGCGTCATTTTACCAATTTCACTTATACGATATGACCAACCAGGTTAAACTAAAAAGAAATTTTCAGCACTGGTATCTGACAAAATGTTAAACACAAAACTCTCCATAAGATAGCTATTACAAGACTATTAAAAATAAACTATTAGTCACTCCTTCACATTCAGGACTGATTTGCATAACTACAAGTTGGCTCAGGCTGAGGTGTTTACAGTGTTATTGTATGAATATTTTGCTATAGGCAGATCAAACGTTGAACACAGCGAAATTGAAACAATGTTTCTTTATTATATGTAACCAAAGCTAAAAGCGCTCACAGAAATTGAACTAACAGTACTAGAAACATGTGGTTTTCTCCAGTGTGCATATAAATGAATGATCTCTCTTTATAGAACTACAAGTTTTCTGAACCTATTAAACATTTTCAGCATGCATGTAATATTTTAATACTTCATTCAAAGCTGTGATAAGTACATAATTAATTAGGCAATGCAGTGAGAACCTGAGGATCTGTGGTAGGAAACAGGCTACACCCTCATGAACTAAGTCATCTGACAGACATAATAGTCATGGAGCACTGCACAGTGAAGAACATGTTTGTGCTGTATGTCAGAACCAGTTTCATCATAGAAATCCAACTTTAAGTGAACTGAATCACCATGATGCACCATCTAAGGTTGCTAGTCACTGTTGGGTGCAACAATACAGTCAAGACAATAAACCTCTGCCTGGGTGACCTTCATTTAAATAATAAAACATTATGTGAGTATTGTATTTGTGCAACAGAGACTATGTCCTTGTTGGCCAGCAAAGATGCATGCCATTGCTCTACCTTAGTTAGATCAAAAGATGAGAATTTTCAAAAAGTGCAAAGTGTTCTCCAGTCTTTAAGGTAGTGTAATAGAAATATAAGTCATTATTAGGAATTGAAATATTTTCACTTTAAAACCTGCTTATTCTTTCTGCCATATAAATTGTATGCTTACTAAATTCTTCCAATATTTCTTTCCATTATATTTCAAAGCTTATATTTGTTTGGGATTTCCCATATTCAAGGAGGAAGAATTGTGTCTGATATCAGTCATATGGAATGCCGAAAATCCTAGATTTCATTGTTATGCTCTTAAAGTTGGTATTTTGAAATGTGTGTGTGTTCATTTGGTACATCGGTTGGTCACCTTGTAATGATGTACAGTAGCTGCTTATATGTATTGTCATGTCAAAGAATCGCATGTTCAAATCATGCTGTCAGATGACCACAAAGAGAGAAGATATGGTCTTGTGGTTGTTGATTTTCGCTATTTGCTACTGACTGAAAGAAAATGTATGATTCCTACCTGAAGGAAAGACAACTATGAATTTAGTTAACAAAATGGAGGAATAAAAAGTATTTGTGATTATCACCTGTAAAAAAATAGTTTCAAAGCACAATATAACATTTGCAATTCTGAGGTTTGTATTGTACAAGGTGGTGAATCCAATTAGAAACATGCCTTTCCAATCTATCATAAAAGTTCAATGCAGTTCCAAAAGCTTTTCCATGTAATGGGTAGTTTGGAGTGAGGAGATTTTCTTGAAAATTTTCAAGTCGCATACTTTGAAGATGATAAACTTAAATACCAAATTTGGTATTTAGTTTAGTTTTTGAGCTATACTGTCCACAGACTCACACATGTAGAACTTTTTCAAAAAATATTTTTTTGGATTCAGGGAGTCTCAAAACATATTTCCAGTGAAATTTTTGTATCAAAAATTTTTGGGTACAATATGCCACCTTTTCTATACACTATGTAAGTGCATAGTATGTGTAGAAAAAGTAAAAATGGAAAGACTAATGCTAGCAAGTTAACAATCTACTGCTAACAATTCCTAGATGTACAATAGAAATTAAAGAATTTTCTCAAATATTGCGCAATTAATCTTTATTAAAATACATGTTTATAATATTTCCATGAGAAATGAAATGTATATTTTGAACTTTTGGAATTTGTCTCTGAAGTCCTTGCCATTCTGCATGACTTTTGCATAACTGGTAAACTGTAAGAGGTTTTTTTTTTTTTTTTTTTTATTTATTTATTTATGGAGTTGACCACTTCAGAGATTTTCCTTGTTATTTTTAAATTTTCCAATGCTTATACTTTTCTCAAATAGGAAGTCATTCATTTTCCTCCTTTTTCTTCTGGCCATGGTAAAGGAACAGAATTTCAGTTGTCACATAGCCAACAGCTTTTAAAAGATATGGTGTTTCTAATGTGTTTCCTTATTACCCATTGTTCCTACAAGGAAATAAGTAAAAATTCTATTTCAGCTCTAGTTTATCTTGATTAGTGTATACCCAAGGTCACGGGTTCAAACTCGGTGGAGGACAATGGATTTTTTCGGGCATAAAAATCCTTAGCATGGCTTCCTTTGGAAGGGAAGTAAAGACGTTAGTCCCGTGTCATAGATTTACGGCACGTAAAAGAACCTCAAGCCTGATAGAGAGGCCTCTGAGCAAAATTAAGCAGTATTTCACGCCTAATATAAAATGGGACGCTGAGAACCATAGCAGTTAAAGAGCATCCATAAATAAAACTCCATTTACATTTATATTTTTTGACTAGTGTGAAGTGTATAGAAGAATAAATTTTTGTAGGAATAGTGTGTTACAGAATAGGTAGAAAAAGTCATGTGAATGGAACACATCACATTTGTATTATTTTTCTATCTGCTTTATGATAAACAAGATAAACCTTTGCAAAAATAGTTTCATTAAACATTTTGTTGCTGGTGCAATGGGGACAGAGGAAACCAAATCAATAGGCAAATGTTTAAACTGAGTGCTATAAGCTGGCCTTAAAATCATACTCTTTTTCATGATAGAAATGGAAATAAGAGTTTTATTTGTGGAAGCTCTTTAACTGCTGTGGTTCTCAGCGTCCTATTCTATCCTGGGCATGAAAGACCACTTAATTTTGCTCAGAGGCCTCTTTTATCGGGCTTGAAGTTCTTTTATGTGTCATAAATCTACAACACTGAACCAACAGCTTTACTTCCATTATGAAGGAAGCCCTGCTAAGAATTTTTACTCCTGAAAAAATCCATTGTCCTCTGCCGGGTTTGAACCCATAACCTTAGGTATATGAAGTTAGCGTGGTAACCATTACACCACAGAGGACAACTTTTTCATGATAAGAATAGCTACAGTAGTGGCAAATTATTTAAAAATTTAAACCAATAATTTTAGATATCTTCAAATTGGCTGATGTCATAAAAAAGATTATTTAAGTTAATGTGCTTTTTATAATGTTCTATATTACTTTCTCTAGCACATATGTGCAGTGTACTGTAAAATGTAAATGGAATGTTATTTTTGAACGCTCTTTAATTGCTGTGGTTCTCAGCGTTCCATTCTATACTGGGCGTGAAAGACCACTTAATTTTGCTCAGAGGCCTCTCTATCAGGGTTGAGGTTCTACGACACGGGACCAACGGCTTTACTTCCCTTCCGAAGGGTGCAGTGTACTGTGACTATACCCTGCAGCCATAATTGCCGAACATTTGCTTTGCAATAAGTCCTTAGAAAAGGATAGAAAAACAAACTATATTTGGTAGATTTTTTTATTTTCCAATATAATTTCCTTTCAGCTCGATACACTTTTCTCAGCATTTCTCCAACTATTTTAAGCCTTCCAAAAAGTAGGATTTTGGAAGGTCTTCAAAGGCATCTGTTTGAGAGATGACCTCTTTGTTACACATGAATCGTTTTCCACTGAGCCTCTTTTTCAAGTTTGAAAATAAAAATATTTCACTGGAGGCCAAATCAGGTGAATGTTATAGTAATTTGAACCTTAATTTTACAATTTTCGTCACTGAAACTCTGCATGTGTTCACCCTTACATTGTCTTGATGAAGAGAATCTTTTTATCTGCCAGATAAGGGCTATTTTTTTTTTTTTTCTCGATACAATCGGTGCAATAACGATGCAATAATACTCTCCATTTATCGTTCTTCCTTTCTGCAAGTAAACAACGTAGATGATTCTGCTTGCACCCCAAGAAACTGAGACTACCACCTTGTCTGCAGATTTCATCACCTTTGCCTTCTTCGGAGCTGGTTTGCATTGGGCAATATAACCCTGCTTGTTGTGAAGTTTGCACTGGAAATGCATTTTATGCAACAGTTGAGTGAATTCAGTGGGAATTTTGTGGTGAGTTCTATCAGCTGCAAACATTGAAAAGAAACTATATGTCAGAATTGTTATGGACAGTTACTTGGAAGCAAATTATGAAAAAAAAAATCTGATGTGTTACACTCACATGCCTTTCTCTAGCTGTTCTACAAACTTCTTACATAAGATAATTCTTCTTTCTGCACCTTGCTAATCGTGGCACAATGTTCGTATTGTTTAGTTCCGTATGGGTAGGAAGAAAATAAGGGAATACACTAAGCTAAACCAATAGTCAAATGTTTTAAAAGCTGCCGTTATGCGATTGTCATCACAAATCGCTTCTTTTCTTGGCCAGGAGTAGAACAAAAGAAAAACGGACACTCCCGTCTAGGAAAAGTATAAGTACTTCACAACTGAAACTAATAACAATGAATACCTTGAAAACGGTAAGCTCCACGAGAAAAATGTATATGACATAACTTGTGTATTTTAACAAGACCTACATTTTTTGTGTAGTAAGTTTTTGTCTATTTCTTACGGTTTACTAGTTATGCCAAATTAAGCAACATTCATCCAGAATAAACAGGTTTTCAGAAGCTATTCCCAGAAAATTCAAGATATACATTTTATATGGTAGGTAAATATTTTTAATGCATGATATTTTAATCATAATCGTTAGAGCCATTTTTAAGAAAATCAAAATTTTTGAAAAATGTTCCATGTAAAGGGTAGTTTGGGGTGGGGGGGGGTTTCTCAAAATCTTTGTGTCACATCCCTGGAAGATACTAAACTTAAATACCAAGTTTGGTATTTTAGCTACTTTTCGTTTCTGAGTTATCGTGTTCACGGACACACACACACACACACACACACACACACACATGGACCTTTTTCTGAAAATGCTTTTTTTGGATACAGGGGTCCTAAAATATTATTTCCGGTGAAATCTCGGTATCGAATTTTTGGGTGGAATACAATACTTCTCTGTCCCTATGTACATTGTACATGTGGGGCTAGAGAAAGTAATAAATAGTAGTAGTTGGAGAAAAAGAGAGTTCTTGTTACAATACAAACTAAGGGAAGGTATTTCACCCAAAAATTTGATACTGAGATTTCACCAGAAATATATGTTTTGAGACTCCCTGAATTTAAAAAAAAAAAAAAAACAAAACAAAAGAAAACTGAAAAGTGGGTTTAATACCAAACTTGGTAAGTATCATCTAAGGATGCGATACAAAGATTTTTAATAAAATTCCCCCACACAAGTTAACCTTTACATGAAACATTTTAGAATTTTTTGATTTTCAAAAAAGAATGTCTCTAACTTTGATTAAAATGATGTATATTAAAGATGTTTACATGGCAAATAAAATGTGTGTCCTGAGTTTCTTGGGAATAGCCCCTGATGTCCTCTTCATTCTGAATGACTTTTGTAAAACTGGTATACGTAAGAGATAGTTAAAAACTTACTATACAAAAAAAATGTAGATCTCATTAAAAGACACTGTAGAGATGACCATTTCCGAGATATTCCTTGTTATTGGTATCAATTTTAAACTTCTTAAGTTTATCTCAAACAGGAAGTCAACTTTCATATCATCTTTCTTTTGCATTATTTCTAGCCATGCAAAGAGAACTGAATTTCAGTTGTTTCATACAATGTCCAACCAGATTTTAAAGCATTTGACTATAACTTTAGCCTAGTGTATTCCCTATTTCCCTTCTACTTATAAGAAGGCATTTTTGCTGATGTTTATGTCGATTAGTATAAAGTAGATAGAAGAGTAATCTTTTAAAATGTTTGTTATTTATGGACGCTCTTTAACTACTGTGGATCTCAGCGTCCCATTCTAAATTGGGCATGAAAGACCGCTTAATTTTGCTCCGAGGCCTCTCTTATCAGGCTTGAGGTTCTTTTATGTGCCGTAAATCTACGACACAGGACCAGCGGCTTTACTTCCCTTCCGAAGGAAGCCATGCTATGGATTTTTACGCCCGAAAAAATCCATCGTCCTCCGGTGGGTTTGAACCCACAACCTTGGGTATATGAAGTAATCTTTTGCAGGATAGTTTGAGAAAGAGGTAGAGAAAATTTTTATTTTCTCTAGCATGTATGTACAATGTACATAGGTGGAGAAGGCATTGTAGCCCTTCCAAAAATTTGATACCGAGATTTCACTGGAAATACATGTTTTGATCACCCATGAATCCAAAAAAGCATTTTTAGAAAAAGATCCATGTGTATGTCTGTGGACAGCACAGCTCAAAAATGGAAAATCTGTTAAATGCCAAACTTGGTATTTAAGTTCATCTTCAAAGGATCCGGTACAAAGATTTTCAGAAAAATGCCCTACCTCAACAACTCTTTACATGGGACATTTTTCAAAATGTTTGCTTTTTCCAAAGAATTCAATTTTAATCAAAATGCTGTATATTAAATATTTTACATTCTAAATAAAATATATATTCTGAATTTCTTGGGAATAACTACTGAAGTCCTCTTCATTCTGAATGATTTTTGCATAATTGACAACTGTATTTTTTTGTAAAGCTAATCATTTCTGAGAGATATTCCCAGTTATTTGTTTCAGTTTTAAAATACTTTAACTTTTTCTCAAACAGGAAGTCCTCATCCAGTTCATAACTCCTTGGTTTTACTCCTGGCATAAAGAGACCTAAATTTCTATGACAATTACATAGCGACAGCATTTAAAAGATTTAACTGTTGCTTTAGCCTAGTGTATTCCCTTATTTCCCTTCTACTTGTAAGGAACTAAATAATTAGAGCACTTCTGCTAATGTTTATCTGGATTAGGATGATGTAGAAAAAGAGTAATCTTTTATAAGAATAATTTGTTTGCAAAACAGATAGAAAATGTCATGTGAATGGAACACATCAGATTTTTTATGTAGTATGTTTTTGTTTATCTTTTAATGTTTAGCAATTATTCAAAATTCCTTCAGAATGAAGAGGACTGAACAGGCTATTCCCATAAAATGTCCATTTATTTGTTGTGTAAATCTTTAAATATGTGGTATTTTTAATAAAAGTTGCTAAGTTTTTAAGAAAATCAACAATTTTGAAAAATATTTCATTTAAAGGATAGCAGTTTAAAGTGGGGGAATTTTCTTGAAAATCTATTTGTGTAACTTCAAGATACGAAAATTAAATACATACCAAGTTTAGGATTTATCAGACTTTTCATTTTTAAGTTAAGCTCATCAGATACACATTAACCTTTTTCTAAAAATTTTGTTTGTGTATTCAGGGTGCTTCAAAATGTGTCTTATGAAATCTTTACACCAAATTTGCAATACAATACTAGATACCTCTGATGAATGTTGGGTAGCTTCATACTCTGTGAATATGCTTGGTAAAGCATTCATGTATCCATTTCATTCATCACAACGTCCTCCAATTATTATGTATGTAAAAAAGAAAGTGAAGAAAAGATAGCATGTTTTTATAAAGTAGCTTACAGAAAAAAGCAATAAACATTGTAACGGTTTTGGTTGATAAATATGTAATATGAAATTTTTCTTACAGGTGGCAGTGCAGAGAAGCATGTTCATTGCTTTCATGGGTGCAACGTAAACCACTGAATCTCGAGCTGAAGATGCAACAAAAATTTGCATATTATTGTAAACATGATTGCATAAGCACATTGCACTTGCGGACTATTGAAAAAATATTACTTCTGATGTGAAACTATAGTTTCCATTCACTATCACACTGCAATTATTTCTTAGCAACCTAAAGGCCAGGTTGTAACATTGTAGATACTGTTATTATATATAATATCTTTTAAATCCTGCTTGTAATTTTATTTATTTGGATGTAATCCAGAATCTGTGTTCCTTTACAGATTTTGTATAGGTACAATACATAACTGTTTTTGTATATAGTATACATTGATAAACTGGATTAGTTATTGTATATTAAAGGTAACTTTTTACAGAATGTGTCATTCCCTTTGTTATGTAAATAGGATATATAACTGTAGTGGACAATTTTATTTATCAAAATAAATGTTTTGATTTTGTATTATTAGTGAATAATGTATGACAGTGTGTGCATCTGTAGTGTGTTTTAGAAAGTCATAGCTTGGTTATCAATTATTTGACACATTTATCTTCTATATTTGGAAATAATTATTACTCTCTTTACTACTCACCTATAGTAATTAGAGGAAAACTAGCATTCCACCCAAAAATTTGATACTGAAAATTCAACAGAAATAAGATTTTGACAGTCTCTGAATCCAAAAAAAAAGAGTTAATATGCTTTTTCTGTCAGTTGGTCTTGTCTGTCTGTGTATGAACAACATTCAAACATGAAGAGTTGATTAAATATCAAACTCAAAAAATTAAATGTTAACAATGCTATCAATTGCCAGGATCCTATCAGCACTGCCAGTGTGCCAGGTTCATCCTGCAGGAATTTTTACATGCCAGCAAATCTACTTATATGGGCTTGTCACTTTTAAACATACTTAAAAACCACCATGGGCCAGGTTTGATCCTGCACCTTGAAATCAGAAAGCAGAGCAGTTCAAACAAATATATACAAAAACTTAGTATTTCATTTCTTCCAAGGATATGGCATAAAAATTTTCAGCAGTTATCGCCCAGCTTGTCCTCAGCAATGGACAATGAACACAAATAATTTGTAAATACTGATTAGCACTATTGTAGTCAATGTGTCAGCTGCCTCAATGTCTGCCAGTTTAGTTTTATGTGAAGTCTAAGAAAGTAATTAGAGTATTGCAAAATGTTTTCAAGAAAATGTAATGTTAAAAGCAGAATCTCCATTTGTTATACAAATTAATTCAGAAGATGGAACACTAGTGTGTAGTTCTGACTTTTCAATAGGTAATGGTGGGAAAACATCAATAACTGAGCATCTAAATTCAAAAAATAACAAGACTGCGCCATCTAGTAAATCTCAGTCAGAAAGTGTATCAAATTACTTTCGTAAACTAGAATTGTCTAAAAGTGAATACAAGTTAGCTTTTTACAAAGAAATGTAGGTATGTATATCACACTATACTTCACTAACCAAAGCTTTCGTTGTATGGGTTGTACAATAACACTACAGAAAAAGTTGAATGAAACAATTTAGCTGTGCAAGAACAAACTGTGGCGTACAATAAACCTAATCGTAAATTCTTAAAGCTACTCCCTATTTTAGTGCATTATTATCATGCTTATGACTTAGAAACTCCCAATTAAGAACAAAATTCTTGCTTTCAATGAAATCCCAGGAGAAACTTTGAATAATCTGCACAAATGTTGAAAGCAATTGATAGTTTTCAGGCAAAAAGGTGGTAGGACTATTAGCAGACAGTACGAACTCTATCTTCAGAGGGTTGCTGAGAAAGGTTTAAGAGAATGCAATAACTAAAATTAAGTTGAGTTGAAGAAAATATACAATGGGCCTTGGCTTATTACGAAAATTTTTGGTATTTTTACATCCATGCGGCATGTCCAACGAAATCGTAGAAATATTTCAAACGTTTGATACAAGAGTTCAAGTAAATACTTGGTTATGCTAATGTAAGGTGGTTGTCATTATTTCCAGCCTTGGAAATAATATTGAAGTTGTATCTATCACTGAAATTTGTCTTTGTATAGAATCACAGTGCCCTAAAATAGTGGAACAGTTCTTCGAAGACAGTGAGACTGACTATAGCTTAGCTTTGCTCATTCTCACGCTGCACTCTTCCATGAAACAATTAATGTGATTGAAAGTGATGACAAATGCGCAAAAATCTGCACTAGCTGTGCAAAACCTCTTTAATAACATTATGACGAATGGTTTATTCCGCACATGATGAATTCGCTAACAGATCTGGTAAAAGATTGTGAAATGAAAATGGAAAGTTATTTCAAAATATCTAAAGAATTTTGTGACACTGCTTTTATCTTATTTGCATTCTTGAAATAAAATCAATGAGAATCTGTCATGTTTAGACCGCCTTCTGGATAATGTGCCCTAAGGGACACTTGATAATGCTGTTGAACAGATATCGAAGTGTCGAGAAATTGTAACCATCAATTGTGATGAACTATTTGATTAATTTAGTTATTTGTGGGGTTATGTATCAAAAGAAGGATATGAATGGTTCAGAGACAAGTCATCTGGCAGAAAATGCAGTGAGATTTTCACGCACTTGAAAGAAAATAATGAACTCCATGACAACTATTTTCGAATATGAATATATAAAATAAATATATAATATAAATTTGTTTTAATGAGGTCTACATTTTTTGTGTAGTAAGTGTTTGTCCTTGCGGTTTACCAGTTTTGCAAAATTCCGCAAAATTCATCCAGATTAAGATGTCTTCAGAGGCTATTCCCAGAAAATTCAAGATAGTATTTTATTTGTCATGTAAATATCTTTAATCAAAATCGTAAGACCCATTTTTGAGAAAATCAAAATTTTCTTGAAAATCGTTGTGAAAGATACCAAGTGTGGTATTTTACTGACTTTTAGTTTTTGAGCTATACTGTCCACACACACACACGTATTTCCAGTGAAATCCCCGTATCGAACTTTTGGGTGCATTACAATACCTTCTCTTTACACTATGCACCGTATATATATAGTTAGTGTAGAGAAAGCAAAAAAAAAAGGGACGATGCAGTTACAGAGACTGTAAAAGGGATTGATTGTTATGGTTTTTATGTGCACCCATCCTTGCTTACAGCGACTACGTCATATGCATTAACTATGCTGATAATGCAACTTCCTTCCACAGCGTCAACCTCCACATGTTGCAGGAACGTGTCATGGGTAAGTATCACGACGCCCCTGTTAGAGCCACATCGCGGCAAGATCATAACTTAATTTTGTTCTAATTTCTTGGTTGAAAGAGGACAAAATATCAGATTTCAACTAAACCGTATTGTTTATCTCTCATGCCTATAGCCATTAATTTCACTATATGCACACCAAAAGAGGATGAAAAGTATCGGAGAATATCCCAAATTTATGACTCGCTGTAGACTGCATGTATTGTATTCCGAGTCCGAGGAACATGCCCCCTATTCACACGGTTTTGTATTATAAGCACATTAGCTAGTAAATGTGCGAATTAGCGAGAGGTTTCTTATTGGTTGACAGTTTTGGCTGCTTCTCAACGGTCATTCTCAATACAGAATCGTTCTGTTGACAATGTATAACATATTTCATTTAAGTATACCACCGAAAAATCACTTAAATAAGCACACTAACCTATGTATTAAATATTCCAGTAATTATACCAGCGAAAAATCAAATAAGTACACTAACCTATGTATTGAAACACATTTGCTTCTGCTTTTCTAGAAACTACATCACACACGTACTGACCATTATACTGGTTTAAAACTTACACTCTAAATTTATTGCCATGCTAATCTAGATACATTTTAGAAGAATTGGTCTTTGGTACTTGCTTCCTTGTGAATAGAAGGGAAATAAGCAAATGCTTCAACACGGGGTAGACTCAAAATTAGAAGTACTTCACTTTGGATTCCACTAAATGAATGTTCTTTTTTTTTTTTAAATACAGTTCCGGAGTCTGATCGGGACTCCGACACTGTAAACCCCACTTTTTATTTACCTAATTTGATTACTGTGATTACCATATGATTACTGAATTTCTGTTTTACTTGTTACACAAGCATATAACACCCATGCTCAAGGCGGGACTCGAACCCACGATCCCCTGCGCTGCGAAGCGAGCACGGCCATGGGGACCGGCTTTTGTTGAGGCACTAACCCTATGAGCGACTCCCGACAATTCTTGAAGACGTAGACATATTAATAACTAGTGCTATTTTCTGCTGTTTACTAATTTGTTTTCGACGGTCATTGGTAATTACTGCGTCCCTTTTTTTTTTTTTTTTTTTAAATACAGTTCCGGAGTCTGATCAGGACTCCGACACTGCATACCCTACTTTTTATTTACCTAATTTGATTACTGTGTTTACCGAATTTCTGTTTTACTTTTTACACGCATATACACAAACATATAACACCCATGCCCAAGGCGGGACTCGATCCCCTGCGCTGCGAAACGCCAAAGCGAGACTCTTTAGCGAGAGCGGCCATGGGGACCGGCTCCCTTTGTGTTACGCGATCATCGACTCGTGCTTTTTTATTTTTGTAGTTTTTAACGTCCTTTAACCTGGTTTGGTCATATCGGACGATGAATGAAATTGGTGAAATGATGCTCAAATGATCTCGGGGTCCATGGAGCTTAAAGCTACTCGACATTCGTCTTCTCAGGATAAGGGAAAAAACCCGAAAAAAACCTTATCCGGGTAACTCACCCTAAGCGAGATTCGAGCTCACAACCTTGTGAATGTGAGGCAGACACGCTACCACCACCCTACCTAGGTGGTCATCGACTCGTGCGATACTACAATCTCTCGCGTAATGAAATTACATACTTCACTCACACCTCCGCGTCCACATACGTACGAAGTACAGAAGTAGCAGAACCGTAAAAACCACAGATTTTTAGCTCAAACAGTTTTCATAATACCCATGAATAAACAATATGTCGCCAGACAGATTTACATGCTCAGAGAAGAGTGTGAGGGAAATATGAAATATGCAACTGGTAACGCAGAGCACGATGACGATTCTCATTCGCTGCAGCGTAGAAATCTTCCCATTTGAAAAACATTATAGTTGAGTGTACATTATTACTTCAATTATTTTAGATATTACTAGTACTAAAGATATAGGTCTGTAATTGTGCATATAATGTTTATCCCCCTTCTTATACAGCAGGGCAACAGTTAGGCAATCTGGATATGTTTCATTATTTAATAAGAGATTAATTAGATATGCAAGTGGGTGATAAAATGTATAAATATTTGTTTTAATAAAATTGGAAAACCCGTAATAATCCATAGATTTGGATAATTGAAACAAGTTCATAATTTCTAGTTCACTAACACCGCCATTTAAAATTGCCAAGCCTTCTATTATAAGATTGCCGGAGTTGTAATAAATTAATTATTTCCGTATCTATTACAAAAGTGTTAGTTACAGAATGGTTTGTGCATTACAGGGTGGTTTGGTTTGTACATACTTTGCCTATTAAGGTTGTATGAAATTCATCTGGTGTAAAAGGTAATTTAGCTGGCTTATTATTTTTGGATGGCATATCTTACAATGCTCCACACTGCTTTGCACTTGTTATTACTATTCTCTACAGTTCTTCGTTTAGCTTCTTGGGTTTTCATTTTATATATTGTCTGTATTTGCCTATATTTGTTTTTGTATGTATTACTTTTGCAGTTTTTGTATACAGTATATATAATACAATTTTAAATCTTTAATTCAGAAGTATATCTAACATGAGAATTCCAATTTCTAACTATATTATTTATTCTGGTATGTATTGTTGGCTGACTAAATTATTAGAATCATAGCAGAACTCTCGCTAGCTGAGCCTATTATTATTATTATTATTATTATTATTATTATTATTATTATTATTATTATTATTATTATTATTATTATTATTATTATTATTATTATTATTATTACTATCATTATCAAATTTATTATTACAGGAGCAATTGTTGCAAATTATAAAATATGTACCTTTCACTTGGTAAAGTTACTGTGAGGTTACAAGAAAACGACAGAGTGGATTTGACATTTTCTCAGCTATAATTACAATTGTGTTAACTGTGTATATTCTTTATTAAAGTGTAACCAGCAACTATGTAAGTCTATTAAATGTAAGTAAATGTTAGTCTTACATATACGATTACGATATTGCACTCCCTACTTATACAACAATGATGTCGGAGAATTTTTGTGACGGTTGCTTACATTCTTAGTAAGCAGTAAGCGATCCAGCTATCATACACATCCATGCTTTACTCATCCTTTATCGTTTAACACTTCTATGTAGTTGTTCTGCGACTACTGTGTGATGACGTCTATTTCGTATACGTCACATAGTGCAACATCATTATAGGATTATTGTATCATGTGGCAGTGGAACGGTTAGTGTTGACGTAAACAGTGGAGTTGAACTGAAGAGGACTTGGAAAATGGAACTGTCTGAGGTTATCAGTCCCCATTATGCATATCCAGTTGGATTTGTATTAATATGTGCCGTTCTTGTATTTGCATTTGGATTTAAATCTGCAGAGCAGCCTGCATTTGCCCAGCTCACGTATACAGGCGATGACCGGAAACCAGCTGGCAAGAAAAGAAAAATTAAGGATAAGGTATATTATCATTTGAATGTTAGCAATAATTATCTAGCCAGCAAGATGTTCACAAGATGCTATAATTATAAATTTTATGTGAGCTTAATTCTATAGAAACATTAATTGAACTCTAGTGGAGTCAGCATATTTATATAATTTTTATTCTTCCTTTTCTTTTTCACGAATTTTGATTAATTGCACCCAAATTAATTGCCATATGTTACAACTTACCTGTAAATGAAGAAGACTTCGCCAGCCAACTTAATTGCCTATTAAACTAGAAAAATAACAGTTTAAAACATTTTACAAAATTGTAAATGAAAATATGAAATTAATGCTTAAATAAGTTTGGGAGACTGAAGCAACACTATCAACCTACAATTCATCTTAAGTTTTAGGGAATGCCTCAACGTACACCTGTACACTACTAGATGTGAACATGAACTGACAATATACTGTGCCATTGAAGCATTAGGCAGAAAATGAATGTGGTTACTTGCATTGTAAAGCCTTATGCTTTTCATGTATTTGCTGGCAGTTTCACTTCCTCTCTCGTTTGGTTTCCTTTTAGCAGTTATTATGTCAATATTAAATACCTATACTCTGCAGGTATTAACAAGTCACAGTACCAATGCTGATGCCTTATTGAACATTGCAAGTGGTGACATCCATAATGGCTACAGTTTTAAATATTGCTGTAGAGGCATTAACCGAACAGTTGAACTGTGGAAAAAAAAAAAAAAAAAAAAAAAAAAAAAAACATTATAGAGCGCTTGCTATTAGGCATATAAATGACAGTAAATTTATGTTCCTGGTGATGTTGAAGATAAAATCTAGGACCTAATTTCACCAGGATGTGTGTCTATTAAAAAAAATACATATGTTTGTGTGTGTGGACCTAGATGGCCCAGGTTCGAGCCCATGTGACCATTTGTGAGATTTGTGGCGGATAAAGTGGCAGGGGTGAGTTCTCTTCGGTTTCCCCTGCCATCGCAATCAACTGCATTTTTTTTTTTTTAAATTTCTAAATTTCAGAGCTTTTTTAAAAAATACTTAGAAATTGTATTTTTAGTTCTTCAAAACCCATGGATCATTTAACTTTACTCACACATCCCTTGGATATGATTTGCGTTTAGGGACTTACTTAAGGATTAGATTGGGAATAATTTGACAAGCTGCTCATATTTACACTGAACATGTACTCTGCCATGATCCAAAACTCAACATAAAGAAAATAAACTAACCTACAATAACAATCGGCCCAGGTGCCTTCTTGCCATATATCTGGTTCCTGTAGCTACTAATAATCAATTAAAGCCATCAAAATAACATAGGTATATTGCATGATCAAACTCCTGAATATTATTGGTCATATCTTTATCTCATACCGTTGCACAGAGCAATTAACCATTGACATCAAACACCCAAAGTCAATATGTTTGTTCAATCAGAGAGAAAATTTTTCTAAGTCCAAGAAACTAGTAAAAAGTGTAAAAAGCAAAAAACGGTAAACAAATAGCTTCCAAAAACAGTCAACATATAAAATTGAATGTAAATAAATCCCAACTTGAAAAATCAATATATTTATACTCTTTAATATGTAACTTAGCGCAGAAAATATTGAAAAACTTGTACCCTATTCTTATATTACACGTGCACAGTTTATTTTAAATTGCACTATTACTCTAAGCAGTTATTGTAATTGTGGAATTCAGCAAATCCAGGGTGTAGCCCAAAACTAATATTGATTGCAAGGTGCACATAGTTGTGGTAATGTTAGTATAAAACAACATAAATCTCAGAATACAGTTATATCAGGTCACCTCTATCATGATATTGTGCTGGTGTCTAAAATCCAAGTTGTAAAATTTGTCATATGAAATGTTCAAAGGCAAGCATTTCCTACCCCCGTCCAGAATGATCACAGAAGTTAAAGGGGGCTATAAAAATGAAATAATAATGTAAATATTAAAAACATAAGTAAGATACACTATTTCATGTGAAGAATGTGCTTTATATCTATTTGCGTGGTAATTAAAAACATTTTGAAATGATAGCAACATGCTTTTTTTACTTTCTCTTGCCCCATATGTACAATGTACCTAGGGATAGAGAAGTATTGCATTCCACCCAAAAATTTGATGTCGAGATTTCACCGGAAATACATGTTTTAGGACCCCCTGAATCCAAAAAAAAGCATTTCCAGAAAAAGGTACGTGTGTCTGTGAACACGATAACTCAAAAATGAAAAGTAGCTAAAATACTAAACTTGGTATTTAAGTTCAGTATCTTCCAGGGATGCGACACAAAGATTTTGAGAAAACTCCCCCCACCCCAAACTACCCTTTACATGGAACTTTTTTCGAAAATTTTATTTTCTTAAAAATGGCTCTAACGATTTTGTTTAAAATATTGTATATTAAAGATATTTACCTGACAAATAAAATGTATATCTTGAATTTTCTGGAAATAGCTTCTAAAGACCTGTTTATTCTGGATGAATTTTGCTTAATTTGGCATAACTAATAAACCGTAAGAGATAGACAAAAACTTACTATACAAAAAATGTAGGCCTTGTTAAAATACACAATTTACATCATATACATTTTTTTCATGGACCTTATCGTTTTCGAGGTATTCATTGTTATTAGTTTCTGTTGTGAAGTACTTATACTTTTCTCAGACGGGAGTGTCCGTTTTTCTTTTGTTCTACTCCTGGCCAGGAAAAGAATGACAATCGCATAACAACAGCTTTTAAATCATTTGACTATCGATTTAGCCTAGTGTATTCCCTTATTTTCTTCCTACTTATAAGGAACTAAGTAATAAGAACATTGTGCTGAATACCTCGATTAACAAGGTGCAGAAAGAAGAATAATCTTATGTAAGAAATTTGTAGAATGGCTAGAGAAAGTCATGTGAGTGTAACACATATTTTTTTTACATGTGCTCAAGTCAGAGAGAACCATAGTGACCTCTGACTTTTATCGTACCTTGTGGTCACTCTGTTGCCACTTCGTCCCATCTATGGCTGCAGCACCATATCCCTCAGATGTTTGGCAGTGGCTCTTCTACTAAATCATCTTCAGTGTTGTTTCTGAAGTCAAATTCACTGTCATTATCATTGCTTATATTTATAATTATACTACGATTACTCGGCGCCAACTGAAATTGCATTGAGGAATGTTTGTTACATGTTGCAACAAGAATAACAACATTGCTTACGTAGTATGAATCTATTGGCAGAGAGGCAGACTACCTCTTATCAGCTGAGACAGTGCCCTGGCTGTCAGGGATCACTATGGATCTCCCTGAGTTTGGTATATGTATAAGAAGGTATTGTATTCTATCTAAAAATTTGATACCAAGTTTTCATCAGAGGAAATACATGTTTTGAGACCCCCTGAATTAAAAAAAAAAAACATTTAGAAAATAGTGTGTGCGCGCTTGTGCAGTATAGCTCAAAAACAAAAAGTCCTTTAAATACCAAAAGTTGAACATCTCCGAAGGATGTAACACAAAGATTTTCAAGAAAAACCTCCACCCCAAACTACCCATTACATGGAAAAATTTTCAAAAAATGATTTTTACAAAAATGGCTTTAATGTTTGATTAAAATATTGCATATTAAAGATATTTACATGGCAAATAAAATGTATACCGTGAATTTTCTGGGAAGACCACTTTATTCTGAATGAATTTTGCTCAATGTTATGTATTACAAAAAAATGTATTTCATGTTAAAGCACATAATTTATTTCAAAGCACATCATTTTTAGTAGAACTGAACCATTTTTGAGATATTCATTGTTACTGTTTTCAGCTTTAAAATACTTTTACTCCATTCATAGGGTTATTTGTAAACTCCTGGCCATACAAAAAAAGGAATTTCAAGCATGTAGCAATCAGCTTTTAAAATATTTGACTATTGCATTAGCATATGGTACTCCCTTATTTCTCTTCTACTTATAAAGAAGCACATAATAAGACCATTTTTGCTAATTTTAGCATGAAGTAGATAGAAGAAGATAAGATTTTTACATCATGCAACGAAACTTCATGAATTACATGAAGATTCTCTGTGCTCCAAAACTGTAAGGCAACATAACCATGTAAATGAAAACATGTCTAATCTGAGAAAATCATAAAATGTGGGTCAATATTTTGTAAAATTCAGTTACAGAAAGTCACTCGTTTTTCATCATCACAAAGTTTTAATTGAATTTTTGGGTAAACATTTCAATGCACTAATAAGAATAATGTAAGTCACACACAGCACTTTTACTTTTGAGATTCATAATGAACAAACTTAAATATAATTATTGAATATCCGTATCAATGTACAGAATCAATTTTAAAGGATTAATTAATAAATAAATTGAAATTGAACAATGACAACGTATAACATTTTAATTGATAAATGTAGACTTTTGTGAACTATTCATCACTACATTTGGAAAAATACTGAAGTCACTGTTGTGAAAACCAATGTGAATACTTGCAAGCTATTGGTCTGATCATAAGTGAAACGTTTGGTATTTCTTGAAATGTGTATAGAATCGATTCTCTGATTGGCTGTTATATTAAGTTTTCATTGGAATGTTAAAGTCAATTAGAGTTTTATTTTCTTCACTTAGGCAGCACTGTAGCAGAATGGTTAGATTGCTTGCCTCCCATCTAGGTGAACTGGGTTCAATCCAAAGCACTTGTATGTGGGATTTGTGGTGAACGAAATGATGTCTGGGCGTCACCACTCATTCCACCAATTACTCCATCACTTTTCCTATCATCCATTTTGTTTTCATTTCATATTATCCACTTCCTCACGCTTATGCCTGGCTATGGGCTGAGCAATCGTTCCAGGTTCTTCATTCTGTGGTTGACTCCTGACAGGTTTCTGACCCCTAGGCACTCACTTGTAAGTCCTAAGGGGTGCCAGGGGATGGTAAGCCGACTACAAAAAATTGTTCTTCACTTACAACCTTATTATGTTTTTCAAATGGGAAGACTTCTGGTCTGCAACACATGAAATGCATTTGCACACTGAGCATTGCCACCTTTTCATGTTTCCTTCTCTCTTGCACACTATCCTAGAACATGCAAGTCTACTGGGCGCTAGACAAAAGGGAACTAAAACTTAATTTTCTAAACTGCTATAATAATGCAGTCTTTTAAAATCAAAATTGGAATAAGCATATTTGCATATTATGTATGCTTTAAAAGCTATATAATTTTGATTTTAGTTCATGAATTACCTGTTTTTTTTTTGTTTGTTTTTTTATTCCAATGGAACTGCCAGATACTCGTCCTTATTCTGTCATCGCTTTCGTCAAAAGATAATTCATCATTGTTACTGACACATCATCTTAGTCTTGCAAATTTATGATTTATCATGTCACAACTTTTTTCTTGCATGTCTTGCACAGTTTTCCCAATCTTGTGTTACCTTGTCAATTTCTTGTTGAAAATTATTTGAAGGCTTGTATGAATGGCTGGATGTGAATAAGTCCTTCGTCAGTCAATTTATAAGTGTTATTTCTGTGTGCAACCCCCCTGACCCCCATTTTATTTTAGACCATGTTAGTTGGATTATACGGGCAGTAATAAAGTGCAGGCAGATTACCTCATGTCTCATTTCAATTGCAAGTTGTCCAGTTTATACACTTTTTCCTAGTTTTTAAATGGAAATACTCTTTGCAATAACTCATTTTTAGTTTCTGTTGCCAAAAATTCAATCCCCTTTTTTGCAACTGTTCAACAATATGGTTCTTTCTGCTGGCTACATTCAGTATTTTGTTTTCAATAACTGAATTATATGGCACATTTTCCATTATAATAATGCTTACCACTTCTAATAACTTAAACATCTGTTTAGAAATCAATCTTTAAATGTATCAATTGTCATCTCTCCACAATAGTCTGAGGTTGTTTTGGAGAGAAAAATCATTGGCTTTTATGTAGGAATCCTGTCTTAGCTGATCCCACAGGACAAATGATGAGCCGATTTCCTCTTCCAACAGGTACTTTTAGTCCACCCTGTTTACTTTCTCTACACATAGTACATAGAGAAAGTATTGTATTGCATCCAAAAATTCAAAACAGATTTCACCAGAAATGCATGTTTTGAGACCCCCTGAACCCAAAAGAAATTTTTAGAAAAATATGTGCACGCATGCATGTGTTGTTTTTTTTTCAACATAGCTCAAAAATGAAGACTGTTAAATACCAAACTTGGAAATAGTTTGGTATCTTCCAAGGATGCAAAATCCCCCCCACCCCCAACTACCCTTTTCATGGAACATTTTTAAAAATTTTTGATTTTCTCAAAAGCCACTCTAACGATTTTGATTAAAATGCCTTATATGTAAGATATTTTTATGACAAAAAAAATGTATAACTGCCAAACTGTAAGAGATATTCAAAAATTTAATACACCAAAAATGTAGAACTCATTAAAATTCATTTGTCATATACATTTTTTTTGCAGAGTTAACCATTTTCAAGATATTCTGGATTATTGGTTTCAATTTTAGCCACTTAAACTTTTCTCATATGGTAAGACATCTTCTTGTTTCTCATTTATTTATACCTGGCAAGATTGGAATTTCAATTGTTTCACATAGCATCCGGCTTTTAAAGAATGAGACTCGCTTTAGCTTGTGCATTTTCTTATTTCCCTTCGACTTACAAGGATCAAGCAATAAGACTAATTCTGCTTATGTTTATCTTGATTAGCATGATGTAGATAACAGATTAATCTTTTGAATAAAAGGTTTGTTTGCTAAACAGCTAGAGAACATCATATGGATGAACACATTAGGTTTTTTCTCTTATACTTAGAAGAGACCATGTAACAAGGATAATTTCTGCTAATATTTATCTCGATTAGCATGATATAGTAAGAAGAATAAGCTTTTTAACAATAATTTGTTACAGAGATGTAGAGAAAGTCATGTGATTGAAACACATCAGATTTTTGAGAAGTCTTCCCAGATTGACCCATGCCTTGTCTAAGTAAAATATAGATCTTTTATCACAGAATTTCTAATTTTATCCATTTTGCATAAGAAATTTAACCTTGCTACAACAATATCATTCCTCTCCATAAAAATTTAATGCCCATCATTTGTCTTTCTGCACCTGAGCCCTAATCCTCTCTAAATTCTGTAAGTCAATGAATTTGACCCAACGTATGAAATTTCAGTCCTCAACACTATCTATTTTGTGTTGGAAATTCACCTTGTGCGTAATACTCTTATCACAATTCTGCATACAAGATTCTTGTCAAAGTCACTTAAGTTTGTAACCCTCTTTGGAGATCCAATTTGTTTTCTAGGTAACACAAACACTGGAGCACCACTGGGTTCAGATGTTCTTGCCTCTAAGCAAATGATTAGCCAACTTCCTCTTCCAACAGAAACCTTTAGTCCACCCTGTTTACTTTCTCTACACGTGCTATGCACATAGTGCATAGAGAAAGTATTGTATTGCACCCAAAAATTCAATACCGAAATTTCACCAGAGATTTCTTTACCTACACCACACTTTACCAGCTAGGTGTTTTTGAAATTTCTGTGTACCTCATTGTTCCATTTTTTGAAAAATGTGTAGATCCTAAAAATAATACTTCAAGCCTCACTTCGCAATATCTGTCTCCTTGACCCACCACCAAATTTACCGCTAGTCACCATTGCACTATTTTACTGTTGCTCTATTGCTGTCTAAAGAACAACTGAATACGATTTGACCTCTGTAGTGCAGATACACACTGTCCCCCTATTACCAAGCAACATATATCATAAATATATAATGTGATGCCTCACATTCTGCAGATATAGCATTCGATAACTAACAGTAAGTGAACTGTTTGTTCTCTCTCTCTACTTGGCTTGTTCAAATTATTTCTTTTAGCATATCATGACAAGTTTACATTCCAGTTCTGGGTAATTACAAATATGTATACCTACAAACAAAATGATGCTTGCAGTGCTTGTGTTGCAATACATAGTTATAATATATTGGCATTTTTATTTATTTGTATTATGAAAACTATTTGAGCTAAAATATCTTGTTTTTAGGTTGTGTTACAAACATCCCTACCTACCTTGTGGATAATTTTTTTTCAAAATTTGTATTTTTGTCTTAGCACAAATAGTATTTATTAGAGACTGATTCACTTGGCGTGTCACACCCCTCTTAAGGGGAATGCAATATGACAACACTGCATATCTCAGATTGGTTAGTGCTTAAGGACAAACATCATCCCATTTGAAAGTCATGGTAATTTACTTTCTCTACTACTTATGTGCAATAGAGAAGACACTGCATTCCACCAGAAAATCCAATTCTAAGATTTTGAGGTCCCAAATAAATAATTAAAAAAAGCAACATTTTTATTTTTTCTACTACATGCATAGTAGGTAGAGAAGATATTGCATTCCACTCAATAATTTGCTTAATTTGTTTTATTTATGTCATTAAAAATAAATGTTTTGAGGATCCCTGGATCCAGGAAAAATATTTTTTTAGAAAAAGGTGTGCAGGTTGAGAACAGTATAACTCAAAAACAAAATGTCAGATAAATACCAAACTGGTATTAGGTATGTTAAGTATTTTCCAAAGATTTGTCTTGGAGATTTTCAACAAAATCTGTACCAACTTTATGTTTACTCTTTATGTTGAAAGCGTTTCAAAATGTTTGGTTTTCTAATAAATAGCTCTAAGATTTATATATTAAAGATATTTACATGAGAAATAAAAAGTATATCTTGCATTTTCTGAGATTAGCCTTTAAAATCCACTTCATTTGATAGGAATTTTGTGTAAGCCTTATAACTTTTGGGAAATGCTTATTGTACTAAAGATATAGAGCCTTTTAAAACACATACTTTATTTCAAATAATTTTTTTTATAACATATGTTACAAAGATATGATATGTAACATATGTTATTGGATATCAGTTATTAATGGTTCTAATAGTTCAATATTTTGTCATTCTTTTAGTTGTTTCTCACAATTACATAGAAATAATGTGGAATTTTAAGGCCAGTTTAGAACATCCAATACTTAAAAGTTTGACACTGACTATTCTCTTTGTGAAGTTACATTTATTTGTATTTTGTATTAATTATACATGTGTAATGAAATTAGAAAGAATAGTTTTAGAAAAGTGAGTGAGACAGTCATATGAATGCAGTACTTTCAATTTTTAGAAATAGCTGTGCCATAATGTTGCGATATATTCTAGAAGCTTGATACATCTTGATCCATCTGGGGGCTACCCCCCCAAAAAAAAACAAAAAAACTTAAGTTATTTATGTGACATAATCTTCCAAAATGTGCGCTTGATGTATGACTGCTCACTATAGATTTTCCTTGCATATGTAGATATTAATTTAAACAGCCAAATTTTGTATATTTTTAAAACATAACTTATACAGAAATCAGTTATACATCAAATTTAATCAAATGCTATGACATTGGAGCTTACATTCCAAAAACCGCTGGATGAATTGACTTATAATGCCCCATTTGGTTACTGGTGTGAACATGGTGGACCAGTTATATGGCCTCCAAATCTCATTACCCAATTCCTTTCTATGGATTTTTGTGAAGAAGGTCATTTTGCATGATGTATGGTAAATCATAATTTCAGAAGAATGATTTTCACTTCTTTGGAAGAATAATACCTGAGATGTTAGATCACACAAGGGAGAAATTAGCCTTCCATATGAGTTGTGCCATTAGGACATTTTGAAGTCTTAATCTGAACAAAACATCCGTCTTATGGAATGTATTTACAAAATTACAAAAATATAAACTGTGTTAATTCTCATGTAACAGAATGTTGATCCTATTATTTTCTTAACAGATTTCCCTTAACTTTTATAGCACATAAAACACAATATTTAGAATGCATTTATTTAAAAAATGCACAACAGCATTCTTTTATCAATACACAGAACCTTGTTTATCTGACCCTGGTTAATCCAATTGACTTTTACATTCTTTTTTGCTTCAAAAATATGTGGATCCTTTGATGAACACATATGTCTGCGTGAGGGCATCAAGAAATTTGTTAATATCTGAGAGATACTTACTAATGTTTTGTGGGTTGATTGCTGTGTAAGTTGTTTCATATTCTCTAATAATTTGTTATAGGTTTACAAATTAGAAAATAAGGTTGAGAGGGGAAGTTGTGTCTTGACCCAAAAATGCATTTGACATGAAAATGTTTTTGGGCTACAATTTTTTGGTACAATTTTAAATCATTGTTAGTGCCTAAACAAAGTGAGGATCAGCTTAGAAGTGTATTTGATGAAGAAGGCTTATCCAAGGCAAAAAATTATAAATTATAATTGATACAGAGATACTTTCAGAGATTTTATAGTTAATGATGAATTTTTTTGATTCGGGAGGTCACAAAGCATGTATTCTGGTAAAATCTCAGTGTCAAATTTTTTTACCTTCTATATCTACTATTTACATTGCACATATCTGTTAAAGAAAATAAAAGTTTGTTCCTATGATCAGTTCAGGATATCTTTGAGATATCCTATATACCTGGGTAAGACTAAATACTCTGGGAAGGTTGTCAGGTATTCCAAAGCTCAATTGTAGACACATCTCTCACCTGTCATTCCTTTTTGGCACAGGTTGGCTTGGGATTTGGGTGTTAGTTTGCAGTCTCATATTGAGTATTTGAATACTCATCTGGCCAGCAAATTGGTATTCAGCCAACTACACTGGTCAGGTCCTGGCTATCTACCACTTGCAGATGTGTTTAGTACCCACTCAAGGTCCAGTGTTAATGGCTTGCAGGCTGTTAAGCTATTCCAGAAACCCCCCACTGCAGATTTGATCACGTGGCTTGCCTCTTTTTACCTCACAAATCAGTAGTTTTCTCTCCCATGCCCATCAGAATTAAGAATGGTACCTGAATGATCATGCTATGGTTCTTATGCATAGCTAAACAGATTGGGGTACAGGTTTACAAAACACTACAGCCACAATGTATTTTCTGTACTAGAAAAAAAGTGAATATATTTACCCTCTCACTAAAATTGCATTTTTCCAAGAATCAAAAGAATTCTTTTTTAGAAACCAGAATATAAACTGTCCGTTGATCCAGGAAGTTTGAACGTTAGTTTATATTCACATTTTACAGCGTAATGTTGCAAAAATGTCAATCAAAGCTAAAATTATACTATCATTTCAGAATCAAAATGAAATGGTGTTTTATTTATGGATGCTCTTTAACTGCTCAGTGTCCCATTCTGTTCTGGGTGTGAAAGAATGCTTAATTTTGGTCAGAGGCCTCTCTATCAGGCTTGAGGTTCTTTTATGTGCCGTAAACTAAGGATTTTTACATCAGAAAAAAATCCATCATCCTCTGCCGGGTTTGAACCCGCGAGCTTGGGTATATGAAGTTAGCATGGTAACCATTACACCACAGAGGGCAACTATTACAGAATCCAGTAGCAGTTATCTGTGTGAGTGAAAACAGACTTTTGGAGGGAAAATTAGCAGAAAAATTCAAATCTAAAGATAAAATTTTAATATCGGGAAATATAAATTTGAGGTCCTTGGATAATTAAAATATTTCTTAGGCTGTTATTGTTTGAATTACACACTTTACCTTATTACCATTTATTGAAAACTGAGTGTTTGAAATTTAATTGGTTGGATACCTGCAGTAATCGTAAATGTAATTTTGGAATAGGACACATTAATTTAAAAATCTGATGTGTTCCATTCACATGACTTTCTCTACATCTCTGCAACAAATTTTAGTTAAAAAGCTTATGCTTCTATATACTTCATGCTAATCAAGAAACATTAGCAGAAACAGTCTTATTATTTGCTTCCTAATAAGTAGAAGCGAAATGTGCGAGTACCATAGGTTAATATGATAGCCAAAAGCTGGTTGCTATGTAACTGAAGTTCCTTTGTTTGCATGGACAGGAGTTAACAAATTCTTGTATGAAAAAAGTATGTTTTTCAAAGCAGAAATGAAAAACCAAGAATATCTTAAAAATGATTGTCTCCACAAAAAAATGTATACAACATAAATTATGTGTTTTATCGTGAGCTACATTTTCTGTAGAGTAAATTTTTGTCCATCTCTTATGGTTTAGCAGTTATGCACAATTCTGTAAAATTCATCCAGAATAAAGTAGTCTTCAGAGGCTATTCCCAGAAAATTCAAGATATACATTTTATTTGTCAGGTAAATATCTTTAATATACAATATTTTAATCAAAATCGTTACAGCCATTTTTAAGAAAATCAAAATTTTCGAAATTTTTTCCACGTAAAGGGTAGTTTGGGGTGGGGAGATTTTCTTGAAAATCTTCATGTTGCATCCTTGGAAGATACCAACTTAAATACCAAGTTTGGGCTTTAACGGTCCTTTCATTTTTGCACTATGCTGCCCACAGACTGACTGACACACACATGGACATTTTTCTAAAAATATTTTTTTTTATTCAGGGAGTCTCAAAACAAGTATTTCCGGTGACATTTCGGTATCAAATTTTTGGGTGCAATACAATACCATCTCTATACACTATGTACATAGTTCATATAGAGAAAGTAAAAATCTGATGTGTACCATTCACATGTCTTTCTCTACATCTCAATTATTCTTAAAAAGCTTATACTTTTATTTATTTTATGCTAATCAGAAAAAATTAGCAGAAATAGTCTTATTACTTGCTTCCTTGTAAGTAGAAGTGAAATAAGGGAGTACAATAGGTTAAAGTGATAGTCAAAAACCAGTTGCTATGTCACTGAAGTTCCTTTATTTGTATGGACAGCAGTTTACAAATTCCTGTATGTGAAAAACAAGGAATGTCTCAAAAACTATGAACTCTACGAAAAAAATATATATAACAAATTGTGTGTTTTAACGTGATTTACATTTTTTGTGTAGAAGTTTTTGTCCATCTCTTACGGTTTAGTAGTTATTCAAAATTCTATAAATTTCATCCAGAATAAAGTAAGCTTCCGAGGCTATTCCCAGAAAATTCAAAATATATATTTTATGTAAATGTCTTTAATATATGATATTTTAATGAAAATTGTTAGAGCCATTTTTGAGAAAATTGAAATTTTCGAAAAAAGTTTCATAGGTAGTTTGGGTTGGGGTGATTTTTCTCAAAATCTTCGTGTCACATCCCTGGAAGATACTAAACTTAAATACCAAGTTTGGTATTTTACCGACTTTTTTTTTTTTTTTTTTTTTTTTGATATAGGTGATCCCAAAACATATATTTCTGGTGAAATCTTGATATCAAATTTTTGGGTGGAGTGCAATATCTTCTCTATACACTATGTACATAGTGTAGAGAAAGTAAAAAACAGTCTGATGAGTTACATTCATATGACTATTTCCCACTATCATTTATTCTTTCCCTACTATGTAAATAATAGGTAGGGAAGGTACTGCATTCCACCCAAACATTTTGTACTGAAATTTGGCCAGAAATACATGTTAGGAGGTCTTCCGAATCCAAAAATAACTTAGAAAAAGAGTACATTGTGTATGTATGTATGAAAGAAAGAGAGAGAGAGAGAGAGAGAGAGAGAGAGAGAGAGAGAGATATGGAAGGAGGGAGGGAAGAAAAAGGGTACATTGTGTATGTATGAAAGAGAGAGAGAGAGAGAGAGAGAGAGAGAGAGAGAGAGAGAGAGAGAGAGAGAGAGAGAGAGAGAGAGAGAGTGATATGGAAGGAGGGAGGGTGGATGGATGGATGTATTACTCCACAAAAATGCAGCTCAAAGTTAAAAAAAAAAAAAATATCCCCCACCCTCAACTATACAAGTCCTCTCAATTGTCAGTGTTTTCTCACAATTGCACGGAAAGCATATAGAATTTTAAGGCCAAAATGGCATCCAGTTCTTAAACATTTGGCTATCATTATTCCCTTTGGTTTTAAAACTAAATGTGTAACTAAATGTGCAAAGCTTTATCTCAATTAAAACAAAGTAGATACTTAAACTTTCTTAAGAATAGTCACTAATAAATTTAAGAGGGCAGAGAAAGTCATGTAAATGTAACATGTCTAATTCATAAAAAAGCTTATGCTTCTATTTACTACTGAGCAGAAGTGGTTTCATAGCATATTTTTGGAAGGTGGGTAGAGAAAATTGAATTGATAGATGTTTAAATTGAGGTGTCTCTATATTGACCTAGAAATTCCATACTCTTTCTAGCACTGTGGAAAACAACTGAATAATTACAAGACTTTTAAAACGTACCAGAATATTGAAAAATTCATAATAATGACAGATATCTGGGGAATAGCTGATGTTACAAAAAAAAATTTATTTGAAGTTACTAAATTATGTATTTCAAGGAGACATCCATTGTTGCATAGCACTATCTCTCTCTCTCTCTCTCTCTCTCTCTCTCTCTCTCTCTCTCTCTCTCTCTCTCTCTCTCTCTCTCTCCCCTCTCCCCCCTCTCCCCTCTCCCCCTCTTCCCCCTCTCTCTTACCCCCTTCATCACTATAATATGAACTTCACAATCTATTCAAGAAAATTCAAAGATTACATTTAATTTATCATTGTGAATATGTGGTGTTTTAATCAAAATTGCCTATCAGTGTTAAGAAAATTATATTGGAAGGTTTTCCATATAAAGGGTAATTTGGAGCCAGTAAAGCCTTTGTTTCATCTTTGGAGGATACTGAACTTAAATGCAAAAGTTTGACATTTAGCACAACTTTTTTATCTTTTGTTTCTTCAAGTAGCCTTTTAACCTAGTAGGTCATATCAGATGATGAATGAAATTCTTGAAATACTGTTCAAATTCACCCATGGTCCATGGAGCTTCAAGTTACGTGACATTTGTTCTCTCAGGTTAAGAGAAAAACTGTAGAATAAAACTTACCC
Source organism: Hymenopus coronatus (assembly GCA_030762935.1). NCBI lineage: Eukaryota > Metazoa > Arthropoda > Insecta > Mantodea > Hymenopodidae > Hymenopus > Hymenopus coronatus. The sequence goes on along the minus strand of CM060889.1, from coordinate 41,302,271 downwards.
AGGTAACTTGCCCTGATTGATGTTTCAACTTGGGATTTTTAAATGTAAGGGACACGTGCTCTTCAACACCATGGAGATGGCATTGCACAGTTTTTGAGTTATTCTGTTCACTGACACATGGACCTTTTTCTAAAATTACACTACAAAACAAGTAGTTATGGTAAGATTTTATATAGCCATAACAATTTAGTAAGAATGTTGCTCATGAGAAATGTTTTCAGTTTTAAATAAAATTCAACAATACATCATGAAAAATATATATAAGGTCTACATTCTTGTTTTGGCTAGAGGTCCAGATTAGAGAGGAACAGGCTAAGAGTTGTTTTTATTTACAGATTACATTGTTATTCAGGATATTTATATTTTATTCTCAAGGCCTTATCCTGAAAAAATATTAGCTGAATCTTCAAAACGAAAGGACTATGGCTTCCTTTTTACCATACTGTAATTTAATTCAATGCTTCCAAAATCCTGGCATGAACAGGGCATTTTAGGCTAAACTGTTGTTCACACTCTTAGATTTTTTTACTTCCCCTTTCTGCTCTAATTCCTATTAATTGTGTGTTGCAGCAAAAATCACAGCATGTTGGGCAAGGAAATACACAAAGTGAGGAACAAGCAGATATAAAAGGGGCCACAAAAAATGATACTGAGAAAGAGCTATCCAGCAAATCTGCTTCTAAACAAGATAAACAAAAGAAGCAAGAAGCTTCACCTATAAAGGAACAGAAAAATATAAACAAGGATGCTACTAAAGTAATAACTGGTAAACCACAAAAAGAAAATCGAGAATCAATAGCTAAACCATTAAAGGAAAAGAAACAAGAAAGTTCAGAGAAATCTCCAGCAAAAGACAGTAACAAACTAGCAGCTAAACAGACAAAAGGAAAGACCAATGAAAGTAAAGGAGAGGATATTAAAAACAAAAAGAATGAAAGGAACCTTGCTAAATTAAAAGCGGAAGAAAAACCAAGTGATTTTGATGATGGTAAGTGATTATTAGGACAGATTGACTGCTTTCTTAGTTTTCATATTTATTTCATTGTTCCCACAGGATCATTGTCTAAAGAGTTTTGAAATTGTGTGTGTTAAAGGTGAATGGGAACAAGCACTCTCACGAAAGGACAAAAAAAATCGCAAGAAGGACGATCCTTTGCTGATAGATGAGACAGTGGAAAGTGCTGGTAAGCTTTTAAATTTAAAATGAATTTGTAAAATATATAAAGGTAATACTTAGCAATTCAGAAAGTAAGTTTTGTTCAATTTTTTAAGAAATGCTTCTTTATTTTTGGAACTTTTATTGTATACAAATGAAAAGTAAATAGTTAAAAAAAAATGTTTCAATATAATTTCTAATTAACATTCAAGTAGTCATTTGTCATACAAATTCCACAAGTTTTGAAATCCCTTCTACATGAAACTATGACACCTTGATTGTAGCCATCCTGTGATGCTTCCCTTAAGCTCCTTGTCTGCTTCAAATTAATGTGACCCAAGCCAATTCTTCATATTTGGTAACAGGTGATGCTCACTTGGAGCTAAGTAAGGCCTCCCAGTTGAACTGTTGCAGGGAACTTTGTGGGTAGCAACATGCAACCACCATTATCATGAAAGAAATTTACCCCAGAACTTATCTTGTCACATTGTTTTGATTTGCTCTCCAAGGTTTGGCTAATCTGGTAGTAGACATATAAGATTATTGTTGTGACTCATTCCATGAACTCCACCAGCAATACACTTTGCTTGTCCCAAAAACAAATTTCCATGTGTTTGTTTTCTTGTTGAAAATGTTTGAAGGTATTTTTGTGGTTTCATATGGGAGTTAATGTAATTGCATGCCATTGACTGTTATTTTGTTTTGATTTGTATGCCATATTTTGTCTTCCATAACAATCAGATCAAAAAAAGCTTTCATCTTCACTCTTTTAAAATAGAAGGAATGACAGGAGTATTGCTCCCTTCCCAAAAAATTTGTTTGGCTTACAGAGAATTTTCAGCACCTACAGCCTAACATTTGTGTCACCACTTCAGACAGAACTGCTCTTCTACTTGGCAGAAAATGCTCATGTAGTTCTGAAATTGTACAACAACAAACTTATCTCCCCACATCAACCATATTTTCAACAAGTTTATTGTTCGCTACAGACAGCTGCCCAGTTCAGTCTTAATTGTGGATGTTAGGGTAAGGACCTAACATTGAACTGCATTCTCACTCATAATATCCCCATGCCCTGCAGTAATCTTATAATTAAATTGTACAACTATTTATTGTTTTTTTGTCCAAAGAAACCATATTACTGTATGTGCAAACTTTTACTGCTGCTGACATTTCACAAGCCTAGCTTGATGAAAGAAACAATCTAATACAACTTAAAGACTGGTACTGCCAGAAGCATGTTGATCCAAGCTACAGAGCAAATAAAATCCTCCTCCTTGTTGACACTTTGAATTACAAGACAGAAACTTACTTTCTGAAATGCCTCATATTTAAATGTTATACAGAGCTAGGATGATAATTGGACTTTGAAATACAGACCTTTCATTACTATTCAGCAATCTAGAAAAACTTAGGTGTATTATTTTTGACTATATCTTTTAATGAAGGCATTCAAAAGTTGGAGATCTTAATCTATCTGTCATAAGATTGTAGTGTGCAGTTATATCATGCACTAGAACTTTTACTAAAACACATGGAAGATAATTTTATCAGTTCTGAACTCTGACAAGTATATTGTCTACCCATGAAGCATGAAATCTATAAGTTGAAGGTGTATAATGAAGAAATGAATAGACCTGTTAAATTTACTGTGCATCAGCATAACTCGTTCACAAAGTAGTGTAATTTCTATAATGCATTTTTACTAGATTGCATATTTAGAATTTACTTGAAGTTATTGTGACTTTAACTTTGCTTTTTAACATTTTTTAAAGATTTCAATCAAAATACATTAAATTTCTCTTTACAAATTTATAAAGTAATTAAGTTAAAATACATAGGTTTCACAGCCAGTGCCATTAGATGGAACATGATCGTCTGTAACCTTTTGATTTAATCGTCCTGGAGTAGCATCAGCCTTTACTCCGAGACTAGGAATTGTTCATGATGTAATTGTTGAATTACATCTTCGGATGAAATTAGAATTTGTGTTAATACCTTTATTGGTAATGTTGTTCGATTATCAAGTTCAAGTAGTCAGATATTATAAGGATCTAGTTCATTTTGAGGTATTATGTAAGAATCAAATTCAATATCTAAAAAATCTTGTAGTTTTTTGGAAATTCTTCTTCCAGATTTTTTTTTTCCGAAGCTATGTTGAACATCATCAGTGAAGTGGCCGAAGTGTTCTTTTGTCAATCTTGATGGTGAAGAATAATTACCAATAGACCACGCCTACAAGCATGGATGATCATTTTCTATTTAATAAAGTTAAAACTTTTTATAACATTGTTTTCTATACAGCTCTGCATCTGTTTCAAATTCATTTCTCACGGTGAACCATGGTGAGTGATGGATGGTTTCCTAACGCATGGATAACGACTGTGGTCAGTTTCAACATATTTCATAATGTTGTTAAAGAAGTTTTAAAAATGTTGTATGGTTTCATCCACGCCTTTCTATGATAGCGGTAAATTGTAATGAGCATTGAGGATGCAGACATGCAAAACCCATACAGCCGGATCATAATTTTTTTACTCATATGAATATATATATATTTACATTTGCTATTTAACTTTCTTCAAGTGAGTAGAAAGCATTATTTACCAGGTAATTCACTAAACACTTATGCTTATTTGCATGAAAATCTGACCAAAATAATTTATTGGATTACTCACCAGAAGAAAGTTTGTCTGTAGAATGCTTCTCTTACTACATACCGCTGCCCATGGTTCACATGCTTTTTCTGTCACTCACTCATTTTATTTTTGATGGTGCTTGCTTTGGTAACCCCAGAGATTTCTCTTTTCTTCCTCTTATTTTCTCATCTCCTTGGTGTCTTTTGAGGCCTTTATAACACCCACAAAGTTTTGCTTAGTTACCTTCATTATATTCTTTTTTATTTAATCATGCTTTAGGAATAATTAGTGGTATTTCCTTATAGCGTTACTTATAAATCTTTATTTTAAACTATATCTGTATGTGGGTGAGTGTAAAATATATTCTTGTTCAATTTTTTTTCCTTAATTATTTCTTTGATTCTTAATTTAATTCCTATGGCACATATTTAATTTTTATATGTTTAAGGCGTCTTTTTTTATTTGTCATGCATAGATTTATAATATTTAATACAAACCTATCTCTGTGGTGGGTGGTATCATGCCTGTCTGACATTCAAGAGGTCCGGAGTTCAAATCCTGGTTAGTTTAGTTACTCGGATAAGTAAACATTAAGTAAACCAAAAACAAAAATGTTTTACATAAATTTCACTAAGTTATTAACATTTTCATTTTCCATCATAATAAGATACCTTTATTAATTAGCACTTTCAATTAACTTTTGTTCACAACTCATACTAACGGTAAATTAATATGAAGATTTGTATTCTAATATTTTTCTTGTATCAATGATCTTATATTTTGTGAATAAGAATATTTCTTTTCAAAATAATACAATAGTCATTTTGTTGAATTTTTGAAACTTGATTAATTTTTCTTTCTTATGTAATAATCCATTTATTCATTTTGAAAATGAAAATATTTTTAATTTTCAAAAATTACAACCTTTTAGTAAGGCTTACCCAGACCAAACTCTGTTATTATATTTATTCTTTTTTCTCAGGTAAGGAGAACAAAAGTCCTTTGAAAAAGAAGAGCAATACAAAGATTGACAAAGATTCTATTAAATTGGAAATAACTGTTGATGAAATAAAAATTGTTGAGGATGCTGTGGAGAAAAAACTGTTTGAAAAGCAGCCACAGAAGGATACTGAAGAAGAAAAGCGGTTGGTAATATTGTTCTTTTACCCTTTTTAATTTGCTTGTTTATATTTTACAATATTATGCAACTGTTGATAATGAAGCAATTAGCTGATACTCAATGGGAACAAGGGGGAAGAAATGCTCAAAACCCATTCAAGTGTTTGCCTCTGAGAATTAATGCTGGTTCATAATAACCCGAGAATGGTAACAAAAATGGAAACAAGAACAGAAAGCAATGCAGCATACAGAATTTTGGTTCAAAACAGCCTGGTAACAAGAACAGTGATGCATATTGATAACTATATCAATCTCAAAGTAAAAGTTAATTTTGTGATCTAGGATTTCAATTGGTTATAGTTAGTTGACCAATGATATTTTTTAACTCTCCTCTAATTCAGCCAACATAATGGATTAGCCAAGGTTAAAATTCAAAAGAATTGCAACTAGACTGATCTCTAGCAACTGTTTCGTGCCACATCTGCTTAGAATAATCACTGCAGCAACAATCTAATATCCACAATATGAATCCAATATAAGGTGCTTGGGAACAAGAATGAGAAAGTTAAAACTTGTCCAAGCTTCTTTCCCATTCCAGGGCCTAGAAAACTTCCCTTCAGTTATAAATGCATTAAAAGATGTGCAGTACAAGGTAGAAGCTTAAGCTATTATTAGTTGTACCATATTAATGATGGTACAATGCCAATACAATGCACATCAGTATTTTGGGAGATTACTTGAAAATTTGAGAATTAGATGTATAACTCATATTTTTTGGAATGCTTATTGCATCTTAATTTTCGGCACTTTTTAAGAATTTCAATTCTATGTGTAATAGATTTTCTTATACTGAACATACTTTGCAGAAAATTTTACAGGTTACATTCCAATTGGTGCTTTTACTGGTTGCTATGAAATCAAAGAGACATATTTACTCCCTCCCTCAGCTTTCAGATCCAACAAGCATGTGATCAACTAACATCAATTACCAATTAAGAATGTGAGAACAAATCATTCGATAGCTTGCCAGCACTAATCGATAAATGTAAACAAAGTAATTGTAGAGTTTCCAATCAAATAGTTGCAATGAGGGTTTAGGGGAAAATTTCAAATACTGGATATAATGGAAATGGCATAATATTGTAAAATGTTTATATCTTATAAGTATGACATTTTTACCAATCTGACCGGCAGACTTTTTCCAACTGTAGAAACTAGGGCAATTCTGGTTTTCCAGGACATAGGGCAAACCTAACCTAAGAATAATCTGTGTGTTTACACAATCGTTATGAACATCTAGGGTGCTTGAAGTTCATATTTTTAGTTGCAGGGCTTTAGGAGGAGACCAAAATAATATTTTTAAATTTGCAATGTATTTTTAAAATGGATGAAATGGGATATTTGCAAAAATTTTTAGCTGATAATTTCCTTTTTTCAAAAATAATATCCTCATTGCCAGTCAGCAAAACCATTGGTAAAAACCATTGAAGAATGATACATTTTTTTCAACATTGAAAGATTTTCACTTGAGAGTCTTAAGCCAAGTTACTAGGCACTAGGTTTAGCAAATGTTTTCCGTGAAACTTTGCAGTTTGATAATGTTTACACTTGTGTATAATGTAGTTATATAGATAGCTTTTTTTAACTTCTTTCTGCAGAGGTAGTTTGTAAAAATGGATAATCAAGATATTGCAGTAGAAAAAGTAATGGTAGAGATGTTACTACTGGTCTTAAAAAATGAGAGAAAGTGAAAGAAATGAATACAGACTAGAGCTTAGATTTAGAAGTCATTTTTAGCATGTTCTGCAATTTGTTAAAGGAATTTGTTACAGAGCATTAAAAAATTTATCATTAGTGCAGGTATTTGGTATGTGATAAGTTTACATTCTATCATCACTTTATCCATATTAAGTCCTTTTAAAATTAATTCAAGTGCACAGTATCATTTCAAAGTTTATATCAATAAGTGCTAAAACTTTTATAATGCATATAAATCCAGGAATTTAATTATTTCCACAGTTCTCCACCTCATTCGTAGACTGCAAATACAATATAACCTATGTGCTGTAATAAAAAATAATTATGAAGTTTAGTGTCATCATTTAAACCAGTGTTTCTCTTCTGCAGTCAGAAAATCAGTATCTGCTTCCTTTTTAGAAATCAGATGTGTCTCTAGGAGCTAGTTCACAATAACAGAATAGTAACCAAACAGAGACGGTACTGGAAGCAATACAGCCAAGATTTGGTTCACCATAGCCAAGTAATAGGCAGCACTATAGTCAAGTGGTTAGACCACTTGCCTCTCACCTAGGTAGTCTGGATTCAATCCCATGTAATGCATGTGGGATTTGTGATGGACAAAGCAATGTCTGGGCATGTTTTCTTCAGGTTCTTAGTTTCCCAGTTTTCCCCTCCATTCATTACATAAATTGCTCCAAATCATCTTTTGTATTATCCATTTCACTGTCAGTTCATATCACACATTGGGCTGATTACCCATCCTGGCTTCTCTTGGATCAACAGGCATCTGATCCCAGGGATGCAAAACGGAAATGGCATGTTATTTATGGACGCTCTTTAACTATTGTGGTTCTCAGCGTCCCATACTACATTTGGTGTGAAAGACTGCTTAATTTTGCTCAGAGGCCTTTATCAGGCTTGAGGTTCTTTTACGTGCTGTAAATCTATGACACGGGACCAACGGCTTTACTTCCCTTCTCAAGGAACCATGCTAAGGATTTTTACACCCGAAAAAATCCATTGTCCTCCACCGGGTTTGAACCCGCGACCTTGTTTATATGAAGTTAGCATGGTAAACCCAGGGATGCCTTGTATGTACTGGGGGGTGTAAGTACCACATATAAGGATGATAAATAGAGAAAGGAGAATAGCCCAGTAACAAGAGCAGAAATGCAAATTGATAACTATATCAACGTCAAAGTTCATTTTCCATTTTGGTATTTTATTTGTTTTTAACTGACTAATAATGCTTTTTCATCTTCTTTCAATTCAGGCAACATAATGTGAATCAGTCAACCTCAAAATACAAAAGAATTTCTACTAGAGTAAACTCTAGCAGCTTTCATATTATGGCTGCCTATCTCTACAGGGAAGTGTCTAACATATACAATATGGATCCAATAGGTCATATCTGGGAATGAGACTGAGAAAGTTAAAACTTGGCTATCTTTTTCCAGTCTGTTGCTTAGGAAAGCTTCATGTCAATTATGAATGTTCCTATATAACTACATGTATTTCAGTCTGGTGGCCATTCTTGGTTGTTATGAACTAGCCTTTAAAGCATTTAAAATATTGCGTAAATAAGTTGGCATAGGATTCAAAGTAGATATGCTTGAACCTCGATGAATCCTCTAGTTTCCACCTTGCAACTACCTAATCTTGTTCATACCATGCTTAAGATTAGAAATTGTCTGAGGCAGCTGTACAGCAGGATCTAAAAATTACACTTATTCTGCTTTAAACTTTGTTATTGCAAGTGACTCTAGGTTTTCTTTACAAATAAGAAGATTGCCAAGAATATATTATAACCAGGGTGCAGATTTTGATGACATATCATCTTTTTCTCTTTTCATTTTTACAATGCCTGTAAATACATACATCTTGAATATGAGCTGCTAAATGCAGAAATGTGGAGTTGTTGCATCATTTTTGATAATTTTTCACTATTGTAATCTTTTAAGCAATTTTTAAAATTGTTTTTAAGACGTTGATTTTTTTAATTTTCAGGTCATATTTTTTCATTCTAACAATTTGTATACACCTTAAAACTATTCCTTGATTCTTGAATACAGAAATAAAATATATTTCCAAGTTGTAATTCGCTACCAATAGCTGTATGTGCAATATATTGCATTATCTCTGCTTAGTCATTACATTGTGATAGGTTCCAGTTGAGTTGCATAACAACATAATGGGAATGGGGAAGTTTCTAAATCTATTTGTATAAGTACATTCTTTTTGCTTTGGGGGTCTAACTGCTTTACCTGCAATAATGCCAAAAGTGAAGCCTAGCAAATGTACAAGTTTATATCATTAATGTAGGGAGAAAAGTTTTTCAACAGATGATTGTGAACTATTTTGTAAACTTTGTTGGGTTAAGATTACAACTGAGAAAAAATTTGCAGTGCAAGAACATATTGACCATGGAAAACATGTGTATGTTGTGGGAAATGCTGACAAAAAGAAAAATTAACAATTACTACTGACTCAGAGCAGTGTAGGAGTGAAGGTTGGCACATGGTCCAATTTTTAAAAGGAATTATGTTCTGTCTTAGTAGCTATCTGTTCTATTCCCTGAAGAAAATAAAAAACTCTTTAAGTTTATGAACTTTCTAAAACATCACATGATCTTTCCTGGATGATATTGCAGTGGAGAGAAGAGCTGTTTTAAGGTATGATTTTTATTAAATTATTATTTACTATGTTGTTTATGTGAATGTGCATTTTTAGGTCTTTTTCAGATTTTTTGGTCATTATCTAACAATTTTTCAGACATTTATAGGCTTTTTAGGGGGTTTAGGTCGTGAAAATATGCAATCTGATAATGACAATAAGTTGGTTTTTTTTTTGTTTGTTTTTTTAATGCTAATAGTAAATCAGTAATTCAACTTACTGTACTGTGAACATCATTTTGCTGCAACATGCATAACTTTTTTGTGCATGGTGTAACATATTTTACATAAAGGTGTTTTGTTAAGGTTGTAACTTATTTTGCTGGCTTTGGTTTTTAATTTATAATTATACTAACCATAACTTGTTGTTGCTGTCAGTACTTATAAGTCCATCTTGTTTGGTGCTACCATAGAAATATGATTTGTACTCTATATTTATTTTCATATTAGACTAACCTTCAACCATAAAATACAAGTAATTAAAACTGTTTTATGTTGTACAAATATTACATGTTTGCATTGAAATTGTAATTTGTTTTTTTAAAGAGTAAGAATAAAATTCCTACAACTGCAATCAAATGTAACTCTATCAGATTCCAAGTGTGCCAATTCACTAGTTATTTTACTTGGTCTCTCGCCTTCTTTACCACTGGCACATTTGACTGCAGCTGCTGGGATTCAAACTCACAGCTTTTGATTTTGAAAGGATGTGGTTACCTTGCCTTAATGCTCATGTTTATTTAAACATTTCAGCTATGATGCCTTTCAAAGGTTTATGAAAGCTGGTTTATAAATTAGAGGAAATACAGTATTTGTAGCAAGCTAATACTGGCAATAAAGAATTTATAGCTGTGGGTGGGTTAGGTGGCATATATTTCCACTGCTTACTATACATAGTAGGGAAAATAAAAAATACCCTTATCAATAAGAGTTACCATTTCAAATATTTAGTGTTTATATATTCAACAAACCGTTCTTTTGGATGGAACATTCAATATTTATGACCCAATAATACAAGTTTGTTGCTGCATTTTAATCTCTTGTTTTTCTTTTTTAGGAAAAGCAAGAAACCAGTTAAGGATGTAATTGAGGAAGAAAAGGTACTTGAAGAGCTTGGAAATGCAATTGATGGTGGAAGTAAGTTAAAGAAAAAATTAAAGAAAAAGGCTGCCAGCAAGTCAACAGAACCAGAAGTCATTGAGACTGTGGAGGTGCAAGAAGTGGTTGTCAAAGAAAAGAAACAGGTTGAGCTGAAGGAAAAAGGTAATTAAATCAAATTGCATGTTTAAAATTTAAATTGCTAAAGTTAGCTGAAATTTATAACTTGATTACTATGCATGCTTACCTTTTTTTCTTGGGCGATAGTTTTATGGGGAAGTCAGAGCTGTAGGGAAGAAGAGAGAGGTTGCCCTCCTGTCATCCTGCAGTGTTGTCAATTAAAAATGTTTCTTTCTTTAAGACCCTCAGCCATTATGGTGAATAGGTTATCCAATTCACAGTGAACTAGCAAAGTTATTAAATAAAACACAGCATATGTGCATGTCCATGAATGCTCAAGCCTACAGACAGGATGAAACCTTGACATTGAAGCCACTGGATATCATAGTGTATAATGTACTTCATGTCTCAATGTTGCTGCTCTGATCTACTTCTGAGATTGTGTGGAACCTACTGAATGAGGACTAGGGAGCTGACCACTCAAGGGCTTGTATTTTCTTATATTCCCATTTTAACTTTGTTGTCTTGGATGAGGATGGATACAAATGTGAATATTGACTCATTAATATTAAACTAAATTAACAAGAAAATAATTTCACAGTAAATAGTGCTTCTGGTTTTAATAAATAAATCATTCAAGTTCATGAATCAGTAACACTATTGAATGAAGTTGTGATTTTATATAAATATATTTAAGCATCTATACAGAATAGCTTGATCAAATTCTGGGCATTTGAGCATAACAGAAGTCGGCATGATTGGTAATAGCTGTGGTAGAAAATGTTGTGACTTAACCAGTTTTCATTGTCATACTAATTTTCATTGGCACCTTGCTACTGTGATGCAGTTCAAATTTTCAGTCACTTCACTTCATATTCACTGACACTTAAAGTTCTTTATGATATATGCTAGACGATTTATCTAGTGGGGAGACAAACATAAAACTTCTTTTAATTCTTTGCAGTAGCAGTACTCACTGTATGTCACAACAATCATCACAAATTCATTCTGTGAATTGCACTATGTATCACATTAGATTAACACTCACTAACTCGCACTTATATAGCCATGAAAATTTCCCCTAAACATTCTAGTGCATTCTGAAAGCAGGGAGAGTGGAAACTTCCAGAAGTCTTTGGTTATCTGATGTGCATTTATAGTGTGCTACTTATCTCCAACTAGTTGCCTTAGAACTCTTAATGCTTGGGCCATTGTTGCTGCACCACACTATTCATATCCATAAAAAATCCATTTTAAAATCCCCTCCCCTCAAAATATCTTTTACTTTCAGTTAAATCTATTGATAATATTCAGCCAGTAGTGTCAGAATTAAAAATCTTGGTAACTTCTTGTCACATTTTCCTTCATCTGGCTGTGCATTTTTGGTTACATGTAAATATACAAGGGCAATTCAACATGTTAATATATACAGAATACATATATGTGAAACAGACTGGAAACCTTCATGAAGAACGTGTTTGCTGCATGAGAGATCTTGGAATAAAACTGAACAATCAAAACACTAATTCCACAGATCTCTTCCCCAATGCAAGAAAAGCTTGACAGCAACTAAGGGAGTGTGAGGCCATCTTTTGGACCTAACTTCTGTAAAGAAAATGGAGTTTTCTTTTACGGAATACACAGCAGAAAATAAATTGATCAGCAATCAGTCATTATCATGTTCAGAATGGACTGAAGCAATAAAAATGATTGCTCATGTTTCTGTAGTATACTCCATACCCGGTAGATCTCAAGATGGCACACTCTGCGTATGTTGCCGCAGAGAGCACAAAACTCTTGCACTCATCTTAGGTTCCTGCCAGTATGGAGAAATACTCTGAAATAATTGACATCATTGCATTCTGGACATGATAAGTCAGGCCTTGTGAAACAGTGTAAGGAAGTTTCTGGTTTGGCCTCCAATGGAAGTAATAAAAACATAAACATCATCACTTTCAAATTAACTGAAAAACAGTCCGATTGTCGATCCAATGGTCTGTTTCAAAATCCACAACAGACAGCTGGAAGTGGACTTTGGAAAACAACATATCCACAAACCACCAATTGAGTACTACAAAACAAGTACAGTCTCCACAACATCAAGATATCTCTTATCTTAATTAAGAGCAAGAAGAACAATACCAAAATTTCTAACTCAATTTTAGACTTCTCATGTTAAGAAGTCATGTCTTCCAATGTTAGTGCAGCTCATAGAACTGCTGAGAAACTACTTATTTATAATTCATATATAATATTCTATTTTCGCTAATATATGCTATTTGTAATTAATTTTGAAATACAGTGTAATATTATTGTTATTATATATGTATTTAATAAGTTTTCTGTAGTTATTTGTTCATTATTTTTATATTATAGTGAAAGTTTTGTGCCTTTATGAATATTGTCTGTATCACTTTGTCCTTGTGGTAACCCTCTAATGGGGGATTATACTCAAATTAATTAAATTAGTAATTTCTCTCCCCCCCCCATCTTCAGCATATTATGCAAGATATAAATTGCCATTCCTATTGAAACACCCATGGCCTCTGCTGCTTCATGAACACTTGTCCAACTATCAGCAAGAATCATATCCTGGACCTTTTCAATGATTTTCTTGACAACCTTATTTGCAGCAGTCATGGGGGCCCACCATCTAAAACAAATGTTTGATCACATTTAAAGTCGTTGAATCAATATCTATCAGTTGTCATAAATGGCCAACGGTCCCAATTAACAGCATCTAATTATGCTTTAATCTCCCGAAAGTTTTCCCATTCCAAAGTTTAAAGGGAGTCACTGAAGAATACTGCACTTTTTACATTCTAGCAAAAACACAAAGGATTAACTGAAATACCTGCCAAATCCAAACTAACCTATGAATTAAAACCAAATTCATTTTAGCTAGTGTAACAAATGATGGTACATGATGGTAACATCAGCTTGCCTTGGTAATGCACAGTAATTTTTTTAAAAGAATTTTAATAGGTAAGACACACAAACTGCATCACATCTTTAAGCTTCTTTTCTTCATAGGTGCCTAGTTTCTTGACACATTTCTTCTGTCATGGTTTCATTACACCCTGTGCATAGAACGCCCATTTTTATTTTCTCTACACGCACTATGTACATAGTGTATAGAGAAGGTATTGCACTCCACCAAAAAATTCGATACCGAGATTTCACCGGAAATATATGTTTTAGGGTCCCCTGTATCCAAAAAAAGTATTTTCAGAAAAAGGTGTATGTGTGTGTGTGTGTGTGTGTCTGTGTGTGCACACGATAACTCAAAAATGAAAAGTCAGTAAAATACCAAACTTGGTATTTAAGTTTAATGTCTTCCAGATTTTGAGAAAAGTCCCCCCATCCCAAACTACCCTTTATATGGAACGTTTTTCGAAAATTTTGATTTTCTAAAAAATGGCTCTAACGATTTTGATTAAAATATTGTATATTAAAGTATTTACCTGACAAATAAAGTGTATATTTTGAATTTTCTGGAAATAGCCTCTGAAGACTACTTTATTCTGGGTCAATTTTACGGAACTTTGCATAACTGCTAAACCGTAAGAGATGGACAAAAATTTACCATACAACAAATGTAGAGCACTTTAAAAGACACAATTTATGTTATATACATTTTTTTTTTTTTTTTTTCCTGTGGACTTGATTGTTTTTTAGATATTCCTTGTTTTTGGTTTCAGCTATGAAAAATTTATACTTTTCTCATACAGGAATTTGTAAACTGTCCATACAAACAAAGGTACTTCAGTCACATAGCAACCGGCTTTTGACTATCACTTTAACCTATGGTACTCCTTTATTTTGATTCTACTTTCAAGGAAGCAGCACGTAATAAGACTATTTCTGTTAGATTTTTTTTTTTTTTTTCTTTTTTTTTTTTCTTTTTTTTTTTCTTCTTGATTAGCATGAAGTAAATAGGAGCATAAGCTTTTTAACAATAATTTTTGCAGAGATGTAGAGAAGGTCATGTGAATGGAACACCTCAGATTTTTTTGGACTATAACCATCTTTGCACAGCCAGTTTCACCTGAATCAAAGGCAACAGCTGCCCAGGAAAGTTTTTTGAGCAACCATACAGATGAAATCTAACAGTACAAAATCTGTACTGCATGGTCGATGCTGCAGCACCTCCCAACCAAATTTTGTGATTTTCTCATGAGTAGAAGCTGTAACATATGGGCAAGAATTGTCATGAAGCAGTTTGACATTTTCTACATTAATATCACAGCATTTGTCACAAATGGCATGATGCAACTTGAACAATGTATTGTAACTTGCAACATTCACAGGTGCCCCTTGTTCAATCTACAAGCATAATACCAAGCATATCCCAGAACACTATCACAACCACTTTCTTTGCAGTTGCATCACTTTGAATTTTTGCTTTAGGTGTGTTTTCTCTCCATAGCTGCTTGCTTTGTTTTGGTCATGTTGTGGTATGTTCAGCACTGTCATTCACCACCACTACTGCTTAGATCTAAGTCACTAATTGAACCTGACTTTATAATCAGTTATGTTAAAATAATTATGTTTGATATTAGCATCACAGCTGATTGTTTCCCTATGCCTAAACATTCAGATTATAACAGAATAAGTAGAATTTATGAATAATGCTAATGTCATTGAATAAAGGAAACTGTCCCCTTTTTTCTTTCTGTGCCATGCACATTTGTAGTTAAAGAAGGTACTGCATTCCACCCAAAAATTTTGTATGAATCATTTTTGAGAAAATAAAAAAAAAATGTAATAGTTCTTCCATACAAAGGATAGTTTGGGTTGGGGTGTTTTCCTGAAAATCTTCATGTTGTATCTTTGGAGGATATTGATTTTAAATATCGGTATTTAACCAACATTTTGTTTTTTAGTTATACTGTCCTTTACACAACTGCATACTCCCTACGTTTTTCTGAAATGCGAGTGGTGACTTCCCATTTGAGAAAAATATAAGTATTGAGAAATTTAAAGTATTAACAAGGAGTATCTCCAAAGTGATTAAAACCACAAAAAAAAACAAAAAAAAAAAAAACAAAAAAAAAAAACAAGTATGTGATATAAGTGCTTGTTTGTACATTTTAAGTATAATGAGATTTTGTCTATGATTTACAAGCATGCAAAAGTCATCCAGAATGAAGAGGACTTCTGAGGTTAATCAAAATTGACAGTCATTTTTGAGAAAATAAAAATTTTCAAAAAATGTTTCATGTAAAGAGTATCACATCCTTGGAAGATGCTGAACTTAAACACCAAGTTTGACACTTAACTGATTTTTCGTTTTTGAATTATTCTTTTCACACACACGCACGCGTGCGCACTTGGACCTATTTCTAAAAATGCTTCTTTTTTTTATTCAGGGATCCTCAAAACATATACTTCTGCCGAAATCTCTGTATAAATTTTTGGATGGAATGCAATATCTTCTCTATCTTCTATGCACATTATATATGAAAGAGAAGGTAAAAATGATTGATTTTGTATTTATATCACATTTACAAAAAATCACTATCTCTATTTACTAGACATTTTTCTTTTGTCTTAAAGTCAAATCCAATCCACTCCAAAGTTTCATGATATCAAGTAGTGAATTGCATCCTTTGCTCTTCACTGAAATTGCATCTTATAAACAATATATAAAGGATGTGCATCCTTAGCACTGTAAGCAGATCCTGAATGCTTTAACATAAACTTTTGTATTTTCTGTTACAGAAAATCCACCAGCAGTAGTAACTGAGACAAAAAGTGAATCTAAGGCAGTAGTAACTGAGTCAAAAAGTGAATCTAAGGCAGTAGTAACTGAGTCAAAAAGTGAATCTAAGGCAGTAGTAACTGAGTCAAAAAGTGAATCTAAGGCAGAACCAGAAAGCGGTGTTGTTTTTGATGAGCTTGGAGGTAAGTCCAACATTGTATTGTAGTTTAGAGACAGGACTGGAATGCTATGACTGTTCAAGCTAACATAGGTATACTTCTTGTGCAGTATTTTAGCAATAAACGTATTGGGAAGATTCATGTTTGCCAACTTTTACAGTGTGCTGTAAAATATTACAGATTATCATCATTTACATGACAATTGTAAGTTGTGCTTACAGATTGAATGGACTGTGCTAATTAGTATACAGTGTCATGTTGTCAGGCTAGAAGTTATTGCATGTCCATCTTTCATCACATTCTTGTCTGTTTACTGAGCCTCAACAAGGTGCATAGTATGCAAATTTAAAATCTGCCTGCACCTCTTATAACCACCATAACAGTTCTCTTAAATTTTTCTAAGCTGCAAAACTGATTAAATGCCTTACTATCATGAATGTCCACACCTCTTACATTCAAAAATTTGATTGATTCTTCAAAATTTTCCCATGACTTATCCACAAAATTCAGCCCTTAAAGCACGTGAATTCATTCAGCGGCTGAGTCCACTGGTTCTCTAGGTAACCTTCATATAAATTTTGCATCTGTTGGCAACTCTGCATTTTGATTAATATAGGACAACAAAACTGCCAAAGCAAAGAAGTACTTTCAGTGTATTTCAATATGAATTGTGTTTGTAGTGTACCTTGATGACCAAACGTAGTCCTGAGAAATTACTAAAGCTTTGTAGTACCAGTGTAGAAATAATAGCGCTACAGGTGAGATTGTCGTGGAGTAGCAATATGCTTTTTAAAGGCCTCTAAAGAAACAAGGTTATCGAGCAAGTGGAATTGCCAAATCATGAGCAACACCAAATAATGCATGATTAAAAGCTATACTTGCATAAGATTGGTATTATACACTCACAAGTTCATTCTAAATAAGTGTTTTGGATGTAATAAAGTTTTAAATGATTTGGAGATAAGGCTTGTCACTGCATGTTTCACAGTATTTAGGTTTCCTTCCTGAGATTTCAGGCATAACACTTGGCATATCTACCACCATGATTTTCAATCAATCCATAAAATATGTTATACATCCATGTAACTTCTAACAGTCCAGCATCCTCATAGTGACATCTTTCCAAAGCCCTACAAATCCAGGTGGTTGACATCATGGCATTGATAATTCCTAGAGCCTGCACCCAACCAGCTGTAGACCACCTTCTATTTCGCTTTCTTCCTCTTTTGAGCCAGGTTACAAAATAACAATTGTCACTGAACTTGTCATAGATGGAAATATTTCATTATCTCTTTTTGTTTGTGGGAATGTCTTTGCATAACATGCAAAATACTCTAAAATTCCTTGGCTACTCACAAACGCCATTACAAACAAAAGGCAGGAAATTCTATTTGAACATATTTTAAGTGGCAACAAATGACAATTCTGCATACTTCAGACATCTAACAACGATTTTGTAAAGCATTAGATAGGTCCAAGTATGGCTGCCCAGTTGTTAGGCAAGATTACCCAACTACTGCATCTTTTATGCAGTTATAATCACATCTGATCGCAAAGGGTTAAAGTTGTCTATAGTAATCAGTAATCAGAAAGACATCCCTGTAAAAATTAAACCATTTTCAGCACTCACTAGCATTTAATTAGACAATTGATTGAAGATTCCTTTATATTTGGACTTTATAAAAAAATTATACATTATGTTTTTCTTTCTTGCAGATGTTTGGAAAGAAGCTAAAGCACAGAAAAAAAGCAAGAAAAAAGTGCGGAAAGACCAGTGAGGATAGCTGAAGCAAGAAAGTTGTGGAATATAAAAAAAAACGAAAACTAATCCGTCTCCTTGAGGATTTTTGTAAGATTTATTTTTCTACAACGAGCGCAAGTGAAAAATAAAAGGATACTGTGTGCATAGCATTATGGGTTGTTTGAATTTTTGATGGTCTACATAGGTTTTATGCAATTTGTGATAACAGCTGTTCCACGTTTTGAGAAATCGAGCCAATTATGCATGGAAATGGCTCCATTCTTTGTAAACTGATATGTTCAGAAGAAGGGTCCTAAGAGTAATGGCTTTTGCTTCATTAAAAGGAGGGTACAATACTTTGCTATAGTGACTTATTCCAGTGCTGTGATTCTTTGCTTCCCCTTGATTTATTTGGAATAGTATTGTATCTTTTATATGAGTTTCATACAATGTTGCATATCGTGCCCTAAAGTGCTTCTTATATGAGCATTAGGCAATTTGCATCTACAATATCTTTAAAAGATGCAACATCAGAAAAATTGAAAGAAAGTGCAATATTGGCGTGGATATAAGCAAATACACTCTAAAACCAATACTGGAAAGTTTGCTCCTTAACATTGAGAAAGTGATAAAAAGAAACAATGCCACCATACACTGACAGAATCTGGCACCATCTCTTGGTATACTGGCTGATGGGAGTAAATAAGGAGAACTCTGCTTCTCACAGATGTTTGGTAAAATAAAACAAATACGAAATAAGGGAAACTACAGCCACTAGCTTATGTAATAGCAAGCTTAAATTTCTTGGCATCTGTGTTGTGTTAGATTCTCTATATAAGATAGTGATATACTTGTTAAATAATATATTGCCTTCTCATTATAGATGGGTTATCTGGTTTGTAATGGGGACATACAACCAGTTTAATGAGTTCCTCCTTTACTTCTTGCTGTGTTGTAAGAAGAATATTGATTTTTTTTTTCTTTAAGTGTTGGAACACAGCTGGCTTTGTAAAAGGAGCCCTTTTTAGGGCATTTTTTTTTTCACCTTTGCTATGTGTGTTGGTATATAATTTGGGTTTTCAAAAAAGATAAACTTAAATTACAGCTTCAGCAGGGCTTTGTGAGCACACCCGTTATTGGATTTGGTTTGCCGAATTATCCCTTCATTTGATAAACATTTCTTCAATGGGAATAGGAAAAAATCATTTTGGGCTAAAACCAGGAAATAGGGTGGATGAGGAGTCAATTTAAAGACAGTTCCTGCACTTTACTCGCTGTGACTATTAGCATTTTGGTCATTTTTTATTCAATGCATCTTTCAAATGGCCTAACAAATTAGTCTCGAATGATTCTATTGTTCTGCAAACAAACTATTCTTATAACTATTCTTATTTCATATGAGATACCTTGGCATCTTTAACTGGGAGCAGGGAAGATGACTCATGTGGACTTCAAAGTGTTTTCAATGAATGGCAAACCCAAGCCATAATGAGTGCTGAACTCTATCGATCTGATGTTGGACAAGCGCTCTTGTACATTAGTGGTCCTGTCAGCATTCTGGCATAAATCACTGCTAAAACTTATCCAACTCAACAGACAGTGATTGGGTGCATTTATTTGCTCATCAAACCATAGCATCTGGCATCGTAAATTATGCTTTCAGATGTAAATACAATTTTTCGGAAAACCATTTACTTGATTTAATCTAACATGAGCTCATCTTTAAATGATAGACTGCAGTGTATTAAATGCATTCCATCTGCTTAACTTGTAAATATTTCTTTAGAAATATCTTTATGCACAGAAGTTATAACATTAAATTACTAAACACAAACCTTAAACAAACAGAATCAAATCCCAGTTTCCAGTGTGACTAACAGAAATGTTAATCACTACACTATAGCACAATGTTTATTGTGTTACTATGAAGTATCCTGATATATGCTACATAAGACATGAAAGCAAAACTACACCAAGAATACTAAGTTGCACAGGTTACTAATCACACTAGATAAAACAGAGCACAAGCTCTAAGCGTGACTGGGCAGTGATCTCAAAGTAGGACAAGTGGAAAGAAACACTTGGGAACAACTTTCCGTAATGGGAGGTCAGAAAAGCTGAGCTGCGAAGTTTGTTAAAGTTGCTCATTTGTAGCTCTAGCAGAAGGCATCACTTTTCCAGCCAGTCCATGGCTTTTGTTTTGATCTCATCTATTTATAGTTTCAAGTATAGTCACAGGTCACTTAAGAAGTCTGGTGGATTACAATTAAAAGTGTTGGATACTGTAATGAAATGTTCTTCTGCAGGTGTTTTTGAATATTTTAGAAAGAAAGTAAATGATCTCTGTTTTTGTATTCAACCATGAATAAGCAATAATTTACTTTTCAGGTTGTCTTAAAGATCAACTGAATGATCTAGTAGAATATAATTCAAACAAATAAAGAAGAATGAAACAAAAGAAAAAAAGCTAAAGTCTGGGCCCTTATAATTTTCTCCACTTAACGTTTATTTATTTCTTGTACATTATATTGTTTGTTATTTATTGATTCTTCTAGAATTTAGATAAGGATATGTCCCCAAATGATGTGAATTAATATCATTTAAGACTATTTTGTATCAGCAAGTAAATTAATAAATGCAGAAAGGTTTTGTTGCGTGCCTATCGGACACCAAAGTAGTATATCAAAATGTTCTTTATATCCAACAGTGAAGTATCTTCCATCTCTTCAGTGCAAAATCTGATTTGCTTCTTGACTTGTGTAAGATTTTGTCCCAAGTTTCAGTAAAATTATATGTTAAAGAAGGTATCACTGTTCTTTGCAATACATTTTAAAGTACATTTTTATCATTGCTACCAGATTACTGGTTTCATGTTCATGTACACATGGCAGAAGTGCATGATCATCAATCGATATGGGAAGTGTTGTGGCCAGCATCATGCTTCCCCCAGCAGTTAGTTATCTTGGCCAGGACTGCTGCCTATCATAGCTCCTCAGGATGCTGGGTGGGCACCAATCTTACATGGACTTTAAAATGCACACCCTCATGGATGAAAGCAAACTCTGGTCAGAAACCAGAGTGGCATGTTCCAGCCCACTATTGCCGCAGTACAGGGCGATTTATAAAAACAATTTGCCTCTTTGAGCTTGCTGCTTGAAATCAGAACATACAAGAAATGTCTTATTTTTACTTACCCTATCAAATTACAGTTGTTGAAGTCTGATAATCGAAAAAGTCTGAACAAATTCTTGATTCAGCACCTTGAGCTTTAAAGGTCAGCCTAAATCCATCAGTTTATGCGCATGGGACATTTAAAAGTTAGTAAAAGCAAAGAAAAAGTATAGGTAGCTCATGAAAACCAGCCTTGAGTACAGACTGCTCGCCCGCCAATTACACACAAGTTGTTGCCCACCACAAGCAGAAACAACACAGTAGATAAGCATGTAATAATTAGATAATAAAGATATATATTTACTAAGAGAGAATTCACACAAATTAGGCATACAAAACTGCAACAGTAGTTGACAATTGCTGGGTGACAATGCGCAGTCGTGTACTTGGGGGCTGGTTTTTTGTGCGCCACCCTGTATTTATTGGATAAACAGTATAAATTTTTAGCTCACGTACTGATAATACGCTGCATAACTATTTCGAATATATCAACATTAAAAAATAATGTTTTTAGAATTTACCTCTCACCATCCCTCTGAGTCTAATGAATGATTTTGGATCCTTACCCTTTTATAAGTACAATGCTTACAGAAAAATATACAGGATAAATAATGCTGCATTATTTTGCTCTACAATGAAGGTAACTTTTCTTCCGTTGTATGTGTGTGTATCAGCATGTTCTCACTACTAAATGACAATGATCAACCTATTTAATGCCAGCTTTCCATTATTGGCATTAAAGTATATTTAATATGACAATGCGATTAACCTTAAAATTACTTATAAAATCAAATTTGTAGCCTAACTTTTGAGATTGACCTTGGTGAATATTTGTGTTTACCATCTTTTAACATATGTGCTAGTACAACATGAATAAAGAATCCCAACTCTTAACAATTATATACAGTTATGGGAAAATCAACAGGAGTCCTGTGGTCTTTGTGCACCCAAAGCTTTTAAATGTCCCAAAAATGTCCAAGAATAATATTTCAGGCTGGATTTAGATGCTCGAGCATGCTACACATGATCTAAAGGCTGTCTGAATTGAAGTTTCATTAATTTTGCTTATTATTTTTTTTATAATGCAAAGATAGGCATGCATACAGAAAGGCTAAATGTAAAGATATAATTAAAATTTTGAGTGAATTGGTGGCAGTTTAAATTCACTTGGAATGATGTATCAGTTGTACCCATTGGTGTCTGGAAGGGATCCTCTAATTCATTCATAGTTGTGCCATATACAGCTTGCCTCAACTAGAAGTATGGAAGTAAATGGAATAACTTTGTCTCTAATGCATACATGTAGCAGAATATACAATTTTTAAACCTGTTTTAAATTTCTGCAAGCACAAATCTCTAAATAAAACTTGCTGTTCAATAAAAGTGTGATGTTTGCTGGTTCTATGCTTATATAGCAGGTAGAACTTTACAAATTTTTTTCTGGGCTAGAATTAACAAAAGTGTTGCAAATTCTAAGATGGAGTTGGTGCAACACTTGCAAATGATATGCATGCTTTAAGGTGAATTTCAGCACTTTGAACACTAATGATTTTGGAATTTGCAATTGACATGCAAGACAGCATACAGATTTAGGGCTTTGTTCAATTGATTCCTATATTCTATCAATTTCAGTTGTGCTTGTGGAAGGTCAACTTGTTCGAGACTTATCAGCAACAGTGCTTATTTGTTGAAACTTATTTAACATTTTCCATATAGTGTTATTCGTCTTTTCTAAATTTCCATTAAAACTGTATTGTACCTCATCGCAGGAACTTGCTGTAGATGCCATGTGACAGAGATAGTATGTTCAGGAATAGTCAATATACTGCTTAGTGATTGTGTAACAAAAAGACATTCATAAGTTAACTCCATCAGAAAACATTTATTTATATATAGATTTGACTATTGCCTTAGCTAGTGTATTCCAGTTTTCCTTTTGTACCTAATAGGAAATAATGTAATAATGCCATTTCTGCCAATGTTTATCGAAATTAGCATGATGTGGACAAAAAACAAGCTTTTATAAGAATAGTTTGCTGCAGAATAGATAGAGCAATTTATGCGAATGTAACCATCAGAATTTTTTTGTATTAATCTGTACTCCCTTTAATTAACAGTGGCAATTCATCTATTTTTACTCTCCTGAAAAACATTTTTGAGGTATGAGACTTTGTGCCAGAGCACTATTATCTTGTTTTTATTTGGCACTATTTATTAAAATTGCAATTAAATTAAGAAAACATATTTTTGTAACTATAATTTATTTTAAATAAAATAATTGGTAAAAGTAGAAACAAAAATGTTCAAAATATATTCTGAGTTAAATTAAAAGAGTGAGAAATAAGAAGAGAGGCATTAAAAGAATCGCTAATCCACTCACAATATCAATTATGTTAAAGATTCTGTTGATATGTTTAATAGCTTAGTGTTGGAATAAGGTAAGGGTTTGGAGATGCCATACCCAGATCTGCCAGTAGTAATGGAGGCACATGTCTCCTATGATTTTTTTTTCACCCTATCATTTAAAGCAGCACTAGTATAACATGTATTCTATGCACGTTTTGGAGCAGTTCTGTTTCTGGAGGAAACCTAGTTGCCAACATACTGATGATATAATCTGCTTTACCTGTAATAATATAACTTATTCTTCAATGAATATTAAATATAAAAGTTCAGTATGTTTTGAATTTTATTATAAATTTCTAATGTTTTTTCCGCCCTATGAATATGGCCATCGTAAATATATAGGCCTGACAGTTGACTGCTGAAGATGTGATGTCATAATGTTTGCACATCAAGTTAAGCAAGATTCAGTTACACATGTACATGGCAGTGATTTTACACAATATTGTGTATCAATGTGATTTTGAACAGTGTATAAAATGTGTGATTGTTAAAGCATTGTTTTGAAAAAATGTGTGTATATGTGAATTACATGCAAGTTAAGCTGTGATTGTTATTATCTAAGATACCACTATAGGTTAGAAGAACAAATGGTTATTAATAGGGCCCGGATTTTGATGACTTAAAATATTTGAAAAATGCCCTATAAAATCTTAATAACATTTTTAAAAGATGACAATTTTAAAAAAAATAGCCTAATAAGTGTACAGAATATATAGATATAATTAACTTACTTTTACACGGTAATAACTGTTGAACAAATAAGAATAATGACATGATTTAGAAAATTAATTTAATTTTTTTTTTCTTTTTTAAAGAGTCTGATAAGAAAATGAAGAAAATTGTTTTTGAAGCAATATAAACCACAATATTCATCAACAAACTTGCATACTGAGTGGGCTGGCTGAGGCTTTAACGTCTGTGGCCTGTTTTCTAGAGATCTTGGATTCAAATTATATTGGCTGACCAGTCTACCTGGGTTTTTTTGTCTAGTTGCCAAGGTAAATACCGTATTGGATATTTAATACCATGACCCAAAGGTCTTCAGTCTAAAACAACAGTAAAACCTCAAAGTAGATGGCAATAGTAATTGTGCTGCCACCTATCTCTAGATACTCAAAAGTAGCTAGACTGGATGGCACCCTAATGTGATCTGCTCATCACTGAGCAAAGTGGTATGTATGGTATAAAGGGATGTGGCCTCAAAGGTGGTCTTTACTCTGCCATCTAACTATGGATGGCGCAAGAAGCTGTACTCTGCCATCTGACTATGAATGGTGAAAGCAGCACCCTGACACCATCTGCTTGGTGGAAAGTAAGTGATGTGATATAGGATGAGTCTTAAAGGGCTACTGTCCATCAGTATCTTTACCAAACTGGTTGATCGTAATATGACCAAGTAATTAAAAGCTATGTAAAATAAAATAGATTAAAAAATAAGGGTCCATATCTAGCCCTGATTTTTGACTTACTGTAGGCGATGCTGAATCCTTTGTACTGCCCAGTAGGTTATCCAAATATTGAGGCCCTAAACTACAAAGCAAAGGCGAGGGATATTTTTGTACAAGAGGAGGTGTTGAGCAGTCCTGGCCGCAACTATGGAGACAGGAGGGTATGGCCAAGGGATCTGTGAAGATAAAACCCCAATGAACTGGAGTGCAGCCAAGGGATCAAACACCAGACATTGTCAACTTGCATATTTCAGTCCCCACTTTAGGTTGGCATTGAAGTTGTGCATGCACATAGTTCACAATATGGCATGTTTTCTTAGTCTAAGACTGTCAGCTGTGCTATAAAACGAGTGGGTGGGTTACAGGTTACAGAAGTGACAGCAATTACTCTAAACCTATAAACAAGGTATTATAAGCTTATTTTCATACTTAGAACACTTTAATTTGGGGGGATTAGTAGCGGACTAAGTAGTGTTTGGGTAGATTTTCTACAGTTTCCTCCCCCTACTCCATGATCCCCTTTCCTTTCACCCATTTCACATCGTTTCATATCTTCATCTTCCTCATTCTTATTCCAGGTGTCAGGCTGATCATCCCTCTAGCTTCTTTGTGTTAAGAGTTCATCTACTTCTCAAAAGATACAGGTGATACTGGAGGGGTGTAAGTCCTACTTACAAGGAGGAGGAAGAAGAATTTTGGGGACTAGATAAGCAATCCTCTCTGAAATAACACTTGAGTATTTAGATTATACAAAATTCATTCCAGATGAATAGGATCTAACAATCTGTGACATGGCATAAGAATGGCAATAAAAGCCCAACTGTATGTACTTATTAACACAAAAAAGAGAAAACTTACCTGTCTCATTCCTAGTTTGAGACAAATCATAACTGTAATTATATATCCATTTGTTCCGCTCACAATAGCCACCTCTATACCCACAAGCAACTTTTCCAGACTGAATGAAATGTAATTTGTTTCCAAGAACTGAGTAAAGGATTGTGCACACTTATTTGCCAGTTGAAAAGGCAATTTTTTTTATTTTTGAAATATCTGTATATAAAACTTTTCATATATTCAATATAAATGCAAGAAAATGATTAAATAGAGAATCAAAGGGTAAGAATAACAAAATAATGTTATAAAATTTTAAAAAGTGCTAAAACAGAAAATGGCATAAAATGATATATAAATATCCATTTTCATAATCTGGCCCAGTGACAGGGATTTATGTACATGCTAGCAATGTTTATGATGTCATCAGAATCTGGGCCCTGGTTACTAAAATATCTGTGTTATGTTTCCTCCTTGCTAGTTACAGTGCCTGCTTCAAATACAAAGGGAAACTTAACTCATAGAGTTCTTAGGGTGGTATTATGGTCAGGTTGTATCTGCCCAATTTCTTTTATGTTATAATCAATGTTTAGCAAAACCATTGTAACCGTGAAGTACATGTATGTATTTTTATCCAAAGTGGTGCAAAAGTTTGGTGTATAAGATTGTAAGTGTTGGTAATAAAAGGGTAGTGTTATAACAGTTTATTTTTTCACAAGTACAAACCTGAAAAATGGATCCATAGTATCCAGGGAGCTGATGTGCTCAATAAATTTGGAGTGTATGCTAATGCAGAAAGTTGTATAATTTGGTGTTAACAATAAGAAATGTAACCCTCTGATACCAGAAGAGGGAGGAGAGAGTGTAGTTTACAGCATGATGAGCATCAAAAACTTGTATCGAGACAAAATAATAATTTATGGAGATCTATTTGGTAAGTTAAAAAATATAAACTTAACATAAAATTTGCATGAAAATTGAGAGTGCAAACATTTTTGTTTTACAAATGACTAAAAAAAAACATTTAAGTTAATTTTTTTTTTTTTCAAAACAAACTAATATAAACATATTAAATAACAGTAAACTCATTATTAAATATAATAAAGCAAAATAATATTTGTTAATGCTGTCAATTGCCAAAATTATATCAGGCTGCCAGTATGCCAGAATTCCTTCCCACAGGAATTCTTTTACATGCCAATTTACAGAAATGGGGTTGCTTTTAAGCGCACTTAAAAACCATTGATCTGGATCAGGTTTGAAGTTACAACCTTGGGATTAGAAGGACATGGCTAACCAACAGAGCCACTCCGACTGACTATAATAAACAAGAAAACACTTCTATACTACTGGTTGTCACCCAGTCCAATTGATGGCCAAGACAGTATGCTCCTATTAGAGTGCACTGGTAATTTAAAATAAGTGACTAGATTTCAGCTTGCACTGAGCAGTTTCACCTTAATGCCAAAAGTGTTCTGTTTATTATTATATTTAGCATTACTAACTTATTGTTCAGGAAATTTAGTAATGGGCTTGGTAGTGGAGTGCTATTATCATGTTTACATGTAGCGGGAGGGAAGGGAGGCAAGTAACGTATAACTCCATGGCTCGACAGGTCACAAGGAACCTTGGCCTATCCCCCAGCCGCTGTGTCCCCCATCTTGGCCCGTCATGGATGGGGTGCAGTTTTGAAGGGTGAGACATGATCAGCGCCTTGAACCCCCCCCCTGGCCTGTTAATGCGGTCCTCATGACTTGGAGCCGCTATTCTCATCAAGTAGCTCTCCTCAATTGGCGCCCCAGGGACCTCATGAGGCTGACTGCACCCCGGACCAGGTCTCCCAGCAGAGTAAAAATTCCCACACTGGTATTGGGAATCGAACCCAGGTCTCTTGCTTGGTAAGCAGCTGCGCTACCACCACGCTAAAGATACGACCTAGGCAAGC
This sequence comes from Hymenopus coronatus, assembly GCA_030762935.1. Taxonomy (NCBI): domain Eukaryota; kingdom Metazoa; phylum Arthropoda; class Insecta; order Mantodea; family Hymenopodidae; genus Hymenopus; species Hymenopus coronatus. Next base: position 41,274,299 of record CM060889.1, on the reverse strand, counting down.
AATTATTACATCCCCACTTGGGTAGTGTGGTGGTAGCGTGTCTGCCTCACATTCAAAAGGTCGTGAGTTCGAATCTCGCTTAGGGTGAGCTACCCGGATAAGGTTTTTTTTAGGGGTTTTCCCTTATCCTGAGAAGACAAATGTAACTTTAAGCTCCATGGACCCCGAGATCATTTCACCAATTTCATTCATTGTCTGATATGACCAACCAGGTTAAAGGACGTTAAACTAAAAAAAAAAAAATATATCATTGCAGACAAAACACTAATGGAGCAGAACAGACTTTAACTTAATTCTGGAGTGTAGATTGAAATTCTCTAGCAATCTTGTTTACTGCTCTTTTTTTTTTCTTTTTTTTTCACTTATCCTACCACTGTACCCTTTGCAAAAAAAAAAAAAAAAAAAAAAAAAATTGACTGTTTTGTTTTCCTTTTGTGCAGCGCTTTAAAAGACATTGTGAATTATCTTCCTGCTTTGCAAGTTAATAACTCCCCGTGATTACTTTTGTGGAGTTTACAGGTTGGTTAATGGTGTTAATTGAACATCCACTTTTTGAAGAACACTGCACGGTATTACGCAAATCATGCGTCAGGTAACATCTAGACTAAGAACTTATTATACAGGCTCTAGTTGTCACAACACTCGCAGTCACATAAACAAATGCAGAGTTATTTTTCCTAGTATAAGTGGAATCCATCTGAAGTCCTTTAAATTATAGCACTACCTCTGAAATGTTGCATGACCAAGAGCGGCATAGTGCCACTGTTTTTTTTTTTTGTAGTGTTTAACAACCACTTTAACTACTAATGGCACCGCAGGCGGCGACACTGATGATACATGAATGGTGATGGAGCACCGGTGGAATGTGATGGCGGGGGAAACCAGAGTACCCGGAGAAAACTGCCCCAGCGCTGCTTTATCCACCACAAATCTCACATGCGGTTGCTTGGGATCGAACTCCGGCCGTCTAGGTGAGAGGCCAGTGGTCTAACCACTCGGCCATGGCGCGGCCCAGTGCCACTGTGTATACATGTGCTATCTCTTTGTAAAATGCGAACAATAAAAGCTTAATGACTATATTAATAGCTACAACTATAACAAGGATAACAGTAAATCACACATGTACTGTGCCTACAAGAGAATTGGCAACATAATTGAACAGTGATGTCACCTCTTGGAGAGGAAAAACATAAATTGGTGGTAGCAGAAGTATTCATCCTTTTCTGTGCACATCAAACCAATTTGCAAACCTTGCCTAATTTTTCCTTAACTTTCACATTGTGTTTTGCATGTAGCAAAGCCTTAGGCAGCAACAGTAAGACATATTTATTAAAAACATTACTGGAAATCAATTAGACAAGAGTACCGATGTATTTATTGAAACAAATAAGAATAAGTTGCTTTCTGTGGAAATTCACAGTGCAGTGCTAGTATTGCTAAAGGTGGCCATTCTGATATATACCTAGCTCTTTTTTCTTACTTTGTGAAAATGTTTAATATTCAGGGTATATCACCATTTAGTGTTACCCTGCACCATACAAAATAAAATCCTAAAATTTTTTCACATACAAAAATCATCTTAATCACTCATTCAACATTTTCCTAACATTTATATGAATATACATGGCATAAATATAAAATACATATGAGAACAAGTTGGAGAGTCTATTTGTTTTCCACCCCTATCTTAATTTTAACATTTTTTGCGGGTCTATGTATTATGCCCCTTGTTGGGTCTTGGGGAAGCTTGTATGTGCTTCCATTCCTGTAGCTCTTTTTGTTTTAAAGGAGACATATGAAAATGTAAAGTTTTTGTTGCAAAAACTGCAGTACTGCAGTGGAGATTTCAAGACTATTGGATATTACTTGGTCAGCAGTCTTATGCGAATGAGATAGAAGAGCTAGGTTGGAACAGTGGCCATTTAGTACTAATTTAATATGGAGTGAAAAAAAATATGAAAAGTGAGCCTTTTATTGATCTCTCAAAAAGTATTGTTGCCACCTCTCCACGTAAAATAAAGTTCAACGAAACAATGTGTGAAAACTCTAGATAAAGACAGTGAATGCTTTAAATACCTTTGTGCTAAATTTCCATCATTATCCTATACAAATGAAAGCTGGCTCACAAATTCGAAAACTGATGATGGACAGTTAATTCAAGAATACTGTGAATTGAGAAGGAAGGATGCCTGGAATTCTTTTCACAAAGCTATAATTTCATTTCTAGTTTTTTATGAATATTTTTAAAACCTGATGTGATGTGAGAAAATGGAGATCATTCTGGAATTCAGCACAAAAATTCATTTGGAATCACCTTGCAGATTTAAAAAAGCAAAAAAAAGTTTTGGAATGCAGATGGTGAATTAGTTTTTAGAATAATGTCTTTTAACTTTGTTGGTATGTCATACGATGGATGAAATGATGCTCAAATCATCTGCGTCCATGGAGAAAGTTGGTGGATATTCGTCTTCTCAGGATAAGGGAAAACCATGAGGCGAGCGAGATATTCCTTGTTATTGGTTTATATTTTCTAATACTTATCCTTTTCTCAAACGGGAATTCACCATTCGTTTTTCTTTATTTCAAAACATGCTAATGACCTGTACTTGAATACCCTTAAACTTGCATATACATAATGTCCCAGAATGCAACCGCACAAATTGGCAGGATTGTAGAAGGGTCCAAGACAAACAGTTTAAGATAGGGAATCTATGGTTATTCTTTGCTAAAGTATAAAATTTATTTAGGGTTAGCATCCCAGTGATCAAATGCAGTGAAATGTGACGTGAACACCCGGATGTCGAGCATAGAGCATTATTTAGCGCGTGGGCGTTGGGTTGAGATTTTGAGGTAATTGGAGGTTCAAGCCTCTTTATGTACCTTTATTTTAGCAATTTATAATGAACCGTTAATATTTTGCTGCGTTATTAAGACTGCCTCCGTGGTCGAGTGGTCAACTAGCTGACTTCTCACCCGGAGGTACCGGGTCCGATTCTCGGCTGGGGCGGGAAATTTTTCTTTAAACAGAATTATTACCTATCCCCCATAGAGTCTGGAAGTATGTAGGTGTGTGTGTGTGTGAGAGAGAGAGAGAGAGAGAGGGTGAGGGAAATAAAACGATTTAAATCCAACTTGAACCTACAGACGAGTTGTTTATAACGATATGACCTTAGATGTTAAAGGGGGCTATATAAATGAATATATTGATTTATTCGTACTGACATATAAAATAAATGCGATGTACGATCAACATGTAGGGGCAATGGAGAATGTTCATTAACAATTGCATTTAACACCTGAAGTGGTACATTTCTCCATACTTACCTCTCGAAGAAGTTTCTGAAATACAGTGTATCAGGGAGATGTTATGTGCGTATACATTACAACTGTAGACGCAATTCACAATTTACGAAATGATATTGTGTGAAATGAAATAACTATCTCTGTTGTAAAATAAGTACCTACGTAAAACTAATTAAGAACTAAGTACTGGTCAGGAAAGTGCATGAAAGGCAATTGGAAAGAGGCTTCGAGAAGTAATACAGTATCCGCAGTACAAAATACAACAGGTCACCAGAGGAACTGTTCGATGTAACGATCTGCAACATCCCTGCAGAGATTGCATCCACGAAGAAATGAACCTCGCACCCTATCAAAAATTTCAGGGGTGTTGTGAACCTCATCACAAGCAGTTAAAGTTTGTGTTAATAATTGTTCATCTGGTAAGTGAGGCTCTTAAACATGCGCAATGTTACCACGTGGCACCAAAAAGGCACATAAGATCAGAAGTTATATAATATTATAATTTGGATGTTAGACTCGCTTCGTACCTCATTAAAACAATTATTTCCTCGCCTACACATAATGTGTAAAATTTACAATAAGAACGTAATGTTCAGGAATTTAGCCACTCTCCGTGGTGTAGTGGTTACCAAGCTCGCAGGTTTAAACCGGCGGATTACAATGGATTTTTTTCGGGCGTAAAACTCCTTAGCATGGCTTCCTTCGTAAATGGAAATGGACGTTCTTTAAAGGCTGTGATTCTTAAAGCGACCCATTCTATATTGGGCGTGAAAGATCGCTTAATTTTGCCGTAAATCTACGACACATAAAAGATCCTCAAGCTTGATAAAAAGGTCTCTGAGCAAAATTAAGCAATACGTGTAGGCATTAGACAAGATTTTCAGAATCGCAGTCCCGTAGGACATGGCATAATATCTACATACGAATAAAATCAAAGTACCGCTGTTAGAATCCTAGCAATAGCCGAGGTTTTTTTATTCCACTGTTAAAATCATAGTTCAGTTACTAGGTACGTGTCAAAACACACACTACATAAATCTCTTCTACAAATCTAATGTTTTATTGCATTAATCTACGCAAGTTTCAATTACTGCATTTAATATTAAACACTACATAGATATCATTCACAATCTTTTGAAAGTAATTTGTACTGGAGGGTTTATCGTTTTGACTTTGGAAATGTAAACTAAGCGTATTAGTGATTTTCAAATTGCGTACCTCTTTGAGAAAAACAAGAAAATTAAACAAACAAACAAATTAAAAAATAGGAACTTCTCAAAGTAGTAGAATATTAGTATTATAGGAATCGATGATCTGTGCTATTGCGGAGTCTCTAGCTAACTACAAATAGTGTGATCTAAAACCAACCGAACTGTTATCAGTGGCGCGCACACTTTGTATAGGCAATTTTGCCAAAGTTGCAAGTTCAATAAGTTTAAATATAACATTGATTGCACAACAGTACTGCATTCCTTTGACTACTTGTAATCAAATGAGGCACTCTGAATGAAAATAGGCCACACACATCCACATTCTTTTAATTTATGGCCACTGATGTGCAATCTAGAAAACACACCATAACTCTGACATTTGGCAAAAGGTTCCCTGTCTCAAACTGTTTATCTAGGACTCTTCTACAATCTTGCCCATTTGTGCGGTTGAATTCTGGGACATTCTGTACCTATATTTCTTCTTTCAATACAACACTTGATGCAGACAAGAAAGGCCTTGCACTTATAAACACTCCGCACAGCGGAATGCGCAATTACACATGGAGTGGAACGAGCCTTTCCCTCTCTGTTTGAATTTGGAGATGCCTGAGATACAGTGTGTCCTATTGACTGCATTTACCTACGATAGAATCATTTTAATGTAACATGACAAGGGAACTTTATTACAATATGGGCGAAGCAAGGGAAGAGAATCGCACTTAAGTTAACGTTAACCTCGAAATACGAGGCTCGTGTAATTTTATTTATATATATATATATATATATATATATATATATATTTATTTTGAGCTATTTTTGTGCTACATCTAATCATTGTCATTTTAAAGCAAACTTTGGATATATCCAACTCCACTGCAGCACCCCCAATCCATAAATTCACTTGCCGCGACAGCTTTAGTATACTAAAATTATATCCCCCTCCTTACAAAATGCCTAATTGCTAATTATTCGTTCTTAGTTTTTAATTCTATTTATCAATATATTTAAACTGAAGGCAAATGATGCAAATGTACAAAACTTAATGACATTTGAATAGATCGCTCCTTGATGGTACCACTGCCAACCTCAAAGTTTTGAAGCTGGCTATGATGGTACCATTCGTATTCTGTGCATGCCTGGTTAATAGTGACCCATGCAACGCAATCACATTTTAAAGGAAGGAACGTTCCTAAGTTCTAAAATATTTATGAATGCACTCATGCCATTGGCAGTTTATAAAACATATCCATCACTGTTTAAACGTTTCTGACAATTGACTGCGTTGTGTAAACAGCGCGTCTCCAAGGTAACTCGTCATTGTGTTTACATTTCTCTAATCACTATTGAGTTCGATTATACATACAACGGTCACATTGTGCGTACGAGCGAGTAGACATGCCTATAATAATTGTCAAGAATTATACATGGAGACAAACGAATGACAAAGTAATAGTTCGAGTGCCATTACAAAGTAAGAATTGCAGCAAAGCGGATGTTTTCACATCGAGTAGTTACCTTAAGGTAACTTGTATATATTTACTAGTAATATTAAGGTTTAGGATAAATGTGTCAAATCCCGTGTATGTATTTCTATCCTACCGAAGCAACAAAGCACGTTGGAAATTTTCCATTATTAAATTCAATACAACCTAAATGACTACTTAGAACAAGAAGCAAATACACTATAGTATATAGAGAACACGAGCGTAGAGTAGTAGAAGAAAACCTATAAATGGTAAATTATAGCTAAGGTTGCCGCAGAATTATTTGAGCTTTCAGCTGTGAATAAACTTATATTTTGTACTTTTTTTTTTTTTTTTTTAATGACTGGAAAATACGAATGAATTTCAAGTTATTCGGAGTTATGTTTATGAAAAACTTGCTGGCTTATCCAGAATTGCACGGGTATTTAAAAACATCGATAGACGGTTTAATTAACTTAATTGTAATCTTAATTGTTTTACATTAATTAAAATCTTCTATAGAGAAACCGCTCAGTTACCAGTTAATACCACAATTTCGTAAATTTCTATGTAGGTATATAACAAAAAATTCTGATATTTAAGGAAATGGATGTGAAGTTTTGAACGACATTCATTAACCTTCCCTGACAATCTTCTAAGCTCTGGAAGTTTTTTACTTTCTCTACCACGCACTTAGTTGTTAGTGAAGGTATTGTAGTCCACTCAAATTTCGATGTATAGATTTCACTGGATATACACATTTTTGGGGTCCAATGATTGAATACATTAATTAAAAAAAATACGACGTGTCCCATTCACATATGTTTTGCAAACTATTCTTAAAAAAAAATATTCTTTTATCTATATCATGCTAATCGAGGTAAACATTAGCAGAATTTGTCTTATTACCTACGTAGTCCCTTGTTACGAGTAGGAGGGAAATAAGAGACTACATTGGGATAAAGCGATAGTCAAATATTTTAAAACTGTCACTCTACGATTTCTTTGAATTGCGATTCTCTTTCCATGGCCAGGAGTAAAACAAAAGAGAGATGAAACGGGCGAGGGCTTCCCGTTTGAGAAAAGTTTAAGTATTTTAAAATTGAAACCAATAACACGGAATGAATATTTCTGAAATGAGATACTGTAAGTATATCATATAAATTGTGTTTTAGCGATATCTAAATTAAATAATAACTTTCTCTCTCACTGTCTCTCTCTCTCTCTCTCTCTCTCTCTCGCAGTTTCCCAGTTATGCGAAATCATTCAGAATGTAGAGGACTTCAAGGGCTCTTGTAAGAGTAGTTTGTTACAGAAAAGGTAGACAAGGTCATGTGAATGTAACACATCGATTTTTTTATTCAAATGTTCTCAAAACAGTGAAATCTCGGTTTCAATTTTTTTGGATGGAATGCAATACTTCTCCGCCTAGTGTGCAATGGCACCTGGTAGAGTATGTTAAAACAAAACAAAAAAACTTATGTGTGCCATCCAATTACTTTTTTTTAACTGTCCTACAAACGGTTACTCTTTTATTTACATCATGCTAATCGAGATAAACATTAGCAGAAATTGTCTTATTATTTGCTTCTTTATAAATAGAAGGGGAAAAAAATACACTAGGCTAACGCGACAGTCAAATATTTTAAAATGTATCGCTACCTGAAACAATTGAAATTCGGTTCTCTTTGCATGGCTAGGGTAAAACAAATGTTTGATGAAACGAAAGACGAATTTCCATTTGAGAAAAGACAGTAGTTAATAGTTTAAAATTGAAATCCATAACAAATAATATCTTGGAAGTGGTTAACTCTACAAAAAATGTATGAAATAAATTGCGTGTCTCAACAAAATCTAAACTTTTTGTGTAGTAAGTTTTTGTCTATCTCTTACGGTTTACCAGTTACACAAAAGTCATCTAGAATGAAGAGGTCTTCAAAGTGTATTCCAAGAAAATTCAAGATATACATTCGTTTATCATGAAAATAGCTTAACCATGTGGTATTTTAATCAAAATCGTTAGAGCCATTTTAAAGAAAATCAAGACTTTCGAAAAAGTTTCGGCAACAAATTTTTGGGTGTAATACATTGCTTTCTCTATTCTCCATGCAAGTGTACATACGTGCTAGAGAAAGTAAAATAATAGTTTTGAACAGTAGCGTCACCAGAAAATTAGTCAGGGATTTATGTCCATTTTAAACAATAAATATAAAACCAGATATTAAATATTAATTAATCATGAGTAAAAATATCATTCCTCCTCCCGCTCGTCTGTCCTGGCATGTTTAAAATACTCATGGCACAGGTTAAAATGGCATCCTATCTGAACGTGGGACACAGTATAGCAATCCTTCCAAGGGGAATGGCAACGCTGCCTTCCTGCCTCCGAAACGAAAAATGTCAGCGCACCACGTCCGGCTCCCAGCATTCAGGGGACATTTTATATCGCGGATAGTTTGGAAGACGTTAGAATAGATACCTGCGGTCTCCAGTATTCTTATTTCCAGACTCGCATAAATATCATTTTTGAGAACATTCAAATTACAGATATTATCGAGTTAAATAAGGTATAATCTCCCCAGAAATGAAGTCCAACCCTTTTGTTGATGCCGCAAATTTTCAGAGAATTCATGAGGAAAATTTCTGCTTCCGTAGTTGCTTTTGCTTTCGCCATATGTTTAAAGTCTTTTTTTGAGAAAATATTCTTTTTCCTTCATGTAAAGGGTAGTAGTTTATGATGGGGAGGAATTTTCCTACAAATCATCCCGCGCATTCTTGGAGTATACTGAACTATAATACCAAATTCGGTAACTATCCGCTATTTTGTTTTTGGTTTGTTCGCACACAGATGAATACCCAAGGACCTCTTTCTTCCTTTTTATTCATGTATTTATTTATTCGCCGATCCTAAAAACATAAACATTTACGATGAAATCTCAGTATTTACTTTTTGGGTGGGTGCAGTACCAATTCCTCTATTTAGCAGCAGAAAAGCGAATATTTTGAAAACGGCTAAAGCACAAAAAAATTGCAATTAACGCAAATTGTGCATTTTAATTAGATCTACATTTTCTCTGTAGTACAGGCTACAAGTTACAACGGAAGACAACTGGCACTGCGCACTGCGATATACGCGGATTTATTGTAACTAACGCCCTCAGGAGGAAGGGATGAAGTGAAGGAATCCCAGAAACTAGAGGACACAGAGACGCGCAGAAGTCCCTCTGTTGGAGCTGTACAGAGAGGGAGATGAATAACCTACCGGTCCTCTAATGTGTACAGAATGTACACTTCCTTTGAGCATGCATTCACGCCATCTGTTCGACACTACCATGTGCTATGAACCTAGAAACACGCCTGAAACATGATAAATAAACGGATAAAAGGAAAATTATGGAAAGTAAATCTTGGTAGAACGAGGAACTACCTCAAAATTCCCTATCAACCCAGGGGAAACCAGAAAAACTCCATGGGTGGTAGCCGAGGACCGAACCCAGGACCTTCCGAATGCGAGTCACATGCCTGGTTTCTCTGTAGTAAGTTTTCATATAGCTTTTCATATTTCCTTCTAATTATACAATCATCACTAAATTCAACAACGAAGAAGACTTCAAATCTATTCTTATGACTTTCCCTGTCAATTATATATTCATATAAACAGTGGATCACAGTGCTACAGGTGAATATTTCTTAATCGAATATATAAAAAATAACTTAAAAAACTAAAACATCAAGAATATCAAATATTATCTGAACAAAGTGACTTCTAAATTGGATATAGAAAATAAATATTTCTATGGGGTCCACGAAAGTCAACCTCAAAGCTTTAAATGGAATCATGGCATTTTTTTTTAACTTTCTCTACTGAGTATAGTAATTTATACCAAGGTTTAACCACACATACACACTTTGAGACACTCTGAATTAAAAAAAAAAAATTAGAAAAAAAGGTCCATGTGTGAGTGTATGAGTATGACTGTGAACAACATAACTCAAAATGAAGTCTGTTAAATACTAAAGCTGATATTTAAATTCATCATCTTACAAGGATGCAACACAGAGATTAAAGGATACAAAAAAAAAAAAAAAAAAAAAAAGGACAGCCTAAACTATCCTTTATATGGAACATTTTTAAAAAAAAAATTATTTTCTAAAGACGGGCTGTAAGATTCTGAATAAAACACAAATATTTTCATGACTATTAAAATGTATATCTTTAATTTTCTAGCAATAGTCTCTGAAGTCCTCTTTATTCTGAATTACTTCTCTATGACTGAGAGATAGAGAAAATCTTAATACACAAAAATGTAAATCTCATTAAAACACACAATCTATTTCCAATACTTTTTTTTTTCTTTCTTTTTCTTTCTAGAGTTCACCATTTGTGAGATATTCCTTATTTATGGTTTAATTTCCTAATGTTTACACTTTTCTCAAATAAGTTGTTTATTTTTCTTATTCTTTTCTTTTTTTCATCCTGGTCATACAAGAAGAGTGATATTTCAAGGATGTTAAAAAGATTTGACTAGTATGTTCCCATTTTTCCTTGAAAGTAAGTAAAGACCTTTGTGCTAATGTTTATCTTGATTAACATGGAGTAGCTCTTAATAAGAATAGTTTGTTGTAGAATAGGTATGGGAAGTCATGTGAATGAAACACATCATTGTTAATCCTCTGCTATGTACAATGAACGTGTTAGGTGAGGAAGGTATTGTATTCCACCCAAAAAGTTAATACCTAGTTTTCACTACAAATACATATTTTCAGTATTCTGAATCCAAAAAAGCATTATTTAGAATAAAGTGATATTTAAGTTCAGCATCTTCCAAGAATGCAACATGAAGATTTTCAGAAAAATTCCTTCCCCTAACTACCCTTTACACTGGAGAATTTTTCGAAGATTTTGATTTCTTCAATAAGTGTCATATAATGCCATATGATCATTAGTAGGCCTAGTGTTATGGCTGTGAATGTCACTATTTTTGGATTTTGGCCTTGTATTGCATGAATTCCTGCTTTATAAACACACGTGGAAAATAGTGTTAATAACATAGAATAAGATTTTGTAAGAATAGTTTGTTGCAGAATAGGTAGAGAAATTCATATGAATGGAACACATAAGATTTTTTATATTTCAGTTCCCTTCAATAAACTAATTTTTTTTTTTCCTTCCTTTTAACTCTTATCACCTCAGCTTCCTATATGCTCGAGTATATCTATAACAAAATCTGTAGCTTTATCATTTCTGCAAACATTTGTCTTGATTGGTATAAAGCAGATATATAAACACACATGAGGTATGTTGATGATATAGTTAAGAAGGAATAAATGTTGTACTCTGCTTTAGTTTACAATGTATTGGTTCAGTTCATATGCAGTTCTTCAAAGAATTTAATTCAATAAAAATATTAATGTGGTTTTATTTTAGGTTCATTCTGCTCCATATTTATTTGAAGTCTTCCTTTCTGCACCAATAAATGAACTGGAAAGTAAATACACAACTGCTGAAGATGAAATTATTTTTGAGTTACAAAAATTAGAGAGTAAAACTTGGAACAGTTTAGGAGCTGAGTTGACCAAATCTGAAAAACAAGATTTACGCCTGAAAATCATTGAACAAACACAGAAAGATATGAAAGAGAAATCAGAAAAAAAGCAAGGTAAGTTTATTGCTCAAGCTTTCATGTAGTTTGTAGTTTGTTACTCACAACACTGAAATGCTTAAGTTTGGTGTCCTTTAACCTGGTTAGTCTCAGACGATGAATGAAATCGATAAAATGTGCTCAAATGATTTCAGGGTCTATGGAGCTTAAAGTTACTTGATTCATCTTCTCAGGATAAGGGAAAACCCTAAAAATTGCCTTATCCAGGTAACATACCTTAAGCAAGATTCAAACTCGCAACTTCTTGATCCTCCTCCTCCTCCTCCTCCTCCTCCTCCTCCTCCTCCTCCTCCTCCTCCTCCTCCTCCTGTTGTTTCCGACCCTGTTGCCATCTTGGTGTTGGGGATGCATAGTTTTAACACTTCATTCAATGGTGGGGTTTCAAAATTTATTACGTAATTGCTGTTTTCTATTATGTATATTTTTTGCTAGATAGCACATGCTAGCTCTAAGTCTAGCTCAAAACAAATTCAGCCTGAATAACATTCTAAACAAACCTCTTTAAGAATACAATTCAGAGCACATTAAAATCTGAAATCTACCAGATTAGTTGGGAAGACTATTAGAAATATTACAACGAAGAGAAACTTGGAAATCAGATTAAGAGAACACCAGAGAAAAATAAAACTAAAGCAAATAGACAAATCCACTGAGTCACACCATTTTTGGATAGAAAACCACAACATTAAGCAAAATATAAAATAAATCCATGGTCAAAATAAATCCTTTAACCTGATAATAGTATTCGAGAATTGTAGACAGATGTTTTTGAATGTGAATGTTTAAAGGAAAATATTGATTTTGGGAGAAATGTTTGCCAGTTGAGGTAGGCAAATTTACCTGTTTTATTTTGAGTTTTTGCAATTTATTTTTATAATGCATCCAGTTATAAAATTTCAATTGTATTGCAGCATTCGTAAGACGGCGGCAAATATTACAACACTATGCAAAATAAAACTAATCAGGTAATTTTCTGCTCTATGGGAGGAGTTTTATCAGAAAGAGGTTCCATTGATCTGTCAAATTTATGTTTCACACAGGTCATAAAAATAAGGATTTTCAACAACAAAAATAATAATAAAATACATAAAGGCACACATTACACAGTATTTGATTCGCCTCCTGACTGCTCTGTTGTTCAGCAGAAGCACATCTTAACTACTTTGGGTATTCTAGTTGCAAGCACAATTGTTGCTGATTAAACTTATCTTTGTAAGTAAAGCACCCAACTCTAGGAGTGTTTTACTTCAAGTCCACTACTTAATTGAAACACAGTAACAACACATTTTATTCAAGTGTATTGAAGTTGAATTTGCAATAATTATCTGTTAGTTTACAATGATTGCTGAAATATTGGTTTCCAAAACCTTGAGGTGAGATGATGGCTACTATGCCCACTTGAAACAAAGGGAGAGGAAGCATATGGCAAATTTTATTCTCACACCATTTATGCAAGAATGCCTGAACATTAGGCAACCCATTGTGTGGTGAGTGTTTACTTTTGTGAAAGACAGTACAAAAGTTAACATATGAAATCAACCTTTTTAAAATATGTGTATTTTTACTTGCTTGAATCTTGTGTTTTTAATTAATATGGAATCCTCATATTTTTTAAATTTGTTCTGTTAAACGTGTTATATTATTCACTCCTTTAACTGCCCACAAACAATTGCTACATTTAGGAGTAAACAAAACAAATGGGTAGGAGAAAAAGGACTTGCAAACTTCAAAATCGCAGATCCAGTTCTGTACCTCATATATGCCCTTTCAATTAAGTTGAGTCTTAAAAACACAGTTTTCATTTTGGAAGTCGGCCTACCCAAAGACTTCAATTTTAAATATATGTTGTTGTTTTTTTTAAGAGTTTGCCTAAAAAACTGTACTTCCATAAGTGATTGTACAGAATTAACTGTATTTCTTTAATCAATACAATTATAAAGCCCCTACAACACTCTGTTTAAGTAACATTAGCTCCATAAAGAGCATTAAAATAAAAACCTTGCATGTTTTAACGCTACAGAACTACTTGGGCAGCTGCAAAAGGTTCAGATAGGAACGTGCCAGATATGCGTATGCAGATTTTGAAAATTCCTTCCATTCCCTCACAGCTTTCACTGTTATATACCAATTGTCAAATGGAACAATCTCGACACTAAACTCACCATGCCAAGACTGTAGGTATAAAAGCATCACTTTTACTACCATATGATGTTTTCTCATAGCTTAAAAATAAACTGGTCTTAATAGTCAAGAGTCTTAAGATTTTCATACCATTATAAGGAATTGCCCCTGTTACCAGTATTTCATTGCTCTTTCCACTACTACTCCTTTTTCTTCCCTATCTCTGACTCAATTTGGACCATCTCCCTTATAGTGCACAGGGTAATGCATAAATATGTAAAATGTAAAAATCATTAATATGGGTTTCGAAAAATTCCTCATTGTGATTTGAATAGGCGTTTAGTAAAAGTGTCCTCTTCAGAGTGAGTCAAAGTCTCCATACAAATGATTATAATATTATGCTACAATTATAGAATATGTTCCATATGTTTCCCTTTCGTGTCCACACAAAGTAACAGGTGCTCCAACCAATTTTGACGAACGTCTATCAATGTTACGGTCGTTATTGTTTGCACGCTGCAGTGATTCTCTTTTTAAGATGATCCAAATCTCAAATTTTCTTCTGGTGCACAAACAATTTCAGCTGGCTCCATAGGTAAAAATCTGATGTGTTCCATTCACATGACTTTCTCTATCTCTCTAACAAATTATTGTTAATAGGCTTATCTTTTATTTATTTCTTGTAAATCGAGGAAAATTAGCAGAAATAGTCTTATTCCTTGCTTTATTCTAAATACAAGCGAAATAAGGGAGTACCATAGGTTAAAGTGAAAGCCAAAAGCTGGTTGCTATGTGACTGATGCTCGTTTGTGTGTGTGGACAGGAGTTGACAAACTCCTGTATGAGAAAAGTATGTTTTTCAAAGCTGAAACTAAGAACAAGGAATATCTCAAAAACGATAAACTCCATGATAAAAATGTATATAACATAAATTGTGTGTTTTAACATGCTCTACATTTTTTGTGTGTTAAGTTTTTGTCCATCTCTTACGGTTTAGTAGTTATGCAAAATTCATCCAGAATAAAGTAGTCTTCAGAGTCTATTCCCAGAAAATTCAAAATATACATTTTATTTGTCAGGTAAATATCTTTAATATATGATATTTTAATCAAAATCGTTACAGCCATTTTTTAGAAAATCAAAATTTTCGAAAAAAGTTCCATGTAAAGGGTAGTTTGGGCTGGGGGGATTTTTCTCAAAATCTTCATGTCGCATCCCTGGAAGATACTAAACTTAAATACCAAGTTTGGTATTTTACTGATTTTTCGTTTTTGAGTTATCGTGTTCACAGACACACGGACACACTGACACACGGACACACACACACACACACACACACACACACACACACACACACACACGGACCTTTTTGTGAAAATGCTTTTTTTAGATAAAGGGGACCCTAAAACATATATTTCCGGTGAAATCTCGGTATCAAATTTTTTGGTGGAGTGCAATACTTTCTCTATTCACTATGTACATAGTGTGTATAGAGAAAGTAAAAACCCATGGGAGTTAGATCTGGTGACCTGGGTGGCTACTCCACTGGACCTCATCGACCAATCCAATGCCCAGGAAACTGCTAGTCCACCCATAGGTGCACTTCAATGCCACAGTGCAGTGGTGCTCCATCTTGCTGAAAGTATACAGGGGAGCCCCCACTCTCACACAAGATTGACATGAAGATTTAATTTTTCAACTTTCAAGATAGCCATTGAAGTTTTCTTCAATGAAAAACGAGCCAACAATCCTGTTACCCCTATATCCCGCACCACACCATGAGTTTCACTGCACCTTGACATTTGCAGTCTGACATCCAATGTGGATTGCTATCACTGTAGTACCTCACAATTTGTTGGTTCACTTCACCATTAACATAAAAATTTGCCTCATCTGATGAAAGGACGGAACTAACAAATTCAGGAACATTTTGGTACATGTTTAGTGCCCATTCACAAAACTCTACCCTGCAATCAGGATCCTCCTCTGACAGCTGCTGCAACATTTCCATCTTGTATGGATGCCATTTCTTAGTACGCAAGATAAGCATGACACTGCTTTGGCTGATACCAAGTTCTGTAGAGAGAAGTCAGGTTCCCTTTTTTTGACTCTTGACTGGCGCTGCTAGCACCACCGTTGATGTAGCTTCATCTGTTCATCTGAACCTGTCGTCTTGAATTTCAACATGGTTTGGCCACCATGTCATGGGTTATCTGCATTCTGTGTCTTGCATTGAATGTATGTGCTATACCACTCCCAGCCAACAGAACAATTTCTCCTTCGTTAGTGGTATGCCTTTGGAGTTGGTTCACCTACCTGAAAAGCAAAATAAACATTAGTCATCTGTATCCCCATTTGTATGGAGACTTTTGTCTCAACCTGTATTTCTGCCCATGAGATATGGTCACCTCAATATTCCGTGTTTATATACATGTAGATGATACAAGGTGTATTCCAAAACTAAGGTCCAACGAACAACATGTCACAGATGATAGGCTTGAAAAACATTTCACGCCTGCAGCGCTGTCTACCAATTCCTGGGGAACATACAGCAATGTTGGTGTGCTGCAGTAGGCGCTTACCTGCCGATGAGAGCAGATCGAAATGACAGCGACAATCATAGCTCCCGCCAGTTGTAAAGTGTGCTGTGTGATTAGATTTTTTCTGCAAAAGGATCATCAGCTGTGGACATCCATTGTGAGTTATGTCTAGTGAATGGACCAGACATAATGAGTGACAAACAAGTTCAAAACTGGTGTTGGGAATTTCAAAATGGCTGCACTAATGTGCAGGATGAACAGCAGAGTGGCAGGCTCAGCATTCGGACCGGCGACATCAACATCAAGTGAACCAAAACTTTGAAGTGATCAGCATTTGATGATTAGTGATCTGGCTATGGAATTCTCAAATTTGCTCAAACCACACTTTACAGGATTGTCACTTAAGCGCTTGGATATCGGAAACTTTGTGCGAGGTGGGTGCCAAAACTGCTCACCGGTCAGCACAAAGAGCAACCAACGACTGCATAGTTTACATCAGTTTTTGGAGTTCTATAGACAAGATGGAAATGTTAATATAAAAATAATAGTTGCAACAAATCTTCACTTATCTTTTGGAATCCTTGCTTGGACTAGTTTCGCAATGATTTTTGCATTATCAACATATCAAAAAAGAGACCAAAAGGATATATTGATAATGCAATGAAATCATTGTGAAACTAGTCCAAGCAAGGATTCCAAAAGATAAGTGAAGATTTGTTGCAACTATTATTTTTATATTAATATTTGTGTTATTCTTCACTGTTACTAGCTTTTTTTACATTTATAAGATGGAAATGGTTTGTTTTCCCACATTGTTATGGGAGATGAGATGTGGATAGCATACACCAAAACAGAATCAAAACAACAGTTGATGCAGTGGCACCATTCTGGTTCACTCAAACCAAAAAAGTGTAAGCAATTGCAAGGCGTGTGATCCAAAATCAATGCCATGGAAAACTGTCGTCTAGCATCATCCTCCTGCCAACCACTCATGCCTGTATACCGCTGCCCAAACCAAAGAAAAGATTCAAGAGTTTCATTGGGAACTCCTTTACATCCTTTATACAGTCCCAATCTTGCACCAAGTGACTATTTCCTCTTCCTGCATTTGAAATGGTAGACAACAATTTCAAACTGATGATGAACTCAAGACAAGCGTTACCAATTAGTTCAAGTCCCAGGCAGCAGATATCTATGCAGAGGGGTTAAAGAAACTGGTGCAGCATTACAGAAAGTGCATAGATGTGAATGGCTATTATGTGGAAATGTAAATTAGATATGTAATCACATATTACTGTCATTAAAAATTTTTGTCTCATGAGCAATGTTTTTATTATCACCATTGGAATATGCCTTGCACTTTTTTTAATTTGTTTATTATAGGCCATAAATTCAGATACAAGTACAATCTACAGGAATAATAATTACCCTAAAACAACTGGAGTAGCAGGTAGCTGGAATCTTATGCTGCCAACATTGGGAAGAGGAATTGTTTGGGGCATAAGCACTATGTAAGGGAAAATGACAGCTATGAGGAGCCTATAATGTGAATAACAGCAAATAAATTAGAAGTTTGAACACTGTTAAACATTTAACTACCTCTTGGGATGCTACAGAATTGAGATATATTTGTCTTTTGAATAAAGAGCTAAAATTTACAAGGGAACAAATAGGATGGAGATGCTAAAAAGAAAACAACAATGGACCAACAACATCTGTAAACTGAAATTAATTACAATATTCACAATCAATCAAAATTGCAGTCACCAGTTAATGGAAGGAATCCTTTGTGCTTACACCCCCAGAAGGGATGGATGAGTTGAAGGAAATGCAAGAGACAAATGCATTGCAGGCCAGCACAGACAATAGAGATTTGCAGAGTTCTGTAATAGTTCCAGGCTTGACCACCCAACCACTAAAGGCTCTTGAACCTCTAGTGGGACCAGGGAGCACAAACCCAACAGTGGAGGCTTGATGGGCCTCTCTCTAGTAGAGCCATGAACAAGTCCCAAATCACCAGCCTCTGCACCATCTGCCTGCCACTGACCAAACTGTAAGCTTGTTGTTAATCTGAAAGGGAAATGAAATAAGGGAAAGTAAAAACATTGCGGAATTTATTACCCCAGAGAAAAACCATGAAAAATCTCAATGTCAGAATGGACGGTTGCCAGTAATCAAACCTGGGATCTCTAAAATGTGAGTTTCTCGTTTTACCGAAAAGCTGTCTCACTAGGTTATCACAATTTTTATATTTTCAGGTTATCCACATATTCAAACAGTAAAATGATATCTTACAGTTTAAAATAGAGCTTTTTAATAACAGCTTTTTTGTTATTGCTAAACATTAGAGAATGAAATACTTCCTAGAGTATTTACATTTTCTTTGTACTTTTGCAGCAAAGAAAACTGAATTACATCGCCAGGCAGTCAGAGAGCAAATTGCCATTGACAGCCAAGTACAGCAGCATATTGAAAGCATTAAGAATGCTGAAAAGCAAAAAGCAATGCAAGAAATTGATGAATGGAAAAACTGGCAACAATCTGAGGGAAAAAAAGGTAAGTAATTATACTTTATGACTTAGAAGTTTTGTTTTTAATATCATGGTATTGTCACTGGATTATAAGGATAAAACTCTGATATGTTCTGTTCACATAGGATAAAACTCTGATATGTTCTGTTCACATAGCTTTCTCTAGCTGTTCCAAATACAAACTGTTCTTACAAAAGATTATTCTTTTATATGTATCATGCTAAGCAAGATAAACATTAGCAGAATTGACCCTATTACTTGCTTTGTTGTAAGTAGAAGGGAAATAAGAGAATACATTATGCTAAAGCAATAGTCAAATCTTTTAAAAGCTGGTCACTATGTGAAACAATTGAGGTTTGGTTCGCTTTGCATGGTACTGTTTAAGAAAAGTTAGGTAGTTTAAAACTGAAATCAATAACAAGGAATATATAAAAAATGGTCAGCTCTACAAGAAAAATGTAAATGACATAAATTATGTGTTTTAACAAGATCTATATTTTTTGTATATTAAGTTTTTGTCTGTCTCTTACGGTTTAACTGTTATGCAAAATTCTGCAAAATTCATCCAGAATAAAGAGGTCTTCAGAGGCTATTCCCAGAAAATTCAAAATGTACATTTTATTTGTAATGTAAATATCTTTAATACACTGTATTTTAATCAAAATTGTTAGAGCCATTTTTGAGAAAACAACATTTTCAAACATTTTTCCTTGTAAAGGGTAGTTTGCGGTGGAGGCAGGGTGGTGGCTGGGTAGGCATGGAACTTTTTTCGAACTCAGTGGTGAAACTAAAGTAGGTAAGAGGCCTGCAGTTTTGTCATTGGCATTTCCATGTTTAAATAAAGTAGTCACTTTAACTGTTTTGAAATCTCTGGAAAATAACCACTTTATAATGTTACACTTATTATGTTTAGAAGTTTGAACTTCTACTTACAAAGCATTTTCAGCAGTCAAATCATTCTGTAAATATCCTCCTCATAGATGGAGTATAAAATATTTTTCCCCTCCCTCTTGATTTCTTTGAATTTTATTTTTCTTGCCTGAACTATAACATTTCAGAAATTTGTATCAACTCTAATGTGGATACCAAAGATCTACATATAAAGAATAGCATAACCCCAGAAGCGAATACACATGGTAAAAGGCATAGAACAACAGAGGAAATATTTTCACTTCCAATGCCCTTACCAAGGCAGACCGGGACTATTCAGATTAGCTTTACATCAAGAGCATTTCCAACACCAAGCAGAGAATCACGCCAAGAAGAAGAAGAAGAGGTAAATCATTATATTACATACTTTCAATGACTTCACTTTGTTTTTAACAAATTTTGGATTAATTGTATAGTTGAAAATGTAGTCCTATTATTATTGTTATTGTTATTATTATTATTATTATTATTATTATTATTGTTATTATTATTATTATTATTATTATTATTACTGTTATTATTGTTATTATTATTATTGTTATTATTATTATTATTATTATTATTATTATTAATAAATTCCAACAGTTTGATTATCATATAGGTTGACTTTAATGGCTCTGAAAGCAAATTAAACTTACATAGAACCCTGCTCTAAGAATACATATACAAGAGCAACAATAATTTTAGAATGCTATGTTTCTAAAAGCAGCTCATGAAATTTGTTTATATCTGACATGTTTTGGAAGTTGTCATACAATTTGTTCAATTTTCTCTAACAATTTGTTAATTATCATTTAAAAATTTTTTGTTCACCCTAAAATGAATTTGGCTAGAGAACATATCCTAGTAAAAATTTGTTAGCATTTTACAACCTTAGACATTAGCTTGGCTTTGAAATGCATTTTCTAAGAAACCCCATGTAAAGCAACAATTCATGATTGGTACAGAAAATTCAAAAGAGATCAGTTTTTTCTTAGTGCTTAATTTCGTGAAAGACATCCAAGAATTGCTGTACTGATTAAAATACTGCTGTTGTTCGAGCAATGTTTGAAGAAGATTGAAATGAAATGGCGTTGGTTCTCTTACGTGCAGTAAATCTATGACACGGGACCCACTGCTTTACTTCCCTTCCAAAGGAAGCATGCTTAGGATTTCCACTGGGTTTGAACCCGCGACCTTGGGTATATGAAATAAATCTTATGAATTTATTCAGGCAATATTGAGCATTGTTATGAGTCAAATCCAAATGTTTATATCAACAGATGTACGTGAGAAAACTTTATTGTTTATGGATTCCACATAAACAACAGTGCATAGATTGGAGCAGAAAAAAACTGGAAAAATTTCAAGTTAGCACTTCAAATTTGGTTTGCAATATCATTCGTTACTCGTAATTAATCTCAGATTTATTGTTATGATCTTGAAAAGAAATATCAATTAGCTCAATGAAAATTTTGAACAGAACCTAAGCCTACAAAAGTCTTGATGAATTTGAAGTGCTGGTAAAAGGATGATTACTAGCTTTTTTCTAAAGTGGGCCATAATACTAATGTAGCACTAGAAGATAAATGTACTGCTACTGCCAATTAGTATATAGATGTTCATTTTTCACATGTTTTTGAAAAAATTGGCAAAAAATGCCCAAAAGGAGAAATAGTCTCACATAATAACATCACAGTACTGCATGCAACAAAAATAACTAATTATTATCTGGATGCTCTATAGGATGGCACCATGGACCCTCCACCACATGGTCCTGACCTAGCACCTTGTGATTTCTTTTTGTTTCCAAAAATTAAAGATAAAATGCATGGAATCACCTTTTTGTCATTAGATGAAAGAATGGAACATTATAAAAACCTGATTTTTGAAGTGCCTCAGAAGAGTAATAGCATTTCTTTAAGGAATGCAAAAATATATTCATGTTAAAAAGAAGTATTTTGGATAACAATAACATCATTTAAATTTTTTAAAAGTAAATCTTGTTTGATTTTTTAAAAATGTGTGTTATCCTCTATCTACTCCTGATTATCTGCAATGTTCACTAGGAATGGTGCCTGAATAATGTGAAAAAATAGATAATACAAAAGTTGATTATTTTCCATGTACTGTGCAACATCACTATACCTATGATATCTATGATCAATTTCATAGGTATTTACTGAGATACATCAACAGTTTCTCTTATTAGATTAATAATGTACTTTTGTAAACATGCATTCCTCTCTGTCATTTCCTAATAATAGTGGCTGAAAAATCAAGCAGAGGCAAGGCGAAAAATTGGTTTCCTTCCTGGAGATCTAACTCCAGAAGAGCGGGATCCAGTATGGTTAAAGGAGAAAGGGGAGTAAGTAAATGAGAATATTATATTACCTCACATACATTTGTGATACATGCTAATATATTGTATTTATTATTATAATATCTTATAATTTCAGCTCCTTCTTTTCTGTTGGGAATTATCATGGGGCTATTAGTGCATATTCCTATGCTATTAAAAGGGGAAGCAAGATGCCTGCCTTGTACTCAAATCGGGCTGCAGCTCATATGGCTCTAGGAAATCTTAATAAATGCATAGAAGACTGCTCAGATGTAAGTATTAACATAAGCTTATTAGATATGTATATTTTGTAAAAGTTTTCTTTGAAATGTTTTTGATAAGCTATACAATTTGTCGCTAATTCTAAATGAGTGGAAAATAAAGCCTACATTTAATCACTGAGTAAATAATATTCTGGCTTTTTGTTTGCATATTGTCTCTCTTATCTTTAAAAAAAAGTAAACAGTATATTATAAATAATTGATGATAAAGCATAGGAAGTGAATCTATAACAGCTGATAATGAACAATTCAAAACTAAACTAATTCAAATAAGAAAAGCATGCAAATTTCAGAACATGCTTCAAATGTAACTTTTATCCTTAGTAACAATCAATTGCCTGTTCATCCATTTCCTGTAGAGGTTATGGGTTTAATGTATTTGGTGATGATTTAAGAATTAATTTTTGGGGGGGAGGCTTAAATTTAACATTCTTTAACTTGTTAGGCCATATCAGATACTCAGTGAATGAAATAGGGGAATGATGCTTAAATTTGCCTTCTCAGGATAAAGGAAAACCCTGGAAAAACCCTGTCTGAGTAACTCTCCTTAACCGAGATCAAATCTTGGAAATCTGAATCTGTATTCTTCATGATGAGTAATTTCTCTTAATTCAGTTTTGCTTTCTAAATGAAGTCACACTTTTCTTGCTAAAAATGAAAGGCTAATGCAAACTTTTTTATTTTTTTAAAGTAAAATGTGCCTTGCAAACCCTTTGAATCTTGTCTCCAGGTTTCTTTTTCTTTTCCCTATATATAAGAAGTGTTAAAAAAGAAATGAACCGGAGGAATCAGTACCAAAATCAGTACCTGTATGTTAGAGGTATTGGCCCTGGCTGTTGAGACACTTGTCCCTCTGTGACACAAGGTGGTGAATGGCTGTCTCATAAAATTCCTGGGGCTGCGATGTGAACCAGTTCCACATGTACAGCTGGACATCAAGGGGACCAAGTATGGCATATTCATAGGGAGAGAGGTCTGGACTGTATGGAGGGTGGCCTAGAACCTCCCATTTGAATTTCTGCAGGAGTGCCGCAACTGTGTTGGCTGTATGAGGCTTTGCATTGTCATGGAGCAGAATGGTCGTTCTGATTTGATTGCTTGGCAAAGGTTGGTCATTAAGAAAAGGCTTCGGAAAATAAAATTGCCACACCACACACAAACATCCATGAATAATATTGTATGGATATGACTGGCTCGCTTCCTTGTTTGGAATTCTGCATAGTATGTGGAGTTAAAAGCATGAAAAAGCATGTTGTGTTTTTAATTGAGTTATTGTATGATTAACCTCTGTTACAGTTCTCAATAGTTTGATTGTTAGTATTAGTATATATTAGCATTATTCTGCACAGTGTACTAAGCTGGCTGTCAGCACTAATTCTTTGAAATACAGGAGCAATGCATAATTAAATTATCAGGGGACAAACTATTGAAATAGGAGGATAAGTTGGCAATTGTCAAACAGGGGAGACCTACACCAGCTCTTCCACACTTGTATTATGAGCAGAGGGGTGGGGGGAATAAGAAACCTTACAAAAAATATTTTAATCTAAATAATTATCATAAGTATGTGTGGCTATCTGGTTCATGTAAACTAAATAAACTTTGAAACAATCAGGGATATATGAAATCAGCTGCAAGGAATGTGAAAAAGTATACATAGGAAAAACAAAACGAAACATTGGACAACGTTTTAAAGAACACATGAAATATTTAAAATACAAACAGACAGATAATTCAGCTGTTGCACATCATTTTTGGACTCAAAACCATAATTTTGACAGCGAACCCAAGCTATTAAAATTAGTACAGAATCCAATAGGATTAACGGTTTGGAAAAATATATTAATTTTAAAAAACAAAAACAAGGTCATAAATTTTGACATTCCACAAACAAATGAACTCATCTCAAAGTTCATCTATCCGCATGAGAGACCTCTACAGGCCGCTACCATGAGTTCATCAGTGAATCTCCGTTGAAAATGGTGGCAAAAGCCACCAAACCATGTCCGAAGTAAGTTATTTTATTTATTGAGTTATTAATTACATAACTAATTTGAGTCAAATGTGGACACTATAGTTTCAATTACTTAGTTTTCCCCGGATGCATTTCAAAGATGTTCATCTTCATTGTTGGCGGGTGTTTGACTTGATTCAGAAGGGAAGGTTTCATTCGTAATTACCTCTGTGCTGCCATTTGGTTTTCTTGGAGGTAATATTAAGGTATTGTCTGCTGGTGGTATTTCAAAATTCATAACTCTGTGTGTGTTTTTCCTTATGTGTATCTTTTCCCAAATTGCTAGTTTTAGTTTAGTTGAGTCCCTCATATTGTCTGGTTCTTCTAGGTCTAGTTATAGCCCAAGTTACAATCCCAGCATATGCCACTGATTGCAAAATGTCCTCTTAAATGAGTTTACTCGTAAATATGAGTAAAATTTTGTTGCAAATTATTTATTGTTATATTAACAATTTAATGTATTTTTTGATAATATAAAAATGGAAAATCCTTAACATCTTGAGTCAACATATTTTCCTCTATATTACAGGCATTGGATTTGCTGAAACCACCATGTTCACTCAATGCAGTGTCAAGAGCTAGATGTTATGCTAGACGTGGAATGGCTCTTTGTAAACTTGGCTTTATTTCTGAAGGTATCAGTGAGCTAAAAGCTGCTGTATCTCTACAGCCTGAAGACAAAAGACTGAGGATGGATTTGGAAAATGCTTCTGCAATGGCTGATAAACCTCTAAACTCAGATGAAGAGCTAAACTTAAATGAAGAATTAAACTTAGATGAAGAACTAGAATAGTGTTTAAAAGATGATACATGTTTTTAAACCACTTATTTATTATTAATCTTCAGAAATAATAATGAAGAAATGTAACTTTAGATACACACTCCAGGATTATACTGACCTTAGTGTTTTATTTTTAGCCACATGTGCTTCTGAAGTCATAAATTCATCAATGAGTGAAGCTTACTAGAGAATAGACATACAGGATTGTAAAATATTACATATTTATGACTTTAAACATATTTGTTTTACAATATCAAATTATTCTGGTCATTGAGGCATATGGTGGTAACTCTTTTCTAGCAAAATAGAAATTCTGTTGATGTAAAATATGATGAAAATATGGTGTGCAGAAAGGTAAATGTATTGACAAAAGTCAAAATGACTCCCTTTGCATTATAGTGGTTTGTATGGTTGTTTCTAAACCCAAGACTGGTTCCAGAAAATTACCACCCTATGCGATAGTTGCAAATACCTGATAATATATAATCTAATTTTTATCTGCCAAATAAGTCCTCCATGGTTGTTTATTCTCATACATATGTGTATACATATAAGGTTTTCTTCGGGGTTTCCTTTTTTCTGAGAAGATGATGTCGAGCTACTTACTCCATGGACCTCAAGATCATTTGAGCATCATTTCACCGATTTCATCCATATCTGATATGACCAACCAAGTTACAGGACGTTAAGCTTATAAAAGAAAGAAGAAAAAAAAGTTCAACATGAAATCAGACTTGACAGTTGACTATATTGGTTAAAACTCTTTTTATTAGTGCTCCTTCAATTTTGTGGTATCACTTCCTTTCACAGAGAATATTCTGCTGTGTCTTGCAACAGTTGCACAGATTAGTTCTGTGGGGTTGCAGTAGTAATGATATGTGGGTAGTCTGATGGTTTGATGACCATTTTCTTTACCTAGTTCATCTATTATATGTGAACCCAGGCGTGCTTTCCTTTATGAGAAATTAAAAAGCTCCCCATTTTTTTCTGTAATTTTTCGTGCCACACTGTGGTGAGTAATTTACCATTTCTACTTCAATGTTATGTTATTTATTTTTTCAAATTGCCCTTACTGCTCCATCTAGAGCAGTACAGACACAATTAAAGTGGCCTCTAGTAAGAATACCACTAATACATATACCACTAAATACATATTTTCAGTATTTTTTTGCCATGTAATTTTGACTAAATGGAATCCAGATCTAAGCCTAAATTACCTAAACATAGCCTAAATATTGCTTTAGTCTCTTTTTAAATGTATATCTTTTATTATCTATTTTGGCAACAAGTTATATTGTTTAGAAGTTGTGTATAATACTGAATGGATGCAATAATGTTGGTATTAGTGTGCACTTGTCTATTTGATTTGTGTGGAATGAGGCATTGTCCATAATAATAACAACACAAACTGATACTAACCATTTGTAGAAATGGTCATGATTATATCCTCAAATTCTTATTTTGTATTTATTTTAAAAATAATACTTTTAGATCTATCTACAATACTACAGACAATCAATAAGTCCTTAGAAAATCCAAGAAATTGCACTTGTAGCAAGTTTGTATTTAGTAACCATTGTCTCTTACTAGATGGCAGTTAAATTTCAGCTAATTCCATATGTGGTTTCATTACCATAGGCGATTGAATCAACAATCTTGTGCCTCTTTAGAAAGATGGAAAAAAATGATTAAACACTTCTATTTAAAAGGTTTAACACCAAAAGAGATAAAATCCGAGTCAGATGAAGTTAATGGGACATCTGCTCCTACATTTGCAACAATTTACAATTGCATAAATGAATTTAAATGTGGGTGTACATCATCCACAAATGATGAACATTGTTCCAGACAACCAGTAGAATTGACTTCCCTCAAAATGATTGACAAAATACAGGATATGGTTTTGAATGATCGATGAATCAAAGTTTGCAAAATAGTAGAAGCCACAGGCATATCACAAGGTCCAGTGTTTTCTTAATTTTGCACCAAAAATTAGGTCTGACAAAGGTCTCGGCAAGATAGGTGCCGTGTTTGCTCTCAATGGAGGATAAACGCAATCGTGTGGTCGATTTGGAAGCTGGTTTGATACTTTTCCATCACAATTCTGTCGAGTTTCTGCATTGATACATAATTGTGGATTACACTACTACACATCAGAGGCAAAAGAATAGTCAAAACAATGGGTTTTTTAAAGATGAATTGGTCTGAAGAAGGCAAAGGTGGTGAAATCTGCAGATAAGGTGATGGCCTCAGTTTTTGGGATGCATGCAGAATCATCTACATTGATTACTTGCAGAAAGGAAGACTGATAAATGAAGAGTATTGTACATGAACAGAGAAATCAAGAAAATACGCCTGGCAAATAAACAGACTCTCTTCTGTCAAGACAATGCAAGGGTGCACACTTGCGCATTTTCGATGGTGAAAATTAAAGAATTAAGGTTTGAATTACTACAACATCCACTGTATTCACCACATTTGGCCCCTAGTGACGTTTTTATTTTCAAACTTTAAAAAGTTGGTTGGTATCTAATGTTGAGCAGTTGGCAGTGAAGCCATTTGCTCTCTTGCATTCCAGTATTTTGATGTCATTATCATGTTGACTAAAGGTTGGCAGTGGAGTAGATGGTTTCCATCCACATCTTCTTTAAGTGTACAGAAAGGACACAGAGGAGATTTCACTATACCAATCCACTGTTTATTGAGACAGTCATGGCCTGTTAGGAGTCTAGAAGTTGCTACAGAGGATTTTCTTTGTAAGGTAGTGATTCTGGTCTTGTTATTACATACATTTTCACATGGTTTTCCTTTTGTTTGTAATACATTATCTTCTTTAATTGTTTTATATGTTGATATAATGATTCTTTTGATAGAGTGATAACTTATTGGATCAGATGAATTTGATATAATTTTACTATCTTTCTTGGCTAGAAAGTCAGCTGTTTCATTACCCTGTATTCTGCAATGTGCTGGTATCCATTGAGTATTAATCTTTTATTTAAATTCATTAGCTATTTTATGATTTTGCAGCATTCTGTAATATTTAGGTTATTAGGTGTTACATTAGATGTTATGGATATAATAGCTGCTTTAGAGTCAGATCATAATACAACTTTTTCAAATTTATTTATATGATATACTAAGTTTTGTAAGCTCTGAAGTATTACCAAAGTCTTTCCATCAAAATTTTTGATATTTAAACTTAATCTTTTGTAGAAAGAGAAGAGAGGGCATATTGCACTTGCGCCAGTACCATTGGTAAGTTGGAACCATCAGTAGAAATTTAAGTTTCTATATTTCTAATATATATATATATATATATATATCCCTTCAGAGTTATCCCTTGTGCAGTTTATGTATAATTCATTTTAAATTACTTTCTGTGTTTTCGCCACAATCCGCACATTTCACTTTCCTTTCCTACTACAGACACCACAACGTACATTCATATGTAGCGATGTGTTAAAAGATAACAAACCAGCAAATACAGTATTCCGATGTTGGTACTCCATTTAGCAGGTGAAATAATATTTAGAGCTGTTATGCAGAAGAGTACGATCAGCACCCATGTCATAAAAACCTAAAAATTGTACCACTAATTTTGCATTTGAGGTTACAAACCCCACAACAATAGACCAGTGGCAGTTTTGAGAGATATCGTATTGTCAATTTGTACAGAAAAAAAATCAATGTCATTTAGCTCATTCCATATTTGTTCATATATATAAGCTAAAATACATTCCATTATTTCTTTCTGAACTCTCTTTGAGTTGTCACTGAACACCAATTTGATTCTGTCATAATGATTCTTAATTTCATCAGAACATACAGATAGCAGCGTGTTAAGTTTTTCTTTGAAATTACCATGATTATTGATGAAATTCTTCATGTCCTCGAAATGCTAATTCTTGTTTTTCTATAAATAATAATAAGTGACTTTAATAATAAGTGGTAAAAAGACCTTATTTAAATGCACATCTTCATTAAATATTTTAATGCTTAATGCAGCTGATTCCTGTAACACATTGTGAACATGTTTTAATTGTAATGCACATTTTAAATTTTCTCTTGGATCTGCATATTACTGAAAAGTTTGTGTCGAGGTCACAAAATCTCCAAATGTTGTGTTCCAAATGCAGGAATGGTTTGTTCAAAATTAGTTAATAATAGATAAGAATAAGTCTATATAATGAATTGGGGCACTATAAACCCACCATCTAATTCCTGGTGTATGGATTGACAAACATTTGAAATGGAGCACACATATTGAGAAACTGGCATCTAAGTTAAGTCAGCTTTGTTTTATGTTTAGATCTATAAAAAATATCGCAATAATAATGGGGAAGAAGCAAAGGGATTCCTGTAACAATTTATATCTTAAGTTCATATAGTTAATATATATTAGAAGTTGTCACATTTATTAGAAAACTCTTTCAGGCAAACTACGAAAGGTATTACGTAAATGCTTTATGAAATAGGCATAATTACAAATAATATGTTATTATTTGGCAAAACCATAAGACATTCTGGAGTTATATCGTATAACAAGCTGCCTGATAGTGTGAAACTTACCATCTCGGAAGCTGCATTTAAATGCAAAGTGAAAGAATTGTTATACAACACTGTTTTTATTCAATTGAAGAATTTACAAATACTTTTAAATAATGAAGATTGCTTGTAGGGCGTGTAATTTAATATGTGATTAAGTGTATATATTTATTGTTATTTTGTTCTATATCTTTGACGATACCATGAATTCTTGCAATTCCTATGCTTGACAATAAAAATCTAATCTAATCTGTTTGAGAGGATGTTAGAGTTCCTCTGCTGATATTATGTCCATGGTAAGTCTCAGTTCTCTTTTGTGACCCTATACTTAAGTTTCAGGCTTAGTAGTTAACCATTATAAGGCCAATCAATATCAATTTCTTGTTCTTCCACACTGGCACTAAGTTGTTCAATGTGATTCTTCTATTCAATGAAATGTATTTGCTTACCAGATGGAAGAAGCTGATGGAAAGATCTTGTACCCTCTAACCTCTTTTGCCTTGATCATCTAATATATAGGATAAGTGATAGGAAGGTGGAAGGAGTAGATGGTTTATAACAGTAGGAATTTGACTAAGTAATAAAATGAATAATTCGAAAGATTTGTAGGAAATAGATTTCATCACAAATTTATTTATACATTACGAATTAAAAGGTACAGAATTGAACTTTGTAATGTCCATACTGCTTTTATTTCATTCATTTTTAATATGCATCATTATATATATAACTTTTTTTTATTTCACAATGCCCTGGGCAACTTCTCAACTTCAGATCAGTGGCATATGTAATGCTTTGTTAGTACATCCCCTTTATAAGTTATTTATGGTACATTGTTTTTCTGTTTTAGTTCAGATTTATATAACATGTAACTAAATAATCTTTTTCACTTATAAACTAAATCTGAAATAACATAAAATGAGAAGAAAAACAATATAAATAAATCTTGTATTATTGCACAAAATTGCAATTAAAATGAAAATAATGGTTTATATTACAATCTCTTTGGTTCAACTAGCTTTGTATATCCCATTTAACCTGTTTTGTGGATCTGGTTAAGAAATAAGGTATGAAGAAACAAATGATTAACCTAAAAGACTTATGCATACATATAAAAGAACTTCATACAGAAAACATCCTGCACATATTTGTTCGTTGTTTCCAAAACCTCAAAAACATTACACATGTACAATCTTCATATATAAAAAATTATACATTGTATTTATTATATAAAAAATTAAAATATTTCAGGCATCTCTCATCAGTACAGGTATATATATATATAAATGTATATATTTCTCTTTAACAGAATATTTTCAAATGCAAAAGCTAGGAGGAATTTACATAACTTAACAACTGCAGTGGAAGCACACATTTTTGATACAAATTTGCTGGCAAAATTTAAAAAGCTCATCCTGAAGCAAATAAGCACGAAAATTAAAATTACTATGCTGTATTTCCAGAGAGAGGCTTAGATCATGATCAATGTTAGTGTTAACTTAATGGCAGAAATGTTTTATAAACATATGCAGCAAAATGATTTCTTATTTTTCCTGGCTTGTTAAATTGAATGAGATTAGCCTTCACAGAAGTCATAAATTTTGACGTTTGCGTGCCAAGTAACAGTCTTTCTTTTTCATTTTGGACAGCAATTAGCAAAATATTTTAACAGCAAAGATCTCTGGAATAAAACTGCAGGCAGCTGATGGCAGAAGAGGAGACTGCACATCAAACAGAGAAGAGCAATAAAAATATATGTATAGCATAATTTATGGCACTAAAATTATAACATAATGTTGTAGGAATGAATTAACAGGGACGAATTTCTTTTAACATCTTCACATTCATTTGTTACCAATGAACATCGTAATAGCCTCTCATTAAGGTTAAGACATTCAGAGTGCTATATATAATATATCTTGCTCCAAATAGAAAAGATCTACATTTTTTAACACAAAGGGAAAGACATTATTTAAAAATATGTACTGCGAGCAAGAGAAATATCCATTATTTACAAAAGTTGGGAGATCCAATATTAATAGGTACTTATGAATTAACAAATCCTTTTTATATAATACCTATAGATTATAATAATTGTAATTCGTTATGTATCTATATATATATAATTTTCATCTTTTATTTATATGTATAATATATATATATATATTTTTTTTTTTTTATATCACACACCTTGTGATTCTATGAAATCAAACTTTTGTCTTAGGCTGAAGAATAGAAAAGTCCCTTTGTAAATCTACTTGCTACAAAGGCAAGCAAATTACATTTTGGGAAACCATCCAATGGTCTTCTGTTCCCATAAAACACAGATAAGGGACTTGAATTCCTGATTACTTTAATGGCTTAGAATCTTGCAAAGAATATAAAAATTTTTCTCTACATATTATTGTCATACCCATATACACAGCTCATACACTTGCAAATATATCAACAATTCTGCCTTTCACTTCTTTTATTTCTTTGGAATGATGTGTTAATTTATGCGTTTCTTTCCAAACAACAAACACAACATGCTTATAAATGAGTTCCTTGCATTTTATCGATGTGAAAGCTTAACTATGCAAAGACACTTGAATTCGTTTTAACATTGCGAACTCTCTCCATTCTTTTCTGAACAGTGATTATAATAATAATAATGATTAATTACAATTTATGTTATACCGTTTGAGAACCACAGCATACTTGTGATATAATTCTGAAACTGCTAAAGCTGAAAAATCTGAAAGACTACCTTTAATTAAAAGCATTTTAGAGGAAAGAAAAGTCTAGGAAACTTTTAAAATTAGGTAGTATGAAAAAAATACAATGGAACTCCTTTAAGGTAAGTTCTTATTAAATGCTCCTCAACAAATAAACATAATATATAATAAACAAATGCTTTTGCTTTACAAGGAAAGAGTAATTTGCAGTTATCTCCTGAGTGGTGCTTTAAAGTTTTTCAAATAAAATGAAAAGTTACAAAATGTAAACATAGAGAGGTAGGATGAAGATTAAAGAATTTGTAAAATTTTTTTAATAAATTTGATTGGTTCATGGTTACTTGTAGCACTTTTTAAATCCTGTGTACTATTAAGAATCTGATTCATTATACTTTTGTAATTCTTTTTAACATGAGGAATCTATATGTATTATATTGTCATAAAGGTCCACCAATAGCTGAAATACAGACGTCATAGTTGGGATCCAACAACTTCCCTCTTGTTATTAAAGAGCGTATCTTTAATAAACCTATGCTGAATAAGTTTATTACCAATATCAATGCTCATGGCCCTCACTCTACAATTTATACATCACAGTGTTTTTAAGTAAGGAAAGAAAAAAAGAGATACCAGATCACATTGAATGAAAGTGGAGTTTCAGCGTAGAAGTGGCCAAGAAACTCTTCTGTTTTCCAGAGCTTTTGACTAAAATTCATTGCATTTTGGGATTAGACACATCTAGAGCAAAATTTGTCTCTATAGTATAGTAAGTGCATAACAAGGTAACACAGCTGTGATAAAGAAAAACAATTTCACTGTTTATATACGAAAACTTATAATTTCTAGGGCACTTTCAAAGACAACTTGTCTTCATTCTCATCTATATTTAATTGCGATTCATCCAATTTCTTAAGAGTTGTTTCCTTAATTTTATGTATTAGGTCATGAGATCTAGTTTACTGGTATACAAAATTTCATGAGTGGATTTTGATTGTTTACAATAAACAATTTTTCCCAAAAATTTAGTTACATTGGTTTTTGGATGATTTTCAACAACTTTGATTTCTGCTTGAAGTCATGGGTTTGTTTCCTAAAATCTAAGAAATAGAGATTATCCTAAACAGGAAGTAGATGAATCGACAATTGCTTACAGTTGAAAAAAATTACTTTGAAATATATCCTGAAAATGTTAAGTTTTTCTTACATAATTAATGACGTTACAAGTATTTCTTTATTACTTATTCTGCATTCACTTCACTATGCTTGTTAGAGAGCTATTTACAGCAATTTATGCTTAGGAGCAGTGTGATAAATCACTAAACCAAAATATTAATGAAATATATGGATTCAACACTGTTAATATTAGCATCAATAGAGGATTACTCTGTTGCGTGAGGAAATTCTGCTTGAGTTAGATGTTCTAAAGCAAATTAAAAACTTGTACCTTGACTACCAAAATCAATTGATAATAAATGTAGAAACTCATCAGTAGAAGGCAGTGAAAGCTGCAGGAAACATTGTTATTCGCTTCCACATTTTTCACAGGTATTTGTTAAATTTTTTGTGCACTGAACTTTGTCTACTGATATTTAGTTCAGTTATACACTTTTCAGTTATTAAGTTTCTCATCATGGCATATTTTTCTGGTCTCTATGTATGAAATATATTAATTTATGTACCCATTATATTGTGCTGCGTTAACATATTGTGCATCACTACCATAATTACCATGCTTGCCTCATATATGGGTTCAAGCCTGGCGGAGGACAATGGATTTTTTTGGGCATAAAAATTCTTAACATGGCTTCCTCTGGAAGAGAAGTAAAACCGCTGGCCCTATCGTAGATTTATGGCGCATAAAAGAACCTCAAGCCTGATAGAGGCATCTGAGCAAAATTAAGTGGTCTTTCACGACCGCTATAGAATAGGACACTGAAAACCATACCAGTTAAAGAGCGTCCATAAATAAAAGTCCATTTCATTTCACTACTGTAGGATGTAACCTTCCTGTCACAGTACAAAGCAGTAGGAAGTGGCAAAACTCAAATATTTTTGGAATGCATTAGTAGGTACTACATACATGTTAGTAATATAGTTGGGCAAGGTCATTACTACTCAAAGCTCTAAAAATTACACAATGATTTCTATCACTGCAAAGTATATAGTTGACTTGTATATGACTAGAAAAACTAAAGAAGTACCTAAAACAAATGATGACTTTTTTTAAACTCTGATTTTTTAACAATACTGTTAGTCAAATCAAATCATATTGAATCCCATGGTGCTACTGCTTGTGTGAGGCCTGGACTGCCAACCCAATTAGTGGTCTCAAGCTCATTTATACACAGCGGATGTACACTTCCCCCATTCAGAAAGTTGGCTTTATTGACCTATTGCAGCTCCTCACTTTCCTCAT
Source organism: Hymenopus coronatus (assembly GCA_030762935.1). Taxonomy (NCBI): domain Eukaryota; kingdom Metazoa; phylum Arthropoda; class Insecta; order Mantodea; family Hymenopodidae; genus Hymenopus; species Hymenopus coronatus. The sequence continues at coordinate 41,239,460 of CM060889.1, read as the reverse complement.
GATGCTGAGTGAGCACCGGTCCTATACTCAACACTTAAAATCTGCATCCTCTCAGGCAAGATTTAACCTGGATGCATTCCGTGGCTGAGAACCAGAGCACCATGCTCTAGCTACTGTACCACACCACAATGCAAGATGCTCTAGACTCTTATTTTTATACTTATGTATTTGTTTAATTTATTGCTTTCTTATATTAAATAATATATATCTGCTTTTGGGTAATTATCTAGTAAAATAGTTTCAATTTTGTAAGAAAACTCACTGTTATGTTTTTGTATATTATTTTAACAAAAGTGTATAACTGAGATTATACAACACATTGTATGACATGTGTTCAAAAAGTATTGAACCTTATTTGTTACCACATAAAACAATAAAGTGCAGTAGACTTCCTTTAGCTCAGATATGGGAAGTACATTCATGTGAAGTTTTTCCTGCCTGCAGAAAGCATCAATTGCTGGTAGTTGGCCTATGAGTGAAGATATGTGTAGAGAAGTCGAAATGGAAAATTTGAGCAGCAACATTTGGATAAAATTTTGTCAAAAGCTTGGTGATACTCAAGTGGAAACAATTTGCAAGATTCAACAGACTTTTGGGGCTGATGCCATGAGCATCTCATAAGTAAAGGAGTGGTTACAACCACTTCAAAGAAGGCCATACATCAGTAAACAGTGAAACATGTTTAGCTACGCCCTCAAAATGACAATGAGCAAGTGCAGACTGTGGTCTTGCTGGACCATTGTATCACAGTTTGAGAACTTATAAACGAGATAGTGGTAATTATTAGATTGGCACATTCAATAATTTTTTATTAAAGATTTGGGTATGAGGAGAGTGCCCATGAAATTCAAACTGAAACTGCCAGCAATAGAACAGAAGCAATGACATCTAGACATGTTGGATAATGCAAACAGTAACCTCAACTTTCTGAACATTGTGATCATTGGTGTTGCAACATGGGTTTATGGGTGTGACCCAGAAACAAAGATGCAGTCATCAAGTGACAACATCCACCATCCTCAAGGCTAAACAAAACAAATAAAAAAATGGCAGGTCTGCATTGACCATTTTCTTTGACTCCCATGTATGGTGCATAATGTATACACACCACAAAGCAAAACCATCACAAAGATTTACCACCAGGAGGTCCTCCACCACCTTTGTGCACAAATGACTGCATCTGTGGGCAGCAAAGTTTGGCAGCTTTATCATGATATTGCACTGACCATTCTACTTATTTTACTCAAGCTGTCATCAACAAATACAATATGCTTCTGGTTCATCAGACTCCTTTCTCACCCAACATGGCTCCATGTAACCTTTGGCTATTGCCTAAGCTGCAAATGCTGCTGAAAGGGAACCAATTTGAGTCAAGAGATCACACAATTGAACAATTAATTGGATGGACTGCTCACTATTCCAAAATTTATATTCCAGAAGCATTTCCAATAATGTGGGAGTACTGGGTGAAGTGTGGGCATCACCAAGGAGACTATTTTGATTAGTGTTTCTGACCTCCAGATCAAGAATGTATTTTTGCTGACCAAAGGTGCAATACTGTTTGAACAACTATATATATAGTGTACGTTAATTATTTAGATAAATCATATCTCTTCAAAGGAAAATTGTCTGCAAAATATGTCACTTGATAATATCAAAGTCAGTCTTGCATTTTAAACTGGCCAGAAGGTTGTTAACACAAAAATTTTTTAGCATGAATAAAGTAGAACAAGTATATTTTAAAACTGGAAAATATATAGTAAAATATTTAGGCTACAATGATGCAAAATATTCTCTGCCACAGATAAAGCTGTTACTATCCCAGAGGTCTGAGTCATCAACAATATGCTCAAAAAATGAGATCAGTTCTGTCTTATGTTCACAATCCTAGAGTTGTAATTCCAATGCAAAGCTAACAGAAAACTTTTCTTGACTTCAAATGTATTCAGTGCATTTAGACGTTTGATAATGAGAAACAAACAAATAAAACCCATTAAATGTCTTGAAAAATATATATTCCTTTATAATATGTGTTAAAAGTAGGTTAGATCAATGAATAGCACATAAATATTTTTTTCATTAGTGCTTCCAACTCATTTAAATTACCAAAAATGATTTGTCATTTTACAAATGCATATTTTGCCCTCACAGAAATTATCAAATTTCATAAATTTCATGGGTAAACTATAAAAGTTGGCTATTGTATGTTACAATATGGCTATTCAAACAAAAAGCCTGATCTCAGAATATAAGAACTATTGTTAATGAGTATTTATAAATTGTAAGGAACAAACTATATTAAAACTATAATAGCTTTTCTTGTCACATCTTAACATAGCTACAAGAAAAGTAGTGTTTAAATACACATTAAAAGTGAGGACAATGGAAATTAGCTTTTAAAACTTAAAGATGTAAACCATCCTTTTGCTATTACAGAAAACTACTTTTTTCCCTACAATACAGTTACTTTGGAAACTGTTTTATTACGCAATATAAAATGGGAATTTTTCATCTTTTGCCAGTCTCCATTTCTTTCAACAGGGACTACAAATTATAGAAATTAAGAAATTTGTATCCTTAATTTAAAAGATGGAATGTTTTATGATCACAGATGTCCAGCATTGTTTGACTATTTTTGCTGGATATTTATAATATTTCAATATTATTTTTACAGATCTTAATGCACTGCTATTATTTGTTTCTTTATATTGTTTGGATTATGATTTTTGGATGTTGTAATTTCTGGTCAAAATAGACAGTACACCTGTTACTGAAGGGTTAGAAGTATGTAAAAATATGCAAATGTGATATTTTAAAGAATAGTCAATTTTAATTTGATATTTTAGGTGACTTTCAGAATCATATGATTGTAGAAGTATTTTTTGTCAAACTTAGTATTTCCTGTAGCTTTCTCATTGCACTTTCTGAAAGGGTTTCTTTTACAAAATAACTAATTATTAGATTCTCTGAAGGACAGAATACTTTAGAATATAGTGGACAGAAACAGGATAAAAGCACATTTTTTTAGTTCAAGTATCTTAGTTTGTTTTGGATTTTATCAGATTTAAATATTACCAAACAATTGCTCTCCTCAAAATATGTTTGCAATATTCAGCGATTTTCTCCTAAGTGCATAAACTTGATATCCACAGTGCATTTAAACTTACTTGTCTTTGGACAAGCATATTCTGACATGGTACTTTTGAAGTTATTAAGATTTGGTATTTTGCTCAATACATTTTTAAGAATTTTAGTGTGATATTCATTGTGAGTGATAATGTTATAATAAAAACCATTGGAAAATAAACATACAAAGGATAATATAATGAATGGGTGATCCTGTTCTTTTGAGCTACATGAAAAAAATCATAATTCAGGCTCAATTGTTCAAAACTTCCTGATGAACTTTGTCCCAAAAACATCAATGAGTGCAGGAGAAGTGGGGAGAAAAATTTAAACAAAAGAAGAGTTCTAAGAAGCACACAAGATGGCAATACAGTCTAAAATAATCACATTAAACAATTGAGTTCTAATCACATTGAAGATATTGTCTGAAAATACTCAAGTGCTTCATCTGCAAGATGACATGATTTGCTATATAGCAAATACCTCACTTTGTAAGCGAAATTTACACAACCAATATTTGTTCGGACCATGACATTAGTACTGTACATCAGCTCTGGTGGTGGAAGACAATTGATTTTAACTTTCTCTCTTTTTTTTTTCTTTTTCTGTTTATTTTTATTCATTTGCACATAATGAATTTATGTCAAGTAACTAATCTTCATTTTTTCAGTAATTTATGATATATCTTCAGGGAAAAAGTTTTGAAAATGCTCCCTGCCTTGCATCATGAAGCAGAAAGATGCAATCCAGGTTCATTTTTAATGCCCCTGCCCTTAATTTTACACTTCTAGTATTCTGGCATGGAAATCAAATATTGTACAGGTACTGTAATATTCTAATTATTTTACTCTATGTACACAATGAAAATACAATCATATTTCAAAACTTAGGACTATAGCTAATTGTAAGATAATATCCTCCTTATGGTACTAAGGAGGAATTGAAGTTTATGGCACACATTTTAATTTTTATTACAAAAGCTTTTATCTAGTAACTTCTTAAATTTTTTTGTTTTTTAAACAAGGAAGATGTAAAGTTTTCACAATGGATGGACTTATATTTAAAAACTAATACACTGTGAAAAATCCCTCATTGTTAGCAACATCTCTTATTAAGTTTAACCCTAATGGGAGTCATTTGCAATCTCAGACATTTTAGCTGTTGGAAGTTTCAGGGGTCTTATACATTATAAATATTGGAGAGTAAACAAGAAGGAAAGTTTTAAATAGCGAAGCAGTTTGTGAAAGGGATCAAATATTTAAAAAGGGTATAAATATTTCTTGCAGGTTAATGACTAAGAAATGGAGAAACATTTTTTAACAGTTACATATGATAAGAATATAATAAACTGGGATTTCTATCAAATCTAGAATAGTGCATAAAGTTTGTGAATACTACAATATTATGGAAAAGTTTACAATATAGCAGTTCCACTAAATAGTTCTGTCTTATCACCTGGTCCAGAATATTCAGGAATATTTAAATATGTAGCAATGTGATCACAGATTCTCAGATGAATGGGTTGCCTAAACAAATTTAACTTTAACCAATTTTTATAGGTAAAAGTAAACAATTTTAGTTTTTAAATCATAATTTCTAGGTATTGGCTTTTTCGGCTGTAATGATGTCCAGAGAAGTTTAAAAGTAAATACATTAATACTGTGCTTTTGCTATTACTTCCTGAATATTACTCACTTGGAGGTACCTGTACCAAGGTTTTGGCACGATTACATATTTATGAAGCAAACATTTTAAAAAGTGAGATATGAAAGAATGGTTACAATACATAGGAGTTGGAAATGATTATTGGGTAGAGAAAAATTTGGTATTAATATTATTACATACAAATAATGGAGAACATCTTGGGAAAAATTGTTTGTTAAAATGTTAAAATTTGTGTGAAAGCTCTGAGACTGAATCAAGATAAACTATTAATTGGAGCCACATTGATCAAAAATCTTATTCTTTGTATTTTTAAATATAGTATTATTATTATTATTAGAATGTCAACATTCTTGCAATAAATGATGGAGAATTCAAATATTTTATGCTTATTTACTTTAGCCAATGCATGTCTTCTTTACTCATTGTGTTTGCAATACAGAATCTTTCTATAAAATGAAGAATGACTTGGAGGAAAAGAGAATACGGTTATTTTCCCATTATATTCTCTGCTAAAGAATGAAGGTATGAGTTAGGGGTAGAAGGGTGTTATGTTGCTGACTCCTGGGTTGTTAACTTTTTCTTATCATCCTACTCCACCTATCTCTGATAAGCACAGCCCCACTCACTTCCAGGGTAACTGCCCTTTTCCACTGTAGTACCAATGTTGCAGATGTAATTCTTAATCTGGACACCTCCTTTGTGTAAAACATGTTCATTTATCTGTTTTACTTGAGGGTTTCCTTTGGTAAAGGATCAAATGTTCGAATATTTTATTCTGAAGTAGTCCTGCAAAAATAGGCAGCACTGTTTGGTAGGTATTTATTTAATTCTATTTTTACAGTGTGAACTCTTACAAAAAATGCATGTGTGAAAAAATGCACTGTAAAATTAGAATTAAAACACATGCCAAACCGAGTTTAATGCAGATCTTTTTCAAGAGGCAAGAACAAGCGAGCACTGTATATAGTCATTTGTCTTCTTTCATCAGATCAACTCCACTAACCACTCCCGAAGTGTCAAACGATTAGAATGTGGATACGCACAACTATAGTTCACTTCCAAGTCCCAGCTGACCATGGTGATCTACAATTATCCAGAAAAGAAAAATATAATAGATTAGCAATCATAACCTCAATGAAAAATGAATACATACATTTGAAAAGTTTGATGTTAGCCACACACATTTCTCTATTACCATTTCAAAATAATTCTTAAGCTAACCCATATTTTGATATCTCTCAGGTTGATCAATAAAGAGAAATTATTTTAATTAGATATTATATATTTTGTAGTATGCAACTGTAAGAAAATAATCTACTGATAAATAATTTTGCTAGCTGCAAGCTTAAATTTAATTATAATAATTATATCTATTTTGGAAAACATAAAAAGCAATGCAGCTTTTTTTTTCTTTGGTTTTTCTTTGTTTTTCCCCTGTACACTGTTGCTTAGCATGGGGGAATTCTATGATAAGATTTGCTTTACATCCTTAAAATATATCTGATCTCTTTGCTTTCTCTACTGCTTACCTATAGTAAATATTGTGCACCACCAGGGGTAAATTCTATGGGCTAGCTAAGCTAGCTGTGAAGCCCAGGAAATTTGTGAAGAAAGAATTTCTATTAAAGTTATAAATAACAAATAATTTTGTCCTAATCTGCATTGCATTCTAGCCAATTGTTATGACTTAAAATGGGCTCCTTGCAATGACACTCAATTGTGTTGGTAATATAATGTAGCCTTTCTTCTAATGTGGGAGTAGCATGACTGACATAAGGGGCATATTCGCGAGATAAAATGAGAATGGGGACATCATTACAACATAACCAATGAGTCTCAAGGACACCGAAGCAGTTCCCAACACATGTTGAGTATAACCAGGCTATGATTTTCATTACTGAACACAGGAATTCTTAATTTTCCTTTTGAACATAAGTTTTTCCTTTTAAGAATAGATTGAAATTTTATTTCTTGTTGTTTGCTTCTAAATTTAAAAGTTCAGTTAATGAGTAATTACAATTGTTGCTATTTTATAATAATAATAATAATAATAATAATAATAATAATTAATAAATAATTAATAATAATAATAATAATATTTCATTGAAAATATTTACATTATTATAATTTTCATTAAATCCAAAACAAAATTGTAAACATAACTTGCCAAATAAAATAAAAAAGCTAGCCCAGAGCTAGTTAACAACATACACTTCTGCATACCACCTAAAATTTAATATGCACATACATGTTTTGAGCTAAACTGAATAAAAAAGTTGGATAGGTATAGTCAGACTGAAAAATTCAATGCCACAGCTGGGATTTGGACCATGGCTCTCCCAGTTTCTAGTCAATTGCTCTACCGCTGAGCTACCATGGCATTAAATTTCTCAACTGACTTGCATGTTTCATGGTAAACCACAAGGCAATCTCAAATTATTTTGAGATGACATATCCCAATGGCAACTTACAATAGTTGGCTAAACAATGAAATTGCAACAATTAATTGTTTTTTCCCTATGTATGTAGTAGAGAAAGTAAAAATTGCTCTTAAGTATTATAATGTTCTAGAAAACATGTTTTCATTTTAGAGGTGAACTACTCACCGATAGAGAGAAGGACCAGCTACTCTCTATAAGGTTTGCAGTATGAGTAGCGGTGATTCATGTGCTGACTATATGAACCAGAATGAGAAAAGCGCTTAAGACACTTGGAACATTGGAAAGGTTTCTCTCCACTGTGCAGACGCTTATGCTCTGTAAGATGATGCTTGTGCTTGAAAGCTTTTGTACATACATCACATTTGTGGGGACGTTGGCCTGAAACAAAACAAAGTACACAACTGAAGTGAGCCATTACTTTTTTCTGTAACAAATTGTTTTAAAACCTTAACAATAAAGTTTACATAATAATAATAATAATAATAATAATAATAATAACAACAAATTATTATTATTATTATTATGATTATTATTATTATTTGTTATTATTATTAGTTGTTATGGAACATACTGTTGATTCATGCTCATATCCAGAAAATAATTTCAGATCAGAAGATTTCCATAACTAGATCTTAACTTAACAATGCTCTTCACATTTACAATTAACCTGTTCCTACTGTTATCTAACAACATTTTTACTTTCTCTATACTCACTATGTAGATAGTGTATAGAGAATGTATTGCACTCCACCAAAAAATTCGATACCGAGATTTCACTGGAAATATATGTTTTAGGGTCCCCTGTATCCAAAAAAAGTATTTTCAGAAAAAGGTCTGTGTGTGTGTCCCTGTGTCTGTGAACACAATAACTCAAAAACGAAAAGTCGGTAAAATACCAAACTTGGTATTTAAGTTTACTATCTTCCAGGGATGCGACATGAAGATTTTGAGAAAAATCCCCCCACCCTAAACTACCCTTTACATGGAACTTTTTTTCGAAAATTTCGAATTTCTCAAAAATGGCTCTAACAATTTTGATTAAAATATTGTATATCAAAGTTATTTACCTGACAAATAAAATGTATATTTTGAATTTTCTGGGAATAGCCTCTGAAGACTACTTTATTATGGATGAATTTTTCATAACTACTAAACTGTAAGAGATGGACAAAAACTTAACACACAAAAAATGTAGAGCTCATTAAAACACACAATTAATGTTATATACATTTTTTTCGTGGAGTTGATCGTTTTTGAGATATTCCTTTTTCTTGGTTTCAGCTTTGAAAAACTTATACTTTCTCATACAGGAATTTGTCAACTCCTGTCCATACAAACAAAGAAACATCAGTCACATAGCAACCAGCTTTTGGCTTTCACTTTAACGTATGGTACTCCCTTATTTTGCTCCTACTTACAATAAAGTAAGAAATAAGAATATTTATGCTAATTTTTCTCGATTAGCATGAAATAAATAAAAGATAAGCTTATTAACAATAATAATTTACAGAGATATAGAGAAAGTCATGTGAATGGAATACATCAGATTTTTCCATATTGGATTGATATGATTGATGGTGAGTTTGAACTCTAAATTCCTTTCTTCTAAATATGTATAGTAAATTTACTTAAAATTTGCTAAGTAGAGGATCTAGAAAAGCTATACTATCAGTTCTGTGCAATTTTCTACTGTTGACAAATTATTTTGGTGGTGGGGGGGATGTTAATGGGATACAATGCATTTTTTATGAATCGAATATCAATGGGCTTTCAAAATAAAGGATTTGTCAAAAATGCTGTGCATTAAATTACAAACAGTACAAAATTAACAGAACAAAATGTGTCGGGTAAGTAAGGAAAGTAGGAAAAGAAGAATGATAAAAAGAAGAGGGTAAGTAAGTACCTATAAAAGGTTAAAGATGGTTAAAGAACTTCCCAGCAGAGCTAGTGTTGGGTATCATGCAAGCGGAGGTAGTAGCTAAAGAGTAACTCAACAATTGTTATATAGTTTAATCTAGGCAGTTACGAGTAGTATCATTTTTTATTTAATTGAGATTTGCCAATAAATTCAATCAAATTAATTTCATTTCCACATCCTAATGTTCAAGAAAACAAAACTAAGAATACAACTTATGGGATAATCTTCCCGAATTTGGTATCTGGAATAGAGATATGAAGTTTAAGTGCACAGATGTGTGTGCCTATGATTCTTAATAGTTCCAAGATATATTTTTAAGAACACTGAACAATAAACAACAAGAAATTGTACAGAATAATTAGAAGAGCAAAATTTGCTTGACAATATGCTTACTATTTGTATGCTGTGTAATGTTACTCATTAAATAAAAATTCAAGATACACAGAAATGAAAATATACATTTACAGAAAGCTTAGGCAAGGGAGCTACATAAAAACAATAAAGATCACGCATTTATATCTTACAGCCATACATAATTCCCCCAATTTATAAGGCAACTGTAAAAAAACTTAATAATAATAATAATAATAATAATAATAATAATAATAATAATAATAATAATAATAATAATAAAAGTGCTGCACAAAATAGGGGAAACATAAAAAATGGCAAAGTATAGTATAACATAGTAAACATTTAATTATATTGCATAACCAATGATTTATGTCTCTGATGATTTTATTAATATTGCTTTAAATATTATTATATGTTTTTCTAACCGCACCAATGAAAGATGGTAAATGGACTCAACAACAACAATAATTATTATATTGATGATGACGATGATAATAATAATAATAATAATAATAATAATAATAATGAGTATTATTATTATTATTATTATTATTATTATTATTATTATTATTATTATTATTATTATTATTATTATTATTATTATTATCATCATCATCATCATCATCACCACCACCACCCATTTTTAAAATAAGAGAGTAGGAGAGAAGAACTAAAATGATATAAAGCTAAAAAAAACTGATTTTAATTTTTTGCATTTATTATTTCCATACTTTTAAGAAAATTAAACTTATGCTTTAAACTTTATTTTGGTGATGCCAAACTTTAATCCAAGCCTGTTAGCTGCTTTTATAGCTAGTTATAACTCAGATACAATATTTAAATGTAAAAGATGATCTATATTAAATTAATATATGTGAATTTAAATATACAAGAATAATTAAGAATATACAAGAACTAAAAGTGATATGGCAATTTTAACTATTTAGTCTCCTTTTAAGAGATTAGTTAAAAACAGAGTGATAATATTTTGATTTTTCTTTTTTGGGAAAACACAGTGCTTACCTATATTGTATTTATTTATTTAATTTATTCATTTATTTATAAATTTATTTGAAAAGCACTTATACCTTATTAATAGTTCATAACAAATGGAAGAAATCTTTTTAAGAAGTTTACTTACCAGAATGTTCATATTTGTGACGAGCAAGTGAACTTTGTTTAGAGAAGGCTTTGTCACATTGGTCACAGATGAACTGTCCCTCAGCTTCCCCATCAATTACAGATACACCCGATAGTGGCCCTTTGCCCATTACACTTCCTAGTGAAGGTGAAAATTTATGCCTCTTTGTAGGAGAGTCGTCGTCCATAAGCATAAGACTATGGTCGGTCTCCTGGGAGCCCCCTCCACCACAACCAGAATCTTCTGCTTCATCTGTCACATCTCCCTCCATATAGTTCTGCATAAAACATATTCATGTCACATCAAAATGTACTGAAAATATAGTGCTAACTGCCCAGCAAATAAATGAGTATCTATGAGGATCACTAGATAGGCATTGAGATACAGAGCATTGGCCACCTATAGAGAAAGCATTGTTGTTGGATTGAAATTGCTGTCATTGGTATTGCCATAGTAACAGACAAGAGCTGTTGTTTCATTAATTTTCTTGCATTTTAGGAGGGTAATCCAGTAATCAACAACTGTCTGCACTTATTCTTGTTGGTATTCCTCAACATCTTTGTTCAGTGTTGTGTGAGTTACAGACAAAAATGGTTGTTATTGTGTGCTTTGTTATTTTTCAAAATGAACTTTATGGTCAACTGTAAGGCGAGAGGTATTTGAATTTTCAATATTCAGAAATTTACAGTTAGGTAAAGAAAGTGTCCGTAGAATGAATAACACAAAAGTGAATTAATGCCATTTCTGTCAAGAAGAAAAGGAACTGGTGAAGCATCTACTTTGTGATTGTGACACAATTACTTGTCCAAGGATGTGGCTTTTAGAATCTGCCTTCCCAACTTGGGTCAGAAAACATTTATGCGTTATTAAATTTCACATTAGATCTGTTAAGGTTGCAGCAAGGAGAGGCTAACAGGGTTTAAATGACTCAGCAATAATCTAATCTTATTTAATCTAAGGAAGTGCATGATGCAATGAATAAAAGTGAGAAAGTGATGAATAAATGTTCAAAACTTTTGAACTACTGCACATGATGCAATGCATCCTAGACACCTGTCACACATAAGAGATGATTTGAAAAATTATGTGAACAACAAAATTATACAAGACACATATAATTCAAGTTGAGTTACAGATTTCTTTCCCAAACATTTCTCCCTTGTTTTGTTTGTTGTGTGTCCAAATGTCTTGACTTAATGGACTGATGACAGCTGACTACAGCTCAGGAATTCTAAAGCCCATGAACAGATGAGATAAATGCTTAAGTAACAAAGTTGATTATGTGGAGAAATAAAGAGAATTTATTTGAATATTTTTAAGCAAAATGTTCTTGTTCCCTGAATGATGTTCAGATAATTAATTGTGGAATATATGAACATCATTGCAAGTATAATGGAATTCAGAGAGATCATTTTCATGTGATATTCTTGTGAGATATCAAATGTGGCTTAAATGAAATGCAATCACTTGAGTGCTTGAGGTGCACTTTTGGAAACTTTTCTCCTTCTTGCTATAGGTTCTTCTGTTGATTATAATATTAAAGAGGGAGCAGACATCTTCTATTGATGAAGAGAAGAGTGACAGACAACAGTGGTGACAGAAATATGACAGGGAGCATCCAGGACTAAGCTACAAAGACGCTGAGCTGGCATTAGCAATCATCAAATTTGTTTAAAAATCAAATAGGTGCTTACAGAAGCTTACAATTGACAATGAGCACAATATATCCTCAAAACATGTATTTTTATTTTAACAAGTGAAGTAAGCAATTAACCATGTTCACGATTTGATTCTAAAACTTCACTTATAGTGATGGATATATCAGTTTGATCTAGAAACAAAACACCATTTGGATTTACCCATCAAAGAAAGAGGCCAAGGAATGTAAAAAAGAAAAAATGTATTACTGCAAAATGGTACTCAGATATTTGCCTTTCAGAGTATTTCAGAAAATCTAAGAACTGTGCTGAACTAAGAAGTATTTTGTTGCACCATGACAGTGCATCACCTCGCAGTGGTTACTAATGGAAGAATGGAATTTTGCAAGGAACTGAAGCAAAACTATTGGCTCATTTATCTTACAGTTCCAACCTGGCACCATGCAATTTCGTCCTGTTCCTACCGTGAAGATTTTTAGTCCTGAAGAACCAGTCATAGCATGTGAAGAGGAGTTATCCTCCAAGTTGCATGCATGCTTAGAGAAGTGTTCCAGAGGAGAATGCTGCATCCAGTGTACCAAAGGGAATACTTAGAGAAACTGAATCGAGTGAGATGGCACAGGTGGTAGCACATATTACTCACATTTGGGAGGTTGTGGGTTTGATTCCTGCAGCTGGTATTCATGACCCATGGATATTTTTACTTCTCATTCACATCACCCTTCATCTGGTTGGTCTGTTTCTAGATTTTAAGTGCCGGAGAAGTCTCAGCAATGCATGTTAGGGAAAAAGAATGCCCTCTGGTTACCCTTGTCCTCTGTTGGAATGATTTCTGGGCCCCTGGGATATCTAAAGACTTAGGGAGGATTAGAGGGAACCTGGTTCTACTATGGATGCTGGAGTTTCAATCTGGAAATGCTCTGAACTCTCTGCTCTGTCATAACTCATTTGATTAGCTGTCCTCTATTTCCTCTCGCCTTATTCTTTCTTTTGGGGATGCCCTATAAGGGGCATAGGTACAAAAGATCTTCTAGGTTGAGGTCCTAAATCCCCTCCAGAATATATCCCATCTTTTCCTATTCTAAAGGAAATTATATAAACAAAACATTTCTATGAGTATTATTTGTTGTCTCAATAACTTATTTGGTGAGCCTCACATCAGGTTTTCATTTTGCTTTTTCTACAGACATTATTAGGTCCAAAGCCAACAATCAAGGATACATATTGCTGTTGAAAAATTTAGTTAGTGTACGTTTATGTCTGGATTCAATGAATTATTGTGTTCTTGTGTTGCATTTCTTTGTTTAACCATGATTAAACATTAATATAGTTGCAATAAGAAATGAGTCAGTAGCTCAATGTAGTTGTTTCTCAATGTTTCATCATCTGTCAGATTGATTGAAGTTGGGTGGGCAGTAAACACAGATGCTACTGATTTACAGGTACTCGCAATTTTAATATTTGCATAGTTCATTTGCTGTTATAAATCAAGCCTTCAACACCATTATCAGTTTTATTTGCTCTCAATATACACAGATTACAATACCCAACAACATACATACATGCCAACTGTCTCAAATGTGAATTGTCTCTGATTAGCATGTAAACAGTTCTTATATTGGAAAAAAATTGCCACAGGGTTCAGATATGTACATGTAATAACTGGTTGTTTATATGCAGTGCATGGGGTAAATAACACTCTCTACTCGATAGGTTTGTAAAGTGTGAATGCAGACATCAGCTTGTCTGCTACAAAATTGTTAAAATATAATACTTCTAAAAAGTTAATGAAATACCTAGGTACATGCCTCACAGCTCACTCACCTGCAAACAATCACTTTTGGAACAAATTTCTGCAGCAGTCTTACTTAATAGATTTGCTACTTTCAAGTAATACTTAGGAAATGAAACTAATAAAAATTGAAATACATTCACTGTGAGTGTTAATTAACCTCAATCTGCTCATCATAGCTTGTTGTGAAGCACTAAGACTTGCATGGTTATTGTTGCCAATTCTCCTTAGTGTTATATAAGTTCAACAGTTGTTACTCAAGGAACATACAACCATCCTACAAAACACTTTGGTACCATATCTATTTAAGGTAGCAATAGAACTGTTATGTTTAATTTAATTAGACAAAATTTTGTAAAACTTAAATGTAACTGAGGGGCCAGGAGCTAAAGTGCTCCTTAGTCCCTCCCTGGATCTGTTCTTGAATGTGGCAATGATTAAGTTTAGAATTTTCCAAAAACAGAATTCGAAAGCATTTTACTGTCAACTCAAAATTGGACCATTAAACAGTGTATACATTTTTTGGACCACTCTGAATAATTCAAATTGTTCTGCACTTAACAGAATATAATTTTCTCCTAGAAACCAATTCTGATGGATACCGTCTCAACACTAAATATAAAGATGATCTAGGAATTACCAGTCATTGATTACATTTTTTTTTTAAAAAAATGCACAGTTTTATGGGAATAAAGTTTTGAAATGTCCTTCCAATTGACATTAATTGGAAGGACATTTTAAAACTTTATTCCCATAAAACTGTATTAATAGCAACAAATTTTAAAATACATATTTCTAATAGCTAAATCATATTATATTGTAGATGACTTTGTAATCTCTTATCAGTAATTAGTGAGTGTGTTCTTAGACCTGTTTTATATGATTCTGTGTGATTTTGACACTATAATGTACAAATAAAATAAAAAGGATCTGACGCAGTTGAAAAAATGTCATTGATAGAAACGAATCAAACGCAATGTACAAAACTTATTTTTCAGTTTGTCGTTAATAAGGTCATCAACATGCACTCCAGCTCTTGTTACTGGACTGTTGTGAACCAAATATTGTATCATCTTTTGCTTCCATTCTCATTTCTATTTTGATTTCTATTCACAGGTTATTGTGAATCAGCTTATAATGCTGAGTTTCAAACATTTTTGTCACATAAAGCTATGGCAATTTTTGGAAAATAAAACACCATTGCAAATGGTCTTACCTGCTTCCATGAACGTTTATCAGAACCAGGACTGGAACTGCATGCCCTGCCATTTTCCATATGATGTTGAAGCCCAAAAATAGGTAAAGAAGTTCGGGATGCTAAACTAAGATCAGCTCCATACATGAGGCGCTCCATTGGTACCAGACCTACAGCTCCATTTGCTGTACCATTTGTCAGTCCATGTAAATTAGATCCTCTGTGATGTGGATGATGTGAGGATGCAACCATTACTGGTGGTTGTGCAAGTATTCGAGCCAACCGACTACTGTTTGCAAGTCCATTGCTACTGTCTACCACTTGTGGGATACCTAGGGATGACAGTGGTGATGGTGAGCTACGGAATTCTGCAACAGAAGATGAGGAACAAGAGGAATGTGGATAGTGGTGAGGTGGTTGCTGAAAAGGCAACAACTGTCTGAATGGCACTAGAGATCCCACACTGTTACTAGGTGTAGGACTACGCGATGAGGAAGACTTGCGGCTCAAATTCATAGCACCTGTTTCTTCACCTGAATCGGAGTGTGCCGCATTAGATGCAGGTCTTAGTGGTGAACAAGATGGGGAGGAGGTTACAGAATGGTGGCTGGTCTTTTTTGTAGAAAGATCTAAAGGTTGTTCACTAGCTGAAGGACATAGCAAAGGTGATGACGCTGTAGTGTAAGAACCCATTTGAAGGTGCGAGGAGTGTGTCTGTTGCTGATTGGTTGAAGGCACAACGGACATGGTCGGAGAGAAGCCCAGGGGCACATATGGTACATGAACAAGGCGTCCCTCACGTCGATCACGGGCACGAGTATTTTGAAACCACACTTGCACAACTCGCACAGGAAAACCTAACCGTTCAGCTATTCGTGATAACTCATCTTTCTTTGGTCGTGGATTTATTGAATAGTGACCTTTGAGCACTGCCAATTGTTCCTCTGAAATCATAGACCTTACACGGACTTTGCGACCATCCTCAGACACTTGATCTGTCGTGGTTACATAGTTTTCCTCATCCCCATCCTTGTGACTGCTGCCAACTTCATCTTCTCCCTCTTCGCTGCCACTGCATCCACCACCATTTACAGATTCGGTCTTCACTGATACAGCTTCTTCAAGTTTTGCAGCAAGACCCTCACTTTTGCGGTCACAAAGATATCGCTCATGCTGATGAAGATCAATTGGACTGGGAAACTTCTTCTGGCAATGTCTACAGGACAGCAAGTCTTCATTAGTTTTATCCACAGAGTTTGCAGCTGGTGATGATGCACTTGCAATACTAGGGCAACCACTGCCTGAAGAGGACGTTGAGGAGGATAGTTTCTGCATATTGGCTTCAAGTAACTGTTTTGTAACTGTAGCGTTCACTGTTTCTAGAATTCGCTTAACAGCATCCAGGTCCCCACTATTACTTCCTGCATCAGGTGAGCTTCTGTGCTGCCCACTTGCACTGCCCCCACAGTCCATTGGCTCAGGAGATGAGCAAGAATCCTTTGCAGGCTCCGTTGTTTTGACATTTCCTTCCTCTGTTGATTTGGTTTGTTCCTCATTTTCTTTGATGCCTTCTTTCATATCTAATGTTGTTTTCTCCTTTCCACTATCTGAAAGGAAATAATAATGCAGTTATTTAAGATAAAGTTCTAAGAATAATACTTAATAATATATGTCCATTATCAAAAACTAAATTTCATGGAAATTACTATGCAAAGAAAGACCAATATACAGCAAAAAGACAATTTGGAGAAAGTAGAGTAAAGGTTAACACTTACTAACACAGCATCACTAATTCAAAATGATTGAGTCACAGCAGTGTCAGCCAATGTCAGTTTAAATCATAATTAATGCTTTTAAATTATTGGTTTAAAAAAACTCAATTTATTGCATTACTTTCCATGATATTTGAGTCATAAAATGAAACTAGTCTGTAAAGAAATGTGCACATTTATAACTGTATTGTTGTAATACAATGATATTGCAATGAATATTATTTGCTTCATTATGCTACATTAGTATGTAATATAGCATAACATTGTAGGTTTTTTTTCCTTGGTTTATTTTATATATTTTTCTAATATTTTTGTAGAGCCTTTTTCTCTTGATTTATTTTATATATTTTTCTACTATTTCAAAATAGATGTTTCTTTCCGCTATGTGCATTGGCATTATTTGTGAAATATAATACCTATCAAAATGTCCTAACATGAAATTGAAGCTTATAAGTGTTTTCATCAAAATCTGTCACATAGTTATAGAAATATGGGAACATACATTTTGAAAAATATAATTTTTGGATAACAAAGCGCAATGTTTTGGTTCATATGACAATAAAAAGACTTAATTTCCACATGAACACTGAGAGCCAACAAGGCCTTTGTTTAGAAAGTTGATGTACCAGATACTGGTACATCACTTAGCATAACAACTATGGCTTCTGTAGCAAGAAATCACTGCCAATGGTAAAATAATATCTGTGGTTAACGGAATGGTTCCTTGAACATTTTATTAAATTTTAGGCATTTTCTAATGGAATTTTGAAATAAAATCTTGGGGACAAGTTAGTTATAAATCAGAGAACTCATTGAAAGAACAATATAAAATTAAGATTTTTGACCATTTCAATTACCTTATTTCAAAGAGAAGCATCTTATATTTTATTTTATGAGGGCCGTTCAGAAAGTAGCCTCCGGTTGATTGCAAGAATTTCACCAAGTTAAATAAAAATATTTTAATATATACATCTTACAACTACATCTTTGCACTATTTTTCTACATAGTTTCCATAACGATTGAGGCACTTATCGTATCTGTTCACAAGCTTTGAAATTCCTTCTGCATAAAAATCACCCGCTTGTGCCTGGAGCCAGCCTGTGACCGCATCTTTGAGCTCTTCGTTGTCATCAAACCGCTGGGACCCGAGCCATTTCTTCATATGCATGAAGAGGTGATAATCGCTTGGCGCCAGATCTGGGCTGTAAGGTGGATGGTTGACAACGTCCCACTTGAAGGACTCAAGAAGGGCTGTTGTTCTGCGAGCAGAGTGAGGACGGGCGTTATCGTGCAAAAAAATGACACCGGAAGTCAGCATACCACGGCGTTTGTTCTGTATAGCCCGTCGTAATTGTTTTAGTGTTTCACAGTACACGTCTTGATTAATGGTCGTCCCACGTTCCATGAATTCAACCAACAACACCCCTTTTGCATCCCAAAACACCGTTGCCATCAATTTTCGGGCAGAAAAATCTTGCCGGGCTTTTATTGGCAAATTTGAATGTGCCCACATCTTTGATTGTTCTTTTGCCTCAGGGTTCACGTACTTAATCCAGGTTTCGTCCCCGGTCACGATTCTGTTTAACAATGGTTCACCTTCGGCCTCATAACGTGACAGAAAGTCTAATGCAGAGGCCATTCTTTGAGTTTTGTGGTGGTCGGTAAGAATTTTGGGCACCCATCGTGCACAGAACTTATGGTAACCCAATCTTGCTGTCACTATCTCATACAAGAGAGTCTTAGAAATCTGTGGAAAATCAGTAGACAACTCCGACATTGTGAAACGTCGGTTTTCATGAACTTTTGCATCAACTGTCTGAACGAGTTCGTCCGTGACCAATGATGGTCTACCACTCCTCTCTTCATCATGAACGTTTTCTCGTCCACTTTTAAATAAACGTACCCATTCACGGACCACTCCTTCACTCATAACTCTTGATCCGTACACGGCACAAAGCTCACGATGAATAGCTGCTGCAGAATATCCTTTGGCTGTAAAAAACCTTATAACAGCACGCACTTCACATTTGGCGGGGTTTTCTATTGCAGTACACATTTCAAACGGCCACAAACACTAAACTAGCGCAGGTATGACTTTCACTCGACCACGGCTTGATGCCGACTGACCTGCTGAGTGTGTGAATGCACAGATGGCGTCGCTACTCCCCCCACTACCCGCACTGTGACCGATCGGAGGTTACTTTCTGAACGGCCCTCGTATATAACTTAGTATGGTTTTTCATTCTGCACTTTATATCCACAATTTTTTTCTAGTATGCTGGCTAGTATATTTTTTGTTATAGATTCTTAGACTAAATGTGAAAATATTGATAGCATTTACTGAAGAAAGTTGTTGGTCAAGTTCAGAAAGTTTGGAAACCAATGCCCTACATCAATGAAAGAGACAACTTTGACAGATATCAATTAATCAATAAGTTTTTGTCTAAGACATGGTTCCATGTAGCTTTTATTATAATTTTTTAATTATTCACACTTTGAGTGTATGTCCTGCTTTTCATTTTGAAGTTATCCCTATTCTTACTTGATATTAATTAATAAAATTGATATTAAAAATTTAATAATATTTAAAAATATGTTATTAAAATTGTTTTTCTAACTCTTAAGAATTATTTTATACCATGCTTGAGTACTTTAACCCAAATAAGGAAGAACATTCAACATCACCCTTAGCATAAAAATATCATAAAATCAATAAAATCTGACAACAGGTTCATCAATAGGCCACCAGATGATATCTCAGGCCATCAACAAAACTCTCCAGAAGTGATCTGGCAGTCAACAAGTAGCTGAACATGTTCTGCTTAGTAAATAGATGACAA
This sequence comes from Hymenopus coronatus, assembly GCA_030762935.1. Lineage (NCBI taxonomy): Eukaryota > Metazoa > Arthropoda > Insecta > Mantodea > Hymenopodidae > Hymenopus > Hymenopus coronatus. The sequence continues at coordinate 41,219,557 of CM060889.1, read as the reverse complement.
ATCACAAATATTCAAATAGACTGCACCTTCTGAGTGTTTTTTTTTATGAATTGCTTCACTCTGTTGGATTCTATATTTGGATATCAATAATTAAGTTACAATGTAAAAACATGGAAATTTACTTACCTTCCTCTTCATTGTGCTTTTCCTGAATTTCGGCATCCTTCTCAGGTTCATCCTCTTCATCCTCTCCTGTAATTTCCTCTATTGTCATTTTATCTTCTCTTGAAGGTAATCTAAATTGATGTGGTGGCGATGAAGCAGATGTGAGATGCTCTAGAAGATGGCTCAATGAAGGGGGAAGTTTGTATGGTGACATGCTAGAAGCATTGGGATTGTTGAGGTGCATGGTGGGTGCTGCAGCCATATAAAAGGGGTGGAGACTTGGTGCAGCAGGATGGGGGTGATGTGGATAGCTACCTGGAGGTACTCGGGGGGACACAGCTTGCAAAAAAGCTGCTGTTCTTGCAAGCGCTTCTGCATTGCCATATTTAGGTAGGATAGGTGGGAAGGAATTGTTGTTGTTATGGTGGTGGTGCTGTTGGTGATTGTTGAGGGGACTGGAAGTGGGATTGCGTTTAGATGCCATTAAGCCTGCTCTTGATGAGGGTGGACCTGTCTTATCAAGCATCTGTTGAGAATTGGGTCCACGACCTCCTCGACCCACTTTTAGGTTCATGACGAGGCACTTCTTGGAGGTCATATGACTTGAGTATGATCCAGAGTGCGAGAAGCGCTTGCCACAATTGGCACATTCAAAAGGTTTCTCTCCACTATGAATTCGGATGTGTTCCTGAAGAAATCATGCACTGAATTAATATTACTCAAATTGGGAAAAATTTTACTTCTGAAGCATTTAAAATTGTATGGCTAAGCAGTTAAATCTTATTGCTTCTCTTGATTGCAAAGCAAAAACTATAAATATGATGTCATTTCTCTGATAATACAAGGTCTAAACAGAGTATTTTGATTTAGGGAACCAATGATCAGAAATATGCTCTAAACTTGCCTCAAAGTGTTAGGCAATTACTAAACATAAGGAAATATTTATTCTGCTTTCAGGTTTGATATTACAAACTATTCAAACAAAATCTTATTCTTCTGTCTACATCTTATGAATCAAAGTAAGCTTTCAATAAACACACATTTTGTTGTATCTGTAAGAAGGATAGAGTGATAGAATTTTTGAAAACTGGATCACTGTGTGATGATTTTGAAATTCTATGATATTTGCATGAATACATAAAAAAAAATAGTGACTTACTCCTTAGAAAAAAAGTATAAGTATTTAAAAACTGAACCCAATAACAAAGAACATCTTAAAAATTATGGTATTTTAATAAAACAATATTTGAACCATTCCTTATAAAGGATAGTTTGGGGTGGGAGAGGATTTTCTTGAAAATCTTTGTGTCCATTTTTGAAAGATGTTAAACACAAATACCAAGTATGGTGTTGTTAAATGGGCTTTTGAGTTATGCTGTTTAGACAAAGACCTTTTCCTATTTTTGTTTTCTAAATCCAGGGAGTCTCAAAATGTGTATTTCCAGTGAAATCTGTGTTTTGGGTGGAGCATGATAGTTCCTCTACTTACAAAATAAATGTCCAGTAACAACATTCAAGGACCAATTGCCAAACTTGATTCATGTGTTGCAAATACTTCCTTCAGATTTATTCTCCTGTTCAGACCGAAACAGTCATTTCTGATCCATGGTTTCCTAATTCAAAGAGTTACATTTTTCTCTCACCTTCACTTTTTATACAACATTTAAACCCACGAAATTATAAATATTGATGCATCTATTAAAGCAAGGGAACTTACATGCACAATATGGCCTACATATACCCAACAAATAAGCATTCTAAAGCATAACATGCATAATGCCAATCACTGTTTAAACATGCAGCAGAAGCAGCAAGCAAATTGGTTCCATATATATACTATGTTGCATAAAACACATTTACATTCTTGCAAGTCAAAATTAAAATTGTACTAAAATCCACCATAAAAGTTAATAATTCATTGATAAGTTGTACCATATTATATTCTAAACCTATAAACTGATTAGTTAGTAATATTTTAAGTTAGTACTTTCCCTATACAGATGAATCTAACTCTGGAAAGGTGCATTCTAGCTTCTATAAAATATTTGTTGTAGACTTTTCTCAATCACCAAATTATTTGAACATTTTACAATAGCTACTGTTTGTTCTTGTCAATGCAGAAGAACTCACTAATTACTAGCTGGAGGAAGTTACAACCATCACCATTTCATAGTTTTGGATGCTTGATATGATTATTTGTATAATGAGCTTCTTACCTTGAAAATGCTCCAAATTATTATTCTGCCCAAACTGTTATATTTATGTAGGCAATGAAAACCTTAGAATCCATAACTATAAATTTTAAAGAACAAAAAGATAATTGATTTGAAAATGCATACAAATCTTAGTTGCTGCAATTTTTGCTCAATAGCCTTCTGCTATAATGACAGTTTTTTTGAGCAATGGAAATCATTTAATTAGATATAATATTACCAGTGCTTGTACTTGATTAATTGTTAACCCATACTGAGTGGTGATGTATCAGAAGTATGATTCATATTAGAATGGGATTTGTGTGGTTTTATAAAATAAGAACCAACTATCTCCTTGTTCTATCAGCATGAGTATGAGTTTGTTCTTTCATTCATCTGGGAGCAAAGTGATTGCTATGAAACTGTGCATTTGAGAAAATAAATCATGCACTGTTATCACCTTAATGCAACCATAATATTAACTATAAATCAATATTGGGAGAATTCTTTGCATGAAATAAATAATTTAATTAAAATTGCTAATGAACTTTGAACTACAATATAATATGATAGAATCAGCTCTGCCTAGTTGCATCCTTCAGTGCCTATTAGCAATTGATTGATGGGATAAAGAAGGCGGATTATTCTCCTCAACATAATTGCCAGGAGTGCCTTTGAGATGGACATCAAACATTCAGGTAACTTACCCTGACTGAGATTCAAACTTGAACCATTTGAAATCATACAGATCATTGCACAGAAATGCTCTTTTTGAATCTCTTGCACTTGCAAGGATGTGACATTCTCCATGCTTAAAACATAAGATGAAGAAAATGAATGACACACCAGAGATCTACCTGCTACTATGACAATATTAATGACTCAGCAACAATAACTCAATACTTATCTAATGAGCTTCCCATGTCAAAGTATCACACCTCCACCTTGGATACTGGTAGGTCTCCATTTGGGCCAAATGCCAGGTGACAGTTTCAGAATGTGGACAATAGTTATGATGGTGGTGGTGATGATGATGATGATGATGATGATGATGATGATGATGATGATGATGATGATGATAGTATCATCACTATAGTGGTAACAGTAGGTTTGCCAGTGGTATTGTTGGTGGGTTGCTGAAGGAGTAGACTTTTTATTTTCACAGACATGTTCAATTTCATTGCATTCTTCTTTCAGTTGTTTTCTTTTCTTTCTTTAGGTTATTTCAGACAGAGAATGAACAAAATGGTTGAAATGATACTTGTATGTGCAGATCTCTAGAACTAACATTTGTCTTCTAGGTTAAGGGCAACCACAGGTGCTATCAGACAATTCTGCCTCCTACAAATTTGTCAACAGTTGTATATAAGGGAGTGTGCTCACAAGGCAGTCAGTCAGTAAGTTAGAGTTTATGTTGTTGATTTGACATTAGTGCTGCTAATTGATTCTATTTTATTGAAAACTATAACTGAAATGATACTAATTTATGAATCAGTACCAAATTTGGTTTGGTGACGTGTAACAAATGAGAGTACATGATGGTAATACCAATTCACCTTAGCAATATCATCTACTATGATCACTCCATAAGCTATACTGCAGCTATAATATTCTTTCCATTTTTTTCTTCTTTCTTTCCAAAAACAGCCAGAATAATCACAATTCAATATTGTATTGCCAGACAAGACAGAGATTGTTTTAGTCTGTTTAAATTGCTTTTGTTGCTACATGGCCTACAATTCTGACCTATTGTTAATGAAACAACAGAACGACTACTTGTTAAAACTGCAAATAATTACAAAGTACGAAGACTCGGAAAATACAGGAGCTCATTAATCTCCAAAATCAAAAGAAGAGGAATTGGCTGTACATATGCTACTGGAAACCAACACCAAGTAGATTGCTCCAAGCAAATGTTTACTATGCCACCACCAAGAAAATTAAGTAATAAAACTCCGTGCACTCACGTTACAAATGCCATCATGCTGTTGAAGCGATGCACGTCCATCCGATGTGTCTCGCTGTCTGCCTACAATGTCAGCCCCAAGAAAAACAATATTTTGCAAAACACGAGACAGGCAGGCAAAAACGAGACAAAACAACATCAAAATGCCTTAAAATAAAACGGAAAACACTGAAAACAAATGTCAAGTTAAAAAAAAAAAAACATGCTAGGAGAGCAATAATCTATTTGTGAAGACATCAAAGTAGATTGGGCTATTATTTCTGTTTATATGCTAAACATTTAAATTAAGTAGGCTTAGAATTTACTTGAATAAAATTGTTTCAAGAAAGAGGGTTCAGCTGGAAGTTAAATACCCTCCAATGGCTGTCTTAAGGAACTTACGATACATTCAAATGATTTCTCTACCCAATATGGCTTACTTTTATAACTCTTTGCAAATTATTATTCAGACAACTTATTTTCTGTCTACTTCATATTAAACATGTGTGACTCGAATTCAGGAGGTCGGGCGAAGCCAATTGTGAACATGGAGTTTTTCATAATCTTTTCCTGGTCGGCAAGGTGAATGCTGAGGTGGTGTGTTTTAGCACAATCTATGCACCATGGTGTTGCAGTGTGCAAGGTGTCCATCTCCGTTCCAGTATCCTATATCCATGCTTTAAAATCTCACTATGCACAATATAGGTAATTGCACAAATAAGTAACTTAATCGTTTAAAAAAAAAGTATTAAGCATCTATTGGAAAACTAAACCAATTAAATCGAGCATCAAATTGCCACAAAAATTGTTTTATATGATTTCTAAGCTTTAAAGAAATTCACACTTTTCATGTAGCAAGTTTGTGTCTATTGTTTAGGTTTACCAGTTATATAAACTTATTTATACACAATTTATAAGAATAAAGAGGACTTGCAAAAGCTATTTACAGAAAATACAAATATCTTAAACAATTTTTAAGACTATCTTTTACAAAATCTAAAGAATGCAAACATTATTCCACATAAAGAGTAGTTTGAATCTGGGAATTTTCTTGAAAAGTCTTCATGTCACATCCTTGGAATCTGCTGAACTTCAACACACCCTGCTTCTCGTTTTTGAGTTATCTGATCATTGCCAGAGGGAGCTGTCTCGGATTCGCCATCCTCTTGGTATTGCTCCCTAATGGTGAGCAGGTGTTCAAGCTTGGAAATGTTATCTCTGCCTCTGAAACCTCTTACGATTTCTTCAACTCAGCCGTGCCTCTCGGGGGTAGATGATTCTACGTGAGTGAGATATTCGCCTCGTTACAATATTCTATAGAGAGTGGAACGGTTCAGGCGGTTACGTCTGTTACCCGCATTCGGGAAATCGCGGGTTTGATCTCCTTGCCCGGCCTACCTGATCTATGAATATATTTTTTGGGGGATCCCTGGGTCGCTAAGCGAATGTTGGATATGTTATTACAGCCCCCGAATTTTTGAGGCTCACTATTTCCTAGTTCGTCTCTTTCAGGTGGACCAGGTGACGGTGTTCGATAGGTTGCAGCTGGATAATGGCTTGCGCACTGTCTTTATCTTGGCGTCGTCGTTGGTACTGCTCCTTTTGGGCCATCACGCTCCCGCCGCGGGACTGCCGGATGCTAAGAGCTCGTAAGAGGAACCGGGCGGCGTAGGAAGCGTTCCATCTGTAACCGTTAGGGACCCCTTTATGCTCGCACCCGTTTTCATCCGGATCTGGTCTCTCCATTCATCATGGGAAGCGCTCCATCTGTACCCGTTCAAGACCCGTTACGCTTGCACCCGTCTCCATCCGGACCTGATCTCTCCATTTATTAGGATGAAACATGTAAAGTATGAGGCAAAGGGAGAAGGTAAGTATCGGGGTCCCTAATCATGCAATATCCTATCCTATGCTCTGCTGTTTACACACATAAAATAAAACTGTTTTACGAACGAAATTTTCACCTGTTTCTTTTGTTTTTCGTTTTCAGCTTATTTTTATGATTTATAGCCACATACATAAACCAAGAAAAATATTTCTCTTTTGAATGCAAATTTGACCTTATTTGACTCTTCAAGTTTAGCATTCTCCTTGCGATTTTTTTAATTGCACACATTTTTTGAATTTGAAATTGCATAATTTCACCAATAACTATTATTTTAACTAGATACATACAATGTGCGCACATTTTCTTGGCCATCATTCAGTAGGTTTCGCGCAATTTCAATAGCAGAGCAGAGCAACAACATTGAGATACGAAATACTGATATCTAGTGAATATAATGTTAATATTTCTTCTATCTGTTGATTTCAGAGTTTATGCACGTGCATATGTTTTGTTTAATAATTCAGCTAGTTCGCGGTAAATTAGATAACTTATCACTAATGACTGAGCCTCAAAAAAAAAAACTTTCTTTGGTTGACAGCGCTGCGGAAAGACAAACAGGCAAGCTCTCTCTTCTTCCCCCTGACCCTCGCTTTTCCGTAAAACTAGCGCCCAAGTAAAAGTGCTCTATAGTGCAAATTCTCATGCCGAGGTGGGACTCGAACCCGCAATCCTCTCCTGCACCACGAAACACCAACGATAGGCACTTCAGCGAGCACGGTCACAGGAATCAGCATTATATGGTTAAAAAAAGGGCATAAAGGAGATTCCACTGTTTGTAAGAATATCTCTTGTATTCCCTACTTGGAGGTTTATAGCTCGAATACAAAGGCTATAATTGATAGCAAGAAAAGCAAAATTGACAATTTTTATTACTGTGTACTTTCTTCTTTGAGTGCAGCTGTCAGTGATGACAGACAGCACAGGGATATTAGAAATTAAGATAGGATTAGGCTCCACAAAATTAATGATTACCAAACGATTTTTCGCGTCACACAACCACGCGAAGAAGAATTAGCGGTACAAATTTTTGACTGGGGAGTCTAACGTGAATCTTCTAAACTCAACCTTCAGAAAACAAAGTAACGCCACGCTAAGACGAGAAATTACTATCATTCTTGAATGATGTATGTACTTAGATCTTCTACACAGATCGATACTCAAGTTTAATTTCTATGTACAGTGGAATATTGTATTCAATTTTTTGATAGTGTTTAACGCCCGCTGTTACTTCTTATGGTACTGCAGGCGATGACATGATACATGAAAGGAAGATGGAGCACCGTTGGGATGCGGCGGGGGAAACCGGAGAACCCCGGGAAAACCCACCCCTGCGCCGCTTTGTCCACCACAAATCTCGCCTAGAGAGGCGAGTGGTCTAATACTCGGCCACCGCGTGTATTCAATTACTATAAACATATTTTGTTATCGAAATACCGAACCCATTTGTGGCTTACTTGTACACGGTAAGGTATATTTAATATCTATAAATAACTTTCGCGTGACTGTGTGTTTTCTATGTCTTTATAATGATATTTATACAGAAGGATTGCTTTGTTAGAGTCGCCCTCCGATGTGTAATGGTTACCATGCTAACTTAATATACCCAAAGTCGCGGGTTCAAACCCGGCGGAGGACAATGGATTTTTTCGGGTGTAAAAATCCTTAGTATGGCTTCCTTCGGAAGGGAAGTAAAGCCGCTGGTCCCGTGTCGTAGATTTCCGGCACGTAAAAGAACCTCAAGCCTGTTAGAGAGGCCTCTGAGCAAAATTAAGCGGTCTTTCACGCCCAGAATAGAATGCGATGCTGAGAAACATAGCAGTTAAAGAGCGTCCATAAATAACACGCTATTTACATTTTTTTTGTTATATTGGCGGTGTTGCTTTACCGAGGTAACGTTTTAATGGGTAAGTTCATTGGAAATTACTTGTGTTAATAATTCATTGAAATAATAAAATACACTGTTGTGCAAAAACAATGTATGAAATGCTTAACAGAATCGCGACACTATTTCTCGATTCTCTAATAATGCACTTACAGTATATCTATTTGCTTACAAAGTTAGGAACAATGAAAACACTTAAATCTACCCTAGGGTATGATTATTATGGCTTGCTAATGCCCATTTCATTTTATAAACACTAACTCGAAAGGCAAACATTCGTTTTTCTATATTAACATCAATCATTCCATGCTGAAGCAAAACACAGATTACGCAGTCACAAACAGGCATTAAATTTGTTGCCAATTTTATGCTGTACAGAATGTGACAAAAGTTAGTTAAAGCAACTCATAGGGGAAATATCTTTGTGATTTACAAATATTCTACTTAGCAGTACATATGTTGGCAAACAATATTGGAATATTTAGTTGTGTCTTTCTTTAATCATTTCCTAGAAGCGTGCTGTTTAAATAACATACTTCTGTCCCAAACTGTACAGTATCATCATGCAGGCCATGCTCAGTTTTCGTTTTGTTTCAAATGCAGCCTCATAGCTCCAACTCTCTCAAGTTTATGAGACACAGCAAACTTCAAACATCAATACTGCATACCTATGACTTGATAAATAAAAGAAATAATGAATATTACTGCATTTTAACTTCGTATGCTAGAAGTGGGAGACGAGAAAATCTCTTCCGCCCTTCAAAAAAAAAGCTCCTGACTCGAGTTCATATCTGATTGAGATTCATAGAACACTGATGACGAATTTGTAATAATTGTATATTACGATCTGATTTTGAAAAAAGCTACTTGACAGCTGTCAGTATGTGAATGTGACATGGATTATTGTTACTCTGTTTCAGCGTTGTTCTACTACTAGAAACAAAGGTTCCTTGGTGCTAGGTATCGAGAATTAAAAGTTTGCGGGTGACACACACATACACGCAGACGCACACGCACACACTGGGTGGGAGGTGAATAATCCTAAAATTATGTTCATGGGAAAAATTTCAGGTTGTCTTTTAGGATGGCTGTTATTCCCTATCTCAGATGTTCGGTTGTCACGTAACAGGTCGCACGGTTGACCCTCCTCCGCTTTCTCCCTTTGCCCTGCCCAACTATAGGTGGTGTGATGTATGTAAACACAGCAGATATGTAGTTTAGGGCCGTTCAAAATACATTAATCCCTGAAATCTGTACTTAATTTATGACAATGTAATTATTAAGCGGACAAAATGAGACACACGTAAGTGTTACACCTACGCGTTTGCTCTACTAGATATAAAATCATTTGCATTTATTCACCTTCCACCCTGTATGTACTGATAGATGTAACAAGAAAGAAAGAAAGGGAGGGCTTAGAATGCCTTAGAATAGGAGTATAGAAATTAGACCAATGAAATGGCTATCCGTAAGGGGAATGCTCACTATGTGAGGGAAAGAAGACGCAAAACATATATTATTCGAATGAAGGTAAATAGAGATTGGAGAAAAGAAAGTATGTACTAGAATGAATAGTAATATGGATATGAATAAGCTCTTTAGATAAAAGTTTTAAGAACGTGAGGCAATATCTAGAGAAAGTGCAGAACAAATGGAATTGGACTGTTAAAAAAGGAAAGGGATGATAACATATTTTGGTAAAATTCAACAATTAAAATCATGTAATTGAGTGCCCCAATAGACTAACGGCCTCAAGTTTTAGTAGGAAGTCCAATATATAAAAACTTAGCGCTTCAATAAATAAATTATTAAATTAAATAAAGTGCAGTTCTATCCCTAGCAGAACTACATAAGTGTAATGTTTGCTTGCCTTCTCTCGCACGGCTAAATTAATCAAGATATTCTTTTATAAACAATGTCAGTGAATAAAAGTAGTGTACGGGAACACCGATGCTCTGAAGAATTTGGGGTATCTGTTAATGAGAACGAAGCTACTAACCTGGACAACTGTCAGGCATCTTATTTTAAAAATCAGACCGAAATGATCGTATGCAGCAGAATTTTGTGGCTATTGCATCACAGACTACAGATGACCTCTCATGCACATAATGCACACTTACACACATTAATGTCTATTGCTAGAATTATTATTTAGAGCATGTCAAAACAAACAAATACTTCTTTGTGTTAAGACTTGGAAGAAAATGTTTTTAAGCTCTCTGCTTGTGCTTAACATTAAATAGAAAGCCCATCTGTTACCCGACCACTGTTTTTGTTACAATATGCACCAGGCCATGGTTTCTATGTATTGAAGTGGCAAACCATACATGCGGAGTCATATTTAGGCAGGGATCTGCGGGACCAGCAAATACACGATTTAAAACTAATTTTTTAAAATATAATTTTTGAAAAATAAGCAGTTTGTAGACCTTCAACGGCAAAGAGATAAATAGGCAAGACAAATTTTAATTTGTAGTCCGAGGCCGTTGACTACACTGTTTACTTTTTGAGCTTCTTGGTGTCTGTTTTGCAGCTGGTTTCCCCTTTGGAAAATATTTATCAGATTCATATTTAAAATAGCCCGATAAAAGTTTCCTCAGATGCATGCATGTTACGCGTTCTACTATTTCTAGATATTTGTCTTCTTTGGTTTTATCTATTCTTGCATTAAGATTAATTAAATTATGCGAGAGTGATAATTTCTTTTGAGCCCATGGGTACATTTTAATTAAATACGGCTCTGCATACACACCAAATGAAATCATACTGCTCAATTTCCGTTCTCCAACATTTCTTTGATCGGTTTTATACGGCATAGTAAAAGAATTCCTCTCTTCCTGCGAACGCAAGCATAAAATGTACATTTTTCCAAATGACTGAGGCCTCAAGTGGCGTATGGCTATGAAGTCAATTGAATGTTAAAACAGGAATTATAACGACAGTTATAATATTATCTATATTTGCAAATATAGCACGAACATAATTATAATTTGGCAGGTATATGCAGTAATGTTTCAACGGTAAAAACATTTCAAACGAAACGTAAGAAAGAAACGTTTGAAAGAAAATCGAATCAGTGCTTATGATCTTTGGAGTCCTGGGTTAATGAAACGAAAAGGCTAGGCAATTGACAGACTTGTTAAAGTTAAACAAAACGTCCCGCTTTGACATGTTCCTTCAAAGTGAAAATCAAGCAATACAGACATAAATCTTACCTTGAGATGGTGCTTGAATTTGAAGGCCTTCTCGCACTCAGGGCATTTGAACTTTCGCAGAACTGCACTCTCATCGTGGCTGATCATATGGCGTTGCAAGCGGTAAACGTTGGCAAACGTCTTGTTACACACTTTGCACGACTGTGGAAATGAAACATCAACATTGTTATCTCTTAAAGAACATAACCTCCAAAGACAAAATATTAATTTGTACACTGAGATCTTCACTAAAAAGACTACTACATATCTCGTAGTGAATAGTTGATCTAAAGAGTCCTGCTTTGCCGTGTTTCATGGCAATGATTTAAGAAATAAGCTTATTCTTCTATCTACTTAACGCTAATCGAGATAAACATTAGCAGAAATGGTTTTATTACTTAGTTCCTTACAGGTAGAAGAGAAATAAGGGGACACACTAGGCTAAACCGACAGTCAAATGCCTTAAAATGTAGTTGCTATGGAATAGAAATACGATTATTTGCGTGGCCAGGTGCTGACAAGTTCCCGTATGAGAAAAGTATAAGTAATTTAAAGCTTAAATCAATAAAAAGGAATATCTAAAAACGGTCAACTCCAGGAAAAAAATATATATAGCATAAATTGTGTGCTTTATCGAGCTCTACGTTTTTTGTGAAGTAAGTTTTTGTCTATCTCTTACGCTTTACCAGTTATGCAATATTCCGCAAAATTAATTCAGAATAAACATGTCTTCAGAGGCTATTCCCAGAAAATTGAAGATATGCATTTTATTTGTCATGTAAATATACGATATTATAATCAAAATCGTTAGAGTCATATCTGAGAAAAGTAACATTTTCGAAAATGCTTCCATGTAAAGGGTAGTTGGGGGTGGGGGGATTATCTTGAAAATCTTCGTGTTTCATCCTTGGAAGATACTGAACTTTAATACCATGTTTGATATTTAATGGACTTTTCGGTTTTGAGTTATGCTGTCCACAGACACACGCACGCACGCACGCACACTTTTTTAGAATTTTTTTTTTTGTATTCAGGGGGTCCCAAAACAGTATTTCCGGTGAAATCTCGGTATCGAATTTTTAGGTGCAACACAACAGCTATTCACTATGTACATAGTACACGTAGAGAAAGTAATGTATACAAATAAAAAAGAAATACGAATGTAGCACAGTAAAATAGGTTATCCTGTTAAATAGGGGTTTAAAATAGACTTTAGAGTGGAAAATAGGCATCAACTTGAAATTAGGTATCTTAACACACTGTCAAACTGCTTTATTTAGACCTAGATATTTATGCAACAAGTAAATACAAAAGGTGAGGCAGTGTATATGTTAGGGAAAAGCATGGCATTTGCCTAGTCATGATGTCTAGTACATTCTTTGAAGAAATTACTTTGCAGGATTTCTTACAGTCAGGTAAACCAGCATTCTGTTTGTTACATCATGGCTTCTGTTAACCTTTCGGTTTGCGGTTTCCTCTGAAGTCACATGCCTTACGAAGAGCATCACTTGGTGGTTTCTGATGATTAAAGAACTTCCTCTTTCCTTTACACAGGCTTTATCTGTGTTACATTTCCCTGTTAATGCTGTGAATCACAGAAACGCTACAGCGGTGCTACTATTTGGACGAGGCTCCAGTTAGCTCAGCTTGTTAGCTTCCTTGATGAGTTCGAAATGCAATTTCAGTCTTCAGGAATTCAATTATTATTTCATAATATAAAAAAAATCTGATGTGTTCCATTCAATGACTTTCTCTACCTATCGTGCAACAAATTAGTTTTACAAATGCCCATTCTTCTATCTAGATTAGCATAATCAAGATAAACACTAAACAGAAATAATTTTATTACTTATTTCCTAATAACCATAAAGGGAACAAGGGAATACACCAGGCTAAAGCGATAGTGAGGTATTTTAAGAGCTGGTTGCTATGTGATAGGTAAATTTGAAATTCCGTTCTGTTTGTTCTAAATAACTACAAAAATAAATAAAAAAGAAAAAAAAAACTCCTTCCCATTTGAGACAATTATAAGTATTGAAAAATTGAAACCAACAATAATGAATATCTACAAGAAGAAAGGGAGAAAATTATCTGACATAATTTACGTGCCTTAACGGGATTTAGTTTAACGTCCTTTAACCTGGTTGGTCATATCGGACGATGAATGAAATTGGTGAAATGATACTCAAATGATCTTGGGGTCCATGGAGCTTAAAGTTACTCAGCATTCGCCTTCTCAGGATAAGGGAAAACCCCGAAAAAACCTTATCCGGGTAACTCACCCTAAGCGAGATTCGAACTCACGACCTGTTGAATGTGAAGCAGACACGCTACCACCACACTACCCAGGCGGGCTGGATGTTTCAAGATATGCATTTCATTTAGCATGAAAAGATCTTAAAAAGATGATGCAATCAAAATTGTTAGAGCTAGTTTTGAGAAAATCAAAATATTACATTTAAAGGATAGGGGTGGGGGAATAACTTTAAAATCTTCATCTTGCAACCTTGGAAGATGCTGAACATAAATATTGGTATTTAACCGATTTATAGGAGCAGGGAGAGTAAGTGCATGATAATGAACATGGACCTAAGTTATACAATATCAGGTGACCCAGTTGTATCGTATTTGACGAGTGTACGTCAAGAGTTGCAGAACTCAACGGGACTTTTAAGAGTTAAAACCGGCCAGTGGGGAACTGGGTAAGCGACCTCCGTTTTACTCCTCTTAGCTATCAGTGTAGATAGCGAGCGGGTCACGCTCATTTCCTCACTGACACGTTTAAACTTGAAAAAACACCGTTGAATTCTGCAAAGAAACCAAATATCTAATACAAGGCAGCTGGGTCAGCTGGTATATAAACTAAAAACATGTGGTCATCTGTTTTTATTTTGTTTACTAACTTGTTCTGGTTCGCTATTTACTTATTAGTTATAACTTTCATATTGAATGTTTAAAATATTTATACTTTCTTGTTTATGCAAAGAATCTGAATTACAAACTGGAGAATTTTTGGCCTCTTCACTCTCACAGACCATTCTTTTGTGATAATGCTCCCCATTTCTCCCTCTAACATCCTAATAGAGTTTATTTTTTTATTCTCTACAACAACCGTTAACACGACTCAGTACTACTCTTGTTTTCTGTTGCCTTAAATGCAGGCTTTTTATCCAGTTCATGCTACTAACGAACAGTGCCTGCAATGGATATGTTTCGATTATTAAACATCACGACTATCGATTATTCTTGTATGTTTAATCGAAGAACAGCTAGCGCGAGTTTAGAAAAAGTAAACATGTCAGACACAGGTCACAGTGAGATGCAACTTACACCGTCGGAAATTTCTCCCAAGATGTGATTGCCACAAAACAACATTCATTTTAATAACTGTATTGAAATAAAGCCACTTCTGCTTATGTGTCAAAGTCAGAATATAATTAACTTTCACGTCTGCGCACATGCCACAACCCTGCCAGCTGTTTCACTGCGTAAGCTAAGCTCAATTCATTTATTGAATCAGATATACCTTGAATATTAAACATAATTTTTAAGCATTTTAAAGGTAAGACATATGGTTGAGCATATATAGTCGTATAAAACGTGACTATAATGGCGATTAAGATGCTGGTCTGATGCTCATTTCATTAACATACTCACAACTTAATACTCTCGTTGAATAATATACAATTACAACTTTCTATACACTAATTTCAGTAGATTGAATACATTTCATTTTAAGGTATTTTTTATAAGTTTAGATAATTTTATTGGTCATTTTCAAAATGATTTAAGTCATCAATAGCGAGTCATGTTTATTATATATTTCCTACAATCGAACTAGTGTGTTGTGAGTGCATAGAGCATATTTATGTAGATTAAGGCAAAAGAAACCTTTAGCATCTACAGAATAACATTTTATTATTGCTACTTCATTATTACATAAAGTAGAGAATAGGGAAGTACCTCCATCATATACTGTACGCTAAAGTTTGAGTATGCTAATCATAAGCTCGTTAGAAAATAGTATTTAAAATCTAAAACTCTGCTGGCATTTCAAAGTTATTTTGTGAAACCACTTCCATATTGATTTTCAGGTACTCATTAGGTGAACCTTTGGTTGAAAATGTTTCAGGTTCTGTTAATGCATTTTCCAATTAAAAATAAGTGAAGACAATTTTTTATACATTTATGGAGAGCTAACCCTTTTCCGTGATCGAAAATGCAAAATCCTTGAAATTTGTTCAGTAATCGATTTAAAACTCCATTATTTCTTTATTGCACCAAAGAGTTCGAAGCATGAACACTGAACAAAATATTTATTTAAAGAGTGGATATGAAGCAATTCAGATTCCTTGTAAACATGCGCCTGTTTACTGCAAGAGATTAAAGGCATTCTTAGAAGACGTTAGACTTAAACCTGAGATGGGGTTGGATTTCTGTATTCATAGGCTTTTTTCTAAACGTACATTTATATTTAATGATCCTCAAAGGACGCATTTCTCGGTAACACATTTTTGAGTCCAATATAGCATCTCCTCAAAAAGGAGGTAGAGGCAATTCAAAATGCTTTTTGGGAAAAGTGTTTAGGGGACTCCGAAACATACCTACGTTTTCAATGAAGCATCGATGTTGAGGATAATATTTTATCACTCTAGATGAGTGTAGAAAAAATAACAAAAGTGCATCCAAATGAAATCAAGTTTGGATTTATTGTATTAAATTAACTTTGACAAACATACAAAAAATCGTATGTTTCATCAACATGACGCTCTCTACCTATTCTGAACAAGCTATTATTACAAAAGCTTATTTTTGTACATGTTCCATGCTATTCGAGATGAACATTAACAGAAATAATCTTATTACTTATTCAAGGCGAATACGGCTAAAGCGAGAGTTAAATATTTTAAGAGCTGTCCTATGTGATGACATTGAAATTGGTTCTATTTGCATGACCAGGAAAAAAGCAAAACAAAACGAAAGAGGACTACCTATTTGAGAAAAGTACAAGGTGGCCAAACTGCCCCGCATTTGGCGTGCTCAGGTATTCCTTGGTGCGTTAAAATAATTGCAGAACTCAACGGGCTATTTCAAGTTAAACCCCGCAAGTGGAAAACTGAGCGAGAGCGAATCGTTTATCATCCCAATCATTTATGAACTTAACACAATCTAAATCAAAAGTTTAGTTATAATAGTTTTGACTGTAATGCAAATAAGCTTAAAGACCTCTATGCAATGGGTGGTCAATACTTAGAAATTTTATAAACAATAACTCCCTTGGCATATGTTTGGTGAAGATTTCAGTGAATAACTAAACTAGCCTGTGGCAAAACCAAAGAATAAGCTTTAGTAGAGAATGTATTGTGATCAAAAAATATACGAGTTCTTTTATGAAGAATTTTAAGTATTTAAAGGTAGTTTAAGGTTATTGAACAGCCCAAAATTTGATCATCTGCAAAAAAAAAAATGGTTAACATATTTTGATATCCCTAAGAGTATGTTTCTGTCATATTTATTGAATCTTCTGGCCCATTTATCTCTATATTCTGAAGAAAATATGGAGCTTTGAAAACAATATAAATCATATTTTAATTAGGTAAAATGTGAAATTAAAATCACTCTGAATTATATCACCTTATGATGCAAATTGTCTTGAATAATGCAAGAAAATTTATAAGTATGAAGTAGGAGAGACATCATATAGAGATGATCTAACTATATATTAGGGATTATTTTCTTTTGTAAAAATAAATAACATGGATTAAAATTATGTTTGTTAAAATATATATTTCAGAAAAGACCTGCCTTTGAAATGTTAACGCATTACAACTATAATTCGAATGTTACAACTTCTGTAAATATAGATAGGTATCTTTTGTAAGTCTATATTTATCTACATTATCAGCACGGGCTTTCAAATGCAAGGGAGGGGGGGGGTTGTCCCTCACTATCATTCTAAAAATCTGGCAAGTCTCATAGCAATCTAATAGTCTAAATCTAATCTCTGAGTGACTTTTAGAGGACAAAGGTATAAAGGTACAAGGTGCAACGTCATTATGGTATTATTTAGTGTATTTATATGTGTTTGAAGCAAATTAGTTATCGGGTACTAAAGTAAATAATTATCAAGAAGCCAGCCGCAAATTTTCGGCTAGGAAATATATACTTTGTTGTATTTTCGAGGGAATTAGCGTCCAGTAACAATAGCCATTCGGGATAACGGCAATAAGGATTCGGGGAAATAGACTCGCGGTGAAATCTATCATTAAGGTGATTGTTTCGGGAAAGGAATTCGGGAAAGACGGAAACGGTCTATAACTGTTTATATCGCCTCTTAAAGCTACTGTTAACATACATTTTTACTTTCGCTACACGTATTATGCACATAGTGTATAGAGAAGGTATATTGCACCCAAAAATCCGATACCAAGATTTCACCGGAAATATATGTTTTAGGGTCCCCAATATCCAAAAAAAGCATTTTCACAAAAAGGTCCGTGTGTGTGTGTGTGTGTGTGTGTGTGTGTGTGTGTGTCTGTGAACACGATAACTCAAAAACGAAAAATCGGTAAAATACCAAACTTGGTATTTAAGTTTAGTATCTTCCAGGGATGCGACACGAAGATTTTGAGAAAAATCCCCCCACCCCCAACTACCCTTTACATGGAACTTTTTTCGAAAATTTTGATTTTTTTCAAAAATGGCTCTAACGATTTTGATTAAAATTTCGGATATTAAACATATTTACCTGGCAAATGAAATGTGTATCTTGAATTTTCTGGAAACAGCCTCTAAAGTTCTCTTTATTCTGGATGAATTTTGCTGGATTTTGCATAACTAGTAAACGGTAAGAGATAAGACAAAAACTTCTACACAAAATATATAGATCTCGTTAAAACATACAATTTATGTCATATGCATTTTTTTCGTGGAGTTCATTTTTGAGATATTCCTTGTTATTTGTTTCACTTTTAAAATTTTCAACTCCTGACAATCCAATAAAACGGATTTCATCCATATGGCAACCAGCTTTAAAAAGATCTTACTATCATTTTTGCTTAGTATATTCCACGATTTCCGTTCTATTTACAAGAAAGCAATTCTGTAGTATATAGGAGAATACGCTTTTTAACAGTAATTTGTTATAGAAATGTAAAGAAAGTCATGTGAACGGAAAACATTTGATTTTTATTCTTTAAATAATTATCTTTAAGCATCGCAAGTGCAAGATGAATGTGGAGCCGTTGTCCAGAAAACAAAGACGCAGGTATTTCACGTTTTGCTTCCTTAATTAGGATTATTATCGTATAGTGAAAGAATGCGATACTGCGGTTTTGGGGCAGGAGGCAGGCGGATAGACGCTATCAGGAATGCCAGTCGTTCCGTCTCGAATATCAACAGGAGTGATGGCAACGTGACCACTTCCCGTGCACTGATAGCAGGATCCGCCACATACGCCCACGTTCAAGACTCTTCCCAAATGTGATCTACACAGACACAACCTTAATGGGCTATTACATTAGTAGCGAAAGCTTCTGGTTACGCTAAAAACCTAAATGTCAACCCAATTACATAAAAATATGAAGTGTTCCATTCACATGACCTATTCTACATCTCTGCAACACATTATTGTTAGAAATCTTAAGCTAATCGAGAAAAAACTAACAGAAATAGTCTTATTACTTGCTTCCTTGTAAGTAGAAGTGAAATAAGAAACTACCATAGGTTAAAGTGATAGTCAAAAGCTGGTTTCTATGTGACTGAAGTTTCTTTGTTTGTATAGACAGGAGTTGACAAATTCCTGTATGAGAAAAGTATAAGTTTTTAAAACGACCAACTTTACGAAAACAAATGCATATATAATGTATTAAAATGTATAATTTGCAAGTGTTTTATTGTGCTTTAAACTATTATATAAGTTGTTTATCTAAAATATTTCAAGGTTTGTAAAAGAAGACATAGTCAATAATTTTTAGTCAAAAGAAGAATAGTTAAAAAGTTACACAATGTTTGATAAGCAATGCTATTTAACAGTATTTTCAGTAATGCAAATAATAATAGCGATCATCTAAGGAAAGGCAGAAGACATTTTAGGCTGAGTCAATAATGATTCATGACTTTATATCTGTTTATGAATATGAGAAGAATGATTTATTTAGCAATACAACTGCTACTGCTATATATTGGACATCATATTCAGCACGCAACAGACAAAAGACAATCCCATACTATTTTGCACTGGATGGGAACGGACTATAGGAGACATGTGGCAATTCAGTTGTTCATTGTCCCTAATTTTCCCTAAAATATGAATTTTATATCAGTTTGTGACCTTAAAGGACATCTTGAAAGTGGAAATCCCATATTCATGTTTAGACCGATCAACGCAATGCAAACGACCTAAAAATCACGAGGTCATTAGGATAGCCAATATACTACAAAAGTTGCAACTGCTGTTCTCAATATATGATAACTTTTAATCTTAAGTCAATATAGTAACTTTGCATATCAGATTAAAGGAACACATTATTGCTGTTTTCACACAATCCGTGTATAGGACAGGAGAGTCAGACTAAAAATACAATTCAATTTTAATTTCAGTCTCATTCTATATTTCCAACTCCTGTCCTATACATGGCTTGTGTGGAAGAACAATTAATTAATACTTATTGACCTAATAGCCGGTGAAACTATAAAGCTTGAGATTTAAAGCCGCAATTGAGAAATTCTATCTCAAAATAATTAAAGATATACTTGTGTGTTTACATGTAGGTCAGTTGGAGAATTGAATGTCGTGTTGGCATATTGCCTGGTAGCTCAGCGGTTAGAGCAACCGGATGGAGACCGGGATATCCGAGGTTCAATTCTCGGCTATGGCATTGAATTTTTAAGTCTGATTCGATCTTTCCAAACTCACAATATTTATTGAATATGCTAGAAGCATGAAGATGTAAACATAGATCTTTAGTGGATGGCGTAATATGTGGTTGGTGAATTCAAAACGGGACTACACATGACATTTACGTACGTAAATTGTGTATCCTGATTCTGTAAAGTTCCACAAACTTTAAAAGTTAACAAACTTTAATAGTGAAACCGAGTTTACAACAAATACTGGTAATATTTTCCTTGTTATTTGTAAACTGCAATACAGGACGCTGGTTACAGGTGCACTTCTTCCAGGTAAAACCGAACGTCCGGCAAAACACGCTTATCAGAGCTTAGAAGAACACCAAAGTCTCTGAGAAGAGAAAACACTTTATGCCTGAGACGTAAAACAAGTTAGAAGGAAAAGAAGTGTAAAGTTTATCATGGGAACAGGTGTCGTCATGGAAACGCGTAGCTGGAGAACCTCGGCAAGAAATACAAACTATGGCGACACAAACATGAGCAAAGAAAAAAGTCCAAAAAGAAAAGGAGTGAAAACTTGTCTATGTAGGAGGTTGCGCATCTGTTTCTGTACCACATAAACAGATCTTTTTTCCCTCTTTCTCCCTTCCCAACAGCAACAGCGTGAAAGCAGAAGGCCTTTTTAACTTTTTGTACCCTTCGCGACACTCCCTTACCTTTTTTTAATATTATTTAAGGGTGAAGACAGAGAGATACGGGTTAGGAGAAAAGAAGCCATCTTCATAAACAAGGTTCTACATAGCAAAGGGAAGGTGTTTGACATGTGAGGGTCTTTCCCTATGATGAAGTACATAAGTCAAAACGTTCAACTGCCCTCTATTCCTTCCTAATGAATAGAAGGCCTGGGGTTTCCGACATAATGAAACATTTACGAGATAATGTTCGCCGCGGAGCTACGGACGTATTAATAGAACATCAAGACCGTAAATTCTATTTCATTTCCTACGTCTGTTCTGTTCCAAAATTGCTTTGTTGACAAGATCTGCTGCTTCTAGGCTTTCATATGCGAACATTAGTGAAACGGAGTGAGTCCCAATTGGATGGCATTAAAAATTAGAAAAATATTTCTAACGCATTCAGCTGCATTCTTTAGAACCATGACACCAATGTCTTCTAATTGCCATGCCTACTATTTTAATTATTTGGTCCCCAAATACTGAGAAATCGGGTAGAGACATAGAAAGAGAGGAGAGGAGAGAAAGAAAGAACAACTTTATCTTGAGCAAAAATCTAGGTCCTTTGATCTTTTAGAAAACAAATATATCTGCAAAAAAATTAACTGTTGCTGATAATAGAGGTTAATATATTTATTGAAAAAAATTGTGTTATGTTTACATTATTTTCTCTACCCAATATCGTTTATTACTTTCTCTGCTAAATAGGGGAGGTGTTGTATTCCACCTAAAATGTCATACCGAGATTTCACCAGATAACACGTATTGAGTCTTTCTGAATAATAAAAAAGAAATTTAGAAAAAAAATTCCATGTGTGGTGTGTGTGCGAGGTGTGTAAACATCATATCTCAAAAACGAAAAGTTGGTATATAACCAAGCTTGGTTATACATGTAAGATAATATCTTCCAAATAAGCGACACGAGAAAATCAAGAAAATTCCCCCACCCCAGACTAACGTTTACATGGGAGCATTTTTCGTAGTTTTCGATTTTCGTTTTAAATACCGCATATTGCGAATATTAGTATGAAAAAATAGATGTGCTCTATTCATATGACTTTCCCTATCTGTTCTGCAAACAAATTGTTATTACAAGATACTATTATTCTATCTAGTTAATACTAATCAAAATAAATATTAACAGAAGTCGTCGTATTGCTTAGTTCTTTATAAATAGAAGGGAAATAAAGGAATGCAACGAATGACGAGTTACTGTTTGAGAAAAGTATGCATATGTTAAAATTCAAACGAATAACAAAGAATATCTCGAAAATGGCTAACTCCACCTAAAGACATATGACATAAATTGTGTGATTAAACGGGATTTATAATATTTATGTAGTAAGATTTTGTCTGTTTACCACTTATGAAATAGTACTCCAGAAGAAATAGGACTTAAGAAGCTATTCCCAGAAAATTTAAGATACACATTTTATTTTCCATATAAATATTTTTAATGTGTCAACATTAGAGCCATTTTTGAAAACTCATCATGCAAAAGGTAGTTTGGGGTGAAGGATTTTCTTGAAAATTACGTGTCACATCCTTGAAAGATGCTGAATTTAAACATCATCTAGTGTTTAACAGACTTTTGGTTTCTTCCACGAACGTACCACGGACACACACACACGCGCGCGCGAACCTTTTTCTTAAAATGCTTTTTTGGACTCAACATGCATTTCCGGTGACATTTCGACATCCAATTTTTTTTTGGTGGAATACAATAATTTTTCTGTTCACTAAGTACATAGTACCTACGTGAAGAGAAAGTAATAAAATGTATATCTTGAGTTTTCTTAAATAGCATGTGAGCTTCAGTTCATTCGGAAGGTACGTATTTGCATAATCTTGTATAACTAATAAACGCTAAGCGATAGAGGAAAACAATTAATTCAAAAGAATTGCTGTCATAAATCAGTTCCGAGATATCCGTTAATGATGGTTCGATTTGTTCAATACTTGTTCAATACCCTCTTTCATGTTCAGTTATTTCTCGCGATTCTATGGAAAGAATATGGAACATAAGGCCATGATAAATAGCCCCCAGTTCTTAAGCATGTGATTATTTCTATTCCCTTTGTAGCTATAAGAAATGTGTCTGCAAAGGTTTATCTCAACTAAAATTAAGTAGATATATGAAAAACTTCGCAATAATATTTGTTATACGCATTCATAAATGACAGAGGATAGAGAAAATATGTAATGAACACAATTTTTTAAGTAGATTCTGCAAATTTTTCTTTGCCAAAGTCTATTCATCTATTGCATCTGCTTTAAATTAATTGTGACAAACATATATATAAATATTTTCATTACCATTTTGTTATAGCTACAAGATGAAGCAATGAAATATATGACTATAAGCGACAGTCAAATGAACAAAAGCCCATGGCTGTATGATCTCCTTGAAATCCGAACTCTTATGTGGCATTGCGAGAAACAACTGAATAGCGACAGCCCTTTTAAAATTACAAGTATTGGTAAATTAAAACAAAATAATAGCGCATAGATTTGAGATGGCTGTTGCCAAAAAAGTTTTTCAAAATAAATGACTTGTTTTAAAGAGATCTGGATGTTTATATGCAAGAAGATTTTTTTATATATTTGTTACGGTTTGCCCATTTATAAAAGTACACGTTCTTTCGTCAGAGTATTTTGAGACGCTGGAATTGAGAGGTAGGGCGCTATATGGGCTCTAACTCAAAATACCGACAACGAAGCCAACCTGGGCACGAGCAACCAGTTTTCTACCATGCCTTCCAAGTTCTTCACATCCCACTTCCAGAAAATTCAACAACTAAAATGAGAAAGGTCGCATGCGCGGACGGAATTGTCACACTGTATATTTTACTTATATGTAAATATTTTAAACATGTGTTTAAATCAAAGCCGTTACAGCCGTTTTTGAGGAAATCAAAGTTATTGAACATTTTTCTTAGATGAATTAACTGTCTTGAAAAATCTTCGCACTGCATCTTTTGTAGATATTGAACTTAAGTACATTTAGTATTTATCTAACCTTCCGTTTTTATTGCGGCAATATTTTAAAAAAATCTGATGTGCTCCATCTAGCTACATCTCTGTAACAAATTCTTATTAATAAGCTTATTCTTCTATTTCATGCTAAAAATTAGCAGAAATAGTCTTATTACTTAGTTCCTTATAAGTAGAAAGGAAATAAGGGAATGCACTTGGCTAAACCGACAATCAACTGTTTTAAAAAATAATTGCTATGGGATTTAAATCCGTTTCTTTGCTTGGCCAAGCGTTGACAAGTTCCTGTATGAAAATTTTCAGAATTCAATGGCAAGGAATATCTTGAAAACCACACACTCAACGTAAAAAATGTATATGACATAAATCGTAAGCTTTATCGAGGTCTAGATTTTTGTGTAATACGTTTTTGTCTATCTCTTACGGTTTACCAGTTGTACAAAATTCAATAGAAATCATTCAAAATGAAAGGTCCTTAGAGGCTATCCCAGAAAATTCAAGATATACATTTTATTTGTCATGTAAATATCTTAAACATAAGAGATTTTAATAAAAAGAATCTTTAGAGCCATGTTTGAGAAAATTAACATTTTCGGAATTTTTGTCCATGTAAAGGGTAGTTTGGGGTGGAGGGATTTTCTTGGAAACCTTCGTATCTCATCCTTGGAAGATACTGAACTTAAATTTCAAGTTTGGTATTTATGGACATTTCTTTTTTGAGCTATAGTGCCCACACAGACAACACACTGACAGACCTTTTTTTTAAAAATTCCTTTTTTTTTGGATTAGTAGGTCCCAAAACAGATATTTCCGGTGAAATCTCGGTAACAAATTTTTGGATGCATTACAATACTTTCTCTCTACATTATGTGAATAACACGTGTAGAGAAAGTAAAAATACATAGTAGTGATGAATAACAAATCAACCTGCATGCATGTCCAAAATTCCTGGTTTTTGGCGGGGGGGGGGAAAGAAATCCCCAAACAATACCAATGATGTCTAATGTTTCTTCGTAAAGAACCCTACGCTGCCTGTTCTTAGATTGAACACTACGTATTGTCTATTATAAACAGATGGGACGCAGCGGCCGGGCGGTAGGCCAAGGTTCCCCGTGAGCTGTCGTGCCATGGAGTTATTGACATCGCTTGTCAATCCGCCTAATACTTCCGCAATGGCGTATGACCCGTGTGTCGGAGAAGTTGCCTATCAAGCAAGGTTCTATGTTAACGTGAGAACCTTTCACATCGTAGCGACAGACGTTATGGTATGTGTTGTAGGTATCAAAACATTTTTTCGCACTGAGTTTTGTTTGGTCGATAACGAAAGTTTGTGAAATCTGCAGTCAGAGTGCTTATCATATAGCATGTATTTATCAATAGCTTCTGGGAAAATAAATAAACACATCTGTGTGGGATGAATGGACTTCACAGGATTATACAATAACTATTAATATATTACTAGATCAGGAAATAGAATGATTTTATTGATTTAGCACAGTGAAGAAATAAAACTAGTTTTACTTATCATATTTTTACGTTCAAATGAAACCAATTTTATTTTTACGAGTTATAAAAAATATGTATTTCTTATATGACTTTCTCCACTCAACAAATTATTCTTGCAAAAGCTTATTCTTCTATCTCTTCATGCTAGTCAAGATAATTATCAGTAGACATGGCTATATTGCGTATTTCCCTGTAAGTAGAAGGGAAATATGGGAATACACCAGGCTAAAGCGTTAGCTATTTTTGTAAGCCTGTCTCCATGCGATGACATTAAAATTCGGTTCTCTTTGCCAGGGCTAAAACAAAATAGGTAGTAACAAATGTGTATTTTAAAATTGAAACTAATAACCAGGAATCTTGTAAATCGTTATCTAGATAAAAATATATGGAACATACTTTCGCATTTTTACGAGATCTGTATATTAAATATATTTACATGAAAATTAAAGTTTATATCTTGAATTTCCTCCTCTTCTTTCGGAAAGAATTTCGTATAATTTTGTATAACTGATAAATGTTAAGCAGTAGACAAAACCATACTATACAAAGACTGTAGATGAACTTATTTTAAATAATGTTTAACGCTGTAAGCCATTTCCGTGAGATATGCGGTGATAATAGGTCGAATCATTCACTACTTGGTTATTCTTTCTAAGTCCTTTCAATGTTCAATTGTTTCTCGCGATAGCATGGAAAAAGTGTGGGATTTTAAGGCCAGTTGTTAAACATTTACCTGTCGCTATTCTCTTTGTATCTATAACGAAATGTGTAATGTTGCTATTTTTGTAAAATTCTATCTCAATCCAAATGAAGTTAATATAAATATAGACTTCTGTAAGAATAGTTTGTAGACCACTAATAAAAGTCACGTGAATGCACACATAAAAATGTTCCTTATATGTTTATGATTAATGTCGTACCGAAGTACCCTTCTGGGTCAATGCCGTGCTTGCTGAGCATATTCTCCGCTACACGTGCAATACGTGTATTTTTTTCATGTAGCACCAACAGTCGCTTCAAAACGTTGACTCAAAACAATGTCATGATAACTTTGAAATGAATACTAGGTATATTATCGATTGCTGTACGACCTGAAACTTGTACTTGGTAATCTTGCTGCAAGTTATATTTGAACTTGATGAGTTGACTGTTTTAATATACATTAAACAACGCTGTGAAGTAGAAAAGCTAGACTCAGTCATAATGGAATTGAGCGTAAGGTTCAGACTGTAGCTTCACTTATACATTGTACCAGCGGCAGGATACAGATGCCTACACGTTCACAGGAAAATCACCTGGTTCGCAGTTCACTGGATCACTCCGTACTCATTTTCTTTAACGAGAAATTGATTCAAATTAACTAACGTGAACTTAGAGACACAGTACTCGCTGTTATCTAAATAAATTACAAATATATTTAAGTTATGAGCTCATGCAAAAAACAAAAGAATAAATATACATTGTCAGGCAAGTTACACATTAAAGCAAATTTATGCCCAACTCAGAATGAGATATAAGGCCGGACGCAGCCTTAGCACAAGCATTCAATGTAAACATTCACATAGACACACGCTACGCAATGCAAGAATTTGCAAACTCCAACATTTATGTTTGCGCTGTGCACTTAAAGGAAGAACTCTGTATTCTTTCCACGTTATACAACAGCACACGATTTTACAGCGCCTTCTGAATATACATACTGCTCTTCTATTTGGCTGTGCCGCGGCATCTATCATTTACCTCGAGAGATTATGGTAGTCTTATTGCTGATTCCTCTTTTGATTTAATGCGCGTAAAATGAATTACGTCTAGATTTCTTGGCTCTTGCAAATCGTAAGGCGCAAAGAGATCATGCACATTATTACTTTCTGTAGTCTATGAGCTTGCACCATTTTCAATAATTATTGTGACACTACTGCCGCGAGCGTCAGTTGATGTGTTATTGCTATAACCCATTTATTTATAAAATATTGAATGAAATTTCTTTATACAATATTGTTGGTTATGTTATACAGTTTGAACCTTGCTGTGCGTTTGAAAGATTTCCGCATGTAATTTACGGATCAAGAGGCAAGTGCCAACTTCTTACGTCACACTTACGCTACATTGTTTATGCTGCGCTATGTCTGCGCTTACAACTTATAGTGAATGTAGCTTTAGCTTAAGAAAATTTGGAAATGTTTAATGGTATATGGATTGTAAATTTTAATGTGTAAGCTCTTGTGTGTTTCTATGTTTCTCAGCTATAGAAAATACAAGGAGCAGGACTTCACTACCAGATACAACTGCTTATGGGAATAAAAAGAACTAAACTTGTCCAGGTAAAAGTTTAATGAGGTGAGGGGAATACCATGAAAATCTTCATCCTGCAACCTTGGTTCTCCTAAGTTATGCGGTTCACTTTTTCCTGCCTCTATCACGGCCACATATATAGTACTTCCCCTGAATTCCATTCCTGCACATTATGTCACGGGTCCATTTCAGATAAGAGGCAGCGTTCCTCTAATTAGTCAGCGCGATAGTGACCCACTTTTCAAACATTTGACTATCGTTTCAGCCTTCTGTATCCACCGTGTACCTACCTCAACTAAAGTGTGTTAAAACAATTTCTGTAAACGTTTATCTCGATTAACATGAAGTAGAAATAATAACAACAATAAGAGTAATAATAATAATAATAATAATAATAATAATAATAATAATATCTTACATGTTCCATTGCTGTTCTGCAAACCATTCTTACAAAATATTAATCTTTTATCTACATCATGCTAATTGAGATAAACATTAGCGGAAATTGTCTTATTGGATAGGTAGAGTCCGACTGAAAAATCCAATGCCATAGCCGGGATTTAAAGCACGGATCTCCCGATTTCTAGCCGGTTGCTCTGCCACATGGCAACATGCCGGCATAGCAATTTTTTTAATTGAAAATACAGTTCGGAGGCTTGTCAGGACTCCGACGCTGTATTCCTTTTTTTCTCCATTTTTTCCAGTTTCCTATATTTCCTTAGTAGACCTTATTATTCTTAACGTTTTCCTTTTACATATACATACACAAACATAGACACATTTCCAAACACAGAAACACCCATGCCCAAGGCGGGACTCGAACCCACGATCCTGTGCACCACGAAGCGCCAAAGCGAGTCACTTTAGCGAGCGCGGCCACCGGGATCGGCAATTTTAAACATAACACCCATGCCCAAGGCGGGACTCGAACCCACGATCCCCTGCCCACGAAGCACAAAAGCGTGACGCCTTAGCGAGCGCGGCCATGGGGACCGGCAACATTCAACCCCTCAACTGAATCCCATGCTTCCCGGTAAACCACAAGGTGATCTCAAATTATTTTGAGATGACAACCCCAATGGCGACTTACAATGCTATAAGTACTTTAGATTCAGGATTCATAGTATAATGCTATACCGGTATGTTGTCATGGTAGCTCAGTGGCAGAGCAACCGGCTAGAGATCGGGAGGTCCATGGCTCAAATCCCGTCTATGGCTTTGAATTTTTCAGTGACTCTACCTATCCAATTCCTGTCCTACACACAGTGTGTGAAAAAACCATTATTCCAATAATTACAGAAGGAAAACGGCTGAGTACACTAGGCTAAAGAGATAGTCAAATCTTTTAAAAGCTGGTCGCTATGTGAACAATTTAAGTTCGGTTTGCTTTTCTTTGTCAGCAATAAAACAAACAAGAGATGAAACGAAGGGTAACCCCATTTGAGAAAAGTAATGTGGCTTAAAATTGAAACCAAAATAACAAAGAATATCTCGGAAACAATAAGAATATATTACATAAATTGTGTTTTAACGTGATTTAAATTTTTATGTAGTAAGATTTTGTCTCTTTCTTATTGTTTATAAAATTCAACAAAATTCATCCAGAATGAATAGATCTTCAGAAGCTAGTCCCAGGAAATTCAAAATATACGTTTTATTTGCGATATAAATATATTTAATACATGGTGCTATAGTAAAAATCTTAGAACATTTTTTGAGAAAAACAAAATTTTCAAATTTTTTTCCATTTAAAGCGTAATTTGGAGTGAGGGGATTTTCTTGAAAATCTTCGTGTCACATCCTTGGAAGACACTAAACTTGTATGCTAATTATAATATTTAGCAGTTTTTAGTTTTTTATGTTTACTGTCCACAGACACAATCACGCATATACACGCATGGATCTTTTTGTAAAACTTTTTTTGGACTCAGGGACCTCAAATATATATTTCCGTGAAATTTCGACTTTGAAGTTTTGGATGAAATAGAATACTTTCCCTGTACATTATGTATGAGGAGAGAAAGTAACAGAGTGTGTGTAAAACTACTTTGTGGAAGATATTGAATCTGATGTGTTCCATTCACATTAATTTCTCTACACATTCTGTAACAAACCATTCTTACAAAACCTTATTCTTCTATCTACTCCATGTTAATTAAGATAGACATTATCAGAAATGTTCTCATTGCTTCTTGTTTTAGATAAAAAATAAGGGAATACACTAGACTAAAACGAAACTCAAATCTTATAGAAGGTAATTTGATGACATTTTGCAGGACCAGCAGAAAAAAATCTCCTTTTGGAAAAGTATTGACATAAATTACGTGTTTTGGCAATAAGTGCAATAAGTTTTGTCTGTCTCTTGCGGTTTACCAGCTATACAAAAATAATCCACCAGGAAGAGGACTTTAGAGGTTATTCCCAAAAAAGTTCAAAATTCATTTGTTATAAAAGTATATTAAACAAATGGAATTTTGGTTTCATCTCTCTCATTTGTTTTATTCCTGGCCGTGTAAAGCGAACCGAATTTCAATTGCTTCACATAGCGACAGGCTTTTTAAAATATTTGACTATCGCTTTATCCTAATACATTACCTTAGTTCCCCTCTACTTAGAAGGAACTAATGCAACATATTCTGCTAATGTTTACCTCGATTATCACGATACTTTTTTCTTTCTTTCTTTTTTGTAGCTTAACATTCTTTAAACTAGTTAGTCACATCGGACGATGAATGAAAACAGTGAAATTATGCTCAAATGATCTCAAGGTCCATGAATTTTAAGTTGCTCGAAATCCGTCTTCTCAAGATAAGGAAAAACCACGAAAAAACCCTCATCCGAGTAATGCACCCTAAGCGAGATCCGAACTCGCGACCTCTTTAATGCGAGGCAGACATGCTACCCTACACTACCGAGGAGAGCTAGTAGAGCTTTTATTTTGCGAGTAGGAACGTTTGTGAAACGAAGTCATTAGGCTCACATACATGCAAAAAAAGTAAAATTTCCCTCTTCATAATATTACCTAGTAGAGATTGCATAATGTATGGATTTTATTTTATACTCGCTTTCTACTGACATGAAAGTGATAATGAACTTTGTGCAAGCCCTTCCACCACTTCTAGTTTAGGTTCCATTATACCTGTAACAATAATTATCCTAAGTGAACTGCACTCTATTTTCAGCGTTCAATTACTCGTGTCAGTATTTACTAATCTATTTATTTGACTTGTTGCATGAAGATAAAGTTCATCTTGCTGATGAGATGGAAGTCATCTGGATTAACGAAACTGTAGATGAAATTACTGAATAATTTAGTATCGAATACCATGGCATACTTTACACATATAATTAGTTGCCACTTATTTTTGTATGACGATACCGCGTTGGCGTAATCAGCAATAGAAGGCAATTTCGCATGCATGTTTAACAGCAAAAATCTGATGTGTTACATTCACATGAATTTCTCTTCATCTCTGTAACAAATTATTGTTAATAAACTTATTCTTCTATCTAATTTATGCTAATCGGGATAAACACTAGCAGAAACGGTCTTATTACTTAGTTTCTTATAAGTAGAAACCGACAGTCAAATGTTTTAAAATGTGTTTGCTATGGGATTGAAATCCGTTTCTTTGCGTGGCCAAGCAATTCTCGTATGAGAATTTTAAGTATTTTAAATCTGAACTTAATAACAAGGAATATTTCGAAAACGTCCAACTTCACGAAAAAAGTTATTTTACTTAAATTGTGTGGTTTATCAAGATCTACATTTTTTGTGTATCAGGTTTTTGTCTGTCTCTTATAGTTTATCAGTTACGCAAAATTCCGCAAAATTCACCTAGAATAAACATGTCTTCAGAGGCTATTCCCAGAAAATTGAAGATATACATTGTATTTGTCATGTAAATATCTTAAAAATAAGAGATTTTAATCACATTTGTTAGAGCTTATGTTTAGAAAATCAAAATTTTCGAAAATTTTTCCATGTAAAGATAGTTGGGGGTGGCGGGATTTTCTTGAAAATCTTCGTGACGCATCCTTGGAAAATACTGAACTTATCAAGTTTGGTATTTAAGGGATTTTTGGTTTTTGAGCTATGCTGTCCACAGTCACACACGGACCTTTTTCTAGAAATGCTTTTTTTTATTCCAAAACATTATTTTCGGTGAAATCTCGGTATCGAATTCTTGGGTGGAATGCAATACCTTCTCTATATACTATGTACATAGTGCATGTAGAGGAAGTAAAAATAGAATGCGCTACATTCACACGTTTTTCTCTAAGTATTCTTCAACATACTATTCTTAAAACAGCTTATTCAAATTATCCTAGATATATATTTGAATAAATTGCTTCTAAACAAAATTTCCTTGTAGATACAACGGGTATAAGGGAAATGCACTAGGCTTAAGCTATAATCAAGTTTTTAAAAGTGGTCGCTATGTGATAGCTCTTGAAATTGCGTTCTCCTTGCTTGACCAGAATAAAGAAAAACTTTCCGAAATGAAAAAAGTATAAATATTTTAAAAATGAAATCAATGACAACTCAGAAATTGTCACCTAAAAACGTATTTGATAAATTATATGCTTTAACGAAATCTACATATTTTGTGTAGTAAGATTTCGAAGATCTGTTAGGGCTTACCAGTTATGCAAATGCCATTTCAAATGAAGAGGACTTCAAGAGATTAGGATTCCCAAAACATTTAAGATGCACATTTTCGTATATTCTCGTGGATTTAGTTATTAAGTTAATAAAAAAAAAATTCAAAATACTAGAACACCTAAAATGTTATCGATTGTTCTTTGTAGTTAGAGAATGTTCTCTACAACATTTTGGCAGCTGGAACCCTTGGTGGGTTAGCGAATTCTGCCGGAAAGCACATTAGATACAAATGCACTAAGTAAATATGTAGGTATGTGCTATACCTACAGCTAAGGTTATCTCCTATGAACCTCACAGCCCATTAGATAGGCAGACTCAGCCGGTCATGAACTCGCCATGTATTCCAGGCTAAATACCTATATGGAAATGGATTTCCAGATAGACAAAAACCTACACACCACATTTTTTGGAATGCTGAACGACATTTACGTAAAACAGGAGCATTTGAAAGGGCAGATCCGATTAGAGAGGCCTCTGGACACAATGAAGATATAATTTTAGACGCTGTCTTAAACAATCCCCACATTAGCACGCGGGCACTGGCACAAGTCACAAAAATCAGTTATGCGAGTACTGAATAACAATACATTTCATCCTTACCGCTTGCAGCTACACCAGGAACTCCATGTTCGTGACTTTGAAGCTCGAGTAAATTGCTGACAGTCTTTTTCTCCAAAGTTCTGTTTTCAATGAATTGCGGTTTCACAACAATAGCGCTGTGAATCGCCACAACTGGAGCGTCGATAAGCCTCAGTGGGTTGCACAAAACCAGAGAGTAAGGGACAGGTTTGTGATATTACTCGGTGAATTTTAATATCGCAGAAATAATTTTTGACGAAAATGATGCTAAAGAATTATAAAATATTTATAAAGCTAAGCAGCTAAAAATTGATTTTTTGATAATATTCGTTCAATTTTCACCGATCGATTCCTTTAAATTATTTATACTGGATTATAGCTGTGTAAACAATTTTACTTACTCCAGCTCGTGTGTACAGTGTGCATAGTAGATAGAGAAGGTATTGCATTCCACTAGAAATAAATATTTTGGGACCCTGAATAAAAAGAAAGCATTTTTAGAAACATGTCCCTGTGTGTGTCTGAGGGTAGCATAGCTCAAAAACAAAAATTCGTTTAAATATTAAACTTTGTATTTAAGTTCAGTATCCACCAAGGTTGCGAAGATTTTCAAGTAACTTCCCCAACCCCAAACTACCCTTTATATGGAACATTTTTCGAAAATTTTCATTTTCTCAAAAATGGCTGTAACGATTTTGATTAAGATATTTACATGACAAACGAAATGTATATATTTAATTTTCTGTCAACAGCCTCTGAAGACCTCTTCATTCCGGATGAGTTTTGCGTAACATGTAAACCGTAAGATATAGACAAAAACTGACTACAAAAAATGTATATCTAATTAAAACAGACATCTTATATTATGTATATTTCTTGTAGAGTTAACTGTTTCCGGGGTACTCCTTGTTTTTGGTTTCAATTTTAAACTACTTAAACTTTTCTCAAGCGGGAAATAACTGTTCGTCTCATCTGTTTTGTTTTACTCCTGGGAATACAAAAGATAGCCGAATGTTAATTGTTTCATATAACGATAGCTTTTAAAACATTTGATTATCGTTTTAAGTAACGTATTCCTTTATTTCCCTTCTAATTACAAGGAAGCAAGTGATAAGACCATTCGGGCTAACGCTTATCTCGATTAGCATAATGTAAATAAAAGAATAAGGAAAATTAGTTTGTGATACAGGTAGAAAAAGCATGTGAATGGAACGTATCATATTTTTTGTCTATGCCTAACATGTTTAAGTTTCAATCGAGCGTATTATACAGAAATAGAACACAACTGATCAAATAAAAGTTAACTTCCAGAAAATAATGCCCTACCAGGCATTTATATGCGCCACACCTGATGTAGAATTGGACCACTTTCGTCTTGTGAAATATTGAGAATGAAGACAGACTGGTATTTGCGTATTGGAACGAGACGCAAGCACGGGACGTGGCTACAGCTTGTTCCCGGCAATGGACGCAACAAGTGCCGGCTTCGCTTCCAGTCCCTCCTGGAGTGGATCAACCTTTACAATACGTTTGCTGGTTATTGTTTTCTTTGTAACTGTTCCCTGATAGGTTATGGGAACTTGGTCAAACCTTTAGCAATCTGAGTAGCTATTCAGCGTAGGCGGACACTTGTCATTTAATGGTATCCATGTGTAAAATACCTAAAGTCCCCAATTTTAGTACGATTCATGTTACAATATATTACAGCAATATGCTTTAATGTATAGGTATAATTTATACACCAAATTAAATGCATATATATTATTTTCCTACCACGCACATAGTAACTTGAGAAGGTATTGCGCTCCACCAGAAAATCGTTACAGATATTTCATTGAAAAAAAAAAAACGTTTTGAGGTCTAATTAATCCAAAAAGGCTTTTTAGAAAAAGGCTATTGTGTGTATTTGTATGCGCGCAATAATAACACGAAAAGTAGATTAAACACAAACTTTTCTAAGGATGCCACACCAAAATTTAACGTGGCCGAGTGGTTAGACCACTCGCCTCTCTCTAAAGCTGTCTTGGTTCTATCAGCATGTGGGAGTTGTGGTGGACAAAGCGGCGCAGGAGCGGCTTTCCGGGTTCTCCGGTTTCCCCCGCCATACATTCCCTCGTGCTCCATCTTGTTCCATGTAACTTCAGTGCCATAGTAGTAAGAGGACGTTAAACACTCCAAAAATTTACAGAAAACACTACTCCAAATCACTTTTCGAAGATTTTTAATTGCTTAAAAATAGCTCTAACGACTTTAAGATATTTTCATGGCAGATGAAATGTAATCCATCTTGAATTTTCTGAGAATAACCCTCTTCATTGTGAATGACTTTTGCATCACGATAAACCATAACAGATAGACAACTCTTGCTATACAAAACTGTATATATTGTTAAAGCACACAGGTTAAGTCAAATACATTAACCATTTCCGAGATATCCTTTGTTATTGATCTGCATTTTAAAATACTTATAGTGCCCTCAAATGAGAAGTAGTTATTTATTTTTCTTTCTCTTAGTCAAGAAAGATTGGTGTACAATGTCTGTTTTCCTCAGAAATTTTAAAAGGATCGTTAAAAACACCCAAAAGGAAAAAGTAATTTGATATCATGACAATTCCTATCGTATACAGCAAAAGTAACGAGTATCTGACTGCCCTAATAATATCATTCATTTTTTTAAACTGACATTATTTGATTAAACATTCTCAGATTTGCCCTCGTATTGCATAATTAATTCGATAACTGAGCTTAAATTGTTAAAAAATTAATTTTGAGTTTTAAAATGTTTTTCTGAAGCAACCAAAGAGGCTGAATGAAATTCTATACAAGTTTAAGTTTCGTATATGAATATTGAAATAATATAGTATTGGCTTTATTTTTTTTAAAAAAAACTACAATTTCTGTATTGTGGAACTAATAATTAAAATAATAAAAGCAAAATAGAAATGTTTTTCAAAAAGTAAATATATCTGTATGAAATTCGTAAAGAAGAATGTGACAAGATTTTCGAAAAATCTAGGTAGGTTAAATCGATAGGCAAATATTTTAAAAGCTGGTCCTATATAAATAAATTGAAGTTCGGTTCGCTTTACATGGCCTGCAATAAAACAATAGAGATGAAACGAAACGTCACTTTGAGTTTGGGAAAAGTAAGTAGTTTAATATTGAAAAACTACAATATTTAGAAAATTCGCATATATGTACCCTTAATACGTTTAAACAAGTAAAAAGTCTGAATATACCTAGTTTTTTCATGATCGAAGGTGTAGGTCCCACCTTAATTTCTTGATTGTTGTGAAACCTTATGCATATTTCAACAAAAAATATCGAAATCCCCATTTGGGATTATCACTAAACACTAATAGTGAGCGAAGTAATGTATAAAATACGTTTAGTACGCGTACGAGACCTTCTCTCGCCTGTTATTTATTGACAGATCTGTAGTGGTATGCTTACGATAAATAAACGAGCCCCTAATCGCCCAAATCCGTATTGCGATTGTTGAGAGGATGGATTGAACAAGCATGCTGTAATTACACACATTTTCAGTCTACAGACAGTTTTTGTCCCAACAAACAATTTAGTGAAACACCTGTTTCGTGGGATGATTTATGGTTGCTGACATTTCGACGAGCTGTAAAATGCACACTTGTGAAAAGCCTCTCGACGTCATTACTGGCCTGTTTATTGTAAGGCTCATGGTATACAAATGTTTGTTTCGCTCCGAAATTCTCTTTGCTAACATTGGTACACAAAACTTGTACACATGCTGCTTTAGAACATGCGCTAATGCCAAGGATTCAAATTAACGAAATTCAAGTGGCTTGCCCATAAATGTTGGTCCCTTTGTCTTACACGCCACTTATACTAGAGAATCTTATACTAGAGAATCTACTTATTACTCTGTACATAGTGTACAGAGAAGGTATTGCACTCCACCCAAAACACACGATAACTCTGTGAACACACGATAACTCAAAAATGAAAAGTCGGCAAAATACCAAACTTGGTATTTAACTTTAGTATCTTCCAGGGATGCGACCTGAAGATTTTAAGAAAAATCCCCTCACCCCAAACTACCCTTTACATGGAACTTTTTCCGAAAATTTTGATTTTCTCAAAAATGGCTCTAACGATTTTGATTAAAATATCATATATTAAAGATATTTACCTGACAAATAAAATGTATATCTTGAATTTTCTGCGAATACCTTCTGAAGATTACTTTATTTTGGATGAAATTTACGGAATTTTGCATAACTGCTAAACCGTAAGAGATAGACAAAAACTTACCACGCAAAAAATGTAGAGCACATTAAAACACACAGTTTATGTTGTATACATTTTTTGGTGGAGTTGATCGTTTTTGAGATATTCCTTGTTTTTGGTTTCAGCTTTGAAAACTTTCACTTTTCTCATACAGGAATTTGTCAACTTCTGTCCATACAAACAAAGGAACTTCAGTCACATAGCAACCAGCTTTCGAATATTACTTTAACCTATGGTACTCTCTTATTTCACTTCTACTTACGGGGAAGCAAGCAATAAGACTATTTCTGCTAATTTTTTCTCGATTAGCACGAAGTAAAAAGAAGCCTAAGTTTTGTAACAATAATTTGTTGCAGAGATGTAGAGAAAGTCATGTGAATGGAACAGATCAGATTTTTTTTGTTACATATGTCACTCTTCTGATTCTTGAACCGATTTAGATATCCCTGTAACAGGCATTTTATTGTAATCGGTTAGAATAACCATGATCCTTAAGACAATAATGGACTACCTACCCAATGTCGTGAGTCCCAGAAACTGAAGTCAAATATGCTTTGGGGAGGGTCCATGTAAAATAACCGGTGTAATGGCACGCGTGCATAAGATCAGGGCTATATTTGACCGTAGTTGCATGAATACGGTTTTTTATCTAAAACACTAAACTAATATTGAAATTAATGAATATTTTATGATAAAATAGCTACAAATACTTTAATTTTGTTGCTCAAATATGTCATTATAATATGAAAATAACAAAGACATACTTAAATATATGAAAATGTTTAGTATGTAATAGAGGGTTAAGGGAACACAATACAATAGTGTTTCTCTACATGTACTAAGTCGCCCCACGTGGTGTAATGGTTGCCATGCTAGCTTCATATACCCAAGGTCGCGGGTTCATACCAGAAGGAGGATCAATTTTTTCGGGCGTAAAAATCCTTAGCAAGGGAAGGGAAGTAAAGCCGTTGGTCCCGTGTCGTAGAATTACAGTACGTAAAAGAACCTCAAGTCTGATAAAGAGGCCTCTGAGCAAAATTAAGCGGTCACTCACGCCCAATATAGAGTGGGACGCTGAGAATCTCCGTAGATAAAGAGCGATCATAAATAAAACTCCCATGCCCAGCTCTACATGCACTATGTATGTATATTTTGTATAGAGGAGGTATTGTATTCCACACAAACAGATTTTTAATCAGGGTTCATTCGCATGATTCTCTCTATCTACATATGAACAAACTATTCTTACAAATACTTATTCTTCATCAACTCATTGCTTGGCCAGGGGAGAATAAAAGAAAGAAAAATAAACGGCGACTGTCAATTAGAAAAGGTGTAAGTATTGAAAAATTTAAAACAGCAACAAGAAATATGTCGGAACTGGTTAACTCCAGTAAAGAAAGAAAAACAATCTGATATAAATTGTGTGCTTTAACGAGATTTACATTTTTTTTTGTCTAACTATTATGGTTTATTGGTTATGCAAAGGTTATCCTAGAAAATTCAAAATATTAAATTCAGTTGAGATGAAAATGCCTTAAATTAAATTAAAATACTTAAAAGTATGCTTGAAAATATAAAAGATAACGAAAATTTTACCATGTACCCAAAAACAGTTTGGGGTGGGGGACTTTTCTGAAAATCGTCGTGTCGTATCCTTTGTGGGGTTGACCATTTTCGAGGTATTTCTTGTTTTTGGTTTATATTTATCAATATTTTTCTCAAAGGAGAAATCGTCATTCCCCTTGTACTTACAAGAAAATAAGCAATAAAATCATTTCTGTTAATGTTTATCTTGATTAGCTAGACGTAGGGAGAGGAATGCATTTTGTAAGAATAGTTTGTTGCAAATAAGTAGAGAAAGTGATGTGAATGCAGCACACATTTTTTTGTTAATTTATGGGAATATATGCGAGATCGTGAAGGCCATGTCGTAACAATACAAACATCTGCCTGGCAATCATGGCTGCTGCAAAACTAGGCAGGTACATAATAAATACACTTTCACTAACACTTATGCTACCTAGTCTTCCTTCATTACTTACAAGGGGAAATTGCCACACTGATGTTGCAGGTTGCGTCACAATTTTTACGGTTAAAACACATCGAAAACAAAAATAATGTGTCTGGGCTTTCACTCTCGTAGGGTTTTAAGTTGTAACGGCTGACTTTAGCTTGTCTTCCGCTCAACGGTCAACTGCCTAGTATATTGCGTGGCTCTGATAATGAACTTTGCCCGCACGCCTATACCGCACTAAAGATAACTTATAATCAAAAGTTCATTGTCAAAGAGAATATCGGCTGTAGATAGGTAGCGATTGGTGCATCTAAGGGAATGTTCCATTCATATCACTTTCTCTATATGTTCTGCAAACAACTATTCTTACAAAAGTTCATTGTGTTATCTTTATCATTCTAATCGAGACAGTCAATTCTTTTAAAAGCCGGCCACTATATGAACAATTAAAGTTCTGCTTGCATGGCCAGGATTAAAACAAAGGGAGACGAAACGAAACATGATTTCCGTTTTATAGAAGTTTAAGTAGTTCAAAATTAAAACCAACAACTGTTAACTCTAAAACAAATGTGTTTTAACGCGATTTACCTTTTTTGTGTAGTAAGATTTTGTCTCTTGCTTAGGGTTTACTAGTTATAAAATTCATCCTAGGAATTTTAAAATATACATTTTATTTATCATGTAAATAACTTTACTATACAGTATTTTAATCAAAACCTTTAGAGTAAGTTTTGAGAAAAACAAAATTTTCAAATCTTTTACCATATAAAGAATACTCTAGGTTCGAGATTTGAGATTTTCTTGAAAATCTTCATGTCGTATCCTTGAAAGATACTAAACTTAAACACCAATTTTTGTATTTAAGGGTCTTTTCATTTTTGAACTATGCCATCCACAGACACACACGGACCTTTTTTTTTTTTAAAAGAATGCTTTGATTTGTTCAGCGGGTGTCAAACATCGAATTTTTGGATGGAATACACTACTTTCTCTATTTACTATGTACAACATACTTGCCAGAGAGAGTAAAAATGACTCAGGTTTGTAAATTTTCTCGTGTAATACTTTTTAAACACCGACATACGAAAGGAATTAAATATTATTAGCGAATCATTCTAATTTGCAATTCATTTTTATTGCAAACTTGGGCCTATGGAAGAGAATGCCGAGACACGGTTATTTTTATTTTAGATCGATTTTCATTAAAAAAAATCGCAGCTCGATCTGTAATTTCAGTGTGACAATATTCCCTATTAATCGAGTTTGCACTTCTCGTACTACACTCATACATACATACATACATCCCGATATCTAGTGACTTCAATACTATAATATACGAGTTTTAAGTTAGCACTTTTTCTAGCGTTCTTGTCTACAAGATTGTGGTTTCTTTCCAAAAAGTCATTGCTTTTTAAAATTCCGTTATTTTCCCTAATTACCTGCGCTGGTATGAGGGTAAAAAATAGTGTTTCAACTCTTGTAAGTGAGGTGAAAGAACAGCAGTAGAAAAAATATCATCCACCACTGGCGTTTCTACCCTGCCCGGTTCCCCATAATAGAGGAGGGGAGTAGAAAGAAAGAGATGGTAAGTATTTCTCCCTTTTTCGAGCAACTTACACCTTACAAGTTATTCTGTGTGAAGAGTTTACGTACGTGCATGTGCGTTATATTTCGTTTGATTATTCAGCTAATTTGCGTTAAATTAGAGAGCCTATATTGGCTGACCGTCAAAAAGAAAGACACTTTTTTGGGTTGACAACACTGCGAAAGACAGGCGGCGACCTCTCCCTTCCTCCCTCTGTTCCTCGATTCCTCATACAATTAGCGCCCAAGAAAAGGTGCGTGCATAGTTTGTGGGACTTACACCGTCCCCGCGAGTGCCTAGGGCCAGAAGCCTATCGTGGAGCAGACGAACACTGAACCAGAGTGCTTAACCTGGAACGAGGGATCGGCCCGTAGTCAGTCATAAAATTGATGAAAGGAAAGCTGAACATAGAGCAACTGGAGGAATGAATGACTGGGATAAACGGAGAACTCGGAGAAAATCACCCAAACGTCGCTTTGTACACCACAAAACCCACATGCAAGGCCTTGGTGAGTGGTTGGCAACCTAACTACTCGACAACGACGCCGCCCTTTATAGTTTACCACGATAATTTAATTTTGGGTTCATTCCTTTCTTTCTTTATCTGTATCTGTTTATCCTCCTATGTAGGACTTACAAGCCAGACGCCTGTTGAGGCAAGGCACAGAGAAGTCAGGATGGTTGATCAGCCCGATGCCTATGAGGAATTGTAGGTTTGTTTTCATGATAATTATTCATGGAAAGAAGCATTCGTTAACCTCGATAGTTTAAAAGGTCGGAAAAAGCATCAGCATTTGTGCTATTACTGTTGGAGTATGGTCCCGCCAACACCCCCTGGATCGTAAAGGAGGAGTGAATGTCCGCACCTGTTTCTGCGCACCATTACACCTCATTCCGTCGATAAAACCTCTACATCTCCTGGTGAAATGCTAAAAAACAAGTCAAATAAATAAAAAAGTAATATTCCCGAAGATGGCTGGAGCTAGCTGTATGTGAAGAGTGCAACAAAAACACGGACAAGCGATACGTTCCCACGGAAAAGCAGCAGCTGTTTAACTCATTATAACCGCGCTACGGCCATGTTCCGTTGCTTCGGTGTCGTCATCATCTTGTGGAGGGGGGCAGAGTAATAGCGGAGATTAGATTCCGGGACTGCAACCTGCTGGGATGCGACACATGTGTGGGACACGCTCTCTACCCTCGAGGAATTCTTTCGATCATGCAAGGTCCCCTATACATTACGTCACCGGTACAGAAAACTTAACAATCTTCCACACATCTATCACTTCTTTCGGCTCCACGATCTGCTAAGGAATAGAACAAACTGCATCAAACTTACTAGAAGAAAGCTGAACCCAACATCTAATACCTATCAAGCATTCACATGACCTTCTCTACCCTCTATTTTTTATTAGTGGCTATAACAATTATCCTTACGAAAATTTATTTAATTTTTACCAAATTTCATCCAAAAATTCGATGTCGAGATTTCACCGAAAATATATGTTTTAGGGTCCCCTGAGTCCGAAGAAAGCATTTTAAGAAAAAGGTCCGTGTGTGTCAGTGGACAACATAGCTCAAACACGAAATGACCGTTAAGTACCAAACTGGTATTTAAGTTTAGTATCTTCCAAAGATTTTCAAGAAAATCCCCCCACCACAAACTACCCTTTACAAGGAAAATTTTTCGGAAATTTTGATTTTTTTAAAAATGGGTCTAGCGATTTTGATTACAATCCCGTATATTAAAGCTAATTACG
This sequence comes from Hymenopus coronatus, assembly GCA_030762935.1. Taxonomy (NCBI): domain Eukaryota; kingdom Metazoa; phylum Arthropoda; class Insecta; order Mantodea; family Hymenopodidae; genus Hymenopus; species Hymenopus coronatus. The sequence continues at coordinate 41,177,102 of CM060889.1, read as the reverse complement.
TAACAAATAAAATGTATATTTTGAATTTTCTAGGATTAGCCTCTGAAGAACCTCTTTATTCTGAATGAAATTTGCCGAATGTTGATTAACTTCTAAACCCTAAGAGATAGACAAAAACTTTTTGCAGAAAAAATGTACATCTCGTCAAAACACACTAGTTATATCCTTTACGTTTTTGTTGTGGAAGTAACCGTTTCCAAGATATTCCTTGTTTTTGGTTTCAATTGTGAAATACTTATACTTTTCTCAGACAGGAAGTATCTGTTTTTCTCTTGTTCTACTCCTGGCCAAGCAAAGAAGCGATTTGCAATGACAATCGTATAACGATAGCTTTTAAAACATTTGACTATCAGTTTAGCCTAGCGCATTTCATTAATTCCCTTCTACTTGTAAGCAACTAAGTAATAAGAACATTCTGCAGAGCAGCTAGAGAAAGTTATGTGAGTGCACCACACCAGATTTTTTTCCATCTAACATAAGGAGAAGGTATTAAATTCCACACAAAAATTCCATACTGAGCTATTACTGGAAATATACTTTCTAGGGTCCCTGTATAAAAAACATTTTTAGAAAAAGGTCTGTGTGTAGGTGTGTGTCTGTCTCTGGAATAATAGAATGTATCTTGTCTACACGCCTGTCTACATGTCTACATTATGTATGCATCGTACATAATAATTCTTTGTTCAAATATACATTTGTATGTAGGTATTTCAGTGGATTAAAGTAAGAAAGAGCGGTAATAATAAGAATACTCTAAGGTAATTCACACACAGCACGATTTTAATATCAAACTTGACATTTAAGTTCAGCATGTTCCCAGGATACGACACAAACATTTTGAACAAAATATCCCACCACAAACTACACATTTTTCAAAAATAGCTCTACCAATTTTGATTAAAGATATTTATATTTTATATTAAAGATATTTATACGATAAATAAAATTTATAGCTTGAATTTCCTGGCAATAATCGGACAACTTTTAAAATATTTGACTACCGCTTTAGCCTATTGTATTCCTTTAATTCTTTGTACTTACAAGGAACTAAGTAATAAGACCATTTCTGCTGATGTTCAACTGGATTAGCATGAAATAGATATACGAATAGTTTGTTTGCAGAACAGATAGAGAAAGTGAAGTGAAGTGAATCAGATTTGTTCTTATCTGCTTCATTTTAATTCAGATGAACTTGAATTAGGCCAGATATCCATCTCTATTCACACCTAGAATATAAAATGTATTTTGAAATTGTCAACATAACTGTCTACATGGTTTTATTTTTACTTTCTGTACACGTACTACGTACATAGTGTATAGAGAAGGTATTGTAATGCACCCAAAAATTCGATACCGAGTTTTCACCGGAAATATATGTTTTAGGACACCCTGAATACAAAAAAAAGCATTTAGAAAAATGTCCGTGTCTGTGGGCAGTATAGCTCAAAAACGGTGTTTAATTCAGTATCTTCCAAGGATGCGACACGAAGTTTTTCAAGAAAATCCCCTCACCCCAACTACCTTTTACATGGAAACATTTTCGAAAATTTCGATTTTCTCAAAAATGGCTCTAACGACTTTGATTAAAATATCGTATATTAAAGATATGTACCTGACAAGTAAAATGTACATTTTGAATTTTCTGGGAATAGCCTCTGAAGACTACTTTATTCTGGGTAAAGTTTACAGAAATTTGCATAACTCACAAACTGTAAGAGATAGACAAAAGCTGACTTAAAAAGAAATGTAGATCGCGTTAAAACATACAATTTATGTTATATATATATTTGTCAACTCCTTTTCATACAAATAAAGGTACTTCAGTCACATAGCAACCCACTTTTGACGAATACTTTAGCCTATGCTACTCCCTTATTTCGCTTCTACTTACAAGGAAGCAAGTAATAAGACTATTTCTGTTAATTTTTTCTCGATTAGCATGAAGTAAAAATAAGCATAAGCTTTTTAACAATCATTTGTTGCAGAGATGTAGAGAAAGCATGTGAATGGAACACATCATATTTTTATGTAAGTATCGTACATAAACATTTTTAGTTAAAAGTTGTAAGTATGTGTGTTTTTTTATAACTTCAAGTATCCATGTTCTTCTACATAGGCTTTGTAAACATTCTCTACCATTTAAAATTGGTATAAGTCTAAATTGAATTTTATTTATGGATGTTCTTTAACTCTGTGGTTCTCAGCGTCTTATTCTATATTGGGCGTACAATATGGCTTAATTTTGCTCAGAAGTCGTTGAGGACCCCTGAATCCTAAAAAAGAGCATTTTTAGAAAAAGGTCCTGCGCGTATGTGTGTGTATGGCTCTAAACAAGATACCTAAAAAACGAAAGGTTCATTTTTTCGAAAATTTTGATTTTCCCAAAGCGACTCTAACGATTTCGATTAAAATACCATAAGTTTAAGATATCTTTATGTCAAAAGAAATGTTACCTCTGAAGTCCTATTCATCTTGTATGACTTTTGCATAACGGAAACCGTGTAAACCAAATGTTACGTACTAAACATGTAGATTTCGTTAAAGTACTCAATTTGTGCTAAATATTCTTTTTTTGTAGAGTTAATCGTTTCTGTGAATATTACTAATTATTGGTTTCAATCTCAAAATACTTTCACTATTTTAAAATTAAATGGAAAATTAAGAATAGTAAATTTTCTTACTCTTGACAGAACGGAATTTCAAAGAATTACATAACGGCCAGATCTTAAATGATCTGACTATCACTTAAGCCTAATGTATTTCACTGTTTCCATTGTACGGGTCACTAGAAGGCATTACATAATAAAATGCTTTCTATAAACGTTTGCTTTTATAAAGGGCACCTTATAACCAATCAGTCCCCCACTATTGAAACTCAGATATTTTCTGATTTCATTGATGTATAATTTATGTCTGATTTCATGTTTTATAGTTTCAAAGTCGCATTTAAAAGTCGAAGTTTACATGCTATGCCGCTTTTAAGCTCACTTTAATTCCTATTTTTCCGTAACTTAAGTTATTGAAGCAGTTTTCTCAAATTTTAAAAATAAGTTACGCACTATAATAGGTAATATGCTTTGCAAAAATAGGCTAATATCTTCAATTATAAATAAAATATGATTTTTATACAGAATTAGAATATTAAAACACTAATCCATTTATTTTGTCGTAAATACTATTTTCTGGGGGCACATAAATTTAGACTCGTAAAACTGAGATGATGTAAGGGGGTTATCTTTAAATATTCGTGATGAATCTCTGAGAGATGCGATTTTTTACTTTTGAGTTATGCTATTCACAAACACACATACAAACCTTTCTCAAAAAATCTGATCACATACCTTTCTCTACCTATTTTGTAATAGACTAATATTACAAAGGTTTATTCTTCTATGTAACTACTTCTGCTAATCGAGATGAACAGTAACAGACATTCTTATTATTTGCTTAGTTATAAGTTGAGAGGAAATAAGGCGACTGTAAAATCGTTAAAGCCTCTTTGCATGGCTAAAACTAAAACACAATTTTAAGTATTTTAAAATAGGAACCAATCATAAGGAATATCTAGGAATAACTGTAGAACAAAAGACAAATTGTGTGTTTAACGATATCTCCTTTTTTATGTAGTAGGATTTTGTGTATCTGTTACGGTTATGCAACAATCATCCATAATAAAGAGGTCTTCAGAGGCTATTCCCAAAAAATTCAAAATATACAATTTATTTGTTATGTGAATATCTATAATACACGGTCATTTCTTTCATCAAAACATTTTTAAGAAAGTCGAACATTTCTAAAAATCTTCCATGTAAAGGGTAGTTTGGGGAGGGAGTATATTTCTGAAAATATTCATGTCGCATCCTTAGAATATGCTAAACTTAAATACCAAATTTGATGTTTAATCGATTTTTCGTTTTTGAGTTAGCTGCTCCCCACACACAGACACAGTCACGGCCCTTTTTCTGGAATTTTTTATTTTATTCAGAGGTCTTCAAACATGTATTTTCGGTAAAAATCTAGGTAACAGACTTCTAAATGCAATGCAGCACCTTCTGTGAACCTTTTTCGAGAAATGTTTTTTTATTCAGAGGTCTTCAAACATTTATTTTCGGTAAAAAAGTAGGTAACAAACTTCTAAATGTAATGCAGCAGCTTCTGTCTTTACTAGATACATAGTAGAGAAAGTAAAATGTAAAAAGCTACCAGTGTTCCCTCACTTGACGGTACTACATTTGTTACTGCGCGGGTGCACATACACAGCCAAGGATGTGACATACAGGGGAGGGAGCGGGGAAAAACCGTGTAACGCTCAAGAACCAGGCTGGTTGCTCTGCGAGATGATAAATTTAGATATGACGAAACAGAAATGGATGAGACAAAAAAAATTGACCTAGTATATGAACCTTTTCCCTATCATCCGCTCCTCTTTCATCCATGTGAATATGCTCGCGCTGAGAGTGTTATGACAGTGGCAGCGGCTATCATAACTGGAAGGCATCAATTAAGGGAGCGTTCCAGTTGCCTTCAGCCTTGCGACACATTCCCATATCAGAAACATTACGTGTATCGCAAATATTCCAGGAAGGCAGTTCTTTCGCAAAACACACTGCACGCCACTAATAATTATTCCAGTTCTGGAATTGAATGGATTAATCCATCTCTATGATGAAGTTCTGTGCATATTTATGCTGCATGGCCGCCTCGGAAAACCACTGCATGTTCAATGACGATTAATATGGAATGCGTTCTTTCAGTTCTGGAACTGAAGCAGGAATTAACCTATCTCTATGATGAAGTTCTGTGCATAGAGGAGATGCTCCAGGTAGGTGTTTTAAAACACATACATGTAAATGACGGTTAATAAGGAAAGCGTTTTTCCAGTTCTGGAACTGAATCAGGAATTAATCCATATCTACGATGAAGTTCTGTGCATATAGGAGATGCTGCAAGTTCGAGTTGTAAAACACACACTGCAGATCAACGAGGTTAATAAGTATTCTATTCAGTTTTGAACCGAGCGGGATGATTCAGGGGGTTTCTTCTGTATTCCGCATTCGGGAAGTCACGGGTTCGCTTTCCGTGGTCGGCCTGCGTGACCCATTTTTTTTTTCAGGGGTTTTCCCGGGTCGTCTGCCGAAGGCCAGCTAGCTTCTTTCATTCCTGCCCCTCCATGTCGTTTTCGTTGTCATTTCATTCATACTTCATCCCATTGGTGTCTTTCAGGATTGGAAGTTTCGGCGATGGTGCTCGGTGCGGCGTGGCAGGGAGAATACTCGAAGTGACTATCTTCATCCCCCGACTTCGGCTCGTTGCCGAGATGAGAACCGCTCCTGGCGGAAGAATTGGACCCTATGTAGGGTGGGAGACCCGGTCCATTGATGTGCATCGCTTCTGATTCCGGCCGCCCGGAGTGTGCTCTCACCTCATCCTCTCTCACCAGGGCACCCCTCGTGAGGCATAGGTAGATACAGGTTCGGTGCCTAGTTCCTTCCGACCGTATCCTAACCAACTCAGTTCTGGAATTGAATCAGGAATTAATCCATCTCTGTGATAAATATTTGTCCTGAAATATTCCTATTAGTGTCGTACAATGTTCGATCTTACGACCGGAAACCAAGACGGGACAACGCCTTGCTGCATATGCAACTATCAAATGGTCAGATTCGTTCGAAAGGATATACTCAAATTGATATTTGCTAACTGGAATGGATTATCTTGCTTGATTTATTGACGTTCAAAGCAGCGTATTAATTCAGGGCTGAGTGAACCCTTGTTTACAAAACAGAACAAAGGTCGGGAATTTGTCGGTATGTAAGGATTATGGAATAGTTTAACTCAAATCAAGATAAACGTTTTATTTAATTATAACACCATAATAATCAGTAATTAATTTGCAGTTAAATCCCGTTTGGAGAAATCATCTATACTCTAGTTATTTCCCTTTGGATATGATACTGAACAAGGACGACTTGACATTCAAGAGGTCGCAAGTTCGAATCTCGCTTAGGGTGAGTTACTCGGATTTTTCCTTATCCCAAGAAGATGAATGTTGAGTAGCTTTAAGCTCCGTGGATCCTGAGGTGATTTGAGCATCGTTCACAGATTTCATTTCATTCATCATTTCACTGATTTCATTTCCGATGATCAACGAGATACGAGAGTGATAATTTATTATATTTCATAATAAAAATTAAAAGTTTATTTGGGAATTAAGCTTTTTATTTACACTGTATCCAGTATGAAATATAATAAATTATTACATTTGTCTAATATGCCGAGTGTAAAATTGGGTAAAACTGGTAGTTTTAAGATAATAGCGTTTATTGTGCTCAGTTTCCATAATCCCAAAATTAGGTTTCTTCAAATGTTAAGTTCCTCTACGTAATATGAGAGCAATAATTCTAATTTTCGCATTGGATACAACATAAAACAAAACATAGATGTGTTTATTTATAATTTGTTTCCATAGTTGAGTCACATTAGCTCCAGTTTATGGTAAAAGTGGCTATAATTTATCAGATAAAAATGACGTTGAATGCAATATTCAAATTTGAAAGTTAATTTAACATTAAAAATTGTCGATAGTTAATACTACTACTGCATCTCATTTTTAAATATATGCGCATCATGAGCTAGATAAATATCAACTCCTCAAAGCGCTGCGTCCTTTTTCGCATTGAATGGCATTGTCATCATGCTCATACATCGACGCCTTCGTATTAAAATTATTGGTTCTTGATAACATATTATAAAGATATTTATCGTTTATATCGGAGAAAATGTTCTTTTTACTTTCTCTATAAGTAATATGTACATAGTATATAGAGAAAGTATTCTATTGCACCCAAAAATTCGATACCGACATTTCACCGGAAATATATGTTTTAAGACCCCCTGAATCCAAAAGAAATCATTTTTAGAAAAATATTCGTGTGTGTGTCTGTCTGTGTGCGTGTGTCTGTGAGCACTATAGCTCAAAAATGAAAAGACCGTTAGAAACCAAATTTGGTATTTAAGTTTGGTATCTTCCAAGGGTGCGACACGAAGATTTTCAAGAAATCTCCCCACCCCAAACTAGCCTTTAGATGGAAAAAATTAGAAAATTTTGATTTTCTTAAAAATGCCTCTAACAATTTTGATTAAAATATGGTATATCTAAGATATTTACCTGCCAAATAAAATTTATATCTTGAATTTTCTAGGAATAGCCTCTAAAGACTACTTTATTCTGGATGAATTTTACGGAATTTTGCATAACTGCTAAACCGTAAGAGATGGACAAAAACTTACCACACAGAAAGTGTAGAGCACGTTAAAACACACAATTTATGTTACATACATTTTTTTCATAGAGTTGATCGTTTTTAAGATATTCCTTGTTTTTAGTTTCAACTTTGAAAAATATGCTTTTCTCATACATAAATTTGTCAACTCCTGTCCATACAAACAAAGGAATTTCAGTCACATAGCAACCAGCTTTTGACTATGACTTTAACCTATGCTACTCCCTTATTTCGCTTCTACTTACAGGGAAGCAAGTAATAAAACTATTTCTGCTAATACTTTTTCAATTAGCATGAAGTAAATAGAAACCTAAGCTTTTTAACAATAATTTGTTGCAGAGATATAGAGAAAGTCATGTGAATGGTACACATCAGATTTTTATACCTGGAATAACGAACTACCGCCGCATAAAAACATGGAATAACTTATTCCCTAGTTATCCTGTATTCGGGTATGGTACACCACAGTTTAATTCCTAACTAGAAATAATGTCACGCAGGGCGTTTATTCTGAATTCGTGCAACCGGTCCTTAACGAAGCCCATCTAATATCTTATATAGATCGCTGCAGAGTTCAAGAAGAAAATATCTACCCACAGTACGCAAATTCTAAAGAATTGCATCACGTGTGAAAAGCTATTATATCTGCATAAAGTTTCTTGGTAGAGAGACGCAGTAAATGGGAAATCCCTAGTATTGCTGTAGAAGACGGAGGAAAATAGGTACAATTTGACTTCTCGAAATTATGCGGAAAATCTTATCGGCAGATAAGATATTTGTTAACGCATCGTTTTTACTTTCTCTACCGATTATTGGACGTATTCCACCCAAAATTCTGTACTGGGATTTCACAGGAAGTAGGTACATGCTTGAGGGCTGCTGAATCCAAACAAAGATTTTTTAGAAAAAAGTCCGCGTGAGTATGTGAGTCTGTGATAGCATAATCAAAACGAAAATCCAGTTAAATACCAACGATGAGTCACGAAGATTTTTAAAAACATTTCCCCACCACCAACAACCCTTTACATGAGAGATGTTTTGAATTTTCCATTTTCTCAAAAATGAATAATACGCTACCAAATAGTACATATGACTGTTATAATTTTCTAATACCCCATGGTGGCTTCAGGTATATTAAAGCTATTTAATAAAATGTATACCCTGAATTTCTCGGAAATAGCTTAGAAGTTCTCATAACAGGTAAACGTTAAGAGATAGACAAAAACTTACTACCAAAAAAATTAGATTTCGTTAAAACGTACCATTTGTCATAATTGTAATTTATTTTTTGTACAGCTAATCATTTCCGGGATATTCCAAGTTAGTTTTAAATTTCCAGTATAGAATTTTATAAAATCGAGGTCATGCAAAGAACGGAATTCCAATTGCACTATATAGCGATAGGTTTTTAAAAGAATTGGATGTTCTTTAGGCTAGTGTATCACTTATAATTACAACGAACCATATAATAAGACCATTTCTGCTAATCTCGATTAGTATGAAGTAGAAAAAAATACGCTTTTGCCAGAATAGTTTGTTACAGAATGTCTAGAGAAAGGCATGTGAATAGAACACGTCCGATTTTTTTCATAGTAAAATCATTAAATCACTACTCCATAACTGTCCCGCCATTTAAACTACCTGTAAATCAGTGGATGTATTATTAATAGAATGATACTCAAGGTAGTACAAAGCTTTAAAAATTGATTTCGTCTACTTTTGGTCTTTAAAATTATTATATTCAAATTCACCAAAAGTACTTCATTTACTTTGACAACTTTGTTGTGGATGCGAATCGTAATTGCAGAGCTGTCAATATGTTTCGTCAAAGCATGCGAGCTCACAAATGAGTGATTTTCTTCCACACCACGCATATTTGCGTATACTTTTTTGGCACTTAAGCAAGTATCTTAAACGTTCGGGTGTGGTGGACTGTTTCAAGTAATGAGGATAACACCGTGGGTTCTAGACGCTCCACAGTGGAGGAAAAGCTTTGTTTTAGTTTTCAAATATCTTATATTATATCCTGATTCAGACATGTAGTAACGTGTTAGCGCTAACTTTGGTAATTTTCCGTTGGCTTGAGGAAAGAATCTTTGATCCGAAAAGTACAATGCAAAATGGCAAGGCAGTTTAAATGTTATCTATTTGCAATATAAACACGTGCACTTGGAATGAAAAAGTAGCCCATTCCCCTAGATAGGTTTCTAAATTTACTTAAGCTTTCTAAATTTATTTAACTAATATTAGTTTCCATTCAGCTCTTTCTTTATAGTTTTTAAGCTTATCGTTAAGCTTACTAGTACTAGTCGAAACTTCGGGCATATTTTCTAACCTTATCGTTATGACTAACTAGTAGCTAAGAGCTATAAGAACCTACAGTTATAGGCCAAAACTTCGGGTATATTCTCTAACCTTATCGTTACGGCTAACTAATAGCTAAGATCTGTAAGAACCTAAAGTTATATGCCCAAACTTCGGGTATATTCTCTAACCTTATCGTTACGGCTAACTAGTAGCTAAGATCTGTAAGAACCTAAAGTTATATGCCCAAACTTCGGGTATATTCTCTAACCTTATCGTTACGGCTAACTAGTAGCTAACATCTGTAAGAACCTAAAGTTATATGCCCAAACTTCGAGTATATTTTCTAACCTTATCGTTACGGCTAACTAGTAGCTAAGATCTGTAAGAACCTAAAGTTATATGCCCAAACTTCGGGTATATTCTCTAACCTTATCGTTACGGCTAACTAGTAGCTAAGATCCGTAAGAACCTAAAGTTATATGCCCAAACTTCGGGTATATTCTCTAGCCTTATCGTTACGGCTAACTAGTAGCTAAGATCTGTAAGAACCTAAAGTTATATGCCCAAACTTCGAGTATATTCTCTAACCTTATCGTTACGGCTAACTAGAGCTAACATCTGTAAGAACCTAAAGTTATATGCCGAAACTTCCAGTATATTTTCTAACTATCTCTACGTTCTGTAAGCACAAATATGGGCCGAACCTTGAGGTATATTTTCTAAACTAATTGTTATGGCTAACTGGTAGATAGCACTGTAAGTACATTACATGCCGGATGTTATAATGCAACTCGGCATAGTTTAAGTGCTGATTCATGAAGATTCTGCTAAATTTAAGGCTACAAAATACACCCTTATCTGTCTCCAAAACGTCTGAACAACATTCATTCTAATATTGAAGAGGAATATAGTGAAGCCTTTGCGAGGTGAAAGCTATTGTTGATATCTTTCCTACAGTTCATTTATATTTAACACTCAAATCCATTATCCATGCAATATCCTTGTTTCTTATAAACTTGTCTCGCTGTGTTGTTTTCTTCCGCGCCGCGTTACCTTCCCCTTTCCCCTGATTGCCTGATTTGAATAATGAAAAATAAGGTAAAATAAGGACAGGCGATAAAGCAATATAAACACGTTTATGCTAGTTGCCATCCTGAGAGGGAGGAAATCCCAAAAATTCTGCTCGCTCAAGAAAACATTTCTAATAATTTTACTTTAAAGAAGAAAATTGTCAAATTTACGTTTACATAACCGAAAATAAAATTTATTACACATGTAACAAACTTAATGAAGCAATATGATTCTTATCAGCAAAAAGGGAGGAAGATTCTTCAGTTTAAACTTGCCTCTCAGGATGACGAAAACACGTGTATCTATCATAACAGAATGTTTATATTGGTTCTGTGGTCTGATTGAATTGCACAGGGCTTGTTCGTCATTCACCGCTTTTCAAAGATGTACTGGATGGCTCTGATAAGACCTTGAGCAGTAGGCTGCAATGGATTCTTTGGTGAGGTGTTCAAATAAGGTCTGTCGTGCTTATGTGCAACAAAGCCGCAGCTAGTATGAGGACTGCGGTAGTAAATTTCCTAAGGCCACAGGGTCCTTCTGTAACAGTCGAATTTGATCATTCTGCCCATTATGATTCCAGTCATACCAATTGATGGGAGGGGAGTAATCCAGTCGTCTAATAGGAAATCTTTGGCTATAAACTAGCTTATCAAACTCTTCAGACAAAAACAACATATACTAATAACATTTAACGGGTCGCATAGTCATCAAGTTTCAGTGAGTGTGGACAGGAAGCTACGAGTCGCATCTCCGCAGTCATACCTACTTTAGAGGACATGTCGTACAGCCTCTCAAAATTAGGCCACCCAACCTACTGCTCAGTATCTATTCAAGACATTCAGGGGAAAGGGGAAGGAAAGGGAGCGCGAAGAATACGCGTCAGCTGGACAACGTTTAGATCAGGGCCTCTCAAACGCACTTGAGCAAACCGAAGTACAGAAGATTTATGTATCGTGCATCAATTCAACTCCTCTTGCCTACGGTTCGCAGTGAGGAAGAGCAGCGGGAAGATGAGGAAGGACATGATAGGTGGAGCTGCGCGACAAGTATAAGAAGAGAGAGAGAGAGACAGAGTTTACACTGTCGTCAACCTAGAGAACACGTATTTTGCACCCTGCGCTGTGCAATGCGTGCAATCCTATGAAAGATACTTGTAAACAAATCCCATTTGTAAATGAAATGAACAAAAACGCATCAATCAATGTGCTACTCACCACTTGGGCGTTAGGGGAATGCAATAGCTCGTGCTTCTCCAGCTGATCCTTGTGCACGAAGGTGGCACTGCACTGAGAGCAGGAGTAACCAGGAGCGGGAGATCCTACGGGAGAAGTGGGCTGCGAAGATCCACCACCACCGACACCTTCTTCTCCGGGGGGCGGGTGTGCTGCTTCCACGTGTTCTTTGAGAGCCTGGAAGCCCGAGTATCCTTTGTGGCACTGAGGACACTTTATGTAGTAGCCCGCCGCGGCGCCTCCTCCAGGTGAAACGACGTCATCCGCCACCGGAGACAGGCCCTTACCCACTCCGGCAGCTGCTGACAGCGGCACTGTAACCAAAACATACCACTCGTTTTACTCTAAATAGAGGTGCTTTATCTACAGTCAAAGTTTTAATTTCTCAGAGCTAGCGTGGCCGGTATGCACATTCAAAAACATCATAATCAACTCACGGCTATTATTGTTACTTTCTTAGCACGTATGTACAATTTACATATCATAGTAGCTAGAAAAGGTACTGTATTCCGCCCAAAGATTCCTTACCGAGATTTTACCGGAAAATGTTTTAAGGACCCCTGAAAAATTTTACAAAAAGGTCCGAGCGTGTCTCTGTGTGTATTTTGGGGGGGGGGGTAGCATGACTCAAAAACGAAAAGTCGCTTAAATACTAAAAAATCTTCCAAGGATACGGCATGAAGATTTTCAGGAAAATCCCTCCACCCCAAATTATCCTTTGCTTGGAACATATTCAACATTTTCGATTGGCTAAAAATATCTCTCTCGATTTTGATTAAAACTGCCATAAGTATATTATAAATGTTTGCCTGGCAAATAAAATGTATATTCTGAATTTCTTGGGAACATCCCCTGAAGTCCTCTTCATTCTTAATGATTTTTGCATAACTCGTAAACCGTAACAAAAAATCACTGCACAAAAGTGTAGATCTCGTTCAGACACAAAATTTATGTCATGGGTATACAGTTCTTTTTAGAGCTAGATATTTCAGAGATATTCCTGTTATTGGTTTCGATTTTAAAATGCTTAAACTTTTCTCAAACGGGAAGCTACATCCGTTTCATATCTGTTTTGTTTTATTCCTGTCCATGGAAGATTTCAATGACAATCGCATAGCAACAGCTTTTAAAAGATTTGACTGTCGCTTTAGCAAAGCGTGTTCCCATATTTCCCTTCTACCGCAAGGAACTAAGTAATGAGACGATTTCTGGTAGAGTGTATTTTAATTACTTTGATGTACCTACTTAGATACAAGGATAATCTTTTGTAAGAATAGTTTGGTGGCAGAACAGATAAGGAAAGCCATGTGAATAGCACCCATCAGATTTTTATTGCTAAGATTTATTCATTGTTGATATTCTTGTTTATAAGAAAGCTCATTATGGGAAAGAACTCGTGGAATAATAATTATGGAGCGCATTTTGGGTCGTAAACCACGGAGTTCACTACACATTTACATGTGGACGCAAGCAGTACGTGCTCTCCAAACAGGTTTCTTGAACGAAGAAGACAAAAGCGAGAGGCGGGAGCAGTAGTCTCAATAGCCGTGAGTGGACAGTGAGTACACAGACCCCATCTTTCTCTCTGGCGTCGCTGTATAAACTTGCAATCCCATTTGCGCTCTAATAATAATTATGACAAGTTGTTTATGATATTTGAATGATTCAGGAATTTTTGCAGTAATCGTTAGCACTCATATTATAGACTTTGTTTTTAAATAGCAACGTTGATTATATGTATCATTTTAGGAAAAAAATTGCCGCTTAAAATAGAACCATAGAGCACGGTTAAGTCTCTACTCACTACATATCTAACGACGAGGTGAGTGAAGTACCAACTTCGTGTCTAAGTCCAGTGTATACCAAGGATGCCATAAGAAGATTTTCAAGAAACTTTTCCCCACGCCAAACTATAGTTTACATGACACATTTTAGTTATTTTCTGTTTTCTCCACAATGCTCTCAACGATTTTGATTAAATACTATATGTTTGTAATAGGTAGGTAAAGGAGAAAATAGCAGGACTTGTATAAAAAAGTTGTTTATTTCAACTCAAAAATTTCCCCATTAATATTAATTTATTAAATATTAACCAACAGATATTTTATTCCATTCATGATTATTTCTTATGCTTTTATTCGGGCCGTTGGTGATATATTTTTTACTTTCTGGAAATATCCTATGAATGGTTTTTGCGTAGGTAATTTTTAAAATGCATGAAACGGACAAAATATTACTATACAAAATATGTAGATCCCGCTAAAGCAAACAACTTATAATTTTATTGAGGTGTTAACAAATACTCAGAAAGGTATTTGTTATAGTTCGAATTTTCAAATCTAATATTTTCTCAAATGGTAATTCATTATTATTTTTTTTCTAGTCGTCTTGCTATTTCAACCATCATATAGAAATCCGTTATTTAAAATCGGATGTGTTACATTCATATAACTTTCTCTACCGCTTATTTTTTTATTTCATTTTAATCGAGACAAATATTTGCAGAAATAGCTAAATTACATATTTCGTTATAGATTCAATAAAATGGCGATAGTCAAATGGTGGTCTTTAAATGTTAATACTCTTTTCCTGCAATCCGAGAAACAATTGAAAGTTGAAAACTTAAAGGAAGAAAGTATTGACTAATTAATAGTGGATATGGAAATAGCTCAAATTACAAAAATATTTGCAATAAATTGTGTGTCTTAAAGCCACCAACGAAGAGTCAATGTACACCAGCTACACTTACAAAAAATCTTCCGAATAAAGAGGACTTCAAAGAGTATTCCCAGAAAATTCAGAATTACATTTTATTTGCCATGTAAATATTTTAAAATTAAGGTATTTTAATCAAATCGTTAGTAATTTTTGAGAAAATAAAACAGTTCTAAAATTATTTCAATTAAAAATAGTTGAGGGTGGATGATTTTTCTGAAAATTTACGCGGCGCAATTTTGGAAGATAGTTAAATACCAAATCTTGTTGGTATTCATTATCCGACTTTTCGAATTTTAAATATGCTGTTCACAGCGCGCGTACACACACACATACACACTCACATGCACGGACCTTTTAATAAAAATCTGACATTACAATCACATGATATTTTCTACCTATTCTGCTATATACTATATTTAAAAAAACTTATTATTCTGTTTATTTGATGGTAATCGAGTGTACTAGTCTTTAATACCCAAGGTTGCGAGTTCAAACCTTGGGTATGGATTATTTTCGGATAAAAATCCTTCGTTGGTCCCGTGCAATGTTTATTTTCACGTAAAAAAACTCCAACTGGCCTAAAGTTACCATTTTTCACGTACACAATAGAGAAGGTATTGCACTCCATCGAAAATTCGATACTGAGATTTCACTGAAAATGCACGTTTTAGATAACCCCGTATCCAAAAAACAGAATTTTTAGGAAAAGGTCCGTGTGTTTGTGAACACCATAAGTCAAAAACCAAAAGTTGGTAAAACATCAACTTTTCTATTTAAGTTAAGTATTTTCAAAGGATGCGACACAAAGTTTTTGAGGAAAATTCCCATACACCAAACTACCCTTTACACGGGAAAACTTTCGAACATTTTTTTTTATTAAAAATAGTTCTAATGGTTTTGATCAAAATACAGTAAATTAAATATATATATTTACATGATAGTACAACTTATACCTATTTTGTATCTCTGGCAATATCCTTTGAACGCTTCGTTCTGAACGTCTTTTGCATAACTGATAAATCGATAGACATAGACAAAACTTACTATACCAAAATGCAGATCTCATTAAGAGACATAATTTATGTCACATACTTTTTATTGGAGTTAACCATTTCCAAATCATTCCTGTTATTGGTTTTAATTTTAAAATAGGACTTTTCACATGGGAAATTGTCAACTCCTGATCATGCAAAGAAATGAATTTTAATCAAATAGCAATCAGCTTTTAAAAGATTTGGTTTAGCCTAGTGTATTCCCATTATTTCCCTTATTTATTCCCTTATTACTTACAAGAAAACAAGTAATAAGACCATTTCTGCTAATATTTATTTCTTGAAGTAGATAGAAGAATAAGCTTTTTAACAATAACTTTTTACATTGATGTAGAAAAAGTTATGTGAATGGAACACATAATTTTTACTTTCTCTATACGTACTATGTACATAGTGTACAGATACCGACATTTCACGGAAATACATGTTTTGGGTCCCCGTGAATAAAAAAAAAAAGCATTTTCAGAAAAAGGTCTGTATGTATGTATGTATGCGTGCGTGCGTGTGTTGTGTGTGTGTGTGTGTCGCATCCTTGAAAGACAGACACACAGATTTTCAAGAAAATCCCCTCACCCCAACTACCCTTTACATGGAAAAACTTTCGAAAATGTTGATTTTTTCAAAAAATGGCTGTTACGATTTTGTTTAAAATCCCTTATTTTTAACGCATTTGCATGACAAATAAAATGTATTTCATGAATTTTTTGGGAATAACCTCTGAAGACATTTATTCTGGCTGAATTTTGCGAAATTTTGCATACCTGGTAAACTGTAAGTGATAGACAAAAACTTATTAAACAAAACATGTAGATCACGATAAAACATACAATTTACAATCCATTTTTTCGTGGAGTTGGCCGCAAACAGTAAACTCCTGGTCACGCAAAGAAACGGATTTCAATCCCATAGCAACCACATTTCAAAACATTTGTTTGTCGGTTTAGTCTATGCATTCTCTTATTTACCTTCTACTTATAAAGGAACTAAGTAATAAGACCGTTTCTATAAATTACATAGATAAAAGAATAAGCTTATTAACAGTAATTTGTTACAGAGATGTAGAGAAAGTTACGTGAATGGAACACATATTTTTTTTATAAAGTCCGAACTGAAACGATAGAAACAATAGAAACAATAGGTAAGTTCAGCGTAATCGAAATTCGCGAAAAGCAGTATCAAAGTGAAACATAGGTAGTTTCCAGGAACGTCACCCTCCAGTAAACAGCCGCATGATGTCATCCTCTGGAACTGAATCCCAGTGACTAAGCCCTGACCGACCTGTGGAGACGTGGCGGTCGAAACCGATGTGCAAAACATCACAACTGCGGAATTAGTACCCGGCTATATCGGCAACCCACCACACACTTCTATTAACAACACCGTATGCTGCAGTGATCCACGTGACTCAATGAAACAATGGCAAATCGAAGAGGGCACATCCTTCGTTTTTCATTCCTCTAGCACGTATATACAATATTACATAGCAGATAGAAAAGGTATTTTATTCCACCCAAAAATTTGATACCGCGATTTCACCAGAATATTTGGAGACCCCTTGAATCCCAAAATACGCATTTTACTTTCTCTATACGTGCTATGTATATAGTGTATAGAGAAGGTATTGCACTCCACCAAAAAATTCGATACCGAGATTTCACCGGAAATATACGTTTTAGGGTCCCCTGTATCCAAAAAAAGTATTTTCAGAAAAAGAGTTGTCTGTGAACACGACAACTCAAAAACGAAAAGTCGGTAAAATACCAAACTTGGTATTTAAGTTTAGTATCTTCCAGGGATGCGACACGAAGATTTTGAGAAAAATACCCCCACCCCAAACTACCCTTTACATGGAACGTTTTTAGAAAATTTTGATTTTCTAAAAAATGGCTCTAACGATTTTGATTAAAATATCGTATATTAAAGATATTTACATGACAAATAAAATGTATATTTTGAATTTCCTAGGAATAACCTCTGAAGACTACTTTATTCTTGGTCAATTTTACGAAATTTTGCATAACTACTAAACCGTAAGAGATGGACAAAAACTTACCACACAACAAATGTAGAGTACCTTAAAACACACAATTTATGTCATATACATTTTTTTCATGGAGTTGATTGCTTTTGAGATATTCCTTGCTTTTCTTCAGCTATAAAAACTTATACTTTTCTCATACAGGACTTTGTGAACTCGTGTCCATAAAAACAAAGGAACTTCAGTCGCAGAGCAACCAGCTTTTGACTATCACTTTAACCTATGGTACTTATATTACATACAATAAGCGGGAAAAGGGAATACACAAGGCTAAAGCGATAGTCAAATCTTTCAAGAGCTACTCGCTATGTAATGCACTGACATTCTGTTCTCTTTGCTTGACCAGGAGAAAGAAAAATACATAACGATTTCCCATTTTAGAAATTATAAGTATTAAAATTGAAACCACTAGATAACAAGAAATATATTGGAAGCGGTAAACTCC
Organism: Hymenopus coronatus; assembly: GCA_030762935.1. Taxonomy (NCBI): domain Eukaryota; kingdom Metazoa; phylum Arthropoda; class Insecta; order Mantodea; family Hymenopodidae; genus Hymenopus; species Hymenopus coronatus. Next base: position 41,158,956 of record CM060889.1, on the reverse strand, counting down.
TCAAAAATATATATTTGACATGAATTGTGTGTTTTATCGAGATCTACTTTTTTTCTCTAGATAGATTTCTCTATCTTATAGTTTACTAGCAACGGTAGAATGACTTCAGAAGCTATTCCCAGGAAATTCATGTAACACGCTCCATTTAGCATAGAATAACTTAAACATATGAAATGCCATTTAAAATCGCTGAGTTTTTTTTGAGAAAATCAAACTTTTTAAAAAATGTTCCATGTAAGAAGTAATTTGAAGTGAAGGAATGTTCTTGAAAATCTTCATCTCGCATTCCTGAACTTAAATATCCTCCATCCCAAAATGCCTTACCGTTCACATAGAAAAGCTTTAGTAGTTTTGATTTTCTGAAAAATGACAACGGTTTTAATTAAAATACCACATGTTTTAAAGCATTTACATGAAAAATAAAATGCTATCTTGAAAGCAGCAGCCACTGAATAAAAAGATCTCGTTAAAGCATCAGCTTACATTTTTTGTGTCAAATAATTTCCGAGATATTCTTTGTTTTTGGTTGAATTTTTATTTAATCACTAATCTTTCTTGTGGTGGTTATGCAAAGAGCGTTTAAAGCCTTCACATAGCAACACTTTACGTTGCTGCTTCTTATATAGACAGTTAAATGTATGCTATATAGTGTTCTTGGGTAGCGTGGTGGTAACGTGTCTGGCTCACATTTAAGAGTTCGCGTGTTCGAGTCTCGCCTAGGGTAAATTATATTTTTTTTCCGGGTTTTCCCGTATCCTGAAAAAACTAATGTCGTGTAACTTTTAGCTCCATGGACTCCAATATCATTTGACCATCGTTTCACCAATTTCATTCATCGTCAGATATGACCAACCAAGCTAAATGACGTTAAGCTAGAAAAATAAATAAATAAATGTGTAAAAGAAATATAGACAATGAAAACTGATCTCTACTAACAACAAGTAGACAAAAGAATACGATTTTTTTTAAGAAAAGGGTGCAAATAAATCAGTGGAGAAAGCGGTAATTCAGTAATAGGCCACGTAATATATTATTTCTAATTATTTTCGTGAGTTCCGCTTTGAGATTGGAAACCATTATTTTAATTAGAGAAGGCATTTTGTTAGAGCAGACATTGGACCAGCAGTAACCACGTTTTTTGCTGAAGAGGTTCATAATTTGAAAGTTGCATGAATGAGTGCTCACGTGAGCAGGGCGGTACCTGCAGCCGGCATGGCCACGCCCACTCTCGATCCCCTCTCACCTGGATTACTCCAGTGTCTATTCACCGGTCAGGTGGAGTTAGGCCCCGCCTCTCATTCATGGGTGGGATTTTACCTGCTGTAACCACCAACGACTGAACACACGCCCTTCCATTCATCCAACTTCCGGACCACCCACAATTTTTAATTAAGTTTCAAGCTACTTCGTCTCCATGCTTTCTCGCAACTATAATGATGGACAAGCGAACCTCGATCCCGAGCAGATGCAATTTCATCATATTCTGGTATACCTATTTTACCTACACTTTGCTCCCTTCTCTTATGGGATACTGGTAGTGAATTTTTTAAAAAAATAGTCGTAAAATCTAGCCGTATCTACGTTGTAGCTATAGAAAGAATTGTATTCCACTAAAAATTCGATGTTGAAAAGATTCGTGTGAGTGTGTGGACAGCATAACTCAAAACCGTTAAATATCAAACTTGGTATTTAGGTTTGGTATCTTCCAAGGAACCGACACGAAGATTTTCAATAAAATCCCCCCACCACAAACTACCCTTTACATGAAAAAAAAAATTGAAAATTTTGATTTTCTTAACAATGGCTCTAACGATTTTGGTTAAAATCCCGTATATTAAAGATATGTATAACACAAATAAAATGTAAATCTTGAACTTTCTGGGAATAGTCTCTGAAGACTTCTTTATTCTAGATGAATTTTGCCGAATTTTGCTTAACTACTAAACCGTAAGAGATAGACAAAAATTTACTTCACGAAAAATGTAGATCTCGTCAAAACATACAATTTATGTTATTTACATTTTTGTTGTGGAGGTAACCGTTTCCAAGATATTCCTTGTTATTGGTTTCAATTGTAAAGTATCTACTTATACCTACTTTTCTCAGTCAGGAGGTGTCCGTTTTTCTTTTGTTCTACTCCTGGCCAAGCAAAGAAGCGATTTGCAATGACAATCGCATAACGACAGCTTTTAAAACATTTGACTATCACTTTAGCATAGCTCATTCCCTTAGTTCCCTCCTACTTATAAGGAAATAAATAATAAGAACATTCTGCTAATGCTTATCTCGATTAGCATTGTGTGGAAAGAAGAATAATCTTTTGTAAGAAGTTTGTTGAGTAACTAAAAAGTCATGTGAGTGTAACACATCAGATTTTTAACACAAATAGTTATAAAACCGACGACCTTTTACTTTCTCTAGCTGTATGTACATATAGGCCGTACCTACACAGCAGCTAGAGAAGGTATGGTATTCCACTCAAAAATTCGATTCTGAGATTTCACCAAAAATATATGTTTTGAGGTCCGAAAAACATTTTTAGACAAAGGTCCATGTGTATGCGTGTGTGTGGATTGTATAGCTCAAAAACGTAAAGACTGCTAAATACCAAACTTGGTATTTGTGTTTTAATATCTTCCACGGATACGACACGAAGATTCTCAAGAAAATACCCACACCACAGATTACCCTTTACTTGGAACATTGTTTGAAAATTTTGTTTTTCTCAAAAATGGTCTAACGATGTTGATTAAAATAACGTAGATATGTTAGACATTTACATCGCAAATCAAACTTAGCTATATTTTGAATTTTCTGGGTATAGCCTCTGAAGACCCTTTTATTCGGATAAGTTTTGCATAACGGTTAATCCGTACTACACAAAAATATAGATCTCGATAAAATACATATTTTATGTCATTTATGTTTTTCTTGTAGAGTTGACAGTTTTCGAGATATTTCTTATTGTTGGTTCCAGTGTTAAGCCACTTAACTTTTGCCAAACGGTACCATGCAAAGCGAACTGAACCTCAGTTGTTTTACTAACGACCAGCTTTTAAAAGATTTGACTATCGCTTTAGCCTAATTATTCCCTTATTTCTCTCCTACTTATAAGAAAACAAGTAATAAGACAAATTCTGCTAATGGTTAACTCGATTAACATGATGTAAATCAAAGAATACTCTTTTGTAAGAATAGTTTGTAAATGGAATAGCTAGAGAAAGTTATGTGAATGGAACATATAACGTTTTTTGTTTTGTAGTAGTTAAATGGTTGATAGCAGCTTTGGGATCCTCCCTTCACCTGTTTGCTAGCACATTAAGGTATTTTATAAAACGCATTTTTCTCAAAACTGAATTTTCACACCTTCAACACGTCTCAATTTTTGCTAAGGTTTTATTAAAATTCTCCAGAATGTACAGAATTAACCCCGTAACGTTCTACAGGACAAAAATACATGCTAATCCGTAATATTTTTAAAAATATTTTCTATGTAATTATAATTAATTTTAAAGATAAAATTTTCTTATATGTTTATAGCAAATTTACAATTTATTCACCATATTTTTTTTTTTTTTTTAATTTTCTCAATTTTATAGCATCCTTTCAGTACCATGATCATATTGGGGGCTTTTAATTTGTGAAACAATTCTGTAATATTAACTGTAGGTTATTGGCATTAGGTTAATCATTTTATATCATTAAACACACGCACATTCATTCTACATTCATACTTCCAGACTTTATGGTGGGACAGGGAATTATTCCGATTAAATTAAAATTCCCCGACCCAGTCGGGAATCGAAACCGGGACCTCCGTGAGAAGTCAGCTCGCTGACCACTCGATTACGGAGACAATCCATACTATTTTTGTTTGTGATTCAATTGTGTCAAATTATGAGACGCGTGGATATTTTGGTTATACATACGATATATTTGCATACCAATTTAATATTTATAAAATAGCTCATAGCTATCAAATTATTTATCCAAATTTAATGAAATTTGATACAAGTATATGATAACTGAAAAGCAATTTAATCACAGAACATTTTTCAGAAAACTCCATACAATTCATTCCCAGTGTCCCCACATTTCCTGCAATCGTGGAATTGTTTGCTGTGCGATACAAAGTAGTTCCGTATTCAAAGAGAACTGTCAAATATACCTACATTTTCATAGTGATAGTATTAAATACATTACATAGGCAACGAAAGCACGTACATCTGTCGTGACATATGTTTATATCGCTTAATAACTATGAACAAATTGAAAATCGAACTGGATGTAAATATGTAGAAGATTATGTAACTTTGCTTATCATTACAAACTTTCAATGATACTTCCCTAAAAAATGTGAATAGCCATGTTTACCTACTTATACAACATTAGCATTTTATCTAATTAAAATTATGCATCTGTGAAAATCCACAATATGTAAGAAATCTTACAGAAATTTATATTACTTATTATATACAATAATTGTAATATTTTTGCCAATATAAATGTTGGTTATTTAAATAGTAATTTTTATTTTTTAAATTTTCTAAATTAATTTTCTACGTGATATATTTTTAAACATATCCACATTAAACATACAGTTTTATAATAAATGAATTAATTACTTTTCGTACTCTCCAACCTCCTGATTTTTCAAAATTTAACAACTTACAAATAAAAATTGGAGCATTGTTTAGACAAAGTAGTATGACTATTTTCTTTAATGTGCCAAATTTTGAAACAATATGTGGAACATTTTGAAAATAGAAAGATCTTGAAAAAACATTTGCGAGAAAATAAGGTTTAAAGTTGGGAATGCCTATCAATAAGTAGACGCCTGAGCATTAATAACTTCAGTTAAAACATTGATATTTTCTTAAATTTTAGAAGTCATAGTTATTTGAGTAAAACAGCTTGCGAACAACTGCAAGAACAGAGTTCTTTCAGTTCTATAGCAGTATCCAGGTAATACTTTGTCCTACGTAATCCATAATCCACCTTTCATTGGTTCATACACCTATTGTAGACTCAGATGGATTGAACAATAACTCTATTATATCTCTTGCATTAGTATTTGTACTTCGAGTATGAACATATACGTATTTTCATAGGTTTACAGGTAATTTATAGTCATAGCATAAATAACTGCAATAAAATAACGAAACTAAAGTATTAATATAATAAAACAACAAGACCCTTAAGTTGCTTAGTATCATTGTAAGCACATTATTTTGCCAGCAATTATTTGTAACGAAAAACTCACATTTATATCAGTGAATATGAACAGGTATCTTAGTAATTAATTAGGATCGAACCAGTTGGAAAGAAACGTTCCTTCCCTTGGTAACTATCGTACTCACTTGCATGGGTTGGGTAACGAAGCTAAAATTTTAATTTTCTGAGTGCAGAACTTTGCCGCAAACTAAATACTTATTCCAACACTTTCTATAAAAAGAAAGAATCCTCCTAGACAGACATAAATGTAGGAGTCAACGGCTTGCTTGGTGAGTTGCATACTGTTCTGGATGTTACTGACTGACACACTGATGCACTTACTAGGAAGAAAGACGATCAATTCCTGCTGTCACATGTTTAGCCACTACATGTGCACGGGGCAAAATAAAGGTAGAGTTTTCAGGTTTTGGAAGTCTATTTTCTCGCATTAATTTTCAAGTAAATACATTCAAAATGTAAAAAGTTAGAACATTCAGTACTAGATTACTGAGCTTATAGCTTCTCCACAACTTCTAATTGCGTAGACAGATGGCGTTAACGTCCCGTCAAGGAACGGAACGGGTCAAGAGAGTTCGGGAGAAAGATAACTTTGTAGAGCAGATGATTTTGCGGCACTAGAGCAGCACAAAAGCGCAACATGAAAACATTTTGTTGACGCAGCAGTAACGCACCTTGAGCGTGGCCAGTTTTCTCCTCTTATTTTAATGGGTCAAAAACTTGACAAGGGAGTTAAAAAATGCCTCGAGCAAATTATACGGCCGTTTGTAAACGTACGACTGTCCATTAGCGGTGTTATTAATGTGTGGCAGGCTGCTGGGCCGGTATAACAAGTGTTAGCTTCCTTTTCAGTGATGAACTCATTCCGGTTGACAGGTGCTGTTTGGCCCTTCTCCAGCAGATCCCCCTCTCTCCTGCCCTCCTCCTATTTATCGACGTAGGTGAGCATTTGCTGGCCGCATCAACACTACTTGCTTCGTCTTCAAATAGTACAAGCGTGGTATTACCCAAGCTAACGTAGAAGACGCAGCTTCCTATGGACGATGACTGATTTACCTTCAAGGTGCGTTCACCTGGGACATTTAATCTATTTCCAGAAAATACGTAGGTATCCTGCGAAATGTAACATTATTCTGCAACAAACTATACTTACAAAAGCCCAGTCTTCTCTCTGCTTCTTGCCAATCGAAATAAATATGAATTTTCTGGGAGTATCTTCCAAAGTCCTCTTCACTCTGGATGACTTTTGCATAACTGGTAAACCGTAAATGACAAAACAAAAATTACTACACAAAAATTAGAGCTTGTTACAACATGCAATTTATGTCATATGCATTTATACTGTCTCTAGTACATAGTAGGTAATTCGATACCGATATTTTAGGACCCTAAATAAAAACATTTGTACAAAAAGGTCCGCTTAAAATTAATTTAGCATCTTTCAAGGTTGCGACACGAAGTTTTCAAGAAAATTCCTCCAGCACAAGCTACTCTTTGTATAGAAATATTATTTTAAATTTTCTTTTTCTTAAGTTGGCCCTAGCGATTGTGATTAAAATGGCGTAGTATATTAAATATATTTACATGTCAGATACAATTCATATCTTGAATTTTCTGGGAATAACCTCTTAACAACTATTCATTCTGGATGACTTTTGAAAACTGATAAACTGTAAAAAAAGATAGACAAAAAGCTACACAAAAATGTAGATCTCGTTAAAACACCTAATTTGTGTATACATTTTTTCTGGAGTTAACCTTTTCCAAATTATTCCTTGTTATAGGTTTCAATTTTAAATACTTAAAACTTATTTCAAACGGAAATGTGTCATTTCTTTTTCTTTTGTTTTATCCCTGACATTGCACAGCGAACTCAATTTCAATTGTTTCTTATAGCCTTTAAAAATTTGACTATGCTTTAGTCTAGTGTATTCGTTATTTCCCTTCATGTGAATGTTGCTCACAATGCAATATTTACTTTCTCTACCACGTACATTGCACATCATTGGTAAGGATGGTGTTGCATTCTATCTAAGAATTCGATACCAGAGCTCCATTTGAAATAAGTATATGTTTTAAGATCCTATAGTATATAAACCTTGGAAAAAGGTCCGTGTGTATACTTGTCAACAACATAAATAACTGAAAAGCTAAAGGTCAGTTAAATACCAAGATTGATGTTTAAGTTCGGTATATTTCAAGGATGTGGCCGGAAGATTTTTTTTTTTTTTTAAAAAAAGCCTCAAAATGGTTATAACGATTTTGATAATATCATACATTTAAGACATTTTGATTGAAAATAAAGTATATACTTACCCTGAATTTTCAGGGAATAACCTCTGAAGTCCTCTTCATTCTGAATGGCTTTTGCACAACTGGTAAGAGATAGACCAACTCTTATTACACAAAACTTTAGATCTCGTTAAAGCATATAATTTATGTCAAATGCATTTTTGTTTGTTGTAGAATTAACAATTTCGGAGATATTCCTCGTTATTGGTTTAAGCTTTTCGTTACTTATTGGTATATTTTCTAAAATGAGATGTCGTTTTATTTTTTTTTTTAATTTTTTTCTACTCCTAGCCATGTCAATAGAAGGAACTTTCAAAGATTTGACTATCATTTTGCCTAGTATAGATATTCCCTCATTTTTCTTATACTACAAGGAAATTAGTTGTAAGACCATTTCTGCTCACGTTTATCTGGATTAGCATGAAGTAGATAAAATATTAAACTTGCGTAAGAATGGTTTGATGCAAAATAGGTAGAGAAAGGCATGTGAATAGAAGAAATCAGTTTTTTTATTATATTACATCAAAGAAAATGATCATATACTTTTTCAAAATAATGCTCCAATTTTGATAAGTAAATTATTAGATTTTAATAAGGCAAGAGATTTGGAAAGTATAAAACGTAAATAATCTATATACAGTAATAAGTGTTGATCTAAAATTTCTGTCATAATTCTATTTGTAAATGCATTTATTCTAAAACTTCAATTTTTAATGTGAATATATTAAGAAATAAATCGTGTACAACATTTTTATTAAAAATGTATTTAGAACAAATATTATTTAAATGACCATTGAGGCTAAAATTTTGAAACTAGCAAAAATACCTTGACATGAATAATAAGAGGTATAAATTTCATCAAAATATCTTAATACTAATTTTCCAAATTTCATGAATGTCCTTAAATGTGTTTTGCTAAAAATACTATGTGGTTCTAACATGTCAAAACTGAAATTTGTGATTACATTGTGTTTTTAGTTATATTCTAATTTTTTCACAAATATAGAGTAATTTTCTGTCTTCAAATAGCTGTACGTTTATCTTTTATATTTACTAGAAAGACCCGATCGAGATGCGTAAAGTAATGTAAAGAAACAAAAATGCTAATATAAGACGTGCTTAACAACAAAATGTGAAGATTCTCATAAAATATGATACATTTAAGCCAGTAACACATATTCCATTGTTTGTATTCTGTAATCTGTGGCCCATAGCAATACGTAAGCATAAAAAAAACTTCATGCTTTGCCGATGTAATATCCATTGTTAACAATAATGCAACACTGCACATTCAATTCTCCTATTATTTACATCCATTGTTAAATTAGAAAAGCTATCGAGTAAACGCTGTTCCTATAAATCAAGCTTCCAATTCCAAGGCCTTTTCCCTTCCAACGTTTGTGTCTTGCGGGAAGCGGGACTCCACGGCGACACTGTGCCAATTGACTAAGAACTCCTTGGACGATAGGCCAACCGACAAACATAACAGGCTCTCCAGCAGTGCTATAAAGATTGAGCACATTTTTCATGTTCCAGTGGTTATATCAAAGATAAAATAGATACCCACAAAGGAAACACCCATAATGTTTATTTCAAAAGGATTGATTCCATTTTCGACATGCTAAGACTAACCTGCATACAAACAATTATAAACTTGAGTGTTTTTATTTTATCAGGCGGCTCAGAAATACATTTAGGAGTTTGTGAAATGTGGCGATTTATTTTTGTTTATTTATAAGCTCTAGAATACACCAAACTATTCTAGAACGTAATATTCATGAATTTGTAAGTAGGATCCTCCAGAAATATTTTGTTTCAGCTAACTATGAAACTCATGGTTTCGAATATGATTTCTTAAGTGAAAATCGATTATGCTCACCTGAACATTTGAAGGAAATGCCTCAGCTATACCTAGATATATTTACCAAATGGACGGTCGAGGTCGTTAAGCCACTAGTGAACGGGAACTCCGAGGTTCAATTCCCGCCAGGACCGCCTTCCCTGGCTTTTTTTTTTTTTTTTTTTTATTTTAGGGTTTCCTCGGTCCTTATAACTGGTAAAAAGGGCTTGGAACATTTCCTTCCCCAATTTTCAGTTAATTACAAGTATTATCATTGTCCAACGCTTGTGATGCCACAGTAAGAACGCGCATTAAGCACTACTAAAATATAAAAATACTTTGTTGAGAAAGGTCTCAAAATAATACTGTTGTTTTATTGGAGGATTTAACATTTTATTGGAAATTAAAGTGAATTATAAAGTAAAAAGTACGAAAAACCATACACTAAACTATACTCTATGTAAGTATTAGTACATAGTAAACAGAGCAGTATTGTATTTCATCCTTAAAATTCGATACCGAGATTTCACCGAAAATATATGTTTTGTAGACTCCTGAATGAACATAACATTTTTAGAAAAAAAATTATTTTCTCAAGATAATTCCCTCTCCTCACACTACTCTTACATGGAAACTTTTTCGAAATTTTTGATTTTCTCATAAATGCTCTTAGGGATTTTAATTAAAATACCACATATTAACGATATTTAAATGACAAATACAATTTCTATACCAAATAGCCCCTGAAGCCCTCTTCATTTTGAATGACTTTTGTATAACTTATAAACCGCAAGAGATAGACAAAAATCTTATAAAAAGTGTAGATCTCGTTAAAACACACAATTTATGTAATATACCTAAATCAGAGATGTTCTCTGACATTGGTTTCAATTTTAAAATACTTGAGATTTTTCTCAAACGGGAACCCTCATCCGTTTCATCTCTTTTGTTTACCCGCCAAAGAGAACCGATTTCAAAGTAAATACATCGCATAGCGACAGGTTTAAAAAGATTTGGCTGTCACTTTGGCCTATTTTCCTTCTACTTATTTCCTTATAAGCAGATCATTTCTATTAATGTTGATCTTGATTGGTATTATACAAATAAAAGAATAAAAAATCATATCAGAGTTTTAGAAAAAGGTCCTATGTGTGTATGTGGATAGCATAGTTCAAAAACTAAAAGATCGTTAATTACCAAATTTGGTATTTAAAAGTTTAGTATCTTTCAAGATTTTTCGACACTTTTTACGCTCTCAAAAATAGCTCTTGCGATTTTAATTACAATACCGTACAGGAATTAAAGATATTTAAATGACAACTAAAATTTATATTTTGAATTTTTTGGAACTAACTCTGAAGTCCTCTTCATTCTCAACTATTTTTACATAACTGCTAAACCGTAAGAAATAGACAAAAACTTACTATACAAGTTTCCAGTACTTAATTTCTCTCAAATGGGAATCGTTTTTCAGATTATTTTTATCCTGGGAGGTGAATTTAAATTGCATCATATAGCACTCGACTTTTAGAAGATTTCACTTGTTTTAGCCCAGTGAATTCCCTTATTTCCCTTGTACTTCACAGGAAATAATTAATTTAATGATTTTCGCTGTTGTTTATCTCGATTAGCACAAATTCAAGAGCAGAATACATGTTGTAAGAACAATTTTGTTGCAGAAATTGTAGATAATCATCGGAATGGAACATTTTAATTTAATTACAGCATTTATTATTGTATTTTAAAACTGATAAATCTCCCAGTACAAAATAAAGAACTGTTGGTTGTTGTGCCTTACAGTTTTATAAATAATATTTAAATATATTTCAAATAATCATTTCAATTTATTCTTACAGAAATACGATAAATATGAACCTACTTAATGCCCTTTACATGTTAAGGTTTCGCAGTTAGGCGACTGTTTGCACAGAAACCTGAAGAACTCAACACAAAAGAACAGATGTCAAGCGACTATTGAACCCAGCTTCACCTTCACGAACGGCCGAGTTCGGTGAATCCATTACAGCTACTGTACCGTTTGTCCTATTGCTAATGGAACGAATGGCAAGGATAAAAGAAAGGTCCTTGAAGGAACAGTGATCCCGTCAAAACGTCAAGCAGACATGCCATTGCTTTCTCCGCTCGAGCATCTAACTGAATATAATTATTTCTTTCTCTACACGTACTATGTACATAGTTATAGAGAAGGTATTACACTCCACCCTAAAAATCGATACCGAAACTTCACCGGAAATATATGTTTTAGGGTAACCTGTGTCCAAAAAAAGCATTTTCAAAAAAAGGTCCGTGAGTGTGTCCGTGTGTCTGTGAACACGATAACTCAAAAACGAAAAGTCGATAAAATACCAAACTTGGTATTTAAGTTAAGTATCTTCCAGAGATGCGACCCGAAGATTTTGAGAAAAATCTCCTCACCCCAAACTACCCTTACATGAAACTTTTTTCGAAAATTTTGATTTTTTTAAAAATGGCTCTGACGATTTTTATTAAAATATCGTATATTAAAGATATTTACCTGAAAAATAAAATGTATATCTTCAATTTTCTGGGAATAGTCTGTGAAGACTACTTTACTCTGGATGAATTTTACGGAATTTTGTATAACTGCTAAACCGCAAGAGATGGACAAAAACTTACTACACAAAAATGTAGAGCAAGATAAAACACACAATTTATGCTATATACATTTTTTTCATGGAGTTGGTCGTTTTTTAGATATTCCTTGCTTTTGGTTTCAGCATTAAAAACACATTTTCTCATACAGGAATTTGTCAGCTCGTGTCCATACAAACAAAGGAACTAAAGTCACATAGCAACCAGCTTTTGACTATCACTTGAACCTATGATACTCCCTTATTTCGCTTCTACTTACAAGGAATCATGTAATAAGACTATTTCTGCTAATTTTTCTCAATTAGAATGAAGTAAATAGAAGTATAAGCTTTTTAACAATAATTTGTTGCAGAGATGTAGAGAAGGTCATGTGAATGGAACACACCAGATTTTTTTTTTACGACCGAGTGTAATTGAGTAGTTTACGAGCTCATTTCTGTCAGCAAAATTGATTTTTACGGAATCCACGTGCAAAGAAGTGCAGCAAGCATAAAATACAAGCGTAATGTAATTTTGTTTCAACATTACGCTCGCCAAAATAATTCACGACATTAGTGCGTGTACATCACCGATCAACTGACAGCAACTCATAAATTTTTCATATTTTGCCTCATTAACTTTTGGGATTTATCAGATAGTAAATTTGATTCTGCTTCTTTCGCAGCTCTAAGGCTATCATTATTCTCAAAATCTGCCAATTTCTCAAAATACATCATAGAATAACAATAATCACAAAACGAAACTACCCACTGAACGCACCCTATACTAACGCTACGAAATAAATAACGAATTATAACCCTTGGTGAATGGCTCAAACTTAACCTCAAATTTATTTCATCTTTCGTTGCTTTTCTTTTAATATCAGAAAATTCTCGTAGAAAAAACATTGTATGCTATGCGAGCGTCAAATTTCTTTTTGATTCTCTACCTCTCGTTGCACAATATTTCCGCTCGAATCAAAACCCACGGCTCTACTGCTGCGATGAAAGTGCAGTTTATTTGATCGCATCTCCCTTCGTGCATTAAAAGGTTGCAGAATTCAACGGGGCTATTTTAAGTTAAAACCCGCCAGTGGAGAACAGGTGAGAGTGATCTTCGTTCTATCCCTTGCTATGAACGTGACCCGTCTACCGTCTCCGGTAAAGAGAAGGTCTCTCTCTCCAGTCTTCCACTAGCCAGTCAAATTATAACTTGAAACAGCCCCGTTGAATCCTGCAACTCTTTTAACACACGAAGGGAGTTAAAATTGTTCTTTTAAAGGCTTAGTTTTGTAAATAATAAAGTTATTAAGGGAATTTAACCCTTATCTGCACACATCAAATACGGGGAAGTTACCCATCAACGCGTGTTTAGACTGCCTCATTAGCTGGTGATTCGCATACTAGGTCCCCGGATTCGATTCCCTGCTGGAGGATGGGACCTTTTATTTAGACAAGATTGTTAGATCTGGAAAGTGAGAAAATACATGTGTATGTGAATTTAATAAAAATATGATATTTGATGCTTACTGGCCCTGGCGACCAAAACTCTCCCCACAGAAAAAAGTGCTTTATTTTCTCTATTGCTTACCAACACGAATAGTAACTAGAGGAAGCATCGAAAACTTCGATACGAATATTTCAATGGAATGAAATATTTTCTGAATAAAACAAAAACAGTTTTTAGAGACAGATCCCCGCATCTGTGTGTGTGTGGTCAGCCTGCGTGGTGTAATGGTACCATGCTGACTTCATATACCCAAGGTTGCGGGTTCAAGCCCGGCGGAGGACGATGGACTTTTTCGGGTGTAAAAATCCTTAGCATGGCTTCCTTCGGAAGGGAAGTAAAGTCGTTGGTCCCGTGTCGTAGATTTACGGCACGTAAAAGAACCTCAAGACTGATAGAGAGGCCTCTGAGCTAAATTAAATGGTCTTTCACGCCCAATTTAGAATGGGACGCTGAGAACCACAGCAGCTAAAGAGCGTCCATAAATAACACGCCAGTTTTTACGTGTGTAAAACAACCACAAAAGAAAAACGGATACTTTTGTTTGAGAAAAGTATAAGTACTTTACAATTGAAACCAATAACAAGGAATATCTCGGAAACGGTTACCTTAACAACAAAAATGTATGTATTGTGTTTTTATGATATCTACATTTTTCAGTTTAGCAGCTAAGCAAAATTCGGCAAAATGCATCCAGAATAGAGAGGTCTTCAGAGGCTATTCCCAGAAAATTCAAGATATACTTTTTATTTGCAATGTAAATATCTTAAATATAGGGGGTTTTAATCAAAATCGTTAGAGCCATTTTAGAGAGAATAAAAATTTTCGAAAGTTTTCCCATGTAACGGGTGGAGGGGAGATTTTCTTGAAAATCTTCGTGTACCAAGTTTGGTATTTAACGGCCTTTTAATTTTTGAGCTATGCTGTCCAGACACAAACGGGTCTTTTTCTAAAAATCTGATGTGTTCCATTCACATGACTTTCTCTACATCTCTGTAGCAAATTATTGTTAAAAAGCTTATGCTTCTATTTACTTCATGCTAATTGAGAAAAAATTAGAAGAAATTGTCTCATTACTTGCTGGTTGCTATGTGACTGAAGTTTCTTTGTTTGTATAGACAGGAGTTGTCAAATTCTGTATGAGAAAAGTATAATTTTTTTTCAAAGCTGAAACAAAAAACAAGGAATATCTCAAAAACAATCAACTCCACGAAAAAATGGTTGTAACATAAACTGTGTGTTTTAATGTGCTTCACATTTTTTGTGGTGTAAGCTTTTGTACATCTCTTACGGTTTAGCAGTTATGCAAACTTTCGTAAAATTCATCCAAAGTAAAGTATCTAGACTTCAGAGGCTATTCCCGGAAAATTCAAGATATAGATTTTATTTGTCAGGTAAGTATCCTTAATATACGATATTTTAATCAAAATCTTTAGAGCCATTTTTGAGAGAATCAAAATTTTTGAAAATATTTCCATGTAAAGAGTAGTTTGTGTTGAGGAAATTTTCTTGAAAATATTCGTATCGCATCTTTGGAGGATACTTAATTTAAATATCAAGTTTGGTACTGAACGGTCTTTTTGTTTTTGAGCTATGCTGTCCAAAGGCACACACATGGACTATTTTCAAAAAACGCTTTTCTCTAGACTCAGGGGACCTCAAAACATATACTTTGGTGAAATCTCGGATTCGAATTTTTGGGTGGAATACAAATTTTTTCTATCTACTCTGTAAATTGTGGAGAAAGTAAAAATATGAAGGCGCTGAAAATTGAATAAATGAAAGAGATCTGCGGGCTGTATACTAAGCATATAGAAAATTAAATATAGGTATTTGTAAATAATCGCTAGCGTCTTGGTGAAAGAAACGAGTGAAATGGCGTGTGTTATACGAGCATTTTTAAGGTGGAATAGCTGGACGAGTAAGATGGGTCGACACAGCAGTACAAATGGGCTCAGTGGTGCATGTTGTTTGCTGTTGGTCAAGCTCTGTTTAAACACGCTGTTGGCTTTTAATATCCAGTTTTACCAACATGTAACATTCCTGCTCGGGGAGGGATTTGAATCGCCCGCAAGACAAACATCATGTGCAAATTTTGTTAGTAATTATCCGGCACGTGATTCCATTTTCTTTTACAACTCTTCTATTTGCAGTCGAAACACACCTGTAATTAAATTATATTATGCAAATATAATTAGATTGTCAAAATAATTAAGAGTTCTCATTTACTTTAAATTAGCTAATACCTACCTATATTGATGTTATGTACGTAAAACAAACGTTTACGCGCGCGTGTGTAATTCTTGTTTTCATAAACGCTAATCATTTTTAGGGACGATTTACCACAAAGCTTGCTCAACAGCTGACCATTTTGTTTATTATTTTTAATATTATTGTTTAAACATGGCATACTTACGTCTAGGAGAGAAATTTATTGCCTGTTTTTAAATGTATATACATTTCAGCTAATAACTGTTAAAAACAATCAGGTACTTACAAAAATAAATACCAGTTTATTCATTGCTGCAACTAGAGGCATGAGAATTATTACATTTGAGTGCTTTTTATTTCTATACTTCGTACATAGTCATAGGTAGAGAAGGTATTGCATTGCACCCAAAAATTCGATACCGAGATTTCATGGAAATATACGTTTTAGGGCCAAAAACACTTTTAGAATAAAGGTCCATGTGTGTGTCTGTAAACAGGAAAACCTAAAAAGGAAACTAAACTTTATATTGATATGATATTGATAAAAATGTCGTATGTTAAAGATATTTACATGACAAATGAAGTGTATGAGTTGAATATTTTGGGAATAGCCTCTGAAGACCTCTTCATTCTGGATGACTTGCATACCTAGTAAACCGTAAGAAATAGACAAAAACGTACTGCACAGAAAATGTACTTTCACATTTATGTAGTATACATGTTTTGTAAGAGGTAAACTGCAGAGATAAATAAATAATAAACAAATAAAACAATTTTTCTTTGAGTCTAATGACTTCCACATAGTTGTACTAGCAAGAATACAGAAGTAAATAATGAATATATGTTTGTTATATATATTCGATAAAATTTAGAGTTAAATACTTTAGTATCTAAAGCAAAGAGAAAATACTGTGAATGTACATCGGTCCCCATGACCGCGCTCGCTAAAGTGCCTAGCTTTGGTGCTTCGTGGCGCACGGGATCGAGGGTTTGAGTCCCGTCTCGGGCATCCGTGTTTGTGTTTGCAAATGTGTATATTTATGTGAGAAACTGGAAAAAAAGAGAAAATAGAAAAAATGAATACAGTACCGGAGACCGCCAAGAATCCGAAACTGTATTAAATGAAACTGCAAATTACAGAATTGAAACTCAAAAATCTAATGAAACGTTTCACGATAGAATTTACACAGTCAAGTTCTTTGGTTGTTAGTAAACTTTGGCCTTTGTTTTATATACTAGCCTCTTAGCAAACATATTGTGGTCATAATAATTTACCGGAAGTAGTTTTGGAGGGAAAAATTTATCAATCAAGTTAACTTCCCTTTTTAATTTTAGTCCTCAAATTCGGTTCCTTTAAAAGACAGAAAAGCAGTCTAAATATGCCTAGCATGCATTCCCTCTTAAGCCGGCTAAACCATTACTTTATTAAAGTGTTTGATGTTACAATAGCATTGTTATATAGCAGAATGGTACTCTGCGACTGTAGTGTGTTACGGGCCGCAGTCACAGAAAGTCAACAGGAGTCATATCTATCAACATTCAGCAGCGCTAACAAACTTATCGATAAACTTAAACGAAAGAAGTAATATTTGAATAAAATTACACTTTACTGTGTGCATAGCGATATCTCAACACGTATTTGTGCTCAAATTAAACATAAAAAACTGAGATCGTAGCTACAAACACAAGAATATTCGTTGATATTTCATATCAGAGCACACAGATATCCTCACGAAGGAAGAAGAATTACAACCACGAAATAAGCCTGAACTACAAGGATACATGCAACGTTAGAGGCGAAAAGTTTAAGTGACGCAAATAATTGCAATTTTGAGTTTATGGCCTGGTAAGGAAGATTGTCTCCGATAGTATATCAATTTTCTTCTGACACATTCTGTGCCGAGAAATTGAAATAATATGTCACTACAATAATAACAAATGACATTACAGCGTAAACAACTTTCGGCCTCTGTGGTATGGGGGTAACGTGTCTGCTTCGTATTCAAGAGATCCCGAGTTCGAAACTCGGTTAGTTTTTTTTTTACTACAGTTTTCCCTTATTTTGAGAATAAGAATGTTCGGCAATTAAGCTCTTTGACGCACTTCAAACATCATTTCACCCATTTTATTCTATATGACCTACCAGGACGTTAACATTAAAATGTAGGTATATAATTTTTCGTGGGATCCTTGTGTTATCCTTTTTCTCAAAACATATCAAGTTTATTTTTAACATAACATGGACGTAAATTCATTTATAAGAATCATAATCAATATAATTTTGATGATATTACAATTTTCGGATCAAAATGTGCAGAGTTTAGAGAATCGCGCACATTACACGTTTTGAACATTTTTGGCGTAAATAAATGAATGATATTCATTCATTCATAATGTTTGCCTACACGTTCATGAGAATACTCCGGAAAAGCTTAACCGGAATTAGAGCCTTGTGTTTCTGGATTTGATTTAAACAGATGACCGTTGGATTTTACTAACATGGACAAAATGTATTTTTATTTACATATCAATAACGGTATTATTTGTAACGTATATAAGATACGTGTAAGAACTTATACATTTAAATGCCAAAATGGAAAAGAGTCCAAAATTAAAAGTTTTGAAATAAATGATTTTTCTTGTGTGTTAAAACTGTCAAATTGCTATCCGAGTATGTATGTATTACAACAATATAGCGCTTGTGTGTGTATGTGGGGGGGGTGGGGAACTCAAAAACCACTCAACCCGTATCGATAATTCTTTCGGCATTGAAAATCGCTCTTTTTCCAAATGGTCACACGCTATATAATGTTTCTGAAAACTTGGGGGATTGGCGAGTTCTTTTTCAGATTCATGTCACCACATTTTAATTCCGTTCCACGGAATACGGATATCAGGGCGACTTTTGAAATTATATTTCATAGACGACAGATTTTTAATGTCTTCGAGGCCAAAAGTGTAAATGGGGACACTTAAAAATGAATTATTTTAGGGAGTGTTATATATCATTTTATCATTAATATTTTTAGGATGGTTATCATGGATATAACGATGTCAAAAATAATACATTTTGAATTAAATATTAACGGTTTTGATAAAACCGGGTACATTTGAGTACTAAAAGCTGTCAAAAATGATAAACAACCCTTACATCGAATTCCTTTTTTCAACACCTAGCATACAAATCAATATTCTTCTGATTTGATTCTTTTATTTTCTAATACTTGTTTCTTACAACCTTATCCCTTCCGCGCTAATTTACAAATTTGAAACGTAACAAAAAACCGCGTATCTTGCAAGGATAGCCGATAAAAATGCATAAACACTGTCATTATAGATCAGGCATCACGACTCCCTTAATTTTAGCAAACAGGCTAGCTTCCTGCATGCCGTGGGCACAGGGATTGTCTTTCTTCCTCATATTATGCGCGTTTATCAAGCAAACCATCTACTCCTAAGTTTATCTGTATCTATTGAAAGTGGTGGAATAAGTATTTAGTTTTCGGCAAAGCGTCGCACCCAGACATTCAATTTGCAGCGTCATTACGCAACCCATGCAAGTGAGTGCGACCGTTAACAAAGAGAAGAATGTTTTTCGATACCAATTATCCAGACGCCAGTTCATATTTACTGCTATAAATATGAAAGCTTTTTGTTAAAAATATATTTTCATTGTTGGCGATTCAATGATATTGCAATAGTAACAAATTAATTGTTTTATTATATTAATACTTAAATACTTTTCATTATTTTATTGCAGTTATTTGGATATGTTACTTGTTCTATTAATCACGAATTTACATACTGCCATAGCACTGATAAAAATCATGTTTTCTTTCTTACCGCGCAGGAGGCGATCCGCAGGAGCATCGATAAAATTTGTTTTCTTTGCTTTACTCAAAAGGCAACCAGTTGATATATACACATGCTATCGCCATTACATATTTAAAAAAACTGTACATGCATTTCAGATTGAATATATGAGGTTATGAGAAAGTGAATTTGACAATTCTCTTCGAAAACATTGAGATAAATGATCCTGTTAAACAAGGTACTAATTTTTACCGTGCAATAACATACCCCACGTCGGCAACCAATGAGAGGTGATCTAGATTGTGTGACCGAAGACATATCGGGCAAGACTATATGAAACATATCTTAGCTGAAACTTTGTGCTAACCTATAGCTACTAAATGACCCAAGAAAATTATAAGGTATCAATCTCATGTGTTTCATTCACATGACATTCTCTACCTAGTCTGGAAAAAAAATCATACAAAAGATCTTTGTCTTTCTACTTCATGCTATTCGAGAACATGAGCAGAAATGTTCCTTGTAAGTAGAAATGAAATATGAAAATAAAATTGGCTAAAGTGATAATCAGATCCTTTAAAAGCTGTTGCTATATGATAGTCATTGACATTCGCTTATCTTTACATGGCCATGAGTAAAACAAAAGAAACACGGACGACTTCCTATTTGAAAAAAGTTGAAATATTTTAAAATTGAAACAAATAACAAGGAGTATCTCGGGGATAGCTATTTCACAACCAAAATGTATAGGACATCTGTTGTGTGTTTTAACGAGATCTATATTTTTTGTATAAGGCTTTTTTGTCTAGATATATCTCTTACAGACCAGTTAGTTTACCTATGTCATCAAAAATGAAGAGGGCTTTAAAAGCGGTTCAGGATACACATTTTATTTGTTATAAAAATATCTTTAGTAACTCGTTAGAGCAATTTTTTAGAAAATGAATTGTTTGGGGTGGGAGATTTTCCTGAAAATCTTCGGTCGTATCTTGGAAGAAGAAGTTTGGTGTTTACCTACTTTTCGTTTTTCTGTTAATTGTTCACACACGCGCGCGCGCGGATATTTTTCTAATTTTTTTTTTTTTACTCCGAGTCCTTAAAACATATGTACCTAAATTTCCACATAGTAGGTACGTACAGAGAAAGTAAAAAGCAATTCTGGAAACAGGATACTCTAAAATGTTTATTTTCTGTGAAATCTCGATATGGAATATTTGTACTGTACACCAAGCAGAGAAAATTAGAATAAAAATTACGTCGCAACTTCCAAAAATCACATGTTTATTTTGAATTTATTTTTAAAAGGTATCTTTACTTTATTTTCAACTCCTTATAGATAAAACTATACTGCTTATACATAATATACTTATTATCCTATATTTTAACATCTGACGTACATCTGCAGAGTAATTATAAGATGCAGGTTCGTTAGCGGTAGTGTTGCTTGGAAGCGAGGCCATTTGTCCCTCATTGCAACAGCAAAGCCGTTGCCTCTTTCGCATGTCTGACCTAACAAAATACTGAGAAAGCCTACTTATGGGAGATTTTGGCACCCATGCATCCAGGATACTTGAATAAAGCTAGAGAGAGAGGGGGGGGAGAGAGAGAATGTATCCTTTCATTTTGTAAATAGTGTAATAAGTACTGCTATGAAATCCAACAAAAGCAAAATGCTTATGGCAATTATAATAAAACCTGTTTTATTTTTTGCTTGTTTGTTAACAATAATATCTCTATGAGGCGCTTTATGCCTTAATAAATATAACAATTTAATATTCATGACATTTCATGATCTTGGATTTTAGAGTGAAATTTTTATTAGAAAATGCTGGAAGGAAATAATTTGTAAAGCTTAATAATTTTATGACCCTGAAATATAATAATAACAATAATAATAACAATAATAGTAATAATAATAGATGTAATAGAATTATAGTGATAACACTTTACAATCTCAGCAGGTATTCAGTCTATTAGAAACTATTAAAAACATTATCGTATATCAGAGATTGAGAAAATTAGGGCTATATTTCATACTAATTTTGTTACATTTATTCATTTTTACTTTCTCAAAATTAGATTGGATTATTTTGTTTGTTACTGGCGCTGTCAATTGCCAGGATAATATTATCGCCGCCGGTATGGCGGAATTTTGTCCCGTAGGAGTTCCTTACTAATGATCTGCTGGAATGGGACTGTCATTTTAATGGCTGTCCACACTTAAAAAACCATCGATCTAGGCCGGGTTTGAACATGTGACCTTGAGTTCAGAAAGCCAGCGCCTAACCAACTGAGCTACACAGACTGACATTGCTCTCTAGCGCTTATGTGGAGAAGGTATTGTATTACACCCAAAAACTCGATTCCGATATAACTTGGTATTTAAGTTTAGTACTTTCAAGAATGCGGCACGAAGATTTTCAGAAAAATCTCCAGACCCAAACTAGCCTTTACATGGAAGGTTTTTCGAAATTTTAAATTTTCTAAAAATTACTAAAAAGTTTGATTAAAATGGAAAATATTAAGGATGTTTACCAGACAAATAACATGTATATACTGAACTGCTTAGAAATAGCCGCTGCATTTTTTTTGTAGAGCTAATCATTTCTGGGATATTCCCCATTTTTATTTTTAATTTTAAAATACTTAAAATGTTCTCACTCGTTTCATATCTCTTTTGTTTTACTCTTGACATGTAAAGAAAACCGAATTTTAGTTATAAGTATTATTCAGATTTGACAATCGCTTTCATCCAGGGTATTTACTTGTTTTCTTCCTATTTACAGAAACTAAGTAGTAATAAGACCATATTTTCTATTAATATTTATCTCGATAGCATGATGTAATTCAAAGAATAATCTTTTGTAAGAATATTTTGTTTGTAGAACAGGTAGAGAAAGCTATGTGACTGGAATACATAGGATTTTTAAAATTCATTTCTGTACTAACATTTTTACTGGACTATTAATATGCTGTATAGCTATGCTATGCACATATTTTTGTTAATCTTATGCTTTATATATTATTTCTAATATATGTAATGCATGAAATAACTGGCGAAACCTATTGCTAAAATAACTGCTTATCAAATGACGAAGAATAGATTTTACTCTATTCCGAAGGTCCCTAGTTGTAATCTAGGATGAGGTGAGTCACCCAAATCCTCAGAATAAAGACAACTCTTAAGCTCTAAGGACCCCAAGCTCTTTTGAACATAATTTCACACTCTTCTTTCACCCTCCGATGCGACCTACTGGGTTAAAGTACGTAAGGGGGGGCGGGGAAAAAAAAACACACACACACACACACACACACACACACACACACACACACACACACACACACACACACAAGCTAGCGCCTGTGCTGAAGGCTTACATCCCGACGTTTTGTGATACATGTTCCATTTGTGTATTTTTATTGTTATTAATACCTACACTTGCGTACACTTATTTCCAGTAAAAAGCTATAACAATATAGATTACATTAATCACAGACATTTTCTGGAAATGTCACATTTACAATTATATGCATTTTGAAAAAGAGAGTAGCAAATTATAAAGTAAAAAATTTGCTAATCTCCTGCTAGATGTCTTTGTGAAAAAAGGTTTTTCCAGGGGCTTTCGATTATTAAGTATGCTTATGGTAATTTATTTTTTCCCACTATTGTTATAAACACTGACGTATAATAATTATATTTTTTATTTTACGAAAACTAATTTGCTTAATTTAGAAGAGACGAGGTGGGTTCTATAAAACCTAAAACATTTCATTCTGTACCAAATTTCGTTTATATCTATACTTTTAGTATTAATGAGTCGTAGAAGAGAGAAAACTAAATATTCTACCTATCGCAGAAAGTTTATTATTTCTACTGTGTCTATATTAGAAAATACATTAATGTTTTGGGTAGATGCAATATATAAATTAGAGATAACTAAACATGTACACATACCACATATGTAAGCTGTAAAGTTTTCGGAACAATGAACTACTGTTTATTATTTATTTACATTTTGTCCAAAATTTACACAGTTTCCGTCGGAAGAAACATTGATATCTACATTAAATTCTAATAGTGTGAATGATAATTCCAGGCAGCGGTTTTATTGTTCATCACTATGGTTTAATAGTACGTATTGTTAATTTTGCCATTGAACATAGAATATTTATTACACGGAGTTTGTGCTGCCGTGTAACTTGTCATATAATTTACGACATGAAAGGAAAGATCAACTAGTTCCAGATGGTAATACAAGGTTGCGAGAAGTCATAAAATTCCATAGTGACTTAAGTTCCCAAGAAGATGTCTACATCATAAAACGTTTTGTTGTGTTTAATTTTTTCCTCCCGGTCTGACAGCTTCTAACGTTCCGCTCATCTACTGTGTTTGACATATGCAATTCAGATGCAGGAAGTTAGAGAATACAAGAAATAAACACTAAGCTAGAAAGCTAACAGCCACAGGCACAAAAACTGATAATTAGCTGCAGCACATACTAATCGTAATAAAAGGTGCATTAAGACAGAGGTCAAAGAGGTCGAAGGTTAAAAGTCGCTGATGAAAGGTTTCAGCAAGATGTGGAGCACTGATAGCACACGGAAATAGGCTCGACCTGGCTTTTGTTTCGAATAAAAACACTAAAAACAAAACAAAAGAAACACGAAATAGAATTTGTAGTAAGCCAGTGTGCAATTTATTTGTATTAATGAAAGACGGGAGTAAACATAACACTCAAAGCAAAACATAACCTAAAAGTTAAAAGTTAGCATAACTTCACTTCTCCCGGCATTTCTGTTATTCTGCAATATATCGATAGTTGCTGTCGCGCTGTGAGAAAACCATTCTCGCAATCGAATATACAAAAAGAAATACGTGAATGAAACAGTTGAAGGTAAGAAATCTAACTATATTTTTATTTTGTAGTTTAATGGCCTTTAACTTGGTAGGTCATATCGGACGATGAAAGAAATTGGTGAAATGATGCTCAAATGATCTCGGGGTCCATGGAGCTTTAAGTTGCTCGACATTCTCTTCTCAGAATAAGAGAAAACCCCGGAATAAAGTTTATCTAGATAACCCAGCCTATAATTATTGTCACCGTTCACTTCAATCACTTAGACATGAATCCCACGTATAAGTCGCAGCAGGTAATGTTAAGTATGGAAATTATAAATATTATTTCAGTTCAGTAACACCGACAGGCGAAGTTATGCTTTAAAATTACAACACAGATTAATAGAGGAAGATCACAACAATAAATTCACGCAAGAAAAAAAAATTGAACTAGCTAAGTTTGTCAACCGGACACGCAATTTCGAGTTTGGAAGTGATTTTTGCTGTTAGTGTATACGACACTGTTTATGTTGCACACCTACAACATGCAAGGTATTGCTAAAGGAAGTGACGTAAACAAAAGAGTACTCACACTGACAGGTGCTCCATACGTTGGCTAGACTCCAGAGCCGGTAAGAGTAGCTGTTGTAACATCCGTACATGCTACCACCACGCGCCACCATGGCCTACTGATGGCAGCGTGCAACGTCCTTCATTGCCCATTCGAATCGAGGACGAGAGCCGCTGACTGGTGGCGGCGCATGCCGGCAACTTCGGACACGAGGCCCGGCCCGACCTTTGCCGAACGCTGACGGAGCACGCGGGCGGAGGTGGAGGGGCGATACCTCCCTCCGACATGAAATTATATACGTGGCGGTACACCGCTCCGCACCCCACCACCCGCGCGGCAGGGGGTCGGCACAGTGTATACGCGGTGCTGACCCGTGCGATTCCTCGCGATGGTGAACGATGCGTTACGAATGTTGTGAGTGATTTCCGGAGAATGTATACCTAACCCCGCCGCGCCGCGCGCGCTGCGCGGGGTTGGGAGGGAGATGTACCATGCTGTGCGGGAGAATGTTTCCCTAAGGAAAAATCTTGCAATTTCATTTAATTTATTAACGAAAATTATGATTGCGATCTGCGTTTTCGACGTCTCTCATCAAGAAGGGAATACGCTGGTGCAAAAGAAGCATAAAACGAAGTAAAGAGAGTAAAGTAATTTATCAATGGGCTCAACATATATTCACTAGTGGTTCAGGTACAGCAGGGCCGCAACATTGTTCCGAAATAATCTACTACGTTATTTCAAATACTTGCGACCTGCTATCGTTAGTTAATATTACAGAAGTGTCATTAATTCCAAGACTTTCAACTTTTGTCATTCTTATCTGATAAATTGTAGCCAGCAAGTGTTCGCACAATCCATTGTTGAAACTTTTAACGTAAACTAGAACTAATTTGGCCCTTAATCCGTTACTTTAGCCCGCTTTCAGAAATTATTTTACACTTAAATATCTAATACATTACTTTCTCTAGCACGTATATACATACAAGCACATAGTACTTAGCGAAGGTACTGTATTTCACTCAAAAATTCAATGTTCGAAATTTCACCGGAAATATAGGTATGTTTTGAGGTCCTCTGAGTCCGAAAAAACATTTTTATAAAAAAAGTCCGTGTGCGTTTCTGTGGACAGCATAGCTCAAAAACGAATAACATATCCCTATATCCCCCCACCACAAACTACCCTTTACATGGAAACATTTTTGAACATTTTGCTTTTCTCAAAAATGACTTTAACGATTTTGATTAAAATACCTAATATTAATATTTACATCACAAAGAAAATATATATTTTGAATTTTATGGGAATAGTCTCTGAAGTTCTCTTCATTCTGGATGACTTTTGAATAACTGGTAAACCGTACGTTCTAGACAAAATATATCCATAAATCTTGTTGAAGCGTACAATATATCAAATAGAGTTGGAGTTAATCATTTCCGGGAGATTTCTTTTTATTCATTTACATTTTCCAACATTTATTATATGGAAAGTCGCCATTCGATTTTCTTTTTTCATCCAGAACATGCAAAGAAAACCGAATTTCAATGTAACCACATCTCAAATACCAAGTTTGGAATAATTGGCTTTTTGCTTTTGAGTTATTGTGTTTATAGACTCACAGGCCTTTTTTTAAAAATTTTTTTTTTTTTTTTTTGGATCCAGGGGAGCCTAAAAAGTATTTCTGGTGAAATGTTGGTATCAAAATTTTGGGTGGAATGTATAAACTATGTTCATACTACGCGTAGAGAAAGTAAAATTCTGGACGAATTTTTCTGAATTTTTGCGTAACTGTAAACTGTAAGGTAGAGACAAAAATTCACTATACAAAAAAATGTATATCTTATTAAGACACACATTTTTATATCCTATATCTATTTTTACGCGGAGTTTACCATTTCCAAGATATTCCTTGTTACTGGTTTCAGTTTTAAAATACTTAAGCTTTTCTCATACAGGAATTTGTCGACTCTAGTCATACAATGGAATGAATTTCAATACATAGCAACCGGCTTTTAAAAGATTTGACTATCGCTTTAGCTTGGTGTACTCCCTTATTTCCCTTCTACTTACAAGAAGGCAAAATATAAGACCATTTCTGCTACGGTTTATCTCGATTAGCATATGAATGGAATACATAAGATTTTTAGAAAAAAGTCCGTGTGTGTCCGTGTGTCTGTGCAAACGATAACTCGAAAAGTCGTAGTAAAGTAAGTAAAATACCAAACTTGGAATTTAAATTTACCATGTTCCAAGGATGTGACGTGCAGATTTTGAGGTAAATCCCCAAACCTCAAACTACGCTTTACCTGCATGGAAAACATTTCGTAAATTCTGATTTTCTCAAAAGCGGCTCTAACGATTTTGATTACAATACAGTACATTAAAGATATTTAAATGACAACTAAAATGTATATCTTGAATTTTATGGGAATAGCCTCAGAAAAACTCTTTATTTTGGATTAAGTTTGCTGAATTTTGTAGAACTGGTAAACCGTAAGAGATGGACAAAAGCATGGGTACTACTCAAAAACTGAAGACAATTGCTGTCATATACATTTTTTGTGGTGTTAAGCATTTCCAACATTGTTATTGGTTTCAGTTTTAAAATACTTTTCGCAAACAGGAATTTGTGAATTCCTGGTCATGCAAAGAAACGTAGATATTTCAATTACTTAGCAACCAGCTTTTGGAAGATTTGAATCACATTACACGTACTATAGACAAATTTGAAAGAAAATCTTTGCTGTAAGTAGTTTATAAATTAACTAGTGCTCACCTATCGACTTGCTGTGCCGGCATGTGGCCATGGTAGCTCAGTGGTTGGAGCAAACCGCTAGAGACCGGGAGATCCCTGGTTCAAATCCTGGCTATGCCATTAATTTTTCACCATGACTCTCCTTATGTAAGTCCTGTCCTACACACGGCTTAGTTAAGTTAAAACACAAGAAACATTTCTAAATAGTTTGAAGGTAAAAATAAACTTATCTAGTGATAACTGAGCGTTTGAAGCACGGCATGAAGATTTCTTGTTAATGTAGATCCTTTGGTATAAATACGGGCTCCTCATGGCAGTGAAGCCCCTTTGATCAGATTCCTGCAACTGGAAATGTAGCCCCTACTGTGTTCCACTGGGCCAATTTTTTCGCTGAGAGGGTACTAGTATTTCTCTTTCTAATCAAGAAACATCTTTTCATTATCGTGCCCTGCTCTTTCAGTCCGTCTCTAAGAGAAATCTGGTATAATATACACATGTTCATACGCCGAATAAGTCGAGCCTACTTCTAACATTTTGAGGTAAAAGGGTAATGTTTATCAAGTAGGAAGGCTAACCCTGGCCACCTGGTGCCATTCCTCGGCGGCATGCTTTTACAGCGAGAGATTTACTGCTACAGGAAATGGGTTGGACCCAACCCGGAAAAGGATGTTTACAGGTACGAGGTGCATAACTACTGTCTCTTCAAATTGCGTTGTTACCACCCTTCACAAGTAGCAGTGGTAGTAGTAGTAGTAGTAGTAGTAGTAGTAGTAGTAGTAGTAGTAGTAGTAGTAGTAGTAGTAGTAGCAGTGGTAGTAATAATAGTAGTGGTAATAGTACTAGTAGTAGTAATAGTAGTAGTAGTAATAGTAGTAGTAGTAATAGTAGTAGTAGTAATAGTAGTAGTGGTGGTAGTAGTATAGGCAGTATTAGCAGTGGTAGTAATAATAGTAGTGGTAATAGTACTAGTAGTAGTAATAGTAGTAGTAGTAATATTAGTAGTGGTGGTAGTAGTATAGGTAGTAGTAGCAGTGGTAGTAATAATAGTAGTAGTAATAGTAGTAGTAGTAGTATAGGTAGTAGTAGCAGTGGTAGTAATAATAGTAGTGGTAATAGTACTAGTAGTAGTAATAGTAGTAGTAGTAATAGTAGTAGTGGTGGTAGTAGTATAGGTAGTAGTAGCAGTGGTAGTAATAATAGTAGTAGTAATAGTAGTAGTAGTAGTAGTATAGGTAGTAGTAGCAGTGGTAGTAATAATAGTAGTAGTAATAGTAGTAGTAGTAGTAGTATAGGTAGTAGTAGCAGTGGTAGTAATAATAGTAGTGGTAATAGTACTAGTAGTAGTAATAGTAGTAGTAGTAGTAATAGTAGTAGTGGTGGTAGTAGTATAGGTAGTAGTAGCAGTGGTAGTAATAATAGTAGTAGTAATAGTAGTAGTGGTGGTAGTAGTATAGGTAGTAGTAGCAGTGGTAGTAATAATAGTAGTAGTAATAGTACTAGTAGTAGTAATAGTAGTAGTAGTAGTAATAGTGGTAGTGGTGGTAGTAGTATAGGTAGTAGTAGCAGTGGTAGTAATAATAGTAGTGGTAATAGTACTAGTAGTAGTAATAGTAGTAGTAGTAGTAATAGTAGTAGTGGTGGTAGTAGTATAGGTAGTAGTAGCAGTGGTAGTAATAATAGTAGTAGTAATAGTAGTAGTGGTGGTAGTAGTATAGGTAGTAGTAGCAGTGGTAGTAATAATAGTAGTAGTAATAGTAGTAGTAGTATAGGTAGTAGTAGCAGTGGTAGTAATAATAGTAGTGGTAATAGTACTAGTAGTAGTAATAGTAGTAGTAGTAGTAATAGTAGTAGTGGTGGTAGTAGTATAGGTAGTAGTAGCAGTGGTAGTAATAATAGTAGTAGTAATAGTAGTAGTAGTAGTAGTATAGGTAGTAGTAGCAGTGGTAGTAATAATAGTAGTGGTAATAGTACTAGTAGTAGTAATAGTAGTAGTAGTAGTAATAGTGGTAGTGGTGGTAGTAGTAGTAGTGGTGGTAGTAGTATAGGTAGTAGTAGCAGTGGTAGTAATAATAGTAGTAGTAATAGTAGTAGTAGTAATAGTAGTAGTGGTGGTAGTAGTATAGGCAGTAGTAGCAGTGGTAGTAATAATAGTAGTGGTAATAGTACTAGTAGTAGTAATAGTAGTAGTAATAGTACTAGTAGTAGTAATAGTACTGGTAGTAGTAATAGTAGTAGTAATAGTTAGTAATAGTGGTAGTAATAGTACTGGTAATAGTACTAGTAGTAGTAATAGTACTGGTAGTAGTAATAGTAGTAGTAATAGTTAGTAATAGTGGTAGTAATAGTAGTAGTAATAGTAATAGTAGTAGTAATAGTACTAGTAGTTGTAATAGTACTGGTAGTAGTAATAGTAGTAGTAATAGTTAGTAATAGTAGTAGTAATAGTAATAGTAGTAGTAATAGTACTAGTAGTAGTAATAGTACTGGTAGTAGTAATAGTAGTAGTAATAGTTAGTAATAGTGGTAGTAATAGTAGTAATAATAGTAGTAGTACTAGTTAGTAATAGTGGTAGTAATAGTAGTAGTAATAATAGTAGTAGTAATAGTTAGTAATAGTGGTAGTAATAGTAGTAGTAATAGTAGTAGTAATAGTAGTAGTAATAGTAGTAGTAATAGTAGTAGTAATAGTAGTAGTAATAGTAGTAGTAATAGTACTAGTAGTACTAGTAGTAGTAATAGTAGTAGTAATAGTAGTAGTAATAGTACTAGTAGTAATAGTAGTAGTAATAGTAGTAGTAATAGTAGTAGTAATAGTAGTAGTAATAGTAGTAGTAATAGTGGTAGTAATAGTAGTAGTAATAGTAGTAATAGTAGTAGTAATATTAATAGTAGTAGTAATAGTAGTAGTTATAGTACTAGTAGTAGTAATAATACTAGTAGTAGTAATAGTAGTAGTAATAGTAATAGTAGTAATAATAGTAGTAGTACTAGTAGTAATAGTGGTAGTAATAGTAGTAGTAATAGCAGTAGTAGTAATAGTAGTAGTAATAGTACTAGTAGTAATAGTAGTAGTAATAATAGTAGTAATATTAATAGTAGTAGTAATAGTAGTAGTAATAGTACTAGTAGTAATAGTAGTAGTAATAGTAGTAGTAATAGTAGTAGTAATAGTAGTAGTAATAGTACTAGTAGTAATAGTAGTAGTAATAGTAGTAGTAATAGTAGTAGTAATAGTAGTAGTAATATTAATAGTAGTAGTAATAGTAGTAGTTATAGTACTAGTAATAGTTAGTAATAGTAGTAGTAATAGTAGTAGTAATAGTAGTAGTAATAGTACTAGTAGTAGTAGTAATACTATTAGTAGTAATATTAGTAGTAATAGTACTAGTAGTAGTAGTAATACTATTAGTAGTAATATTAGTAGTAATAGTACTAGTAGTAGTAATACTAGTAGTAGTGGTAGTAGTAGTAATAGTAGTGATAGTAGTAATAGTAGGAGAGGCAGTAATATTAGTATTTATCGTAAAAACGAAAAACCAACGATTTTGCAGGTTACCAAAAGAAGCATAACAATTAAAATGCAAATAGTTATACACATTATATAATGAATTAAAAACAGAAAAGCTCTGAGGTGTCCCAAGCGTATGACTTTCTCTACCTCTTCTGCAACAAGTAACTCTACAGAAGTTAATGCTTCCGTCCACTTCATGCTAAGAGAGTTAAACATCAGCTAATGTTTTGTATTAGTTCCTTCTATATAAAAGGGAAATAAAGGGATAAACTAAGTTAAAGCGATAATGAAATCTTTTAAAAACCCAGTCGCTGTGTGCTGCAATTGAAATTCTATTCTCTTTGCATGGCCAGGAGTAAAAGGCATAAGAGATATAAAAGGAATGGCAATGTATAGGTATTTTAAAATTGAAACAAATAACAAGGAATGTAGTGAAAATCGTTAAGTATATAACATAAAGTATGTGTTTTAACGAGATCTGCAAAGTTGGGTTTCTGTCTATCTCATATTATTTATAAGTTATGCAAAAGCTATTCGGAATGAAGAGGACTTTAGAGGTTGTCCCCCAAGAAATTCAGGAAAGGTATCCATTTTATTTGTTATGTAAGTGTTTGTCACATACAGTATTTTATTCCAAACCGTTAGTGCATTTTTAAAACTTTTCGATGTAAAGAGTAATTGAGTGTGGGGGTATTTTCTTGAACATTTTCTTGTCGCGTTATTGAAAGATGCTGAACTCAAGTATCAAGTTTGGTATTTAACCGAATTATTGTTTTTGCAACTGTGTAGAGAAAGTAAAATATGTGTGAGTTGCTTATTCGAACAAAGTGATGATGATTCGGGAGCATTCTCTATGACTTAACACGTGCATTTAGATTTTTGCCCAGCGGCAAACCTGAGTTCCTGTTTATGGACATATCGGTTATTAATTAACCGATAAAACACACGTACATATACACACATTCAAACATCACAAGTGAGCATCGTAATGATAAAAAAATTCTGGAGCCCACGTGGGAATCGAATCTGGGACCCCTGGCAACAGGCAATTGCTCTGCTGACTGAGCTACGGGATCTGCATAGGAGTTTTGTTTCGAGCATTGGCTTATGTAGCAAGATCTGTCATATCTATAGATCTTCTTTTGCAGTTCTGTTTAGGCAAACCGCTTAGCATCCGTGCTATCCGGGATAAACTAACTTCAACGAAGCCGGTCCCCATGGCCACGCTCGCTAAAGCGTCTCGCTTTGGTGCTTCGTGGGCAGGGGATCGTGGGTTCGAGTCCCGCCTTGTGCATGGATGTTATATGTTTGTGCAATGTGTATATGTCTGTAAAAGAAACAGTAAAACCAGTAAACCAGTAATCAGTAAAACCTACGGGGGGAAATGTAAATAGGGATACAGTACCGGAGTCCTGATCAGACTCCATTACTGTTAAAAAAAAAAAAAAAAAAAAAAAAAACGGTTTGTATGGGAATGGAGCTTTATTTATGGACGTATGGTGTTTCTCAGTGTCCCATTCTATACTGGGCTTGAAGGACCGCTTAATTTTGCTCATAGGCTTGAAGTTTTTTTGCGTGCCTTAAATCTACGACAAGATACCTTCCGAAGCAAGGTTTTTACGGGCTAGCTTATACAGGTGGGAGTTGAATAAGTCCAAATATTTGTAACAGCATTTGAAACGATGTGATGATAAAGTATTTTGCTATTTTATAAAGTTATGTTCACGAGAAAAAGTTTAGACGTTTTTAGGATAGCTATTACTCCCTATCTCAGAAGTTTGTTTACGTGACAGGTCACACGGACGACCCGCCTCTTCTCTGCCCGACTATAGGTGATGTGATGTATTAAAACACAACGGAAACATGAATGAATGAATGAATAAGTGTATTTATTGACATAGCAATATCATACATAGAATTTCAACAATCGCACGGTTCCACAGACCGTACGTGCTTTTGTAATACACATTACAAGCAATATTAAAACAACAACAAAGAATTAAAAGAGTAAACACGAAAATAAAAAGACAAAGGGAATACACAGTCCAAAGCATTATTAAACAACAATAAAGAATTAAGAGTGAACCCGAAAATAAAAATACAAAGATATTCAAATATAGCAATTTAAATTTACAGCACAGAGTACACCTACATAAATGCACTCTCTTATAATAGAAAATTACACTTAAAAGACATATATACACATAATATATACAACATATATAAAACCACAGCACAACAGCGACCTAAGTATGACATAATATATATGAATGTAGAACAATGTAGTCACTTTTGTTTAGTTGATCTTATCCCCCCCCCTTCTCTATTGGCAGCCTCCTCAGATCTCAGCTGTCTTGCCTTAAGTATAAATTTACCTAGCCCGTCCATGTTTTCCGTGCCTGCCAGTAGCGCCCAACATGCTTCTAACCCTACATTCGCAGTGGTAAAAAATCGCGGCAAATATTTTTCCCGCCATTCCTCCGTAGCCCTACATCTTGCCAAGATGTGAGTCCAAGACTCTTCCTCCTCGCAATGGGACAGATTCTCGTACCATTCTCGTCAGAAATTTTCGTGCTCCTCCATGCTCCTAGTCTAATCCACGCGAGCCCCTCTCTAATGAGTTTGGTACCTGTTTTGATGTATTGCTCCATACACCACTCCGATTTCAGCCCAGACTGTACTTCTAATGACACCTTCTCTGTGCATTGCGCAATTATTTGCTGTCTGTCAATATCACAGAGGCGGTTCTTAATTTTTCTCCAATTACTTCGCCTGTTTTCCTGCCCCGCCATCCAAATGTCTCCCATCCGAATGGCTTCCAACCCTTTCTTTAATTTTGACGTCGAATTACCTTCCATTCGCAACTGTTCACGGTAGCAGACTGCCCTAATTAGAGATTGGTTTCCGTGAACGATTCTCAGCCAATATTTAACTGCTCTGATTTTGCACTCTATCGTTTCACTATGTGCCCCGAATTCCCTCATTATTCCGCAGTTTGCGGTACCCCTCCCTACACCCAGAATTCCTTTCAAAAATTGGGTCCTCACTTGATCCAGATTCCCTGTTTGTTCCCACCCCCATATTTCTCCTCCGTATGTCATCGTGGATCTAACTGTCGCTCCGTATACAGTTTCCATTAGTATTATGGAGATATTCGGATTTCTGCAGCGTATCCGGAGAGCTTCCGCCGCTTTCACCCTTGCCTTGTGTTTCGTAATGTCAATGTGTTTTGTCCATTTTCCGTTCATTGTGAATGTGAGTCCTAAGTACACAAAAGATTTAACATTGTCCAGTATCTGTCCTACATATGTCCAAGTCTCCTCCTTGCTATAAACGCAACCCTTTTTGAAAGTCATTGCCTTAGTCTTATTCACATTAACTGTAAGTAGCCATTTATCGCAATAATTCTTAAGTTTGTCCAGTCCTCGTTGCAATCCGTTTACTGTCGTAGAGCACAATACTAAATCGTCTGCGTATAAAAGTGTTGGGATCTGCAAATCCGCTACTACTGGTGCTTGGATATTCTCTGCTATCATTGTATCAGTAATATCATCCACAAAGAGATTAAATAGCAAGGGAGATAAAATACAACCCTGCCTCACTCCCCTATAGCTTCGGCAGCTCTCGGACACTCTGTTTCTGTCGTACTTCACACAGAATTCGACATTTTGATACATTGCCTGCAATGCTCTAACCATTTTACTTGATAACCCCTTTCTGCCTAGTTTTTACCATAATGCATTTCGATTGATAGAGTCAAATGCCTTCTTAAAGTCCACAAAAGCACAATGAAGCTTTCCCTACTTAATTAACAGTTGCTTCGTCCTTAAAGTGTCTAATATAAAAGCGGCATCTATGGTACTGTGTCCTTCTCTGAAGCCCATTTGAAATTTTGAAAGTTTGCCAAATTTAGATTCCCAGTCCTTTATCCGGTTATATAACACTCTACAGTAAATTTTCTCCATAATTAGCTCAGGGGTTCAGAACCCATTAGACCCTGAAATTTGTTCTTGATTTATGAAAATGCTATTAGTAAGCGCACAAAATGAGATACATTTATGTGTTATACGTATTGTTCTCTATTTAATATCAAACTATTTACATTTATTCACCTCTCATCACAAACACACACACTCGCACACACATATGTATATGTATATATAACATCCTTTACCATTTATTGCATATCTTGATTTCGGAAACAATCTTTGGACTAATGGATTCATTTACATTTAAGATTCAC
The DNA here is from genome assembly GCA_030762935.1 of Hymenopus coronatus. NCBI lineage: Eukaryota > Metazoa > Arthropoda > Insecta > Mantodea > Hymenopodidae > Hymenopus > Hymenopus coronatus. The sequence continues at coordinate 41,123,534 of CM060889.1, read as the reverse complement.
ATTTTTACTTTCTCTACACGTACCTACTATGTACATATTGTATAGAGAAGGTATTGATTGCACTTCACCCAAAAATTCGATACCGAGATTTAACCGAAAATATGATTTAGGATCCCCTGTGTACAAAAGAAAACATTTTTAGACAAAGGTACGTGTGTGTCCGTGTGTCTGTGAACACGATAACACAAAAACGAAAAGTCGATAAAATACCAAACTTAGTATTTAAGTTTAGTATATTCCAGGGATGTTACACAAAGATTTTGAAAAAAGTTTCCTCACCCGAAACTACTCTTTACTTGGAAAAAAATTTCGAAAATTTAGATTTGCTCAAAAATATCAATTTTGATTAAAATACTGTATATTAACTATATTTATATGACAAATAAAATGTATATCTTGAATTTTCTGGGAATAGCCTCTAAAACCTCATTATTCTGAATGCAGTTTACTGAATTTTGCGTAACTGGTAAGCCGTAAGAGATAGACAAAAACTTACTAGGGAAAAAATGTAGATTACGTTAAAACGTTCAATTTATATTATAGCTATATGTTTTTTTTTTTTTTTTCGTAGAATTGACCAGTTCTGAGATATTCCTTGTTATTAATTTCTGATTTAAATTACTTACATTTTACTCAATTGGTAAGTTGTAAACTCTTGGCCCAGCATATTAACGGATTTGAACCACATGGCGACCAACTTTTAAACGATTTGACTATCGTTTTAGTCTAGTGTATTGCCTTAATTAAGACAATTTCTGCTAATGTTTATGTCGATTATCATAAAGTAGATAGAAGAATATGTTAAGTAGATTCCAGATTCTTCAGAGAAAAGCCAATGAAAATCTGCTTTGGCCCAGCAGGAAATGAAACTAGGACCCCTCAGAAATAATTTGCTGACAACTACTCCCTTCAGTTGTTACTTCTGCCGATCAATTTTCTCTACCTATTTTTAATGTCTAATCCAAGAGTGTTAAAACATTTAAAAAGTCTCATGTACTACATTCACATGAGTTTCTACAACCTCTATCATTTATTAGTACATATACAAACTATTGTTACTGAAAAATGCAATGCCATAGCCGGGATTTGAACCACGCATCTTCCGGTCTTTGTTCGATTGCTAATATCACTGAGCTACCATGCAACATGTTGACATGAAAAAAAATTAAAGAGTATAAGGATTCATTTTCAAAAGACTTTCTATAAAATAAAATGATAAATACTGTTTGAAATATTTAAAAAAAGTAGATTTTATCTTCATAAGTTAAGTACAGCAATTAGAATGAGAATTAAACTTTGTCATTACTTATACTTTTATTATATATATGTAGTTAGTTCTCCAGCCAAAGATTACTGGGATTTTACGGGAAATACACGTTTTGAGAACCACTGAATATAAAAATAACACCTTGTGAAAAAAGTCGGTGTACGTATCTGTATGTGCGTGTGCATGTGTGCATGTGTGGGTCTATGGATAACATTAGGTGCTCAGGAACGAAAAGTCCGTTAAATAACAAGCTTGTTATTTAAGTTTAGTATCTATGTATTAAATATGCGTCGTGAAGATTTTCAAGAAAATCCCTCAGCCCAAACTACCCTCTATATGAAAGAATTATGATTTTCTCAAAAAATGGCTCTACCGATGTTTATTAAAATCCCTATATTAAACATATTTACATGACAAATAAAATGTATGTATTCATTTTTTGGAGAATAGCCTCTGAATATCTCCTTATTCTGGATTACTTTCGAATAACTGGTAAACCATAAGAGATAGAAACTTACTACCTAAAATATGTACATCTCGTTAAAACAGAATAATTACATATGTCTCATACATTTCCAAAATATTCCTTGTTATTGGTTTCAATTTTAAAATAATTAAAACCATTCTCTAAGGGAAATTTTTGTTATTCCTTTATCTCTTCTATACTTCTGACCAAGCAAATATAACCACATTTCAATCGCATGACAATCAACTTTTAAAAGATTTGACTGTCGTTTTAGCCTATTGTATTCCCTATTTCCCTTGTACTATAAGGGACTAAGTTTAGACCATTTCCGCTAATGAATTTTAAGTTTTTGTTTATTTTTTTAGCTTTAATACCCCTTAACTTGATAGGACATAAAGCTACTCGGTATTCGTCTTCTAAGGATAAGAGAAAACCCGGCAAAAGCACTTTTAGGGTAGCTAACCATAACCGAGATTCGAACTCGGGACCTCTTGAAGCAGACACGCATCCCCACATCCCACAGAGGTTGGATTCTAATATACATCTTTATCAACATGAAATAGATAGAAAAATACGTTTGATACAGGACAGGCAGAGAAATCATGTGAATGCAGTGCATCATATTTTTTTTCTTGTGGTTATGCATAGAGAAAGCATTTTGAAATGCATTACATTGCGACACCAATCTCTTTACTTGAAACGAAATATGTGCATCTGAATAGAAAGTCTATCTGGACTAACAAGAAGTATAAAGAATAATAAGGGACTGAAAGAATAGTTTGAGCAGAGAAAGTCGTGTGAATACCTAACATCAGATGTTTACTCCAAGTATGTAGGATAAAGGTTCTCATGAGAATCTACACGTGTACAAAAGGTTGAAAACCTTTCCATCTGCACAGAGAATGGTTCACCATGAAGAAACAGGTGCTTGGTCGCCGAGCACATCTGGCGAACACATTGATCATTCGTGATCGGCAGAACATTGCTGGCATTAAGGTTCTTCAGGAGGATCTGCACCTTTGCTGTCGTCTTTACCTCGTAAACTTTTATGGCAGCAGACCGTTTACCATGTGTTGTTCATTACAAGGCAATATGCACCAACACGAAGACCTCGCCTGCAATCTTCCAAGGTCTCATAAACCATCCACCCACTTCTTTAGTCTAGAAACTATAAGAGACAAACACGTTACTTTCTTGTATTGCATTTCAACCGAAACTTCTACACTGAGATTCACTGGAAATACACATTTTAGGACTCAGTGAACATATCTGATGTGTTACATTCACATGACATTCTCCATCTCTCCATCAAACAAACTATTCTTATTAAAGTTTATTCTTTTATCTACATAATGCTAATCAAAATAAACATTAGGAGAAATGGTTTTATCACTTTGTCCCTTCTAGAAGGAAAATAAGGTAACAAGAGGCTAAGATTCCGTTCTCTTTACATGACTCGGGGAAAAATAAAAGATATATGAAGCGAATGACGAGTATCCGTTTCAGAATAGTTAAACATTTTAAAAACTCAAATCAATAACAAGAATACCTCGGAAATGGTTAACTCAAAAACTGTATATGATATAAATTGTGCGTTTTAACCAGATCTACATTTTTTATAGCACGTTTTTGTCTCTTACCGTTATGCAGAACTCTAGAATGAAGAGGGTTCAGAAGACAATTTAATACAGATGTTATGTACCATCCACATATTTTATGTGGAATTTCAATCATGATTTTTGGAGCCATTTTTTCAGAAAATCAAAATTTTAGATTTTTTGTCCGTGTAAAGGGTAGTTTGAGATGTAGGGATTTTCTTAAAATCTCGTGTCGCACTCTTAAAAGATGCTGTACTTAAATACGAAGCTTGGTTTTGACGGGTTTACGCTTTTAAATCATTATGCTATTCTCACAGGCAAATGGAATTTGTTCTAAAATGACTTTTTTGAACTCAGGGGACTTCAAAACAGGTATGTATAGTGAAGTCTCGATTTTTTGTGTGGAATAAAATGCCTTCTCTACCTACTATATACATAGTACGCCAGAGCAAGTAAAATTTAGAAAGAGAGAGAGAGAGAGAGCGAGAGAGAGAGAGAGAGAGAGAGAGAGAGAGAGAGAGAGAGAGAGAGAGAGTCCGTGGGTATATAATCAATATAACTGACAAGATTTCAACTATATTCTCCCACACCATACTATCCATTATCTACAAGGAATATGTTTTAAGTTTTAGTTCATTTTTATTAGCTAATCCATTAAAGAAGAAGAAAACCCGATAAGAGATAGACGAATTCTATCATACAAAACATAGTATTTATTACATATAGCACTTTTAGTGGCATCGGAGATTTCTGATATAACCGTTATTGTTCGAATTTCAATACTTTGTCAATTTTTGAAGTGTTGTTGCTGCTCAGTTATTTCTTTAATGACGTCATGGAAAGAATATTGGATTTAAAGAATTGCTTCACTTTTAAAAATTACCATGTATTCGATTTCATCTATCCTCCCGCTTGAACCTATAACAAAATCTATAATAAACAATTAAATCTATTATCTGGATTAACACGAAATAGAGTGATCAGAAAAATAGAAAAGAATAGTTCCTAGAAATAAAAAATAATGTGTAGTGAAAGTTATGTAAATATGATAATCAGATTTCTATGCATAAACCATTCCATTTTAGGACCATACAGCAAATTTATTCATAGCGTAAAGTTAGTTTGATAAAGTTGCCTCTAGATGCATTCTTATATTTATGTGTAGTCAACATAGTTCTTTTGTTATTGTCAAAAGAAAAAATCATGAATTTCTCTACATGTGTTATAAATTATAATTAAAAAGCGTATCAACTTCATGCTAATCGAGATAAAATTAACGGAAATGGTCTTGTTACTTGCATCCTTTTAAGTTGAAGGGGAAATGAGGGAGCACCATAGGCTAAAGTGATAGTCAAATCTTTTAAAAGCTTAATATATAGAAACGGATGGCTGTACAAGAAAGCATGTATGTGACATAAATTATGTGTTTTATCGAGATCTACATTTTTTGTGTAGTAAGTTTTTGTATATCTCTTAACGGTTTATCAGTTATGCAAAATTCCGCAAAATTTATCTAGAATAAAGAGGTCGTCAGAGGCTATTCCCAGAAAAGTAAATATATACACTTTAATTTTCATGAAAATATCTTAAATATACGATTTTTAAACAAATTTTTAATATCATTATCAATATTCTAATATCAAATTTTTGGCGTTTTTGAGCTATGCTGTCCCTAGACACAGACAGACTTACCGTTTTCTAAAAATACTTTTTTATGAATTCAGGGGTCTCAAAACATGTATTTCCGGTAACATCTCGGTACCGGATTTTTTAGTGCAATACAATACCTTCTCTATACACTATGTAGGTACTAGTACGCCTAGAGAAGCTAAAAAAAAAAGGAAAACCTAAAAAACTAAAACTATACAAATCTTAATTAATGCATTTAAAAACAATGATGTTTATTTACCCTACCACGTACCATGTGTAGATGTTACTGCATTCCTCCCGAAAATTCAATATCGAGAGTTCAACCGAAATGCATATTTTGAGAGTCCTGAATACAGAGCGCTTTTAGTGAAATGTCTGTGTATATGTGTATGTGCGTGTGTTTACAGCGAAGTTCAAAAACAAACTGTCGGTTAAATACCAAAATTGGTAGGTTAAGTTAATTATCTTCCAAGGATGTGATACATGGGGTTTCAAGAAAATCTCCTTTGCCTAATAGCCTTCACATGGAAGGCTTTTTAAAAATCTTTTATTTTCTAAAAACTGCTTCTAACAATTCTATAAAATACATGTTAAAGATATTTTCATCAGAAATAAAATGTGTATTGTGAGTTTTCAAGTATTAATCCTTGAAGTCTTCATTCTGGATGACTTTTATATACTGTAGATGATAAACTGTACCTATAACTCGTAAACTGAAGGAAATAAAATATTTCTACTTAAAATATAAATCTCATTAAAGCACACGGTTTATGTAAATATATTTTTGTGCAGCTAATCATATTTTTCAATTTTCCAACAATTATACTGTAATAGAATTCTTCCATCCAGGTTAGGGAAAGAAACGGAATTTCAAAATCGTCATATAGCGACCAACTCTTAAAAGATATGACTATCGGTTTAGCCTAGCGTATTCCCGATTTCCATTGAAACTACAAGAAAACATGTAAAAGCACAATTTATGTTAACGTTTATCTCGATTAGCATGACGGAAATAGAATAGTGAACTTCTGCAAGAATATTATACTGCATTCCTAGTCATATGCATGTCAAAGATCACGATGTTTTTTTGTTTATTTATCCATCCAAAAATTGGATACAGATTTCACCGGAAATGCATGTTTTAAGGATCCCTGAATTCAAATAACCTATTTTTAGAATAAGGTCCGTGTGTGTATGTACCTGTGTGTGCAAGTTCAGAATATTTCAAACATTCGACACGAAGATTTTCAGGAAAATCTTCCATCACAAACTACTCTTTACATGGAAGATTTTTCGCATTTTTGATTTTCTAAAAACTGGCTGTAACGATTTTAATTAAAATAGCGTATATTAAATATATATCTTGAGCCTCTGAATTCTTTTTTATTTTGAAAGACTTTTGCATAAGTGGTAAACTTTAAGAGATAGACAAAAATATAGATTTCGTTAAAACACAATTATATCACACAATCTTTTTTGTGGAGTTAACTATTTTTGAGATGTTTCTTGTTCTTGGTTTCACTTAAAATTTTTCTCAAAAGAAAAATTATCGTTCCTTTTTCTTTTGTTTTACTGGTTATTCTAAGAGAATCCTGTTGCAATCTCATAACAACCAAGTTTTGAAAGATGTGATATCTCGCTTAAGCTTACGTATTTCTTTATGTCCCTTCTAGTAAGCAATGTGATAGTGCAGTATTCTGCAATGATTTTCACGTTGGTATATGAATCATCACAGTTGGAGACCTTGGAACTGTAAACAAAAAAGCACGGCGCGACGGAAACAGGAGACTTCGGAACGTGACGCTTCCAGCACACTCGAGATACCTTTAGAAGCGTCCAGTAGCTTCGACACGTTTCCAGAAAGTTCTGTGACGTCATGTTTCATGCTATAAAAGACGGAAGAATTGTGTTGTGAATTGTACTGAGTCGTAAGTGACTGGAGTGTTAGCGCGCAGTGGTGCGCGAGCCATGGATGGTGTTCAATCGTAAATTTTCTACTCTTCGAAACGTCAAGAGAATTGTTTGACTTTATTTGAAACAATTCTTGAGTCAAAAAATACACATGAAGTAGATAGAAGAATACGCTTTCGTAAGAATAGTTTGATGCAAAATATGTATAGAAAGTCAGCTTTTTTTACGGTAATTCAGATTGGAGGAAGTTATAAAATAAGAGCAAATGTTTGTTGTAGTGTTATTGAAACATTAGTTGCTGAAGAGGAACTGTAGGTAAGTATAAAACACTGATACGAGAGGCGCATCTGGAGACAGAAGAGGCAGCCCCGTGACTACGGAATACAAGCTCTCTTGTCAAACCGATACCTTTCATTACCCGGGCACGATTTGGATTTAAATTCACCGTGTCCCTCCTTTCCCCTCTCTTTCGCTTTCCTTCCCTCGTTTCTCCTTCATGGCAGGTGAATCCAAGCAGCCGCGGTGCCCGATAACTCAGGTTTAATTTACCTGGTTAATGAAGTGAATGCAATGTTCTCTTTCTCTTTCCCGCCCGCCCATCTCATTTAGGAGCTGCAGCCGTATTGCTAGGAAGACTTCCCATGTTAATTCCTATATACTCTATTTGCTGACTGCCATTACTGAACACGTGCCACGCTACTGCCTAATCTCAGCTGCAATTGATACTGCGATACTGACAGGTTTTTCATCTGGATTTTATAAGACTCTTAATCATCGTTTAATGCAAATACCACATAAGTCAGTGGAGGACGAAGTATATTTTCTGGCGTAAAAATCCTTGGCATGGCTTCCTTCGGAAGGGAAGTAAAGCCGTTTATCCCGTGACGTAGATTTACGTCACGTAAAACAAGCCTGATAAATATATATATACAAATACCTATATAGATATACAATGTAATGGTTACCATGCCTAGTTCATAGGCCCAAGGTTGCGGGTTCAAACCCGACGGAGAACGATGAATTTTTTGGGTGTAAAAATCCTTAGCCATTGGTCCCGTGACGTAGATTTACGGCACGTAAAAGAGCCTCAAGTCTAATAACAGAGACCTCTGAGCAAAATTAAGCGGTCTTTCACACCCAATATAGAATGGGACGCTGAGAAGCACAGCTTTCATAGATAAAACTCTATTTCAATTTATTATGGAGGTTAAGATCATTAAACTATACTGTTCATGGCATCTATGCTAAACAGCCGTTACTTTGATTTAGCGGATTTTTACTTTCTCCACTTTGTACATAGTACGTTGGTAGAGCAAGTATTGCATTACATCCAAAAAGTCTATGCCGAGATTTCATTGGAATCACGTTTCAAACTGCCCTGTATCCAAGAAAAGCATTTTTAGATAAACAACCGCGCGTAAGCTCGTGTGTATGTTTGTGTATCCGTGTGTCTGTGAACACGATAATACAAAAATCTGATGTGTTCCATTCACTTGACTTTCTCTACATCTCTGCAAAAATATTATTAAAAAGTCTATGCTTCTATTTACTTTATGCTAATCGAGAAAAAATTAGCATAAATAGTCTTATTACTTGCCTCCTTGTAAGTGCCTGGGTAGCGTGGTGGTAACATGTCTGCCTCACGTTCAAAAGGTCGTGAGTTCGAATCTCACTTAGGGTGAGTTACCCCGGTAAGGTTTTTTTTCGGGGTTTTCCCTTATCCTGAGAAGACGAATGTAGAATAACTCCGAGCTCCATGGACCCCGAGATCAATTACATTCATCGTCCGATATGACCAAACCAGGTTAAAGGACGTTAAGCTAAAAAAAAAAAAAAAAAAAAAAAAAATCCAGTATGAGAACAGTATAAGCGTTTTAAAGCTGAAACCAATAACAAGGAATATCTAAAAAACGATCAACTGCACGAAAAAAGTTATATATCATGAATTGTGTGTTTTGACGTACTCTACATTTTTTGTGTGATACATTTTTGTCCATCTCTTACGGTTTAGCAAAAGTTCGTTAAATACTAAGCTTGATATTTAAGTTCAGTATTTTTCAAAGATGCGACACAAGGATTTTCAAGAAAATCCCCTCATCCCAACTACCCTTTACTTGAAAAAAAAATATCTTATATTTGAGATATTTACATGACAAATAAGTTGTATATCTTTAATTTTCTGCGAATAACTTCTGAAGGCCTCTTTATTCTGAATGAATTTTTCTGAATTTGCATTACTGGTAAACCGTAAGAGATAGACAAAAATTATAGATCTCTTTAAAACACACAATTTATGTCATACACAGATTTTTCGTAGACTTGGCCGTTTTCGAGATATTCTTTGTTGGTGGTTTCAGTTTTAAAATACTTTTTTCATACGGGGGCTTGTCAACTACTGGTCATGCAAAAAAAGTGGACTTCAATCCCATAGCAGCCATATTTTAAAACGTTTGTATTCCCTTATTTCCCTTCTACTTATAAGAAACTAAGTAATAAAACTTTTCTGCCAATGTTTCATGTGAACGGAACACTTCAGATTGTATTTATAAATTCTCGAATTATGTGTTTCTTCTGAAATATCAGTGTCGAATTTTTGGGTGGAATATAATACCTTGTCTACTAACGTAAATGCTGTACGTGCAAAGAAAGTAAAAGTGCAGACGTAATACTGCCCACACTCCGTTCACAAAAACAACACAAGCTGCGAGGGCCCTCGTATTTCCTAAAAGCGTAGGTATCCTCGGATACAAGGCGTAATCAAGGAAGGATATCCTCTTTGCGTCATCTCTCAACTGCCGTGTTGTTTCCTCCACTCGTACGTTAAATTGGGTTACAGCACGCATTGTGGCAAGTTATCTGCACCTGTGAATAGGGCCATGACGTCATCACCTGGCTTTACAGACAATACCCCACGGCAGATTAATATTCAGACGCTCTGCCCCCACCTCCCAACTTACCCCCTTTTAGAAATTACCTCATCAGCTCCCGCTCCGTCAAGGTTTTAATCCAAAATTCCCTCTTGTTTTAACAGTGAAAAACACCACCTTCTCCTCATCTGTAACCTGGCTCCTGGGAGTACAATACACTACAGCAAACACCTAATTCCCTCTCTCCTTGGAGGAAGAGTGGCACATCTCCCACAGCTCATCTACTTGCCAGAATTCTGAACACATGTAGGCTTTTGATTGTACACTATAGACATTGCCAACGTGCACAAAACCCTTATCAGGCTTCCTGATTATGATTATATATATAGGTAGTTTTTTCCTGGTCGTCTCCTTAGCGCGGTGGTAGCGTTGCTGCTTACCAAGCGGGAGACCTGGGTTCGATCCCCAGTACCGGCGTGGGGATTTTTCCCCCGCTGGGAGACCTGGCCCGGGGTGCACTCAGCCTCGTAAGGTCCCTGGGGGGCCAATTGAGGAGCTACTTGATGGAGAAGTAGCGGCTCCAGGTCGCGAGGACCGCATTAACCGGCCGGGGGACTCGAGGCGCTGACCACGTCTCACCCTCCAATACTGCACCCCATCCATGACGTCTGTAGTGGACCGAGATGGGGGACGCAGCGGCTGGGCGGTAGGCCAAGGTTCCCCGTGAGCTGTCGTGCCATGGAGTTATGTAGTTTTTTCCTTATCTGCTATATTCTTACAGCAACCCAGGAACTTAAATATTTCTCACAAAAATTCGATGCCGAGATTTCACTAATTCATACTGTTTTCAGCCCCCCTGATAAGAGACACTTTTAGGAAAAGGTGTGTGTATGCCTCTTCGCGCGCGCGCCTGTGCGTGAGTCTGTAAACAACATAACTCAAAAACGAGAAGTCTCTTAAATACTAAATTTGTTAATCAAATTCATCTTCCAGAGACGAGATTCTTTTATTTACGATATGTTAATCGAGATAAACATTGGCAGAAATATCTTATTACTTGCTTCGATGTAGGTAAGTAGAATGAAAATAAGGGAATACATTAGACAAGGGATAGTCAAATCTTTTTAAAGCTGTCACTATGTAAAACAATTGAAATTAGGTTCTCTTTTGCACTCCTAGGAATAAAACAAAAGGGATGAAATGGGGAGTGGACTTTCCACTTGAGAAAAGTTCAAATAGTTTAAAATTGAAATCAATAACAATGCCGGAATTGGTTAACTCTACAAACAGAATTAAAAGGTCCTCAGAGGCTATTGTTAGAAAATTAAAGCATCTCGTTTATCATGAAAACATTATAAGCACATTCATTCAAATCAAAATCGTTAAAGCAATTCTTGAGAAAATCAACATTTTCGGAAAATGTTCTATGTAAAGGGTAATTGGGTGTGGGAGGATTTCCTTGAAAATCTTCGTCTCGCATCCTTGGAAGATACTGAACTTAAAAACAAAATTTGGAATCTAACGGACTTTTCGTTTTTGAGTTATGCTGCTGCACACACACATACATACACAACACAGAGGAATTTTTTAAGAGTGTTTTTTCATGTTTTGTTTTTGATCGGAGGGTCTCAGAACTGTGTTCGGTGAAATCTCAGTATCACATTACCTTCTATCTACTATGTACATTGTACATACGTGCTAGAGAAAGTATTCAAATTGGTAGAACAAAAAGTTTCTTTGTCATAGGTCTGAGGGCATAAAGAAGTTGAAGGCATGGGAAAGCGGATGAACTTGTACGGCAAGAATCGACTCAGTAATCGACTAACACTAAGTAACTAAGAACCTCTGGAAATATTAAGGTGTTTGGTTAGAGATGTAATACATTACTGGTGTAAAAACATCTTTTGACATGGTCTATTAAAGAACCATGCAAATCTATTACGAAAAACTATCCAAGTGCACTTACTCTTAATAGGAAAGTTTCAGGGCGACACAGGTGGATGTAAAATCGAAAAAACTTATCGCATATTATGCTTCTGCGAAGGCTTACATCAAGGAGATACAAAATATTTGAAAAAAATATGGAGTCAGAGAACTATCACCAGAGGACTGCAGTTTAACCACATGGTTATCATAATAAGCCTTTTAAGACTGCAGTGCAACCAGAGCTACAACAGACGGGTCCAATTGAAAAAAAAAAGAAACTTTAACATGGAACACTTTGATTTTGATGTTTTCCAAAATAGCTCAACGTTTTTGTATTAAAATAGCATATACTTAAGATATGTTCCTGACCAATTAGTGTGTCGCCCTCCGTGGTGTAATGGTTACTATGCTAACTTCATATACCCAAGGTCTTTTCGGGTGTAAAAAGCCTTAGCATGGCTTCCTTCGGAAGGGAAGTAAAGCCGTTGGTCCCGTGTCGTAGGTTTTTCACGCCCAATTTAGAATGGGACGCTGAGAACCAAGTAGTTAAAGAGCATCCATAAACAACACGCCATTTTTTGACTAATTAGTGTGGCCCAACTGCCTCGTATTTGACGTGTGCAGAACTCGTGTTATTTCAAGTTAAAGCCGGTCAGTAGGGAACTGGCGTGAGCGACCTTCGTTTTACCCGTCTCACCATTCCTATTGATAAGCACACTCAGAGCCTTTTCTAAAAAATAACTTAGTATATGCACTCTGTAGAGAAAGCATATTTTGTTTAAACTTAGAAGTCCTCAAAAACACATATTTGCAGTGACATTTCAGAATTTAGCGGAATGTGGTTTAGGATGGTGCTGGCCTCCTGAACCCAGGTCACATGTTCGCGCCTGGCCCAGACCGATGGTTTTAAGTGTGCTTAAAAGCGACAACCCCATTTACCGGTAAGTAAAATAACTCTTCCGGACGCAATTACTCTACGCCGGCGCAGCTATTAATTGACAACAAACAATATTTAACAAACAAATTAATAAATGCATCACTCCCTTTGCTATAATAGGTAATCGAGCTGGATGGGTCTACCGCAACGCATTTGGGAGTACCTGGGCTTAATTCCCGACGACAGTCCAATCTGACCTTGGGTTTTTCGTAGTTTTCCTTAGTCGGTAGACGAATGTTGGAGTGATTTATCATCTACCATGATTGCCTTTCCATCATAGCCCCTTCTTTCCGTTTCGTTCTCATCTTTCTTGTGCTTGTAGGCTGGTGCTGGATAGATGCCGATACTGAGATTTCAGACCCCTAGATAAAAACACTTTTAGAAAAATGTCTGTGTATGTGTCTTTGAGCAGCATATTTCAAAAACGAAAACTCGGTTATATACCAAACTTTGTATTTAAGTTCAATATCTTCCAAGGATAGACACGAAGATTTTCAAGAAAATCCCCCCCCCCGAGACTGAAGTACCGTTTACATGGACAATTTCTGAAAATGATTATTTTCTCAAAAATGGCTCTAACAATTTTAACTAAAATACGATATGTTTACGTTCTTCTTGACAAAGGAAACGTATAGCTTTAATTTTCTGATTTATTGTGGATATAGGCGAAAACTTATTACACAAAAATATAGATCTCGTTAAAACGCACAGTATATTTTATATATTTATTTTCGTAGAGTTAACCGTTTCCAAGGGATTTCTTGTTATACCTAATTTTCTCAAGCGGGAAGTCAACTTTCGGTTCATCTCTTTTTTTTTTCTCCCGGGAATGCATAAGATGACCAAATTTCAAAATTTTCACATAGCGATGAGCTTTTAAAAGATTTGACTTTTACTTTAACCTAATGCTTTCCCTTATTTCTCTTCTATTTACAAGGAATCAGGTAATACAAGCAATTTTGTTCAAGTAATAAAACCTTTGTTTGCGAAACAGCTAAAGAAAGTGATCTGAATGCTATACATCAGATTTTAGAAAAAGGGCGTATCTGTGGACAGTAATATAAAAAACGAAAAGTTAGCTAAATACTAAACTTGGTTAAGTTCAGAATCTTCCAAGGGTGAGACACCAAGATTTTCAGGAAATCCAACTATCCTTTACATGGAACATTTTTCGACAATTTTGATTTTCTCAAAAACAGCCTTAACGATTTTGATTAAAATTACATAATGTTTAAGATATTTTTATGAACATTGAAATATACATCTTGAATTTCTTAGGAATAGCCACTGAAGTCCTGTTTATTTTGAATGACCTTTGTGCAATCCAAAATAAACAAACCTTTATTGCACAAAAATGAATAATTCGTTAAAATGTTCCTACAGTTTATGTCACATATTTTTTTTTGTAGAATTAACCATTTCCGTGATATTCCTTTTTATTGGGTTCAGTTTAAAACTACTTGTACTTTTACAAAACGGGAAGTTATCTTTTGTTTTACTCCTTGTCATGTAAAGTTCATGCAACCGAATTTTAATTGTATCTTATAGCGTGCAGGTTTTAAAAGATTTGACTATCGCTTTACAATAGTGCACTCCCTTAGTTTCTTTCTGCTTACAAGGAAATAAGTAATAAGACAATATATGCTAATGCTTATCTGGATTAGCATTAGGCAAATAAATGATTATTCTCTTGTAGGAATATTTTCTATGAGGAACAGGCAGAGAAAGTCATGTGAATGACACATCCTTTTTTCTTCCGCATTTTAGTGCATCTATGATAATAAATACTCTATGGGAAATATTATTTGTTATAATAATTTCTGGTATATGTTCTTTCGGATCATGTGTATAAGACTGGTTAGTTTTATTCTTATGCCATATAAGTTTTTTAGAACAATTACTGAATACATAGAAGATATTTTCTTTCTTCCGAACTATTAATAACTCTCAATCACAATTCTGTAACAATTATTGACTTGCTCTTTCAAGAGAATTACAAAGTGACTTTATGAAGCAGATATATAAGTCCATGTGGGCAAAGTTTTAAAGAAATTTGTTAAAATTTGTATTGCAAGAAGCACTTTGAATATTAATAAGGTAAAAAACAACAAGAGGAGCAAACTGACCAAAATTTTGAATGAATAAGGACATATATATTCAGCTTTCACATACATTTTGGATTAGAATGTCTTTTCTCAATCAATAAATTATTTGGTATTCCCCATGTTTAATTCTATGGGAACAATTGCATAGATTTCATATATTCTCAAGGTTATTTTATTCGCATGTTTAATTAAATAAAATCATCACTGTGGCATCTCCTAAGTTCAATTCCCCAAATTAATAGGAGTTTTATTAAGTACTATGGTTAATATATTCATTTATCCCATCATTTAGAAAACCTACAGTAACTATACCAGGTGATCAAAGTGCCTATTGGCCTTTTTTGAGCGAAAAAGAGCTGCAGAACTGGACTATTTCAGATTAAATCAGCTAATATGCCCCTCTCAATACGCGCGATCCGCTCATCGACTTCATGATAAGGAAGAGGGGTAACAGGAATGTCGCTGTTGCCAGTTTCCCACACTTTAAACCCTGTTGAGTTCGACAACTGTTTTAACGCACAACGGGTTGTCTTCACACGTCAAAAACACGTCAAATGCGGGGCAGCTGGCTCACCTCGAATATACTCGCGCGCGCGCGCGCGCACACACACACACACACACAGAGCTTCTTTCCTTCTTTATGGTATTAATATAGATAGAATATAGAACGACAGCAATGTTGTTAAACAAAAAATAGGGTTCTGCTCGTATCATTAACATTAGTTAATTTTTTTTTGGTTTGTAAAACGAAACGATACATGTCATATTCTAATGGTAGTAAATTTCCCACAATCCTGTATGTGTGTATTTAATTATTTCTGCACTTCCTTTAATGCCTGATAAAAAGCTTAAGCCGTCTTCTTTTCTTGCTTTTCATTTCTTTTTCATACATTTTTTTCGCAAGTTATTGGTTTACATTACGTAAGATAGCGAATAAATGACTTCAAATAAAAATTCGATGTCGCAATTTCATTAGAAATGTTTGCTTTGAGGGCCCTTGGACAACAGAAAAAACAAAACGAGAAGAGGATTATAAGTTAGAATAAACCGGCATCAGTGGTGGTGGTGGTGGTGCTGCTGCTGCTGGTGCTGCTGGTGCTGGTGGTGGTGGTGCTGGTAGTGGTGGTGGTGCTGGTGGTGGTGCTGGTGGTGGAGGTGGTTGTGTTGGTGGTGCTGGTGGTGATGCTTGTGATGATGCTGGTGGTGGTGCTGGTGGTGGTGCTGGTGATGGTGCTGGTGATGGTGGTGGTGGCGCTGGTGGTGGTGCTGGTGGTGGTGATGCTGGTGGTGGTGCTGGTGATGGCGGTGATGGTGGTGCTGGTGCTGTGCT
Source organism: Hymenopus coronatus (assembly GCA_030762935.1). Classification (NCBI taxonomy): domain Eukaryota; kingdom Metazoa; phylum Arthropoda; class Insecta; order Mantodea; family Hymenopodidae; genus Hymenopus; species Hymenopus coronatus. The sequence goes on along the minus strand of CM060889.1, from coordinate 41,107,477 downwards.
GGTGATGGTGTTGGTGGTGATGGTGGTGGTGATGGTGGTGATGGTGATGGTGGTGGTGGTGGTGGTGATGGTGGTGGTGCTGGTGATGGTGGTGGTGCTGGTGATGGTGGTGATGGTGGTGCTGGTGTTGGTGGTGGTGTTGGTGATGATGGTGGTGGTGGTGCTGGTGATGGTGGTGCGGGTGGTGATGCTGGTGGTGGTGCTGGTGATGGTGGTGGTGATGGTGGTGCTGGTGATGCTGGTGGTGCTGGTGGTGGTGCTGGTGGTGCTGGTGATGGTGGTGGTGGTGGTGGTGCTGGTCGTGGTGCTGGTGATGGTGGTGATGGTGGTGCTGGTGTTGGTGGTGGTGTTGGTGATGATGGTGGTGGTGGTGCTGGTGATGGTGGTGCGGGTGGTGATGCCGGTGGTGGTGCTGGTGATGGTGGTGGTGATGGTGGTGCTGGTGATGCTGGTGGTGCTGGTGGTGGTGCTGGTGGTGCTGGTGATGCTGGTGGTGGTGGTGGTGCTGGTCGTGGTGCTGGTGATGGTGCTGGTGATGCTGGTGGTGGTGGTGCTGGTGGTGGTGGTGTTGGTGGTGCTGGTGGTGGTGGTGTTGGTGGTGCTGGTGATGGTGCTGGTGGTGGTGGTGATGGTGGTGATGGTGATGGTGGTGGTGCTGGTGGTGGTGGTGCTGGTGCTGGTGGTGCTGGTGGTGATGCTGGTGGTGGTGCTGGTGATGGTGGTGGTGCTGGTGATGGTGGTGTTGCTGGTGATGGTGGTGGTGCTGGTGGTGCTGGTGGTGATGCTGGTGGTGGTACTGGTGATGGTGGTGGTGCTGGTGGTGATGCTGGTGATGGTGGTGGTGGTGTTGCTGGTGATGGTGGTGGTGTTGGTGGTGGTGTTGGTGGTGGTGCTGGTGGTGCAGGTGGTGATGTTGGTGGTGGTGCTGGTGGTGGTGCTGTAGGTGATGCTGGTGGTGATGCTTGTGGTGGTGTTGGTGATGGTGCTGGTGGTGCTGGTGATGGTGGAGGTGCTGGTGATGTTGGTGGTGTTGCTGGTGATGGTGGTGGTGTTGCTGGTGATGTTGGTGGTGGTGTTGGTGGTGGTGCTGGTGTTGTTGGTGGTGTTGCTGGAGGTGTTGGTGGTGTTGCTGGTGATGGTGGTGGTGTTGGTGGTGGCGTTGGTGGTGGTGCTGGTGGTGGTGGTATCGGTGGTGGTGTTGGTGGTGGTGCTGGTGGTGCTGGTGGTGTTGCTGGTGATGGTGGTGGTGCTGGTGGTGTTGGTGGTGTTGCTGGTGATGTTGGTGGTGGTGTTGGTGGTGGTGTTGGTGGTGGTATTGGTGGTGGTGTTGGTGGTGCTGGTGGTTGTGCTGGTGGTGCTGGTGGTGCTGGTGGTGGTGCTAGTGATGTTGGTGGTATTGCTGGTGATGTTGGTGGTGTTGGTGGTGTTGGTGGTGTTGCTGGTGTTGGTGGTGGAGGTGTTGGTGGTGTTGTTGGTGTTGGTGGTGGTGTTGGTGGTGGTGTTGATGGTGGTGGTGTTGGTGGTGTTGGTGGTAGTGGTGTTGGTGGTGGTGTTGGTGTTGGTGTTGGTGGTGGTGATGGTGGTAGTGCTGGTGGTGGTGGTGCTGGTGGTGGTGGTGGAGTTGGTGGTGCTGGTGCTGGTGGTGCTGGTGGTGGTGCTAGTAGTGGTGGTAATGTGTGTGAGAGAGACAGGGAGAGAGAGAGAGGGAGAGAGATAGGGAGAGAGATAGGGAGAGAGAGTGGGAGAGAGAGGGAGAGAGAGGGGGGAGATAGGGAGGGAGAGAGAGGGAGAGAGATAGAGAGAGAGGGAGAGAGATGGAGAGATCTAGAGAGAGAGGGAGAGAGAGGGGGAGAGAGGGAGAGAGAGGGAGAGATCTAGAGAGAGAGAGGGAGAGAGAGAGAAAACAGCACACTAGGGTACTTGGAACACAAAGTGCCAAGATTTACATAAAACTCCTCCTCACTCTATGATGCTGTTTAACTACACAGAAAATGTAACAAATTTTATTTTAACTCAATTCCTTCTAATGAGTGGAATTAAATTATCATGTGAGTTATTGACTTGTCGACTACAATTCTCACCTTGAATTGGTAAATAATTATTTGTATAAAATGTCATTATACCAATGAAACAGATTATGTTAAAATCTAAAATCCTTTTATCTAGTAATTATTTTCATAGAAGTAGAAACTTTCAAAATATGCGATGATGTAAGTCCTCTGTATTCTGAAATGGTAACAAAAGTACTCATTATTACTTTCTCTACTTCGTACATAGTAGATAATATACTACATAATTCCCAAAAATTCAACTGGAAACACACTTTTAGGTTCACTGAATAAAAAAAAAGAACTCGAAAACTGTTAAATACCAAACATGATACTTAAGTTTAGCATCTTCCAAGGATGTAGCAAGTTTTGGTCTATCTCTTGCAGTTTACCAGGTCATTCAGAACATAAAGGTTTCCAGAAGATATTCTCAGAATTGAATTATAAAATGTATTTGTTATGTAAATATTTTAATATTTGGAATTTTAATCAAAATCATTTATATATACTTTTGAGAAAATCGAAATTTTCGAAAGTTTTTTTGCTGTTGAAAATCTTGGTGTTACATCTTTGGAAGATATCAAATTTAATTATCAAGTTTTTGAGTTATGCTGTTCATAGACACACATAAGAACACACAGACACACACACATACACGCACATAGGACCTTTTTCTAATATGTGTTTTTATACATGGGACTCTAAAATTAGTATTTCCAGTGAAATCCTGATATGAAATTTTTGGGTAGAATGTAATTAATACCTTGTGACCCTATATACCCAAAAAGGATAAAGGGTAGAGAAAGTCATGTGAATTTAGCATGTTAGTATCATTTAAATTATGAAACAAAATTAAATTTTCAAAATTTTAGTTTCTTCTTCTGCTCTGTTTGAATGTTCTCGATTTAAGCACATTCAAATAAAGACCCCACAGTGACTCGAACGGAATATTATTTGACATAAACCGTTCTTATCCCCTGTATAAAGACGGTTAAGTGCAGTCAGTCACCCGACGCCTCACGGAGACATGTATGTACTTTTGTTTTCATTGGAGGAAGCCAGAAAGCGCCACCATCGCACTCCTGGTGCCGAGACTAGGTCTTTTGTGACTTTGTCTTGCCTTGCAGTATCAACTCCAGCTACTCTTGCTGTATAAATTACCTTAGTCCTCCGTCTTCGTCTTGCCTCCCTCAAAACCTGAGGGCATTTTAAAGTTAATTTAAGATGTACAATAGGCATACAATGCATTACGACTACAAGGAGGAGAGGAGAGGGGGCGGAACTAGTTAGAATTCTGTAATGGAACTGAGGTGGGTTTCCTTTCTCAAGACTTGAGACCGTCTTAAGAAAACAACAATGTAGATATATAGACTAAACACTGAGGGCTATGTGATAGCCTTGTAATGCAGAGAGAGAGAGAGAGAATACGTGTGGAAAAGGGAGTCTCTCGGCGTTGACACGAACATCTTTCCCTGTGTCTTTTAATCAAGAGTTTTTCAACGAATAAAGTAACTGCTGGATAAACATTCTTGCAAATATACAGGGAGGGAGGTGAATAAATTACAAATATTTGTATCAGCCTTTAAAGTTTTTTTCTTCCACTATTTTCTATGATGTGTTTATGAGAACAATATCGATTATTTCCTATCTGAGACTTTGGGTTGTTTACGTAACAGATCACACGATTGACTCTCCTGTCACCTCTGCCCTGCCCAACGTAGATATGGAGTGATGTATTTAAACACAGTAGACATAGCTCAGGGCCATTCAAAAAACATTACGTTCTGAAATTTATGACAATGCTATTAGTAAGTAAACAAAATGAGATACACGTATGTGTTATAAGTAACTTTTCTGTAAATATAAAATGATTTGTACCTATTCATTTAAAATCCTGCATTCCTTTTCTCTTCGTTATTACCTTTTACTTTCTCTAGCACTTCCATACTAGTAGTATAGTATAGTATGTAATAGGTATTCCATCCAAAAATTCGATATCTAAATTTCACAGGAAATACTCGTACATGTTTTATGGATCCCCGAGAAAAAATATGTTTAATAAAAAAGGACCGTGTCAGTCTGTGTGTGAGTGTGTGTGTTTGGTATATCAGTATATATCAGTATATTCCAAGAATGCGACATGAAGATTTTCGAGAAAATTCCCCATCCAAACTACCCTTCATATGGAAAACGTTTCTAAAATTTTTAATTTCTCCAAAGCGTCGCTCAATGATTTTGATTAGAATACCGTATATTAAAGATACTTGCATGACAAATAAAATGCATATCTTGAATTTTTTGGGAACAGCTCTTTTCATAAGGAGGACTATTGTATAACCAATAACTCATAAAAGATGGGCACAATCTTAATACATAAAACATTTAGATCTTGTTAAAACACGCAAGTTATATCATATGCAGTTATTTTGTTATTTTGACATAATTATTTTGTAGAGCTAACCGTTTCCGAGATAATCCCTGTTTCTCTTTGCAATTGTTTCAACTTTTCTCAAACGGTAGTCCTAGTCCGTTTCACATGTATTTTGTTTTAGTTCTGGCCATAGAAAGAGAACCGAATTTCAATGACAATCTCATAGCGACACTTTTAAACATTTGACTGTCACTTTTACCTGGTGTATTCCCTTATTAGCCTTCTACTTATAAGGAACTAATTAATAAGACAATTTATAGTAATGTTTACCTTGTTTAGCATAACATGGATAAAAATACCCTTTTGTAGAAATAGTGTGTTCGCCGAACATATGAGTTACCATATCAGATTTTTCTTCTGCTCAGGTAAAGTGAGCAGAAGTATTACATTGCATCCAAAGATTCGATACCGAACTTGCACCGGAAATACACTTTTTAAGACTATTCGAGTCCAAAAAATAAACATTTTAGAAATAAATAGTTGTTGCCTGGCATGAAAGTAAAGAACTGGAAAGTGATGAATATGAAATTACTATGAAATGAATGACAAGAAAGATCATTATGGAGCAATTGGTGGAATGAATGAGCCTGAGAATCCTAAGAAAACCCACTCAGATCCGCTTCGTCCCCCACAAATCCCACATACGGTCCCCTGGAATCGAAGCCGGGTCACATAGGTAAGATGCGATTGGTCTAACCACTCATTCATGGCGCTGGCCTTAGCTTATACATATATAAGGATAACTTAATAATTTCTACTTATATGTATTTTCCGTGAGTGTGATTAGTTATCGTGAAAAGGAGACAGAGAGAGAGAGAGAGAGAGTGAGAGGGAGAGAGAGTGTTCAGTGAACAGGTGGCAAGGTCAAACGATCCAGCTTCTTACCTCTTCTCTGAAAAGCAAACTTCGGTGGTAGCCGCACTAGACAAACATGAACTGTACATAGAAAGTGTTTTGCATGACACTATTAGGGAGGGACCTCTCCGCATCTCTGTCAATTGGCCTGCCTGTGGCCTCTAGCCTCCTGGTTTCCTTAATTTCATTTGAGAGGTAAGCTCAAAACACCCGCGTTTGGTGGAGGTACGAGATGTCCCTTCCGTTTCCTGTTGATTATATCAATTTGTGTCAAGTAGCAGACCGGTTTAACACAAAGAATATGGTGATCATTAATTTGTAATGCAGAATTATTAATATTTAAGGAGCGTAGCGGGAAGGCTTGCTGATGTTGAGACTCATATAAATTAGTTGTGATAATAAGGTGATAAGTGATGTTGAAGGGGCTTGTTCCCTCTGGCTCATCTCCGGAAAGGTGGAGGGTCGGAAATGTTTTTCCCAGCTAGACGTAAAACTTCTGTCCTCACTTCCTCCCACACTCCAAACCCCAGGAAAGTTTTCCACAATTTCAGGTCACACGAACGAGTAGACGAAAACAATTTTTGAAAGTGATATGAAATTGAGATAGAAAGTGGGGGAGAAATTTCTTGTTCTTGTTCTCCTTTCTCTTGCCGTCTATCCTTCTCCTGGCTTCTTGACTCACGGTTGTATAGGTATACATTTTGTATCGTTCTGAAAGGTACAACATAGGTGCTGTCGGGCGGAGGGAGAAAGCTGAATAAAAACAAGAGGCATGGAAGAAGAAAGCTGGCGATCCGTATGCGAGGTTATTTTTTACCCTTTAGGGATGTTGACTTTGTACAAGAGAGGCAAGTTGGCTGAAGAAATGATGACAATCTCAAAGGTCCCTTCTTCTTTTCTGTATTGTTCGCGAAAAATTCACTGCTTTTGTCGTGTCATAGATGAGTGAAGATTCTGAATCTCAAATGAATAATTGTTATTTATATTATAAGTGGCTTAAATAGACTATTATTTGTGTGTGGGATGCTTAGTGGGATCATTATACTTTCTCAAGAGCAAATAATAGTCTAATAAGCCATGTGTAATATACAACGTTTTATCCTAACCTAATATTAACTGAAATAGTTTTATATTTATTAATATTAATATTATTAGTGTCGTCATTACGAGGAATTGAATTTTAATTGTGACGAAGGTTTCAATTCTGGTTGTTTAAACTGCACTAAATAAACCAATATTCCCGCAGAAATTTTAGATTATACTAAAATAGCTGTACTTAGTTTGTTACTCGGCAAGTCGAAGGGCTTATACGATAAGGAATTTTCATCATTTAAAGAATGGGGAGCTAACAAAGGAGTACTTTTATTTCTGCATATGAAGTGGGACGTTCTTGTTTGTTATTTTACATTAATTTACTTCTGAATAATAGATTATTAAAATACCAGGTGACTCAACTGACCCTATTTGACAGATATCTCTTCACGTATAAAAAGAATTGCAGAACTCAAAGGGGCTATTTCAAGGTAAAACGCTGAGCGGCCCACGTTTTACCGCTCTGGCTTATCGCGGGATGGTGAGTGGGTCGCACACATTGAGAGGTTAAACGAAGGATGGACGTTATTGTCCGGTTTTAACTTGAAATAGCGGGGTTGAATTATGCAACTCTTTTAGTGCATAAAGAAATATCTGCAAACGTCAAATACGAGGCAGTTGGGCCCCGTGGCATCTGTCAGACGTGATCTCTGATCATAGTTTTATTTTTTATACTAAATCTATCATCATCATGCAGTAGGATTAATTAGATCTCTAATGATCAGTTTCCAAATTAGAATTCATTAATTCAGCCTCGACTCCTTTGATCTCTAGGTTTTTAATTCAGTACTCTTGGAGGAATTGTATCACTTACCATTTTCGAACATGATCTTACACATTCTCTGTAATGTGTAATTGTATCTGTTAATTTAAATATTTCTAATTCTCTAAGTCCCGCCTACTACTGCTGCACTACAACCTCGTCCTACGGCTTATATGGAAGAATGATTAATTATAAATAATATTCATACGTGTTTTCTTTTTCGGAAAAAGACATTTTTGCAAGCTCGTGTATTTTCTACGTCTTTCCGATGACATTTACATATAAGAAAATGCTCAATTACAACGCTTGAATTCATTTACTAGGAAACGTACTAAGTACAAATTTTACTGTTGCAATAAAGTATAATAATATTAAAGTGGAAAGTAGAATACAGTGAATAACACACTACCAAAGGAATAATGCTATTTAAGCTTTATTGAAAACTAGTTAATTGTAATTCACGGTAAATGAATGAACATTTAAGGATTTATTCTTGTAGATTTTTTTCGGGACTCAATCTGCATTTTAATAGTCCACGTCTCCGATTTAAAATTATTCTTGAAATACTGAATCTCTAATATCAGCCATATTATTTTGAAACATCCACTTTGAGTGAGTTGATAATTTGCTCAAAGCCTCCTAAATTATAGTATCTGCCTAAGTCATCGTATTAGTTATGTACAATGTACATAGGGATAAAGAAGGTATTGTAATGCACTCAAAAATTTGATACCGAGATTTCACCGGAAATATATGTTTTCGGGTCCCCTGAGTCCGAAAAAAAGCAATTTTAAAAAATGGTCCGTGTGTGTGTGTGCCTGTCTGTGTGTTTCTGTGGACAGCATAGCCCCAAAACGAAAATACCGTTACATACCAAATTTGGTATTTAGGTTTAGTTTCTTCCAAGGATGCGACACAAAGATTTTCAAAAAAATTCCCCCACCACAAACTACCTTTTACATGGAAAAAAGTTTATGAAAATGTATTTTCTTAAAAATGGCTGTAACGATTTTGATTAAAATCCCGTATATTAAAACTATTTATGTCCGAAATAAAATGTATATCTCGAATTTTTTGGGAATAGCCTCTGAAGACCTCTTTATTCTGGATGAATTTTGCCGAATTTTGCTAACTGTTAAACCCTAAGAGCTAGAAAAACACTCACTACACAAAAAATGTACATCACGACAAAACACACAATTTATGTCCCTTACGTTTTTGGTGTAGAGGTAACCGTTTCCGAGATATTCCTTGTTATTGATTTCAATTGTGAAATAATTACTTTTCTCAGACAGGAAGTGTCCGTTTTTCTTTTGTTCTAGTCCTGGCCAGGCAAAGAAGAGATTTGCAATGACAATCGCATACCGATAGCTTTTAAAACATTTGACAATCACTTTAGCATAGCGCATTCCCTTCTAATTATAAGGAACTAAGTAATAAGAACATTCTGCTAATATTTATTTCGATTATCATTGTGTACAAAGAAGAATAATCTTTTGTAGGAGGTTTGTAGAGCAGCTAGAGAAAGTCATGTGAGTGTGACACATAAGATTTTTTAAAATGAATAACTCGTTTAATATTATAAAACAGAGGATCATGAAAAAAATAGCGTGTGAAATATATAACAGAATTTCGACTTTGTCTCACCTTTTCAAACCACTCCTTAAATCTGTAATAACTAGACTTGGATTTTAGGTAAAAACCTATTCTTTGTGAAGTAAATGAAATTAATGAATATGTACACTTGCCGTGGCCATAACTCAAAAAACTAAATGTATCTAAAATCATATTACAACCTATTTTTCCTCTTTTATATATTTCACACTAAAATACGTTTCAAACTTATAAAATAAGTAAAAATGCTATTAACTTATTAACAAGGATAATAATTGATATTTTACATGTCTCAAACTACGTTTTGAGGTCCAACCATAAGCTACTATAAACGATTCAGATGGCATTTGTTGCCTACTCTCTGCGTACAAAGCAATAATAAGGCAAGAGGTGCAGTTTGTATTTACAATATCTTGGAAAATTATTGGTTATTTAGTGTGAATCTAATTTTGTTTGCTGACAGTGGTGTGAATGTGATTCTTCTGTGAAACAAAACAATAACATGCTTCGTGTTATTAAAAACTACATAAAACAGAAAGAAAAAGAGAGTACATATTCATGGTGTAAGTTTGAAGATACTGTAATGTACTAATGTATATTATGTGACATTATATAAATTGAGTGATCTTTAAAAAGAAGTTCATTTACCTAAGATTTGATTTTAGCATCTAAATAGCTATTCTTCAAAATACTATATGTACCTAAAATTACATTTTTAAGCAACTAAAAATCCGAAGTTTAGCAACAATGTGTTTTTCACATTCATATCGCAATATACGAGTTAGGTATGTTTATCACAAATTGTAAGTACTGCCGCCTTTGTATACTGACTTTAACGTGTTTTATTGCAAATCTGTTACTTTTTTTGATCCTTGAATATCTTATAAACGTTATCCTTCCGCTGCATAGCATGCAGCAGTATAAAAATGTTAAGGAGCACCCGTAGGAGCAGAAATAAAAGAAAAACAGGTAGACTTTTTTCATTAACGAAAGGTGCATTTTTATACCTCCTTCCTCTTTTGCAGCCTGAGGTTCGATTTGGTTTCTTTAGCTTTTTTGTTGTGAAAAGGGAGGGAACGACGCCAGCTGTCCAAACAATAGCTGGAAGCCACGTGACCCCTTCCCTTTCCAGGCAGCAGTAGCGTCTTCGCTGTTCCTAATAGCTGAGTACGCCGATCGGGTGGTTATCCTTGTGTTTGCTTTGCGTCTTTAATTACGTCATCCCCAAATTAATGAATACAGCTCTCTGAATTTCAAGTCCAACGTAACAACTCCTTTTAACAAATCATTTTTCTTATTCTTAACTAATATTTCTTGAAATGTTTGTCTTAATCCATAAAGTGTTGTATGAAAATTCAAGTGGAATGAATTTGACTTTAATATGGAGAAAATATATTCTAAAACGACATAAACCTTCAACTTTATTGTATAAGAACCCTTCGAATGTAAAATTATAAACATTCATGAAAACACACGTCAAAATTGATATATTGCATTCTTTTTCTGCTTCTCTTTTAAAATCATTCTTACCTTATTCTTCTGACTTCTTTATTAATCAAGATAAATTTCTATTATAGATTTACACATTTCTCTATTGGTAAAAGTATAAAATGCATACAGTAGTCTAAAGCTATAACCAGAATTTAAAAAGCAGATCATCTCTTTGCATTTCCACGAGAAATAATGAAGAGCGACTTACCAATTAAAACATTACCTATTTGAAAATTCAAACCAGTAACAAAATATCTTAGAATTTATAATGCCTCAAAAATTTACATAGATTGTGTGATTTTACATATTTTGTGGATTATATCTTATGGTACACTATAAAATGCACTTAAAATAGTTCCAAAATATGTAGGATATTAATTTTATTTCTCATGTACATGTTTATTTATTTATGCTAAGGTACTACAAATATGTCTAGCTCTTAGTCAATCAATCCAGTATAAGCTATATAATTAATAGTGTAAACATAATACAGATATTGTATTTTAAGGAAAATAATAAGAGCCATTTTTGAGAAAATAAAAGCCAACAAATATTTTTCATGTAGTAAGCTACTTTAGGGTGAGGGGATTTTCTTGGAAATATTCTTCTCGTGTCTTCAGAAGATAATGAATGTATATTCTTAGCGCCCTAAATCCCTCCTGACGGGTTAATGCGGTCTGCGCAACTTGTAAAGATTTATTACTTAGCTTCAATTAAATTGGCGGAAAACTACCAGCATTTCTGCTACTATTTATGCTTTTCTTAGTTGGATTAAAAATGTTGTTATGAAAAAATGAAAATCACATTGCAATTTTCGGGGGAAAAGAAGTTACGATTACTCTTACCCGAACTTTCACTTCAGAACAAGGTTGTTAGCAATGACATGAAAAAAAAAAAATCCTCATTAGTTGAAAAATGACAAAATCTAGTGTCATTACCCCACTTATGACGCCTGTTTAGGGCAGAGTTGCGGGACGCGATAAGCCTTGGCCCGAAATTGGGCTGTTGTGTCAAGGAATTTAACTACTTTTACTTTCTCTGCACATAATATGTACATAGTGTATAGAGAAGGTATTGCATTCCACCCAAAAATTCGATACCGAGATTTCACTGGAAATAGAACACTTTAGGATCCCCTGTATCCAGAAAAAGTTTTTTTTTTTCTGAAAAAGGTCCATGTGTGTGTCCGTGTTTCAGTGTGTTATCGTTAGAGTCATTTTTGAAAAAATCAAAATTTTCGAAAAAAGTTCTATGTAAAAGGTAGTTTGGTGGGGGAATTTTCCCCAAAATCTTCGTGTCGCATCCCTGGAGGATACTAAACTTAAATACCAAGTTTGGTATTTTACCAACTTTTCATTTTTGAGTTGTTGTGCTCACAGACACACGGACACATGGACACACACACGGACATTTTTCTGAAAATACTTTTTTTTGGATACAGGGGACCCTAAAACATACATTTCTGGTGAAATATCACTATCGACTTTTTGGGTGGAGTGCAAACCTTCTCTATACACTATGTATATAGTACGTATAGAGAAAGTAAGAATAACTAGAGATATGCCCTTCGACTTCTACGTACGTATAACGCTCTCAACTACTATATCCACTGCTGCCACTCTTGCAGACAAATAATATTAAATTCGATTGGGTGATTCCTTTTGCTATGCTCTCCCATGCATTGCCATTATTTTTAGGATATCTAGCTGCTTATATTCATAGCATTTCAAAGTGTAAGAGAAATAATTTCCTTGTACGTAAATCGAGAAGGAACTACTCAAAATTCACATCCTGTTTCTTTGCCTCGCTTGTAGTTCACAAGGAGGAAAGAGCGCATCTACGCGGTGACGAGGAAAGTGCATGCACAAAAATATACGTAATGCATAACCACACTGCTTATCATTCAGTAACACGCCGCATACAGGAAAAATGTCATGCATTACGATCTTAAGACTTTTCCCACTCATTACCAGTTCACACAAACTGAAGCTTTTATAAGAACAGTTTGTAGTTAAAAGGAACATATTACGGATGCGCCCTCGACACTGGGGAACAGCACCGCACTTTCTCTAGCTGTTCCGCAAACGCATTTTTATTCAAAAGATTAATCTTTTAGCTACATAATTTTAATCAAGATAAACATAAGCGTAAATAGCTTTTTATTGCGATTTCCTTGTAATTAGAAGTGAAACAAGAGAATGCACAGGCTAAAGCTATTATTGTTAAATCCTTTAAAAGCCGGTCGCTATATGAAACATCTTTTATTCTCTTTTTGTAAACAAACGAGAAACGAGAAGAAAATTGTCTTCCCGTTCGAGAAAAGTGTAAGTGCCTTAAAACGATAGCAATAATCCAGAATATCTGAATAACGTTTAAGTTTTAATGAGGTCTAATGAGTTTTTTGTAGTAAGTTTTAGGCTATCTCTTATGGTTTGCCATTCATACAAAAGTCATCCAGTATGAAGAGGTCTTCAGAGGCTATTCCCAGAAAATTCAAGATACACCTACATGTTATTTGTCACAAAAATATCTTAAACATAAAGTACTATAATCAAAATCGTTAAGAGTCATATTTGAGAAATACAAAATTAAAAAAAATCATGTAAAGGGCTGGTTTGGTTTTTGGGGAACTTTATTTAAAATTTTGATGTCGCTTCCTTGAAAGATACGTTTGCCTGCGGTTTCATTGCAGTAAAAGCGGGGGTTAAACTATAAAAAAAATTGGAAGATACGACACTGAAATACCTAGGTCTTTTAGTTTTTGAGCTGTACTGTCAACACACACACACACACACACACACACACACACACACACATGGATTATCGTCCACCGGGGTCTAGGGGTAACATGTTAGGCTCTGGTTCCCGTGTCTTATATTTACAGCATATAAAAGAACTTCAAGCCTAATATAGAGGCCTCTGAGCAAAATTAAGCGGTCTTAGACTCCCAATATAGAATGGAACGCTATGAGCCGCAGTGGTGAAAGAACGTCGATAAATAACATGCATTTCATTCATTCACACACAGACCTTTTTTAAGAAAATTATTTTCTTGGACTCATCGGACCAAAAACATATCCTCATCACTGATAAAGAAGCCTCTGAGCAAAATTAAGCGGTCTTTCACCCTCAATAGAGATAGACATGTTGAGGACTACAACAGTTAAAGAGCATCATAAATAAAACTCAATTTAATTTTACCTCACGCGGTATAATGTGACCATGTTAGATTTATTTGAAGTATTTCCATATAGGTTCTTCTTTTTATTGAGAGTGACAAGGTGTTGATTTCTTGACAGACGTGATAAGGTCGGTATTGTGCCCCCTAAGGTGAGAGGCTGCCGCGGCACCGCGCGTTTACAAAACGCTAATGGAGGAAGAGATGTGTGTTGAGGTGAGACGCCTATTGTTGTTCCGCCAGAATAAATATCGGACTCTTGCCAATAACAATGCTGGAGAGGTGTTGATGTTCCATCAACACCGGCGCCAGCATTCTGGCTTTTCTCAAAGGGTGATATCCATAAATATCTATATCAAGTAGACCAAAGTTTTCTGTGCAAACAAGTTCAATGTGTGCGGTCTGGTTGTCAACAGAAGACTTCTAAATCCAGAGGCCTAGGGTCTATTCCTGAATGACGGTGGTATCTTTCTATAATCAGCACACGTTGAGTTTGTGAGCAGTACTCTAATATTTCGAAAATATATAGTACTTATAATGCATAAAATGTGTCTCCAGGATGAACTAAAATGTGAACCAGAAAGCATGATGTTCTTCTTGTTTTGTTTCTTTTTTTATTTTTGGTAAGTGAACCCCCCTGTAACATGGTAGGTCGAACTGGGTGATGTATGTATTGACTGGGTGAAATGATGCTCAAAAGAGCCCGGGGTCCACGGAGCTGCAAATTACCTGACACTCGTCTTCTCAGTATAAGGAAAAACCTCCGGGTAACTCACCCTAAGAATCTATCTCCAGGAGTCCTGGTGGTGACAAAAGCCAAGGAGTCCAGTTCCAATGATAGGATAAAGGGATTGCACAAAAGATCCTTAGGTCGAAGGTCCTCTCAAAATCCCCAGTTATACAACTACTTCTAACTCACCCTAGCCGGGATTCGAACTCAAGACCTCTTGAATTTGAGAATATGAGACAGAGGCAGCCTAAGCATAATTTTAATCTGATGTTTTAGTTCTTAAAATGTAGAAATATACGATTTTACGAATAGAAATTTAGTTAAGTCCAACGATAGCTCCATTAAATGCAGAAAAAATAATTATATCCTTTGTTTATCTCGAATTTAAAATATTTCTTACAATGTACGTACAATAAGATGCAGAGAAAGGGACCCACTCATTTATATCGCATTAGTGTTTTCTTTCCAAGTTTTACAACTTCAGGTAACCAACCTATGACTCCATCCAGCCGATATTAGTTCTCTGTGTGACTAGCCTGAAAAACAATTCAGAGACAGGAACTAATGAGTGATTTTATAAACATGTGAAATAAAAGAATGTTTCGGATACTGCATTTATGACATCATTTCACCACGAAAACACTAGAGCAATACGACAAAATGCAATTTTCTAAGGAAGGGTTGAAGAAGTATTTGCGTGTGTTGTCAAACTGAAACACAGGTACACCGTTTATATGAGAGATTTCATCATGGACATGTAGACGAGGACAAAAACCTTTCAGTGTTTATCTGTTTTTATTACATTATATATATGTTTGTGCCTAAATTCAGCGAAACACCAGTGAGAACATGCAGACAATTGACAGTTCAGCCATACTTGTAGGGAAAGTACCCTACCAGAGGTTAGAAATTGTGCTCAAGCCTTGTTAGCTGACAAAATTGACTTTGCCTTTTTTGGAGTTGGTTCACCTGGCGCAATCCACTGATTTGACTGTGATTTCCTTTCTGGAGTGTAGTGATGTATCCAAGTTTCATCCATGGTAATAAGCCGTCTCAAAATTTTACTGGGATTTTTACGGTAGAGGTCCACATTCTTAACAGAAACAGTTTTTCTTTGCAACTTTTGATCAGGTGTGAACAAACGCGCCACTCATCTTGCACAGACCTTGTGAAAGCCCAAAACATTACTTAAAATATTACCCGCTCGTTCTTTTGTTGTGTTTACAACCTCTGCTATTTCAAACAACTTTAATCTGCGGTCTTTCAGTACTAAAACGATTACTTTTTTCAATGATCTCTGGAGTTGTCACTTCTACGTCCAGAGCGAGGCTCAGCTCTTTCTGTTTACATTCCCCCCCCCTAAATTTACTGTATGATTACTGGTTTTACTGTTCCTTTACGCAAACGTATACACATTGCACAAACATATAACACCCATGCCCAAGACGGACTCGAACCTACGATCCCCTGCCCACGAAGCACCACAGCAAGACGTCTTAGCGAGCGTGGCCATGGAACCGGCTCACTAGTGCTCGTACGTCCCATTTTAAACTCTGCAACCCACCTTTTAATAGTTTAATATGAAGGGGCAGAGTCTTTCAATGTACTGTCCATTTTCTTCTTGATTTCTATAGGGTTTAGTCATTCAAATGGAAGTATTTAATCACTCTCGTTTTTCGAAATCCTCCATTTTCGTGAAAACTCTAAAGTTGTCTTGTTTAAAATCCTGTCATTCGAAAACTAAACAAGCTATTGACCTGTAATATGGCTACAAGCTAGTCTAGAGTTAAACTATACGATGCTACCGTCTAACTGGCCTAGTGGCACCATATCTGTGTGAGAGCCGGGACTTATCAGCGGACCCTCGTATGTCATCAATTTTGGGTTAGAGTTTTTGAGACAACAAAGGGCAAATGTAAGAAACCGGTTGCTTGTGCCGAGGCCGGTTAACTTTGTCGGGAATTTGTGTTAGCTACCTGAAGCCACGTGGCGTCCTTTTCTCTCCCCCTTCCACTGTCAAAAAGGACCAACATGGTATTAATTCTTTTTTCAAACAAACCGTGTGTAAAGGATAGGAGTTGGGTGGGTATATTCAGACAGAAAAATTCAATGCGAGTCAGTTGAAACATTTAATGCCATGCCGGTATGTTGCTATGGTAAGTCAGTGGTAGAGCAACCGTGGTTCAATTCCCGGCTGTGGCTATACCTATCTAATACCAGCATACTCATCTGCATATTATTATGAGGCACTTTCTCTTTAGCCCGTATGTTTTTCTTTACACCTCAATCGGTGTTTGTGATTTACTTACAGTATACATGGTAAAATCTTCAGGTGTAAGTTTGTGACGTTTATCGGTTAACACAAGTTTGTTTTCTGAGAAGGATGCTATTGGGAAAGATTGAAAACACTAACTTTGAGGAGGAAGTGTATTTAGCAATACAGATATATATTTACAAACACAGATATAACTAAAAATGGCTCTATTAGTTTGTATTATAACATAATTGTTTAAGATATTTACCTGAGCAATAAACTGTATAAGTATCTTGAATTTTCTGGGAACAATCTGTAAAGTCCACTTCATTCGAAAGCAATTGTATAATTAATAAAAGGTAAACAAAACGTGTCTACAACACACAAAAATTGTATAACTTTACAAACCTCACAATTTATATCCGATAAATTCTTTGTGGCAATATCCACATCTTAAACTTTACTTAGTTTTGACTTTTTCAAAGGCTTTTTTAGTTTTAAATAATTGCCTATATCCAGTTGTTTCTCACGAACTCAGGGAAACCGCATTGAATTTCAACTGCAGTGCTACGATGCGCTTTTCAACTTTTGAGTGTCGTTAGAGCTATTTTTGAGAACATCAAAAGAGTAGTTTGGGTGAGAGATTTTCTTGAACATATTCGTGAAGAAGCCATTAGAAGGTGCTGAACTTAATTATAAATTTGGTATTTAAACCTATTTTTGTTTTCGAGTTGTGTTGTTGGTAGGCCCACACACGGAGTATGGACACACATACACACATGGACTTTTTCTAGGAATATTTTTTTGTTACAGGAGATGTTATATTTCAGTGTATTTCCAGTGAAATACCAGTATCGAATTTTTGGAGAATGCTATATTGTAATCCTCGAGAGTATACAATAGTAGAGTCCTTAAGTGAAGACTATTAAACTGATGTATTATATCTGCTCACGTTTTCATTATGGTTTGTTTATAGTAATACCTATTATATTGGAGGTTTACTACTTGATTAGTAGCTTTGATATTAAGAGCACTCGATATAGCGCCTTCTCTACCTGTGTTAGTTATTTCCTTTAAATCCTAAGTAGAGCATAGGACATCGTTACGATGTTTCCGTGATCGAATTTGAATTTCTAGTTCGCTGCTGTGTGTCATAGTGACAAGGAAGCAGCTTGTCGCCCACAGATGGCACTGTAGGACGAAATCACGTTTTGCGGACGGAGGAATTTTGCCCAGGAACCTCTTCTTTCAAATTATGGGGTTCTTTTACGTGCAAATACATATACATTACCGGCTTTACTTCCCTTCCGAAGCAAACCATGCTAAGGATTTTTGCTTCCGAAAAAAATGTAAGGTTTGAACATGAAATCTTGGGTTTTAGAGACTAGTATGGTAACCACTACACCACGAAATGTGACTTCTCTATGTACTAAGTAGAGAAAGTAATAAACGATTATGGACAGAGAAAATGCTTTTAAATTAGTAAATAGTTTACCCCAAATTATTTATTACACTATGGAACACAATCGAGTATGTATTTTGGTGTACCAGTTTAATGATAATTAATATAACAGTATTCGTGATCTCAGTTTGATTTCTTAGGGGTAACTTTCGTTGTACATTTGGCAGGCACCGGCTGCACGTCCCTTCCTCTCATCCCATAGACTCAGTTTCTTGGCACTTATACCTAAAAGGGAAAAAATAATGTAACACTTCTCTGGAGGTGCACCTTTGACGGTGCATTCCTTTCATTGCCGCCCTTTGAATAGCATGAACTAGTTGGCACGTCTCAACTGGCTTATCTTTGGATCATCCACTTAAAGAGCTCTGTGGCAAGATAAGGTCCTCCTTTCATATCAAGTAAGTCGAGAGGAAGAGCAATGAGAATAATTATACCTATTCTCTAAAGATTCAGCGCAAGTGCATCGTGCTGCATTATACATAGTTTTAATTTATGAACAATAGACCTCGAAAAAATATCCAGATTTAAATTCATCAACTGAACATTTATAGTACGTGAGTCATTATGAAACATGACCTATTTCTCGCTATCTCACTCTGTAAGAGGTGAGGGGTGGCAAAGGTCGTGCGCAGCTATCCGAACCTGTCTAGTCTCAGACAGAAAAACGTATTGTGACAGATCTACGTCTGCTAATTTAGATATGGTGCGTTTTATTGGCAGGGAAATATGGATATATTGATAATGTTTATTTACTTTTTGCTTTCTTATAGTTCCAAACTAGTGTTGGAAGACGAGGGAAACCTCTGCAATCTGATGTTTGGAAACGTTGAAAGATAGAAAACCAACATTATCTGTTACATAGGTCATGGTTAGAACTGCTCCAGCCACTGATATATTTTGCATATATAAATAAAAACAATTCAAATTCCCAATTGATATTAAAAATCTGATATGTTCCATTCACATGACTTTCTCTATATCACTGCAAAAAGAATTGTTAAATTCCTGTATGAGAAAAGTATGTTTTTTAAAGCTGAAACCAAAAACAGGAGTATCGCAAAAACGACCAACTCCACGAAAAAAATTAATATAGGATAAATTATGTGTTTTAATGTGTTCTACATTTTTTCTGTTGTATGTTTTTGTCCATCTCTTACGGTTTAGCAGTTATGCAAAATTCCGTAAAATTCATTCAGAATGAAATCGTCTTCAAAGGCTATTCCCAGAAAATTCAAGATATACATTTTATTTGTCAGGTAAATATCCTTAATATATGAAATTTTATAATCAAAATCGTTAGAGACATTTTTGAGAAAATAAAAATTTTCGAAGTAGTTTGGGGCGGGGGGATTTTTCTCAAAATCTTCGTATCACATCATTGGAAGATAAACTTAAATACCAACTTTGGTATTTTACCGACTTTTCGTTTTTGAACTATCGTGTTCATAGACACACGGACACAAGGATATACGGACACACACACGGACACACACACACATCCTGGCCTTTTTCTGAAAATGCTTTTTTTGGATACAGGGGACCCTAAAACAAATATAACGGTGAAATCTCGGTATCGAAATTTTGGGTGGAGTACAATGCCTTCTCTCTATACTATGTATATTGTGCGTATAGAGAAAGTAAAAATCAAACAAAGAATACCTTCTAATTAAAAAAAAATCTGCGATATCGTCACGGGGAGTATACAGGAATGTTGCCTGGAAGTGAGACGGCCAGTCAAGAGTTGTTACAAAATAAGTATAGAAAGGCATATAAATAGATTCGTGTGCGCAAGTATGTCCCACAGAGAAGAAAATAAAGCGATTAACCTTGGAATAATAAACTACACAAAAGTATATCTAAAATATTTGGTTAGTAAGGTACCTGTAAATAGTATGAAACAGAAATGAAAAGGACAACGAAATACATTAACACAATACATTTAAAGCCATACAGGTCGTCAATAAACACCCAAATTGAACTAATAAGAAGCATTTATATTGGCTCAAGATCCAAAATAAAACTTAACTTCTAAAATACTTCGATCAATAGGAAATTCTCAACAAATTACAGAGTGACATGCACGTTAATTTGGCAGAGCAAATACCGAAGGCTTCTGTCAAAAAACGAAACCTCTGCCTTGCTGTATTTCTTGAAGGAAGAGCAGTTAGTCATTCTGACGGAGAGTGCTATAGTTTTATTGGTTTAATGAGACTGTGAAAAACCTCGTGCCGACCGCAGAAAGACGCCCCAAATGTCAGTGCTTATGCTCCGACTTGCTTTCCTGCCTCCAGCTCCGCTGGAATTGCGCTGGAATTACACTCATTTTCCACTTGGGAGAGGGGAGATTCTCTTGCAGGAAGTGTCAGGGGTAGACAGTTCTTTCTTACATTCAGACTGTAGTATAAACTTAATTTTTATACTATAAAACAGCAAACTCTACAAGGTTTCTGACTGCGGTACAGTCTTAACGTTCTACGAAACAGAATAAACAGTAACATTATAGATGGAATAAGTCTATTTATTATTATATGCTATTAAATATTTTTGAAAAACACACGAACGAAAACTGGGATACGAATACCAAACCGTGTAACCTATACTTTACAGAAGCATGTTGAACCGCAGATCTGCGCCACTTGATGCTTTATGGTCAAGTAAACGACCATCTGAGGGTTCAGATCTCTTGCATCTCTCGATTATTTTCCAATTTGACGATATATATGCTAAATTGCGGGTATTAATAGGGAGAATCTTAAAATAACTATTGAGGACCTCACTTAAGGATCGTATTTAATAGGAAACTGAGAAAATAATTACTATTAAAGTAAAAGACGCACTATTAAAAGGGAAGATTACAATATTAACTATGTTGAGACGGCATTTCCTGGCACTTCAGAAGAGGGGAAAAAATGAATTCCTAAAACGAGTCCAATTTCAAAACAGCCAGCGATGTTCAGCGGAGAAGAGACAGAAGATGTATCAACTTAGTTAATGGAATTTAAGGACTGAAACAGATGAAGCTAAAATATTCAAATAACATAATATGTAAAATAAGAACTATAGCTTTCCTGGCGACGTGTTAATTCAAAATCTTCTCGGGCTTCTAGCCAGGTAATAACTTGGCTTGACACCAACGTTTCGAAGAAGTGCATCTTCCTCGTCTTCAGGGTGAAGACGAGGAAGATGCACTTCTTCGAAACGTTGGTGTCAAGCCAAGTTATTACCTGGCTAGAAGCCCGAGAAGATTTTGAATTAACATAATATGTGTTTTTGTAAACATAGAAATGATTTAAATAATGATAAACATGTACCACGCACTGTTACAAAGTAAACATAAGTGACAGGAAGGTATCAAGGCCAAGACTTAAGTGATCCCACCCCTGGCACCACTCTAGCGACTCTGTGGCACCGACCTTTCTGTTCTGTTTCCTCAGCAACGTAACGTAGACCCACATCCTCATTTATACCTCACAACAATCCTCCCTTTTTTCCCCTTTACTTCCCTCCCCGTCTTCTGTTTTCGGAGACAAGCAGAAAGAGAATTGTCTAAGAGCTTTCGTTTCTCTGCTCTCCCTTCTCCTTACTCTTTTTAAGCTGTGTTTAGATTTCGGTCATAATTTCGTAGCCGGCTGCTGGCTCCCACCCTAAAGCAAGAGGGAGCACTATAAAACTAGCCGAGCGGAGGACTTCGTTAAGACTTCTTCCACCAATGACCGACAGTGTACCCCCTCCCCGCGTCCTGCGCCGCATATGTAACTAGCACATTCAACCTATACACAAATGTGCAGGATGAAAGAAACGTCTACATTCTTGGCTCAACTGACGATGTCAAAGATTTTCCTGTTTCATTTTTACTTTTTTTACAGTTTACTTAAAGTAGATACAAACAATGTACCTTATCCAAAAACCTCATATCAATATTTCATGGAGATCCACATTTTGTGGATCCGATTCCACCAAAAACTAAGAAAATGAACGAGAGTATACGAGGGTGAAAGTGAACAAGGCATTTTTAGAATGTCTTGTTTCTAAAAACAAATGAAATGTGCTCAAATCTAAGTTTTTTAACTGATTTCTGCTTAGTTTATAGTTTGTTAATTATCACCATTTAAAGATTTTGTTCACCCAAAAATGTTAATTATCATCATTTAACAACACAACATTTCCAAACTATGTTTTTTTACGACTTGAAATCCTCATTAACGCCTGAGCAATTTGAAGATCGACTTAGAGATTCATTCGACGAAGAAGCCCCCTTCTAAGGTAAAAATTTATTACTGGTACAGTGAATTCAAAAGAGATAGAGTTTTTCTTAGTAGAGAATTTCATGAAGGACGCTCAAGTTGCTGATGTTTGAGTAAGTCTTGAAGAAGAAGAGGAAGAAGAAGAAAGACGAGCATCTTATGAATTCATTCGGGAGATATTGGGCATTAGTATGAGTCAAGTTCAAACATTTTACATCAAGTGTTAGACGTGGGAAGACTTTATTGTCAATAGATTCTAACTAATTGTTGAACAAGAACAGCAACAGTAATTCGCACAGAAAAACTCTGGAAACATTCTAGGGCACCACTTCACTGATGGTTCTTGGATTTATTGTTGTGATCCTGAAATGAAAAGCCTATAGCTCAATGGATATTTCAACATAACTTAAGCCTGCGAAAGTCCGACAAATTCGCAGTTCTGATAAGAAGATGGCCACTGGTATTTCTTTCTAAAAGGTACCATTACTATAGACGTGCATTTATTATCGATTGGTACAAAGATGTCTGTTTAACCTAAATGCTTTTTGATTAATTTCCTGAAAAACGCCCAAAGAAAAGTAACTTTGTTATTACAACTCATCGTCCCATACAGCAAAACTAACAATTGAGCATCTGAATGCTCTAAAGGTCAACACCATTCAGCCTCCACCATAGAGGCTTGTCTAGCATCTTGTGATTTATCTCGAAATTAAAGAATCAATTTTTCGTCATAAATGAAGCAGCGGAAAATTGTAAAACCCTGGTTTCTGAAGTGCCTCATGAGGTGGCAACATTGCTTTATGAGGCTGGTTTCATTCAGTGCAAAAACTGCATTGACGTTAAAGGTAGATTTTGGAGAAAACTATATTTAAACAAATTTAAGATAATTCTCGTTGATTTTCCAAAAGTTGTCAACATCGTCCTCGTATATCCACAAATTCAGAAGTGAAAAATCAGATGATATGGAAACACAGTGAAGTGAATGGTGAATATGGATTAGGTGGTGAAATGGCAAGGGAAACCGGAGAGCCCTAGACGTTGCTACGTCCACCACAAAACCCACATGTCTCCACTGTTATCGAACGAGCGGTCTAACCCCTTGTCTATGTCGCCGTACTTTGCTTTAAGCAATAAGTATTAATACAGCTAAATTGTATAATTTTATCGTTCTTAATAAAACATTATTTTATGAAATATATCAGTGGAATTTTAAGGCACTTGTCTTAAATCCTGTAATAAATTCAGTCTGATATTTTAATAGCTTCTGAAATAATGGGTTATGAAGTTAGAAAGTTTAAGTTTGCCATAATATGGGTTTTAATATAAACTAATACACTTTTAACAAGCACATTAACATTTAAAAATCGTATGTGTTTCATTCAGATGACCTCTGAAGCAAATTATTGTTTAAATGCTTATTCTTCTATCTAATTCATGCTAATCAAGATAAACATTAGCAGGAATGGTCTCATTACTTATTTCTTATAAGTAGAGGCGAAATAAGAGAATGCACTAACCTAAGTTATAATAATTTCTTTTAAAATCTTTCGCTACGTGAAACTGTTCTATTTGCATGGCCTTGAGTTGACAATTTCCCGTATGACAAAAGTTTAATATTTTAAAATTGAAACGAATAACAAGGAATATGTTCGAAATAGCGAACTGCGCATTTATATGTGTGTATATGTACTGTTTTGACGAGATCTGGAGTTTTGCGGAGTAACTTTGTTTACCAGTTACGGTTTACCAATTATGCGAAATGAATTAAGAATGAAGAGGATTTCAGAGGTTATTCCCAAAGAATTCAAAATTCAAAATATTTAATATACGGTATTTTAATTTGAATTATTAGAGCCATTTTTGAGAAAATTGAGGTTTTTGAAATCTTTTCCATGTAAAGGGTACCTTGGAGTCAAGTAATTTTCTTGAAAAATCTTGGTGTTACATCTTTGGAAGATGCTGAACTTGAATATCAAGCTTGGTATTTTACTTTTATTTTCATACTTGAACTACTGTGTTCACAGGCAGACAGACAAACAAACAGACATGCAGACAGACAGAGAGACCGACAGACACACACACACTTTCTTTTTTCTATTCGGTATCGAATTTTTGGTGGATTGCAATACCTTCTCTATGTACTATATACGTAGGGTACGGAGGAATGGCGGGAATAATATTTACCGCGACTCTTTACCACCGCGAATGTAGGGCTAGAAGCATGTTGGACGCTACTGGCAGGCGTGAAACACATGGACGGGCTAGGTAAATTTATATATTAAAGACCAGACAGCTGAGATCTGAGGAGGCTGCGAATAGTGAAGGGCCCCTCCCTTCTACATACATATATGTTATTTTATGTCATACTTAGGTCACTGTTGTGTCATGTCTTTATATATATTTATATATATTTATATTATGTGTATAATTATCGATTATAAGAGGATGCATTTATGAAAGTGTACTCTTTGCTGTAAATTTAAATTGCTATAATTGATATCTCTGTATTTTTATTTTTTCCGCTTTACCCTTAATTCTTTACTGTTGTTTTAATATGGCTTTTGATTGTAGATTACCTTTGTCTTTTTATTTTCGCGTTTACTCTGAATTATTTGTTGTTGTTTTAATATTGTTTTTTAGTATGCATTACAAAGGCACGTACGGTCTGTGGACCCGTGCGAATGTTGAAATTCTATGTACATATGATATTGTTATGTCAATAAAAAAAATACGCTTATTCATTCATTCATACTAAGAAAAAAAGAGTAAAAGCTATGATTATAATCTAATAAGCAGTGGGATTTATTTTATTTTTTATCAGAAGAGTCTTTTTAGCCCTGATTGACACGTAAAGAAAACCATCTGGAGATAGTATCGAAGTTCTACTAAAGGATGGGCGTTATGTAAAGAGTAAAATATAAAACAGGGAGTTGGTGTTACCTTTCACATGTTGATATATTGGGAACAGATTCACTGTTGAACACAGCCCCCTGGTATAAAGTAACTAGGTACAATTTATTTCTCTCTTGGGTAACCACGTAAGCGCTGCGCGGAGTGAATCAGCAGGCATGGAGGACAACAGCAGCTCCCAAAACAGTTATTTTCCTTCTCTTTTGGAACTACCTTCACAAACAGCCCTCAGTTTTATCAAATTATTACTTGTATATTTCAACAACAGCATTTCTATTACAGAAGACCAATACTAAGATTCCACGACAGTATAAGTACCTTTTTTGCGGCTTGTGTTATGAGTTCCTTACTGCGAGGCATAATAGCGTGGAGTTTATTTTGGATGAGTGAAAAGGAATTAATCTTTGTATATAAAATCTAGCAATTGTTTTGAAATTTAGTTTTGTGCTGAATTAAGATGAGCTTATAATTCTTGTTTCTGAATTATCACGGTTGCCCTGGCATCTCTTTTTTCCGCTGCTAAGAGATCGCACAGTGAATTTAACAATATCTATACTTGCAATGCTGTGATGTCATCCCCTCATCTATTGCCGGCTAACTGCTCCAGTGGTACGCTGTGCATGAGTGGTTGTTAAAATGGACAACGCTAGTGAAATTTACTGAGAATATTTAATGGAAGTTAATAACTGATGTGTTTGGAATGAGTTGCCAATTGCTGATGAACCATAATTAATCAATTGTTTCTGCATTTAAGAACGATATCTTGTAACTGCATCATAATCTCCTAACTTGCTGATTAATAACAATCTTACGTCGTAGGCAAAATCTAATTCCATAGTAAAAGTAACAAGCTTAAGTTATTTCGAATCCCTAAAATTCTACACGGCAATCCCTTTGCGATCACTGCTAAGAGGGTGATGCGCTGTAATTAAGGGCTACCAACTCCCATAGTACTTGTAGTATCTATAAGGCCTGAAATTGCAGTAGAAGTTATTACTTTTTCCAAATACTGATCTTTTAATAACCTAAGTCCCACCTGCATAATAACTACCCAACCAAAGTTCTTACGTTCAATGTTATCAAATCTTTAAGCTTCTTATACACAATACTGATACAACTATCATTCTTTGCTTTGCTGAATTCTAAATATTCTTCCTCCTTTCTAATTCCCAGATATGGTCTACGTGTATTTTCCAGCGCCCTTTAGATTTGTCAATGTACCTATTAAATTCTCAAAAACTGGACCTTGGGCTACTAGATTTCTAGTCTACCAAGCTCACAGGAATACTTTATTCTCTGTTTTTTCTGCCTTCGAACTAATGGCTTTCTTCCAGTATAACTTGCCTGCTAATAACCCGTGCACATTAACAGAATTGTAACCCATGCTTTTTACATTATTCGTTGATTTTAATATATGAAATTGTGTATTATAGTTATTTCTCTATAAAATATTACTTTAATAATATCAAATTTCCAGTATCAGCTGTTTAAATCAACTTCTAGTGGTTCCCTGTGGAGTCTGAATTTCAGATGTGAATACAAGAACATTCTAAGCAGTAGACTGGAAGGCAACCATAACCTCATCTGCCTGTTGTGGAACTAAGTGATAGGTATGGTGTGAGGAGAAAAGACCTAGCTACACTTTACCATCTTACACGGCATTATCTGACTCGAATGGTAGCACAGTTAGACTGGCCAGACCTCTAACGCCATCTGCTTGGCTTGAAGCAAAGGCATTATGAATCGTGGATGAGACCTCAAAAGGCTGCTGTCCACCGCGTAACGTCAACAAGGTATATTACAGAAACGTTCCGTCGCAATATGACCAAATAGTTAAATAGACAGAAATAACAATTTAAAAAAAATATAAAAACGCGAAAACAGAGAAGAAATTTATACAACTAATCCTCCCTCACTCCTTTGTTCTCTAATTTCTGCAGTTTTTATTTTTTCTACCACGTAAATGAACTTAATACGTAGAAAATATACCCATTGCATTTTACTAAAAACTTCAATACCGAGATTTCGCCGAAAATACATATTTTGAGGACCATTGAATAAAAAGAACAGCTCCGTGTGTGTCTATAAAGACTACAACTTATAACAAAAAATGGCTAAATACCGCATTTTTATTTAAGTTTAGCATCCTCCAATGATGTAACACACCAAGGAAATCCTCCCACCAAAAACTGCCCTTTACACGACAGAGTTTTCGATTTTGATTTTCTCAAATATAGCTCTAAAATGTTTCATCAAAAAATCATATGTTTGAGATATTTTCATGATAAATGAAATGTATAACCTAACTTAGTCTTTGAAGTTATCTTCGTTCCTAATGACTTTTGTATAACTGGTAAACTTAATATGTAGATAAATTCTTACTTTACAAAAATGTAGATGTATTAAAGCACACAATTTACTCAGATACAGCTTTTTATTTATTATTTTATTTTAATTATTTTCATGGACTTAACCATTTTCAAGATATCCTTGTTTACATTTTTGAATAGTATACTTTTCTCAAATGAGAAGTCGTTATTCGTTTTTTCTTGTGTTATGTTCTGACCAGTCATGCGCCGTGGTGTAGTACTCTGGTTCCCGGCCACGGAACACATCCGGGTTTGGCCCACCATAAAGGTGCGGGTTTTAAATCCTGGTACCCATTCAGCATCGTGATGATGAGGTGCGATAGGAAGCACCCGGCCAGATAGTCTACATTCCGAACAGGGGCAAGCATGATGCTGCCCACATCACCTCCACTTATCGGCTGGATGATCGCCCACCTCTGTAGTAGGATTGGCAATCCCAGGCTCATCAGTACTGTATCGTAAGGGCTATATAATCCCTTGTCAAGAAAAGAGAATGGAATTTCAATATCATTATATAGCAACTTGTATAACAACGATTATACCATCACCTTAGCCCAGTGTACTCAAATATTTAGTAACTACAAGAAAATAAATTAAGAGACAATTTATGCTAATGTTTATCTGGGTTAGTATGAAGTAAATAGAATAATAGGTTATCTTGTTTCATAATATGCGGAGAAAGTATTGCAATAGTACAGCAGATTCTTTTACTTTCTCTATACGTACTATGTACATAG
Organism: Hymenopus coronatus; assembly: GCA_030762935.1. Classification (NCBI taxonomy): domain Eukaryota; kingdom Metazoa; phylum Arthropoda; class Insecta; order Mantodea; family Hymenopodidae; genus Hymenopus; species Hymenopus coronatus. The sequence continues at coordinate 41,079,299 of CM060889.1, read as the reverse complement.
TGTATAGAGAAGGTATTGCATTGTACCCAAAAATTCGATACCGAGATTTAACCGGAAATACATGTTTTGAGACCACCTGAATAAAAAAAAACATTTTTAGAAAAATGTCCGTGTGTGTCTGTGGGCAGCATAGCTCAAAAACGAAAAGACCGTTAAATACCAAACTTGGTATTTAAGTTCAGTCTCTTCCCAGGATGCAACACGAAGATTTTCAAGAAAATTCCCCCACCCTCACCTACCCTTCAAATGGAAACTTTTTCGAAAATTTTGATTTTCTAAAAAATGGCTCTAACGATTTTAATTAAAATATCATATATTAAATATATATATATATATACTTGACAAATAATATGTATATCTTTAATTTTCTGGGAAGAGCCTCTGAAGATTTCTTTATTCTGGATGAATTTTACGGAATTTTGTGTAACTGGTAAACCGTAAGAGATAGACAAAAACTTACCACACAAAACATGTAGAGCACATTAAAACACATAATTTATGTTATATGCATTTCTTTCGTGGAGTTGATCGTTTTTTAGATATTCCTTGTTTTTTGTTTCTACCTTAATAAAGGTATACTTTTCTCATACAGGAATTTTTCAACTCTTCTCCATACAAACAAAGGAACTTCAGTCACATAGCAACCAGCTTTTGACTATCACTTTAACCTATGGTAGTCCCTTATTTCGCTTCTACTTACAAGGAAGCAAGTAATTTCTGCTAATTTTTTCTGATGAGCATAAAGTAAATAGAAGTATAAGCTTTTTAAGAATAATTTGTTGCAGGGATATAGAGAAAGTCATGTGAATGGTACACATCAGATTTTTTTAATTGGTTTAAGTATAATTCGAGGAAACTGATAGATTTAGGACAACTCCTAGCCCCTGCCTTTTATATTTCTTCCCCATGACACTGCTGCATGTTTTTGAGGAGAGCCCCCCCCCCTTCTCGTCCACTTCGTCTTCTTGTTTCTGCTCCTGTCTTTTTAGTTTTACGTATATAAGAATGTCAGTTATATAGGATTCTTTTTATGTAAGTCTTAAAAGAAAATGACTCCGTGAAATAACGCTGCAACAACATACTAACAATTCTGGTGCTGCTTGCTCCGTGTATAATAAGAAAGAAAGAAACGGAAAACTGTCAGACACGTTGTTTTTGTTTCTGTATTTCTTAAAAAACAGAGAAAGGAAAGAACAACAAAAAAGTAGGAAGAGGGGAAGAAAAAGACAGAGAGCGCAGGGGAAGAGGTAGCATGACGAAGAACAAAAGCCAAGCGTAAAACATCTCAGTTAAACTGCTCACCCATAGACTTCAAGTTGTAATTTGTACGCCAAGCTTTACTTAAGGGAGGCAAGAAAAGCATTGAAATAAAAGAGGGAATACGAAGAAAAAGTCGCACACAAGACATGCGGGAAGGTTAGAAAAGGCGGGAGGAGTTGTGAGGAATTAATAAAAGTTTTTGAGCTGTGGTCCTCTGTTCTTATTCAACCAGTCACACCTGTTTTTTTCTGTTTTCTTAGTTCTAACTATTGTTAGGAACACGGACATTTTATAATGTAGAGAAGACAAATTATAAACTTTAGAAATGTTAAATGAAGGCGTTGCTTGTCCACTCAAGCTTTAGCAAGTGTATGACTAATGAAGAGCACACTTGCTTCATCTCAAAAACATTGTTATTTAAAGTTAATCGTTCTTCCACACATGACGTGTGTTTATACGAGAGTTAACAACTCCATAGCACGACAGCTCACGAGGAACCTTGGCCTACCGCTCGGCCGCTGCAGTACTGGAGGGTGACACGAGGTCAGCGCCTCGAATCCCTCCCGGCTGGTGAATGCGGTCCTCATGACCTGGAGATTGGCCCCCCAGGGACATCACGAGGCTGAGTACATCCCTGTCCAGGTCTCCCAGAGGGGAAAAAATCCCCACGCCTTTACTGGGAATCGAACCCAGGTTTCCCGCTTGGCAAGCAACTGCTCTAATACGAGAGTTACCAAAGTGAAATGTTGACAGTTTTATACCATTACTGAATAATCTGGTGGTATTCTATTTGTTAAGTTCCATTCGAGGAGACAATCAATGCAAACAGGTATTGATTTTATTACTGAAGATGAATTATATTGGGATAGGTAGAGTCAGACTGTAATTCCTTTGTCGACATATTGTCATGCTAGCTCATAGATTAAAACCACCGGCTAAAGACCAGGAGATCTGTGGTTCAAATCTCGGTTATGGCATTGCATTTTTCAGTCTGACTCCACCTACCCAACTCTTCGTCTACACACGGTTTGTGTGGAAAAAACAATTAATTGGCAATTATATTAGACTTTATTATTCTTTAAAAATCGAAAAACACCCGGAATAAACAAAATATATGTAGAAACATGCATAAACATACATCTGTGTTTGTTTGTTTTTTGTGATGGTTTTTCCTGGGCGTAAAAATCCTTAGCATGGCTTTCTTGTTAAGGAAAGTAAAGCTTTAAGTCGCATGTCGTAGATTTATGGCTCTAAAAGAATCCCCAACCTGAAAAAAGGCCTCTGAGCAAAATGAAGTCTTTCACGCGCTATGTAGAATGGTACGCTGAGAACCACATCAGATAAAGTGTGTCCATAAGTAAAACTCATTTTCACTTTCCGTTGTTTTTAAATAGATTTGTTGCATTATAAACATTTATTGGTGTACTGACCACGATTCAAAAGAAAGTATTACATCATTGGTTATCCGGACATACAAAAAAAAAAGAGAAATAACTGTGATTATTATACAAGTATCAGTTTACTTAACAGTATTTATAAAGTAAATTCAAAAGTAATTCTTCAAGAAATAAAAGCAATAACTAAAACCACACTTTTAGAAGAATAACATGGCTTTCGCAAAGGCAGATCTACCACTGATTGCATATTCATCATAAACCAGATACTAGAAAAACACAACACAACATTCCTGTATTACTTTTCATTTATCGATTACTCTTAACCATTTGATAATGTACTTAGAAAGTTAGTATGGAAAATACTCTTGAAAAAAGGTTTACAACTGTCTGGCTAGAGCTATAAAACGCCTTTGTGTGAATAATATGTTAAACTGAATCCTAGTTAAGTTTAGAAAAATAAATAAAGAAATCAGACAAGGGTGCTGTTTGTCATTTGCTTATATTGAAGAAGCTGTGAAAGAATGGGGAGATGTTTTAAATCGTGAATGTACTATAGGCGGAATAATTTTAAATGCACTTCTATTTGCTTTCAGGTAGTCTTCGTTGATGCTAAGATAACTTGCAAGGGAAATTGTATTTATTAAGTAAATAGAAAAAAGTGTAACTTAGAAACACCACTATAAACGTCGAAGATAATGATATTTACAGGTAAATCACGTGTGAGAGCAAAAATTGTGTAAAATAGAAAAATAACATAACAACTCTCCAGATTTAATTATTTAGGGTGTACAGTCTTACTATATGGAACAGAAGTATGGCTCCTCATAAGTAAATGTAAACAAAAGATTGAGGAATTCAATGACTAGGTACACTCTTCAGGAATATCACAGGAATAATAAAATAATAAAATTAGGAATTACAAATACCGTACTCACGTAGAAAAACAAGAGATATGAATAGTATATTTATAGAATGGACTCACACAATAGTCCTCATTATACTAAATTACCGTCCATCTGGTAAAAGAATTATAGGAAGACCCAAAAGCGATGCAGAGATCATGTATAACTCTGTGTACCGGAACCTATTTTGGTCCAAACCATGTAGTTTATGATATGATGATAATGATGAAAAGAAGATTTTTCCCCCGCTGGGAGACCTGGTCCGGGGTGCACTCAGCCTCGTAAGGTCCCTGGGGGGCCAATTGAGGAGCTACTTGATGGAGAAGAAGCGGCTCCAGGTCATGAAGACCGCATTAACCGGCCGGGAGGGACTCGAGGCGCTGACCACGTCTCACTCTCCAATATTGCACCCCATCCATGACGTCTGTAGTTGACCGAGATGGGGGACGCAGCGGCCGGGCGGTAGGCCAAGGTTCCCCGTGAGCTGTCGTGCCATGGAGTTATATAGGTAATTACTTTTTTCAAGAAAAATCGCTCTCTACCATGCAAACACAATTCTTTTTGGAAATACAAAGCTATTTACATTTTTAAAAAATCAACTATCCTATATCTACTACAATGTGTAAATGTAAATTGAAAGTTGCATGAATTAACAAGAAGTAAACAATATTTACTTATATGATGATAATAATAATATTTTGTTTGAGAATTGAGGAGTTAGTAGAGAAGGTGATGTGAATGCAACCATCAGAAACACTTTTTTTTCTCTTTCGACTATTTGCTGGTCTGTCTGTTTCGGGCTGCTCAATTAATGTGCGAGGGCCCGTATTCTGTTCAAGCGCCAACCTCCATCTCCCGTACTATTTGTCTTCAAAATCACGGCATTTAAGACACATTCAAGAATTAATTACCCCGGCTTCTAACTCACTAAGAATCTCCATTTTTTCTCTCCCTCTCCTTTCCCGTTACAAGAAAAGTAAGGGGAAGAAAAACAACGACAGTGGCAGAAAAGAATAAAGAAATAATACAAGACGCCGTATCTATGACAGCGGCGCCGGAATGCCTTCAGTTGTTTTAAAAAGGAATTTAAGTGGCCCATCATAGGACGAGTCTGTGGCTACCCCTTCCATGTTCTTGTCTTGTTCTTTGCCTTTTAAGAGTATGCCTTAAACCAAAAGAAAGAAGAGAGGAAAAGGCAGAAATGAAAAAGGAGCAGTTTTTAATGGTTGGTGTGCAGTCAACAATAAGGGAATTAACTGGGGTGTTATGTGGGAATTAAAGAGCACACCAGCCAACGTTGGAACATTATCAGAAAGTTGCATGTGCTGCCGCTGCAAGTTAACTATGGTGACAATTAAAAAGATGCATGGCTTTGGGCTTCGGTTATTTGTTGCTCCTTTTTTTAAAAAAATAAACAAAGCTGCTTCAGTAACAACAATAACAACAAAACGTGTGAGAGAGTTAAGGGGAAGAAAATTGGTTTCATTTGCTAATTTCGCGTCGTTTTATTATATGAGCCCGCAGAATGGTTTCCTGTGGTCTATGGGAGGAGGGAGAAGTGTGCTCCGTGTCTCGACATGGCTCTCTAATTAGGTCATTCACTGACGCGACTCATCTCTTGCCAAAACTAACTCTTAACCCTTTGTTGCCTGTCGGTACCTAAAGTTTTAAGCGCAACTATACAAATAGGGTTGTACTCTAGGATTAATTTCATGTTATACTAACCTTCAACCATAAACGTCAAGTAATCAAGACTGTTTTATAATATTGTAAAAATCTGATGTGTACCATTCACATGACTTTTTCTACATCTCTGCAACAAATTATTCCTAAAAAGCTCATAAAAATTAGCAGAAATAGTTTTATTACTTGCTTCCTTGTAAGTAGAAGCGAAATAAGGGAGTAGCATAGGTTAAAGTCATAGTCAAAAGCTGGTTGCTATGTGACTGAAATTCCTTTGTTTGTATGGACAGGAGTTGACAAATTTATGTATGAGAAAAGTATATTTTTCAAAGTTGAAACTAAAAACAAGGAATATCTTAAAAACAATCAACTCTACGAAAAAAATGTATATAACATAAATTGTGTGTTTTAACGTGTTTTATGTTTTTTGTGTAGTAAGATTTTGTCCATCTCTTACGGTTAAGCAGTTATTCAACATTCAGTAAAATTAATCATGAATAAACTACACTTCAGTGGCTATTCCTAGAAAATTCAAGATATACATTTTATTTGTCAGGTAAATATCTTTAATATACGAAATTTTAATCAAAATCGTTAGATCCATTTTTGAGAAAATCAAAAGTTTCGAAAAAAGTTCCACGTAAAGGGTAGTTGGGGGTGGGGGGATTTTTCTCAAAATCTTCGTGTCGCATCCCTGGAAGATACTAAACTTAAATACCAAGTTTGGTATTATACCTACTTTTCGTTTTTCAGTTATCGTGTTCACGGACACACGGACACACACACACACACACACGGACCTTTTGCCGAAAATATATTTCCGGTGAAATCTCGGGATCGAATTTTTGGGTGAAGTGCAATACCTTCTCTATACACTATGTACATAGTACGTATAGAGAAAGTAAAAATGTATACAATTGTTGCCCTAAAAGTGCAGTGATTTTTTTAAAATAAACAAAAGAGTAAAACCCACATTACTACCGTCAAATGTATCCCCATTAGCTTCCAAGCATCACACCGATTATTTTACTTGGGCTCTCCCCGTCCTTTACCACAGTCACTGGGATTTGAACTTGCAAAATTTGGCTTTGAATGGATCACATAACGCTCAAGATCATTTAACCACTTTTTGGGTAGTGCCTTTAACAGGATTATGAAAACCGATTAGAAGAATTTAAACTTTTAATTGGGAAGAAAAGGATTAATAAAGAATCTACATTAATTTTCATTTGCAATTTTTCTATTATTTTATATAGTAATTTTATATGTTTATTCCCATAAATGTTTACTAGAACTCCAGTTTTAAACTTGAATTAAAGGAAAAACAGCATATGTAGCATACTAATGCAGGCAATTAAGGGTTAATTATGCTCCTTGTACACACCTACTTATCAGCGTGCTTGCTAAAAACAAAAATCTGATGTATTATTCACATGACTTTCTCTAGCTGTTCCGCAAAAAGTCTTTTATTAAAAATATTAATCTTTTAGATACATCATGCTAATCAAGATAAGCACAAGCAGAATTGGTTTATTACTTGTTTCCTTGTAAGTAGAAGGGGAATAAGAAAATGCATAGGCATTAAAGTCCTTTAAAAGCCGATCGCCATGTGAAACAATTAAAATTCCAACCTCTTTGCTTTCCAGGAGTAAAAATAAACGAGAAATGTTTGTGAAAAGTTTAGGTAGCTAAAATTGATTCCAATAATCCGGAATATCTCGAAAACGGTTAATTCTAAAACAAAAACGTATAGAGATTAACTGTGTGTTTTAATGAGATCTACATTTTTTGTGCAGTAAGTTTTTGTCTTTCTTTTATGTTTAGCCAGTTAGTTTATGACAAAAGTCATCCAGAATGAAGAGGTCTTTGGAGGCTATTCCCAGAAAATCAAGATATACATTTTATTTGTCATAAAAACATTTTAAACATAAAGCATTTTAATCAAAATTGTTAGAGCCATTTTTGAGAAAATCAAAATTTTCGAAAAGTGTTACCTATAAAGGGTAGTTTGGATAGGGGGATTTTCTTGAAAATCTTCGTGTAGCATCCTTGGATGTACACAACTTACCTACTAAGTTTGGTATTTAATCGACTTTTCGTTTTTGAGCTATGCTGCCCACACGCACTGAAACACACATACGGACATGTTTCTAAAAATTATTTTTGGAATCAGGGAGGATCAAAGCATGTATTTCCGGTGAAATCTCCGTATTGAATATTTGGATACATTACAATACTTTTTCTCTACAGTATGTACATAGTACGTGTAGAGAAAGTAAAAATCACAGAGATGAAAATTATCTCGAGCACGCAACGCATAAGTGCCCATGAGAAATTCATAACGGGAATTCATTTATATATATATATATATTTCAAGTATGCACCATATAGTTTAAAGGATTTGTAAATTTTGCAGTTACTATGTAGTGCAACTTTTGCAAAACATCCATCCCAAATATAGCAAAAAAATCTGATATGTTACATTTACGTGTCTTTGTGCAACAAACTTATTACTCTATCTACGTCACGCTAATGCATATGGTTTTGTACATATTTCCTTATGGGTTCAACGAGAATAAGAGAATATAAATGTCAAATGTAATGGAAGGAAATTATGTTCTATTTGCATGACCAGGATGAAAAATTTTCTGATGGATTCCATTCACATAATTGTCTCCTGCCTTTACAACAATAAACTATTCTTCCAAAAGCTTATTCTTCTATCTACTTAAAGCTAATCCAAATAAACATTAACAGAATGTTACTTAATTCCTTGTAGGTAGAAGGTAATAGGGAAATTCACTGTGCTAAAGTGATCCTAAACTCTTTTAAAAGCTGGTCATTATATGATGACTTTAAATTCGGTTCTGTTTCTATGGCTAAGAGAAAAAAACAAACTTTTCATTAGGGAAAGTTAAAGTATTAGAAAATAAAAAAAAAACAAAAAAACAAAAAAAAAAAAAACAAATAGAAAGAAAAAAAGAATTTTCTACTTTAACGAGATCTACGTTTTTGGAGTAGTAAGATTTTTCTATCTCTTGCAATTTATCAGTTATGCAGAAGTATTTAAAAGACAAAAATGTTCGCAAAAAGGTTCCATGTAAAGGTCATTTTGCATGGGGGATTGATTTTCTTGAAAATCTTTGTGTTGTATCCTTCTAAGATGCTGAAATTAAATATTTAGTTTGAAATTTAGTTTATTGAGCCATGCTGTACACAAACACACCCCCACACAGAAACACACGCACACACACATAATATGCTTTGTGGATTCAGGAGACCTTTAAGAATGACATCATTTTGGAGTGAAATACAGTAACTCCCCTAACTACGTGTTAGTACAGAAAGAAAACAGGAGCATTTCTTTTATCAGGCTGAAAGTAATGTGTCCAAAATCGCATTTTCTCGTATTTAATAATTTTTGGCTATAATAATTATAAGATTTATGTTACATAATTTATTTTAAAGAATAAAGCGACTGAAGATATTTAGTAAAACATTTTGACCACGCCAGTAGTTTACATTTTAGGTAATGTAACAAATTACATCATAGGTAAATTTAAATTGATGTTTTATTGGTTTTGAGTGAACATAAAAGTTTCTATATTTTGTCTCTTATTTTAGCTTCAGGAATCAGGAGAAAAGCTTTCTCTGGATGGCAGTTCGATTTTAAAAGACTATCTACTTGTACAGCTGCGTGCCATCGATTGATTTATTATGCAAAATATTTCGAGAATAGTTCGAGAAAACATAGAGGGTTCAAGGAAACTGCTGACAAATAAAGTAGGTCAAAATTACCCCTTTACAGATTGTTGAATATAAACTGGTTACATTTATGTTGTCAATCTTTGGGCGGTCCTTTAAGTCCAATTTTTAGGGTTATTGTAAATACTCCCTTTCTTGCTTTCCTAATACAGTAAATAACAACGAGAATGGTGGCGCTGCGGTAACGTGTGCGTCTCGAATTTTGGTGGTCCTGGGTTCGATTTCCATGACCGACCTTGCTTGTGAATGCTGAGAAGGTTCATCATATTTCCCGAATTTCCTGTCCATCATTTACTGTTTCCATCACTTCCTTTTCATCTATTTTAGGGTTAAAGGAGCAGGCGACGTTTTCGGTGAGTTGCAGCTGGATGTTAGCTTGCGTACCGTAAAGTTTTGTAGCGGAACAATAGGAATCCCCGCTCGGGTGCTTTCGGAATTGTTTACTAGTGGCCCAACCGCTCTGTATTTAACTTGTACAGACATTCCTTCGTGCATTTAAAGAGTAGTAGAACCCAAGGTTTTTTTAAACTATATACATTTAATTTAAGATGTAAGTTCCTTAAAATTCAATTTTGATATATTAAAACCTTAAAAAAAAAAAAAAAAAAACAAAAAAAAAAAACAAGAAATTTTAACACATATTTCAAGTGAAAAAACGCCAGAGGGAAACTGGACGGAGCAACCTTCGTTTTACCTCTCTTGTATATCAGCAGAGATAATGAGCGGGTCGCACTCATTGGGAGGATGCTCACTGGCGTGTTTTAACTTTTTAAAGCGAGCGAAGAGGAGAAAGGCAGCAGTCGTGCGCTACTGAGTTTGTGCTGTGCTGAATACTGTGTAGCTTTAGATAGGTAGGTATATGTGAGTACTGAAGTAAGTATACAGTCTGTAGTAAATATAAGTTAATCTGTTACAAAGCATATCATCACAAAATAGCAAATCTGCATTGTGGCAAATGAGATAATTCAGTTTTATATGTAATTTACATGTGTGCAATATAGAGCCAGATGGTCCAGCGTTTCGTCTGAGATTGGTATTTGGGATGTCGTGGATTCGAATCCCGGAACACACCTCTGTGATTCAAGGGCTTTTTGGGATTTTTCCGAGTGGGTTTTTTCCTGGGTAGATTTCTTTTTTCTAACTTCCAATCTCTCATTTCATCTGCCGGTCTCCTTCAGGGCTATAAGTGTCGGCGAGGTGGTGGTGCCCTTCCACGGTAGTGAATCCACTTTATAAATACATGTCTGGAGCCGTCTGTAGGATTGAGGGTGTTCAGTCAGAGCTGGACAGTAGGCTCCTAGCGCTCCCCACGACGAGATGAAGAACTACTTGTTGCGGATCCTCCACGGTGGTTCGGTTTCGGTCACCCGTTATCACCCTGACGCACAATAAGCCCATGCTGGTTGCACTGTGGACTCCCTTTCAGAATCTCTCTCTCCTCTCTCACACCAAAATCGCAATGAATTACGAATGTTCTGAATGAATCAAAATCTAAACGTCTTTTATTGGGCTTAGAATCTTCAGAACTGGCTGCACTTGTACTTATCGTTTAGTGAATGACCGGTAGAGCCGCAATGGGCAGCTAAGTTGCTTACCTTTTCTATTTCTCTGTAAGCTATTATACTTTGTATGCGAAGAACGTTAAATAAATCTGGCCCTCTGATCTCAAGGTCGCGGGCCCAAGCCCGATCCAGACCGATGGCTTTTAAGTGTACTTTAAAACTACAGTCCCATTTCAGTATGTTAAAGAACTCCTGCGGGACGACATTCCGGCACAACGTGGCGGTGATATGATCCTGGCAATTGACGTTAACAAACAAATAATTTAATTTCACCGACAGTGTTTTGATGAGGAGAGGGGAGTTCGCAATGAACCCCTGTGTGCACTTAAGTATTTTCAGACCGTGTCTGAAGTCTTGATCTATTGTCCAGACATACAAAAACTAACCCTTCTTTAGCTGAACTCCCGGAAAATAGCATTTTCTGTAAAATATTGCAAAAAGGATAACTTAACGCATCCTAAACTCAAAACTACACACACTCTTTATACACCGTTTAGCGGCAATGAGATCAGAAATTTACAGACGCCGATTCAGATCTTATTTATCTTTACATGTCATTATTTCGACTAGATTACAAATGTTCAAACAAAAGATGAAGTGGGACCCAGGAAACTCGTGGAAATGTAATGCAATGCAATGAATCAACCTGGTTTGTTCCTGCTTGGGTAAAAAGGAGTCAACGAAGCGAAGGACAGCGCGTCTATCCATTTTCCACGTGATGCAAATGCATTACACATCCTCTCTGCATATTAATTCATCAGGATTTAGCCAACCTTATAACACATATACACGTATGCCGTGTTATACCTTTTTCGCAGAGCTGTCTGTCCAATCTCAGGGAGAGGTGTTATTATTATGGTCTCCATGACTACCATATTTTGCATCATAAAGAGTAATACAGACCGAGCTGTCCTGGTCCGTGAAGGGAAATTTTATTACAGCAACCTCAGGTTCACAACACCTTTTTTTTTTAGTATTTACCTTCTCTACCAACTACTATATACATTAATAGTAGATACAAAAGCTATTTTCAGAGGCTTTACCAGAAAATTCAGAATATACCTTTTATTTTTAATGTATATATCTTTAATACTCTAATCAAAATCATTTGAACCATTTTGAGAAAATAAACATTTTCGAAATTTTTTCCATGTAAAGAGTAGTTTGGAGTGGGGATATTTTTCTCAAAATCTTCGTGCCCCATCCTTGGTAGATGCTAAACTTAAATACCAAGTTTGGTATTTTACTGACTTTTCGTTTTTGAGTTGTGTTCACACACATACACACACTGAGCTTTTTCTAATTTTTTTTGGATATAGGTGATCCGAAGACGTGTATTTCCGTTGAAACCTCGGCATCCAACTTCTGAGTAAATGCAATGTCTTCTCTACTTACATACCATGTACTATGTAGAGAAAGTAAGAATGTACGTTTTGTTTGATGGAAAGCGGCTTACACACTTTTGATCAAAGTATTAAATATAGCAACTTTGGTCCATTGGTGATATAAAATACATAATTTAGATATCTATAAATATCCACTTATGGATTTTTTTATTCATATAAAGAAGAAATGTTAAAGAAAAATATTACTAAATGAAAAATGTCGAATTAATGTTAAGCAATATGTTTGTGACGTAAGGCATTTTCGAAGTACCCGATGCTGTAAATTTTCCAGGTGAAGTTCTACTTCTTGCGCCATATCGAACATGTGAACGTTTTATTTTTCTTTTCAGTTTAAAATGTGAACTCTTTACCCCTGAATAACAAAAATTGGCTGCAAAAATAGCACAGTGTTACCTCTACATCCTGCATTAGCACATCCACATTTTTGCGTGGTTTAGGTAAAGTGGAAAAGTAATGGAATGAGCTTTTTATTTGAATACTATGGATGGGAGACATGTGAACGGGTAATAGAGAAAATCGTTGATTGTAACACAACAAATAGGCATTCATAACACCCAGTTCCGAGCCCGCCGAGTAAGTTTCCATTGCTCTTTACTAAAGGGCGTCTCAAAAATCTATTCTGCCAATGTAAATTTACTGACGTCATGAATTCTTATCTTAAATTTACATAATGTGTTTTACTAAGAGAGATGTAAGTTTTACTTTCTCTAGTTCGTATACATTACATACGTATAGAACGTATAGCATTCCACTGAATATTCGAAACCAACATTTCACCGGAAATAGGATCCCTCCAATCCAAAAAAGACGAATTTTAGAAAAAGGTTCTCTGTGCACGCATGTGTGTCCGTAGGTTTATGAACAGCATAAAAATAGTCGATTAAATACAAAACTTTATATTTAAGTTCATCTTGTAAGGATCCAACACAGATTTTCAAGAAAACCTCTCTCACCCCAAACTACCTTTTAGAGAGAAAAATTTTTGATTTTTTATTCTTTTTATTTTTAGGAATGGCTGTAACGTTTCTGACTAAAATGCCATATAATAAAGATATATATACGACAAATAAAATGTATATCTTAAATTTCCTGGAAATAGCCAAGAGATAAACATTTAAATATTGTCAAAACACAATTTATGTCATATATATATATTGTTCATTTTATAGCTTTAAATTTCCCAATATTTGTACTTTTCTCCGATTTTTTTTTTGTTTTGTTTTGTTTTGACTTTTCATCCTGGTAATGCAATGATGATGAAACGGTGTTTCTCTTCTAGGATTATGTTTAGGAATTCAAATCATAACAGTTTTATATCTAAATGAAATGAAATGGCGTTTTATTTATGAACTGCTGTGGTTCTCAGCAGTGTACCATTCTAAACTGGGCGTGAAAGACCTCTTAATTTTGCTCAGAGGCCTCTCTATCAGGCTTGAGGCTCTTTTACGTGCCGTAAATTTACGACACGGGGCCAATGGCTTTACTTTCCTTCCGAAGGTAGCCATACTGAGGATTTTTACGCCCGAAAAAATCCATCGTCCTCCACCGGGTTTGAACCCGCAACCTTGGGTATATAAAGTTAGTATGGTAACCATTACACCACGGAGGGTGATGGTTTATTTCTAGCAATACGTTATTCAGCTCATATTTGCCACATTTGCCAAGACGTAAATTGTGGTTGACTTTTATCTACGCTATATAGAGCGGGATTTCAAATTTCATCACATAGCACTAAGCGTTAGCCTAGGGTATTCTGTTATTGCCGTTGTAAAGTGATAATACGGCATAATACAAGTTTTGTTAATGCTTATTTTGATTAGCGTGCGTAGAGAGAAGAATGAACTTTTGTAGCAATAGTTTGCTGCAGAATAGGTAGAAATAGTCACATGAATGGAACACATTACATGTTTTAACCTGTGGCTTGAGAGCACCCAGGTTCGTCTATGCCTAAATCTAACAAGGTTACAGTTTTAAACAAAGAGCATCTTTAAGGCTGGACCAGTAGCTCAATCGGTAGAACATCTGCCAGCTAGATTCGCTCTCTCTCTGGGGGTCGGAATTTTTCTCTTGTCAAGAGTACTCCCTACTTTTCCCAAGTCTGGAAGTATGAATCTGTATGATCTAATGAACAACATTAAAAAAAAAAAAAATAGAAACTAATGTCAACATATACCTATGCGTTAATACTACTGCCTTAGGCACTATGTTACAAATGAAAATGCCGCCGATATGACCATGCAGTTAAGGCAAGATATAAATTAAATAATAAAAAATCTTATGTGCACCATTCACATGAGTTTCTCTATATCCCTGCAACAAATTATTCTTAAAAAGCATATGCTTCTATTTACTTCATGCTAATCTAGAAAAATTAGCAGACATAGTCTTATTACCTTCTTCCTTGTAAGTAGAAAGGAAATAAGGGAGTAGCATAGGTTAAAGCGATAGTCAAAAGCTGGTTACTATGTGACTGAAGTTCCTTTGTTTGTATGGACATGAGTTGATAAATTCCTGTATGAGAAAAGTTAAGATTTTCGACCCTGAAAACAAAAACAAGGAATATCTCAAAAACAATCAACTCCAAGAAAAAAATGTATTCAACATAAACTGTGTGTTTTAATGTGCTCTACATTTTTTGTGTGGTAAGTTTTTGTCTATCTCTTACGGTTTCGCAGTAATAAAAAATTCCGGAAAATTCACTCAGAATAAAGTAGTCTTCAGAGGCTATTTCCAGAAAATTCAAAATATGCATTTTATTTGTCGGGTAAATATCTTTAATATACGATCTTTTAATCAAAATCGTTACAGCAATGTTTTTAGAAAATCAAAATTTTCGAAAAAAGTTCCATGTAAAGGGTAGTTTGAGGTGGGGGATTTTTCTCAAAATCTTCGTGTCGCATCCATGGAAAATTCTAAACTTAAATACCAAGTTTGGTATTTTACCGACTTTTCGTTTTTGAGTTATCGTGTTCACAGACACACGGGCACACGGACACACACCTACGGATCTTTTTCTGAAAATACTTTTTTTTTAGATAAAGGGGACCCTAAAACATATATTTCCGGTGAAATCTCGGTATCGAATTTTTTGGTGGAATGCAATACTTTCTCTATACACTATATACATAATACGTATAGAGAAAGTAAAAAAAAAAAAAACTGATTCCATTCCCATGAACTACTATTCTTACTATTCTTAAAAAAGTTCATTTTTTTATATACTTCATGCTAATCAAGAAAAACGTTTGTAAAATGTTCTTACTACTTAATTCAATAAGGGAATACACTAGATTAAAACGAAAGTAATTCTTTTTAAAAACTGTTGCTGTGCAATTATCATTAAATCCCGGTTTTTTCCATGACGGGTTTAAAACAAAAGATATATGAAACGGACAAGGGCTTTCCATTTGAGAGTATATATTTTAAAATTGAAGCCAATAACAGGAATATCTTTGAAATGCTTAGGTCTAAATTAAAAAGAAACATGTTTTCCATTCACATGCCATTCTCTAACTCCTCAGGAAACAAACATCTAACTGAAGATTATTTTTCTTTCTACTTCATGCTAATCGAGATCAACATTTACAGACTGATTTTATTACTTAGTTCCTTAAAAGCAGAAGGGAATTAAAGGAATGCACTAGGCTAAAGTGATAGTCAAATGTTTTAGAAGCTGCCACTATGTGATTGTCATTGAATTTCGCTTCTTTGCATGGTCAGGAGTAAACCAAAAGAACCACGGGATACTTCCTGTTTGAGAAAAGTATAATTGTTTTAAATTTGAAACCAACAACATAGAATATTTCGGAGAAGTTAGCTCAACAAAAAACTGTATATTACCTTAATTGTCTGTTTAGTGGTATCTGGGTATTTTCTAACGGTTTACCAGTTATGCAAAAGTCATCCAGAATGAAGAGGTCTTCAGAGGCTATTCCCAGAAAAGATATACATTTTATTTGCTATACAACATCTTTAATGTACGGCATTTTAATCAAAATCGTTAGATCCATTTTTTATAAAATCGAAGATTTCGAAAAATTTTGCATGTGAAGGGTAGTTTTGAGAGGAGAATTTTCTTGATAATCTTCGTTTCGCATCCTTGGAAGATCTAAACTTAAATACACACCAACTTTAATAAACCGAGTTTCGTTTATGAGTTATGCTATCCACACACACACACAGATCTTTTTCTAAAAATTCCTTTTCTGGATTCATGGGTCCTGAAAACATGTACTTCCGATGAGATCGTGTATCAACTTTTTGAGTGTAAAACAATAGCTTCTCTACCTATGTATATAGTATGTTTAGAGAAAGGTAAAAATTAACCGCTCCAACCTGAATTAAGCTTGCTAAATAAAATTCACTAAGCTACAAAATAGTTAGAAGTAATATATCCCATTTCTTTGAGATTAGAGGAATTCTCAACAAACGCTTTAGTGCCACTGCTAGAATTGCTAAGGTATCTAATAGGAAACGAACAAGGTTCCGCAAGGGGCAACGCTAACGCCATTGAACTACAACCCAGTTAAACAACTGACAGTGACGGAAAGCTTAATGGATGTAATAACAGTCTTAATTGTTATGAGCAATAACAATTTGCCGTTATGTTAATAATTTGAATCGAGAATGTGCTCCATGGTAGCAGCCCTTCTGCTTCCGGCGCAAAGACACCACATATGTAAACCTGTTTCATCACTTGCATACATTTGTATGACAACAGAACCCCCCCCCCCGAGGGTCTAAAGCGAAAAAAATGGGGAATGGCTACGCACCCACCCTAAGTACTGGAAGGGGAACTATTATTTTTTACAATTTAAACATTCACATCATCCTGCTTTCTACTTGGGCTGAATTTCAAACGAAGGGCTCGTGTAACAGGTTTTTAAAATCTGATGTGTTACATTCACATAACTTTCTCTGCCTTTTATGCATCAAATTATTCTTAAAAGCGTATTATTCTAGCTATTTAATGTTAATCGAGATAAACATTACCAGAAATTTTTATTACATATAATTAAAACGTAAGTGCAAGAGGGATAACACAATACTAGACTAAAGTACATCTTATAAGACCCAGTCGCGTTGAGTTCCTTTCTTCTTGCATGATTAGGACGAAAAAGAAAGAAAAGAAAGAAAGAAAGAAAGAAATTCTCATTTGAAGAAAGTATAGGTAAATATTGGAAAATTTAGACAAATAACAAAGAATATTTATGGAAAACGGATAACTCTCCAGAACTATATAGGACATTAATTACTGTTTTATTAACGATCTAATTTTTTTGTTTAATAAGATGTTCTCTCTCTCTCTCTCTCTCTCTCTCTTATTTTTTAGCAGTTATACAAAAGTCGTCCAGAAAGAACGGGACTTTGGTGGTTATTCCTATGTAATTCAATATCTATATTTCATTTATCAATAAAATATCTTAAACATATAGAGCTTTAATCAAAATCGTTAGAGCCATTTAATCAAAATTAAAAAAAAGTTCCATATAAATGGTAGTTCAGGGTGGGGAATTTTTTGTTCAAAATCTTCATGTTGCTGCTCTTAAATATCAAGGTTCCGCGGTTTTTAATTATGTTATACTCAGCCAACAGGCAGACAGACAGAAGGGCTGAAAACCAGACTGAACACACTTATACCTACACTGGATATTTTCCTAAACATTTGGTTTTTATTCATGAGTCTCTAAGCGTTTATTTCAGATAAAATCTTGGTTTCGAAAATTTGGAGGAATATAATACTTTCTCTACTTACTATATGTAGTAGGAAAAGTAAAATGAATCAACTGGAAGTTTTTCGGCATTTGGCACAATAATGTTGTAAGAACTCTTTTGCAATTCTCATACACGGATAATAAAGACCAAGGTACCAAATTATGCTAACAAGTATGCTTAGAATAGGCTACAGACCGCACATGTGCGTAGTTCGCTTGCACTATAGTGAGCTCTGTATGTCTGAGGTAGCTAACTAACCGCGAACATTTCACTCAGCACAGCTGGGGTGACCGTTAATTAACCGTCAGTTGCTGGCTTCCTTTTGTGCTGAAAAGATGAGAGTGTATCGTCTGTGGGTCTCAAAAGAAATTTTATTTAAGAAATCTGTTGTGCAAGTACAAAATTTAGTTTTCAGTCAGATTGTTATTTAAAATAATAATATGAAATAATAACAATTCAATATTTAAAAAATACGTGTCGTTGGAGGAGTAGATTGTGAAGAAGTAGATATTGATGAATCATGGGCAATATGCGCACATCATTTATTATTCAAAAACTTCTATAATATCGATTTATTTTAATAACAGATAATTATTTTTCAATAATGTTTGACATAACAAAAGCGATCCTGTTTGAGATGTGGCATTTGTTGTAATTTTTTATTAATGGCAATTATAAATATAATTTAAGGTTTCAAGGCTTTGCATCCTAGTGTAGAATGTCGATTATTACATCCACCAAATTTATGCTGGTAGATGTGAAGTTCCTTGGAAAGGAATCCAAGTGTTTGGATTTTAAATTTCCCTAAAAGAGATCAGAAAGACGTAGAAAACTTACGATGGTACAAAAATGTTAACAATTGAGGCGATGTATAGATTCAACAGCAAAGAGAATTATTGCTGAAGAAATGGAAATGGCGTGTTATTTATGGACGCTCTTTAACTGCTTTTTTGGTTCTCAGCGTCTCATTCTATATTGGGCGTGAAAGATCGCTTATTTTGCTCAGAGACCTCTCTTATCAGGCTTGAGGTTCTTTTACGTGCCGTAAATCTACGACACGGTACCCACGGCTTTACTTCCCTTCCGAAGGAAGCCATGCTAAGGATTTTTACGCCCGAAAAAATCCATTGTCCTCCGCCGGGTTTGAACCCGCGACCTTGGGTATAAACCATTACACCACGGAGGGCGACATTATTGCTGAAGGTTTGTTTAAGTAGGTTGTACTCAGTTTATTTAGCCTCAACTCGCTACACCCGATTCTCTGACCAAAATATTTTGAAGTACCGTATTACAATATTAAACTATATTTAATATCAGTCTTTTTAATCCCTATATACTTTATAAATGGAGAATGGTATTTAAATCATTGTCGTTATTTTAAATTAATGTTGATTTTATTTTTCAAGAGGATTAAGGTGGACCTTGTTGGTCATACCTACGTGATACGCGAATATAATTTTCAACTCTAAATTCGGCACATACAAAAACTGCCATAAAATCACCATGGATTAGGCAGTCGTACATAACCAAATGGCACTGCCTGACCCACTCCAAGAGAGATACCGGTTGGTAGCGAAGCTTCCAGTCGCATGGTGTAGGCGTTGTTTGTTGGATACGCCGGCTCGGCACAGGTCATAAGGTGAACGTAGCATGTGGCTTTTGTTATGTGTTTCGCGTAACACGTTCTGAGGTTGTTTACGTGGCGTATGGCAACCGTTGTTTCTTCGTTGCCTAATCCCAAATGTGTATCGTTTTAAAACGGCCTGTGTATATAGTTATGACGCCTAAATCCAACTACAATTATTATAAAATTGCCTGAATTTGATTATTTGGGAGGATAGGCCTTTGTTTCTTTTTACTCAATATAGTCCTCGGAAACCGACCAATAGCGATTGCACCGGCAGCCACCACAAAGAACAGACACGCGAACCGACCTGTGTACGAGCATCTGGGTCCTGCCCTTGCCCTCTTGACTGTCCAAAAAGTCAGAAGAATACTTCAAGTTATATCTGTCTCCAAAATACAGATAGTCTGGGAATGTATACTGCTGCAACATCTGTGTGTTTTGTACTCATAACCACTGAATCCACTTTAGATATAAAGGCTGCCCTGCAATACACTCTCAACTTAATATATTAATAGACGTTGGTGATGTGAAATATTCAAAAGGTCTACTTACAATAATATTGTGGACTTCATGCTGCAACATACCTGAAACAAAAGATGTTTTATCAATTAAAATTATTATCACTCATATTTATATTGAATTGAATTAATGTCCATATACTAATAACATAATAAGTTTCTATAATACTATTTTACAATAATTTTCAATTCAAATAAGACAGAAAAGAAAAAGAAATAAACAGCAATACTGTGTTACTGCTGTGTAACCAAGTAGCCAGAGAAGTTTCAATCTTAGGGTTAGTTGAATAACCATCAAGTCAACTACCATCTAGAAATGACCTCAAGCTCTAGCCATATTACATTATGTTTCTACCCGGTCTAATGCCCCAGTTTTGTTTATTCAACCATTTTCTTTTGACCTTTCCTAGATAATTCCCAAGCTCTAAGATGTCCTGGCTTGTTTTCATATTCACCATCTCCCCTCTCCGCTCCCATATCTCTGTTTTGCTAAATTAGCCCACTTCTCAATCACAAGTTTTGCTCTCATTTCTTTAGTGTGTTCATATTCCAAATTCGTCTGCATACCACACATCAAGCATTCCTTTATATTTAAATATGCTCCTGATCCTTTCATTTTAACTACCATTGTGTGCAGATGCCTCCCTTGTTCACTTTTCACATTTATGTACACAATGACAGAATTTAAGGGCAGATTAAAATCTTTATTTTGCTTTTACAAAATCTTCCAAATACATGAATATATATTTAACATACCAGGCTAAATTTTTCTTTTCTCTACCCTGTAAATACTATCTACACAGAGAAGGTATTGAATGCCATACAAAAATTCCATACCGAGATTTCAATTGAAATGCACGCTTTAGGGTCCGGTCCTCTGATTATACAAAAAGAATTTTAAAAAAGGTTTCATGTATATGAACAGAATAACAAAAAAAGCGTGTACATCATAAACAAAAAATATATTTTGAATTTCCTGAGAATATGCTCTGAAGTTCTGTTCATTCTGAATCACTTTTGCAAAACCGGTATACTGTGATAGACAAATTTACAACAAAAAATGCAGATCTCATAAAACACAATTTATGTCAAATACCTTTTTGTTGTGGAGCTAACCATTTCCAAGATATTGTTATTATAGGTTTAAATTTTCCATTAATTAGACCTTTACTTAATTGGGATGTCGTTATTCATATTTTTATTCTGGTCGAACAAACATAACGGTGTACAAAGAAATAATATATGTAGTAATGAAACCACTTCTCCTAATGTTTGTCTTGACAAAAGTGAAACAGATAGAAGAATAAGCTTTTGTAATTTTAGTTTGTTGCAACGTAAGTATAGAAGGTTCGTTTTTAAAGATGCTAGAATTATTTTGACAATTATAACATATTTTGATTAAGGTTTATTAAAATTTTTAGTTGCTCTACTCTAGACGAAGTACTCTATTCCACCTAAAAAGTCCAAATTGGATCTCGTAACTTTTATTATTATGGACACTCTTTAACTGCTGTGGTTCTCAGCGTCCTATTCTATACTGGGCGTGAAAGACCACTGAATTTTGCTAAGAGGCCTCTCTATCAGGCTAGAGGTTCTTTTACGTGCCGTAAATCTACGACACGGTACCCACGGGTTTACTTCCGTTCCGAAGGAAGCTATGCCAAAGATTTTTACGCCAGAAAAAATCCATCGTCCTCCTCCGGGTTTGAACCTGCAACCTTGGGTATAAGAAGTTGGCATGGCAACCATTACACCACGGAGGGCGACAATCTCGGAACCGATATAGGCAGTAAGTTTTTGCCTAGCTCTTACAATTTACCAGTTATAAAAATATCATCCAAAATGAAGAATTCTTCAGAGGATATTCAGAACATTCAAAATATACGTTTTATTTGTAATGAAAATATCTTATATATACGATGTTTTAATCAAAATTGTTAAAGCCATTTTTGAAAGAATTAACATTTTCGGAATGTAAAAGGTAGTTCGGGTTGGGGAGATTTACCTTCAAGGACGCTAAACTTAAGTACCAAAATACGTTTTTCTAAACATTTTTGGGGGATTCAGGGACCTCAAAACATATCTTTTTGACAAGTCTCGACATCGAAATGCAATACCTTCACTATGTAGGTGATAAACCATGTAAAACTGTGTTCAGAGATGTTAAAATAGCAGCACTTGCTCGTTTCTTTCCCAGTGAAGCATATGTTGCCTTAGGCAAGGCAATGCAGAAGAAGGTGGGTGCTTTGGCTTGAAGCGGGCTTATCGGAAGAAAGCGCCGTTTATGGACGGAGTGTCTGAAGACATGATGCAGCGTATCCCTTCCTTATTTTCCGTTACCTCCATAGTTTTTACGAGGCGAAGTTATTATCGTAACCATAGATGGACTTGCCTGTCTCCGTCCCTCTCCACCACCACAACTATAGTTTTACGACAATCGCATAGATTGAAGCATCCAGAGCTCTGGTTCTAAGCCTCCTAATAATATTTTCTTATCCTAGAGTGACCAAGGCCCCTTATAAATCATCTTGTTGCGTTCCTCCAATGAGCAATAACTCCGAGGGGTTTTATTATTTCAGGGCAGGGGAAGAAATCTGTGCTAGGGGGATGAGTATTTCTTCCAACACCGGTCAATTGAGTAGAAGATCAGCCTCAGGGGAAAAAAGCTGCGGGGATGGCCTCCTTATTTATTATCAAGAGGGATTAATTAAGAGACTAGAGGCAATATTGTGGATGACAATGGAACAAATGGAGCGGTGAAATTGGTTCCTACATTGTCCAAGAGGAGCGTTGCTCTTGATTACTTAAAACTATTTATTGCCTTTGCCGCGTAAAAGGACACTCCAAATTTGTAACATCCCACGATAATAAAGAAGAATTAGGAAGTTGAGGAATTCGATCCTTTGCAGTGGATAGTATTAGGGCGATACTTAAAGCTCTTGGTGGATGACCAGTTGTGTAGGGCTCAATACTCCAGGCGACCTGGGAGAAGCAGTTGTTTCTGGCGAGGTTTGTCTACAGCTGGGTCATGTTACTCAATATTTAATTACAAATATATTGAATTTAACCTGTTAACATGACCAAGTTCAATTCGTTCAAAAATCAGTTGACAAATATTTTGACTTAACAGGTTAACTGAATGTGTTGCAGTGCCAAACTGTTTTCTCGACCTGCTGGAAAACTTGTGTTGAATGATAATTCGCTGGTCTCCATT
Organism: Hymenopus coronatus; assembly: GCA_030762935.1. Lineage (NCBI taxonomy): Eukaryota > Metazoa > Arthropoda > Insecta > Mantodea > Hymenopodidae > Hymenopus > Hymenopus coronatus. The sequence continues at coordinate 41,056,250 of CM060889.1, read as the reverse complement.
GTAGTTCCGAAATGTCCGCTTGTTCAGGTGTTTTTTCTTCATTTGCCATTTTTATGAATTTCAGCCTGTGCTGTGGCTTCTGTAGTTAGGCTAATTTAAGTTTCTGCGATTATGAAAATGCATATTCCTAGTCTTAAATATTCGTATATTGAAATAGCTTCTCTGTGTCATTTTGATTTCTCGACTTTGTACATGAAATATTGCATTCCACCAAAATATTCAATACCAGGATTTCACTGGTGTGCGTGACCACGTGAGTGTCTATAAACAAACTAACTCAAAAGCCCGTTAAAAAGCACGCCTGTATTTAAGTTAAACATCTTTCAAGGATGCGGCAAAACCTCAAATAACTCTTTACATTGAACAATTTTAAATTTATTTTGTAAAAAATGTCTGTAACGACTTTGGTTAAAATTTCGTATATTAAAATATTTACATAGAAGTAAAATATCTTGAATTTTATAGGAATAACCGTTGAAGATCTCTTCTTTATGAATGATTTTTTTATTCCTGGTAAAATGTAAGAGATAGACAGAAAGTTACTAACAAAAGCTGTAGATATGGTTAAATTATACAATTTGTGCCTCATACAATTTTTGTAGAGTTAACGATTTCCGAGATATCCCCTGATAATATGCTACTTTAAAATATTTAAACATTTCTCTCAATATCTTTTGTTTCACTCATACCTATGGAAAGAGAACCGGATTTTAATCTGAATCGTATAGCAACAGCTTTTAAAATATTTGCTTATAGTTTTAGCCTAGTGCAATGCCTTATTTCTCTCTCGTACTTTGGAGAAAGGTAATAAGGGCACTTCTGCTAAGGTTTATCTCGATTAACTTGATGTAGATAAAAGAATTATCTTTTGTAAGAATAGCTTTTTGGGATACATATAGAGAAAGCCATTTGATAGAACACAGATTTTTTGGACTATAGGTTTTATCTTGCTGAAAAGAAGGCCTAAGCCACTTTCATTATTCTCAAACAATTTAAAGCGAAACCTATACTCAGTTTTAAGTTCATTCAAAATGTTTTCACTCCTGTGTCGATTAGCCAGAAAGCGCCTCATCCACATTTGCCATAACATACCAAGAACTGACTCAAATAGCTTTAGCCAAATCCTAATCACTGAAGTACATTTTACTTTTAGTTGAGAGAGTTTGTGACCCAGCAATTCAACCAGTGTGGTTGGAATATTAAATATTAACAATTACAAAATGATGTTGAACACAGTTGTATATATTTAACATGTTGAAACAAACGCTGATTGTTGAAGTTAAATTTTGTTCGGTGTCAGCGGCATTGTTTAGGACGGGGGGCAGTATGGGTCAATTGCCCGCTCAAAAATTAAAAACAAAATTAGGCTACTAGTTATTACTGTTCTATTAAAAGAAAATTTACAATGTACTTTTAATAAAAATAATTCACATTAAAGAAATAAAACATTATTTTTTATGTTAAATGTGCCGTTAAAATTCAAATGAAAATTCGAGTAGCTGCTTCAGACAATCCCCCAACCAAAAAAAAAAAAAAAAAAATGACGCGCCTGATTAGAGTGGACCAGTCTAGAGTTCGATTCTCATCGGTGGCCACTCTCTATGGATATTCTCGTAGTTTCCGCAGCTGAATTCTAGGGTGGTTCTTCCTCTAACACCTTCCTATTCATCATTTCCTGAACTGAATTCATGGTTGAAGGATCAGGTGACGGTTTTCGGTGTGCTGCGGCGGACCGTGGAGGTACAATTTGTGAAGGTTTCTCCCTGATTTCAGTCGACTGCTCACGACCCGCTCCAGAAACCTTTGTAGCAGACTCCCCTTCAAAGGATACCATGGTCTAGGAATTTGTGTGGCGTAGGGATGCATTCAGTCTGGAAATTGTATGAACCCGTCCACATTTACTCGAATATGGTCGCTCTTCGGGTCTCTCTCCTAATATCTCCCACACAGGAAGCACGAAGAGCCCACATAGCTGATGTGCGCTATTCAGACCCAGTTTTGTGGGCCTCTCCGTAATATGCAGCTGCAAAATTTCGTAACAGTTTAAAAGATTTGCCGCTTGAATGAAGTGATAAAATTTTCCATTCTTTTCTGACCGTACAACTCATGAGAGTTATTTTGGTTGCAGATTCCATCCGAGTACAACAGACACGTCTGCATTTATAGCCTCTAAAAAAGAGGTGGCGTGCCACGGGGTTTGTTGAAAGTTTGCGTTATGGAACCTTACAAAGAAGCGGCTTATGATTTTGTGAATTTTGCGAGAAGTATACCCATTTTTTATCATTGAAAATTCAAGGGTGATAACACAAAGTTCCAATTAAAGAATGATTCGCATTAAAACGCCCGAATTAACCTAGTTTCCATGAATTAGGGACAATTATAAAGCTGATTAGGGAAAGTATATATTTAAAAATGTAAGTAGTTTCTGTGTTTGCTGAAAAGTGGTGAAACAATAATATTGCAAAAGTTACATTAACTGCATACCCTGACATTTTATTCCTCCGAAACATTAACCTAATTTCTCCTAGGTACAATAACTCATTTCGACTGTCAGATTTTATAGTTAATCGCAAAACTGAAACACTATCTGATACACAAACTAGATATAAAACTGGGCGACTTCCAAAGAAAAACTGCTTTAATTTTTTGAAGTCTCGGTGTAGAGAAGAAGCGATAAAGCAGAAGATTTGTGGAGGTGTCGGTCAACAACTCCGCAGATACAGGTCATTTTTATTGCGTACGTCACAAAAAAACGATAACAACTACCACACTTGAACGTCAAACTTGGGTTGTTTGTTTTACCATTTGTGGCCATAAAGGTGATCAGTTGCTGGTTTATTACACCAAGGCACTTTATACGCTACGCTTGGTTTATATCTTAAAAATACAAAACAGAAGTTAGAAGCTATGGAAGGGCTGTCAAGGACATGCGTTTTATTTGTTTGTTTCATACGGTAGATACATAATGAGACTCCTTTGTTTCTTGTAGACTTAATCATTTCCGAGACATTCGTTGTTATTATTTTAATTGTTTTCTCACAGAAACAGTGTGTAGGACATAGCCGGGATTTGAACAACGGATTATCATAATTGTCCATAATAGTTGCCTATACTATGAATCCTGGGACTTAAAGTACTTACAACATTGTAAGTCTGCATTGGGGTTGTCAACTCAAATTAATTTGAGATCACCTTGTGGTTTACCGGGAAGCATGCGAGTCATTTGAGAAATACAATGCTATGCCAGCATGTTGCCATGGTAGCTCAGTGTAGAGTAACCGGCTAGAAACTGAGAGATCCGTGATTCAAATTCCAGCTATGGTGTTGAATTTTTCAATCTGACTCTACCTTACCATTCATTGTTATTGGTTTCAATTTTAAAATATTTAAAACTTTTCTGAAACATGCCTTTGCCATTCGTTTTTATTCTGTTTTACTCCTGGCCATGCAAACGGAAACCAATTTCAGTTACATAGCAACTAGATTTTAAAAGATTTGAGAGTCATTCTAGCCTAGTGTATCCTCTTATTTGTCTTCTACTTATAATGAACTAAGTAATAAGAAAATTCTACTAAAGTGTATCTTGATTAGCATGAAATGGATAGAAGAGCTTTTGTAAGAATTACATAGGTAGAGCATAGGTAGAGTTACTCATATGAAAGGAACACACCAGAACCTTTTCTTAAAAATAGTGTGTAGAAGTAGAGAGTAGAGAAAGTCATTGATTGCAACACCTACTTTATCACATACATATTATACATAGAAATAAATTCTTCAGCTAGTGACACTGCAAATTCTATGATATATACATCTCACAAATATAAAGGGCTTTCAATAGTGAAAACTTGTTGGGAAGTGTATCTTCAGCAACTGAATATTAACATCAAGCTGAGTTACTGAACGATCCACATGTCAAAGTAGTGCGAAATTATGAAGCCATCACAAACCACTGCTTTTCTGCTCTACAAATGGAACGATCTCATAAAACAGTCAGACAGTTGAGAAACACCTTACGTGACAAAGAATACCAGGCTTGGTGATCCTATCCTCATAAAGGAAAAGGAGTGGAACTATTTTCAGAAGTTACAGCCGCAAGCACTTGGATAATTAATAAAAAAAGGCTTGAGCAGTTCTGAATAGAGGGACATACTGAAAATGAAGGCAATGGTAGCTCCAGTTCGCAGAATTCCTGGACGATCTTCAAGCACAAACCACTGCAGACACAGCAGTGACTATGAAACTCTTCCCAATGTGCTTGGAAACTGTCCTCAGGGAGAACTGCTGAGAATTAAGAGACACAACACCATACGATCTATCTTGGCAAACGCATTACGTGAAACTGTCTAGAAGTTTACGAGGAAGTTCACTGCCTAGCTGATGGTGGTAGAAATCGTCGCATAGACATCATTGCGATAAATAGAAGACAACCAGAAGCAGAGATAATAGACTCGACCATCCGCTTTGAACTGAATAAAGACCAACCTCAAGTTCATCTGGAAAAACAGAAAATATATTTTAAAGAAAAATACAATCTCCAAAAAAATAACAATAGTAGGCCTATTTTTTGGATCTCGAGGAACAATTACAAGTATGCTTGTGAAATGGAGGGCAAAATATAAAATTAACAGAAGTGTGGAACAAGCAATCACGGAAAACGTCATAAAACATTCGGTAGCAATTTTTCGAAATCATTTATATGGTTTGAATAGAACGCTTTATTTTTGTAGTTTTTTCTCTTTTATTGTTATAACATTTATTGTTGCACAACTTTTATAATATGTTACAATTTGTTCTCATAGCTTAATTTTATATAACTGTCATAACGTATGATAAAAATATTTTTTTGTAATACTCACTTATAACATTTTTTATTAAAAACCTCTAAATGTATATTGTTCTGTATCACTTGGCAAACTCATTTATGAGTCAGACTAATAAATAAATAAAAAACTCTATATGACATAAATTATGTGTTTTAATGAGTTTTACATGTTTTGTGTCGTAAGATTTTGTCTATCTCTTACGGTTTAACAGTTATGCAAAAGTCATTCAGAATGAAGAGGTCTTCAGGGGTGTTTCCAAAAAATGCAAAATATATATTTCGTTTGTACTGAATACATCTTAAATATCTGGTATTTTAATAAACACTTTTAGAGCTATTTTTGAGAAAATAAAAATGTGTGAACATTTGTTTACGTAAAGGGTTGGTGGGGTTGGGAAGGACTTTTCTGAAAATATACGTATCGCATCTTGGAAGATACCAAACTTAAATACCAAGTTTAGTATTTAACGGACGTTTCGTTTGTGAGTTAATCTGTCCACAGATACACACACAGACAGTAACATACTGATCTTTTTCTAAATTTCTTTTTTTTGGTTCAGGAGTCCTAAAACATGTATTTTCGGTGAAATTTCGGTGTCGAATTTCTGGGTAAAATACAATATCTTCTCTATCTATAATGGTAATTGCACATACGTGTTAGAAAAGTAATGAAAGGAGTATAGACCATAAATTCTCTTCCAAAGGGTGAAGTTGTACATACTACGCTTGAACCTAGAATAAAAATTTCTCTGATTAACAAATGTTGCGGCTGGATATCGGATTCCTTTGGATATTAATTACTCAGAAGCGTTGGTTACCAAGAAGATATAATAAGATATGTATACTGGTTCTATTTTCACGTATATAATTCTGGCATACCTTAAAGAACTTGAGCAGAAACAACTTAGCAGCAACAGGCATAATAACAAGTGTGCGAATAACTTCCGGGATGTCCGCCTGGTGTATCGCTTGTGATGTGATATGTGTGTGTCGTAAAGAACATACGATATATCGATATTTCATTTACGATGTGAGAGGAAAAGTGACGAACAGTGTGTAAGGAATAAGAGGACTGCTTTGCTACGACTTGTAGCAAATTACACTGCGTCATAGCCACACGAGAAAGGCACGTTTTATGACTGCATTCATATCCTGTAATTCCCTTAACCTCACTCCTGACACTTCTTTTACTCCAAGTAACACCAGCTTAGTCTGCTAATGGCTTTCTCTAGTGAGTTTTCCATAAGCAAACAATATACTTTCTGTATATGGAGTGCGTTTTGAGAAAGGGACAGTGAGAGAAATAACGCGCTTTAGTTTGCTTCATTTTTGTAGGTATTCTTGTATATTTATTTGGTTTTTAACTGTCTTAGAAATTAAATTACAAGCTCAGAGTATTTTGACTTTCAGGGAACCAAACTGACAACACCTCAATTGTGTTTTTATTAAGCAAATAGGAAACCAAGCAGATATAAAGCAGGTCTTCAATGTATGTTACAAGATTAATACAAAACATGTCTTTACAATCTTATATTTATTGTAAATGCCTAAATCCTGTAACCTTAACTAGAGGAAAGAATTTTTGTAACATAAACGAGAAAGTTTTTGGATCTGACATAATTTATAAATGATGTAAAAGCTTTATTTTCGCGAATTTTTGAAAATGATTCATATTTTCGAGAATATGTTATAGCGATAATTGAAAACTATATATACAATATATCTTTTTTTAATACAATATTAGGCATTTATTTCACAACAAAAATGAGATTTTAATTTAACATTTGCGTCTTATACAAAGCAGCTAGAAGTTGTGAAAAATGGTTAGAATTTCAATTAGCAGTTACAATACTTACAAAATAATAAAATAAAGGTTTTGTCTCAATAAACTGCCTGAAAGCTAAATGTGAAATATTAGAAAATGTTCATTTTGAAAGTACAGTTAGTGTACTTGCAGAATGCATGGATCTGAATGTTAGAAATATAGTAGAAGACAGTTTAAATGTTTGCTGTCGTACACATTAAATTGGCTCTATTGTGGCAAAAGAAATTAATGATATAATAAGAAAAACAGATTTAGACATTTGTTTCAACTTTCAAGGCTAACTACTGAGTATAAGTGACTATCGGTGATTAAATAATTTAATGACAGCATTTAACCAACTAAGTGGACACGGTAAGAAATTAGAAATAGTAACAGCACTCTTGGCATTGGAAGTAAAAGTTGAGTTTTACATTTTCTATGAAAAGTTTTTGGATAGCTATATCAAACGCTGCGAGCGAGACTTTTTTCCTAACTCCAACTTAGTTGTAACAGACAACTATCAACAACTAAAAACTTGTATAATGAAATTTGGTGATGTCTGATATGTGGCATTTGATTCTGTTCATGATATCGATTTTAAATAAAATATTTTCAGTTTTTATAAGGGGTTTTAACACTCATGCTACTTGCTTGTCAATTTTCATTTCTGTCACCTCATTATGTCCGAAAATTATCACGAAATTAATGGGAATTTATGTAGAATATTCAACACAAACACACAAATTAAAATTATAAATGAAAATTTTTACTTTCTCTATACGCACTATGTACTAGTGTATAACTCAAAAACGAAAAGTCGGTAAAATACCAAACTTGGTATTTAAGTTTAGTATCTTCCAGGGATGCGACACGAAGATTTTGGGAAAAGTCCTCCCACCCCAAACTACCCTTTACATGGAACTTTTTTCGAAAATTTCGATTTTCTCAAAAATGGCTCTAACGATTTTGATTAAAATATCGTATATTAAAGACATTTACCTGACAAATAAAATGTATATGTTGAATTGTCTGGGAATAGCCTCTGAAGAGTAGTTTATTCTGGATGAATTTTACGGAATTTTGAATAACTGCTAAACTTTAAGAGACGGACAAAAACTTACTACACAAGAAATGTAGAGCACGTTAAAACACACAATTTATGTGATATGCATTTTTTCGTGGAGTTCGTCGTTTTTGAGACATTCCTTGTTTTTGGCTTCTGCTATGAGAAACATACTTTTATCATATAGGCATTTGTCAACTGCTGTCCATGCAAACAAAGGAACTTCAGTGACATAGCAACTAGCTTTTGACTATCACTTTAACCTATGGTACTCTCTTATTTTGCTTCTACTTCCATGGAAGTAAGTAATATGGCTATTTCTGCTATTTTTTAATGATTAGTATGAAGTAAATAGAAGTATAAGCTTTTTAAGAATAATTAGTTGCAGAGATGTAGAGAAAGTCATGTGAATGGTACACATCAGATTTTTAAAATTATTTTCCTCCCAAAATCTTTCCTTCTGGTAATTATCAATGCTGACAGCGAGAGATTTTTTCTCTAGTATAACTTAGTCGTAACAGAAAGAAGGACAACAATGAGAAACTTGTATGTTGCAATTTTCTGATGTCTGATGAGATATTTGATTCTGCTCATGATAAAGATTTTAAATAAAATGTTTGTATTTCGCAATAAGCAGTTTTAATACTAATGCTACTTTAATAACATGTTACTTTTAATTTCAGTCCTATACTATTTCATTAATTCGCCCAAAAGTTAATGAAATGAATGCGAATTTATGATTAAGTATTCAACATAAAACAGCACCAATTGAAATCATTAATGCGACTTTTTTAAATTTATCAACACAAAATCTTGTTCCTGGTTATATGGAAGAAACCTTAACAAACCTTCCTTGATATGACCATGTATTTTACTGTCGTTCTCTCACTCTCTCTCTCTCCTATCCTGACGTTTCATGAGAATAAAGAATAAATAGGTATATATCAAATACTAGCGTCGTGAATTTCCACAGCAAAGAACGTTTCCTTATTCGTTTCAACAAAACATAACGAGAAAGAAAAAGCAAGGAAAACCAGCCAGGTTTGCAGTGCTTGGTTGGCGCGCACAGCAGAGGGTGGAAGTTCTGATAGGAACAATTACAAACTTCCTGCGCATGTGAGTGCAATGCACTTTCGAATGTGTTGCCATTTCTCTTGTAAGCCGATCACGTGCCGTTAATATTATTGCTTTAATCCAAATGAAGTTGATGTTTTGTGTATGCGTGTGTTATTCTTGTTATAGCTAATGCTATATTTTCATTGTTTGCATTTTACGAAGAGATATTTACAGTGGTGGCAAAAGTAGGCAACAGTGTCTCTGTTGATTGGCAAATGTCAGAGACGGAGATACAGTGTACTATTGTTAAAGCGATATAAAATAAATAGAAGGGAGAGGAGTCTTTATACAGTTACACTGTGAGAATTAAATGTTACTACTTTTGTTTGTGCTAAGAAAGAACGTTTCAGCACTTATGAAAACCTCGTGAATATTATTGGGATGATCTGTCCAGCACCAGAGCTAAACTTGTGTGGGCACGTTGTTTACTCATTGCCTCGCCTGACCAGGATGACCCCTGAGGAATTGCCAGCCATTTCTTCTCACCCTGCAGAAGAGTTCAACTCGTTTCACCTCGTTGACCACGGTGCTGGTCCCGATTCTCGTTGCCGTTAATAAAACGCTAACAAACATATTACATGTCGCAAGAAAAGCGGGCTAAGATCACACTATATTGGTACGCTTGTAAACGATAACTATGATGTCATGTGGTGTTGCCCCTTGACATCTCATTAGTGACGTCAGAGGTATGTATGTCTAGTTTGTTTTCTTTTGCTTTTGGTGCCACTGTCATTAACAGGTCAGGGGTGAGCAACCAAATGGTTTGGGGTATCTTCAATCATCCCTCCCCAACCCATTCTTTTGGAATGATGTTTCGGTTCTTTTCATTATGTTTATTGTTTTAGAGCTCATGGGAAGATCTCCAGCATTCTAAATTTGTACTTTATCTTCCACATAAATTGTACCCAAAATTAGATGTAGAAATTTCACTAAAACTATTGAGACTTTAGAAAAGGGTCCGTGTGTATGGTGTGAGTGTATTTGTGAACAGCATAACTCAAAAATCTGATATGTTCCATTCATATGACTTTCTCTACATGTTCTGTAAATAAACTATTCTTAAAAGGATTAGTCTTCTATCTGCTTCATGCTAATGACAATAAGCATTAGCAGAAATGATGTTATTACTTAGTTGCTTTTAAGTGGAAGGCTACTAAGGGAATACACTAAGCTAAAGAGTTTTTTTAAAATATGTCGATGTATAAGTGACTTTGAAATTTGGTTCTGTTTACATGACCAGAAGTAAACCAAAAGAGAAACGGCTAACAACTTTCTGTTTAAGCAAAATATAAATATTTTAGAACTGAAAGTAATAACAAGGAATATTTTTGAAATCGTTAAGTCTGCTAAATTGTGTTTTTAAAAATCTACTTTTTGTAGGGTAAGTTTTTGCCTATTTTTGTGAGTTTATCAATGGTCAAATTTTATTAGGAATGAAGAGGACTTGAGAGACTATTTCCAAACAATTTAATATACACTCCTTAAAACTCCTGAGCCATTTTTGAGAAAATAACATTTTTCGAACATTTTTCTGTGTAGTTTGAAGTCAGGATATTTTCTTGAAAATCTTCGTGTCGCATCCTTGGAAGATGCTGAACTTAAATATCAGGTTTGGTATTTAAAAGACTTTTAGTTATCGTGTTCATAGATGCGCACACCGACCTTTTTCTAAAAATGATTCTTTTTTTGGATACAGGGGACCCTAAAATGTGATCTTGGTGTCAATTTTTCTAACTATATAACAAATGTGCAGTAGTAAAAACCGAAATCGGTTGGTATTTAACTAAGTTTCTTCCAAAGGTGTGATACGAAAATTTTTCAGAAAATTCACCATCCATAACTACTCTTTACTTAACATATTTTTGGAAATTTTGATTCTTTCAAAAATTGCACTAACGATTTTGATTAAAATGCTCTTACTACTTTACAATAAAAAGCATATTTTTAGTTTTTTGAGAATAGCATACGAGTCCTCTTTAATCGGAAGGAATATCTATAATTTTTTTAAGCGACTCACGAAAAGTTAGTACACAAAAGTGTAAATCTATTTGAAACACATGTTTATTCCAAATACGTTTTTGTGCATAGCCAACTCCGGGGTATCCTTAGATAGAATTCTTCAAATTGTGTCATTTTTTAAAAACTCCTTACATTTTTCAGTTGTTTCTCGCGATTGCATGGATACATTATGGATTTTTAAGGACAGCATACAGCTTTCAATTGACTCTTGCTATTCCCTTTGAATCTATAACGAAGTGTGTTATGTGCTGCAAAGCTTTATCTCTAAAGGAACTAGATGTAAAATAAATTTTCATAGAATGGTTTATACACCTGCTAACTAAGCGATAGGTAGCAGAAAAAAACTCATGTGAATGTTTTGCATTGAATTTTTATTTTCATTTTAATGGCTTTAAGATAATTTTAAATAATAATAGACAAACATACAATTAGATAGATAAGACAGATATTAATAGATAGATGGATAGATGGATAGATGGATAGATAGATATTTATCGCCAAGAACATTATACATGTATAGTAACGCCAGTTAAAGATTACAAAATTCAATGCTTTAAAACTCCTGGGCCTTATAGAGAGGACTTTTCTTCAAAATAATTGGAATATATCTCTTTAATTTGTTAAATGTAAGTTTCTTAATTTTATCAGGTAAACTACTAAATAAATTAATGGATACTATTTAAAAACTGTTTTGTGTTTTACTATATTAACATGTTCTTAAAATAAATATTATTGTTAATTCCCTTGGGATAATTATGTAGAGTTTCACAGGAATTTTAATGTTGTATATCTTCTTAATATATAGTAAACAATTAATATATATACAAGGAAGAGTAAGGATTGCAAGTTCTATAAAATATGATTTACAATGTGTATAGGTTATGTTTTCATAAGTGAAGGTCTATGCAATATTTAGTCCTCAGATTGTGAACACTTTGCAGTGAATGGGTGCAGTAGGGACGGCATAGAAAATCAGGCAAACAAAGCGGAGCGAAGGTTTCAGAGGCAGGTAAACAGAACGTACGGGTACCACATGTGCCTTGCCCTACCCACTTCATGACTGAAGGAGACAAACGTGTCTTTCAGAAATACGCCAGTATTAACAAAAGCGTGTTGCTGCAAACCTGGCTGACACGTGTGAGACCATTGTGCACAAGTGAGAGGGGGTCCCTTCACAAATAGCTTTCGTTTGTTGCCGGGAACATTTGGGACATCAACCTGGAAACGACCAATTTAAGAATAACACTTAAATTTATAACTCAAAGAGCAGTATTGCAACAGACAAATAAACTCGGGCTGTTAAAACCGATATTCACTGGATGAATAGCATGACTTCATAATACGTATGCTCCTAAGATTTCAATGATAACATTTCCAACTAATAAACATGAATCTAATTGTAGGGCTGTGGTAGTTTTAATCCTACAGACGTTAATGAACCGAATCATCTGATGGCAAATAGGCAGGGATCCAGAAAAAAGATGAGACATTCACATGACTTTCTCTACCTATTATACAATAAACTATTTTTACAGAAACTTACTCTTCTATCCACTTTATGCTAATCGAGACAAATAATTAGCAGAAATGGTATTTTTACTTTTTTTTCTGAAGGTATAACAGGAATAAGGGAATACTTGTTTATAATCTAATTCATTCGAGTTCCATTATGCCATGACAGCGTATATTGGGCCACAAAGTGGTTTCTTGATCAGGAAATTTCTAGTTCGCGAGTTCACTATCTGCACATGGTTACGAAGGATGCCCTTAGATGGCACTATAGGATGAAATCACAACTTGCGGACATGATAAATAGCAAATTTTGCCCATGGACCTTTTCTTACATAGTATGGGGTTCTTCTACATGCAAATAATCCGCCCTCCCTGGTGTAATGGTTACCATGCTAACTTCATATACCCAAGAACGATGGCTTTTTTTTGGGCGTAAAAATCATTAACATGGCTTCCTTCGGAAGGGAACTAAAGGCGTTGGTCCCGTGTCATAGATTTACGGCACGTAAAAGGCCTCAAGTCTGATAGAGAGGCGTCTGAGCAAAATTAAGCGGTCTTTCACGCCCACTATAGAATGGTACGCTGAGAACCAGAGCATTTAAAGAACGTCCATAAATACATGCAAATTCATTTACATGCAAATAAACATTATATGGGACGAAAACGGCTTTACTTCCCTTCTGATTCATGCATACTAAGGGCTTGTACGTCCGAGAAAGTCTATCACCCAGAACCTTGGGTATTAGAGACCACATAATAACCACTAAACGCTAATCTAAAATGATAGAAAAATATTTTGTGTACTAGTCACTATGTGATGGTTTGACATTTTAAACTCCTGGCATGACCAGGAGTAAAACAAAAGAAAAAAGAAAAGTACAAATATTGTAAAATTTAAACCAATAACGAAGACTATCTCGGAAATAGTTAACACCACAAAAATGTATTATATATAATTTGTGTATTTTAACATTACATCTTTCTGCAGTATGTTTTGGTATATATTTTGTCTTTCTCTTGCCAGTCATAATGAAAAGGACTTCACAGGCTATTACCACAAAATTCAAGGAATACATTTCACTTTTCATGAAACTATCCCATACATATGGCATTTTAATCATAATTGTTATAACCATTTTTGAGAAAATTAAATCACGCCGCACCGAAGCACTAACGTCTACCCTTGAAACCCTGAAACAACGCGGCAAAGTATGAAGGAAGTGATGAATGGAGGAACAAAACATTCGAGGGATGAATGAAATCTTCCAGCATTTGCCTTCAACCCGGAAGAACACCCGAGGAAACCCTTGTGTCAGAGTAGGCGGTCACTATAAGAAGTCGCTCACGTTACTGAGAGGCCACCTCGATCGGTACTATTGAATTACTTATAGCTGCTGAAGTGGCAACGTTGAGTTACAGGAAATCCACAGTGATGATAAGAAAATGCAGTTTTGAATGTCTCTACCGGGTCCTATGTTTGTACGTTCTAGTAGAAAGATAAGGCATTGTATTTCATCCACAAATTCGATACCGATATTTCACCGAAAATTAATGTTTTGAAGACTCCTGAATCAAAAAAAAAAAAAACTAAGTATTTTAGAAAAAAGTCCGGGTAAAGTCGTAAAGTCGGTTAAATACGAGTCTTGAGAATTAAGTTTAGGAAATTACAAGAATGCGATACGAAGATTATCAAGAAAATTCCCTTACCCCAAACTATCCTTTACATAGAAACATTTAGAAAGTTTTGATTTTCTCAAAAATAGCTCTAACGATTTTGATTAAAATGCCATATATTGCAGGTGTTTACATAACAAAATGTATATCTTAAACTTTTTGGGAATAGCTTCTGAAGAGCTCTTTGTTCTGGATGACTTGCATAACCGGTAAACCGAGAGAGAGAGAGAGAGAGAGAGAGAGAGAGGGGGGGGGACGTTTATTGTTATTTGTTTCAATTTTAAAATTATTAAACTTTTCTCAAATGGAAAATTCATCTCTTTTTCTTTTTTTTCTATTCCTGACCATGCAAAGAGAGCCAAGTTCCAGCCATATAGCAAACTACTTTTAAAAGATGGTCTAGTATAGTCCCTTATTTAACTTCTACCTACAAGGAAGTAAGTAATAACACCATTGCTGTTAATGCTTATCTTGAATAGCGTGAAGTAGATAAAATGCATTTTTATAAAAATACTTTGTTACAGAATAGATAGTGAAAGTTGCAAACTATATTTTTCTTAATAGTTTGTTCAAAATAATGAATCACACGATCATAAAAAGGTGTGCAAAATACATAGCATAATCTCGGAAAATTATTTCTCACACACACATATCGCAGTATACTATTTCGGGGCTACTGTAACAATACGAGTGTTTTCATTTGTTACGTAGCAGCGCTGTTTGAATGCGTAAAGGAAAAAGACTGGAGGAACCATAGAAAAGGGCCCGAAACAATCAAAACCGCTTCACTTAAGGGTTCACCGCACTTTTAATTCAGCTACCGTTGAAGCAGATTGTATTTCGCTGAAGTACACTCTTTCCTGCGAGAATCTATTTCTGCCCAGGCACCTAAGAGTCGTCCTCGCGGTTATGAGGACCCTCTACGCGGAGCAGGAGTTAATCCTTCGGAAATGAGGACCTGCAAGGAATTTTCTTAAAACTGGTTTTTGGTTCTCGAGAGTAGATACAGTCGGATCAAAGCTCTTGACTTTGTCTTCCATTTACGCAGGGAGCAAGTACAAGATATACGCACATGCTCTTTTCAATATAAACTAATGGTAATGCTTTTGGAACGTTTCTGTCTCCTACGCAATAGACAAACTGTAGATGAAACAAACTTTATACCTCCCAGAACTAAATTATCTTAAATATCATAACATTTTCACTACTCACTCTTTCACGAACTACTCTTACGAAAGTATGTTCTATTCCTTACTAAGGGGGGGGATTTTTAATTTTAAAAATATGATTTCTCACATGGCTTTCTCTACCCGTTTTAGAACCAAATTGTTTCTTGAAAATGGTACTTCTTTTATCCACATCATCCTAATTGAAATAAATATTAACAGAAGAGGTCGTATTACTTTTCTCCTTGAAAGTGGAAAGCAAATAAGGACGTGCACTAGGCTAAAGCGATAGTCAAAATCTTTTTAAAGCTAGTCCCTATGTGAAACAGTTGAAATTCTGTTCTCTTTGCAAGGTCAAGATTAAAAACAAAGAAGAAATATAGATTTATGTAACGAATGTCATCTTGCCGTGTAAGAAAAGTATAAGTATTGCAAAATTAAAAAAAATAACAAGGAATATCTCGGATATGGTTAATTCTACAAAAATAAATAAATTAATGTATGACATAAATGGTGTCTCTAAATGAGATCTACATTTTCTGTGCAGTAAGTTTTTGTTATCTCTTACGGTGTTTACCAGTAATACAAAAATCACCAGAATGAACAGGACTTCAGAAGCTATTCCCAGGAAATAAAAAAATATACATTTTATTTGTCATTTAAATATGTTTAATTTATGGTAAATTATCAATCCTTAAATCAATATCGTTCGAGCCATTTTTGAGAAAATCAACATTTTCGAAATCTTTTCCAGGTAAAGGGTAGTTCGTGGTGGAGGAATATTCTTTAAAGTCTTCATGCTCCATCTTTGGAGGATATATAACAAGTTTGGTATTTAACGGACTTTTCGTTTTTGAGCTTCGCATTGAAATTGAGTTTTCTTTATGGACTCTTTTTAACTGCTGCGGCTCTTAGCTCTCCATTCTATATTGGACGTGAAAGACGGTTTAATTTAGCTCACAGGCCTTTATAAGGCTTGGAGTTCTTTTACGTGCCGCAAATATACGACACGGGACCAATGGCTTTACTCACCTTCCGAAGGAAGCCATGCCAACGTTTTTACGATCGAAAAAAATCATCGCCCTCGGCCGGCTTTGAACCCGCGGCCTTAGACTAGCATGTTGCCCCTAGACCACTGAGGGAGCCTTTGAGCTATGCTGTTCACAGACGCACACATGCAGATGGACACACACACACACACACACACGGGTACTTTTATAAAGTACTATTTTTGGACTCAGGTGTCCTCCAAACATATATTTCCGGTGAAACTTCGGTGTTGAATTTTTGGGTGATATACTATCTCCTTTACCTATTAGTTCCTTCTAAGTAGAAGGGGACTAGGGTATATGCTAGGTTAAAGCGATTGTCAAATGTTTTAAAAGCTGTCACTATTCGATTGCCACTGAAATTGGGTTCTCCTAGGTGCCCAGGGGTAAAACAAAAACAACAGGTACGATTTCTGTTTGAGAGAAGTATAAATGTTATAATTGAAACCAATAACAAGGAATATCTAGGAAACGGTTAGCTGCATAACAACCATGTACAGGACATAAATGTTTGTTTTGGCGGTAAGGTTCTGTCTATCTCTTATGGTTTATCTGTTATGTAAAAGTCATTCAGAATGAAGAGGAGCTCAGAGGTCATTTCCAAAAACTTCAAGATATAATTTTGTTTATCATGTAAATATTTTTAATAGATATTTTAATATAAATCGTTAAAGCCATATTTGAGATTAACATTTTCGAAAAATGTTCCATGTAAAGGATGATTTGGGCTGGGGGATTTTCTTGAATATTTTTGTATGGCATCCTTGGATGATAGTAAACTTAACTACCAAGTTTGGTATTTAACCCTCTTTTCGTTTTTAAGTTATACTGTCCACACACACACATACTGATCTTTTTCTAAAAATGCTTTTTTTCGATTCAGTTATCTCAACACATATATTTCCGGTGAAATCTCGATATACAACTTTTCGGTGAAATAGTGTGTGTACATTGTACATACGTGCTACAGGAAATAAAAATTGAGTATAGTAACATGTTTCCAAAATGTATAAAACAGGCATCACAAGTTCTATCTGACCTGTCGCCATCCAGGCATACCGTACTACCAATTTAAATTGGAGGTGTCTTCCTATTTCTGCCCAAACGATCTCAACAGGGTGTAGATCAGGTGCCCTGGGAGAGTGAGAATTAATTAATGTTTATAAAATTATCATTCACATAGAATCGTTTCTCAATCGAGATAAACTTTCAATACTACATTTCGTTGTGGTTATATCTAAGGATAGAGCAGACTAAAGCCATGACCAGATTTTTACTTCCTCTAAAACGTACAGTGTAGATCGCAAACAGAATACAATTTGTTTCCCCCCAAAAGCTCGATACAGAGATTTATATGCTTTGAGGACTACTGAATGAATATATATATATATATATATATGTGTGTGTGTGTGTGTGTGTGTGTGTAAAAACTCCAACAACCTTGTTAATTTAGCCATTTAAGCTGTTTTCATGACAAAATGTATATCTTGAATTTTCTGGGATTATCCTTTGAAGTTCTCTTCATTCTTGATGTATTTTGCAAAATAATTGTTATGTGTTTGTTCTGCTTAATTAGCGTATTGACGTCGGTATAAAATGGCTAATAAGCTTGGAAAAAATTATGTTTTAAGTAGATGTTATTTGAATATTATTGTTTTCAGATGATCAAATTATATTTACAAACTCTAAAGGCAATTACTTTTTCTACATGTTCTATATGCATAGTGTATAGAGGAGGTATTGTATTGCACCCAAAAATTCGATACCGAAATTTCACCGGAAATATATGCTTTGAGACCCCCTGAACCCAAAAAAAGCATTTTTAGAAAAATGTCCATATGTGTCTGTCTGTCAGTATGTGTGTGTGTGTGGGTGTGTGTGTGTGTGTGTGTGTGTGTGTGTGTGGGTAAAATATGTCAAAAACGAAAAGTCCGTTAGACATCAAAATTGTACGTGACTCGATTTTCAAGAAAATCCTTCCAACCCCAACTAACCTTTACATAGAAAATGTTTTTAAAATTTTGATTTTCTCAAAAGTGGCTCTAAAATTGTGATTAAAATATCGTATAATAAAGATACTTACACGATATACGATGTATAACATGTACATCTTGAGTTCTCTGGAAATAGCCTCTGAACATCTTCATTTTGAATAAATTTTGCATAATTGGCAAACCTAAGGATACAGACAAAAATTTACTTAACAAAAAATGTAGAGCTTGTTAAAACGCACAATTTATGTTACTTACATTTTTGTCGTGGAGTTGGCCGTTTTTGAGATATTCCTTATTATTGGTTTCAATTTCAAATACTTTTCTCATACGTGAATTAATCAACTTTTGGCCATAAAAACAAAGGAACTTCAATGACATAGCAACCAGCTTTTGAAACATTTGACTATCGTTTTAGCCTAGTGTATTCTATTATTTCCTTTCTGCTTACAAGGGAGGAAGTACTAAGGCCAATAATGCAAAATAAATAAGTAAAATAAAAAAATACAAAATAAAAAAGTAAAATAAAGATAATGATAGACCATAAAATAATTGAGAAGGTGAGCAGATTCAGATACTTGGGATGTCAAACCTGAAATTTAAGTAATAATGATTTATAAAAGATTTAAACTAAATAATTTATAAACTAAATGAGACTTTTAAAAGAACATTATTAAACAAAGTCTCTATAGAGACGATTCTAAACTTGTATAAGACGATGACCCTATCAAGGATACTGAGAATCGAGCTGAGAATTGCACTTAAGAAATAAACAAATAAAGATGTTGAAATAGCAGAAATGAAATTAATAAGACCTCTGGATGCTCACTTTTGGACCACATAAGAAAGGACATGAGGAGAGAACTAAATATAACAAACATTTCAGTTTCAAGTCCTGCAGATGGCGTAATTGCTTGTGAGAAGATTTCTCCTCGCGAAAGCTAGAGTGAGTTGACTCTGCTGGAATCGCTGCGTCGCATCTTAGGATTGTTTTCTAAGTGTCCGTGGGTGTTCGAGCTGGAAATATTACGGACTTCTGTATGTCTCTGTGGGCCTGGGACCTCCTCCGGCTCCTTAACTTCGCCCCAGCCTCCTCGATGTGAGTAGCCACAATCGATCCATCATGATGCCGCAGTGAATGAGACCCCTCCGTTCCAATGTTCTACATCCAGATATACCATGTAGTTAAAAGTTGCAGAGCTTAATGAGCTATTTAGTGGAGAACTGGCCGGTTTATTATTGAAACTTTGAGTTCTGAAACTCTTGCCCAAGGCCTATCTGCATATACTCAAACTCGGGACAGTTGGACTACCTGGCAGAAACGCTGAGTGTCTCCTCCGGCTTCTTATCTTCATCCCAGCCCCCCCCCCCGAGGTGAGCATCCACAATCAATCCATCATAATGCCGCAGTGAGTGAGATGGCCTCCTCCGTTCCAATGTTCTACATCCACGATATACCAGGTGGTTAAAAATTGCAGAACTCAACGAGCTATTTAGTGGAGAACTAGCCGGCTGAAACGTTTAGTTCTCAAATTCTTAAACAAGGCATATCTGCACATATAAAAAAAATGGGGCAGTTGGGCTACCTGGCAGCGTACTTATCTCTGTGGGCCCGGGACCTCCTCCGGCTCCTTAACTTCATCCAGCCTGCACGAAGTGAGTAGCTACAATAGACCCATCATGATGCCGTAGTGAGTGAGGCGATCACCTCTGTTCCAATAGTCTACATCCACGATATACCAGGTGGTTAAACGTTGCAGAACTCAACGGAGCTATGTAGTGGAGAACTGGCCGGTTTATTACTTGAAACGTTAAGTTCTGAAATTCTTGCACTAAGGTATAAATGCACACTAAAATACGGGACAGCTAAAAGGGCCAATACCAATAAACTAGATAACAGAAGTTAGGTTCGGAAACAGTTTGAGAACTCTGTGCAGACCAGTAGAAGAATGAACGGAAAGAAGTGGAAAAATGAACATAACAGCGCTTCTTGCGTCCAGTTTTTTGCGCAAAGGACTGTAGTACAATGAAGAGGGATGTACGTACAACATGCAAGAGGAGGAACAATTCGAGTTAAGCCAGGGCAGGGGAAAGAAGATTAGTTCAATTTCTAAGCAGCTATAAAAAGGTGGATGAAGACAGCTAAACGAAACAACCGAAGCGAGATGAAAGAAACTCCTTAAAACCTTACATGTGTACACGGAAAGGAGAACAGGATTTCACTTCCTTTTCTTACGTATAACAGAAACAGAGAAGGAAGGGAAATACCTTTTTTACCCTACACGCATGGCAGGTCCTTTTCTATCTGCATTCCACAAGATTTCTCTCTGAAGGTGCGTAATTTCTGCCCCTCGTATTTCTGTCTTCTTCTTAGGCTCCAATCCTTTTACTCTTCATTCCGCTGTTTCTCTGTTTCTGCATTTAGAGTCCCTTACACACCGCTACATATTCTTTCCCCAACCTAGTTTCCCTTTAATTATTCCGGTAACACCTTTTTTGTATCCTTCTCTACTACTCACAGCAGAGGTGGGTTAAAATGTTCCATGTGTGTTCTATCTTTATGAAGAACGCACAAGTAAGTTGGCTTTACGGGAGTAAATTAAGTTTCACCACTGGAATGAGAAATGAAAAATAAAACACGGAGGAAAATGTGTTTAAAGAAATATTCCGTTCATATCCAGGCCCTTGATACTGACAATCTAATTAAACAGTGGCTTCAGTTTCTCTTAAGAGACATTCAGATACATTTTCAAGGTTTTTCACGCACTTTTTATATTCTCTACCACGTACAAGCAAGTAGGTAAAGGAGGTATTGCATTCCACCCGAAAATTCAATAGCTAGATTTAACCAAAAATACAAATTATTAGAACCCTTTAATAAAAACGAACACTTTTAGAAACAGGTACGTGTATATGTCTTTGTGTGTATCTATGTACAGTATAACTCAAAAACGAAAACTCGATTTATACCAAATTTGGTATCTAAGTTCAGTATTTTCCCAAAAAGCGACACGAAGATTTTAAACAAAATCCTCCTACTCCAAACTACCCTTTGCATGCACATTTTTTCGAAGTTTCCATTTTTTTAAAAAGATTCGAATTTGATTAAACACAATCTATTAGTATATTTACATCATAAATAAAATGTATATCTTGAATATTCTGAGAATAGCCTTGAAGCCCTCTTATTTCGGACTTTTTACAACTGGTAAATGTAAGAGGTAGTTAAAATCTTAATACGCAAAAATGCATAGCTCTTTAAAACACACAATTTATGTCCTATGCAGTTTTATGTGGAGTTTATCATTTCTGAGACATTCTTTGGTAATGCTTTAAATTTTTCTTCTGTTTTTACTCCTGAGGAAGAAGTGAACGGAATTTTAATGTTAAGAATTAGCTAACACTTTTAAAAGATTTGCCTGCGCTTTAGCCTAGTAATTCTCTTGTTTCTCTTGTACCTACAAAAAATAAATAATAAGATTATTTATTCCAATATAAATTATGACAATCTTCCACAAGAAAGGGAATTGGGTGTTTAAATTGTTAAATGTCTTCGAGCGATAAACTACCGGAAGATATTTATGGTAAATTTAATAGTATATGTAATTAAGCTTAATTTCATACGTCAAAAGTAACTTTTTAAAATAGAACAATTAAACACTATTTCTAAATACTATAAAATGCCACTTTCATTGATTGTCACTCAAAAATACAAAATTGAGTTTTTTGCAATAATCTAAAAGCAGGAATTTCTAGTGGTCTTCAATGGATGGAATGCACTTTTTACTCTATTTATTAAAGAAGGCGCTAGAGATATTTAAAAGCTGATTATACAGGTTATTTAGAAATAACACTGAAAAAATATGTCTTATAGCTTCGAAATTTGTTTAGGTATCTTTTATGTAACATTGAAAATTACATAATTTTGAGTTTAGGCAGCTCACGAAGCATAGTGTGTGATGCCTACAAGCTTACACTTCAGAAGGCTTTCTTGAAAAACATGTTAATGGAAAAAAAAAAAAAAAAAAACGAGTTATGAGCAAGACTGTCCTAGGTTACAGGTAAAGGGCCAAAGGGCAGTTACCTACTCAAAATACTAGTTATGTTGAATGTGAAATATACTTATTTTTACCTAATCACGATATTATTGTATTAGTACCCCAACCAATTTGTAACCATCCTAATAGTAAACACTCAACAATTTTGCTCATAGGCCTCTCTATCAGGCTTGAGGTTCTTTTAAGTGCCGTAAATCTACGACACGGGACTAACGGCTTTACTTCACTTCTAAAGGAAGCCGTGCAAAAGATTTTTACGCCCGATATGAAGTCAGCATGGTATCATTACCCACGGAGGGTGACAGAGAACATATAGAAAAGTTACTTTTTTTTTTTTGGTAGTGTTTAACGCCCGCTTTAACTACTTATGGCACTGTCACTAATGATATATGAATGATGATGGAGCACCGGTGGAATGCGATGGCGGGGGAAACCGGAGTAACCGGAGAAAACCCGCCCCAGCGCCGCTTTGTCCACCACAAATCTCACATGCGGTCGCTTGGGATCGAACCCCGACCGTCTAGGTGAGAGGCACGTGGTCTAACCACTCGGCCACGGCGCGGCTCAAAAAGTTACGTGAATGGAGCACTTAAGATTTCCTAAATAATGTTCTTTTGTTCCAGGGACTTAAAAAATAAGGTGTTTATGATGAAATCTCGTATAGGTGAAATGCAATATTTCCTTCTATTATACCTACAAGTAGGTGATTGGGTCAGGGTTTTTGAGACGTGGAAAGGGCGTAGAATAGGTAACTGGTTGCTTGTATTCAGTTCGGTTATGCACGTGATCTCCCTATCTCCATCTTCCTCTGTCTCAAAGTGGTCTGACCAAAGTATATCTAGTCTGCTACAGAAGTTATATATCACCCGCAATTTTGTCCTTTGTTACCATAAAGAACCACACGAAAGCCACAAATGAGCGTATAGTTTGTATTTCAGGTGCTTTTAATTCTGTAGTAATAGCTTGGCCGTACTTCCCTGGCAAAAGATTTACATATGAGAATATTACATTGCCAGAACTCGACCTGCCCGCACGGCATCCCTTAATATTTTAGATTCTTATAGGTTCCCCTGGTGCGGGGAGGGAAGTGGAATTAACATGTAGTTGCAGCGGTATGGAGCTCTGTGGTGGAGAAACAGCTCAGCTTCTACTTAATGAAATATTAGGCCTTACAAAATGCTTGACCATTACAGGAATTCCATTTAAACCCTGAGAGAGAAGCGACAATTATAACTGAGCTTCCACGCAACAGTGGGACAAACGCCCAGCTGTTAAGAGAAGCAACTTGCGTATCACTCCGTGTTTTGTTTTTCTTACACTGCGCAATTTATCACACATTAAAATTTGTACACCACCCAATTTTTACTTTCTCTATAGGCACTATGTGTCTCCTTTATCTAAAAAAAACATTTTCGGAAAAAGGTCCATGTGTGTGTGTGTGTGTGTGTGTGTGTGTCCGTGTGTCTGTGAACACGATAACTCAAAAACGAAAAGTAGGTAAAATACCAAACTTGGTATTTAAGTTTAGTATCTTACAGGGATGCGACACAAAGATTTTGAGAAAAATCCCCACACCCCCAACTACACTTTACATGGAACTTTTTTCGAAAATTTTGATTTTCTCAAAAATGGCTCTAACGATTTTCATTAAAATTTCGTATATTAAAGATATTTACCTGACAAATAAAATGTATGTTTTGAATTTTCTGGGAATAGCCTCTGAAGAGTAGTTTATTCTGGATGAATTTTACTAAATTTTGAATAACTGCTAAACCGTAAGAGATGGCCAAAAAGTTACTACACAAAAATGTAGAGAACGTTAAAACACACAATTTATGTTATATACATTTTTTTCGTGGAGTTCGTCCTTTTTGTGACATTCCTTATTTTTGATTTCTGCTATGAAAAACTTATACATTTCTCATACAGGAATTTGTCAACTGCTGTCCATACAAACAAAGGAACTTCAGTGACATAGCAACCAGCTTTTGATTATGACTTTAACCTATGGTACTCCTTTATTTCACCTCTACTTACAAGGAAGCAAGTAATATGGCTATTTCTGCTAATGTTTTACTGATTAGCATGAAGTTAATAGAAGTATAAGCTTTTTAAGAATAATTTGTTGCAGGGATATAGAGAAAGTCATATGAATGGTACACATCAGATTTTTTTACAGAGAGATTTCTTCGGAAGTATTTCTTTTCTAACAGATGTTACAAGAAATTGAATTTTTAGAAAAAGGTCCGTTTGTTGTGTGTGGGGGGGGAGGAGTGGTAAGCAAAACTCAAAAACGTCAGTTAAATACCAAACTTTATATTTAAGGTTAGTATCTTCCAAGAATTCGATAAAAACATTTTCAGGAAAGTTCACCAACACAAACTACCCTTTACATGGAACATTTGACACAATTTTCGATTATCTCAAAAATGTTTCTATGCTTTTTCTTAAAATACTGAATATTATATTTACAACACAAATAAGCTATATATACATTGTATTTTATGGGAATAGCCTCTAAAGACTCCTTCATTTCGAAAGACTTCTAAAAATGTGTATATTTCTTAATATAACTGTTAAACCGTAAGAGACAGAAAAAACTTATTCCACAAAAAAAAGTAGATTTCCTTAAAACACATAATTTATCTCAAAAATAATTTTTTGTATGGCTAACAATTCCTTGATATTATTTGTTATTCCTTGAGAGATTCCTTGATTTTGGTTTACATTTTAAAATCATTATAATTTTTCTCAAACGGGAAGTCGTCATTCCTGTTCGTTTCATATATCCTATCTATACAACGAAAACTAAATTTCTATTTTATCACTTATCGACCAGCTTTCAAAAGATTTGACTATTGCCGTAGTCTAGTGTATTCCCTTATCTCCCGTGTACTTACAAGCAAGTAAGTCATAAGACCATTTCTATTAATCGCGATTAACATGATGTAAATAAGGTAATAATCTTTGTAAGAATAGTTTTTTTGCAGAACACGTGGAGAAATTCATGTGAATGAGGCACATCAGATGTTTTTCATTAATACTTCCAAATTTATGTAAATTTAAAGCAGCAACAGTTGAAATTTGGAAATTCTCTATTTCCTAAACAATTACTTTGTTGTTTACCAGCCATTTGTGATGTGTTCTATAAAGACATCTCTCTTGAGTAATTGTTGTGAAATAAAATGTTTTGCACTTTTTTAATGATGTACAGAACAATCTTCTTGCTATTTAATTTTAAAAGTTCTGTAACCATTTCAATTATGTATTACGAGTATATCTGTTTCAGGGGGCCTGAAAACTTGCATTTTCGGTGACAACTAGATAATGATCCTATACATACTACAGTCCTATTATACAGTAAACACCACACATTCCTCGATTTCTTTTCTTAGCATTGTGCGAGTAATATACGAAACAACTTTTATTGTGCATTCTGTGATTGTTCATAAAGAATTTTATGTTATAAAATCACGTCAATTGTGAGACGAGAGATTTAATGCATGATAAGAATTTACTGTCAATCAAAGGGCATGTATTGTGAGACAGTAATGAAGGATAGAAGTGTGAGAAAGTGGTGTGAAGTGTTCAACAATGGACAAACAAATGTGTTTGACGAGAGTCGAACCGGATGTCCATCACTCATTATTCACAGATGATTTGAAGAATCAAGAAAGCAACCAAATCCAACAACACAACCGTATAAATCTAGATTATTGACAGATTTCTTCCCCAAATATTCCTCCTTCTTTGTCTGGTGAAATTGTATCCGAACATCTTGATTTAATGGACTGTCAGTAGTCGAATTCAACGCGGGAATTCTAAAGCTTGTACAAAGAAATGACAAATACTTGAATAACGGAATTGGTCGCATGGAGAAATTAATAAAATTTAAAGTTGTCAGCTTTCAATAAAACTGTTTTTCTTAAAATATTAAAGCCAACTGTCATCCTGGATATATGCACTAATATAATATAGTAATATTTTGGGATATTTGCCCCAATTCAAAAACGAAGAGAAGTATAATCAATTGAAGAAATGTGAATCAGTATGGAAAGCTATTTAGTATTAAGGTCAAATATCAAACATTAGCCTTCCTCTGTTTCTAAATCTAGATTTATACATTTTGAAAAATCTGAAGTGTTTCATTCAATGAATTTCTCTACCGATTCTGGAGCAAAAGATGCTTACGAACCTCTATTCTTGTATCTAATTTATAAAATCAGGGTAAATAAATGATTTTGTTGAATATTTTCTTATGGGTTCAAGGAGAATAAGGCAATACACTAGGCTAAATTGATATCAGAATCTTTAAAGAAATGCTTGCAGTGTGGTAGCCTTAAAAATCTTCATGTTTTCATTCTTCCTTACGATTTTTTAAATTGAAATTATTTTGTTCTTTAATTTTTGATGTTTAAATTGGATTAATTGTTTCAATAATTATTATTGTTTTTACCGGATGAGTCAAAATAATCTGAATAATTACATGCATACTATTTTTATTACTTTTAACACATTTATTAGACATTATCTATTTGCATGACCATCATGAAAAAACAACAAATGACGACTGCTCATTTCAGAAAAGTATAAGTACTGGGAAATTAAAACAAAAGAAAACAAGAATATCTCGGCAATGGTATAATTAAAAAAAATTACATTCTTTGTGTTGTAAGATTTTATTTATTTCTTAGGGCTTCAGTGGCTATTCCCAGAAAAATTCAAGATATACATTTTATTTGTCATGTAAAATCTCTGATATACGGTATTTCAATCAGTTTTGAGAAAATATCAAATTTCCAAAAATCTTATATGTAAAGTGTAGTTTGCATTGGGGGGGGGATTATCCTGAAAGGCTTGGTGTCGTATCCTGGGAAGGTACTGATCTTAATATTTATGAAATTTGGTACTTAACCGATTTTTCGTTTTTGAGCTATGCTGATCACAAACACAGACACATGGACCTTTTTCCAAAAATGTTTCTTTTTGGAATCAGGCGTCCTGAAAACATGTATTTCCGGTGAAATCTTGGTATCGAATTTCTGTGTGCAATACAGTACCTTCTCTACTTACTATGTACATTATTCGTGGTAGAGAAGGTAAACACAACAGGTTTGTACCAACTTGGTGTTAGCTTAGCATCATCTCACTTAGAGACTTGTAGCTTTCTTGCACCCATGGTGATACGACGTACCGGTGGAAAGGTATGCTGCATACCTAGAAAGGGATAGAGAACCGGACCTGAGTGGGACTGCTCCAAGGGTCATTTAAATAAATTAAGTTAGCAAATATCACCATTGTCACGGCAGCACTTGGCTTACGTGCAACAAGGACCTTAGTGCCCATGCGCTCCACATACCGACTTCGTAATATTCGATAAGATATAATTAGGACTGGTAACATCGCATCAAGAACTCTATTATTGGGGAAGTTATGAAGTCTATGAGAGCCAAGAAATAGCAATTAACGGAACCTCTGTATGTGTTTATCGCTTTTCCTACGTCTCCTTTCTCTCTTTCGATCGGTTTTAGTTCTTTATGCCCGGTTGCAAGAACATTTTAACATTTAACATTTATTGTTAAATACTTGGTTACATTTACAATGATTTACGAAAGCATGTCCTACCTATTCCATCACAATCTCTGTGTTTTCTCTCCTGTCTCTCTCTCTCTTTTTTTTCTTATCCACTTTTCCAAACATTTTCCTATTTATTTAATGTTTTTCTTCCCATTTACATTCCACATTTTCATTGCTATCATCTCTCCATTTTCCTTCCCAAAATTTCCATTCTATTTCTTAACTCTTTACATTCGTTAAACAGAGAACAATAATCTCTTTCTCTCCGCATAAAATACATCGTTCTAGTTCATTGCTCCTATTTTCCTTCCAAAGTTTCTCCTGTTCTCACCCACGCTAATCCTTACCTCTCTTGTTTGTTACATACCCCTCTCATCACTGTTCTTTATTTTCTGTATAAACAAAGTGACTTTTTACTTAGTTGCAGGAACTCAAATCAAAATTGATCGGCGATTAAAACGGATTTGATTGGCAATCAGTAACATTTCGGTTCCTGAAAGCCCAATCAATTTCTGATATATAGGTATTTATTGCGACTGTAAAAATGTTTTTCGGCTTTTACGTTATAAAATTATTCTCGAGAGAGATAAAATGTAGAAAATTGACTTATTTTATTGTAGCTTTGTTTAACGTTTTAGTGGAAAGTGTATACCAATAAACTAACCTAAAACAGAGGCGTATGGTATGAGCTTCATTATATTCTTTCTTTTTATTAATGAGAGATAGTATCTAATAATCGATATTAAGAAGGACTATATTTTGTGCGGAAATTAGAATCCCTAATAGCTTTTGGGCGAATTATTTCGGCTATTTGGTATTCACAATGAACAACTCTGCTGCTAACGCGCTTTAAACAAAGAAAGAATATCATTTGCTGCCTTGAGTTCCTCAAACCAAATCCAGTAGATTCCAGATGATGTTGGTAAAAGGCACTGTTGCCAAATCCATTTCAGCACTAAGTTGATGAACGTTCGCAGATTTTCGATTTGTGTTTATGCAAAAATAAACTGACCAGGGATTAACTGATTGGCAATCAGTAGGGGATTTGATTTGCTTTCCTGAATTGGGTATTAGTCTGTTTTAGTTTCAGGGGAAGATTTGTATTCCACCCAAAAATTCGATGTAGAGATTTCACAAAAATATGTGTTTTGAGGTCCCTTGAATTCCAAAGCTAATTTTTAGAGAAAGATCAGTGTGTGTATTTATGTGTGTGTCTGAACAGCATAGATAAAAGAAAAGTCTGTTAAATACCAAACTCAATTAAGTTCAACATCTTCCAATAAGCGCCACGAAGTGCTCCAGAAAATTCTCAATGCTAAAGTCTGCTTTACGTGGAAATTTTTTTCTAAACGTTGATATTCTTAAAATGAATGTAACGATTTTGATTAAAATACCATAAGTTTAAGATATTTTCATGTCAAATGAAATGTTTATCTTGAATTCTTGGGAACAGCTTTTGAAGTGCTCTTCAGTCTAGATGAATTTTGTATTCCTCGTATTCCTTAAGAGATAGACAAAATCTTACTTCACGAAAAAGTGTAGATTATACAAATGGCAGATACATTATTTATGTGATATTCCTTTTTATTGGTTTTATTTTTCAAATAGTTATACTTTTATATAGAAGAATGCAATAATTCGTTTATTTTTTATTTTTCCCATAGTCGTGTAAACCGAATTTCAAAGTTATCAAATAGCAACTAGCTCTTAACAGATTGGACTATCGCTTTACCCTATGTATTGCCTTAATTCCCTTGAACCTGCAAGCAAATAAATTGTAACTGAATTTTTGCAAATGCTTATCTTATCTGGATTAGCATAAAGTAGACAGAAAACTCAGTTTTTTAAAAATATTTCGATACAGAAATATATGTGAATGAAACACATCAGATTTTTTCCCGAGTAGAATGTAATATAAATATGTAATTTAATGATAATTTGTGATCTCCTTGAGGTCTACAGGAAAAACGCAGGTCAGTTGTAGAATTTAGTCCCATACCGGCATGAGGATATGGTAGCTCAGTAGTTGGAGCAACTGGATGAGGATCAGAAGATCCGTGGTTTAAATCCCGGATATGGCATTGTATTTTTCAGTCTAACTCTACCTTTCCAGCTCCTGTCCTGCGCAGGAATGGAGTAGAAGAAACATTAATTCACTCCGCTCATGTAGGTAAGTAGTAGACAAAGAAAAAATATCTACTTGACACCAAGATAATGTCTCCATCATATCTTGGGTTACTCACAGCACATAACTGTCCCGCTGGGCCACTGAGATAAGCACTTCCTTTCAGCAAGTAAAGGTTATCAGTTTTTGGAGCGGAAGGCAATTATAATAGTGGTGAATCATAAGGCTTTGTATACACAACTGACTCACTAACATGTGAAAGTGGTTTCCGTACACCTAATTATTGTTCTTGCAAAACATGAGGCATTGTTTGCCCTATTAGTAGCTAGCATACACGATAGTAAGTAATAACACTAAGAACTAACACTAAGAGCAGAAAGGTAGATTAAACTACTCCGTAATATTTAGTTAATTTAATTATCATAATTTCATATCATTGTTATTCAACTAGATAACTATTGAAAAGAAAAGAGAAAAATATAAGCATCTAATGTGTTAATTCCCATGACTTTCTCTACCTACTCTGTAAAAAAAAGTATTCTTACAATAGCCTATTGTTCTATCTACTTTACGCTATACATTAGCAGAACTACTCCTATTACCATTTCCTTTTAAGCAAAAGATAAACTAAGGAATACACTAGGCTTAAGTGAACTGTTTGTATGGCTAGGAGTAAAACAAAAGAGAAAGGAAAGGAAAATCCCGTTTTAGTAAAGTTTTAAGTATTTTAAAATTGAAACCAATAACAATGTTTGGTTCCATAAAAAACTCAGTATATGACAAAAATTGTGAGCTTTAACGAGATCTACATTTTTTTTTTCAACTTCTTACTGTTTATCAGTTATGAGACGTCATCCAAATTGAAGAGGTCTTCGAAAGCTAATCCCAAAAAATTCAAGAAATTCATTGCGTCTGTCACACAAATATCGTTACAGAATTTAAACTGAATTTTTTTGATAAAAATGACATGAAATTAAGGCAACTCCGTGAAATTCTGGGGTAGGTCCGTGACAGTGCATTGTTAGGACTATAATCAGAAAAACTGGAAGTTCTATTTCAAACATATTAATATTGTTAACTGGTCACTTACAAATCAGAAGCAAATTCCAAACAGTAACAAGGCCAGGGTGCGAAGTAAGTGGTCAAGCTAAAACAGCATAAATACATCTGCTATGTACTGTCAAAGCTACAGATTACAAAATTAATTTCTCCAAGATAGAAAAAATACAAACTATCACAAACTA
Source organism: Hymenopus coronatus (assembly GCA_030762935.1). NCBI lineage: Eukaryota > Metazoa > Arthropoda > Insecta > Mantodea > Hymenopodidae > Hymenopus > Hymenopus coronatus. Next base: position 41,025,030 of record CM060889.1, on the reverse strand, counting down.
ACTTGCTATCACGGAAATACCCGTATTTGCCTTAGGCAAAACTGAGGAGGAAATTTTCTTTAACTAGATTAATTCCCTATCCCCCGCAGAATGTGGAAGTATGAATTTGTGTGTTTAGTTAAAAAAACTGGTTAAAGGTACATTAGGAAAATCTACAGTTCAGCGAGTAACCACCAGCAGTTTATCTCAAGTCAAAGCACCCGATTTGACCACAGAAGTTGAAGGAAAAATGGAAACGGAGTTTTATTTATGGAGTACTTAACTGCTATGGTTCTCAGCGTCCCATGTTATACTTGGCGTGAAAGACCGCTTAATTTTGCTCAGAGGCCTTTTTATCAGGCTTGAGGTGCCGTAAATCTACGATACGGGACTAACAGCTTTACTTCCCTTACAAAGCAAGCCATGCTAAGGATTTTTACGCCCGATTTGAACCCGCGACCTTGGATACATAAAGTAACCATTACACCACGGGGGGCGGCAAGTTAAAGGAGGCTATATAAATGAAGCTACAAAAACCAAACAAAAAAAGTGGTGTAACTTCATCAATGGTGTATTTTCTGTATAATGAAATTGAATCGCTTATTTCATTTCTTTTTTCCAGACATGGAAGATACCGCAATATCCCTCTGCAAGGAAACAGGAAGTTTGTTCTTTCGTTTGATTCAAATATTATCACTTATGAATATCCAAACTGATGTTCGTGGTGTCCATTCTATGAAGCATGCTTACTTTCTCGACTACTTACCAATAGAAAAATTGGTGAAAGTATTGCATTTCACCCAAAAATGCGTTACTGTGATTTCACGAGAATATGTACACATTTTGAAGTCCCCTCAATGCAGAAATGCATTTTTAAACCACAGATTCTGTGTCTGTTAATATCATAACTGAAAAATGAAAATTCTGATATTTTACAATGATACAGTGTTCAAGAAATCCTTCCACTTCAAACTCTTTGCATGCAACTTTTTTATGATTTTCATTTTTTCAAAAGATATTCTAATGGTTGTCGTGATTTTCTATTTTCGAAACATATTCTAAGGATTATTATTAAAATATCATACATTTGAACCTTCTCTATGAAATTATTTCTTAGGCATCTCTAATAAGAAATCTCGAATCTCGCATAGTAGATAGACAAAAATTTACTATAAAAGTTCCAATGTCCATAAAACCAATAAATTATATTATAGATGGCGGCATTAACCACTTTCGAGATATCTGTTTTAATGAATTTGAATCTTTAAATATTTTATTCTTCTTTCAAGTCTTAAGTGGTTATTCCGTTTTACTTTCTTTATTGTTTGCTTATAGTAAGTAGAGAATGTATTATATCTCAACCAAAATTTCGACTCTAAGATTTCACCGGAAATCACATTTCAGGTTCCCTGAAAAATAAAAAATTAAGTATTCTTAGAAAAGAGTGTGAATGAGTGAAGAACACAACTCAAATATGCATAAACTTTGGTGTTGAAGCTAAGGATCTTTTAGAACACAATAGAAAGGTTTTCAAGAAAATATTCCAGCTCAAACTACTCTTTAGTTGGGAAAAAAGCTGTTATATTTTATTATCTGAAAATAGCAGTATCTATTTGGATTAAAATACCATATGTTTAAAATATTTTTATGGCAAATGAAATGTTATTCTTAATTTTCTGAGAATCGCCTCTAAAGATCTCTTCATTCTGAATGATGCCTACTGGTAAACATTTAGATATGGACAAAAATTTACTGTAGATCTCGTTAAAGTATACCATATATTTCATATAAACTTTTTGAGCTGTTAAATATTTCCAATTCATTTCTTGTTATTGGTTTCAATATTTAAATTACTTAAACTTTTCTCAAACCACCAGCTTTCTAAATTTTAAAGAGCTGGTTATTGCTTTAGCCTAGGGTATTCCCTTATTTCCCTTCTACTTATAATGGAATTAAGCAATAACAATATTTCTGCTAATGTGTATCTCGATTAGCATGAAATAAATAGAAAAATAATCTATTGTAGGAATAGTTCGTCACAAAAAGGTAGAGACAGACATGTGAATGGAGCACACCGGGATTTTACTTTCCTTAGTGCCGGCAGTACACATTTTGAGGTTGTCTGAAGAAAATAAAAAAATCTGATGTGTTCCATTCACATGACTTTCTCTATATCCCTGCAACAAATTATTGTTAAAAAGTCTATGCTTCTACTTACTTCATGCTAATCGAGAAACAATTATTAGAAATAGTCTTATTACTTGCTTCCTTGTAAGTAGAAGCAAAATAAGGGAGTACCATAGGTTTAAGAGATAGTCAAAAGCTGGCTGCTATATGACTGAAGTTCCTTTGGTTGTATGGACAGGGATTGTTGAATTCCTGTACGTGAAAAGTATTGTTTTTGAAAGCTGAAACCAAAAACAAGGTATATCTCAAAAACAATCAACTCCACGGAAAAATGTACATAATGTAAATTGTGTGTTTTAAAGTGCTCTGCATTTGTTGTGTGGTAAGTTTTTGTCCGTCTCTTACGGTTTAGCAGTTATGCAAAATTCCGTAAAATTGACCCAGAATAAAGTGGTCATCAGAGGCTATTCCCAGAAAATTCAAATTATACACTTTATTTGTCAGGTAAATATTTTTAATATACGAAATTTTAATCAAAATCGTTAGAGCCATTTTTTAGAAAATCAAAATTTTCGAAAAATGTTCCATTTAAAGGGTAGTTTGGGGTGAGGGGATTTTTCTCAAAAGCTTTGTGTCGTATCCCTGGAAGATACTAAACTTAAATACCAAGTTTGGTATTTTACCGACTTTTCACTGACACGGACACACACACACATACATGGACCTTTTTCTGAAAATACTTTTTTTTTTTGGATATAAGAGACCCTAAAATAAATATTTCCGGTGAAATCTCGGTATCGACTTTTTTGGTGGAGTGCAATACCTTCTCTATACACTATGTACATAGTGCGTATAGAGAAAGTAAAAATGAAGTATTTTTAGAAATGTGTATGTGTGTGTGAGTGAGTGAGTGTTTGTGTGAACAGCACAATTGAAAAACAAAATAAAAAGATTAGGATTTAAAATAAGAATCTTCCAAGGCTATGATATAAAGATTTTCAAGAAAATACCCTGACCCAAAGTACTCTTTACATGGGAAAAAACACCGTTATGCTTTATTCTCGATTTTGATTGAAATACTAGATGTTTAAGATTGCTTGATGGCAAAAGAAGTGCTTATCTTGACTTTTCTGGATCCTTTTCACACTGAACGACTGTTGTATAATTGGTGAACCATAAGATATAGAGATTAACACAGAATTTTCAGCAGAAGTTGGCCGGGAAGATCGCGCCGCAAGGTGTCATAAGACGGCAGGCACTAAGTAAAAACAATACGGCGTGTATGGTCCAGTCTCCTTGCAGCATTCTAATGAAGTGAGCTGTCGTTGTTGGTGCAGGGGAGTGGGGAGGAGCCGGCCAGTCAGGCGCCACAGTTGAGACCTTCTGCACAGTAAAACACTCGTCGTGTATATAGGAAATTGCACTGCATGCCTTTGGGCGGTCTCTCCCTACGCTACGAGGATAAATACTTTTAACTTCCCTACAGTTTACGAGTTCAAGAATTGTGTGAGGTGCAGCAGACCGAAACAAATGAAGATGCTTTCATTGTTACAAAATAGCTATATCAAACTAAACAATATTCGTAGGTGATCATAGTATATGGATTTCCAATTTCCTATGTGAAATTTGGAAAATCACAGTAGGTAAAATTTGTTGTTAAACTTTATACCAGTTATTTCACACAACTTCAGTGGACCTTTGACATATTTAAAAAAAATCTGATGTGTACCATTCACATGACTTTCACTACATCTCTGTAACAAATTATTGTTAAAAAGTTTATGCCTGTATTTACTTCATGCTACTCGAGATCAAATTAGCAGAAATAGTCTTGTTACTTGTTTCCTTATAAGTAGAAGCGAAATAAGGGAGTACCATAGATTAAAGTGATAATCAAAAGCTGGTTGCTATGTGACAAGTTCCTTTGTTTATATGGATAGGAGTTGACAAATTTCTATATGAGAAGAGTAAGTTTTTCATAGCTGAAACCAAAAACAACGAATGTCTCAAAAACGATCAATTCAAAGAAAAAAATGAATATAACATAAATTGTGTGTTTTAGCGTGCTCTACATTTATTGTGTAGTAAGTTTTTATCTAAGTCTTACGGTTTAGTAGTTATGCAAAATTCCGTAAAATTCGTCCAAAATAAAGTAGTCTTCAGAAGCTATTCCCAGAAAATACAAGATATACATTTTGTTTGTCAGGTAAATGTCTTTAATATTTGATATTTTAATCAAAATCAAAATCAAAATCAAAATTTTCGAAAAAAAAGTTCCATGTAAAGGGTAGTTTGGGGTGGGGGGATTTTTCTCAAAGTCTTCGTGTCGCATCCCTGGAAGATACTAAACTTAAATACCAGGTTTGATATTTTAGCTGCTATTCGTTTTTGAGTTATCGTGTTCAAAGGCACACGGACACACACACACACACACACACACACACACACACACACACACACACACACACACGGACCTTTTCCTGAAAATACTTTTTATGGATACAGGGGTCCTAAAACATGTATTTCAGGTGAAATCTCGGCATCGAATTTTTGGGTGGAATGCAATACTTCTCTATCCCTATGTACATTGTATATACGGGGCTAGAGAAAGTAAAAATCTATCACACAATATACTTTTATATTAAACTCTAATTTTTATAGAAAAAATAATGCTCTTTACTTTATCTACCAAACGCTATATACATATAAGGTAGAGAAGGTATTGTATCCACCCAACATTCGCTAAAGTAATTTCGCCGGAAAGACATGTTTTGAATTTTGAATCCAAAACAAGAAAAGCATTTTAAATATGATCCATGGCTTATCTGTGAGTATTTGTGGACAGCATAATTAAAAAACAAAAAGTTGGTTGAATACCAAACTTAGTATTTAAGTTTACCTTTCGAGGATGGACAGAGATATTTTCAAGAAAATCACTTCACCTCAAACTACCCTTTAGATAAAAAAAAAAATACAAAAATTCTGATTTTCTCAAACACATATCTTACGACTTTAATTAAAATACCGTATATTAAATATATTTACATAACAAATAAAATAAAGTATATATATATATATATTGAATTTTCTTGGAATAGTATGTGAAGTTATCTTCAGTATCGATGACTCTTACTAACTGGTAAACCGTAAGAGATAGACAAAAATTTATTGCATAAAAGATATAGCATCGCTTAAAACTCACACATTCTGTCCACAATTTTTTTGTGGAGTTACGAGATATTCCATGGTGTTGGTTGCAATTTTAAAATACGTAGATATTATTTTTCGATACTGGAATTTGTTATTTTTGTTTCTTTTGTTTTTGTCCTGGCCATATAAGTAGAGCCGAATTCCAATCGCAGAGCAACCAGCTTTTAAAGATTTGACTGTCGCTTTAAACTAGTGCATTCCCTTATTTCTCTCCTACTTATAAGGAACTAAGTAAAGTATTATTTATGCTAATGTTTCTCTTGATTAGCTCACATAGATAGAATAAGCTTTTGTAAGAATAGGCAGAAAAAGTCAAATGAAATCACGGTTTCGAATTTTTAAGGTAAGTGCAATACCTTCTCTATCTTGTATATATATATATATATATATATATATATATATTGTGCATACGTGTTAGAGAAAGTACATATGCACTGGTAAACTTTCAGCTCATGTTAATGTAGAATGTTGTACCACTGAACTTCTGATTTTCTTTTATGCGTATTCAGTGGCAATTATTTACAAAAGTTGGCCGAATTATTTTCCCTAAGAGATCAAAAAATAGACTTAACAGAGCACGTGAGAAACCTAGCTTTCAGTCTTAAGGCAATCTAAAAATTCACAATTTTCATTTGAACGACTTGAAATTATAACCAGAATAAGTAAGCACCTTATACAAACTTAGAACCGAACGCCTGAGTGGTGTGGCGGTAGCGTATCTGCCTCACATTCAACAGGTCGTGAACTCGAATCTCGCTTAGGGTGAGTTACCCGGGTAAGGTTTTATTCGAGGTTTTCCCTTATCCTGTGATTGAATGTAGAGTAACTTTAAGCTCTATAGACCCGAGATTATTTGAGTTTCATTTCACCAATTTCATTCGTCTGATATGACCAACCAGGTTAAAGGAGGTTCGTTTTGTAGTCGGTATACCCTCCCTGTATACATGACATCCCCCTAGGACTTCAGGCGGATGCCTAGGGGTTACAAGCCTGTCGATGAGCCAATGACACGTAATCACATAATGAAAGACCTGGAACGAGTGGTCGGCGTGAGGGTGAGGGAGCGGATGATATCAAATGCAAACGAAATGAATGATAGGAAAGGTTATGATGGGGCAATTGGTGGAATGAGTGGGGATGGGGGGACCGGAGGACCCGTTTCGTCCAACACGAATCTCACATGCGGGCGTTTGGGATCGAACCCGGGTCGCTATATGGGAGGCGAGCGGTCTAACCACTCGGCCACGGCGCCGCCCCTAAAGGACGTTAAGCTTAAAAATAATTAGAACCTCTTATGTGCAATTATTTTAGAGAATTTAATGTATTTCCGAATTTAATCTGTGTTAATTAAAATTCCTCTCGTGTCAAACGATCCAGACTGTTTTAGAGAACTCCATATTGGTGTTGTTTTTATTTCAATTGAAACTATGCCAGGGAGAAAAAAAACAAAAAAACATTCGTTTGTATTTATGCGTTTTTTATTTTATGAATATGAAAATATATAAATATCTAATAACTTCTTTTTCCTTCTCACAGGGTTTAGAAGCCAGCTCCTGAGGTCAGATATTCTTTAAGGAGCAGATGGACTGGGGGATCAGAGAGAATAGTCAGGATGGACGATTAGCCCAATGCCTGGTATGAGTGTGGGGAAGAATATGATATTAAATAATTATTAAACGTGAGTACGGCGGTGGAACCGGAGAGCCCGGAAATAGCCCATTCTCACGCTGCTTTGTCCAGTACAAATCCCGACCGCCTTGGTGAGAGCCGAGCGCTTTAGCCATTCGGCTGCGTAACAGATTTATTAAACTTAGAAATTGGTTCTTATGTAAGCTATGTAAAACACTCTTTTGCCAAAAAGGTAAATGTTATTTGTTCACCTAATTTCATAGGTGCATTGTCTGTATGCTAGAATTCTACCGTAAGACGTTTTACTGCATATATCAAAGCATTAGATTTGTGGTACCAAAGCTAGAATATAACTATCTAAAACAGTTTATGGTTGTAAAACTCGTCTCTTATTGAGGGCGATAAACGATCCGTATAATCAAGCAACCTTAATGCACACGAGGAATTCTAGAGAAAATATATAAAATATACACTTCGTTTGATATTTAGTGGAGAAAAAAGGTAAAACATATGTTTATCTAATTTTGTCCGTTTATTAATAGCACTGTAATAAATAAAGTGATCGTCCTCCGTGGTCTGAGATAACAAACTGCCTCTGGTTCCCAAGGTCAGGAGTTCAAATCCGGCGGGGAACGATGAACTTTTCGGGCGTAAAAAGCTTAGCATGGCTTCTTCGGAAGGGAAGTATAGGCGTTGGTCCCGTGTCGTAGATTTACGGCACGTAAAAGAACATTAAGCTTGATAAAGAAGCCTGTCTTCTACGTCCAATATAGAATGGGATTCAAAGAACCTCAACAGTTAAAAAACGTCTATAAATAAAACTCAAAATCATAAATGAAACACACATTTCAGGATCTAATGTGTTTTAAAGGCCCTGAGCTATGTCGCTATTGTGTTTACATACACCGCTCCAGCTATAGTCGGACAGTGCAAAGAGTAGAAGGCAGAGGATGATCAATCTTGGAACAAGCATCCACTCCATCTATTCGACACCGCTACACACCGCGAAGTGTGGAAGCACACTGAAGGATGAGAAGGAAACAGATAAAATGTAAATGACCGTAAGGATATCGTAGTAGATGACTAGAGTTTTGACCAGGGAAAACCACCAAGAACAAGGCCACGGTAGCGAAGGACAGAATCAACCAGAGATATCCTGAATACAAGTCTTACACTTTACCGGGATGTCAGCTGACTTTCACTTTTATACCGCAGTATTCAGCATGGCTGTTTACACAATCTTTTGTAATTTCGACTCTTCACTTTTCCTACCTCCAGTTGTAACAGCGGGCGAGGGTGATAAGAAACAGGAAAGCTATTTTCTGCCGCATCTGATGCGTGACGCACGGAACAACATGCGCGCGCGCTATATCACAGCTGCATTATTCCCCACAGAGTTTTCTCGATACAAACGTTCTGATAAGAGATTATGGCTCCTTTCGTTGAGGTACTAGTAGCATAGAGGAACTCACTTTAGCTGGAATTGCTCTCGACCCAATGAAGGGAGAGGGAAGAAAGAATTGCTCCATTCTGATCCTTGGGGAACCCAAAGAACATAATAAGAAGCATATACCTACTAAATCTGAGATATTATCACTGACTGATAGTCGTGCATTTAGCTGATTTGTAAGAGGGAGTTAGCTTTGTATACTTCTGTAATTGGCACAAGTTTCTGTATTGGGTGCTCAAGAAAATGGTTCCACTTAGGGATGGAATCTCGATTCAGTCGATATCTCGATCGATACTCTCGATACTCAACCTTCGATACTCAACCTTCGATACTTTTAATTGTATAAGATTTGTGTTATCTTCTAGTATCCTCGTGCATTATACAGAGTGATAGGGCTACAGATGCAGTTAGTTTCATAAATGATACCTTAAGGCACAGTCAACTAAAAATCTGAAGTTTTGGGCTAAATATTTACATTTACATTCTCTACAATAGTACATGGTACATAGGTAAAGAAGGTATTGCACGCCAAACAAAAATTCTTTACCAGATTTCACAGAAAATACATTTTTTAGGGTCCCTTGCATAAAACAAACATTTTTAGTAAAAGGTAAGGGCGCTCGCGCGCCCGTGTGTGAGGTGTATGTCCGAGTGTCTGTGAACACGATAACTCAAAAACAAAAAGTCAGAAAAATACCAAATTTAGAGTTTAAGGCAAAGCATCTGCGAAATTTGGAAAATCCACAATATGTAAGATCTCTTACTGAAATTTATATCAGTTATTTCAAATTGATTTCACATGCTATCATAAATGCAATGACTATTTAAATAATTTTATTTGCGTAAATTTATTGTTGTAATAGACATAATCCAAGTGATAGATTTTAAAACCATTCAGATAAAATTAAAGTTAAATGAGATTAAAAAGAGATCTGCCATATTAATCCTAATTATTGTAGAACAAGTTTTACTTTTCGTTCTCTCCAAAACTCTTGATTTTTCAAAATGTATTAATTTATTTATCAAAATTGGATCATTATTTCGGAAAACTATATGACGGTTTTCTCTGGTGTGCTTTTGTTGGCAGTATAAACATTTTGAAATAAATTAATACAAATTAATGCATTCTGAGGACCTTTTGTGCATAGAAAAGTGATGTAAAAATTTTGCGAGGAAACAAGGTCTGAAATTGGTACTGCCCATTAATCAGCATGCACCTACACATTTAAAACTTCAGTTAATTGGTATTTAAACTGCTTCAACTGGTGAAAATTATATATTATTTTAAAGTGATATTTTTTTCGCAGTAAGCTTTTGTTATCTCAAAATATATCTTTTTTTCTCAAGTTAAAAAACTGTACAAGGAACGAAGAACAATTTACAGGCTATTCCTAGAAAAGTATACACACTTTATTTGTCATATCGATATCTTAAACATATTTATGGTATTTTAAATAAACCGTTTTTGAGAAAGTCGAAGATAGTAGTTTGGGATAGACAATTTTTCTCAAAGTTTTTTTTTGTGTTGTTCATAGACACAAATCCAGGACAATCACTTTTCGAAAATTCTTTTTTTTATTTATTAATTTTTTATTCAGAGAACCTATACTCTGTCTAGTTTAGGAAAGTAGTAGAGAAGGTGCAAATTTAAATATTTCCTAAGGAATATTTCTGTCATTTTCATTTATATACCTTTGCTCATGGGTTTGTTTGTTCTTTATTGGCTCGGTTCTCATAGAAGAAAAAACTAATCAAACAAATGCTACTGAGCATTGCTCAGTTAAAGAGAGAACACTATCGATGCTATCTCAGGGTGGCCCCCCCCTCTTCCCTTTCTAGGGAGTCCACGCGACTTTTATGTCCTGGCGGTTTGTTCCGTATAAGCTTCTCTAGAAAAACAACAATACGTCTCGATGTTTCAAAACTCTTTCTTACTGAAAGTAATCAGACGTATAGTATCTGGAAGAATAATTAAGAGCTATAAATACTTAAATACAATTTATTGGTCTTGATGACTGATAATGACGTCACTATTTAAAACATTTGCAATTCGGTTATCTTTACTCGGGCAGAGGTATTATGTTCCATTCACATGACTTTCTCTACGAGCTCTGCAAACACACTGTTCTTATAGAAGATGTTTCCTTTATCTACATTATGCTAATCGATATAAACATTAGCAGAAATAGTTTTATTAGCAGAAGAGAAACAAGGAATATACAGGCTAAAGCGATACTCAAATCGTTTATAAGCTGGTCGTATGGGAAACACGGTTCATTTTGCATGGCTAGCAGTAAAACAAAAGAGAGATGCAACGAAAGATGACTTTCCGATTGAGAAAAGTTACGTAGTTTAAAATTGAAACCACTAACAAGAAATATCTCGGAAATGTCAACTCAACAAAAAGTTTGTATGTGATTATAAATCGTGTGTTACAACAAGATGGACATTTCTGTGGAATAAGATTTTATTTTTCTCTTATGGTTCAGATGCTATCTCAGAAAAATCAAGATATGCCTTTTATTTTTCTAAAATTTTACATGTAAAGTCGAATATTATAAGGATCCAGTTAATCTTGCGGGTTTATATAGGAATCAAATTCAACATTTAAATAGTCTAAATATCATAATCTTTGGGGATAGAGGGATTTTCTTGAAAATCTTCGTGTTGAATCCTTGGAAGATTCAAACCTAAATACCAAATTTTGTGTTTAATGGTATTTTAGCTTTTGGTCTATGTTGTCCACACACACACACACACATACACATACACTCACGGAGTTTTTCTAAAAAATGTTTTTTTTTATTTCAGTGGACGCTATAACATGTATTTCCGGTGAAATCTAGGTTTCGAGTTTTTGGGTGAAATATTATTATGACCTCTACCTACTATAAATATTGCACATAAGTGCTCGAGAAAGTAATTTTTCTACCTAGTGCTACGACAACGTAAATAATAGGTAGAGAGGATCCACCCAAAATTCGATACCAAGATTTCTCGGAAATACATGTTTTGAGTGAATAACTGGCGAGAGTTAGAGGATCACACTCATTGCGAAGTATAACACGAAGTCTTGTCAGTTCTGTACTGCGGGTTTTAACTTGAACTAATCCCGTTGAGTTCTGCAACTCTTTTAACCACTAAGACATATCTGCACATTTCAAATACGGGATTGTTAGGCACCTGGCGTGCTCCGCAAGACGACCTTCAAAAAAATATGGCCCGATTAGATGATCACCCAAAATGCCCACCATATATAATTTCCCACTGGTTCCTGAAAACTAACTTTGCAACTCGATGGATAATACATAAAGAAGAAAAAAAAAAGTGCACGTAGACACACGGAGGTGATGAGAGAACATGAAATTAACCATTTGAACTACAAGCATTCGCCTGCTCCGTTAAAACTTGTAAATATAGTATCCCACATGTCTCCCTCTCCGCTTCTGATCTCTTTATAACGGTTGTGGACTCCTTTTTGTAGCTTAAGCCGTTCATTTAGCCTTCATTTATTATAATTTACGTTCTAGAACATATGGCAGCGATCCTATTGATATAACATGTGTTATTAAGCACATGTTTTTGAAATGGACTTAGCTACGAGTATTGCTGCTAAGGTCTATATTCCGATGAAGAGCAGGCTAGATTTGCATGGATACCAAATGACAGACTAGCATGGTAATTTCGACCTTATTACTTTCAGAGTAAGAAATATTGCCTATCTCCAAAAATAATAAAGAACAGGTGAACCACCAGTATAATAAAATAAAACGCAATAAAATAGAAAACAAGCAATAAGGTATTAACTACATGAAATAATGATGTGTTATAAATAATTTAACTAAAAGTCATTAATTGAAATAAATTAATGTATAAAATAACACTTATAATGCTAGTATTATTATGTTATATAAATATTACATAAGTTTTTAAAAAATATTTATGGTAATTAAGAATAATAAATAATAACATGCTTTTAAAATTTGAGAAAGAAAGGGGAAAAAATAAAGAAAAACTATTGAAATTGAAATCTATAGTCCTTTTTATTTTATTTTTAGTATAATTTTCTTAACAGTAAAGTAATTTTATATGGATGTAGACATAAATTAAATTTTGAGATGAATGAATAACGATTCAGAATGTATGCCCTGGCTTTAGACATTAGGTACCGAGATGTAGTATTGCAGATTTTTATTTATTTATTTATTTAGTACACCTAGTGTCCCCTTCCGTTATCTATATGATAATCATACATGTTCCAAGACTTACTCTGGCTTTTATTTCAAAATACAGGGTTACTACAAAAGAAATAGACAACTTCAACTGCCTGTAAAACAAAAACTATTAGAGATAGCAACCTAATTATTTTGGAGGTATGTTGAGAAACTCTCAAAGTTTAGTTTGTTACTATTGGTAACGCTGTAGTGTTTTGTTTGTTGTTGCAGAAGCTGAAATGGCGGAAAATCCTGTGGAAAAGGCATATTGCGTGTTGGAATTTGCTAGAACGTAATCAGCAACTGTTGTCCAACGACATTTTAGAACACGTTACCACAAAACGCCACCGACTAGACAGTCAATCTACGACTGGTATAGAAAATCGGGCATTTTTACTTTCTCCATACGCACTATGTACATAGTGTATAGAGAAAGTATTGCACTCCACCAAAAAATTCGATACCGAGATTTCAACGGAAATATATGTTTTAGGGTCCCCAATATCCAAAAAAAGCATTTTCACAAAAAGGTCCGTGTGTGTGTGTGTGTCCTTGTGTCCGTGTGTCCGTGAACACGATAACTCAAAAACGAAAAGTAGGTAAAATACCAAACTTGGAATTTAAGTTTATTATCTACCAGGGATGCGACACGAAGATTTTGAGAAAAATCCCCCCACCCCCAACTACCCTTTACATGGAACTTTTTTCGAAAATTTCGAATTTCTGAAAAATGGCTCTAACGATTTTGATTACAATTTCGGATATTAAACATATTTACCTGACAAATGAAATGTATATCTTGAATTTTCTGGGAATAGCCTCTGAAGAGTTGTTTATTCTGGATGAATTTTACTAAATTTTGAATGACTGCTAAACCGTAAGAGATAGACAAAAACTTACTACACAAAAAATGTAGAGCACCTTAAAACACACAATTTATGTTATATACATTTTTTTCGTGTAGTTCGTCGTTATTGTGACATTCCTTATTTTTGGTTTCTGCTATGAAAAACGTATACTTTTCTCATACAGGAACTTGTCAACTCCTATCCATATAAACAAAGGAACTACATTGACATAGCAACCAGCTTTTGACTATCACTTTAACCTACGGTTGTCCCTTATTTCGCTTCTACTTACAAGGAAGCGAGTAATAAGACTATTTCTGCTATTTTTTTCTGATTAGTATAAAGTAAATAGAAGTATAAGCTTTTTAAGAATTATTTGTTGCAGGGATATGAAGAAAGTCATGTGAATGGTACACATCAGATTTTTTACTTTCTCTATACTGACTATGTACATAGTGTATAGAGAAAGTATTGCACTCCACCCAAAAATTGGATACCGAGATGTTTTAGGGTCCCCAATATCCAAAAAAAAAAAAAAAGCATTTTCACAAAAAGGTCCGTGTGAGTGCGTGTGTGTGTGTGGTGTGTGTGTGTGTGTGTGTGTGTGTGTGTGTGTGTGTCCGTGTGTCTGTGAACACAACTCAAAAACGAAAAGTCGGTAAAATACCAAACTTGGTATTTAAGTTTAGTATCTTCCAGGGATGCGACACGAAGATTTTGAGAAAAATTCCCCCACCCCCAACTACCCTTTACATGGAACTTTTTTCGAAAATTTTGATTTTCTCAAAAATGGCTCTAACGATTTTGATTAAAACTTCGTATATTAAACGTATTTACCTGATAAATAAAATGTATGTCTTGAATTTTCTGGGAATAGTCTCTGAAGAGTAGTTTATTCTGGATGAATTTTACTAAATTTTTAATAACTGCTAAACCGTAACAGATGGACAAAAACTTACTACACAAAAAATGTAGAGCACATTAAAACACACAATTTATGTTATATGCATTTTCTTCGTGGAGTTCGTCGTTTTTGTGACATTTCTTATTTTTGGTTTCTGCTATGAAAAACGTATACTTTTCTCATACAGGAACTTGTCAACTCCTATCCATATAAACAAAGGAACTTCATTGACATAGCAACCAGCTTTTGACTATCACTTTAACCTACGGTTGTCCGTTATTTCGCTTCTACTTACAAGGAAGCGAGTAATTAGACTATTTCTGCTAATTTTTTTTCTGATTAGCATAAAGTAAATAGAAGCATAAGCTTTTTAAGAATTATTTGTTGCAGGGATATGGAGAAAGTCATGTGAATGGTACACATCAGATTTTTCTAAAAATGCTCTTTTTGGATTCAGGGGGACCCAAAACATATATTTCCGGTGAAATCTCGGTATTGAATTTTCAGGTGCATTGCAATACCTTCTCTATACACTATGTACATAGTACGTGTAGAGAAAGTAAAAATTGTGGCAAAGAGGGAAGACTGGTTTGGCTTCCTGAGACAGGAACGCCGGAAGTTGATGAAGTACGGATTTATCGGTGATATGCAGTCAGTTATCACACCCTTTGAGGCTACCAACTAATAATATTGGTTCCTCTGTTGACTATCACCTCAACACTACAAAGCACTGACAATGTATACTTCCCGCTGCTGTGCGGAGGGCTCATTCTACAAAATTGCAAACACAACCAACGAAAGGAACAAAATTCCCCAAGACGGACCACAATGAAGCAAAAAAAAAAAAAAAAAAAAAAATGACATGAAATAAACATAAACCAAAAAATACAAATAACATTTCCTTGACCCCACCTTTTCTACTGAATCTTGCTCACTCCTTTTCACCTTACACTCAAAAAAAGAAAATATACTATATATTTTCTTGTCTTAGGCTCAAATTTGCGCTTAGGCAGTGAGAATAATTACTACGGGCACGTACTTAGGACTGCTCCCTGTCTTTGTTTACCTCAAGTGTGTTTCTTATTTCGGGAAATGTATTGCAACATACTTTATTACAAATAAGCTGCCCTGATCTAAAGCGCTGTCTCGGTTGCATTTTTGTTGTTTTATTTATATAACCTCCTTTAACATCTAAGGTCATATCGGGGGCCTTGCACTTGTAACAACTCGTTTGTAGGTTCTTTACGTTGGGTTTAAATCATGTTATTTTCCTCAAACAATCACACACACACATTCACTTTTATATACAGGGTTAGCCTAAAAGAAATAGACACATTTAGTGATGAAATAATTTACAAGAGTTGTAGGTTATATCGTGAAGTTTTTGTGGTACAACTACAGATGTTCTATGTGTGATCCTTAGGTTTCACGGGCAATATCTAGTCTGGAGTCCAATTGTTCCCAAACATGCACCAAAGTGTTTTCTCTTATAGAGAAAACCTGTTTCTTCAAATTTATGCACCCAGTCATAAATGGACTGCCGTGTGGGTGTTTTTTTTCCCATACTTTGTCTTATAATGACATTGCACTACAGTAACTGTATTTGTCTTGACATATTCCAACGCACAGAACGCCTTCTCAACTTGACTCACCATATTCCTCCAAAGGACGTCAACGCCACTTACGTCACATACGTCATTGAAACAAAATAAAAAATGTCAGGCGCAAAACTTCAAGTATATACGCATGTAATAAGGGTGAAATGTTTTTCCTGAAATAAATAGATAACATTTTCTACATAGTATAACTTGTCTATTTCTTTTAGGCTAACCCTGTACATACTTCCAGACTCTGTGGGGGATAGGGAACAATCCTGACTAAAGAAAAATTCCCCGCCACAGCTGGGAATTGAACCCGGGACCTCCGGGTGCTTGCATTGAAACATGAAGAGCAAATGGTGGTGTAAAGCTCAGGACAGTCATAATGCCGTAACTCAACAAGTTTTCAACTATCTCGACTCAACATCTCTGCGAGAATTTCACGCTGGTAGAAGAAAGTTAATCGCCCGGCATAATGCTCGTATTAAAAGAAATGTCAATTCTTTTCCGCACTTATTGCTTCACTTTCACCGGTGGATGAACTTATCTTGTGTCCTCTCGCGAGTGAATTACCGATTATAAAGAAAGAAACTCGAGACACGGTATATGCCGTACATACTCCGTCTCGGAGGAGGATCACAGATAAAACCAAAAGCTCCTGGTGTAGAGACAAAGAAAAGGAAACGGTTGCACCACACTATAAAGGGAGAAGGAGTATCAGAAAGGAGGAATCTTACCAGGACGGCCATGAAAACAATGTGATATCACCCCGCGTGACACGCCGCTGCCGCCCGTCCCCAAGGAACTAAGTGGCGCTCCGTATCTTCCCGTTTCCTAGGGTCCTAACCTGATGGACTTCCGGGAGCACCATCCCTTATCTCTCAGATGCTATCTCAGGAAAGATGAAGCTTCAGGGTTTCATGGCAAAACAAACAGCAGCCTTCAGATTTCATTTTAACAACTGGAATACAGGAAGCGATTTCAAAGAAGCAGAATTCAACAAAAGCCTTGAAGTATAACTTTCTCATACATATAATATATTTCAAAATTATACAAAAGCTATTCAGAAGTGTTTAATAATACATTGCAAAATACACTGAGATATAATTATTAATAATTTATTCACTTATTATATATTAATAAGTGAATAAAATAAAATAGGGGAAAAACAGATGAATTGGGTGCACATTACTTTTCTTTTTTGTATTGTTTCATTTGTATAGCCCCCTTTAACATCAATGGTCATATCGGGGACTTTCACTTGTGAAACTGTAGGTTCAGAACATTAGGTTTAACTTTATATTACTAAACACACGCACACTTACTCTCACATTCATACTTCCAGACTCGATGGGGGATAGGGAATAATTCCGGCTAAAGAAAAATTCCTCGCGCCAACCGGGAATCGAACCGGGGACCTCCGGGTGAGAAGTCAGCTTGCTCACCACTCGACCATGGACCAGTCACACATTACTTTCTCTACATCTTTATAACACATTAATGAACAGCTTATTCTTCTATTTATTTACCTACTTCAAAATAATCCAGACAAATATTAGCAGAAATCGTTTTATTACCCTTCTGCTTACCAGGAGCCATTTCTGAGAAAATAAAAAATTTCGACATTTTCAATGTAAAGATAGTTTCGGGTGGGGGATTATCCTCAAAATCTTCGTGTCGAATCCTGGGAAACTACTAAACTCAAATACAAAGTTTGGTTTTTTACCGACTTTTTTATTTATTTATCGGTTCACAATCACACGGACACACGCGCGCGCGAGTATCTTTTTCTAAAAATGTTTTTTTTTATATAGAGGTCCCTAAAAGTGTATTTCCTGTGATATATCAATATCGAATTTTTGGGTGGATTGTAATCTGCTATATACTATGTACTAAGTAGGGGAAGTAATTAAACAAAATTATTAGATGAGCCTGAAGAATTTCAATACTTAGGCACGAAAATAACATCTGCTGAAAAAGTAAACTGGAAATTATTTACAGCTTATAATATTAATTTATAAATTAGGAATAGTTTTTTGAAAGCATAGGGATGGAGCATAATGTAATATAGATATATGAGAAACTTGTTAAAACTAAAATCAGAAAGAAGCATATAAGCATTTCAAACATGGTGCTAAAAAACATGCTGAAAATTAGTTGGACTGGTAATATTACCAATGAAGAAGTTTATAAGAAAGCAAAAGTAGGACATAAATATGGAACCGAATAAGAAAAGGAAGAATACAATTCTTAGGGCATTTATTAAGACGCCAAAGCATTTTCAAAGTGATATTGTAAGGTACAACTGAAGGAAAGAAAATAAAGGAAGAGCAAGACTAAGTACTTGGAAAACATTAATGATATGCATTCTATAATGTATGAAGAATAAAGACTTCCATATGCTGCAGTCAAATAACTATCTCTACCTATTCTGTAAAAAACTATTCTAACAAATGCTCATTCTTCCTTCTACTTCATCCTAACAAAGATAAACATTAACAGAAAATGTCTTATTTCTTAGACCCTTATAAGTAGACGTGAAATAAGGGACTATATTAGGTTAAAGCAACAGAGAAATCTTTTAAAAGCTGTTCACTATGCAATTGAAACTTGGTTCTCTTTGTACGACCAGGAGTAAAACAAAAGTCACAGGAATGACAATTTTCCATTTGAGAAACTTTTAAAACTGAAGCAGTAAAAAGGAATGTATCGTAAGTGGTTATACCCACACAAAAAATGTATATCATAAATTGTGTGCTTTATGGAGATCTGCATTTTTGGTGTAGTAGATTTTTGTACCTATCTTAAGGTTTGCCAATGCAAAAGTCATCGAGAATGAAGAGATCTTTAGAGACTATTTTCAGAAAATCCAAATACATCTTTAATATATAAATATTATTTTAATCAAACTCATTGAAAAAAAACCAACATTTTCGAGATTATTCTAAATAAAGGGCAGTTTGGGGTAGAGTCGCATCTTGAAAGATACTGAACTTAAATACTAAGTTTGTTATTAAAGGGACTTTCCGTTTTTGAGATATACTACTCCTATGTACATACACGCGCACGCGTGGAGTTTTTCCCAGAAATGTTTTTTTTTTAATTTATGGGGCCTCAAAACATATTTCTGGTGAAATCTCTGTGTTGAGTTTTTGGAAGGAATACAATTCTTTCTCTACCTACTATGTACTTAGTGCGTGGGAGTAAGTAAAAAGGAAGACAGAGGCAAAATCAGAACGGAGATTCACTGCAGTCTAATCAAGGATTGATGACTAAAGAAGAAGAAGCAGTATACTAAAGCTCATTTTTACTTTCTCTATGATTACTTTAGTAACTAGAGGAAATAGAGCATTCCAACCGAAACTAGAAACTGAAATCTCAGAAAAAATACACGCTTTCATGAGAAGTTTGAAAAATATTTTATTTAAAAATGGTACTGCAAAAGAATATGGTTAAATTAGAATTATAAGTATATTTCAAATTAATTAACTTCTGTACTAAACCATGTGATTCTCGGTCCCAGCGTGGGAGGACTGGCGCAGTATCATCGTTGCCTTAATGCCGAGGTCGGGTTGTGTTCTCTCGATCAATTCGGTTTGGTCATTGACGACCTTGGGGTTGAATACTCGACATCATCAACCATGTCTCTTTTCTGTAGCTTTTCTCCCTATTTTTACTTTTTCTACACTACTATGTACATAGTGTATAGAGAAGGTATTGTAATGCGCCCAAAAATTAGATACCAAGATTTCACCGGAAATAATTTTTTTTGGGTCCAGCTGAATCCAAAAAGAAAGCATTTCCAGAAAAAGTTCAGTGTGTGTGTGTGTGTATGTCTTTGGATAGCATTGCTCAAAAACGAAAAGACCGTTAAATACCAAACTTGGTATCTAAGTTTGGTATCTTCCAAGAATGCGACACGAAGCTTTTCAAGACAATCCCCCCACCCCCAACTACCCTTTACCTGGAAAAAATTTTGAATTTTTTTATTTTCTCAAAAATGGCTCTAACGATTTTGATTAAAATCTCTTAAATTTAATATATTTACAAGACAAATAAAATAGCCTCTTAAGACCTCTTTATTCTGGATGATTTTTAATGAATTTTGTATAACTGGTAAACCGTAAGAGATAGACAAAAGCTTACTATGTACACACAAAATCTAGATCTCGATAAAACACACAATTTACATCATATACATTTTTTTTCGTGGAGTTGGCTGTTTTCGAGATATTCCTTCAGTTTTAAAATATGTAAACTTTTCTCACACGGGAACTTGACCACGCAAAAAAACGGAATTCAGTCCCATAGCAACCACATTTTTAAAACATTTAACTGTCGGTTTAGCCTAGTGCATTCCCTTATTTACCTTATACTTATAAGGGGCTACATAATAGGACCGTTTCTGCTAATGTTTTAGCTGAAATAGAAGAATAAGCTTATTAACCATAACTTGTTACAGAGATGTAGAGAAAGTCATGCGAATGTAACAGATTTTCTCAGTTTAATAAATTTCAAATTTAAGGTACACTTTTCCCCCGAAACTTTAAACTGGATTATCATGCACATATACTTGGTCACATTATTTATCATGATGTGCAGTGATTTTAATTTTCTTTACAGGCTGAATCCAAAAATTACAGTTTTAGCAAAATATACGTGTATATCTCTGAACAGCATAGCTTAAAAGCGAAAAATTCGTATTAAAATTCAGCATTTTACAATGCTACCACACGAAGATTTTAAACATTTCCTACCATAAAATGCCCTTTACATGGAACATGTTTCAAAATTTTGGATTTTCTAAAACTTAGCTCTAAAATTTTGATTAAAATACCATGTATTAAGATATTTACATGACTAATAAAATAAACAACTTGAATTTTATGGAAAAATTCCTTTTCATTTGAATTACTTTTGCATAACTAATCAACTGTAAAAGACAGAAACTTACTCACCAAACATATAGATGTATTCCAAGTATATAATTTGTATGGTTAACCATTTCTGAGAAGTCACTTGTAAGTGGTTTCAATTTTAAAATATTTATACTTTTCTCAAATTGGATTAGGATAAAGATTAGGGATGTCCAGGGCTCTGGAGCAGAGAATCGGACATAGGCCCTCATAGCTCTTAACCACTTACGAGACCTCACGAAGGGCAATCACACCCGAAACTCCATCTCTTGTTTCCGATCATGAGAAATGATCTGAATTGTGATTAACCTTTGGACAAATCCGAGAAGAAAAAAACAACAAAAACAATCCAGCTATCCATAAGGAAAAATTGTTAAGGAGAATGTGTAACTAAAGGGCCAGGTGCTTTGCATCCTTAAAAAGTTGACACCTATATACCGACCAGCAACTATCTACATATCAGGAATTGAGCCGCTGTTACACTGAAGAGACGGCCTTGAATGAACCAAAGAGGGGAAAGGATGAGGGCAGGATGCATGGCTAATCTTTGGACAAATTAATTGCTTTAGCATAAGTAATGCTGCCGCCAGTGCAGTTAGGAGGAAGAACTCAAGGATTTCCTTCTTTTCCCTAACGTCGAAACGAAAAAAATGATTTTCACTTAAATCTTCATTCTCTACCCTTCACTGATCACAATTTTCTTTTGTTGTCGAAGAAGCCGGCATCACCACCTTGCCTTTATATGATCTTTTGTCAGCACTTACTGTAATTTTTATGTTCGAGTAAGTTTACTTCTTTCTTTTTGTTGCTATTGTTCTTTATCCTATGAAAACAAAATTTCCCCACCACTGTAAACAAAAACCGTTATTCAGGTTGATCCTTTCGTAGTTTAAATAAGTTTCAGCAGTGCCAGAACTTATCTAAACTTTACAAATCCTATGACCGGTACTCAAAGCCGGTTATTTATTTGTTTAATAAGAATAGTTTTATAAAGTAGTTCTAATAAAACGATCACCTGGTTGGTCATATCGGACATGCATGAACTCAGCGAAATGATGCTCAAATTATCTCGGGGTCCGTAGAGCTTAAAGTTACTCAACATTCGTCTTCTCACTATAAGGGAAAACTCTAAATAAAATATTTTGTCCGGGTAATTCACCCTAAGCGAGATTCTAACTGGGAACTCTTAAAGGCGAGGCTAACCCTACACGACCGAGGAGGGCAATAAAACATTGAGTTAAACTTTTTTTATTACTATTCACAGTACTTTCTAAAGAAGTACGTTGTTAAGTTTTACTTTCCCTCATGTACCATACATAGTAGGTGGAGAAGGTATTGTATTCCACCCAAAAATTCGAAGTTGAGGTATCACCGGAAACATATGGTTTTAGGTCCATTGAATCCGCACAATTGTAGACAGATGTCCCTTTTGTCCTTATTTATATTTGTGTGTGTGAGTGTGGTTTATGAACAATAAAACTCAAATACCAAGTTTGATATTTAACTGACTTTTCGTTTTTGAGCTCAGCATCTTCCAAGGATAGGATAATAAAGTTTTAAGTACCCCAAACTACACTTTAAATTGAAAGATTTTTGAAAATTTTGATTTTGATTAAAATACCAATGTTTAAGGTGGTAAAAATAAATGTATATATTGAATTTCCTGGGAATATCATCTGTAGATCTCTTCAATTTTATATAACTGGTAAACTGGTAAGAGATAGCAAAGAACTTACTGCACAATAGAAGTAGATCCCGTTGAAACACACAATTCATTTAATATAGTTATTGGTTTTTTGTTTGTTTTTTGTAGCGCTAACCATTTCCTAGATATTCTTTGTTATTCATTTTAATTTAAAAATGCTTAAACCTATCTCAAGCGGGAATTGCTCTACATTTTACACCTCTTTTGTTTTACTCTTGTCCATGCAAAGAGCGATATAGCGACCCGCTTTTAAAAGATTTGACTAATGCTTTAACCTAGTTCATTTTCCTTCTACTTACAAGGAGGAAAGTAATAAGACAATTTATGCTCATGTTTATCTTAATTAGCATGAAGTTTATGGAAGAATAATCTTTTGTAAGAGTACTTTTATTGCAAGCAGAGAAAGTCATGTGAATGGAACCATTGTTTCTTTATACAAAAAAGTTGAACTTAACAGTATAATAAACAGCAAGCTCATTACGAAGAAGATTGTATCAATGAATCATATTTCAGTTTTCACCACTTTTGTTTATAGCAAAGCCGTCTGGATACAGTTGAGAAACGAACCGAGACGGATGTCTACATTATGAATACTGTTATGGGGAAGAAGAAAATAAGCAATAGTCCATTTTTGTAATGTGTTGGTAGCGTGCGTGCCTCACATTCAAGAGGTCCGAGTTAAATCTCGTTAGAGTGAGAATTTTGAGAAGGGGTTTTCAGCGTTTTCCCTTATTCTGAGTAAACGAGCAGCTCTAAGTTTTATGGACTCCGGATTCATTTAAGTATCACTTCACCCATTCCATTTATCGTCCGATATTTGGGGCCCAGTGATTTTACTAAAATTCTTCGTTTCACATTTTTGGAATATACTGAACTTAAATACTAAGTTTGGAATTCAACCTACTTTTCGTTTTTGAGTTATGCTGGGCCCCCTACACACAAACAACCCGAACTTTTCTAACTTTTCGGATTCAGAACCCTCAAAACATGTAATTCCGAGGAAAATCGGTATTGACTTTTAGGTGGAATACAATACCTTCTCTACAACTACATGAACAGTGTACCTAGTCAGAAAGTTCTTGAAACTGGTACGGCTTGGGATTAGGCAGTCAAGGGTTACCTACAACGAAGTGAAAAATAGTGTTCTTTCTCTCCAAAGTCCCATGCTTCAATATAAGCCTGCCGCATGTATACTACG
Source organism: Hymenopus coronatus (assembly GCA_030762935.1). Taxonomy (NCBI): domain Eukaryota; kingdom Metazoa; phylum Arthropoda; class Insecta; order Mantodea; family Hymenopodidae; genus Hymenopus; species Hymenopus coronatus. The sequence continues at coordinate 41,001,252 of CM060889.1, read as the reverse complement.
ATACACACCTGCACATTACCGTTGCTAGTAATAAGTTTTCGGGAGTAATCACTGTCAAAACAGGGTTAGCCACTGACTAATGTAAGAGAGAGAGAGAGAGAGAGAGAGAGAGAGCAGTTTCAGTCTCATTGCCCTGGCCACAAAGAAAGTTTTGTCGAGTGTATCAACTTATTTGCTGTATACCATGGGAAGGCAGTGCGGTGTCATGCTCATATATTCTCAGAAAATAAAACTAAAGTGATTTACTTACGGTTCACTGCTGTAAAAAAACAGCTCTGCAACTCACCTGCAACAGAAAAACCGACATCGATCTTAGTAAGACAGTTGTAGAATAAATAAGCTAGGAAATTATAGTTAGGTAAAGCCCGTCTAAATCGTCTTGATACGTCCCCCACTCCTGAAGCATAGATGCGCAATAGCGCTGAACAGCCAACTTGCATAATAAGAGAGGTGGGGGTAAGATTTCCACCTGCTGTGTGTGATATGCGGTCCCTTGCACTCCCTCCCTCACTTTCTACCACTTCTTATGTCAGGATTATTCGGACAGGCTTTTTAATGGTTAAACATTCTCGAACTAGTGAAAAGTGACCTTTCTAGGTAGAAAATGTTATATTCGTTCAAAATAAAACTAAAGCATTTGAGTTAACTTAGAATAAATGACTAGTTTCAAACAGCAAAACGCGTTGTAATCAGTTATATAACCACTTACTTGGTGTAATGTTTATTGCCAGGAAACAATGGGAATATTTATTTTGTTGGGTTCCGTATTGTTAACAAGCTGATGTTGGAGACGAAGAAAATCTCTGCATTATGAAGCAGGAGAACCGTATATATGATACATAAGGTCTTTCCTGATGGAAGTGTTTAAATCTGGAAAATCAACGATATCCGTTACACAGACAATGGAAAGAATTGCCGTAGCCAGAGGTGTATCTCGCACTTCGAACTCCAAGAAACCACATGAATGGCATATTGGATATTTCGTAGAGAACAATGCGTTAAAAGCATGAGTACATCTCATATTGCTTAAATGCTAATAGCATTATCATAATTGAAGCATAAATTTCAGGGTCTAATATATTTTGAATCACCCTGAGTTAAGTCCTACGTAAACAACTGAACGTCTGAGATAAAGAATAATTGACATCCAAAAGAACACAAAAACAGCAAATACTGGATCAGCCTCAATAGCTGATACAAAATTTGCAGTTATTTACTTTCAATCCTGTACTTTATTGCTGTTTATCAAGAGTGAGTAAAATACTGCATTTGAAAGAATTTCACTAAAATTTTTAAGTATATATTAAATTATTACTTTAATAAGTTACTTAAATATTATGAAAGAATGCTTTTTTACATTCTATGTGATTTATATCTTTAACTTTTACAGTAAACATTAGCACATTTGATAATGAAAAAATCAAGAAGCAATTGACTACTAATTAAAGGAAAAAAAAAAAAAAAAAAAAAAAAAAACAACAGCCTTGTGGTTAAACGGACAAAATCCCAATCAGTTGGGGGATTTAGCTCCTGGTTAAAGCATTCCGGATGGAGACGGAAGACCCGTGACGATTATGTTGTTGAATTTTTCAGTCAAAGTCTACCTTTAGAACTCTTGTCCTACACATGGCTTGCCAAGTGGTATGAATAATGCACATTAGATTCTTATAGAATAACAATCTGTTGTGTTCCATTCACACAACTTTCTCTATTTGTCTGTAAAAATTATTGTTAAAAAGTTATTCTTCTATTCTATGATAATCGAAATTATCAGAAAATTAGGACTTATTACTTGGTTCCTTGTAAGCAGAAGGGAAAAAATCTAATGTGCTCCATTCACAGGATATCCTCTGGCTGTGCGGTGAGCAAACTCTTATCTATATCATGCTAATAAAGGTACACATAAGCAGAATTAGTATTATTACTAGCTTCCTTGTAAGTAGAAGGGAAATACGAAAATACACGGGTTAAAGCGGTAGTCTTGTCCTTTAAAAATCGCTCGATATGCAAAACAATTGAAATTTCAAGCTCTTTGCCAGGAATAAACAAATGAAAAACGACAAGAAAGGTTCTTCCGTTTAAGAAAAATTTTAAGTGGCTAAAATTGAAACCAATAAACCAGAATATCTCGAAAACTGCTAACATTACAAAAAATGTGTATGACGTAAATTGTGTGTTATAATGAGATCTATATTTTTTGTGGAGTAAGTTTTTGTATATCGTTTATGGTTTTCAAGTTATATAAAATTAATCCAGAATGCTACTAGATACTATTTCCAGAAAATTCAAGATATAAATTTTGTTTGTCATAAAATATCTTAAACATACGGTATTTTAATCAAATAGTTAGAGCCATGTTTGTGAAAATCAACATTTTCGAAAAATGTTCCATGTAAAGGGTAGTTTCGGGTTGGAGGATTTTCTTGAAAATCTTCGTTTAAGTTTGAGATTTAACGGTCTTTTCGTTTTTAAGCTATGCTATTCACAGACATACACACACATACACACGGACCTTTTTCTAAAAATGTTCTTTTTGGATTCAGTGCCCAAAACATGTATTTCGGTATTGAATTTTTGGGTTCATTACAGTACCTCTGTATACACTATGTACATAGGACGTGTAGAGAAAATAAAAAGAGATAACAATCTGTCTTCCGAAAGACGGAGTTGATTAGCAGAAGTGTCGTGGGGCAGAGCACCCATGGGCCACACTTGCAGAGAGCCCAGGAGGACCTATACGGCAATACTGGTACCTCCACTCACTCGTTCCATTACTACAACTTCTTTTAATTAAATTTAATTAACGTTACCCAAAGTCCGACATGGCGTGGTTAAGGGGTTGGAGCAATCTATATGACGTCCTTATTACTTTCTACAGGAGCGGGGAGGGAGGTGAAGCGAAAAAGTCAACCCCTCCCAAGCACCCGTCCGATGTCTCTCTCTCTTTCTTCTTTCCCTGTTTTTGACTGTCGAGAATAAAGATAGAAGAAGCGGACCGCGGGATGGAGTTGGTTTGAAGCAACTTTTTAAAACTTTTTTATATATAAAAAGGTTAAGTTGGGCTTTCCCCTTAAAAGAAAAGAGAGATCTCGAGAGATATAACCTTGTTCTTGCAGCTATTTAAGGACATTCATTATAAGGTACAACATCACAAGACTTTAGGCGTGTATTTTAGAAACCTCAAAAACTTTCTCTTTTAATTGGTTTTCTATACTTTAAAACCATTCCGCGTTTCAGTCTTAATTCTAAAGAGAGACAGAGAAGTTTGGACGAGGGAGATTCAACGTTTCCAAGCTGCGTGATTTTGAGAAGGCTTAAAACACGCGCGCTTAGTTAACTGCCAATTTGGAAATATGTAGTTCTGGACAACCGAAAACGCAATAATTGCTCCTTCACTTTACTTCTCTATGATCGTGTCCCTGTTTTACTTCCTCTTCATGGTGTTATAGGGTACGCTTTCTGCATTCATTGCTGATAACATATTGGTGCAGGGGAGTTCCGGCCTTGGGCATGCGCGTTTGCGCTGTGTTTCTATGTAAGTCATTCCCGCTCCGCTGGTGACTAATTACGTCACACCTGAAGGCCATGTTTTGTGTGTGTGTGTAAAAAATACAAACAAATCCTTAACCTACTCGCAACTTTTACTGCACGTAAGCGCATAAATAATAACAAATATAACTCCATGGCACGACAGCTCACGGGGAACCTTGGCCTACCGCCCGGCCGCTGCGTCCCCCATCTCGGTCAACTACAGACGTCATGGATGGGGTGCAGTATTGGAGGGTGAGACGTGGTCAGCGCCTCGAGTCCCCCCGACCGGTTAATGCGGTCCTCGCGACCTGGAGCCGCTACTTCTCCATCAAGTAGCTCCTCAATTGGCCCCCCAGGGACCTTACGAGGCTGAGTGCACCCCGGGCCAGGTCTCCCACGCCGGTACTGGGGATCGAACCCAGGTCTCCCGCTTGGTAAGCAGCAACGCTACCACCGCGCTAAGGAGACGACCGCATAAATAATAAGCATAAATAAAAAAGTCTATTGCACTCCACTCAAAAAGTCGATATCCAGATGTCATCGGAAATACACGTTTCAAGGTCGCCTGTATCCAAAAAGAAGCAATTTTAGCAAAAGTTGTCTGTGTATCTCTGAACACAATAGCTCAAAAACGAAAAGTCGATAAAATACCAAACTTAGTATTTATTACTAACTAGCAAACTTTCATCAGCATGGAGGCGAAGGTTAAAGCTATTGTCGCTACTAAACGGCAATAGCAAAGACATATGTATGCAGTATGCAAATAGAATATTTAAGTTGTAATATTACATTTCAGCAGTTGGACCATACTTTATCGAAGGTAATCTGCTAATCCAGAGGCTAGAACTATGCTGGGAAAACAGAGGTGCTCACGTTGATAGAGGGTCGGGAGACATTTTTTCGTGTCAACAAAAACAGCTTCCTTCCATTATGGATCACATTTATTTGCCTAAGTGTGTATAGCAGACAGAGAGGTATTGCATTCTACCCAAAAATCCGAGACCAAGGTTTCACTGCAAATACATTATTTGTGGAAACCGAATAAAAAAAAAAAGTTCCAGAAGTGTGTGTGTGTGTGTGTGTGTGTGTGTGTGTGTTTGAGTGTGGTACAGCATAACCCGAAAACGAAGATGTGACACCTAAGATTTTTAGGGAAATTCCCTACCCAAACTCTCCCTTTTATAATTCTTCTAAGACTTTTTGAATATTCTTATTTTCTCAAAAAGTGTGTCTAAATGTGTCTTTTAGCACATATAAAAGGTATTTAAAGTCAAATAAAATGCATATCTAGTATTTTATGGAAATATTTTGTTAAGTGTTCTTCATTTGAAAGGCATTTTATATAAGCTTGCATAACAGGTAAACCGTAAGCGCTTAGACGCAAAAGCAAAAATGTAGATCTATTTGAAAATATAAATTGCTAAGAATAACATTTTATGGCAGCAGTCATTTATTTACATACTCTGTACTTAATTCATTCTTTTATAATCCTATCGACATTTGGTTATTCCTCACGATTGCATAGGGAGAGTGTGGCATTTTAAGACCAGTATACCAGGCCTATCTCGAGTAAAATAAAAAGAAAATCTGATGTGTACCATTCACATGACTTTCTCCATATCCCTGCAACAAATAATTCTTAAAAAGCTTATACTTCTATTTACTTTATGCTAATCAGAAAAAAATAGCAGAAATAGTCTTATTACTCGCTTCCTTGTAAGTAGAAGCGAAATAAGGGACAACCGTAGGTTAAAGTGATAGTCAAAAGCTGGTTGCTATGTCAATGTAGTTCCTTTGTTTATATGGATAGGAGTTGACAAGTTCCTGTATGAGAAAAGTATACGTTTTTCATAGCAGAAACCAAAAATAAGGAATGTCACAAACACGACGAACTCCACGAAAAAAATGTATATAACATGAATTGTGTGTTTTAAAGTGCTCTACATTTTTTGTGTAGTAAGTTTTTGTCCATCTCTTACGGTTTAGCTGTCATTCAAAATTTAGTAAAATTCATCCAGAATAAACTACTCTTCAGAGGCTATTCCCAGAAAGTTCAAGATTTACATTTCATTTGTCAGGTAAATATGTTTAATATCCGAAATTGTAATCAAAATCGTTAGAGCCATTTTTGAGAAAATCAAAATTTTCGAAAAAAGTTCCATGTAAAGGGTAGTTGGGGGTGGGGGGATTTTTCTTAAAATCTTCGTGTCACATCTCTGGAAGATACTAAACTTAAAGACCAAGTTTGGTATTTTACCGACTTTTCGTTTTTGAGTTATCGTGTTCACAGACACACGGACACACACACACACACACACACACACACACACACACACACACACACACACGGACCTTTTTGTGAAAATGCTTTTTTTGGATATTGGGGACCCTAAAACATATATTTCCGGTGAAATCTCGGTATCGAATTTTTGGTGGAGTGCAATACTTTCTCTATACAGTATGTACATAGTGCGTATGGAGAAAGTAATAATAAACGTTTATAAGTATAATTTGCATATCTATTAGTAAGGGATATAGAGTGGAGAAAGTTATGTGACTGTGATACTCAGATTTTTATTCTGTTCATTTTTCATTAGGAAAGGAACATGCATCATTCACATTATCAGACTCTCATTGGTTAATAGAAGTACTAAAGAATGAAATGAATTGCCAGTAGCAGCCTTTCAGGGTTTTCTGCTGTCAATGAAGTAATTTAAGGAATATCTCAATCAGTGAATATTGAATAACATATTTTAAGTGGTACTTAAGTGTATGCTTTGTTTTTATGTTGTTGTGGATACAATTAATGAATAGAAATACTAAAATATGTAATGAGTTCAAAATTTTCATTAATTGACTGTTATACATAGTGATTTATGTAGAACTGACACATTTCTTTCTTTAATTATTCCGTTGGAAGTTCATTCAATGACTCAATTTTAGCACCAAATTAAGAGGAAGAATGTTCTGGAGTTTTGATTCCTTGTCACTAGATGCGCAGATGTTTATGTTTTATTCCTAATTGCATTGTTGGCAGATGTTTCAACATTTTGTTCTTGTAGTCAACGTGAAAATGCAATACACATTAAATCAACGACTCTTACTTGTGAAATAATACTGGATTACATTACTTGTTTGCCATACATCAAATGAATCCATGACCCTAATTGCAAGTTTCTTTGACGACCGGGTAATTTTCAGAAACCTGTGGCCTCCGAGATCTCCGGATTTGACATCGCCGGACTTCTTTCAATGGGGCTACTTAAAAGACAGGGTTTACGCCACACGTCCCCAGACATTGAGCGCTCTGAAGCACAACATTACAAAGAAGATTCAACCTATTGACAACAGAGTCCTCCAACGAGTGGCCAGTAACATGGAACTACGTGTTGAGTTGTGCCTTATGCAGGATGGAGGTCATTTTCAACATTTGCTACAGAGATAAATAATCTCCCAAAATTCCTCTACAATTTAGGTATAATAAGTTGTCACTAGCATAAAACGTTTTGAAACAATTTATGAAAGAAATGTGTCAGCTGTATATAAATCATCCTGTATCCAGTTATTCAGTTCATGTTCCACCACGCCATCTCGATGTATACTGGGCTATTTTCACAGTGGTTTTTTTTGATCAGGATGTTTCTAGTTCGTGAGTTAATCACTATGTGCACATAGTGATGAAATCATTGTCCTTAGGAGGAAATCGCTGCTTGCGGAAGTGGAACATGAACTTAGCCCAGGGACCTTTTGTTTCAAGGTTTCAGGTTCTTTTGCGTGTAAATAAACATTGCACGGGAAGATTGGCTTTACTTCCCTCCCGAAAGAAGCGATTCTAAGGATTTTATGTGCGAAAAAATCCATGCCCCTCAGCCCACAACCTTTGAACCCACAATCTTGGGTAGTAAAGGGTAACCATTGTCTAGTTTTACAAAGTCAAAACAAGTTGTTATACAGATCTGTTTCTAAAGTTTTTGCTCTTATTTTTATTATTGTTTGTAAACTTAATGTACCTAGATTCGTAGTTGGACTGTTTTGTTATTTATTGTTCACGGCATTATTACTTCCTCTAGCACTTATGCATAGTATACACAATGGAAAGAGAAGGTACTGTAATTCACCAAAATTCTCTACTGAGATTTCACGGAAATACATGTTTTGCGAACCCCAGAAATCACCAAAATTAGAAAAACATCACTCTGTCTTGTGGAACAGCATACCTAGAAACGAAAAGTCGGTTAAATACCAAACTGGGCGTTTAAGTTTAGCCAAGCATGCGACACGAAGATTTTCAGAAAAACCCTTCCACCCCAAACTACCCTTTTGGAAAGATTTTCGAAAATTTTTATTTTCTCAAAAATGGCTCTAACGGTTTTGATTACAACACCATATGTTTAACATATATTTATGACAAAGGAAATGTATATCTTGAATTTTCTTGTAATAGCCTCTGAAGATAGCTTCATTCTGGTTAAATTTCTCAGCTGGTAAACAGTAAGATGAAAATGTAGACCTCATTAAAAGCACCATATATATCATATATACAGTTTTTTGTAGAGTTAACCGTTTCCGAAATATTCCAAGTTATTGGTTTCAGTTTTAAGCTACTTAAAATTTTCTCAAACGATAATACATCTTTCTTGTCATCTATCTTATGTTTATTCATAGCAAGTAAAGTGAACCGAATTTCAATTGTTTCACATAGCAACCAGGTTTTAAAGGATTTGACTATTACTTTAGCTAGTGTGTTCCTTTATGTTCTTTCTATTTACAAAGTTGCAAAGGAGACTACTCTGCTTTTTTTTATTTCGATTAGCACGATGTGGATAAAATGATATTTGTAAGAAAGGTTTGTGACAGCATATTTACTTCTTTTCACAAACGAAGCTCCTATTTCTCTCAACAAACTATGAAAACTAACCTTAAAGTAAGCTAATTCATAATCACTGTTATCTATCTTAGTATGATGTAGATAAAACACTTTGTAAGAAAAGTTTGTTACAGAACAGATAAAGAGAATCGTTTGAATGGAGCTCATCAGGTTTTGGCGGTGCCGTGGGTGAGCGGTTAAACCGCTCGCGTCCCATCTAGGCGGCCCGGGTTCGATCCCAAGCGCCCCGTTTCGTATTCGTGGTGGATGAAGCGGCGTCTGGGCGGGTTTTCTCTGGGTACTCTGGTTTTCCCCGCCACTCATTCCACCAATCACATTTCCAATCATTAATTTCGCTTCAATTTCATTTCACTCACGTCCTCATGTCCATACCTGGCCCCTTGTAACAGGTTCTCCACACTGTGGTTTCGTGCCGTAGGCTCCCCGACAGGTTTCTGACTTTTATAAATCTTATAAGGCCTAAGAGGGTGCCAGTCCTTATAATGGGAGGGTAAGCCGATTAGGTTTTTATTGCAGTCACTTTCAGTAGGAAAAGCATATGCAATTATATTACTAGACTCTATTTAGGGAATGAAGGATTGTAAATAAAGGGAAATTTCCCCGCCCCGGCTGGGAATCGAATCCGGGACGCTGAACAACTCGACCATAAGAAAATATGCTGCTTTTTTGTTAGTGTTTAACGCCCGCTTTAACTACTTATGGCACCACAGGCGGTGACACTGATGGTACATGAATGAAGATGGAGCACCAGTGGAATACGATGGCGGGGGAAACCGGAGAATCCGGAGAAAACCCACCCAGCGCCGTGTCCACCACAAATCTCACATGCGGTCGCTTGGGATCGAACCCGGGCCGTCTAGGTGAGGAATATGCTGTTGGTTACATTGTTTGCGGTCAGAGCCCAGAAAAACGAAGATGCAAAGCACGCTCTTGTTTGGAAAGTCACGTAGCAGTGAAGAAACAAGCCTATCAGCAACAATGATAAAACACTTAAATCATACTGGAGGTTAAAGTGACACCTTTGCTCAGAGAGATAACGGCCAATTTCCGGATACTGCCCCTTTCGGCTGCTGTCGAGGAAACTGCCCCACTTATAATAATTACAACTTGGCAACTCACGATAACACCCTTAGGGATGGGCATTTTTATGAGGCTTCGCACAGTAAAGGTATAACACTCGACAATGGACCACCTAGAGAACTTCTTTTCTCTCTCGAGAGGCGATATACATGCACCAGCAACAGCCCCTTCCCCCTTTTCACGCCTATCTTTTCTTTACCTAAAAGAAGCGGAAAGAATGGCTGAAGCATTATAAGGCGTCACGCCAATATCCCTTTAAGGTTGCGATAAGTATTGATAATGCTATCATATTTACGTCGCGGTATACCATATCCTTCCTAAACGGATATTGAACACACTCCTCTTCCCATAGCGCGCACCTTCTGACGTGGATACAAAGATCCGGTAAATTTAAGGAAAAATATCCTTATCTCCAATATGTAAATATTGAAGTTAAGGTAATGTATCCATGAACATTGGAAAATCTACAGTATGTAAGATATCTATATACCAGTTATTATACACAATAATAGTGATATTTTTACCATATATCAAAGTTCTATCTTGCATGGTTATTTAAATAATAATTATTTGCTGTCTAAATTCATTGTTCTAATAAAAATCTGATGTGTTCCATTCATATGACGTTCTCTACACCTCTGCAACAAATTATTATTAAATAGCTAATGCCTCTTTTTACTTCATTGCTTCCTTGTAAGGAGAAGCGAAATAAGGGAATACCATAGTTTAAAATGATAATCAAAAGCTGGGTACTATGTGACTGAAGTTCCTTTGTTTGAATGACAGGAGTTTACACATTCCTGTATGAGAAAAATTCAAGTTTTTCAAAGCTGAAATCAAAAACAAGGGATATCTCAAAAAACGATAAACTCCACGAAGAAAGGTGTGTTTTAATGTGCTCTATATTGTTTGTGTTTTAAGTTTTTGCCCATCTTATACGGTTTAGCAGTAATGCAATATTCCGTAAAATTCATCCAGAATAAACTAGTCTTCAGAAGCTATTCCCAGAAAATTCAAATATATATTTTATTTGTCAGGTAAATATCTTTAGTGTACGATATTTTAATCAAAATCGTTAGAGCCATTTTTAAGAAAATCAAACTGAACTTAAATACCAAGTTTGGTATTTTACCAACTTTTCTTTTGAGTTCTCGTGTTCACAGACACACGGACACGCACACACACACACGGAGCTTTTTCTGAAAATGCTTTTTTTTGGATGCCGGGGACCCTAAAACATATATTTCCGGTGAAATCTCGGTATCGAATTTTTAGGTGGAGTGCAATACCTTCTCTATACACTATGTACATAGTAAGTATAGAGAAAGTTATAAGTATAAACTATTTGAAAATTCAAAAAGTAACATAAAATATCCCGAAAACAATTTTATTTGACTTACGTTTTGTAATATAACAAAGGCATCCTTTTTGTGCAGTAAGTTTTTGTAAGTTTTGTATATCTTTTACGGTTTACAATTTAAGCAAAATTGTACAACATTCACTCAGAGTGAACAGTAATTCATAGGATATTTGCAAAACATTTAAGATATACTTAATTCAAAAATCTTAAACGTGTTATATTTTAATTAAAATCATTAAGCTATTGTGAGAAAATAAAAACGTACATAACATTTTTCAGGCAAAGTGTAGTTTGGAAATGGGGGTCTTCTTGTCGAATATTTGGAATCTGCTGGACCTAAGTGGTAAGTTTTGTGTTTATCAAAGGTTTCGTTTTTGAGCAATTCGTTTCACACACAGAATGAGAAGAAAATGGAGTTTCAATGCCATCACTTACTAAGCGGCTCTTATAAGGTTTTTACTCGTTTTAGTCTAGTGAATGCAATTCTTTTTGTTGTACGTAAAGAGAATAAGTATGTAGTAAGACTATTTCTGTTAATGTTTATCTTCATTAGCACGGGTTAGATAGAAAAAAATATGACGTGTTCCATTCACATGACTTTCTCTACATCTCTGCAACATATTATTGTTAAAAAGGTTATCTACTTGATCAAGAAAAACATGTCGACATAGCGTGATGGAGCATGGCTGTCTTTACATAATATAATAATGTTTCTTTTAATGGTGCTTAGTTTTACAATAATACTATTATGTTACCTAGAGTAAGCAAAAGAAGAATTGCATTCCACCAAATATCCGATATCGAGATGTCACCAAAAGCGTGTTAGACATTAGTTGAATAAAAAGAAATCCTCTTCAGAAAAATATCCCTGTGTTTCTGTAAACAGATACCTCAAAAGCGAAAATTCGGTTATATACCAAACCAGATCTTCATTTCAAGGACGCTAAAGGAGGGCTTTCAAGCAGATTCCCACCATAAACTACATTTTGCATGGAAAAGTCTATTTTTGAGCCTGCGTTTCTAAAACATGACTCTAACCTTTTTATTCAATTATCATATATTTAAAATACTATAGTGGCAAATATCTTGGTTTTTTCCGGAAATACTCTGTGAAGTCCTCTTGGTAAACTTTAGAAGACAGAAAAAGTCTTACCTCTTAAAATATACCTATAGATGTCGTTAAAATACATCTATGTGACGTTAATCTTTTCTCGAATCCTTTTTGCTTTTTGGAAGTATTGTATTCCACCCAAAAAGTCGACACCGAGATTTCACCGGAAATACATGTGTGTGTGTGTGTGTGTGTGTGTCTCTGTCTGTCTGTGTGTGTGTGTGTGTGTGTGTCTGTGGACAGCATAGCTCAAAAACGAGAAGACCGTTAAAGCCCAAACTTAATATTTAACTTTGGTATCTTCCAAGGATGCGACACGAAGATTTTCAAGAAAACCCCCCCATCCCAAACTATCCTTTACATGCAAAGAATTTCGAAAATGTTGATTTTCTTAAAAATGGCCCTAACGATTTTGATTAAAATATGGTATATTAAAGATATTTACCTGACAAATAAAATGCATATCTTGAATTTTCTGGGAATAGCCTGTGAAGACTACTTTATTTGGATGAAATTTACGGAATTTTGCATAACTGCTAAACTGTAAGAGATGGACAAAAACTTAACACACAGAAAATATAGAGGACATTAAAACACACAATTTATGTTATATACATTTTTTTCGTGCAGTTGATCGTTTTTGAGATATTCCTTGTTTTTGGTTTCAGTCTTGAAAAAACTTTTCTCATACGGGAATTTGTCAACTCCTGTCCATACAAACTAAGGAACTTCAGTCACATAGCAATCAACTTTTGATTATCAGTTTAGCATATAGTACTCCCTTATTTCGCTTCTACTTACAAGGAAGCACGTAATAACACTATTTCTGCTATTTTTTCTCGATTAAAATGAAGTAAATAGAAGCATAAGCTGTTTAACAATATCTTGTTTGCAGAGAAGTAGAGAAAGTCATGTGAATGGAATACATAAGATTTTTTCAGTTTAACTCTACCTTTCCAGTAGCCACAATCCTAGTATTAAATATGCATGAAACTGATTAATAGGTTGTGGATTGGACTTCCAGAAGAGTACCTTTAAGACGCCTCATTCCCGTTGATCCATTCCAGTGGCTGCTTAACACATTATATACTCTTAATTTTGTTTATAACTACGTGAAACTGCAATTTCCTTAATCCGGTGGTATTAGATGCGTTCTTCAGAAAGTTTGCAAAACGAAATTGGAACGCTGGTAGCAGACTCCCGAGTTGGTGGTAGAGAAGACTGTCATCATGCGCGTTCTGCAGAGATAACACTTTAAAGGTAGACAGAAACTTTATTAAACTTCCCAAGAGTTTTCTTACGGTAACATATAACTGGAGGAAAAGGAGATATCTTCATTTTTCTCTCCTTGTCTCTCTCGGCCGGGAGAGAGAGAGCGCGAGGAAGTGAAATGTTACAAGGGAGGTGCTAATATTTTTGGCAACATCATTAAGTTTTGCTTGCGAGCCCCCTACTTACCGAGACGGGAAGAAGCACTTCTCATAGCGGAAATTGTTCCTTCATTTAGCGTTATCGTGGAGAGCGCACCTTCCCTCACACGTATATAAACCTGATTTATCACTATCGTCCTTATATATATATAATATTACGTTAAGCCTCTTCTCGGTAGAAAACTTCCCAACGTGTACACGGAGAACGGGAGCAGTAGGTAATTACAAAGAATAAAATGGAAGAAACATATTTGAATGCTTGCTATTTCTTCTGCTTCCTTCATGCATTAGATATTTCTGTCTGTAGCAATCTATATATCCTGTTAGTTCACCTTTTCTTTAGTTTTCCAATATTTTCTTTCCCTGTTGGTTTATATCTCTGAACATGGAATAGTAATCTCTCTGTATTCATTCTAAAAACATTGCCTTATCTATTCAGTTTGCTATTTTTTAATTAGGGAGGTTAATATTCCAACCATAAGTTGAAAGTCAAACTGAAAAATTCAGTGCCATTGCCGAAATTTGAACCAACTAAATAAATGCAACATGTCATTATGACATTAAATGATCCAACTAATTCGATCACATTCTATCTTTCCAAGTTGTCCTCCAGGTAACTGCAGTTAAATGTACCTGTGGTAAAGAACGGGGAGGACCCATGTAAAATAACCGATGTAATTTTAGAGGTAACATAATTCGAATTATTGCAATTAAATGTGCGTTGATAAAGGAGAAGTAAAATAACCTGTGTCGTTTTCTAGAAGCAACATAACTGCAATTGCATTTAAATGTTTCCAAGGTTAAGGACGGGGAGGGCCCAAGTAAAATAACCGGTGACATTTTCTGGGGTTAACATAACTACGATTATTGCAGTTAAATGTGCACATCGTAAAGGACGGTGAAGGCCCAAGTAAAATAACCGGTGTAACTTTCAGCATTGCAGTTAAATGTGTCCTTGGCAAAGAATGGTGAGGGCCCAAATAAAATAACCGATGCAATTTTCTATGGGGGAACATAACTACAACTGCAGTTTAGTATGTGAACTAACATGAAAGATTATTCCAAATCTGGGAGAATTTAAATGTAAACTGCGGGATGACCAAAGAATTGGATCTCTGAAATTAAAAAAAAAAAAGAAAAAAAAAAGACTTAAACAAAATAACCAGAAACTGACTGAGATACATTTGACTGCAGTTTCGTGGATCTGCTCTTCTTAAAAAATTTAAAAATCACTACAATTTAAATGCAAAAATTCAATAATTTTACAATATAAACCAGTCTTAATTAGTTGTATTTTACGGCTGCAGGTCAATTTAGAATGAAATTAGCCATGGCGTAAAAACCCAATTTCTATTGCGCTTGAACAAAATTAAATAACGACTTCCCATTTAGAAAAGACATAAATATTGTAAATTTAAAAACCAACAACAATAAATATCTTGGAAATAATTAACTCCACAAAAATATATTCGACATAAATTATGTGTTTTAAATAAATATACAATTTATTTAAAGAGAGGGGTTGTGACCGCTCCCCTCACTGGGGCGGGGAGATTAGACGAGACCCGGAACCTGGGGAGTTGAAGGAATGCGCGTCGGATCCTGGCGCCGGGTTGAAGAACTTTCAGCACTGAGTTAGGGATTTCCACGCACCTCTGTAGCTGTCTGCCTGCGGCCTGTGGCCTCCTGTCGTTCCCTCACTTCAAAACTTCCTCATGAGAAGTTTTCAAAAGCTGGGTCAAATGTAGCCCATAAAAGGCCAAATTAGCACCAGTTTGTGGTAAAAGGTTTTTTAATACTGTATTGTGCTAACGCTTCCTGACTATAATTTTTCAGATAAGAATAATCCTAAATAAAACATTGAAAATTAATTTAAACTAAAGGCTGTATGATTTAATGCCACTACTGTAATTAATGGTAGCGTAATTCCACTTGTAATCTATCCTTAATTGATCATCAAAAATAAAGCAAGCTGTATTTGAAGGCATGGACAAGGTATGCAATATGTAATACTATTATTTGGTCACCCCTCACCAGATGGTTGGTTTTGGTGTGGAAAGAGAAGCTTCGGGTTTTATGGACTATTTTGAAAATTTCAATTGTTGCATTTTATGCTTTACTTGACTGACCTGCCCTCCACGACGGAGAAGCTTTTAATAAAAGGAGAATTGTCTGGACCACACCGCATGAAGGTGCAATATGATCCGTCCTCGAGCTCCATACTCCTGCTATTATTTCACAGTGTATGACACAGGGGTGACCATCATCACAGTAATGTTCAGCCAATATATTTCTGTTTGCTTTACTCTAAATGTTATAATATTTCACAGTGTATGGCACAGGGGTGACCATCATCACAGTAATGTTCAGCCAATATATTTCTGTTTGCTTTACTCTAAATGTTATAATATTTCACAGTGTATGGCACAGGGGTGACCATCATCACAGTAATGTTCAGCAAATATATTTCTGTTTGCTTTACTCTAAATGATAATATTTCACAGTGTATGACACAGGGGTGACCATCATCACAGTAATGTTCAGCCAATATATTTCTGTTTGCTTTACTCTAAATGTTATAATATTTCACAGTGTATGGCACAGGGGTGACCATAATCACAGTAACGTTCGGCAAATATATTTCTGTTTGCTTTACTCTAAATGTTATAATATTTCACAGTGTATGACACAGGGGTGACCATTATCACAGTAACGTTCGGCAAATATATTTCTGTTTGCTTCGCTCTAAATGTTATAATATTTCACAGTGTATGACACAGGGGTGACCATTATCACAGTAACGTTCAGCAAATATATTTTTGTTTGCTTTACTCTAAATGTTATAATATTTCACAGTGTATGACACAGGGGTGACCATTATCACAGTAACGTTCGGCAAATATATTTCTGTTTGCTTCGCTCTAAATGTTATAATATATAACAGTATTTGACACAAGGGTGATCAGCACCACAATTATGCTCAGCAAATACATTTCGTTTTGCTTTACTCTAAATGTTATAATATATAACAGTATTTGACACAGGGGTGACCAGCACCACAATAATGTTCAGCAAATATGTTTCTATATCCTTTACTCTAAATGCTATAATATTTTTATTTTCTCCACTATTCTAGTAAGTAGAGGGAAGTATGCATTCCACTAAAAAATTCGAATCCCAGTTGTCACCGGAAATACACATTTTTGAGCTCTGAATAAATAATGAAACCATCTGACATGCTCCAATCACATGAATTTTCTCTACATCGCTCTAATTATTCTTATAAAGCTTACAATTCATGCTATTTGTGATGCAAAATTGGCAGAAAAGGTCATATTACTTAGTTACTTATAAGTAAAAGGGAAATTAGGGAACACACTAGGCTAAAGTAAAGTCAAATCTTCTATAAGCAGATTTCTATGTGATTGAAGCTCTCTTTGCATGACTAGGAGTTAAATAAATTCTGAATGATAAAGCTTTTAAGTATTTTAAAATTGAAATCAATAACACGGATTATCTCGAAAATGGTTGGCTGTACACACAAAAAAAGTAATGTCATAAATCGTGAGTTTTAATGATACCTGCATTTTTTGTGCATAAGTTTTTTCGTCTCTCTCGGTTTACCAATTATGCAAAAGTCGATCAGAATGATGAGAACTTTAGAGGCTACTCCCAGAAAATTCGAGATATACGTACATTCAAGTATATTTAATTTACGGAATTTTAATCAAAATCATTAGAGCCATTTTTCAGATAATCAAACATTTCGAAATTTTTCCCATGTAAAGGACAGTTTAGATATGACTATCGCTCAATTTAATGTATTTCGTTATTTCCATTTTACTTACAAAAAATGAGCATAACGTCCATTTTGGTCAAGTTTATCTTAATAGTTAAAAGAAGGAAGTAGAAGGAAGAAAAAAAAAGGAAGAAAACGCTTGTAGCAGACGATGTAGAAGAAGTTTTGTGAATGGCATACATCATATTTTTAATATATAAACAGTTTTGTTTTAATAAAGCTGTTCAAGCAGTATATCTCAGGGACATAAGGAGTTGTGCAGGATTTTAAACAATCATGTATCTTGATTGTTACATCGAAAACATTGCCTTACAGTATTTAATTTGTGTTGGATTAATTTTTATTTATGTGTCTTTTGGAAGGTAATTCATAGTTTGGATAGGAGGAAGTAGAATAAAATAGAATAGAATAGAATAGAATAAAATGTGGCTCACAATGGTGCGGAGCTATTTATGTTGGTACTGATAACATCAGGTCCTACACTCTACAAACGTGAGCAGCTCTTTACCCTGAGCATACTGCTAGACACTGGATTGGTAGGGTACTTTGCCTTCCCTAAACTATATTTGAGGTTAGAATTACAACTTAAAACTTTATTTTCACTCTACAATCCGTCCATTAACGGCAATATATTTAACCTTCGTCTACATGTTGTTGACGAAACCTCTCATACATGTAAATGGTGTAGCTGTTGTCCACATGCAAATCTTCCTTTACCACTTCCTCAATTAGGAATATATAATGTAATTCGTTTAGTCTTTCTTTGCGTACCAATCGGAGCGGAACATTTCATGTAAGCGGCTTCAATTCACAACCATAATAACATCGTTCTTTGGCCCCTGTTTATTTTTCAAGCTCATATAGATCTGATATCTGCAGAAAAAAGCCAATGTTTGATTACTTAAAGGTGAAAACCTTACGAAGAGAAAAATGACGATACAATCTAGGGGATAGTTATGTACCATATTTATTTATTTAGATCTTTATTTTTTACATGCAGAATTTGCTAAGACACCTGTTAATCCTCCAACCATGAAAAGGAAAAATAAAACCAAAAGCCTATATATTCCGGCCCAAATGTAATATTTGACCCATATATTGTGGCACTTTGTACGCATACGATTGTTCATTTTTCCCCTTGACTATATGAATATTTCAAGATTTTTACACACTATATATATACATATTATTTGACCTCAACTTTAGTAGGACAAAATGCTATCTACATCTTTTTATTTTCAACTAAAAGTCAATACCTTCTTGGCAAAAATGTTCTTTTATAATTGAAATATGTTCGTATTCACATACAACACTTTGGAAATGCTCTTTAATATCTTAGTAATTTAATAAATGGCACTAGAAGGTGTTTTATAGCTCCATGTCCGTAAGAACAACTTGAGTTTGGTAACGATGAAGAAGTTCAATCGGTTTATTGTTATTGAGTCTATCCTTCACACATATAAATACACACACACACATATATTTTGTCTATATAACACTAGCATAAACTTTGTATACAATTTTTGTATTCCAAACTGAAGTAGCAGAAGATAAGGCGCAATAAAACATTGGTGCATGTCAATTTCTGAAGTGTTTGTAAAACAAGAGCTTGCTCATCTGCATCTACTGCTGTTTTTTTTTTAATTTTTTCCTTTGTTTATATATGCTGCTAAGGAAGATGTAGAATCTTTTAATAGGTACATAAACCAAACGATTGTCGCGATGTTAGTTTTTAATATAATTCGTTTTAGAAAATCTTTGGTTGCAAATCTATATGGGACAAACCTTTTCATTAAAAGTGATGCAAATAATCACTATTTGCAAAATTAATCTTTCGCTATCATTTAAGTAATTTCAAACCTTTTTCTTTTTCGAACATTATATGTTCGTTCATTTTTGTACAGCAATTTTGCAGTTAAATAATTCCTTTTCTTAGTGGAGTCGGGAGAAACGAGTTCCGTCCTCAGTACTTCACAACAATTACCTTTGAACACGTCATTTGCATGCATTAAACGAGATTTTTGTGCAGTATCATTTTGTCTGTCTATTACAACTTATTATTTATGCAAAAGTCATTCAAAATAAGGGGACCAAAAAGGCTATTCCCAGAAAATCCAATATATACACATTTTATTTTTTATCTTTAATATACGGAGATATTATAACCAACATTGGAAGAGACATTTTTGAGAAAATCAAAGTTATCTAACACTTTTTCATGTAAAAGGTAGTTGCGGTGGGGAATTGTGTTGAAAATCTTTGTGTCGCATCCTTGGAAGATGTTAAACTTAAATATCAAGTTTGACATTCAACCGAGTTTTTGAGTTATCGTGTTCATGGACATGACACCATACACAAGCGCGCGCTCAGATCCTTTTGTTAATTTTTTATACAGGGGGCCTTAAAACGCGTATTTCCAGAGAAATTTCGCCAAATTTCAGCTGGAATGTAATAGCTAACCTATCTAAGTAGAGAAAGCAAAAATTGCATCGCTTGGAGCATTTTGAGGATGGAAAAATACAGAGAAACATGTCCCTCTCTTATTAATTGGTAGATCAAATATGCCAAGTGGAAAAAACATGCTTTTTTAATGTTTAGAATTCGGATTATTTTATTATGTAAACATTTTTAATATTTCACAATTTTTGTTAAATCTCATAGATGCATTTACCTCAAGAATTATGATATAAAGTTATATAGATAAGGGTTTAGTTCTGGTCTCTGTGAACGGATAAACGTTCGTGTGCTCTCTGCGATGACATTATTAACTTATCTCTGGCAGTTATCAGCGCTGCAAGACACGAGTAAGGAAAAACTGTGCAAGTAATTTTTCACACCCCTTATCATTGGAGTATGATGGAGGATGGGGTTTCTTCTTTCATTCTTTTATTGAGGACTGTTGGTGGTTGGCAGGGGCCCGTGTGCTCGCTCTCTCGGCCACCATTCTTTAACTTCTATTGTTGTGATGCCCTCCCATGGACACGTGACACGGCGCTTTCATTCGCTAACTTGTCTTCAAGTGGAAGAAAGAAGAAATGATGACGCTACTGTGACAATTGCCTTTCCTTTCTGAGGGAGATATGTCCGGAGATGAGTGCTGAAACCTAAAAGAAAGGCAAAGGGAGCCGAAGCTTTGTCAGTGATATGCGAGTGAACCAAGTCCACATGAGGGATGAGGAACAAGAAAGATGGCAGCTCCAGATTCTCTTCTATCTGGGCCCCTTCTGTACGGAAATGTAAAAGAAATCCTTAAGAAGATGCTGCTTTTCAATCTTTAAATACTTCGAAGATTAAGTACTACTTTCTCTACACGTACTATGTAAATAGTGTATAGAGAAAGTATTGTGATACACCCAAAAATTCCATACCGAGATTTCACCGAAACTACATGTTTTTGACCCTCTGAAAAAGAAATTAGAAAAAGATCCGTGTGTGTCTTTGTGTGCGTCTGTGGACAGCATAGCTCAAAAACCAAAAGACCGTTAAATACCAAACTTGGTAGTTATGTTTGGTATCTTCCAAGGATGCGAAAGGAAGATTTTCAAGAAAATTCCCACACCCTTCAAATACCTTTTACTTGGAAGTTTTTTCAAAAATTTTGATTTTCTCAAAAACGGCTCTACCGATTTTGATTAAAATGTCGTATATTAAAAATACTTACCTGACAAATAAAATGCATTTCTTGGATTTTATGGGAATAGCCTCTAAGGACTACTTTATTCTGGATGAGTTTTACAGAATTTTGCATAACTGGTAAACCGTAAGAGATAAATAAAAACTTACCTGACAGAAAATGTAGAGCTCGTTAAAACACTCAATTTATGCTATATACATTTTTTCATGGAATCGTTCGTTTTTGAGTTATTCCTAGTTATTGTTTCAGCTTTAAAATACTTACACTTTTCTCATACTCAACTCAACTCTTGTCCATACAAACAAAGGAACTTCAGTCATATATCAACCAGCTTTTGACTATCACTTTAATCTATGGCACTCCCTTACTTCCCTTCGACTTACAAGGAAGCAAGTAGTAAGACTACTTCTGCTAATTTTTTCTGGATTAGCATGAAGTAAATAGAAGCATAAGCTTTTTAACAATAATTTATTGTAAAGATCTAGAGAAAGCCATGTGAATGGAATAAATAATTTTTTTTTAAACACTACCTCTGAAATGCAAAACATTATACATTAATTTCCTACTATCTCACAAACTATTTGAGAAAGCAGACTGGCATTGTTACATGACGTAGATTATGCCTTTGCTAAGGAAGATTTATTTTTTCTCAGTTATGGATATATGGTATAACTGAAAGTTCCTTATTTAATTTTATTTTTACTTATTTTCTCTTAGCACATATCTTTGTTCACTGTAAGCTGAAAGTAATGTATGAACATTTTAAAAAGAGTTCATCTCCTTTGCTAGCAGATTTTTTATTATTTTTGAATTTCTCAAATGATTTGCATTAAAATCATGTTTAAGATATTTTCATGCAAATAAAATGTATAATTTGAATTTTTTTGGAATAGTCTGAGAATTTTGCATTCTGAGCGCATTTATTTACTTGTAAATCTTAAGAGATCGTATTTCACAAAAATATATAGATATCGTTAAAGCATACTATTTATATAAACACACTTTTACGAGATATCCTTTTTTTATATATAAAATACTTTATACTTTTTCAAATCAAAATCTGGTATCGTCCCTCGCCCCCAGCCCAAGAGTCACGCAAAGAGAACGAATTTCAAAATAATTTCATAATGACGCTTCCTTATAACATTCCTATTGCTTTGACCCCTTGTATTTCCATGTTCCCCTTGTATTCATAAGATAATATCAATTGAAACTACTTCTGTAAACGTTTATATCGATTAGTATAAAGTAAAAGAAGAATAAGCTTTTTTAACAATAGTTTTTAAAGAATAGGTTAAGAAAATCATGAGATACTTTTTAGTTCTTACAAAAACAAACCCATTTTTCTAAAACTATTTTTTTTTAATTTAGGGAGTTTAAAACGTGTATATATGGTTAAATTTTGCAATTTTTGGGTGGAATACATACTTTCTCTACCATTATACTACCCATTGTTTTGTTATCAATGAGTCTGGCATTTTCTTACTTTGTAATGTTCGTCGTAGTGCTAGAATTTTGTTTTCCAATATAACAGAGTCTGTTTAAGGACAGGGCTACATATCAAACACATAGGGCGTGATTTATGTGATTGAGACACAAAACATCAATTTACCGCAAACTTTAAATGCAGGTCCTCCTCGGTTTCATACTCTTTTATTTTTCTCTTGACTACGGCAATCGCATAGAGACTGTCGATTTAGCCCAGTGTACTTCTTTATTTAACTTTTGCTAATAAGGAACTAAGTAATAAGATTATTTCTAGAGATGCTTACCTGATGTTTATTTGATTAGCATTATTTAGTTAAAATATATTTTGTAAGAATAGCTTGCTTGCTGAACACAAAAGCCATTTATATGTAACACAAAGGTTTTTTTTTTGTGGAAACAGTATTTATACAATTATTTTTCTTATTTATGTAAAGTATAATAATATAAATCTATCAACAGTAAAAATTAAATATAAGGCAAAAACATACATTTTTTTACACACTTGAGTTTTAAAGATCACAGGATCCTCACAATATTTTTAGCAGGGCGCGCTCATGGGATAAAGGTTAGAAGCGGTGGAGGACACCTCAGCAACTATGAGCAAGTACTAATCTATTGCGAATGAGAGGATGAGAAATCACAGGCCAGCACACAGGAAAGGACGGAGCTAAGTGCAGAGACACATAGAAGTCCCTAATAGTTCACCAGATGGTAGCCTTAGAGCGATACGGAGGCTATATAGGCGCCGGAAGGCCGGAAGGAGACCTCTACTAGCGCAACCAGGGGGAATAGAGTCTCACTCGGAGAAAGCAATTGTGCTATCTGCCTGCAAAGTATTAAGCCATGCCTACGCCGACCTGAAAGATTAAAAAGGGAATTGAAGTGAAGGAATGAAAAGGAAATGTTAGATATACAGCACCCTAGCATTCGCCTAAGTGGCTCCAGGAAAACCACAATAAAACCCAGGGCCAGAGGGCGCTGTCAACTGGAATCGAACCCGAACCTCCTGAATGCCAGTCTCGGTGTCCATGGGATAAACTACCAAAAGCAGCATTGAATTACCACCAAGGAACAAAGAAGCCTGGAAGGCCGAAAAAAGGATAAAATCAGCATTATTGTAGCCAGAAAGAGCCGAGGTGCAAACCATTATAAAGAGGAAGATGAAGAAACGGCTTCAAAAAGCTGTTTATTTGCAATTAATTTAATTTTCTTGTTTTATTTATGCACTCAAATGAATTTGAAACATGCTTTGCTTGCGATTGCACGACCCAGGACTAAAACATGCATATTAATGATACCGTTGCAGGTCTCCAAGAGAACACAGCTGGTATTGACACGCTCTGAAGTAAAAAACCAACGGATACTACTTGCGCCGTGCTTGAAAGCATGCTTGCTGGAAAAACCTAGCAAGATACGCTTTTAGTGGCAGTTTTAGCTTGACCAAGAATGAATGCCAAAATATGGTAAGGTGAGGATTTTGTAAGATAGCCACAAATACACCATGCAGATTAAAATTATAGAGGCTTAGTACTTTTTCTACAAGGTATAGTAATTAGGGTGAGATTGTAACCCACTCAGAAATGCAATGTTGAAATTTGACCGGAAATATTTGTTTTAAAGCCCTAATTTTTCGAAACACTTCTATGTGTGTGAATAGCATAACTCAAAAACGTTTCGTTTCGTAATTAGCTAACCCTGCCCATATTTGTGGGACTGACACCCCTTTAGGATCTACAAGCCAATGCTTAGAGGGGTCAGAGACCTGTCGGGGTGTCTACGACACGAAATCACAGAAAGGAGAGCCTGTTACGAGGGGTCGGCAGGTAGCCAGGCATGAAAATGAGGAAGTGGATGATATGAAATGTAAGCGAAATTGATGATAGGAAACGTGATTAAGGAGCAATTGGTGGAATGGGTGGTGGGGAAAACTGGAGGACCCGGAGAAAACCCACGCTCAAGAAAGTTATATCTGTAAAATACCAAACTTAATAATTAAGTTCAGCATCTTCCAAAGGTGCACCACAAAATTTTCAAGAAAATCGTCTATCCCAAACTACACCTTACACGAAACGTACTTTAATTTTCTCACAAATGGCTCTAACGATTTTGATTAAAATACTCTACACCAGATTGCCCAACTATGCCGTATTTGATGTGTACAGTTATCTCTTCGTGCCTTAAAAGACTTGTAGAACCCACCGGGGCTATTTCAAGTTAAAAACTGCAATGGAAAACTGAGCGAGAGCGGCCTTCGTTTCACTCCTCACAGTGAGCATGGTCTCCGTGTGTAAAGCGAAGGTCCTCTCGCCAGTACACCAGTGGCAGATTTTAACTTGAAATAGCCCCGTTGAGTTCTGCAACGGTCTTAACACGTCAAATAAGGGGCAGTTGGGCCACCTGCCATAAGATATTTTTATGATACATGAAATGTATATGTGTTATTTTCTAGGAATAGCCTCTAATAGCCTTCATTCTGGATGACTTTTGCATAACCTGTAAACCGTAACAGATAGAATAAGTCTTAGTACACAACAAATCTGGTACCTTGGATTCATATGAGTTTCCTGTTCTGCAAACAAAAAATTCTAACAAAATACTATTCTTTTATCTACTACACGTTAATCGAGATAAACATTAGCATTCGTCCCTTATAAGTACAAGAAAAATAGGAAAAACCAAGCTACAGCGATAATCATTGATTTTAAAGGTTATTTCTATTTACATGGTCAGGGGTAAAACAATTAAAAACTGATGACGACTTCTTGTTTAGGAAAAACATAAACTTTTTAAAATTGAAACCAATAACAAGGGATATCTCGGAAGTCGTTACCTATACAAAAATATGTTTAGGACATAAATCGTGTTTTTAACGTGATTTATATTTTTATTTTCTCTAGCACGCATGTACAATGTATATATGCATATGGTGCATTTGTAAGGTGTATGTATGTATGTATGTATATATATATATATATATATATATATATATATATGTGTGTGTGTGTGTGTGTGTGTGTGGACAGCATGACTCAAAAATGAAAAGTCAGTTAAATACCAAAATTGAGTTTTAAATTTAGCATCTTCCATGCATGTGACACGAAGTGGCTCTTAACGATTTTGATTAAAAACCCGTATAATACAGATGTTTATATAGCAAATAAAATATGCATCCTGGTTTTTTGGGAATAGCCCCGAAGTCCTCTTCAATTCTGAGATAGAAGGAAACTTAATCTACAGAAATTGAAATGAAGATCTCGTTAAAATACACAGTTTATGTCATATTGAGTTTTTTTTTTTTTCATTTCTTATAGAGTCAACCTTTTCAGACATATTCATTGTTATTGTTTTCAATTTTAAAATACTTAACATCTTTCTGAAATGGGAAAATCTCATCCGTTTCATATTTCTTTTGTTTTACTCCTGGACAAGGAGAGTACCAATTTCAACGACAATCACAATTCGACAGCTTTTAAAAGATTTAATTGTTGCTACATATAAGCCCATTTTTGGTAATGTTTATCTTGATTAGAATTATGTAGAGAAAAATATAAGCTTTGTAAGAATAGTTGTTTGCAAAACAGATAGAGGAGGTCACCTGAATGGAACATACCAGATGTTTCGTTTAATAATTTTGTGTCTATTTCTTACTGTTTAGCTGTTGTGCAAGACATTCTCAGAAGATTCATTATAGGTAGATATTTTATTTGTCATCTATGTATCTTTAATGTTCGGTATTTCAATCATATCTTAAGATTAATTTTTGAGAGACTAACATTTTCGACATTTTCCCATGTAAAGGATTGTCGGGGAATTTTCTTGACAAAACTTCGTATCAATTCCTTGAGAGATGTTGAACTTAAGTATAAAGTATGATATTATACCTAGTTTTCGTTTCTGTGTCATGTTGCTTAAATACACACGGACTCACATACATATGTGCGCGCGGATCTTTTTCTAAAATGCCTAATTTTTCCAGGGGTTCCTAAAACGTTTATTTCCACTGAAATGCAATTATTGTTAAAGTTGGTACACAATTTAAGGCAGATCTTTTTTTGTGGAGTTAAGCATTTCGTATTGTTGTCTAATGGGAAGTCGTTATTCATATATTTTCTAAAAAGTTTTTGTCTTATTCAGAGAACTCAAAAGATGTACTTCCGGTGAAGTGTTGGAATCAAATTTTTATGTGAAATACAACAATTCACCTACTTCAATACCTAACAGAGAAAGTAAAAGTTTATGATTACCTGAATAACGCAAATTGCACTATCTATAGCTATATTTTTCATCGGCTCATGCTGTTATAGGTTATGTTAAACGTTATTTGCGTTTATTGAATTATCACTGTTAAACAGAGCAGACGGTTTTGCATCATTTCTGCACTGCAGTAGGTGCCCTTTGCTGCAAATATTACTATTAAAGGGGCAGCACGTACCATAGAAAGTTTCTCGCAGTTCATTAGGGGTTTCATTTGTTGCCCAACGTGACAAACTACGGTGTCTGAAGCTGAAATATGAATATCCAGGATGGAAAGTACAACTACATCCTCCAGCAACAGTGTCGTTGTAAATTGGCACCTTCGTCCAAAGAGAAATGGAAACATCAAGGAATCCAAACATTCTAGAGAACACATTTGACACACGTTCGAAACTAAACCTTTTCACGAGATCGATTACAAATTTGTATGATCAGCAACTTTGAGCAGGAATTTTGTTTTTACTTTCTCTACCCGTAATATGTACACAGTAGGTAGAAAATATATTGTATTCCATTAAAATTTCGATCGCGATTTTAAAACAAATTTTAAGAAAGACCAAACAATAAAGAAGAACAAAAACAAACAAACAAACAAACAAACCCGTGTGTGTATGTGAACAGTTAACTCAACAACGGAAAGTCCAAAATTGCCATTTAAGTTCAAAATAATTCAATAATGCCCCACAGATATTATCAAGTACATCCCTCTACACCAACCTAGCATTTTCTTAGAAATCTTTTAGTTTCTCAAAAATAGTTGCAATGATTTTGATTAAAATATTGAATATTAAAGATATTTGCATGGGAATACAATATATATCTTGAGTTTCCTGGGCACACTTCTGAGGTCTTCTTCATTCTGAATAAATTTTGTAAACCGTAAGAGATAGACAAAAGAAGCCTGTTACGCAAAAAATGTAGATCTCGTTAAAACACACAATTTTATGCCACTTATATTTTTGTGAAGTTAATGGTTTCCGAGCTATACCTTGTTATTGGTCTCAATCTTAAGATGCTTAACACTTCTATGAAAATGGACTTTCACTTTTCTAACTTTTTACTCCTGGCCACACAAAGAGGACCAAATTTCATTCACGACCAGGTTTTAAGAGAGTTGACTATGAGTTTATTATTATAATTAATATTATTTATTATTAATATCATCATCATTACAGACTACATAAGAACACGAAAGCGCCATAACATAAAAAAAAGAAAAAAAAAAGAAAGAAAAATACATTATTATTATTATTATTTCTCACTATGCGCATTGAAACAGACATGAAAGCATTGTAGTGAAAAAACCCGCAGTCATGAAAGCAAGTAAGATTTCATTGTACTACGTGCTCTTGTGTTTTCATATTTTTCGTTACGGAGTGCTTTAAGATACTCTATTTATTCGAATAGTGTAAGGAAGTGAAATACTATGTGTTTTCATATATGCATTTTTGCATTATATAATAATGAAAAGTAAATAAAAAAATGAAAACCTCGTATAATAATAATAATAACAATAATAATAATAATAATAATAATAATACAGTGAAACACCACCTGCTCTTATATATGTAATTCGCTACGGCGCCTTAACGCTTTGATTTAGCTTTACAGTGGGTCTGGCCTTTAATGTTAAATACACAATTACAAAACAGCTATGACCGGATACTAACACGGAAAATAAAATTATTAGTTAATTCCAGTCTAATAAAATGTTTTATGCTTTCAAAAATAAAAGTTCTGTAACTGAAGTGGATCTGTTTGAACCGTTCTTGTATAAGAGTTCACGACTCTTAATGTAAACCTGGGAACTCCTCTGAATGAGCGGGAATATCTCCCCGTTTACGCTGATATGCAAGCGGAGCAGAGCGCAGGTCGCTCGCGCTATCACCGCCACTGTGCTTACTTGAAATACGGTGCTGTTGGGCCACCTGGCACAATTGCTTTGTAGTAAGCATTTATCTACTTTTATGATTTACCAGTTATGCAAATTCAGCAAAATTCATTCAGAAAGGACAGGTGTCCAGAATCTTTTCCCAGGAAATATGTACAAGATATGCATTTTATTTCTGAAGTATGTATATTTAATATACGATATTTTAATCAAAGTTTTCAGAGGCATTTTTTTTGAAAAACGAAATTTTCGAAAGTTTTTCCATGTAAAGTATAGTTTGAGGTGTGGGAAATTGCTTGAAAATCTTAGTGTCGTATCCTTGGAAGATACTAAATTTAAATGCCAAATTCAGTATTTAACGGCATTTTAAAGCTTTAGCTATCCATATATATATATGTATATACCCGCGGACCTTTTTCTAAAAATGCTTTTTTTACTTAAGGGATCCCAAAACACTTTTTTTTCGGCGAAAACGCGACATTAAATTTTTGAGTGGAATACAGTATTATCTGTATACACTGTGTACATAAAGAGTAGAAATGTATACAACATAAATTGAATGTTTTAACAAGATAGACATGTTTTGTGAGGAAGATTTTGTCTCTCTTACCATTTATACAAAAGTTATTCAGAATGAAGGAGTCTTTTGAGGTTATTCCAAAGAAAATCATAATATACGTTTTATTTTTCATGCAAATATCTTGAATATAGGATATTTTAATCAAAACTGTTAAGTCCGTTTTTGGGAAAATCGAAAATTTCGAAAACTCTTCCATGTAAAGGATATTAATTAATTGGTTTTTTCACCCGAGCCGTATGTAGGACAGGAGTTGGATAAGTAGAGCTTTAGTGCCATAACCGGGATTTGAACCACGGATCTCCCGGTCTATAGCAGGTTGCTGTATCACGGAGCACGGTTAATTAATTAACGCTAATTGACCTAATAGTGGTTATACTATTAAGATCTTACGCTACTTGCGACATAGTAAGTCACCACAGGGTTTACCTGGAAACATGCAAGTCAATTGAATTTAATGCCGTGTCAGCATTTTGCTATGGTAACTAAGTGATTAGAGGAACCAGCT
Organism: Hymenopus coronatus; assembly: GCA_030762935.1. Classification (NCBI taxonomy): domain Eukaryota; kingdom Metazoa; phylum Arthropoda; class Insecta; order Mantodea; family Hymenopodidae; genus Hymenopus; species Hymenopus coronatus. The sequence continues at coordinate 40,971,701 of CM060889.1, read as the reverse complement.
AGAGACCGGAAGATCTGAGGTTCAGATCCTGTTATGACATTGAATTTTGCAGTAACTGGCCTATATAAAGGGTAGTTTAGGGCGGGGGGATTTTTTGAAAGGGATTGTGTTGTATTCTTAGATAATACTGTAATTTATATTTAATAAACACACACAAATGCGGATTTTTCTATTTTTTTATTTAATGGTTCTCAAAACATGTATTTCCGGTGAATAGTCGGTATCGAATATAGTAGATGGTAGAGAAAGTAACAGTTAATCGTCCCCAATAGTTGAACTTTTTATCAGATAAGAAATTGAAACTTAGGAGAAGAAAAGACGAAAACAAGTGGAGGGAAAAAAATCGTAGCATTGATTGAAGAGCCGTTTTGCATGCGAATGATGCCGACATTGTCGCCGTAAGCAGATTTGCCCTCTTCTTGAAACCGCTACGTCCATTACAAACCCTTTCCTCGTCCATCCTTACGACTTCGACAGGAAAATGCGTGAAGCATATAACAAGGGGCCTCAGGCGAACCAAAAAAAATAGGCGTAAAAAGGAGCAAGAAGCCGCGTGTACGTGTGTGTGCCGTTTTTGTTTCAAATTTATTTTTTATTGCTTCTTCCGTCAGTGGAAAGGTTCTGACGTATTTAAAGTCACAAGCGGCATACGAGCGAGGTAGAAGGCACTGTTGTGAGGATAAAAACTCTCTCTCTCTCTCTCTCTCTCTCTCTCTCTCTCTCTCACTGTGTCTAAATCACAGGAAGGGAAGGGGGTGCGGAGATTCTGGGCTTCATTAATTTTCGCTCTGGAGGCAGCGGTGCGCGTGTGGTGAGGAGTAACACCTTTTTCGTGTTCTTGTTCCTGGCGAGGAAAGAGACAGTGCGAGTGTAGGTGGTTCCCGGTAGACCATAGGTTACCAAGAAGGAACAGAGGCAGTGGGAGGTGATATGCAAATGCCGGCAGAAGAACATACCACTGGGAGCAGAGGAAGAGATACAGACAGACACGCACTGCCCAGAACAGCCTTATCAACTTCCCTTTGAAACAAACAGCTATGGGCATCAGATATTATGACCATGCTATCGCGATGATACCAACCTCCGTCTACTTGAGCCTTATTTATTTCTGTATTTGCAATGTATATTAGGAAGCTCACGTCTGTTTAGCCTCATCGACTAAATTGCTGTAACATAACTATAAGCTCACCTTATACAGGGTGTTAGCGTTATGGATATAGAGTGTATCTAATGCTAACGGGCTTCTAGCCAGGTAAGTACATGGATTGAAGCCCTAGAACACTTAAGAGTTAGTACGCCGTTAGGAAATCTTCAGCTCTCACTTTAAATGGTAACTTAATAGGTATTCATTTCAGTGTTTTAGTTGTTTTTTTTTGCTTCATCTAACAGTTTTCCTACAAGCCAGTCACATAAATGTACTAGCTGATATATTTTTTGTATGGTGTGGTGGTACTGGGTTCGTGTCCCGGTGCGGGTTTTGATTAGCGGGAATAGTGTAGGTTTGATTTGGCTTAGATCAGGGTTTTTATTAGCATGGAGACTCTTTTACGCTGTGATGGTGAGACACCAGTGTTTTATTAACTGAGTTCGGTCTTTTTCCGCCGTAGAACACACGCGTATACTTCTTAATTTTCTACTGTCTCGTACTATGATCGGTCTTAAAATCACTTACTTCCGTCACAACTAAGGGTTACACCACGCGCTCAAATATCACATCTTGGCGGAGGTTCTTTGTCAAGTGACTTACAATTAAATGGTAGCCTAAATTCTAAATTTCACATCCTACTGGTCCGGAGGTTCTTCACCAAGTGCCTTACACTGTCGCCTGACCAGCGGGAATCATTGTCTTGTGTCCCGTTGGGCAGGGCATTCTCACCCCTTTCCCTCAGGTCAATGCACGGCAGGTAACGGATCTTGTACCCCGAGCTCGTGACTTATACGTGTTAAAAGTCTTTCTAACCTTCCCATTTTCACTCTACATTTATATTTTATCTACGTGATATAATGTGTATTCTTGGCTATGATTTATATTTCTCTTCTTAATAATTTTCCCCCCCGGGACAAGACATGTACTGTCTCAATGACCTATCCTCATTATAGAGTCACGTTAGCTGTCACCTCGGATACATTTGTTATAACGACGCCTGCTCACTTTGCAGTTATGAACTATGTTTATAGAACCTGCAAAATTGGAATCTTTTTCCGTTCACCTGGTATTTTTGAAAATACCTTTTATGGTTATATTCGCATAACTTTCTTTACCTATTATCGTTATTTTATATATTATCTACAGCAAATGCAAAAATCATTCAGAATGAAGATGACTTAAGAGGCTACTTCCAGAAAGTTCAAGATATACATATTTTCCATGAAAATATTTTAATTATTATGGCATTCTAATTAAACTTTCTGAGCAATTTTTGAAAAAATTAGAATTTTCAAAAAGCATTCCATGTAAACAGTAGTATGGGCTGGGGATTTTATTAAAAACCTTAGTGTCGCATCCTTGGAAAATAGCAAACATAAATACGTTTTACATTTATTCAACTTTTCGTTTTTACTTTCTCTAGCACACGTATATACTATATATCTACTGGTAGAGAAAGTACTGCATTCACTCAAAATCTGGATATCGGGGTTTCACCGTACATACACGTTTTGAGAACCCCTGAATCCATAAAAAAAGCCATTTCAGATAAAGGTGTATGTGTTTCTGTATCTAGCATAGCTCAAAAATGGAAACTCCATTAACTGCCAAACCTGATATTTAAGTTCAGCTTCTTCCAAGGATGCGACATGACCTACTTCAAAGTACCCATTACATGGAACTTTTTTTCGAACTTTTTGGTTTTTAAAAAGAGACTGTAACGGTTTTGATTAAAATACCGCATATTAAAGATATTTTCATAGCAAATATAACGTATGTTTTATTTGCTATGATTTGTATTAATTTATGAATTTCTTGAATGACCTTAAAGTTCTCATTCTTAATGATTTCTGCATAACTGGTATACTATAGGATAGAGACCAAAACTTTCTCCACAAAAAATGTATAGCTCGTTATAACACATAGTTTATGTCATACCTAAGCATTTTTTCGTGGTGTTGACCATTTCCGAGAAATTCTATGTTATTGGTTTCAGTTTTAAAACACTTAAAACTTTTCTCATATGGGATAAAAGAAATGAATTTCAATTACATAGCAATCAGTTTTTAAAATATTTGACTTTATCCTCTCGATTACGATGAAGTAGATAGAAGAATAAGTTTATAACCATAATTTGTTACAGAAATGCAGAGAAAGCCACGCGAATGGAGGACATAAAATGTTTTAGAATAAGCAGAACAGAATGGGAAAGCCATTTAAATGAACACATCAGATATTATTACTTTCTCTAGTCCGCATGCACGATGTATCTGCATACTGGAAAGGGAAGGTATTGTATCCCACCCAAAAATTCGATGTTGAGATTTCACCGGAAATATGTGTTTTTGGGTCTCCTGAGCCCGAAAAGAAAATACTTTTAGAAAAAGGTCTGTGTGTCTGTGGACACTCTAGCTCAAAATCGAAAAGACCGTTAAATAGCAAACTTGGTATGTAGGTTTGGTATCTTCCAAAGATGTGACACGAAGATTTTCAAGAAAATGCTCCCACCATAAACTACTCTTTACATGGAAACATTTTCGAAAATTTTGATTTTCTGAAAAGTGGTTCTACCGATTTTGATTAAAATCCCGAATTTGAAGATATTTACATCCCAAATAAAATGTATATCTTGAATTTTCTGGGAATAAATAGCCTCTAAAGACATTTTTATTCAGGATGAATTTTGCTGAGTGTTGCGTAACTAGTAAACTGTAAGACAAAATTTACTATACAAAAATGTAGATCTCATTAAAACAAATAATTTATGTCATATGCGTTCTTTTCGTGGAATTGACAATTTGTGAGATATTCTTTGATATTTGTTTCAGATTTAAAATACTTAAATTTTTCTCACACGTAGAGTTGTGAACTTTTGGCTGTGCATAGAAACGGATTTCAACCACATGGCAACCAGAGTTTAAAAGTTTTTTTTTTCTTGTTTTTTTTTGTAGTTTAACGTCCTTTAACCTGGTTGGTCACATCGGACGATGAATGAAATTGATGAAATGATGCTCAAATGATCTCGGGGTCCATGGAGCCTAAAGTTACTCGACATTGGTCTTATCAGGATAAGGGAAAACCCAGAAAAAAAAAAAAACCTTATCCGGGTCATGAGTTCGAATCTCTCTTAGTTGCTCGGAATAGGCTTTCTTTCGGGGTTTTCCCTTATCCTGAGAAGACGAATGTCGAGTAACTTTAAGCTCTATGGACCCCGAGATCATTTGAGCATCATTTCACCAATTTCATTCATCGTCCGATATGAGCAACCAGGTTAAGGAACGTTAAGCGGCAGACAGAAATGAAGGGAAAGTTATGGGAATGGAATACATCAGATTTTTCCCACTTACTATAGTAGTGGAGATAGTAAACATGTTATGGTTCATGAGTAAATTGGAAGGAGAAATGACTAAGTGCATTAAGTTGAAGGTCTAAGAAGTGGGACCTGATAAACGTGCTCCAGAGCGATATCATCGTGCGGTCCTCCTTCTTCAGTGTACCGGCCTCTTTACAAAACCTCAGATTACTTTGTGGTGGCTGCCGACTAAATTTAAACTTCTGCTTCTTTCCGCAAGCTCTCGACGTTTATTCCTCCCTCTTCTTCCTGGAGCAGGAAGGGATGGAAGGAGAGGACGGAACGGCAAAGGGAGCGGGAGATGTGCCGTGCCAAATGGGAGAAAAATGTATTACGTAATTACTGAAATTTAATTAGAAGTAATTAAAACCAAAGCTTATGGAGCGGTAGACGAGGCTGTTTTGGAGGAGACGATGAGAAAGGGGGTAAAAGAGAGCATTTTCTGCTGCTCACTTTTTAGTTTCTCCTCTTGCTCATGGGTTTCGGTGTGGTTTTGGCGCCAAGTGCATTCTAAGGGGTATAATATACATAGTGAGGTAATTAATACCATCCTCCCGGTGTGTGTGGTCCACTGGTAATTTGCATGGACGGTGATTATTTATGTAAATAAAGGCGCAGGGAAGGAAAGAGGGGTGGGTTAAGAAGAGGGTAGTTGAGGTCGTTCTTTGTGTGTGCAGTCGACACCACTGAGTAACCCTGACAGAAATTCTTGGCAAGTGAGTTGAAATTACTATATTATCTGTCCTTGCCTGAGATATGCAACTGTTAATTAATGCTGTATTGTAAGTTCCTATACTCTCGAACTTATAGACAAATATCCCAAATTTTTATGAAATATATGTATATATTTATAATATTAATACATAATATTTTTACTTTCTCTATACCCACTATGTACATAGTGTATAGAGAAGGTATTGCACTCCACCAAAAAATTCGATACCGAGATTTCACCGGAAATATATGTTTTAGGGTCCCCTGTATCCAAAAAAAGTATTTTCAGAAAAAGGTCCGTGTGTGTGTGTGTCCGTGTGTCTGTGAACACGATAACTCACAAACGAAAAGTCGGTAAAATACCAAACTTTATATTTAAGTTTAGTATCTTCCAGGGATACGACACAAATATTTTGAGAAAAGTCCCCCCATCCCAAACTACCCCTTACATGGAACTTTTTTCGAACATTTTTATTTTCTAAAAAATGGCTCTATTAAAATATCGTATATTAAAGATATTTACCTGACAAATAAAATGTATATTTTGAATTTTCTGGGAATAGCCTCTGAAGACTAGTTTATTCTGAGTGAATTTTACGGAATTTTGCATAAGTGCTAAACCGTAAGAGAGAGACAAAAACTTACCACATAAAAAATGTAGAGCACATTAAAACACACAATTTATGGTGTATACATTTTTTTCGTGGAGTTGATTGTTTTTGAGATATTCCTTGTTTTTGGTTTAAGCTATAAAAACTTATATTTTAGAAAGTACATAATGGAAATGGGCAACTACATAATGAGTATCATGGAGAATAATATCAATAGCTGAATTAGCTAGAATTACTCCTGTTAAACCCTCATTCAGGACTTTGTGAACTCGTGTCCATACAAACAAAGGAACTTCAGTCACATAGCAACCAGCTTTTGACTATCACTTTAACCTATGGTACTCCCTTATTTCGCTTCTACTTACAAGGAAGCAAGAAATAAGACTATTTCTGCTAATTTTTTCTCGATTAGCAGGAAGTAAGTAGAAGCATAAGCTTTTTAAAAATAATTTATTGCAGAGATATAGAGAAAGTCATGTGAATGGAACACATCAGATTTTTAAATAAAAGGGATGGCTTCATTACTTCATTATTTAAAAAATTCTGTTATGTTAACATCCATGTGTCTTTATCTGTATATCTCTTTATCATTTTTATCAGCTATGCAAGCTATTCTTATAATAGTTTATGTTTTACATTCTAATCTTAAACGAGATAAATCTTGCAGATATAGCAACATTAAACCTCTTTTTGGTTTAACGTCCTTTAATCAAATCGGACGATTAGTGAAATTGGTGACATGATGCTCAAATGAGTTCGGCGTCGATGGAGCTTAAATTCCTCGACATTCATCTCAGGATAAGGGAAAACTACGAAAAAAAAAAAAAACCCTTATACAGTTAACTCTTGAACGTGAGGCAGAAACGCTTCCCCCACATTACAGAGGTAGGCAAAACATTTCGTTACAGGTGCAACAGAATATCGATAGCTAAATGTTTAGCAACTCGACGCTACACGCTCACCTTAAAAACATTCTGGTGTGTTCCATTGACATGAAATTTTCTGCATACACTTTTTACAACATGTAATTCTTTTATCTACATTATGCTAATCGATTCAAACATTAGAAGAGATGTCTTATTACTTTCTTCTTTTAAATTAGAAAGGAAATAAGGGGATATACCAGGCTAAAGCGATATTCACGTATTTTAAAAGCTGTTTGCTATTTGAAGGAATTGAAATTGCCTTCTCTTAGAATGTCCAAGATGGAAAAAGTAAGTAACGGCTACCTATTTGTGAAAATTTAAGTATTGTAAATTTTAAAACTAATAAAAAGAAATATCTCAGGAATGGCTAGATCTGCAATGTACTTCATATGATCTAAAACTTACAAAGATAACCTATAAATATCCTTATAACTCACAACTTATGTCATTTACATCTTTTTCAAGGTTAGCTATTTCCGTGATTTTTCTTTTTATTGGTTTTTATTTGAAAATGCTTCTAGTTTTATAACATGGGAATCGACATTCCTGTTTCATTTGTTTTACTCCTGTTCAATCCAAAGAGGCCCAGCTTCAACGCACAGCAACTAGTTTTAAAATATTTGACTATCGCTTTACCCTAGTGTATTCCTTTATTTCCCTTTTACCTACAAAGAAGCAAGTAATAAGATCATTTCTGTTAACGTTTATCTCGATTAGCATGGGTAGACGAAGAATAGGTAGATACAGTCATATGAATGGAACACATAAGATTTTTAGTTGCTTTTTTTTTTTTCATTATTTCTCAGTCGGCTTACCCTCCCCGTAAAACTGACACTACCCTAGGATTTACAAGCGGGTGCCTTGGAGTCAGAAGCTTTTGGAGACAACGGCACGCAACTACAGAATGAAGAACCTGGAGTAGTCGAACCGTAGCCATGCGTGAGCGTGAGGAAGTGGATGATAATATGTAATGAAAGAGAAAGGTGAAGATGTAGCAATTGGTGAATTGAGTGGCGGAGGAAACCGGAAGACCCCGGGCAAACCCGTTAATCTACCACAAATCCCATATTCTTTTAACTTAAAAATACAGTTCCGGAGGCTTGTCGGGACTCCGGCGCTGTATTCCTTTTTCCTATTGCCCTACATTTCCTTTGATTTACGGTTTGCTTTTTGCTTCCAAAAACACATTCATAAACATATTTATAAATACACAAACACCGATGCCAAGGCGGGACTCGAACCCGCGATCCCGTGCGCTACGAAGCACTAAAGTTAGACACTTAAGCGAGCGGTCTAGCCACTCAGCCACGGCGCCGTCTAGTACAATAGCTATGGAGATTATTTTAAGCACCTAAAATATTACTTTTTGTTTCTAAATTTCGACTCCCTATATATTACTTATAATATCCATATAAAAGTTTAGATAACCTATTTCGCAGCGGATAGTACGATAGAGCGCCCTTATTATGGTTTAATTCTTGTTTCACGGAATGTTGCAAAAACGCAGAGAGATAAAGAGGTGGAAACGCAGAACAAACAACGTCGCGTGCAGACACAGAAACCTTCCACAGTAAGGTATTTGCATTAGTTAACTAAGCTAAGAGTTTTGGAAGATGGCAGGCAAGCAACTTGAGAGCTGTTTCTCATTCTCCCCGCTGTTTGAGATAAGTACCATCTTCCTTCCTACCCGTGTAAAGTGCAAAGCCTATTGGGTGTTGACACAAGCATCCTGGCGTTTGATTAGCCGCGAAACAGCGGAAAGACGAGGAAACTATACACCGCTGTCGAACTTAGGTTTCTACACCGGGAAATGGTTTTCAAGCGATTCAAATGCTTGAGTAACGAGCAGGAAACCTCCTGTAATGTGCTACATTACTTGTAATGCAGATATCACTTTCTCTACTATTTACCTACAGCAAGTAGAGGCGCTTGTATTTCACTAAAAAATTCGAAACTTAATTACATTAGAGATACAGATACTTTTCTCATACAGATATACTCTTTGAGAAAAGTGTAAGTTTTTCCAAGCTGAAACTAAAAACAAGGAATATTTAAGAAAGATCAACTCCACGAAAAAATGTATATAACGTAAATTGTGTGTTTTAAAGTGCTCTACATTTCTTGTGTGGTTTTTTGTCATCTCTTACGGTTTAGCAGTTATGCAACATTCCGTAAAATTGATCCAGAATAAAGTAGTCTTTAGAGGCTATTCCCAGAAAATTCAAGGTATACATTTTATGTCAGGCAAATATCTTTAATATACGATCTTTTAATCAAAATCGTTAGAGCCATTTTTAAGAAAATCAAAATTTTGGAAAAAAGTTCCATGTAAAGGGTATTTGGGAGTGGGGGGATTTTCTTAAAAATCTTCGTTTCCTATCCTTGGAAGATGCCAAACTTAAATACCAAGTTTGGTATTTAACGGTCTTTTCGTTTTTAGCCACACATACAAACACGCAGACACACACATACACGGATCTTTTTTTTTGAAAATGTTTTTTTTTTTGGGATTCAGGGGGACCCAAAACATGTATTTCCGGTGAAATTTCGGTATCAATTTTTTGGATGGAATGCAATACCTTCTCTATACACTATGCACATAGTACGTGTAGATAAAGTACAAAGAATGTGATGTGTTCCATGCACATGACCTTTTTTTTTTATAGTGTTTACTACACTGATGATACATGGAATGAAGATGGAGCACCGGTGGAATGCGATGGCGGTGGGGAACCAGGGAAGCCGGAGAAAACCCGCTCCTGCTCGCCTTTGTTCACCATAAATCCCACATGTGGTCACTTGGGATCTAACCCGGTCCGCGTTGGTGAGAATCAAATAGTCTAACCACTCAGCCACTGCGCGGCCTTTACATGACCTTCTCTACCTCTCCAAATTATTCTTACAAAAGCTTATTCTTCATTCTATTTCATGCTAATCGAAATAAATACTAGTAGAACTATGCTGGAGGCTGCTTCCGGCCTACACCTTTAGATTAACATAAATATACTTTTTACTAAGTTTCTTATAAGTAGAAAGGAAAATACGAGAATACACAAATAATTTAAGGGCTATCGTTATGCAATTGAGATTGAAATTAGATTCGTTTTACAAGGCCAGCAGTAAAACAAAAGAAATAGGAATGTCAAAATTTTGTTTAGAACATTTTTAAGTATTTTAAGGAGCATTGGGAATACATTTCAAATTTCTATTTTTTCTTTCTCTAGCAATGCCTTCTCGGTGTATGTACATAGAGAAGGCATTGTATTTCACGCTAAAATTCGATGTTGAGGTTTCATTAGAAATATGGTTTTGAGGTCCCTTGAGTCTGAATAAAGCATTTTAGAACAAGCTTCGTGTGTATCTGTGGACAGCATAGTTCAAAAATTGAAAGATCATAAAATACAAAACCTAGTATTTATGTTCAATATCTTCAAAGAGGCAACACGTAGATTTTAAAGACAATCCCCCACCCCAACACAAAGTACCCTTTGAATTGAAACACAATTGGATTTTTTTTCTCAAAAATGGCTCTAACAATTTTGATTAAAATACCGTTGGCATTGGGAATGGCATCTGAAGACCTCTTCATTCTGGATGAGTTTTGCAGAATTTCGTATAGCGGTTGAACCGTAAGAGGTAGGTAAAAACTTATTACAAAAATAATGTATATCTCATTAAAACACTAATTTATGTCATTTACATTTTTCTTATATAATTGATATTTTTCGCGAAATTCCTTGTTATTGGTTTCGTTTTTGAACTAAAGTTTTAAACTTTTCTCAAACGGGACTATGCAATGCGAACCTCTCAGTTATTTCCCATAGCGACAAGCTTCTAAAAGATTTGAATATTGCTTTAACCTAATATATTCTCTTATTTCACTTCTATTTACAAAGAAACAAACAATTAGATAATTCTGCTAATGTTTATCATGTTGTAGATAAAAGAAATCTTTTACAGAACACTTCGTTAGTGTCGGGGGCAGCGTGTCTGCCACAAATTCAAGAGATCACAAGTTCGAATCTCGCTTATCCGCATAAGTCTTTTTTCGGATTATCCTGAGAACATGAATGTCGAGCAACTTAAAACATCATGGACCCCAAGATCATTTAAGCATCATTTCACCAATTCAATATGACCAACAAGATTTAAGGACATTAAGCTACAAGAAAAAACAAATTGTAAGAAAAGTTTGTTTGCGGAACAGCAGAAAGTCATGTGAATAGAACACATCAGATTTTTTTCATAAACATACCTAATTTTTTTTTTAAACGTTAGTACCTATTGGTGAGAGGATATTTTGTTCTTTGTAATATTAGAACAGATATTTTGTACACTCTGCAAAACGTAAACAAATTTAGTTTTATTTAAACAAAATCTAAGACGCGTGGATGATTTTGAAAGTATGTGAAATGTGTAGTGTTGAGAAAAAAGTTGTTTAATGTTATAGTGTGCAAGAAAATATGGGTATTGCCAAGGCCTTTAAATTGCTGTAAGCCCAAAGCAAGAAGAGGACGGACAGATAAATGTTGATTCTCTACTCACACCCAAAAGTTCCAAAAAAACTATTCGTTTTAAAAAAGGAGTATTTTTTTATTTTTTGATGGATTATAGTCAAAATTTCACTCGCAGTGTCCCTTAAAATTGCAACCAACATCTCGAAAATGTTCCACTCCACAAAAAAGTACATGACATAAAATGTTGATTTTAACAATATTTAATTTATCTCTTAAGGTTTACTGGTTATGCAAAAGTCCTTCAGAGTTAAGAAGTCTTCAAAAATTATTTCCAAAAATTTAAGATATACATTTTATTTCGAATGAAAATATGTGAAACATACGTAATTTTAATCAAAATCGTTAGAGCCATTTTTGAGAAATAAAATATTTTCGATACAGTTTCCAGTAATGGTAGTTTGGGGTGGAAATATTTTCTTGAAAAAATCTTCGTGGCTTAAATACTAAGTTTGGTATTTTACAATATTTGGGTTTTTGGGATATGCTGTCCACATGGACATTTGCAATAAATGTGTTCTTTTATATTAAGGTAACCTAAAGACATTTATTCCGGTGAAATACCGACATTGATTTTTGGGTGAATACAATAATTTCTTTATCTTCTATGTGGTATGAGTAGAGAAAGTAATAAATAACTTTCTCTATACCTGTAATAGGTTGGAGGATAGTTATCGACTATGAATGAAACCTAACAACTGGAATATCACCAGTTTTTGGTGACTTATACTTTGATAACCTCTCGTATGCTGGTCTACTGTAGTCCTCGATTCTGCAATAATATACTTTCCACTGATATTGCCAATATCTATTAATTATTAAGTTGAGAAAAAGTTTCAAGTACCCGAACTATCCTTTTCGGGGGGGTTTGGAAAGATGCTGTAATTAGATGAAGGAGATGTAACTGAGATTAAGTTCGCAGTTATTGTTAACTTCAGAATGATTGCGCGTTCTTATCACGTGTTGCGGTCCAGGTGATTGATATCTTAGGAGCATGCGCTTGGGGTAAACACGCACAATCCATTACGTCACGGCTAATCAATCACACTCTAGAAAAGTTCACTTCCACGTTTAAGAAAGGTTGTGATTAATGTTCGGCTTTGGTTTCCAGCCATTCGCTTATTTACATGCAATGCAAATGAATGTTCCTTAAGCACACTGATAAACTTCCTATTTACATGGACTGAGAGACGGAATGTTACTGAGATGCTTGAGCGAAATGTCTAAGGTCTGTTTCACATATCGCTGCCGCATATGTCTGAACTGTCACGTGACTAAGGTATATTCCATATAACGCTACCCGTATGTCTGAACTGTCACGTGACTAAGGTATATTCCATATAACGCTACCCGTATCTCTGAACTGTGTCGTGCCTAAGGTGTATTCTACATAATGTTGCTCTGTATGTCTGAATTGTCACGTGACTAAGGCCTGCCACATATAACGCTGCCCATATCTCTGAACTGTCAGGTAACTAAGGTTTGTTCCACATAATGTTGCTCTGTATGTCTGAATTGTCACGTGACTAAGGTCTATTCCATATAACGCTGCCCGTATCTCTGAACTGTCACGTGACTAAGGTCTGTTCCATATAACGCTACCCGTATCTCTGAACTGTCACGTGACTAAGGTCTGTTCCATATAACGCTGCCCGTATCTCTGAACTGTCACGTGACTAAGGTGTGTTCCACATAATGTTGCTCTGTATCTCTGAACTGTCACGTGACTAAGGTGTGTTCTACATAATGTTTCTCTGTATGTCTGAATTGTCACGTGACTAAGGTCTGTTCCATATAACGCTGCCCGTATCTCTGAACTGTGTCGTGACTAAGGTGTGTTCCACATAATGTTGCTCTGTATCTCTGAACTGTCACGTGACTAAGGTGTGTTCTACATAATGTTTCTCTGTATGTCTGAATTGTCACGTGACTAAGGTCTGTTCCATATAACGCTGCCCGTATCTCTGAACTGTGTCGTGACTAAGGTGTGTTCCACATAATGTTGCTCTGTATCTCTGAACTGTCACGTGACTAAGGTGTGTTCTACATAATGTTTCTCTGTATGTCTGAATTGTCACGTGACTAAGGTCTGTTCCATATAACGCTGCCCGTATCTCTGAACTGTGTCGTGACTAAGGTGTGTTCCACATAATGTTGCTCTGTATCTCTGAACTGTCACGTGACTAAGGTGTGTTCTACATAATGTTTCTCTGTATGTCTGAATTGTCACGTGACTAAGGTCTGTTCCATATAACGCTGCCCGTATCTCTGAACTGTGTCGTGACTAAGGTGTGTTCCACATAATGTTGCTCTGTATCTCTGAACTGTCACGTGACTAAGGTCTGTTCCACATAATGTTTCTCTGTATGTCTGAATTGTCACGTGACTAAGGTCTGTTCCATATAACGCTGCCCGTATCTCTGAACTGTGTCGTGACTAAGGTGTGTTCCACATAATGTTGCTCTGTATCTCTGAACTGTCACGTGACTAAGGTCTGTTCCACATAATGTTTCTCTGTATGTCTGAATTGTCACGTGACTAAGGTCTGTTCCATATAACGCTGCCCGTATCTCTGAACTGTGTCGTGACTAAGGTGCATCTACATAATGTTGCTCTCTATTTCTGAACTATCACGTGATTAAGATTTGTTCTGTATCTCTGAACTGTCACGTGACTAAGGTGTGTTCTACATAATGTTGCTCTGTATCTCTGAATTGTCACGTGACTAAGGTGTGTTCCATATAACGCTGCCCATATCTCTGAACTGTCAGGTGACTATGGTGTGTTCCTAATAATGTTGCTCTGTATCTCTGAACTGTGTCGTGACTAAGGTTTGTTTCACATAATGTTGCTCTGTATCTCTGAACTGTGTCGTGACTAAGGTTTGTTTCACATAATGTTGCTCTGTATCTCTGAACTGTGTCGTGACTAAGGTTTGTTTCACATAATGTTGCTCTGTATCTCTGAACTGTGTCGTGACTAAGGTTTGTTCCACATAATGTTGCTCTGTATCTCTGAACTGTGTCGTGACTAAGGTTTGTTTCACATAATGTTGCTCTGTATCTCTGAACTGTGTCGTGACTAAGGTTTGTTTCACATAATGTTGCTCTGTATCTCTGAACTGCCACGTGACTAAGGTTTGTTTCACATAATGTTGCTCTGTATCTCTGAACTGCCACGTGACTAAGGTTTGTTTCACATAATGTTGCTCTGTATCTCTGAATTGCCACGTGACTAAGGTTTGTTCCACATAATGTTGCTCTGTATCTCTGAACTGCCACGTGACTAAGGTTTGTTCCACATAATGTTGCTCTGTATCTCTGAACTGCCACGTGACTAAGGTTTGTTTCACATAATGTTGCTCTGTATCTCTGAACTGCCACGTGACTAAGGTTTGTTTCACATAATGTTGCTCTGTATCTCTGAACTGCCACGTGACTAAGGTTTGTTCCACATAATGTTGCTCTGTATCTCTGAACTGCCACGTGACTAAGGTTTGTTTCACATAATGTTGCTCTGTATCTCTGAATTGCCACGTGACTAAGGTTTGTTTCACATAATGTTGCTCTGTATCTCTGAACTGCCACGTGACTAAGGTTTGTTTCACATAATGTTGCTCTGTATCTCTGAACTGCCACGTGACTAAGGTTTGTTTCACATAATGTTGCTCTGTATCTCTGAACTGCCACGTGACTAAGGTTTGTTTCACATAATGTTGCTCTGTATCTCTGAATTGCCACGTGACTAAGGTTTGTTTCACATAATGTTGCTCTGTATCTCTGAACTGCCACGTGACTAAGGTTTGTTTCACATAATGTTGCTCTGTATCTCTGAACTGCCACGTGACTAAGGTTTGTTTCACATAATGTTGCTCTGTATCTCTGAATTGCCACGTGACTAAGGTTTGTTTCACATAATGTTGCTCTGTATCTCTGAACTGCCACGTGACTAAGGTTTGTTCCACATAATGTTGCTCTGTATCTCTGAACTGTGTCGTGACTAAGGTTTGTTTCACATAATGTTGCTCTGTATCTCTGAACTGTGTCGTGACTAAGGTTTGTTCCACATAATGTTGCTCTGTATCTCTGAACTGCCACGTGACTAAGGTTTGTTTCACATAATGTTGCTCTGTATCTCTGAACTGTCACGTGACTAAGGTTTGTTCCACATAATGTTGCTCTGTATCTCTGAACTGTCACGTGACTAAGGTGTATTCTACATAATGTTGCTTTGTATTTCTGAACTGTCACGTGACTAAGGTTTTTTCCAATAGTATTGCTCCATATCTCTGAACTGTGTCATGACTAAGGTGTATTCTACATAATGTTGCTCTGTATTTCTGAACTGTCACGTGATTAAGGTTTGTTCTGTATCTCTGAACTGTCACGTGACTAAGGTTTGTTCTGAATCTCTGAACTGTCACGTGACTAAGGTTTGTTCCACATAATGTTGCTCTGTATCTCTAAACTGTTACGTGACTAAGGTTTGTTCCATGTAACGCTGCCCCTTGTCTCTTAACTGTCTTTGTCCCAGAAAAGTTTAGAGAGTTCGCGCGTCTCTATATCTTGTCCAGTTCCATCATTTTATCTCTTCCTCCTGAGTTTGTCAATAGATCTCCCGTAGTTTGTTCCTCCGCTGTATATCGCAAGCCAGGCTGTTGCAGCAGGAATCTGCCTGCAGCATGCAATACAGACTAGCATAGAGGCAATCCGTCGTTACGGCTAAATGAAGTGTTTACTATTATATTTTTTCCTTCGAAGTTATACCTTTTTGTCATATAAGACACTGTGTGATTCATTCTTTTCAGTAAACAGTAACTATTCCTCCCATGAAATATTCAACGGGCCTCCGCAGCTTGATATAGTGACATATGTAATAAAATAACACAGATTCAAGCCTGACAGCAGGTCCAAGGACCTGTGCTATGACCTTCGCCCAGTGACGAATTGACTGTCATGCTCCCCCTCCTAACACGTTGCTGCGTAAGCGTGAGTACCTACTCTGACTCAGGCAAGCATGGTTTGTTTTCCCTCACTCGTAAAGGTCACCTCTGTCCTGGCAGTTTAGTTCTGTTGCCACTAGCCTTTTGTACCGTATGCAGCTTCCGCGTGGAAGGAATGAGATGAAAGATCCTAGGGGTTGTTGCAGGGATCAAAATAGCGGTAGGTGCGGACTGCCCCAGTTCCATACCAGAGCAGTAAGAAATCATTGCATATGGCATACTTACCCTTCTTCATGCACTTCCAAAATACCAGTCAACCCATACCTCAAAAGGTGATATGAAATGAGGAACCGGAAATGTTACCGCCCCAGCATTCACATGATGACCAAGGAAACCCCTTCCCCAAAAAATCCTAAGTCAGAATGGGCGGTTGGCGGGGATCAAACCTACGACCTCCCGAATTCAGACCACAGATGAACCTGCCTGAGGCAACCCTTGCGACAAGTGGAGATATAATCTATACCCCATACTTGAGGATTTACCAAGAATACTATCCTCATCCTAGATTTTGGCAGTTATTCGTGGGAATTTAAGTCTATAAAAACAGCGACTCCTATACGGAGTATAACAATCCGGCAAGTTCCGAAAATTCATAGATTCATCAACATAAGGTTCCTGGTTTAAGGAAATCCATGTGTCAAGAAAGGGAAAAAATTTCCAAAATTCATAAATATACTCGTATATTTGGGAGTTATTAAATATTACAAAAATTTTACTTTAAATATATAAGTAATTTGAGATAGGAGAATTATGACCTGTTTATTGAATTTTCGAAGAAACGGCTCTAAGTTTCTGAAGTGCCAGTATGCCACGTAGCGCGGTACTTTGTCTGGAATGAAAAAAAAATAATAATAAACATACACTCTATGATAGGAATCGAACTCATGATCTTTGGGATAGCAGCTTCCTGCGTTACACGTTAAGCCACCAAAACAGTTGAAAGATCGCCTCCAGAGTAGGCTACATAACTCAAGAACGTAGTTAAAAAGCTCTGTTGCACTGTCAAGTGATTGGTTCGAGATTTTATAGACTTTTGCGACATTAAATCTTGAGAATGCTAGTAACGAGATGCTAAAATCGATATTTCTATACTCGGGCAGCAGTTTTAAAGACATTCTAAGCCATTTTTTAAATGTTTTGCTTTAACACCGACTTATCAGCACCTGATACCCACATGTTTAACACTATATAGCTGCGTTATGTTTATCCGGGGACCATGCATCGCCGATCTCAAATTACTTATCTCAGTCACGTGCAAAATCTCGCAAATTATTTCGGTGTAGTTCTATAACATCCATTATATATAGTTTTTGTAGCTGCTCGACATTTTGAAACATATTATTTTAAATATCTGCTTGTAAGCCTATTCCATCACGTCAAGTCAGCTATTTGGTACAGTATTTCTTCATGGAATGGAATTTTTAATTCGCGATTTCACCATTCTACGCCCATGGGGATCAATAGATGGCAAAATAGGACGAAATCACGAATTGCAAACATGAAAATGGCGGAATTTTTCCCAGTAACCTTCTCTTTCAAGGTATGTGATTCTTTTATTGCAAATATACATAAAGCGGACCAAACGTTTCTATTCGTTTTCCAAAGAAAGCCATGCAAAGGATTTTTACGCCCAAAAAGTCCCTCAACCTCGCCGTCATTGAAACCCGCACTTTGGATAACCAGTTTCTTACTATAAAATTGTAGTAAGACGATAAGTTTTGCCAAAATTAAAATAAACAAATCATTCAAGAGTATCCTCAGAAATTTTGAAATACTAAATTAGCTATAGTTAAGCAAGAACGCCGACGAAAGGGTTGTAAGGAGCTAAATGCTTTTTAAACAACACTGTATCAAAAACAGCGTTAGCTTACTATTGAATTTTTTAACTCTCTTTTCATTTGTCAGCACATTGTCATTTTCACAATTTTCTACAAGAAATATTTTTTATAAATCGATGAAATTTTGTGTGCATCCAAGGGATTTTGTATATTGCGTATTTGTGATATTATTAAAAGATACATATATAGTGAAACAATATAAGGAAAAAAATTACATCTAATATTTTCGATTTATTTTCTTCCAAAATAGTAAATAACTAAAAGTTTATCTATCTCCACATAATTAATAAATACACAATTATAAAGGTTTATTGAAAATAACTTTTAAAAATAATTGTGCCCATAGAGCAATTTTTCAAAATATGCATAAGCACTTTATCAGGAGTTACAGGTATTATTGTCCTCGCTACTGTTTTGTTTGCTTATGAAGTAATAATTTAAAGGTGAACCAATGCTTGGTAGGTGTACATAACAATAAAACAAAAGCAAAACAAAAATAAAGCAGCGCACATGTCACAAATTGAGGTAGGCAGGGATTTGAAACCCCTTAATAAAGAAACTAGACCTCATCAGTAATGAATTCTTTGCATGCAAATCATCGCTGGGAAGATGGGCAAAGTTTTAAAAATATGCAGATTTTTCTCTTCACGAGCGCTGTTTTGCTACCATTTTCCTCTACAGGCGGATCTTTACGGATCTGAATTTCCACGCTAAGCTATGGCATTTCCTCTTTCGTCTTATGTTTGCGAGTTTGTTGCAAAATCATTCACGCTTCATTGAGCTCGCCAATTGTCAGCCTCACAGTCGTACTCATTTCTTTGCCATGTACACTCGTGTGCATAAAAATTGGCTCATTCCACTAGATTGCAATAAGTGTTTTTCTTTCCGTAAGGTTTCCATCTTCAGGTAGCCAAACTTTGACTCCTTAAAGCAGTATCAGTTCTATATGCGACTGGCCTGAAAAACAAACAGAGTAATAAGAACTACCCAATGAACGATGTTACAATCGTTGTGAAGTGTAGGGGTGGGTCGCATACCGTCACTTTGAAAGTTTCGCTACTGCTGGTGCACAAGAATAGCTGCGCCAATTAAAACATAACTTGCGTTTTAGAGGAAGTGGTGAAGCATGATTTGAATGTGTTGTTAACTGGACTACAGCTATGCACTTACATGTATGAGCACTTTTATCAGCGACATGGAGAGGAAGATTAAACTTATTGCCGCTTTTGAACGGGAATAACAATACCGATATTAAGAAAACGACAGCTTAGTATGAAAATACAAAGTTTAAGTTATGTTATTCTTTGACCATGATTTATGTAGGTAAAAATCTCTGCCAACTCAATTTGGTCAAAACTAAAATAAACAACTCCATTCCTCTATGGGTCACGCTTTATGCAATCGAGTCTACTCTAAAACTCCATGTAGAGATCTTACTGAAAATAACCGTTTTAAGTGTGTCTGAATTAGAAGGAAAATATTTAGTAAAGGACCCTGTGAGTGTTTTTGAGCAGCATTACTGAAAAACGAGATGTCCGTTAAATAAAAAAAAAATATTATTTCATGTTTAACATTTTCCAATGGTGCGGCACTGATTTTTTGTTCAAGAAAAACTTTCAAATCCAACTAACTTTGATAAATAATGAACTTTTTAAAAATGGCTCTAACGGTTTTGCTTAAATACCATGCGCTTTTAAGATGTTTAAATGAAAAATAATATGTATATCTAAATTTTCTGGGAATGTCCGCAAAGTTCTTCTCTTTCGGAATGGATTTTGTATAATTTTATTTTTCTTTGGCTGCAATATTCACAGCATGGAGGTTGCTGTCTGGTAAACATATAGTCATGAGTTAGTTTACTTTGACCAATTCTTAGTCTAGTGAGTACCATCTATTGATGCTGGCTGAGAGTTTTGTACATAGGGATAGAGAAGTATTGTATTCCACCAACAAAATTGATACCGAGATTTTACCGGAAATACATGTTTTAGGACCCCCTGTATCCAAAAAAAAGCATTTTCAGAAAAAGGTCCGTCTGTGTGTCTCCGTGTCCGTGTGTCAGTGTGTCCGAGTGTCTGTGAACACGATAACTCGAAAACGAAAATTAGTTAAAGTACCAAACTTGTTATTTACGTTTATTATCTTCCAGGGATGCGACAAGAAGATTTTGAGAAAAATCCCCCCACCCCAAACTACCCTTTACATGGAACATTTTTTCGAAAATTTTGATTTTCTTAAAAATGGCTCTAACGATTTTGATTAAAATATCGTATATCAAAGATATTTACCTGACAAATAAAACGTATATCTTGAATTTTCTGGGAATAGCTTCTAAAGACCTGTTTATTCTGGATGAATTTTGCTTAATTTGGCATAACCAGTAAACCGTAAGAGATAGACAAAACCTTAATATGCAAAAATGTAGGTCTTGTTAAAATACACAAGTTATGTCATAAATATTTGTTTCGTGGAGCTTACCGTTTTCGAGGTATTCCTTGTTATTGGTTTGGGTTGTGAAGTACTTACACTTTTCTCAGACGGGAGTGTCTGTTTTTCTTTTGTTCTACTCCTGGTCAAGAGAAGAAACGATTTGTTATGACAATCGCATAATGACAACTTTTAAAACATTTGACTATCGGTTTAGCCTAGTGTATTCCTATATTTTCTTCCTACTTATAAGGAACTAAGTAATAAGAACATTGTGCTAATGAGTACCTCGATTAGCAAGGTACAGAAAGAAGAATAATCTTATGTAAGAAGTTTGTAGAACAGCTAGAGAAAGTCATATCTATTAAGTTTTACTTCATGCAGTATATGTTGCGGTTGTTTTCAAACTAATTGTTCTTCCATATTTGTTCAGCTTCTTCTTAACATACTGCATGGCATCTTCATGTGGAATAAGGATAGGGGGATAAATTGGTTGTTTTGTTACTGCTTTATCTACTCTTTCGTTCCCCTCTATCCCCTGATGAAAAGATATCCACATTATTTTCAAGAAAAGCTTTCGAGTTTAAATGTTGGAATTATTTACTCAGTGGATTATCTGATGACAGATTTTGAATTGGTTTGTTAACGATGCTATCCACCGGTGTGCTGGAACTTCGTCCCGCAGGAGTTCTTTTATACACTACTGACATGGAGCTATCCTTTTTAAGCGCCTAATCAACTGAGCCACCCAGACCGACAATGTCATGGATGAAGTTGGAAGTGAAATCTAGTTTCTTCTATTCCCTTGTACCTTGAACAAAATGTGTAATGAAGCTATTTCTGCAGTAAGTTGATGCATTTGTGAAAAATATTTTTATAGATATTATTAAATCTAAATTTTAACAACATGTCTGTTAATAGATACGCCCAACCCTAAACGTTTTATTACAAAGTCAACAGTTTTGGAGGGCAAGAAAAGTAATACATTTTTTAAAATAATTAGGGTAGATATAAAAAAGTGATCTAATAGATAAACTTGTAAAATAATTTACTCTAAAACTTGACTTTTAAACCTGCATCACTTGGTTTATTTATATTGGAACAACGAATTTAAATAATGTAAAATTAGTATTTAATCATGAAAACTAGAATGCTGAGATACGACAAAACTATCATTATTATTGTGCATAATAACTGCCATACATTTCTATAATATATCTTACATAAGGTGTATTTTCTAGACTTCTTAGAATTCATATGCATGCAACGCAATAGATTTTGTTCATTCTTATGTATATCTATACATCTTCGTATGCAGCCTAAGTTCATGTTTTATTCTCCTTTATGGGGGGGGCGTTATAGGGAATGCTTGAGATACCTGATACTTATTAGTGGGATTTCAAGTTAAAGTTTGTTCTATATAACCTTTCCCCTACCTCTTAATTGTCACCTCTCATTGGCTGCTGCCTTGGAATAATTCGCTATACAGTACAAAATAATACTTCTATAAAATTTATGTTAATATATTCCAAGAGAATTACCATATTTACATTTAATAATGTATTTATAAAATATACCAGGTGGCCGAACTGCAAACACCCCTTCGTGGGTTAAATAAGTTGCAGAACTCAACGGGGCTCTTTCAGATTAAAACCAGCCAGTGGTAGCGACCTTCGTTTTATCCCCCTTGCTATCATTGCAGACACGGAGTGGATCGCGCTCAAGAGAGGGGTGAAACAAAGTTCGCTATCATTAGTTCCCCACTAACTAATTATAACTTGCAATAGCTCCGTTGAGTTCTGCAACTCTTTTAACACACGAAGGGATATCTGCATATGTCAAATACGGGGCAGGTGGGCCACCTAGTTAATGCATCTAATATTCATATAAATAGATGCTTCAATGCTGCCTCTATCTATCATAATAGGTTGTTTATTTCGCTTTTATCGCCTATCCTTGTGTGACACATAGCTTGTTTATCATCATTTAGAATTGTTCATGATAAGCGTTAAGTCATACCACATCCCACAATCATACTATACTCCACGACAAGTAGATGGCGCTAGAGTGTCATTCAATCTAGCTTCTTTATTATCTGTGCATAGATGGCAGTGCAGTGCATAGATGACTGTTTTAGATTGAACTGCAACTTTGGATCGTAGTATTAAACATCCACTCCGGCGTTTACTTTGCGACTGAGGGAAGCCACAATAAAATCCCTGCCAGATTGGTCAGACCAGGAATTTCGAAACCGGGACCTTCCGATTCAAGTTATGGAAATCATGAAGTCTATGAACATCTTGTGGTGGTGGAACAATCACAGTCTGGAAGAAAATAATCTTTTTAGATTGCTGCACGAGGTGAAATTTTAAACCTTTACAATTTTATCTCATTGCATAATTATTTACAAACATAACAACTAAATGCTGTTCACATCTTTATATATATATAAATTCTTCTGTGCGTGTATATGTGACTGAACTTCTAAACGACTGGACCGATTTTAATGAGATTTTTTGTGTGTGTTCCAGTGGATTCGAGAATGGTTTAGATTCTCAGTTCGGTTCAATGGAAATTGTTTATTTAGTTAATTTTTTATTTATAAATTGTTGTTGTTGATTTTGGAATGTTTTAGATTAGATCCGGCAGACTGCGCTACAATTGCAGTATCGAATATTCAATAATATTTTATTCCAATTCCAGTTTTTCCCGAGAGGTGGTGCTACGATCAAATTCAGAAAAATATTTTATAACGTCGTGTTATTATTGTGTTTAAAAAAGTGTGCTAATTGAAATATTACAATAAGATACAATTAATGTTACAAAAGTTTTAAAGTGTGCATAAAATACTATACATTTTGCAAATTCAGTGTGGAATTGATGTGACTACTTTGTATAATTTTCTATCAAATTTACATGTGCATTAATTAACAGCCACCGTAACCTCAAAAAAGTTTTAAATTTTCGAATTAAAGACGTGACTACAGGACAACGTCTTTCGGGTCCGCTAGTAGATATATATATATATATATATATATATATATATATATATATATATAAACCTATAGCACTCACAATGAAATTCAGTGAAATTGGTAAATATGAAGATTCCTAGCTCTCAGGCCACTAAGTTAATCCGTTTGGAAAAGACAACTAGTATGCAATTATCGAGAAAAACAACATTAGAGTGAACTAATAACGATTAATGGCAGTGGATCCGAAACGTTTAGCCCCTCCTTGGGAAAACGCTGGATGGTGTAGGCTTCCCATTTCTTTGGGAAGAACAACTTTGTCATCCAGGTAAATGAATACCCGTATTTCGCCACTATTGGCAGACTTCTTCAATCCTTCCCAACACAGGTATTCAACGACTACTCTTTAAATAGTCGGCTTACTTTTGTAAACACCTCATGACTACAGCCAGTGAACTATTCATTGCAACATTTGCAATAGCTTTACAGATACGGACTCGAAGGCCGCAGTATACTTTGCTGTCCATGAGGCTGTGACCACAGCGGACAAGTTGTGGCGGCTTCTCCCGCTCTCCTGAAGTCCCTGCGCCTTCATGCGCTCTATTTGGGACTTGATATTTGGTACACTCTGTGTCTTCTCTTGTGGAATACAAGTGCCTCCACTGGAACATTATTTGATTTTGCAAATCCAACAGGGAAATAAGCAGCAGATGGATACTCAGACTGGATCATATTTGCCACATGTTTATGGATTCTGCAGTTGGAGACTCAACGAATCTACAAGACTTCCAAGTTTTACCCGAAAATAACGCTGACAGTTGTACAAGCAGGCCCCTTTATCTTTGGATATTCTACATTTAAGGGGCTTTAGGTGCCGAAATATAACATGGCCTGTAATTACCCCTTTAAAAGCTCTAACGTGTTCTATTCATATGACTTTCTCTAACTGTTCTGCAAACAAACCAAGCTTAGAATAGATTATTCCTGATCTGCATCATGCAGGACAGAAAAAAAAAGTATCAGAAATGGTCTTATTAATTATAATTATAAGGTAAATAAGGGAATAGATAACATCTGTTAGCATGCAATTGTTATTGCAATTCGGTTCTCTTTCAAAGCCAGGAATAAAACAAAAGACAAATATGCTAGGGTAAAGCGACAATCAAATGTTCCAAAATCTGTCACGATGCAATTGTCATTGAAATTAGCTTCTTTTTTCAAGGCCAGGAGTAAAACAACAGGCAGATGAAATGGATCAGGATTTCCCCTTTGAGAATAGTTTAGCTATTTTAAAAATAAAGCCAATAACAGGTAACACCTCACAAATATTAGTTATGAAAAAAAAAAAAACAAGTGTATACTATAGATTGTGTGTTTTAATAAAATCTTCATTTTTGTGCATTAAGCTTTTCTTTATTTCTTAAGGCTTATCAGTTATGCAAAGGTAATTCCGAAAGAAGAGAACTTCAGGGGAAATTCCCAAGATATTCAAGATATGTATTTTATTTACCATGCAAATGTCTTCAATATGTGGCAGCATCCTTAGAAGATACTAAACTTAGATACCAAGTTTGGTATTTAACGGCTTTTCGTTTGGAGTTATGCTAACTACAAACACCCATTCACAGACTACAAAAACATATACACCACTTGGGTCTCTTTCTAAGAATGCCTTTTCTGGATTCAGGGGTCCACAAAACGTTTATTTCTGGTGAAATCTGAGTATCTAATATTTAGATGGAATACAATAGGTACCTTCTCTATTCACTATGTATGTACATAGTGCTTAGTAAAGGAAATAAAAACAGCTCGTCTGTTACGTCCTGAATAAAAAAATATGACGTGTTCCATTCATATGACTTTCTCTACATCTCTGTAACAAATTATTGTTAAAAAGCTTATACTTCTATTTACTTAATGCTAATCGGGAAACAATTAACAGAAATAGTCTTATTACTTGCTTCCTTGTTAGTAGAAGCAAAATAAGGGAGTACCATAGGTTAAAGAGATTGTAAAAAGCTGGTTACTATGTGACTGAAGTTCCTTTGACTCTATGGAAGTGAGTTGACAAATTTCTGTATTAGAAAAGTATTTTTTTTAAAGCTGAAACCAATAACAAGTAATATCCTAAAAACAAACAACTCCACGAAAAAATGTATATAACATAGATTGTTTGTTTTAATGTACTCTACATTTTCCGTGTGGTAACTTTTTGTCCATCTCTTATGGTTTAGCAGTTATGCAAAAATCCTTAAAATTCATCCAGAATAAAGTTGTCTTCAGAGGCTTTTCCCAGAAAATTAGTTTCCCAAAAATTCAGAAATTCAAGTTTTATTTGTCAAGTAAATATCTTAAATATACGAGATTTTAATCGAAATCGTTAGAACCATTTTTAAGAAAATCAAAGTTTTCGAAATGTTTACATTTAAAGGGTAGTTTTAGTTTTGGGTGGGGGAATTTTCTTGAAAATCTTCGTGTCGCATCCTTGGAATATACCAAACTTAAATAACAAGTTTGGACGGTCTTTTCATTATTCAGCTATTCTGCCCACAGACACACACACACACACACAGACACACACAGACAGACAGACTGACACACACACGGACATTTTTTTGTAAAAATGCTTTTATTTTTTATTCAGGGAGTCTCAAAACATATATTTCCGGTAAAATCTCGGTATCGAATTTTTTGGGTGCAATACAATACGTTCTCTCACTATGTACATAGTACGTGTAGAGAAAGTAAAAAAATGAAAACATTAGAACTTCTGCGCGTCTTTGTGGGCCTGTCTGCCTGTCAGCCTCGGTTTCTTCTATCCTAACCCTATGTACCGGGCATTGTATCCACAATCGATCCGTAAGGTGCCGCAGTAGGCGAGGTGCACCCATCCGTTGCAATAACCTACTCCTATACCCTACTATGCGTAGGCATAGGTAATAGGGAAGCCGGAGAATGTATGAAAGGCTATAGCAGAAATACAGAAGCGAAGAGAACAGGAAAAGCTGTAGAGTATCAACAAATAAAGGACAAAAAGGAGAGAGTAACAGGAAAAGAAAAAGAGTACACGTGCATAGAGAAAGCAAATCACTGCAGGGTAAAGGAAGGAGGTGATGATCCTGCAGATGAACTGCCCGGGTAAGCGATAAGTAGTGCTGGTGGAGTGTAACCAGGCGCTTTGCTGCTTGGAGAGACCGACCGACCGGATCCTGTTTCGCTTAATCTTTATCGCGGCTGCATACGACAGGGAGCATTTAAATATTTTTATACTCCATAGACTAATTGTTCAGTCGGACTTCTTGGAACGCATATTTGTAAATGGCCGTAGCGGCTATGTGAGGTATAAAAAATCCTACAACTGCCGTTAGCCGGGCGAGGGAAGGGTAAATAAACTGGAATGAGAGGAACGGATTTTTAAGGCTTGAAAAAAAAAAACGGAGAAAAAGAGACAGAGAGAGGAGGAGGAGGGTTGGCCTGCAATAAAGAACAGGAAGGGAGAACAATATCAAGGCAGTAGAATAAGAAGGGAGAAAAAAATCGCTATCACTTCAGAATCGTAGAATTTTTATAGAGAAATTACCTCGGATTCATTTTGCCCGTAGTAAGGAAGGTGGTATGAGGACCCTCATAAGCAAAACAGAGGAACCATCTATAATAAAAATGAACAGAGAAAGAGAAAAGGCTATGGGAAAGAATTTGTGTGTTTGAAAGCTATGAATTCTCTTAACTATTTGGGAGCTTAAAATTATATGCATGAGCCAAACAAAAAAGTGGGGAGGGGCGTTTCTTCCCGACGTGCACGCGCGCCACTGTTTATGTATGCATATTCCCTGTGCATTCTCATTTCCTTGACTTACTCGGTGCTGTGTACTGTATACCATTAACATTAACTATAGGCCTAACAATGCCGACTTAGAGGACTGTATACCACAATTTTACTTTCTCTACACGTACTATGTAAGTGCATATATGTAGAGAAGATATATTCTTTCCAAAAATTTGATTTCGATATTTCACTGATACTATGTGTTCTGAGGTTCCCTGAATCAAAAAACAAAGCATTTTAAGAAAAAGGTCCGTGTGTGTGTGGGTGTCTGTGTCTCTGTGAATAGCGCCGCCAGTGTGCCGGAATTATATTCTGTGAGAATTCTTTTACATGCCAGTATGTGCTGGCACTGGTCTGTAGCTTTTAATCACACTTACAAAGTCGGATTTGAACCCGCGACTTTGGGATAAGAAGGCCAGCGCTTAACTAATTGAGCTAGACAAACCCACCCGGTCTTGGAGGAGATAAATGAAGAGAGGACGACGTTCGGATGACGACGGACACACAAGCATGGACGGGGTTCCTAACGTTTGCAGTTCGACCAGAGGTCCCTCGAAAGGAATCCACCGAAGGAACTTGCCAGGTAACATCGCTAGGGAAGAAACCTACAAAGCGCACATCCACCATCCAGGCAAATCAGCCGAAAACGTCGCCTGGTACCACAATTCTGAAACATGACAGAGGAACTAATGAGTACAGGAAAGTCGTGGTAGATGAACCATCGTCACCTTCACCTCACAACCCGGGGAAACCACGAAAAACCATTGGTAGAATGGGCGGTTGCCGGGAATCCAACCTGGGACGTCCTGTATGCATGTGTTATCGAGGCGCTAATTTTGTGTACAAATGGGGTAATTTCATATTGTTGTAAGAAGGAAGAAATTTCAAAAACGAGACGAAGTCGGGTATTTTCACTTTCAGGTTTCTACAAGGTACAATTATTTTCAACATTGTGACTACACGAAAAATTAAATCTGATGTGTTATAGAGAAATAAATTATTATTGTTAATAAGCTTATCTTTTATTTATTTCATGCTAATCGAGAAAAATTAGCAGAAATAATCTTATTTCTTGCTTTATAGTAAGTAGAACCGAAATAAGGGAGTACCATAGGTTAAAGTGAAAGCCAAAAGCTGGCTGCTATGTGAATGATGTTCCTTTGTATTGACAGGAGTTGACAAATGCCTTTATGAGAAAAGTGTAAGTTTTTCAAAGCTGAAACCAATAAAAAGGAATATCTAAAAAACGATCAACTCCACGAAAAAATATATATAACATAAATTGTGTGTTTTAACGTGCTCTACATTTTTTATGGGTTAAGTTTTTGTCCATCTCTTACGGTTTAGTAGTTATGAAAAATTCATCCAGAATAAAGTAGTCTTCAGAGGCTATTCCCAGAAATTTCAGAATATTCATTTTATTTGTCAGGTAAATAACTTTAATATACGATATTTTAATCAAAATTGTTAGGCCCATTTTTTAGAAAATCAAAATTTTCGAAAAAAGTTCCATGTAAAGGGTAGTTTGGGTTGGGGGGATTTTTCTCAAAATCTTCGTGTCGTATCCCTGGAAGATACTAAACTTAAATACCAAGTTTGGTATTTTTCCGACTTTTCGTTTTTGAGTTATTGTATTCACAGACACACGGACACACACACACACGGACCTTTTTTTTGAAAATACTTTTTTTGGATACAGGGGACCCTAAAACATATATTTCCGGTGAAATCTCGGTATCGAATTTTTTGGTGGAATGCAATACATTCTCTATTCACTTTGTACATAGTGAGTATAGTGAAAGTAAAAATTAAATACTTTTTGTGAATACTTGTGGCTTAATCTTGAGTTGATCAAGGCAATGAACAACTGAGAGTGAGATAAGGCCTTCACGAAAAGAACATACTTTAATGATACAAGCATTATATCTTAACAACTTAATTTATATTAACAATAAACGACAGTAAAGCTTGTATGTACAATTTAAATGGAAAATCAAATATTATATTTCATGAGACCAATAGCAAATGTATAAACATTTAGCGGATTTAATATAGTTCATGATCATACTACATAAAATAAGTTAAGGCACTGAATGTAGAATACTTAGCTTTCCACTATAAGTGTATAAAAAGGGAATTAAAACACTAGCGTTGAAAAAATATATTTTCTGTCTTTGTTTTCACTGCTAGAATCAGATAGAAATGGCGAATATATTCATTTGGAGGACTACCATCATACACTTTAACTGTATTTATAGTACACATTCTCTTTGGAGAAGAATAAAAATAATTTGAAAATAAGTTAATCTACCATGGACAATCATATCGTAGAATATCGGGTGTGTTGTACGAGGGCCTTTTTTCAACCTCCGATAGGCTATAAACAAAAGACAAGTTCATAGAAAATAATTATTTTATTACTAAACGTTTTGTTCTCTTATGGTTACTTTTCAACACAATCACCGAAAATATTGAGACATGTATCGTGCCTGTGCACAAGCTCTGCAATACCTGCTTCAAAAAATGTTGCCGCCAATTATTTTAAATGAACATTGACGTTGTTTTGAAGATCTTCGTACTTTACGACGTTTGCAGAGAGCCATTCAAAACAAACGAAGAGGAATGCTGACTTCCGTAACGGTGTTGATCCAGACAACGCTCGTCCACACACTGCTGGCACAACCCATCGGCTCCTTGAACAATTTCAATGGGACATTTTCGATCGTCCGCCGTACAGTCCTGACCTGGCACCCAGTGACTTTCACCGTTTTCCTGAACTCTTCAAAACAACGTCAATGTTGATTTAAAATTATTGGCGGCAACAATTTTTGAAGCGGGTATTGCAAAGCTTGTGCACAAATACCATAAACGTCTCAATCTTTTCGATGATTATGTTGAAAAGTAACCACAAATGTACAATAATTTTGGTAATAAAAAAATTGTTTTCTATAAACTTGTCTTTTATTTATAGCCCATCGGAGGTTGGAAAAAATATGGCCCTCGTATTTGCATGATTTCCTACTCGTTCAAAACCTGTTGTTTCAAAAGATTATCCCTTTATCTATTTTTTTTGTTTGTTCTATTCATTTTAAATCCCTTTAGCAGCTTGTTCATATCGCGACGTATCTGTGAGATACTCGTTGATCGATATATATATATATATATATATATATATATATATATATATATATATATATATATAGGCCAGTAGCCTTCAAGGTCTCGACCCCGTACTATACCACTTTCGCTTTGCATAAGCAGATGTTATTAGGGTGTCATACAGTTTAGCTACTTTCAGCACCTACCGCTAGACTTAAGTACATCCAGCCGTGGAGGTTTTATCCGTTAACACCATACCGCTTCACTCCGTGTCAAGCAGATGGCGTTGATTTCACTATCGGTAGAAATATGGCAGCGCGATTGTAATTACTATGTATTTTCAGTGTTACTTTTATTTTGGACTGAAAGTGAAATTTTGGATCGTTGTGATTGGTCGACCTACATATTTGAACCCAGAACCTCCCGAATGCCTGAGCCATATCACTGGAAGCTATATTGTTTTAGAAATAAACCTAGATCAACGATTTATATGCATTAAAATGCTCAACATATACATCGAATATGCTTTAAAACATTGCAAATGCACTTAAATATACACTAAAAGTTGAATACTATTTGTCAGGTAAACTGTTAGAGCCATTTTTGAGAAAATCGAAATTTTCGAAAAAAAGTTCCATGTAAAGGGTAGTTAGCAGTGGGGGAATTTTCTTGAAAATTTTCGTGTTGCATCCTTGGAAGATACCAAACTTAAATACCAAGTTTGGTGTTTAACGGTCTTTTCGTTTTTACTTTCTCTATACTCACTATGTACATAGTGAATAGAGAATGTATTGCACTCCACCAAAAAATTCGATACCGAGATTTCACCGGAAATATATGTTTTAGGGTCCCTTGTATCCAAAAAAAGTATTTTCAGAAAAAGGTCCGTGTGTGTGTGTGTGTGTCCGGGTGTCCGTGTGTCTGTGAACACGATAACTCAAAAACGAATAGTCGGAAAAATACCAAACTTAGGATTTAAGTTTAGTATCTTCCAGGGATGGGACACGAAGATTTTGAGAAAAATTCCCCCACCCCAAACTACCCTTTACATGGAACTTTTTTTCGAAAATTTCGATTTTCTCAAAAATGGCTCTAACGATTTTGATTAAAATTTCGTATATTATAGATATTTACCTGACAAATAAAATGTATATCTTGAATTTTCTGGGAATAGTCTCTGAAGAGTAGTTTATTCTGGATGAATTTTACTAAATTTTGAATAACTGCTAAACCGTAAGAGATAGACTAAAAGTTACTCCACAAAAAATGCAGAGCATGTTAAAGCACACGATTTGTTATATACATTTTTTCGTGGAGCTTGTCGTTTTTGAGACATTCCTTATTTTTGTTTTCTGCTATGAAAAACTTATACATTTCTCATACAGGAATTTGTCAACTGCTGTCCATACAAACAAAGGAACTTCAGTGACATAGCAACCAGCTTTTGGTTATCACTTTAACCTATGGCACTCCCTTATTTCACCTCTACTTACAAGTAAGCAAGTAATATGGCTATTTGTGCTAAGGTTTTACTGATTAGCATGAAGTTAATAGAAGTATAAGCTTTTTAAGAATAATTTGGTGCAGGGATATAGAGAAAGTCATGTGAATGGTACACATCAGATTTTTTAGCTATGCTATCCACAGACACACAGACACTCACAGATACACACACGCACACACACACGGACCTTTTTCCAAAAATGTTTTTTTTTGGATTCAGAGTGACCCAAAACATGTATTTCCGGTGAAATCTCGGTATCGAATTTTTGGGTGCAATACAATCAATACCTTCTCTATACACTATGTACATAGGTAGAGAAAGTAAAAAGGCAACAGATTCTTAGTAAATTGCTTGCCTGCCTTTATCAGGGCGAATTGGTTCGATTACATGTAGCGACATGGGCTTTCTTTTCCGACCATGTTCTTCCCCGCCGCTTCCTAGATCTGGATGTTTATCCCTTCACCTGCATCCCGCGGAAGACTCTGCAAACCATCGTGGTTACATCCCTCCTAATCGCTCATTTACTTTAAAACCTGAATTTTTGATGTGAATATTTTTCAAAAACTTATCGCGTTGAACATTTTTATTAGAAGATTACTTTTAGAGAGTGAAATATTTTATTAAGCCTGCAATCAGTTTGTGAGGGAGAATTCAAGTATAAACAAAAATCTGTTACTGCGTGTAATTGGAATTATTTTCAACAAGCATCTTGAATATTGTGGATTATCCAATAAAATCTATTCATCTGCCTTTCTCTACCTATTCTGTAACAAAATGTTTTTATAAAAGCTTATTCAACTATCTACTTAATCCTAATCAATATAAACATTAACAAAAGTGATCTTACACGTACTACTTATGTCCTCTGAAATACAAGGCACATTACGGAATACAAGGTTACAGTCAAATCTTCAACAGTTTAAGAGCTGGTTGCTGTCTTATGGTTTTAAAATTAACTTCCCTTTTCATTGCAGGAGCGAAAAAAAAAAATTGGCGGCTTCCTATTTGTGAAAAGTATAAATAATGGAAAATTTTAACCAATAACAAGGATTATCGAGGAAATGATTATCTTAACAACAAAAAACTGAATTTCAAATAAATTATGTGTTTTAACGGGTTCTATATCTTTCGTATACTAACATTTTGTCTCTCTCTTATGATCTAGTAGTTGCCTTTACAAACGTTATCCAGAATGAGGAGTACTCCAAAAGCTATTCCCAGAAAATTAAAGATTTATGAGTACTTTTCATTCGTCATGAAAATATTTTAAGCATATTGTTATTTTAATTATTATTATAATTATTAGAAAAAGACAACCGAGAAGACCGAGAAAAAGGTAGACATGTTTAGAAGCCGCAATAGGTGGTATTGCCTTCTCCCAGGAATTAATAATAATAATAATAATAATAATAATAATAATATTTATAATAATAATAGATGATGAAGAAGAAGAAGAAAACGTGTACCGGAAAATTCGGCGGATCTAATGAACCTTTCCAGCATTTGGTGACCCGGGGATACCCTCGAAAGAAAACATGGGTTAGGTAAGCTGTCCACGGGGATCGAACCCGCGACTTCCCGAATTGGCCCACAGACAAAAGTGCCTGAGCATCCCTCAGAAAAACACACGTGTGTTCGCTTAACAGTGAAAATGGCAATTGGCATTGTTAAGCAGTGCTTTTGGTGACGTGGAGGAAGGAAGGTATTGATTCTACGCGTGCCCGGGGATAAAAGCTAAAGGTAAATAATCTGGAAGCGATCTGTATGAGAAAGAAATGTGCCTGCTCTTTTTTGTACCCTTACATCGCTTGTTGGCGCAATTCCTTACACAAAGGAAACAAGCCCAGCTTCTGCCTCCCACACCTCAGCACCATTTGTGTACTAATTACTCCAGTTCCACTATTTACTTCCATTCCACTTCATTTCTTTTCGTTTCCGTGACCTGAGTCTGCTACCCGCATGAGAACGTATAGACAGACTGGCGGATATCAAGTTTGGTCCGGGGAGGGGGCAAGAGGACGGACGACCTCACCATCTGTTTGACCGGTTCTAATTAACTGTGGAGAGCAATTTACCAACCTTCTCTAGATTCCTAGTAGTCGCGCACAGCATGATTCATACCACCGAATTAAAATGCCCTAAGAGGGGATTGGTCAAAGTCAGGTGTGCACATGAGGGCCGGGGCAAGCGGAGCGTGTGCACCTCCAGGATGACTATATTTCAATTATATGAAACCGCAGTTTCTCTGTGTGATATTAAAATATACGGTAACTTAGTTAGGAGCAGTTTTGTACTGGGAATTATTATGGCAGTAGAGGACACGGGACGCTACACGAGAATGGGGGTGAAGACTTAACTCCGCAGTGTTGCCAACTGTGGTAATGTACAGCCAACTATAACTTCCATTAACGCACGTACCTCATTCGCCTGGCTTGAGTACTAAGTTTTAGATTCCTTCCTCGAATCGATTCTGATCTTACTTATTGCTTTAATTAAGGTCTGTCTATTTCCAATAATTGATCTTTCACACCGGCCCTGTGTGAACTTCATATCGGCAGATAGAATCAAATTAGAAAAATCTGATACTCATTCTTCACCAAAGTATTCGTACAAAAGCTTATTCCTCTACATTTTTTTATTTTATTTTTATTTTTACTTTCTATAGCACGTATGTAAAATGTAAATTTTAATAGGTAGAAAATGTACTGTATTCCATCCAAAAAATTCAAAATGGACGCTATTTAACTGCTGCGGTTCTCGGGGTCCCATTCTATATTGGGCGTGATTGGCCACTTAGTCTTGCTCAGAGGCCTCTTTATCAGATTTGAGGTTCTTTACGTGCCGTAAATCTTCCACGCAGAACCAAGACTTTACTTTTCCCCGAAGGGAGCCATGCTAAGGATTTTTAAGCCCGAAAAAATACATCGCCTTCCATCGGATTTGAACTCGCGACATTGGGAAAAAGAGACTAGCCTATTACCCCTAGATCTCAGAGGACGATACACCTAGGTATATAACTATATCTAGGATAGGCTACAGTCGGAGGGGACTCGGCACCAAAACTGAGATTATTGTACTTACACCCCACGAGGGAGTGCCCTCGGGAGGGAGGGACGATAATAGGTAACGCCGGGCGGTCGGAAGCGGTAGCGACGGTACAGCAATGATAGTCTCTACACTTTCCAGATAGAAGCGTCGAGCAGGCAAGTAGGACCCTAACCTTCATTGGCTCCAACGCCCCATTTCCTTGCCACGCCACACCGAGCACCATTTCCGACACTTTCAATCTTCAAAGAAACCAACGGGATGAAGAATGATTGAAATGACAATGAAAAGACACGGATATTCGTGGGATGAAAGAAACCTATCCAGCATTCGTCTGGCAACCGGGTAAAACCCCGAGAAAGCCCATGGGTCCTTTACGCCGGCCACGAAGGCGAACCCACGACCTCCCTAATACATATTTATGGGCATATTTTCAACTTTTAGTGTATATATAAATGCATTTGCAATGTTTTAAAGCACATTGGATGTATATGTTGAGCATTTTAGTGCATATAAATCGTCGATCTAGGTTTATTTCTAAAACAATATAGCTTCCAGTGATATGGCTCAGGCATTCGGGAGGTTCTGGTTTCAAATATGTAGGTCTTATTACTTGCTTCCTTGTAAGTAGAAGCGAAATATGGGAATATCATAGGTTAAAATGAAGTCAAAAGCTGGTTACTAGGTGTCTGAAGTTCCTTTGTTTGTATGTATGTACACGAGTTGACAAATTCCTGTATGAGAAAAGTACAAGTTTTTCAAAGCTGAAACCAAAAACAAGGAATATCTTAAAAACGATCAACTCCGCGAAAAAAATGTATATAGCATAAATTGTGTGTTTTTATGTACTCTACATTTTTTGTGTGGTAAGCTTTTGTCCATTTCTTACGGTTTAGCAGTTATGCAAAGTTCCTCCAGAATAAAGAAGTCTTCAGAGGCTATTCCCAGAAAATTCAAGATATACATATATACATATTATTTGTCAGGCATTTTAGTCAAAATCGTTTGAGAAAATCAAAATTGTAAAGTGTATTTGGGGGTGGAGAGATTTTTTTGAAAATCTTCGTGTCGCATCCATGGCACGACAGCTTTGCCTACCACCCGGCCGCTGCGTTACAGACGTTATGGATGGGGTGCAGAATTGGAGGGTGAGCGCCTCGAGTTCCCCGACCGGTTCTCATGACCTGGAGCCGCTACTTCTCTACTTCAATCGGCCTCGAGGCTGAGTGGACCCCGGGCGAGGTCTCCCAGCGGGGTAAAAATCCCCACGCTGGTACTGGGGATCGAACCCAGGCCTCCCGCTTGGTAAGTAGCTGCGCTATCACCGCGCTAAGGCGACGACCATCATTGGAAGATACCAAACTTAAATACTATGTTTGGTATTTAACGGTCTTTTCGTTTTTGAGCTATGCTGTCCACTCACAGACACACACACGCTCGCACACGGACCTTTTTCCAAAAATTCTTTTTTTTGGATTCAGGGGACCTAAAAATATTAGAGGCGAAAGCAGAACATCCATTACAAGAATAAGGTAAACACGACTGGTAGATTTTATTGTTTTGAGGCTGAAGAATACAGGATATAACCATACACTCCATAGACTGCAGTTCATTTCGGATATATTGTACAGACCTTAATGACGAAAACATTAAACCACTATCGAACTACAATATGGACATGCTAAGAGAAGAATGCACACAGAGCGTCCGTAATAATAGGAAAATGGCGTCTCATATGTGAAGGACATGATCGCATGGGAGCTCTTTCTCTCGAGTGGAACCAAAGAGAGGGGAACCTCGACCATCTATTGCTAAACGTTCGACCCTTCCCGTACCTAGCACATCATTAGCCCGTATTTTTTCGATCGACAAACAAACCGTTGGGGCAATTTTGGAGCTATGATATCTTGTTGAGTTAAACTCACAAACACACGGTCCCTTTTCTAAGAATCTGATGTGTTACGCTCACATGATTTTCTCTAGCTGCTCTACAAACAAACTTCTTACAAAAGATATTAGCAGAATGTTCTTATTACTTGGTTCCTTATACGTAGAAGGAACTAAATGAATGCGTTATGCTAAAGTGATAGTCAAATGTTTTAAAGTGGTTATGCGATTATCACTGCAAATCGCTTCTTTGCTTGGCCAGGAGTAGAAAAAAGAAAAAACGTCACTTCCTGTCTGAGAAAAGTATAAGTACTTTACACCTGAAACCAAACACAAGGAATATCTAAAAAACGATCAATCCACGAAAAAAATATATATAACATAAATTGTGTTGATTAGGACCAATTGACTAATTGTATATCATTTTACCTTTCAATAATATGTAGGAGAGAGGGGTATTACAATTATAATAAAGTGTGTGTTTTAATGTGCTCTACATTTTTTGTGTGGTAAGCTTTTGTCCATCTCTTACAGTTTAGCAGTTATGCAAAATTCCGTAAAATTCAACCAGAATAAAGTAGTCTTCACAGGCTATTTCCATGAAATTCAGAATATACACTTTATTTGTGAAGTAAATATCTTTAATATACGATATTTTAATCAAAATCGTTACAGCCATTTTTGAAAAAAGTCAAAATTTTCGAAAATGTCCCATGTAAAGAGTAGTTGGAGATGAGGGGATTTTCTTCAAAATCTTCGTGTCGCATCCTTGGAAGATAACAAACTTAAATACCACGTTTGGTATTTAACGGTTTTTTCGTTTTTTAGCTATGCGTTCACAGACACACATACAGACAGACAGACACACACACACAAACACGGATTTTTTTCTGAAAATGTTTCTTTTTGGATTCAGGGGGTCTTAAAATATATATTTCCGGTGAAATATCGGTATCTAATTTTTGGGTGGAATACAATACTTTCTTTATACACTATTACATAGTACGTATAGAGAAAGTAAAAATCTGATGTGCTCTATTCAGATGACTTTTTCTACATCTCTGTAACAAATTATTTTTTTTTCCATTTGCATAGGCCCCTAATGGTCATATTGGTGGCTTTGACT
Organism: Hymenopus coronatus; assembly: GCA_030762935.1. Lineage (NCBI taxonomy): Eukaryota > Metazoa > Arthropoda > Insecta > Mantodea > Hymenopodidae > Hymenopus > Hymenopus coronatus. Next base: position 40,933,711 of record CM060889.1, on the reverse strand, counting down.
TTTGCAAGAATCCATTATTGTAGGTTTAGAATATTAGATTAATCATTTTTACTTTCTCTTCACGTAGTATGTACATAGGGTATAGAGACGGTATTGTATTCCACACAAAATTCGATGCCAAGATCGTGTTCACAGACACACGGACACACCCCAAACTAACCTTTACATAGAAAAAAATTCTAAAATTTTGAATTTTTCAAAAATGGTTCTAACGATTTTGATTAAAATACTATATATTAAAGGTGTTTGCATGACAAATAAAATGTACATCTTGAATTTTCTGAGAATAGCCTCTGAAGACCACATTATTCTGAACGAAGTTTGCTGAATTTTGCGTAACTGGTAAACCATAAGAGATAGACAAAAACTTATTATACAAAAAACGTAGGTCACGTTAAAACACAAAATTTATATCATATAAGTGTTTTTGGTGGAATTCACCATTTCTGGGATATTCCTTGTTATTTGTTTCAGATTCAAAATACTTAAACTTCTCACACGAAAGTTGTAAACTCCTAGTTCCACAGAGAAACAGATTTCAATCACATGGCAAACAACTTCTAAAAGTTTTAACTATCACTTTAGCCTTTATTTTCCTTCTGCTTACACGGAAGTAAGTAATTAAGACAACTTCTGCTAATATTTATCTCGATTATCATAAAATAGACAGAGGAACATAGTTTTTAACAATACTTTGTTACAGCGATGTAGAAAAAGTAATATGAATGACACACGTCACATTTTTATAGCATTAAACACATGCATATTCATACTTACAGACCCTGCTGGGGATAGAGAATAGTTCTGGTTATAGAAAAATTGTCCCCCCAGCCGAGAATCGCACCTGGGACCCCCTGGGTGAGAAGTCAGTTCGCTGACCACTTGACCACGGAGCAGCCAACAAATTATTGTTAATAAGGTTATTCTTCCATGTATTTAATGCTACAACATTAGTTGAAACGGTCTTATTATTTAGTTCCTTTTGAAATTGATGGGAAATAAGGGAATACACTAGATTAAACCAACAGTCAAATGCTGTAAATTGTGATTGCGGTGGAATTGAAATCCGTTTCTTTGCGTGGTCAAGCATTGACAAGTTTCGGTATAAAAAGTTATAATTATTTTAAAGCTGAAACCGGAATAAAGTATTATTCAGAATCTATTCCCAGAAAATTGAAGATATACATTTTTTCTCAGGTAATTATCATTAATATACGATAGTTTAAACAAAATCATTAGTCATTTTTGAGAAAATCAAAATTTTCGAATTTTTTTTCCATGTAAAGGGTAGTTGTAGGGGGCATTTTTCTCAAAATCTTCGTGTCACACCCTTGGAAAATACTAAACTTATATACCAAGTTTGGTATTTCACCGATTTTTCGTGACAAACGGACACAATAACACACACACGGACTTTTTTCTATAAATACCTTTTTTTTTGGATTTAGGGCCCCAATCATCTATTTTCGGTGAAATTTCGGTATGGAATTTTTGGGTGGAATGCAATACCTTCTCTAAACACTATGTACATTGCACGTGTAGAGAAAGTAAAAATCTGATCTGCACCATTCATACGTTTCTAATATTTATTTACCAACTTTTCTATATAGCTTTTTTAATTACAAACAATTCTGTTTCTTCCATTCGCATGCCTTTCTCCATCTCTTCTGCAAATAAACTAGGTATTATTACAAAATATTATTATTTTATTTACTTAGTGCTAACCAAGTTAGATTAGCAGAAATGACCTTATTACTTAGTACCTTAGTAAAACGAAAATAAGGGAATACGCTAGGCTAAAGTGCAAATTGTTTAAGAGCTGTCGCTATGCGATTGGCTTTGAAATTTGGATTTCTCCATAGTAAGGAGTAAAACAAAAGAGTATGCCGATGAGGGCTTACCATATACGAAACGTTTAAGTATGCTAGAATCGAAACCAATAACAGGGAATATCTCTGAAAATGGTTACCCCTGCAAGAAATCTATGTGACATAAATTATATGTTTTAACAAGATTTGCATTTTTGAGTGGTAAGTTTTATCCCAAGAAGTTCGGGATTTATGTTCCAAAACAGCATGTTTAATATATGGTATTTTAATCAAAATCGTTAGAAATTTTTAAGAAATTGAAAATTTCGAAAGTTAAATATAAAGTGTAGTTGGGGTGGGTGAACTTTCCTCAAAAGCTTCGTGTCGTATCCTTGGAAGGTACTGAACTTAAATACCAAGTTTGGTATGAAACCGACTTTTCGTATTTGAGTTATGTTGTCCACAGTCACACACACATACCCACAGAAGCAGATATTCACACATACATATATGGACTTTTTTCTATGAATGCTTTTTTGGAGTTAGGGGACCTCAAAAGCAGTATTTCTGGTTAAATCTCGGTGTCGAATTTTAGAATAAATATAACTCTTTCTCTACCTACTATACACATTGTACATACGTGCTAGAGAAAGTACTAAGCTTTATTATTACGAATACTATGTATATTTCCCAATTTATCCACCTGAATTTAAGTAGTTACATTTATTTTACAGTCCAATATTATTAATATCAGTTTATGAATATAATGGGACTTTATTAAAACCCTACAATCTAAAGGTTTGGATATTTTGGTATATCTTATGATACTTCCACATAGTATTATCAACATAATTCTTCTTTATGTTTGCTACGTTCCATAGCTACCTTATTCTAACAACGAAATTTCCAAATGTTTTTATGACTTCCTCTCTTCTCAAAACAAAATTGGTCAACCACTTATTTCATTTGGAAAGTTTCCTCACTTTTGTAGAAAGAATTCTTCGCTCCAAAATTTTGTTTGCTTACATTCCAGAATGCAATGCTATCGCTTCGGTGCTCCATTCAATGACTTCTGCAACAAATAGCTATCCTACAGCTATGCTGCAACAAACTATTGTTTCGAAAAGTTATTCATCTTTATTTCATGATAATCGAGATAAATATTATCATAAATGTTATTAATGTTTCCTTTAGATAGAGGGGAAATAAGGGGATATAATAGGATAAAATATAGTCAAATCTTTTAACAACTGGTAGCTACGTGATGACTTTGAAATTCGGTTCTCTCTGCATGGTCAGGAAATAAAGAAAAATAAAGAATGACAACTCCCCATTTGAGAATATAAATATATGGCAATTTTAAAACCAACAACGATGAATATCTCGGAGATTATTAACTGTACAAAAGTATATATCTGTCATAAACTTCAGCTTAAATAAGATATTACGTTTTATAGTAATATTAAAAACTGTCAGTTTATCAAATGCCATCAGAAGGCTTTACAATAAAAAAGTTCAAGGTATACATTTATTTAACATAAACGTGTCTAAAATAAATTGTATATTAATAAAACTAGTAAAAAGGCATTTTTGATAACATTTAAATATCGAAAAGTGTACCATGTAATTTCGGGATGGGGAGATTTTCTTGAAAATCTTCGCAGGAAAATGCTGAACTTTAACATCAAGTTTGGTATTTGACTAAGGTGGTGTATTCAGGAGTCCTAGAAACATGTATTTGCAGTGAAATCTCGGTATCGAATCTTGGTTGATATGAAATAAATTCTCTACTAACTATAGGTAAGCTGTAGACAAATTAAATATATATAAATACTTCAAAAGGCAGAAATAAGTAAGCAAATAAACATTCATCTTACAGAGAATATTTTTCTTAAGAGACAAATCTCTCAAACTTGAGGTTTAGAGCTATTTGTTAACGTTGCTGCGAAGTTTAGACAGGAAAGCTTTCCTTACCGCGGTTTTGAAGCCCTCGAAATGTCACTGTCATCCAAAATCGCAATAAAACGAATGACATAAAAATATCTTTTTATATAAATAAATATGGTAATATGTTGCGGGAAGCTTTCCTATATTTTTTTTCTGTCGGAAGTGCCTGATTTGCCCCTCTTGCAACTAAAACCCCCCTCCAAAGTAGTGTAAACAACATAAAATCCACAGAAACAGCAACAAGAGAGACAGACGGACACCTTACTTGAAAATTCCTCCCTTTCTTTCCTTCGCCACCTTTCTCGTCTCCTCTTCTGCCTGAGTAGTTTTAACGTCACTCGTTTACGATTCCATTGTGTGTTTTCCTTTGGACGAGTGTAAACTCCTTTGCCTTACTTCGCGGCCTTGCTGATGCTTGTAGCTACAGGGATGGTGGAAGGGGGGAGAAAAGATAGAGAATGCAAAAGAAAGAATACAAAAACTTCGTAATCGCACCACCCCCTTCAAAAGTTAACCGGTATTCCCACTTCTACCTACAGCACAGCCGAGCGCAAAAACCAAGAGAAAAAATGAAATCTTCAATAAATAACTGCTGGCAATAAGTGAGTCTAGTTGTACAGCTCGTCTCATTACCTCTTGCTCGTCGGGATACCACTACTATACTACCACCAGCACCAAACACCACCACCTCCAACACCACCACTACTTTACTTCTACTGTCAGCACCACTTATGCTACTACCACTTCGATTACCACCACCACCATCACCAACCACCACCAACACCACTGCCATGACCATCATCGCCACCACCAACATTTTCACCACCATCATCAACACCACCACCACCACTTCCAGCGTCATCATAATCATCATCATCACTACTAGCATTATTGCTACCACCACATATACTACTACCAGCAGCACCACCAGCTACTTCGAGTACCACCATCACCACCACTACTACTACCACCACTTATACCACTACCAGCAGATCCAACCAACCATTACGACCACCACCATCATCACCACCACAACCACCAAAACTTTTACTACTACCACCACTTATACCACTACCAACAGATCCAACCAACCATTAGGACGACGACGGCGACCACCACCACCACCACCACCACCGCAACTATTACTATTACCATCACTTATACCACTACCAGCAGATCCAACCAACCATTAGGACGACGACGACCACCACCACCACTACCACCACCACCGCAACTATTACTATTACCACCATTTACACCATTACCAGCAGATCCAACCAACCATTACGACCACCACCATCATCACCACTACCAGCACCACCGCAACCACTTCTATTACTACTACACGACCACCAATCATTTCGAGAAGTTTGGTATTTAACGGAATTTTCATTTTTGAGCTAAGCAACCTACAGACACACACACTACACAGGGACATTTTTCTAAAAATGCTTCTTTTTATTTAAGGTGTTTGAAGACATGTATTTCCGGTGAAATAACGATATCAATTTTGCAAGGAATACAACACTTCCTCTATACACTGTGTACTACGTGAAGAGAAAGTAATAAGCTTTCTAAGAACAGATTGTGAATAAAAAATTATATGGTTGTAGCAAAGCTTATTATAATGGACAGCGAGTGGCGCTTCCAACAACAGTGATCTCATTCTCCACATTATCTTTGTATCTGTGTTTTCATAATTAAGACATTGAATTCGACACCTGTGGAAATTAAAATGAAACTTTGCTTGCTTTAACTTTTGTGCCGCTACATAAGAGCAAAGTAATACGCCACAAGGCTCCTGACGGACAGACAAGTAGAATTTGCATAATAATGGAGACATGATGTCGGGACGCCTTTTGTAGCGCTAAATGCAGGGGTATATAAACCTGCTGATCTTTGTATGCACAATACAGGAAGACGTTTTTGCCAAATTCATTTTAAAAAATCTGATGTATTTCATTCACGTGAATTTTTCTACATCTCTGAACAAATTATTGTTAACAAGTTTATGCTTCTATTTACTTCATGCTAATCGAGAAAATATTAGCAGAAATAGTCTTATTACTTGCTTCCTTGTATGTAGAAGCGAAATAAGGGAGTACCATATGTTAAAGTGATAGTCAAAACCTGCTTGCTACGTGACAGAGGTTCCTTTTTTTATATGGACAGGAATTGACAAATTCCTGTAAGAGAAAAATACAAGTTTTTCAAAGTGAAATCAAAAACAAGGAATATATAAAAAAAGATCAACTCCCCGAAAAAATGTTTATAACATAAATTGTGTGTTTTAATGTGCTCTACGTTTTTGTGTGGTAAGTTTCTGTCCACCTCTCATGGTTTAGCAATTATGCAAAATTTCGTAAAATTTATCCAGAATAAAGTAGTCCTCAGAGGCTATTCCCAGATAACTAAATATATACATTTTATTTGTCAGGTAAATATCTTCAATATATGATATTTTAATCAAAATCGTTAAATATTAATATAAATATTATTCCTTTTAAGAAGCAGGGAAAAAGGAACAACAGACTAATCTGATATTCAAATCCTTGAAAAGCTGGTCACTCTGGCAATGAAATAAAAAAGTAGAGTAAATTGTGTGTTTTAACGAGATTTTCATTTTTATGTAGTAAATGCTTGTCTCTTACAGTTTACCAGTTACATAAAATTCACCGAGAATGAAGAGGACTTCAGAGTTTGTTCCCAGGAAAATCAACATACAAGCTTATTTCCCATGAAAATATCTAAACACTTGCTATTTTAAATAAAATAATTTTTGGAGAGTCAAAATTTTCGAAAATTTTCCATGTAAAGGGTAGTTTGGGTAGAGAAATTTTCTTGAAAGTTTTCCTTTCGCATCTTGAGAAGATAATTATTGTCTTGTTACGGACTTTACCTACCCAACTAATGGCCTTACGCGCATTTATGCACGGCGATAATCCAACTGATATTCCCAGCCGGAATTTTGGATCTCATGGCTGGAACCGCTGCTTATCGCAGCTCCTCACTTTCCTCATAATGCTGAGTGAGAACCGAACGTGTAACCGCGAGTTAAAATCCGTACCCCATGGGTGGGATCAAACTCGTATTTAGACCGTGGCCGGGAACCAGAGTACCACGCTTTAGCCCACTTTGCCACAGCGCATGAAAGATATATTTGGTAAACAAAACTCAAGATTATAAATTCATTTTTAAATTCAATGGAATAAATTTTAATGTTGTGTCATTACTAAAATTATATTTATTGACATTAATTTAGTTTATATTTAGCGAATATTATTAGAAGGTTTGGCAAAGTTTATGCTGATTCCATTTTTGTAGAAAAGAAAAAAATCTAAGAATCTTTGTTTAATTTGTATATTAAAATATAAGTAAATATTTTACTTAAATAATTAAATTAAAGTTTGGTGTTTAATCTACTTTTCGTTTTTGAGTTATCATGTTCACACAAACCTATGTACCTCTTTCAAAAGTGTTTTTTTGTTTTGTTTTTTATTTTACTTTCTCTAGCACCCAGATACAATATATATAGCAGATTGAGAAGGTGTTGTATTGCGCCCAAGATTCTGATTTCTCCCGAAACACATGTTTTGAGACCCGTGAATCCAAAAAAGCATATTTAGAAAACGTTCCATGTGTATGTATCTGTCTGTGGGCAGCAAAACTTAAAAACGAAAAAACCATTACATCCTGAATTTGGTATTAAAGTTAAGCATCTTCCAAAGATGTGGCGGGAAGATTTTCGTGACTCCCCTCCTCACAACTACCATTTACATGGATAGAAAAATACAATGCTCGGACATTTTATTTTCTCAAAAATGGTTCTCACAATTTTGATTAAAATACCATATGTTTAAGATTTTTTGATGACAAATGAAATGTATATCTTAAATTTTCTGGCAATTGCTTTGACGAACTCTGCATTCTGATGACGTTTATATAACTAGTAAACGTAAGAGGTAGACATAAACTCAACAAGAGGAAACATGCAGATGTTGTTAAAACAGACAGTTTGTCATATACATTTTTTTGTTCTATTGTTAGCCATTTCCGAAATATTCCCATTATTTCTTTCAGTTTTAAAATATTTACAATTTTCTTAAAGGGGAAGTCGCCCGTGTTTCAAGGCGTTTTATTTATTAACCATATTATGGATTAATTGTTTTATTGTGTTACTTTATGAATTAGAACGATGCATTTAATGTCAATACAAGTAATGAGCTACTTTTGGAACAGATTATACCTCAACGTGTGCATGTTTACTCTACAAATCCCTCTCCACTACCATCTCTTTATAGCGCTGACTGTTCTGTGTGCGCTTTGCAGTCCAAAACCGAGCTCTAGTAATTAAGTTCACTAGCAGGGTATGCTGATTGTATACATAAAAGCAATTTTATCTAGCTATTATTAGAAATCGGCCGTCCTCTTAGCGCGGTGGTAGCGGGAAACCTGGGTTCCATTCCCGGTAACTACGTGGGGAATTTTCCTCCACTGGGAGTCTTGACCTGGGGTGCACTCAGCCTCGTGAGGTCTGGTGCCAGTTGAGGAGCTGCTTTATTGAGAAGTAGCGGTTCCAGACCGAGAAGACTGCATTAACCGGCCAGGAGGGACTCGAGGCGCTGATCACGTTTCACCCTCCAGCACTGCACTCCAATCATGATGCCTTCGGGCCGAGATGAGGGTTGCAGCAGCCGGGCTGTGGGCCAAGGAGCCTTGTGGACTGTCGTGCCAGGCAGTTAGGTTATTATTAGAAATCAGACAACCGATATTTGTAATTAACGATGGAGAAATTTTGTTCGTTGACGATAGGCCATGCGTCTTTTCAATCGAGCGAGGTAGCATTTCAGTAATGCTTAGGACTCGGATTTGAAAGTCCCGGGTTCGATTCCCGGCGACAGATCACTTTTTCAAGTGTTTTCTTTTTACTTTCTCTACACCTACTATGTATACAGAGTACAGAGAAGGTATTGTATTCCGCCCAAAAATTCGATACCGAGATTTCACCGGAAATACATGTTTTGGGTCCCCTGAAACATTTTTACAAAAAGGTGTGTGTGTCTGTGTGTCTGTGTGTGTGTGTGCCTCTGTGTGTGTCTGTGGACAGTATAGTTCAAAAATGAAAAGACTGTTAAATACCAAAGTTGGTATTTAAGTTTGGCGTCTTCCAAGGATGCGAGACGAAGATTTTCAAGACAATCCCCCCCCAACCCGAACTACCCTTTACATGGAACATTTTTCGAAATTTTTATTTTCTTAAAAATGGCTCTAACGATTTTGATTAAAATGTCAAATATTAAGGTTGTTTACCTGACAAATAAAATGTATAACCTGAAATTTCTGGGAATAGCCTCTGAAGACTACTGTATTCTGGATCACTTAACACACAACAAATATAGAGCACATTAAAACACACAATTTATGTCATATAATTTTTTTTCGTGGAGTTGATCATTTTTTAGTTATTCCTTGTTTTTGGTTTCAGCTTTGAAAAACTTATACTTTTCTCATACGGAATTTGTAAACTCCTATCCATACAAACAAAGGAACTTCAGTCACATAGAAACCAGCTTTTGACTATCACTTTAACCTATGGTACTCCCTTATTTGCTTTCTACTTGCAAGGAAGCAAGTAATAAGGTCATTTCTGCTAATTTTTCTAAATTAGCAAGAAGTAAATAGAAGACTAAGCGTTTTAACTACAATTTGTCGCAGGTTTTTTTTTTTTTTTTCGGTGCTTTCCTCGGGTCGTTATGTATTTTACCAATTTTATATTTCCTTTACATCAGGAAAAACCTTAATAAATCGAATTAGTGAATAAGCTTCTATTGTAACTAAAGTTGAAGAGTTAGTTACAGGTGGAGGAAATAAAATATTTCGTAGAGATTAGTCTTTAAAAGGATTAAGTATAACAGAGTTGAATGCTGGAGTAATTTTTTCTGATCCCCCGAATTAACTCTTCCCCCATACATTTCAGTGTCACCACGTTCTCTACCTATTATATATATGGTGGAGGAAGTAAAAATGATGACTATCATGGTAAAGGCTTGGTAGCACATGTCAGCTCTTTGGAAATTGTTTGGATCTTAGTACAACTTGATTACCAGAAGAGGAGTTATTCTGAGCGGCAAGGGGTTTATACAAGTGATTAAATAATAACAGGAATCAAAATGAAGTTCTCCCCCATTCCCTTTGGCTGTTATGACTAAACTTAGCAGGGAGCTAGCATCTTGCTAACGGTACACTTCCCTCAGTTACGTGCCAACTTTATTTGGCTCATCCAATACGTGGAAGCTTGCTTCTGAGAAGTAGGATAGTTGATAATGCTATTTGGTGACCATGTATGTACGTACCCGCCAGATACTTCCCCCAACTTGGAGACCATATTAATCTTATGCAATATTAGTCTTAATTTTTGTTTTTAGCACGCATTTACAATGCACGTAGTGGCTAAGGAAGATATTGATATATCAAGGTTTCACCGGAAATATATAATTTGGAACACACCGAATACAAAAAATAATTTTTAGAAAAAGACCCGCGCGCATATGTGTATGTGTGTGTGTGACAGATCATCTAAGAGCAGTGAACAGGGTTTTTAACATTTTAGTACAAGATTCTTTTAGTTTGAGTTTTTTGGTATCTGTATGTCGAGATAATGAAGCGGATTTTTAACTTTGAAATAGTGTGTTTTTAATCTTTCAGTTTTTTTTAATGTCTCAGTTTTAGCCATGGTTTTATCGCCAAAACATGATGCCCCTTAAGCGGGCATGCTCCCCGTTCCAACGGGCAGTAACCATTAATAAAAAAAAGACGAACCAATTCTAGGGATGAGTGGCAACGTGGTAAAATCTGTTTCCTGGAGACACTGCTTGCAAGTCGAAATCGCGCCTATGTTAAGGGACCAGTAAGTGAAAGACTTGGCTACAGCGAGGGTTGGTTTCCAAATGAAAACCCTCTAACCGCAAACTTTAGATGAAGGATGAGTAGGGTCATTATGTTCTAAAAAATACTGTGCTATGCATACTGTTAGATAATTTAATAAAAATAGTTTGTATGGCCACTAATAAAGTATTGAAGGAACAGCTAATCATGTTAATATAAAACAGTTTTTCTCAATTAAATTTAAGTAAGCAGAGGAATAAGATTTGTCACGAGTGGTCTATAAAAGCTATTAAAGATAAATGAGTGTGGTTAGTGAATGTAATACAATATTTTTTTATGAAGGTGATTTGTTATGAAGCAGCTCGTATACATCGAGAGTTTGTTAATGTACAGTGTTGCAATAAAACGTAAGACACCGAAGATTGTTTTTATAAAAGGGTCACTGGCACCCCCTCATTTGCAAACAGAACAGTCGCCCCCCATTTGCATGGGAAGGAAGAAATCCCAGCGAGCCAGAATTAGGCAGTCGTCTGTATGAATCCAGCGAGCGAGCCACCTCTTTCTTCTGGATATGGCGGGGAAGAACACGAGCAATAGTATTGATATGATCTCCCCAAGCTTTTCTTTCTCCATGGCGCTCGCTGTAGATGGGGAAGACGTTATCTGCTTTGCACTCACTTTCATTGGGCCAATCAGATTGAAGTAGACGGAAGTTGTTAGGAATTCCAGGCACGTCCAATGTGTCGTGTTCCTTGCTTACACTTGTTCCGAAGTGGTCTCCGCTATACTTTCGCTTCTTGTTGCATAAAGGCAAAACAGGAAGACTAAACGACAATATCGAGAAAACACGTTTATTTTGCTTAGAGCCATGTCCAGTCTGAATCAATGAAAAAGTCTATTTATTGACATAACAGTATCATACATTGAAGTTCAACAATCGCACCGTACGTGCTATTGCAGTACACAAAATAGTAAACAATATTAAAACAATAACAAAGAATTAAAACAGTAAACACGAAATTAAATATCTGGTGTGTTCCATTCACATGACTTTCTCTACATTTCTGCAACAAATTATTCTCAAAAAGCTTAGGCTTCTATTTACTTCATGCTAATTGAGAAAAAATTAGCAGAAATAGACTTATTACTTGCTTCCTTGTAAGTAGAAGCGAAATAAGAGTTTACCATAGGTTAAAGACATGGTCAAAAGGGGGTTCCTATGTGACTGAAGTTCGTTTGTTTGTATGGACAATAACTGACAAAACACTGTTTGAGAAAGGTATGTCTTTCAAAGCTAAAACTAAAAACAAGGAATATCTTAAAAACGATCAACTCCACGAAAAAAAAAAAAAATGTACATATCATAAATTGTGTGTTTTAATGTGCTCTATATTTTTTGTGTCGTATGCTTTTGTCCATCTCTTACGGTTTAGCAGCTATGCAAAAATCCGTAAAATTAATTCAGAATAAAGTAGTCTTCAGAGGCTATTCCCAGAAAATTCAAGATGTGCATTTTATTTGTCAAGTAAATATTAAATATACAAGATTTTAATCAAAATCGTTAGAGCCATTTTTAAGAAAATACAAATTTTCGAAATTTTTTTCATGAAGAGGGTAGTTTGGGGGGGAGGGATTTTCTTGTAAATCCTCGTGTCGATCCTTGGAAGATACCAAACTCAAATACCAAGTTTGGTTTTTCACGGTCTTTTCATTTTTGAGCTATGCTGCCCACAGACACACACACACACACAGACAGACTGACGGACAGACACACGGACATTTTCCTAAAAATGCTTTTTTTTGGATTCAGGGTGCCTCAAAACATATATTTCCGGTGAAATCTCGGCATCGAATTTTTGGGTGCAATACGATACCTTCTCTATACACTATGTACATAGTACGTATAGAGAACGTAAAAAGACAAAGATATTCAGATACAGCAATTTAAATTTACAACACAGGTACCCCTTCTTCAGCTCCATTAATGTACCCTATTATAACAAATACACTTAAAAGAAATATATACACATAATATATACATAATATATAAAACTACAACACAACAATAACATAAGTAGGTGATAGCTGTTCCCTTTGACAAGCCACAAATACAATAAACGTTTATTCCGTTTAGATCCTTGAATACAATATCCACATCACAATTTCTGTTAATCGCCTCTGTTGTCTACACCTAAATATATGAAAATGAAGGAAAATGTTTTTGACTTAAGCTTACCGCTGCTGTGAGCAAGACTCATTCTAGAACATCAAAAGCATAAAAAGGAAAAGAAAAAATCTCCAAAACTTGAAATAGGAACAACAAAGAAAGGTGAAGTAAATAAATGAATAAAATAACATGAAATAATACAAATAACCCATCCTTGATCCCACCTTTCTTACTGAATCTTCTTCTCTCCTTTTCACCTTCTATTTGAAACATAAAAACATTTAAAAAGAAGAACTAAATGTTTAGTTTTCATCATTTAACTGCTTATACTTTCTGATTTTCATTCTCTGTGAATGAGTATCTTTGGTAGAGAAACTAACAAACAAAAAAACCAAAAAAAACAACAAACAAAAAAACACAGGCTTTAGAGCAAGGAAGTTACATACAATCTTGCAAAATTATGCGATAACACTATTTTCTAAGTAAGAGATTGAAGATTTCTAAGACTCCTTTTTTGGACAATTTCAAGATCAACCGATAGAAAATATTTTTAAAAAAATCACCGTAGACAAGGACAGTTTAAGTATTGCCGCGCTCTTTAGGTTAATATCCTCTATATCTGGCAAATATTTTTACTTTCCCTACTAAATACTACGTACGTACATAGTAAATAAAAATGCACTTTATACCACTAATATTTTGATACCGAGATGTCGCCATAAATGCATGTCTTAAGGAGCCCCGAATTAAAAAAAAAATCCGTTAAATTCGCATTCCATTCACATACATATTCTCCAAATCTAGGGGTCTCACGTTCATTTTCCAGCCGAAGGGCAGAAGTTTTTCTTTAGCCAAGATTATTCCCTTTGTTCACTAGAGTCTGATAATAAGGATGTACTTGTATGGAGGGGGGATGGAAGGGGATAATTTAATGTTTAAAAAGAAAACCCAACAATCCCAAAGGTATCCAATAGTAAAATTGAACCTCACTGCCGTTGAGCATTTGCTCCTAAGGCAAAATCTGGCGACATAAACAAGAAAAATCTGATTTGTTCCATTCACATGAGTTTCTCTAGCTGTTCCGCATACAAATCTTTTATTCAAAATATTAATTTTTTATCGAAATGATGCTAATCAAGACAAACATAAGCAGTATTAAGTCTTATTACTTGCTTCCTTGTAACTAGATGTGAAATAAGAAAATGCACAGGCTAAAGCGATAATCAAGTTCTCTAAAAGTCGGTCGCAGTGTGAAATAATTGAAATTCCGTCTGTTTGCTTGCCAGGAGAAAACAAACGAGAAACGAGGAGAAAGATGTCTTCCCGTTCAAGAAAAAATTTTGGCTTAAAATTGAAGCCAATTATCCGGAATATCTCGAAAACGATTAACTCTATAAAAATGTATATAGTATTAAGTGTGTTTTTTAATGAAATTTACATTTTTTTGTATAAGATATTTTCGTCTTCTCTTACGGTTTGCCAATTATATAAAAGTCATTCAGAATGAAGAGGTCTTCAGAGGTTATTTCTAGAAGATTCAAGATATGTATTTAATTTGTCAAAAAATATCTTAAACATAAGGTATTTGAATCAAAGTCGTTAGAATCATTTTTGAGAAAATCAGAATTTGCGAAAAATGTTCCATGTAAAGTGTAGTTTGGGGTGGGGGAATTTTCCTCAAAATCTTCCTTGGAGTATACTCAACTTAAAAACCAAGTTTGGTACTTAACCAACTTTTTGTTTTTGAACTATGCTGCTTAGAAACATACAGACACACACATGTTTCGAATTTTTTTTGGAATCAAGGGATCTCAAAACATACATTTCCGGTGAAATCTCGGTATTGAATTTTCGGGTGGAATAGGATACCTCCTGTATTCATTAAGTAGAATGTACGTATGGGCTAGAGAAAGTAAAAAAATGAATCCTTATCAGGGTCTTTAAAATGGCATTTTAATTAAATATACATAATTAATGTTTGGGCTGGAGTACTTCTTCTGCGTACACGTAGACAAAGTAAAAATGAGAGGATAATGCTTCATTCGGTGTGCTAAGCAGAGGTGACTCTTAAGGATCCACCCTGTATATTTAAATTTCCTATAAAACGCTATAGACTCTTACCAATACCTCGTTTTACGCAATCTTTCCGTGCAGATAAAATAACTGGTGTAATGAAAATAAAGCAGGAAATTTCCTTCCTCACATTGGAAACGTAGCGCCTCATTTTCACTTGTAATGACAGGAATTCGAGACCAGTGGAGCGTGGTTCTGCCATTGGAAAGCGACAAAGCAGAGCACCTATGTTCTCTTATGATGCCATTTCTGCACGAATAACGGTTGATCTTTTGTTGTTAGGTGAAACTGCGTCATAAACAGTTACTTTCTCTGTTCCTAAATCCACTGCCCACTGAAACGTTGTTTCCAAAACCTTTACAAGCTTCGATTATACCTTTCTGACCTTTTTACATTTACAATAGTGGAGCTTTTCTTCTGGAACAAAATCCCCAGTTCCCCAAAATGATCGCATTCCTGCTACAGTGCAACCTGTCTAAATCGGAAAAATGGTTTTGATCTGGGTGGAAATCATGTTTTATATTTAGTTTTTCTTGAGTCATAACTAATATTAAACGTGGAAACGAAAAAGTCTGATGTGTTTCATTTTCTATATCTCTGCACCAAATTATTGTTAAAAAGCTTGTGCTTTTATTTAGCTCATGCTAATCGAGAAAAAATTAGCAGAAATAGTCTTATTACTTGCTTCCTTGTAAGTAGAAGCGAAATAAGGGAGTATATAGGTTAAAGTGATAGGCAAGAGCTGGTTGCTATGCGACTGAAGTTCCTTTGTTTGTATGGGCAGCAGTTGACAAATTCCTGTATGATTTTCAAAGCTGAAAAAAAATGTTAAAAAAAGATCAACTCCACGAAAAAAATGTGTATAACATAAATTGTGTGTTTTAACGTGCTCTACATTTTTTGTATGACAAGTTTTTGTCCATCTCTTACGGTTTAGCAGTTATGTAAAATTCCGTAAGTTTCATCCAGAATAAAGTAGTCTTCAGAGGATATTCCCAGAAAATTCAATATATACATTTTACTTTTCAGGTAAATATCTTTAATACACGAAATTTTAATCAAAACCGTTACAGTCATTTTTGAGAAAATAACGCATTTCGAAAAAAGTTCCATGTAAAGGGTAGTTTGTGGTACGGGACTTTTTCTCAAAATCTTCGTGTCGCATCCCTCGAAGATACTAAACTGAAATACCAAGATTGGTATTTTCCCGACGTTTCGTTTTTGAGTTATCGTGTTCACAGACACGGACACAAACACATACGGACCTTTTTCTGAAATTACTTTTTTTGGATACAGGGGCCCTAAAACAGATATTTCCGGTGAAATCTCGGTATCGAATTTTTTGGTGGAGTGCAATACCTTCTCTATACACTATGTACATAGTACGTATAGAGAAAGTAAAATTCTGTATCTGTTTAAATCGGAAATATGCAGTATTAGAAGATATTTGTTTTGGGATGTACTGTGGTGACAAGGAAACTGCGAATTTATTATATCAGGCGATTCAGTCGCTCCTTACCTTTTTGGACGATTGGCCAAAACTCGTATTACTTGACGTTCATATATAGACGAATGCAATGCATTCAGAGGAACAATGGGTTAAGGGATACCAACAATTCCGCACTAAAGTACAGCTCAAAAACATACTGAGTTTACTGAGTACGAATTTCGTATTTGCAGGCGATTTTACAAACTTTCAGATTAATGTATACAAGGCGATACAATTCAGTAAACACTTCAGATAAAATTGGCCTATGGTATGAGTACATGAACAATATCAGCTAAAAATAGGAATCTTGTAATTAAAGCCGGGGCTGGCTACAACAAATTTGAAGCATTTCTGCACCCAACATGGATTTCTACAGGCAAGACGCACGTATTATTAAATAACTGTTTATTTAAATTTTGACGTAGGCTACGTTCGTACGCCTCATATAACATTTTAAGTAAGAAAGGGATTAAAAGTTTAAAATATGCACGAAAAGTAGCGAAGTGGCAATGGTATGAATGCCTGGCATACAGGTTCTACTGTTGAACTCGGAATGTGCTTTCAGTCAAGGCTCTAAATGACTCAATATACTTATATCAGTGTTTACTTTCTCTACCTACTGCATATAATAATAAGGAAAGTAGGTATTGTATTCCATCCAAAAATTCGATGTCAAGATTGCTTAGGTAATATACCTTTAGAGGTCCGCTGAATAAAAAAAAAAAAAAGCATTCTTAGGGAAAGTACCGCGTGTGTGTGTCTAGATGTATGTCTGTGAACATAATTCAAAAACGAAAAAAGCGTTAAATATAAAACTTTATATTTGAGCTCAGAATCTTCTAAAGATTCGCTACAAATATTTTCAAGATATTTCCAACCTCAAAATACTATTTACATTGAGTATTTTTTATTTTCTCAAAAAAGCGCTAAGTATTAAGACTAAAATGTGTATCTCGAATTTTTTCTCCGAAGTCCTCTTCATTCTGAATGACTTTTGCGTCACTGGTAAACAATAACAGATAAGAGAAAAATACAAACATGTAGACATTGCCAGAGCACAAAACAGGTACATTTGTTGTGTGCAGTTAACTATGTTCGAGACTTCCTTAATAGTCATTTCAATTTAAAATACTTATGCTTTTCTGAAAATGGTAAGTCAGCCGTTTTATTTCTCCTGTTCGGGCAAAGAAAACGGAATTTCAAAGCGCATAGTGACCATCTCTTAAAAGATTTGACTTTGCTAAGGCCTACTTCCTTTTTACTTTCTCTATACATGCTATGTATATAGTGTATAGAGAATGTATTGCACTCCACCAAAAAATTCGATACCGAGATTTCACCGGAAATATATGTTTTAGGGTCCCCTGTATCTAAAAATAGTATTTTCAGAAAAAGGTCCGTGTGTGTCCGTGTGTCCATGTGTCCGTGTGTCAGTGTGTCCGTGTGTCTGTGTGTCCGTGAGTCTGTGAACACGATAACTCAAAAACGAAAAGTCGGTAAAATACCAAACTTGGTATTTAAGTTTAGTATTTTCCAGGGTTGCGACACGAAGATTTTGAGAAAAATTCCTCCACCCCAAACTACCCTTTACATGGAACTTTTTTCGAAAATTTTTGATTTTCTAAAAAATGACTAACGATTTTGATTAAAATATCGTATATTAAAGATATTTACGTGACAAATAAACTGTATATTTTGAATTTTTTGGGAATAGCCTCTGAAGAATACTTTATTCTGGGTCAATTTTACGGAATTTTGCATAGCTGCTAAACCGTAAGGCATTTTTCTAAATTCTTTTCTGTAGTTTTATTTTCTTTAAAGAAGTATTTAATGCATTGGACTAAATTTAATTTTTGTATTGTTATTATTTGAGCTATGTAATTGAAGCTAAAGTTCCAAAAAATCTTTTTGATACAATCTTTTGAAATTTTAAAAAATTTAGACTTTTTATAGCTATGGTCCTTAAGGAGACGAATGACTTTCAAAATTAATTTACAGGGTTTTAAGCTAAGGACTTAAACTTTTGTGCACATACAGTGTATAACCAATGCATACATCCACTGAAGTTTTAGCTCTATAGCTGTGATAGCATTTTAATTATTCATGTTTTTGTGTTTAAAACATATACTTTGAAAATCTATCTCCTGCTACGGTTTAGTACAGTAAGGCCAAAAATGTTATTGCTGTGGAATCTGTGATTGAAAAACCTATGTATCAGATTTTTTATATTTACTTTTTGTGCAGAGTAAACAAAAATCAGTGTACCCATATTAAAATTGTTGTATCTTTGTTCCCATATCAGATGTTTCTTTTTTATTTCATGAAGCCAGCAATATATTAGAATGTTAATAATTTTATTAGTCATATTTTCTTGAACACCTAGCTCAATTTTCAACTTATTTTCATAAGTTACAGACGTCGAAGAGCTACGAAATTACGCAAATTCGTAAATCAAGGTCAATTATTTAATTTTTGCAGGAAAAACATAAAAGTTTTTTTTTTTTTACCATATTGACGCCTATTTGCTCCCTGAATAAATACATCTAATGGATAAAAGTAGATCAGTAAGGCTACTCAAAGGTATATGCTGTAGAACTTTCAATCTGTTATCTCAAATAGTTTCTGAGAAAATAAATTATTAGATTAGTAGACATGACATTGGAGGGTTAGGGTTTTAAATATCCTCTAAAAGGCATAAGAGGAGAAATACTGATATTAGTAACGCGTTTTGGGTTGAAGAGAAGGATCAGGTAAGCGGTTTCCATGGCAACAGAAAGCATATGAGACGCCGGAAAGACATTTGTCAATGAAATGTTGCGATAGAAGCCACCTACAAGTACATCCCCCTACAAACTTCCTTCCTAGGATTTGATGGTGTACGGAGGAAGGGGGAACGAGAACGACATCGTGATACTGCACGACGATTGCTGGTGGCGCCAAGCTCCCCTCCACGCGACAGACCCATTTCACTGCTACTCTTCTCCACGGAGAGCAACACACTTAATTTCCCAATAGCTCTTAACCATCCTATAACACTAAACGCGGTAAAAATCTTCTTGCTGCTTTCCAACAGCATTTCTCATTAAATCGGACATGTTCGAAAAGCACGTGGAATGACTGCTACGAATCACAGCAAAAACTTATTTATAATCGGGCAAGAGTCGTTCTTCAGAATCACAAAGAGTGGGAAAATGTCTTCATGCATATGACTTTCCCTACTTATTAAACATTATCGGAAATGATTTTACTACATATTTCCTATAGATACACCTGAAAAGGAAAATACACTATGGTTAAACGGTGCGGTTCCTATGTGATGGTTTTGAGATCTTCCTTGCTTGATCAGGAAAAGGAAAAACGAATAACGAGTTCCCATTTGAGGACACTGTGAGTACTTTAAAACTGAAATCAATAGTAATAAATATCTTGGAAATGTCGAACTCCTCTAAATAATGTATTTTAGATACATATTTTGCTTTAAGGGCTCTACATTTTCTGTGCAGTAGGATTTTATCTATCTCTTACAGTTTACGAGTTATGCAAAAGTCATTCAGAATGAAGGGGAATTCAAAGGTTATACTCAGAAAATACCAAAAATACATTTAATTTTTCATGAATATATTTTAAACAAGTGATGTTTTAATCATAATCAGAGCAATTTTGAGAACATCACAAATCTTTTCATGCAAGATTTTCTTTAAAATATTCATTACCATCCTTGGGAGATGCTATAAACTTAATACCTATTATGTATGTTATTTAACAGGCTTTTCATACATAAATTATGGTGGTAGCGGTCGGACGGACACAGACACACACACACATACACACACACACACACACGGACACACCTACTCTCATTTTTCGAAGCTATTTTGCGAGTATTAGATGATCCCAAAACATGTATTTCCAGCGAAATCTCTGTATCGTCTTTTTGAATGAATGCAACGCATTCTCTACATAGTATGCACGTGGTAGAAAAATTAATGTAAATTTCAATGTATTATGATGATGATTATTATTATTATTATTACTATTTTTTTTTTTTTTTTTTTTTTTTTTTTTGCGGTGCCAAGCTCAGGTAGTTAAGCCACTCGCCTCTCACCAAGTCGGGCCGGGTTTTATCCTAAGCATCCTCCTGTGAGATTTGTGGTTGAGAAAGCTTCATAGCGAGTTTTATCTGTGTTTTCCAGATTTCCCCGCTGTTCCTTTCACCAATTACTCCATCATCACCTTTCCCTTCATCCATTTTCCTTTCATTGCATATCATCTTCCTCCTGATGCTCATACCTAGTTAAGGGTTGCACCTTTATTCCAGGTTCTTCACTCTTATTCAATGTTCGTCTTTTCCTCGATTAGCTTCTCATTCTAGACCAGACCTGGGGAGCTTGCGCTCATTCGGAGTGCAGACATCGACACTCCTTACTTACCCACTCTACTGTCATGTTTGTTGTGCACATGAGGAATAACAACAAACAGCGAACAGCCAGTGACGTTTCATTGAAGTATGTTTTCAATAGCTTTGGAAAAAATATGCAACCATTTTGCAACCAATGTACATTCAATGTAATATATATCACCTTAAAGCTACATGAAACATGGCTTGCAATTTTACCAAATGTTGCCAGACGATACGTACTCCTAATTGAGACTTTTATAGGCCGTATTCTTGAAATGTTTGGTCCCATATACACATCATGACCTTCCTTTTTTAAACTGAACTATACTTAAATAATACCCTTCTATCAATATTGCATTTCTCTGTGTCTGCAATTAATTTTAACATTACTATATGTCGCAAAAATGATTTTTAAAGCTTCATTTAAGCTAGAAAGGTGCAAGACATATTTTGGTACTAGGTCACTCGTCGTTATACTCAATAGTTCCGCCACTGTTCTACTTTACATGCCGAGCAAGAATCTTGATAACAGCTCCAGGTGGAATGGGATGATGCGACCCTTTCCCTCAGTTTAATTATCAGCTCCCCAGGGCACTTGCGTTTAAATCCGGTGGGCTGTAAGCCTTACATATAAAGTGGGTAGACCTATAAGCAAGAGTTTTGTGATTATTACTATTATTATTATTATTTTATTTTATTAAAGATCTTTATTGTTATGGGTTTGTATAGCGAACCGTTATGCGAGTTTTTCATTCAAAATCGTTTTATACGAAACAAGACACTAATTAATGAGTTTCTATCGAGATCTCAAACCAAACAAACACAAATCGAGGAGCAAAAATACTCATCGTCGAGCCGAAAAAGAGTTCCTATCAATTTCCCCATTATTTTTATTAATTTCAGTTCTCTGTAGAATTGATTTAAAACAACATGGGAACGGATGACGCGTGCGATATTTGTTCTTTGCGAATATTCGGCGAGTCGTTCCATTTTCCAAAATACGGGGGACGTGTCAACCCGTGGGAGGCACAAAATGGCTTTTCTGTGGTCGTAGGCTAAACCAATTCCCGGCAGCGGCGTCAGTTGTTGATCATGATGATGATTAGCAAATTACACGTACTGCATTTCTACGTTTTCAACATAGGGAGATTATTCCACCATTTAATTACTTCCCAATTACCAAGCGTACATGTGTATATTTTTTCCCCTCAAAATTTCAAATTATTTTAACGAAGAGCAGAGTGAAGGGCTGTAAGGGAGGAAGGGGGAGGGGGAGAAAAGAGAGTTTGGATGTTTTAGTGTTGATGATACTATCAATGATTATTTATGATTTAAACTATTCACGTATTGGACAGAGTGATGCACGTACTCCATCGGGACGCACTACTGCATATAGAATAATAATTCAAAATAAACAAACACAGGAAACCTAGAGCCGCTAAAAACACCCACAAAACTGAATGGAGGCGCTGTATAGGTTTCCATTACCAAACCTGGGCCAGTACCGCAGCGAAACGTGTGTCACAAAGTTCCCTGCAACACGGGCACAAAGCACATTTCCTTGCATATTTTTATTCCTCTTACATCATTCTACAAGATGGAGGAAATATAAGTTAAACTATTTTGATATTAAAGCTAAAGGCAATATTATTTTGTTTTTATTTTTTCCCTATACTACATTACTATCGCTAAAGGTTCCTGGTAGTGAATTTTTTTCTACAAACATTCAAAAAATCCAAAACTGCATATTTATGCTTAAAAGTTATTGGAACTTTTTAGACGTCTATAAATTATCAACAATTAGCTGCCCTTTCCTTAATTCGGGCTCTATACTCATATAAAGATCATACAATACACCGTTTCTTAGCATACTATTTTATAAAATAGTATTTTTCTCAAAACTACATTTCCACATTTATCAGTTTTTGTTTAAATGCAACTAAAATTTACTAGAAAGTGCACACATTTCTATTTTAATGTTAAAAAAGAAAAAAGTATCCAGTGAAAGACCAAGTTTTCAAAAATACATTTTTACGAAAAAAATTAATAAGTTTAAAGATTAACAGTTTTAACCATTTAAAACAAATTATGATAGTTCAGAAGTCAAAAATAATGCAATATCATAGCATTAAGTTTTTGTATAGTTCAACAATTTTCAGAAATGGAACATTTTTACTATATATAATATATACATAATACAATTTATAAAATCATTGATAATTTACAATGTATTTAACCAATTTAGTATTCATATTAACATAAGAAGAATGCAATCAAAGTAATTTCTTCAGAAAAATGTGATGCATTAGTGAAAGTTGATAACATTATTTAAAATTTTGAAATATAATTTACTTTTCAAATAACAGTGAAATTAAGCGTTAAGAAAATACCTATACTTTTTGTCTTTGTCTTTCACGTACCCTGCCAGAAGTCATAAAGGACTGCCAGAAGTAAACACCATTCAAGAGGGCAATAGGGTCCAAACTAATTTATTACTGTATTGAAATGATAACACCTCAAAAGCGATAAACAACTTATTTAATATGCCAGTAAATAATGTTTAAATTTTAAATATTGAATCATTCCTACCTACATGAATATTTCAATGAAAATCATTTTGATTATGAGTTTTCTTTTCATTTTAATGTATTTGTTGGACTTGTATATTTGTTTTCATTAATGTTTTACTGAACTGGATTTTTATTTTCACATTATGTTGTGTGGAAGAGGAATTTGGCCTTAACTATAACCAGGGTAGGTAAATAAACAAATACATAAGCAGTAGGTAGACTCAATTTTGCATTGCAACAAACAATGTAATATAAGATTTAATTGGAAAATCACGTTTTGGGGTCCCCTGAATTAAAAAAGGAAATTTTAGAAAACGTTCTGTGTGAGTTTGTGAACAGCATACCTCAATATCGAAAAAGTGGGTAGGTACCAAATCTGATATTTAAATATATAATCTTTTGAAAATACAACTGAAAGGTTTACAAGAAAACTTTATCTTGTCGAAAGTGACTCTGAAGGATTTGGTTAAATTGACATATGTGTAAGAGGTCTTCTTATAAATAAAATGTGTATCTACATTTTGTGAGAATAGCCTTTGAATTAATTCTGGATGCCATTTTCACAATTCATCAATCGTAAGTCGTGACCAATCTTACTATACAACAATTTGATCCCATTAAACACAAGATTCATGTGAGTTACATTTATTGTTGATGTTATAGAGTTAACCATTCTCGAGATATTTACGAGATATTTACCAGTACTTATGTAACCTCATATAGCGACCAGCTCTAAAGGGGTTGACTATTAATTTAGACTAGTGTAATTTCTTATTCTTTTGTATTTACAAGGAAATATAAAATAAAATCATTTTTGCTAATGTTGATCTCGATTAGCACGAAGTATATAGAATAGCAAAACTTTTGTGAAAAAGTTGTTGCAGAATAAGTATAGAAAATATGTAACCCTTCAGATATTTTTCCAAAAGTGCCTTTAAGCTATCAATTAACGGAAGCTATCAATGCACAGGCTCATGATTATTAATAGGCACGTCCAAATTTAAATCTTGTTTTTTGGCAATTTTCCATTCTAAAATATGTACACTATACAATGTTTTACTATTTTATTTAAAAGTTTTTGTTGTTATTCTCAAAAATACCTTAAATAAAATGAAAATACATTTTTTAGGCAATAATGTCCATTTTGAGCAATTAAAAATCAAGGGCTTTGGACAGTACAAAAAGTAAGATTTTATACAATAATCAGGGGCTAATATAAAACATCTGATATGATATATCTATTTGTGAACTCATTTACCGCAAAATTTGAATTTGTATATGAATATTTTAAAAATGCAGCGTGTAGAGTATTTTATTAGTACAATGAATTTCAACAATAAAAATATGTTATATACTTGGATTTTTCAAATTTCAAAGATAATTTACTTTACTGTTACATACAATAAAAATCTCTCATTGACTGACTCGTTGTTGTACGATGCAAACTATTTCCTAATTTAATATAATCAATTGTCTTAATATATTCGAAGAGGATTGTCAAATTAAATTTTCAGAGCCGTAGCTATGAATAAAAACAGATGACATAAGAGTATTAAGGTAGGATGAAACATGGGTTTAAACAGCGAAGCCCAACCTCTTCTCTTACATCAAAATCCAACCCCTTCTCTAACGTCCTGCACTCACCTCCTTTGTGTTTGACGTCATCCACAACAGTGAAGGAAGTTTGTCCCCATCAATCCCTCATTGTCGCTGATCTCAAAGATATGTTCTAAGGAAATCAAACAATAAAGAGGTTTGCTTGTAACTTCCATGATTGCATGGATGCTTAAAATTCTGCGAACAAGTTGTGGAAAGCAAGAAAATAAGGGTGGAAGAATTCAAGTCAGTGGGGTAGTTATAACTTATAAGCAATAAGATTTAGATACGATCAGAAATAGCAAAATGGTAGCGCAATAGAGAAAGATATTTATATTAGTCTAATTAATGGCTATCAGTAAGGCTGCTAGCTGTGTTGAATATAGTTTTACTTTTTCTACTTACCTGTAGAAGGATATAAGTGGAGGGGAACACCTCACTCAGTACAATACCTTGTGGCTACATTCCCCGAGAGACAGAGATGAGGTGAAGGAGCCGGAGGAAGTCCAGGCCTGCAAGTACTAAGGCCCACAGAGAGGCGCAGAATTTGCCCCATTCCAGTTCGAATGCGTGGGTACGTATTTTAAAAGAACAAACTCAATACGGCGACGCAGTGACCATAGTAGGTGAGACAGCTCACTCTGGCAGCCAGGTAGAGAAATCTTTCTATAACACAATCTATTGCGCCATCTGCCCGGTACCGCAGTGATTAGAGGAAGAATTGCATTCCTTCTAATAATTTAGATAACGAGAGTTCATCGGAAGTTTACGGTTTCAGGCTTTCTAAATAAAAAAAAGGATGTTTTAGAAATGTTTTTTTCTTTTAGTTTAACGCCCTTTATCCTGGTAGGTCTTATCGGACAATGAATGAAATGGGTAAAACGATGCTCAAATGACCCGGGGTCCACAAAGCTTAGAGTTACTGAATATTTGTATCATCAGGATACGGGAAAATCCGGAAAGAAACCTTATCCGGATTACTCACCCTAATCGATATTCAAACTCGATACCTCTTGAATCTAAGATATACACATTTTACCACACAGATGCGAACTATGTTTAGGTTTTTTGTGTCATAGAAAGATACAAAATGAATATTTTAAAAATTATGCCCCCATTCCAAATTACCCTTAACGTTTAAAACCGTTAATTATTTTTATTTTCTCAAAAGTGGCTATAATGATTTTGATTAAAATACCATTAAGATATTTTTAATTAAAATAAAATATATTAGCCTCCAAAGTTTTCGTCATTCTGGATGAATTTTATATAACTGGTAAACCGTAAGATATAGATACAAATTTTTACAACCCCCCGGCCCCAAAAAAATATTTAAAGCACATTTTAAGGTATTTCTGAGATATTCCTAATTTTAGTTTGAATTTTCAAATACTTGTAATTTTTTCGAATGGGAAGGTCTTATTTGTTTTTCTCGTAGTCATGCAAAGGGCATAGAGTTTCAAAGCAATCAAACTGCGACTCGCTCTTTAAAAATCTGATTAATGCTTTGGTCTATTGTATCATTCTGATTTATTCAACGAAATGGTAATAAAACGTTTTCTTGATTAACCGTTTTAACAATATTTGCAGAAGAATGTATTGAGAAAGTCAAACGAATGCAACTTTTTAGCTATTTTACTGGTTTTATTTGTATAACCCACTTTAACATCTATGGTAAGCTGAGAAACCACAGATGTTAACATATCCCGAATCCTAGGTTCTGACCTCTTACTTTCCAAATACCAGCTTTTTACTTTCTCTGCACGTACCATGTACATAGCAGATGTATAAAGAAGGTATTGCAATGCACACAAAAAATCAATACCGAGATTTCACTGGAAATACACGTACTGGAACTCCAGAAACGAAAAAAAGAATTTTTAGAAAACGGTTCATGTGTGCGTGTGTGTCTGTGTGCCTTTGGACAGCATATCTCAAAAATGGAAAGTCAGTGAAATACTAAACTTGGTATTTAAGTTCCGAATTTTCCAAGGATGCGACATGAAGACTTTCAATAAAACACCCCTACCCCCAACTACCCTTTACATGGAACATTTTTCGATAATTTTGATTTTCTCAAAAATGTCTCTAACAATTTTGATTAAAATACCGCATATTGGACCTTTTTACATCACAAATTAAATGTATATCTTGAATTTTCTGGGAATATCTTCTGAAAACCTGATCATTCTGGATGAATTTTGCTGAATTTAGCGTAATGGTAAATTAAAAGAGATAGACCAACATTTACTATACAGAAAATATAGATCTCGTTAAAACACATAATTTGTGTTCAATACTTTTTTGGTGGAGTTGACGTTTTGGAGATATTCCTTATTATTGGCTTCAGTTTTAAATATTTAAACTTTTTCTCTCATAAGCGAACTTGTCAACATCTGACCACGCAAAGAAACGAATTTCAATCCCATAGCAACCACATTTTAAAATATTTGACTGTCAGTTTAGCCTAGTGTATTCCTTTATTTCCCTTCTACTTATAAGGAACTAATAATAAGACCGTTTATGCTAAAGTTTATCTCGATTAGTATGAACAGATGGAAGAATAAGCTTATTAAAAATAATTTGTTACAGAGATGTTGAGAAGGTCACGTGAATGTAATGTTTTAAGGTATTACGGTGTAATACACTTACATTTTAGAAAGCCTAAATTGGCCTAATTTTACGTTAAGACCTACTAAGTCGCACTTTTCGTAATAGAACCTAAAATATCTAATACTGTTATTTAAACAAATAGAGAACATTTACCTAAAATTTGGTGTCTTCCATTGGCTTAATTTTCTCTACCTATTCCGTAATAAACTATTCTTACAAAAGCTTATTTTTCCTCCAACTTCATGCTAATCAAGATAAACATTACCAGAAATGGTTTTATAAGTAAGAGGGTAATAGTGGGGGGGAGGGAGATGCATTATACTAAAATGGTAGTCAAATGTTTCAAAAGCTGGCCACTCTACAATTAAAATTCGAATCACTTTGCAGGGCCAGGAATAAAAGAAAATATACAGGAATGGCAAAATCCCTTTTGACAAATGTTTCAGTACTTATATTTCAAAATTGAAATCAATAACAAGGAATATCTCGGAAATAATTAACTCCACACAAAAATGAATATGACATAAACTGTATATTTTAACGAGGTTTACATTTTTTTGTGTTGTAAGCTATTGCCCGTTTTTTTTTCGGTCCATCAGTTATGCAAAAATCATCCAAATTGAAGAGATTACAGAAGACATTTCCAAATAAATTAAGGAAATACATTTTATTTTTCAACTAAATAACTTTAATGCACAGTATTTCACTCATAACAATTAGAGATATTTCTGAGAAAATCAAAATTTCGAAAAGTCGTCCATGTTTAGGGCATTTTTGAGTTAGAGGATTTTGTTAAAGATCTTCGCATCGCATCTATGGGATATATATATTTTTATTTTTTGTGTGACACTATTCAAACACATATACTCACAGTCGCACTGGCATCTAGACACACAGCCCTTTTTCAAATATTTTTGGATTCAGGGCCCTCAAAACACGAATTTACCACGCTATCGAATTTTTGAGTGGATGCAATATCTTCACTACTTACTATGCACGTTGCACGTCTAGAGAAAGTACACAGAAAGAAAGGGGTAAAAGAAAAACAAATAACGACTTAGGAGTTGTAAAAGTATTTGTAAATAGAAACTATTAATTAAAATATATTTTTAATGGTTATAACCAGAAAACACATGTATAATAACATATAACAACTATTTTCATGAAAATGTCCACATAAACATACCATCTATACATATAGAAGATACTTCTGTAATTTCTTTTTTCTCAAAAGTAAATCTAAGTATTTTAATTAAAATAGCAGGTGTTAGTTACCTTTCTGTGACAAATAAAGTCTATATCCTGAATGGTCACTGAAGTATCTTCATTCTGCATGAATTGAGTGTACTTGGTATATTTTGTAAACAGTAAAACACCTATTTATGGTATACGATATATACGTATAGTTAATGAATTCTGTCGTGGTATCAAGTATTCCGAGATATTCTTTGTGTTGGTTTGTTTCTGGTAGCCATACAAAAGAATGTAAGTTAATAGCCAGAATATACCGATCAGTTTATAAAGAGTTAACTATTGCCTGTATTCTCCCTTGTTGCTACAGGAAGTCGCTTTCCATTAGTACAATATAGCCATGCAATCCAGCTACCCTCGAGAGACGAAATAGGAGGGAGAAAAAGGGGGATGACATCGAAATGGTTTGGAGCACTGACCTTTTATGAGAATTTAGCTTTAGTTTGTATGGAGAGGATCTGCAATGTTCACTACTACAGTTTTGTTAATGACATTTTTATGTAGTACACAAAATTATCCATATTTTAACACTTTATTTCTGCGGCAACAGAAGAATAATGGCAAAGTTTATGAAAAGAAATTTATCACACTCACTCTAGTACAGATCTGGAGAGCTTGCTCTCAAAGGTGCGCAAA
Source organism: Hymenopus coronatus (assembly GCA_030762935.1). Lineage (NCBI taxonomy): Eukaryota > Metazoa > Arthropoda > Insecta > Mantodea > Hymenopodidae > Hymenopus > Hymenopus coronatus. The sequence continues at coordinate 40,904,277 of CM060889.1, read as the reverse complement.
CATTGGCACCTTCTTTACGTATCCCACTGTTCCTGCTTAGCTGTGTACATGACGAATAGCAACAGAGACGTTTCATGGAGGATAGCACATGAGAATGTTAGATACACGTTTCGAGTAGAATGGAAAATTGATTATTTCTACGTTCAGAATGGTAAAATGAATGTTTATTGTGTTTAAACAGAGAAAATTATAACATCGACGGCACTTTATTACTACACATACTAATCAGCATGGAAAAGCTAAACTTTCAAGTAATATTGTACAATATTGAACTATACTAAGAGTAATAGGGTTCTAATTTAAGTGAAGCTTCATTTAAAGAAGATATAAGCCACTCGCCTTTAAAAATGCTTAGTTCTGCCACTGCTGTACTTTATATGCCGAACGATAGCCTAGATAAACAACTCTAGGTGGAAGGGGAGACGTCACGCTTCCCCTCCGTTTACCAGCTCCCCAGAGCTGCTCTGTTAAAACAAAAAGCGGTGATCAAAATAGTAAATGGTAATTGTTGTGATGTTTTACAGCATTGAAAACTCTGATTCAGGTGATTTAGTAACATTTATTCTTATAATAGTTCTGCAAACTATTATTTGGAAACTTATTTTTCTATTTTATTCGTGTTATTCGAGGCAGAAATAAATTCATAACACATTTCGCTGTAGGTACAAGAGATATATAGGTTGTCGATTATCAAATGTTTAAAAGAATGTGCTATCATTTAAATTTCATATTTTCATGATATTGCGAGAAACAACTGAATATTTTTATAACTTAAGACCTTTGTTATTTCACTGAGGATTACAGCATTAGGATTTTAATTTTGCTGTTATTAGAAATAATTCTCCCTTCTTCCTTTCGTGGGTGATCAGAATCACCAAGAACAAGCACGCATTGTTCACAAAGTTTTGACGCATTCATGCACTCATGACAGTTACAAATAAACTACTCTAATGTTTGGTTACCTTGGAACACAGCTTTGCGACCTGTAAAGCGTAATGTTTCACAACACATAAAGAAGGAAGTGGAAGTAAAGCTACTGGGTGATTAACATAGAGCAGAAAAGGTTTCACAGCCCTAAGCCGGCCGGCGGTGAAGCGCGAGGCTTCAGTATGAGTTGATATCTTGCAAACGCGGCACTTGTTTGTTAGTTGATGCAATTTAGTGCATATTAAGTGAAACGGTTCTATTGTAGCGCCGATATTTTGTTCTCCAAAAGATATTCGTTTATGATGCATGCGTGCGTACAGAATCTGCAAGTGGCCCCCACGTTACTCATATTTACCCCCTATGATTTTTATCTCTGGGAGATTAAAAGAGAAAGTTTACAAAACAAATTCACATACTTTAAAGAAACTTAAAATTAGCATTCGTCAAGAATTTTCTGCCATTTAATCACAGGGAATAGATACCCACTTTCCTATGCAGGTGTCAGAAATGCTTGAACAATAAGGGAGGCATTTCTAACATTTCCTGATGATTGATAAAAGTACTTTTATTTTAAACTGTTTATATTTTGCTTCTTTGTTAAAAATAACTTAGGTGGCATACCACAAAATATTCACCGCGTTGCTCTGTCACCTGTCAGCGCGGGTAGCAAACAGCACCTCCGGTCGGAAGTGCAGTGAGACCTATATACTAATGCAGATCTTCCAATTTAACATGAAATTATTTACTTAATAAGAAGTAGGGATTCGCTAGCTATGATTAAATAATTTTCCGGGGAAGTATTGAAGCTAATTTGTGTACACTGATTTATACCATACGTTTTTGTCTGTAACATAAAAATACATTTAATCTTTGATTCAAGGTATTTAGCCTTTATGGCTACCAAATAAATGAATTAGTGTAAAATTTCCCCTAGTAGGAGACAACTGAAGCCTGGACCTGTAGGTTTGAAAACAAAAACGCTGACCACAAGATAGTAGAGGCAGTCACAAGTGCTTTATTACCCCAATTTAACGGATAATTTGGCTGTTTTTATTCATTTCATTCTTCAGTGACAAGTCGCTGGAAAGAGGGAAATCAACAAGCTCCCTTCAAAAGGAAAAGGAGGGGTGGCACACATAAAGAATTGGAAAGTTATGGAAACGAGACAATACACTGGCGCTACCGCGATCAGTTTCCTGCGGGACTATGGATTTGTTGTTTATGCCCTTTTGCCCGTCTGTAGGTAGAGCGATCCGTGCGGGGGAAGAGTTAGGAAAACCACCCCTGCCCCATCCCCACTGACGGTATGACTGAAAAACCACATGGCATGAAAACCGCACCAATTTTATCGCTATCAATGGCAATCATTTTAACGAGCGGGCGTGGATGACATGCATTTGAATTCGCTGGAATAAAACGTGACGATCGGCAGTGGTGTGGTGAGTGATGAGGTGTGGCGGTGCATGGTGTGCAGACAGCAACCCTTCTGCTGCAATATTCATATTAATAGTCTGTGCCAAAAATTTGATAACCCGGCAAAAACACCACACCAATACGGACGGAAAATAGAAAAAAAAAACGCTTTGATAGAGAGAAATACAATCTGCCTGAGAGAGAACCTTAAGGGTACGCAAACAAGTAAACAAAGTACCCATCAAAAACGTCCTTTAATGCATAACCATTAGTATAAAGTGACAAATTTAATTGACTTTGTGCGATACAAAACCTTTGGGATAGTAGTGGTAGTGGACGGATGCAGGGGGGCTGATCTGCTGCCCAAGTATACCAGGTGTCCGGAAAAATAAGTTTCAATATTTATAGAGGAGTTGTATGCAGCAAAAGAAACAAAACAGTTATTGTAAAGATTAGTCGTAAAACCTAACATGTTCTGAGATATGATCTTATTTTTCACAAGGAGCATTTCTTGCACTCCGAGAAATATGAAAGCACATTATACATACTATGCAGTTCATACAGTCCAGTTTCATATACGGATAGGTGACAGCTAACACGAGTCTTTCACGAGCGGTGGATTGGTCGAGGAGGACCAATACGGTAGCCATCATCTTACCGTTTAGATTTTTGACTTTGGAAGACATTGGTGTATAGAGCTCCCATAAATGATAAACACAAACTACATGAACGCGTGTTCAATACCAACCAGAGGTGTCCCAAAGAGTGCTTGGTTCCATGAGACGCACGGTGGAAGCCAACATTGGAATGAACAACGGCCACATAGAGCACATATTGTGAAGAGCTCTCGAAGATCAAAGAGGTGGTAATCATTCCTGGTAGGCCATAATTCCACTGATATTAAGTTTAAGATCAAAATTTATAGGAGCTGTTTTTCTGCTTTTGTTGAATACTACCTCTTTTGTAAATATTGGAGCATTTCTTTTACAATGACAAGCCGGCCAGATGTGTTTCTAATCACGAACAAGTAGTAAACACACTAGCAAGACTCTTCTGTTAAATGCGGATATTCTGACTTTCTGTCCTCAGTTATCCGCAATCACCAAACTATTTTTCTCGCTATTCATCTCCGTCTCAGTTTCTCTATCTCCGCCTTTCCTTCTCCTCATTCAGTTCCTCTTTTGGCCCTATCTCAACTACATTCCCCCTTAACTCTTTCTCTGCCCTTCCGCAAGTTCTTTCATCCTCTGTATGTAAAACGTGCTCATCATCTGAGATTTTGAAAGTCAGTAATCATATTTATCGCCTTTGGCCTGTTCAGGTTTCCTATATTTCCAGCAGATTTATACAGTAGTAGAGTTCTACCTATTCTTGAGTTCTAAGTTATTTTAGGGAGTTCTTTTCATGTTTTGATGTATATTGCTCTATTTTTATTACGTTTATGCTCTGCCTTTAACTGGTCATAACGGTGTGCGTTTGAACACATGTCTATCGACAATGCTGTTAAATTGTGTACAGTGGTCATTGGATTTTCTTGGGTTTCAGTGCATTTAGTAAAGCAAACACGCTCTCATCCAGACTCTGAGAAGGACAGGGAATGATCTAGAAGCAAATTCCCTCTCCTTCCCAGAGTCTGGGTGAGTGTGTAAAATACGATCCAATGCATTAAAACCCAAAGAAATAATAAAAAAAAAATTCATCAATCACGTACACGAGTTAACACCACTGTCGATAAGCATATGCTCAAAAGGTAAACGGCCGAGAGTCAAACCGGGGCCCCTACCGCAGCAGAAGGTGCTCTACCAATTGAGCTACGGTGCAGGGTGATATTGTTCTATTGCTTCTGATATTCCTGCCACATGCAATGATTCTTACATCGCAATTTCTAATATGGCCAAAATCTCGGGTAGTATTCACAGTCGATCTTTGCACGGACCAACTTACTACTTGGAATGGATTTATAACAGACCAACGATTTCTTTATTCATAAACGCCTTAGTCCGATGCAAATTTTGATCTATCTCAGGGTGCCAGATTAAAGACAAATCATTTTTGTAAAATGGGTAACTATGGAGTGATAGACATAGCAGCCTTGCGTAAAAACGAGGCAGTAGAGGAAAACCTATATACCAAGATTAGACGTAATTGAAAAATAAAACGAGCTACATTTTAGAAACAGATAAAGGTTTTGTAAAGCAGAACTGGTTCTTCCTTACCTACATGACGAAGACAAGAGATTAAGAACCTCAATAGATACACAAATCCCACTTCGATATCATGTAAGAGGAGTGTACGAGAGCAACACTGCTGTCTTGCATGATGTCAGGCGTCAGTAAGCGGCACTATAACCAATATCTCAGGAATCATTGCTAGACTTCAGCCTCGTTTCTTACTTTTTCCTGACAAGCGAAGGAGCAATAACTACCTGGAGGTTTTTCTTAGGCATTTATTTGTGTTTATTATTATCACACGGTATCTGATATATTTGCTTAAGATCGGGGCTGAGATAGAATTAATAAATAACAAGAAATGTTGCTTACAATTTAAGTTCAAGTTACTAGGTTTAAATTTAAAATTTAATAGTCCAGCAAGGTAACTCGCATTGAAATAATATGAAACTTTGTAACCAGTGGGAAAAACACTTAGAGAAAGCGAGGACAGTGGCAATAGGCTAGAATAGTGCACGGTTATGTACGATGCCTTCGTTTGCAAATATTTGCATTATTTGCATATGTATGTATAATAGCCTTATTCAACTATTTGTATTCATTCTTGATTTATTAGACATTTTATTTGTAGCTACTTAGTCCATTTTATGTTGAGAGTAAGCAGTGAATCACACTGAATGGATGAAAGGCAACTATGAAATTACCATAGAGAGTTATAAACTTGGGAGAAACAGTGGTTAGTTTGTTGCTCTACGGGAGTCGATCAATCGCAGAAATGCTTCCCTTCGTTGTGTAATATTTTGTCGTTTGCTGGTCCACGATCTTTCTTGGTCCCAGGATGTTTACTGTCTATTAATGCAAAAAAAAAAAAAAAAAAAAAAAAAAAAAAAAAAAAAAAAACTTAGACCGCCTTTGATCCAAATCAAATGAGTGTGGAGGTAGTCCAGATCACCCCTAGGGAGCTGGTAAACGGGGGGAAATGTAATGTCTCTCCATTCGATCTGAAGTTGCTATTAAGTGTGCTTTTCTGTATGTAAAATACAACAGTGGCGGAAATAGTCAATTTTAAGGGCAAGTGGCTGAGTACTAAAATGTGTCTGGCAGTCTTTCTTCCTCATATGCGGGTTCATAAACCTTTTTACAGGCTATACTAGAACGCTGACACCTATTTCTCGACACTAATTGGTCAATGTGAGGGCTAATTTTAGATTCTTTATTTAAACTAATGTTTTATGGTCATAACTGAAAGTATAGCTTTTTCCATGCTGATTAGCATGTGCAGAATTAAAATATTGTCTGATGTTATAATGGCACAGGTTGCACACATGTTTAGAACAGAGTATATATTAGCCTTTCCCCCCCCCCCCCCCCGCTTTCTGTTGTTATTGGTCATGTACGCAGCTAAACAGTCTCAGTGGAGTGGGCAAAAAGGAGTGACAATGTTAGCGCTTCGATGAGAGTGAGCTCCCCAGGTATGTTCCAGATCAACTTTAACTCTATGGGTACGGCTCTTCATTTCTGCGACTTCTCTGTAATTGATCCTGTGTTATTGTCCGATTTTCGCAAACATTAAATACTACTGGCAGGGTGATCATTTTATATAATTTTAGTGTTGTAAATTGTCATTTTGTGTTAAATAAAAATAAGAAAAAATAACAACAAACACCTAAATTTCCTGTGTTTTAAAATCGAAAATATATGCAAAAGTTTTAGTAGTGTGCTGACTTGTGAGTACTTCTTATCCTTTCTACAAACGGAACTGTTATCTTATCTTGTGAAAACCAGTTTACGCATACCATTAATAGTAGTGAAACATGCATCGAATAGAAATTTGGTAAACAACAAAACTTTACAAAAAATTATTATTAAACTTCTCATAAGAAAAAGACACCACATGGACTGTTTCCTAAGTGGGGCATAAGGTGTATTAAATACCAGGGTTTATAATAATCGATGTTGATATTCTTGTGTAAATTCAAATAACATTTTATAAAATACTTTATTTTGCTTCAAACTTCCCATTGTATATGTTAGTATAAAATTCACGCCAATAGAAATTATAAAAAAATATCGGTTAGAGTTTAGACTACCATCAAATGTCAGTGGTAGATTAGATTAGAGCATGCTTACGTAGGACGAAAATATTATAAACATTTGTGCAAAAGCGAGTAAACAAAAGCGAATAAACTTTTAGAAACGCAATACACTTGAGACTATCTTGCTGAGACCGAGTGTGGTGGCACAGACGTTAAGGCTTGTGGTCCGAATCGGGAGGATCTGAGTTAAAATCCCATGGACCAACCAATCTGGATTACCCTTAATCGCCATGATAAATACCCGATTAGATATTTAATACCAGGACAAAAAGTTCTACCTTCAGTCTAAAATGATAATAAAAACGAGAATAGGCGATTATAGAGAATGCACTGCCATCTATCCACAATCGATGAAAGAAAGTGGACTGAACGACATCTTGAGGCATTTTTAAATAGATCGCCTTCTATGTGTTCCAAAGTTTCTCTTTACTGTTTTTCTTACATCATCATTTATTTTATAATAAAATAATTCATAATCACTTCCTTATATTTATCAACCAATTAAAACTTATATTTGTTTAGCACTCTCGTTTTTATCCACATAAAATATATCTCTTGGTTCTGAGAGTGATAAGAGTTAAGCACTAATAAGGTATGTTGTTATAATTAGCCGTGTTTCTATGAGCCTATTATGAGTAGAAATATAGGCCTATCATGCCCTCAATTCCTAATATTTTTGTGTCCCTGGAACAGAGAAGAGTTGTATTTGTTTTTCTTGTTTTTTCTTTTTCTCTCACCTCCGAACCAAGATATATTCTTTCTCTACTTTGCAATGTCTTTATGTTACATGGAGTTCTGTTCATTTCTACATAAATGATTAACCTAATGTTCTAAAAATATAGTAATAAGAGTTGTTTCACAAGTCAAAGCCCCCGATATGGCCATTGAATGTACAGGGAGCAAAACACATGAAACAATAAAAAAAATCCACATTATCACCTCCGTCTTAGTTTGTCTATTGGTAAGAAAACATAGTGTAGAGTTGAAAGATATTTTTGTAACCTCAATAAGAGGAAAGCAATGACTTTGCCAAAGGGAAAAGCAAACAACTAATGCTCCTGAAATTTTCACTTCCGTTCCAGTCCTTCCCCATCTTTGTAGGGAGGGCGGTGATAATACGTAAGCTATCCTAAGTTATCCTCTGATATGTTCATGATTTGTTCCAGCAAAATGCCTAACCCTGATTAATCTTTGTTACTTTAAATAAAATAATAATAACCAGACGGCTGAAAGACAATCTCACTGCTGATGCATGCGATATTTTAGTTTCTTATCAAGAGAGCACACCCTTTAGGTAGGTTACAATTGATTTTGGAAAACTTGGAAAATTCATCGAAAGTAAATATGTGAAGTCACAAATAAGATTGCATGGTCTACAGAACTCTGTATGTTTGAACAAATTCTAAACTAATCTTCACGGATATTCATAAAATCAGCTGACATTATTTGACCAGTACAGGTGATTTATGAGGGTTTCAACTCCGTAACAGTTAAGGACGGAGGTGAGAGTAAATGAAAGTACATTAAATCTTAATAATTCTGTAGATAATAAAATAGTTTGGTTGCTGTGTTAACTCTTTCAGAGATCTCTGAGCACACAATCTTTATAATGAGTGCCGAAAAATATTTATAAAGCTGTTTTTTCTTTTACGTATTTATTTTCAGGGAAACTGAAAAAGACAATCTAAAAATAACTCAAATGCCATCTAAACGGCGTCGTGCAGAAGCAGAAATACAGTTGCTTTGCACTAAGGTCTACATGGGTCCATGATGAAGTTGGATAATGTGGTGCATAAATGCTACCTAGAAAGTTAACTGTTCAAACACATTGATCTAAAAAGTATCTCTTCGTAGATCGGTGATGCTATGACCTGATTATTAAAGCGATGTAAAAATAAAACAGAAAAAAATTTGCAGAGGACAATAGTAAATAATTCTTATGCTAGTTAAAGGCACTGGAAGCTAATAAAGCTAACGCATGACACTAGTTCAAATTCTGGTTACACAACAACTACTGAATGAATGTAAAAGAAGTTTGTGTTAGTTATTCTTTATGTATTTCTACAAAAAATGGCATAAATATGATAAGTTAACGCTAACTTAAATTTGTACAAACGTGATATAAGTAACAACCTGCTTTTTAGCATAAAATGTTGCATTTCATACTTCAAGTGGACTTTCCCCGCATGATTTCGTTTCTTTGACCGTTTTTGCACCTAATCACAAAAAAATATAATTTTATACTTTGAAGAATTTTCCAATATATTATCCTATGGATTACAAAAAAGAATTAAATTATTGTGTAATAAAAAGCTTATAGTATTTTTATCATTTTTTACTCTGAAGATTTTTAAAATTCTGAACATAGAGCAGTTATATAATGCTCAGAAATATGCAGTAAAATGTAGACTGCATAATTATCTTCAATACTTTTGGAGTAAAGCGGATCTGAAGTATGGTAAAAAAAAAAAAAACAATTAGTAATGAAAACTCAGAAAAAAAAGAAAGAAAGAATGCAACGAGTAAGGTTATACGTTTACATTTTGTGCGTGTATTTTAAAGGACGGAATGGTCAATAAGCCTATTAATTGCTATTATTATTATTATTATTATTATTATTATTATTATTATTTTATACAATATCACCTAGAGTCTATAATTGGCATGGATATCTGTTACTTTTAATTTTCTCAAAAATAGCTCTAACGATTTTGTTTAAAACACAAAATGTTTTGAGACTTATAACAAATGGAATCTATATTTTCACTTTTCTGCGAATAGTCTCTACAACCTAAATGACTTTGGTATAATTGGAAAGCCATAAGAGATTTCTTCATAAAATATATATAAATTTCTTAAAAGAACGCAATTTATATGAAATTAAAGCTTCTGTGGGGAGATATTTTTTTTATTGATTTGAAGTATCAAATATTTATACTTGTTTAAAATGTTAACTTGCTACTCGTTTCTTCTCGTGGTCTTGCAAAGAGTAAGGGGATGAAAAGGCCAATTATTTAGCAACACGTTCTTAAATATCTGACTATCGCTATAGTCTTCTATGTTCTTAAACTCTCGCTGAAATTAAACAATTACGATTAGATTAATAGCTATAATATGGATTTGTAAGAGTAGTTTGTAGAAGAGGAGTAGAAAAAATTTTCCTTTCTCTAACACGTACAATGTACGCCTATATGGTAGGTAGAGAAGGTATTTTATTCCACCCAAAATTCGATATCAAGATTACATGAAATACATTTTTTGAGGATCACAAAATTAAGAAGTGTTGTTAGAAAAATTTCTCTGTATGTGTCTGTGAACAACCTAGCTCAAAAACGTAAATTCGGTTAGGTACCAAACGTAATATATAAATTCAGTATCTTCCAAGAATGCGGTACAAGATTTTCAGGAAAATCACTACCCTTTACATGGAGCAATTTTCGAAATTTTCGTTTTTATAAAAAATGGTGAAACAATTTTGATTAAAATACCACGAGTTTAAGATATTTACATCACAAATAAAATGTATATCTTGAATTTCTGGGAGAGCCTCTGAAGTCCACTTAATGGGTGACTTCAGAGATTTTATTTTGTAAGAAACAGATGGTAACAGAGAAACCATTAAGATGATAAGTAAGTAATGAAGAACCATATAAGTGCCATAATCTTCAAGAAAATTGACTCTTTGACATTTGACCCGCATGGACGGGCTTAATGAGAGTCCTTGTGAGAGCTTACACGGTTTTTATCCTGCCTGTATCGAGAGGCAGGTTGTATATCCGTGTATGTAGGTGGCGCTACCTATATTTTCCACATAGAGCATAATGATGTGAGCAATATAGGGGCTATAAACCCGCCCCCCCCCTTCTAAACTCGTTAGCAATACCCCTATGTAGTGGAGAGCTGATTTCCGAATGTGTGCGTGCGAGAGAGACAGAGAGAGGTGCAGAGTGATAAATTGATTTTCAAAATTCACCCCACCACCATCAGCACCACAAAACGAAGAGTACACCAATCCAGCAGTCATTAACAGAGACACTCCCCTACCTAAAGTATGGGGAAAACCCATCGTAATTTATATCAGCAGCGGGGTGAGTGAAAAACTACCCCCAGAGTCGACACGGACGCCGCCGCCGGGTCGTCACGGCCTCGTCATGATTTAGAGATGCGGTCCCTGGCGACTAGGTGGGTTGGGATCGCCACTCTTGGGGCGCAATGCCCCGCGTCCTATTTGCCAGGTGCTCGAATGCGTCCTTCACGCTACAGCGTCTCCCCTACCCTCCCTGCCCGCAGATATCGCACCGAATTCGCTTTTCATTTGTTAGCGGATAGGTTCTTCAAACCGTGGCTCCGAACAACTGAATTATGCATGGGGTGGAAATACGGTAGGAAATAAGCGCTAAGAGAGATCGGTCGGTCCTCTTTGGCCATTACGAAATCATTACCTTTGGCTTAAAAAAGAGAAAAGTTTATAAAGTAGATCATACACAGGAACTGCGCCTGGAAACAATTACGGTAGTATCAAATCAGAACCTGTTATTGTATGCATTTGAAGATCTGAATAATACAACAGATTGAATGGGAAGTCCATATGGCGCTTAGAACTGAAGAACCCGCGCAGCGGTCGTATTTGGACTATCAGAATACATTGCGAGATCTGCCCAATTAAAATGCACTCGGTCACTGATTTCCAAGCTCTTGTAATACAGAAATCTGCACTATGTCTCCAAAAATAATCTGATGTATTCAATTCACATGACTTTCTCTACATCTCTGCAATAAATTATTGTTAAAGAGCTTATTCTTCTATTTACTTAATGCTAATCGAGAAAAAATAGCAGAAAGGGTCTTATTATTTGCTTCATTGTAAGTAGAAGGGAAATAAGGGAGTACCATAGGCTAAAGCGACAGTCAATCTTTTAAAAGCTGGTTGCTATGTAATTGAAGTACCTTTGTTTGTATTCATAGCAGTAGACAAATTCCCGTATGAGAAAAGCATAAGTATTTTAAAACTGCAACTAATATCAAGGAACATATCAACTCCCCAACAAAAATACATATAACATAAACTGTGTGTTTTAACGATCTCTACATTTTTTGTGAAGTAAGTTTTTGTCTATCTCTTACGGTTTACCAACTATACAAAATTCCGTAAACCTCATCCAGAATAAACATGTCTTAAGTGGTTATTCCCAGAAAATTGAAGATATACATTTCGTTTCTCAAGTAAACATCTTTAATATACGATATTTTAATCAAAATCATTAGTGCCATATTTGAGAAAATCAAACTTTTCGTGTCGCACTCTTGGAAAATACTGAACTTAAATACCAATTTAACGGAATTTTCGTTTTTGAGCTATGCTGCCCACACACACATACACATAAACATTGACAGACACACAGACACACGCACACGGACATTTTTCTAAAAATGCTTTTCCGGTGAAATCTCAGTATCGAATTTTTGGGTACATTTCAATACCTTCTCTATACACTATGTACATAGTACATGTGGAGTTAAACCCGGTAAGTGGGAAACTGGTTGAGCTACTTCCGGTTTAGCTCTCTTGCTTATATGTGGTGCCGGTGAGCGAGTCGCCTTCATTGAGAGAAATAAAACAAAGGTTGCGTTCATCACTTCTCCACTGACGGTCTTAACTTGAAATAGCGCCATTGAGTTCTGCAACTTTTTTTAACTTAGGATGTCTGCAAACGACAAACACAGAGCATCATTTTACATTTAAACAACTTTTATTTTCATACAAGAATGTGTTACGTGATAATAAGAATTCGTTTGCCATAAACTTTGGATGCAGAGATAGTTTTATTGCGATGCACCCCAAAAAAGAACACAAAAAAAGAAAAAAAAAAAAAAAACTTAAAATGGAATTATTGTCGCGTGTTTTTTGATGGCTATCTTTGACAATATGAACTTTTCTGAAAAAAGGGAGAAATATGGAAAAATATTGCCGCCTGTACTGATTCAGGAATAAAAAAGACTAGTACATATATAGCCAGGAAGTGTAACCTTTTACTATAAGCAGGAGCTAGTTTGGCCCCTTAATGGCTTACATTGGCTCAACTTTGGAAAATATATTATTTTATTAATATGCCATTTCTTATTTTATGTTGCATGCAATATTAAAAATGGAATTATTGCTGTCATAATAAAAAAGAGGGGTTTAAAGGTTGCAGACATTTATTAATTTTGGAATTATGGCATGTCAACACCATGTGAACACTACAATCTAAGAAATAAGTACCAGATTCTCCTAATTTTGAACCTTGCTTTTTTATGAGAATAAGACATTATATTTCGTATTTGATGCTGCGTATTTTATTCTGTTCACTGACACACAGTCTGGTAGATAAAGGCACGTGACCCATATTTTCTTAACATGCTTTTTTTATTCATTCAGGATGTCTCAAAACATCTTGTTTACATTGAAATCTGTTATCGAATTTTTGGGTGCAATACAATACCTACTTCTCTTAATTACTATACTAGTAGAGAAAGTAAAAATTATTCTCCTATAAATAAAAAGTTCCAATATACGAGGGAATGTCTAAAGATAAGAGTAACTATTACTTTCTCCGCCACGTAAATGACCATAGTAGGCATAGAAATTATTGTATTCCACTCAAAAATTATATTCCGAGATTTCACGAAAAATTACATGTTGAGGACTTCTGATGCAAGAGAAAATTTTTTTAAAAAGTAGGTCCTAGGATGAGTGTATTTCTCCGTCCATCCGCCTAAATGTCTGTATCTGTGAACAGCATAATCCAAAAACGAGAAGTCTGTGAAATACCAAACTGGTTATTTAAGTTCAATATCTCTGAAAGATGCCACACGAAGATTTTCAACAAACCCTCACCCCAAACTACCATTACATGGAGAATTTTATAACTATCGGTGTTTTGCAGAAAAAGTTCTAAGGGTTGATTAAAATGATTATACACTAAGATACTTTATGAGAAATAAATGTATAGCTGCATTTTCATGGAACAGACTGGAGTTGCTGTTTATTCTGGACGACTTTTGCATAAAATAAAAATAACCGTAAAATGTAGACACAATCTTGCAACACAAAAACTGTAGATCTAGTTATTCCACTCTATTTATGGCACATACACTTTTTTGAGTCCACCCTTTTCCCAAGATATTGCTTTTTATTGATGTAGAATTTTTGGGTGGAATACAATAACTTCTCTAGATACTAGGTACATACATAGTACATGATAGAGAAAGTAAAAACTACACAACTCGCAAAACAGCAAAAACAGCTGTCACATAAAAAAGAAATCTGATGTGTTCTATTCACATGCCTTTCTCTACATCTCTGCAAATATATTAAACGCTTATGCTTCTATATATTTCAAGCTAATCGAGGAAAATTTAGCAGAAATAGTCTTATTACTTGCTTCCTTGTAAGTAGAAGCGAAATAAGGGAGGACCATAGGTTAAAGTGATAATCAAAAGCTGGTTGCTATATCACTGAAGTTCCTTTGTTTGTATGGACAGGAGTTGACAAATTCCTTAATGAGAAAAGTATGTTTTCCCAAGCTGAAACAAGTAACAACGAATATCTCAAAAACGATCAACTCCACGAAAATAATGTATATAGCATAAATTGTGTGTTTTGACGTGCTCTACATTTTTTGTGAGGCAAGTCCTTGTCCATTTCTTACGGTTTAGCAGTTATGCAAAATTGCGTAATATTCATCCAGAATAAAGTAGTCTTTAGAGGCTGTTCCCAGAAAATTCAAGGTATACCTTTTATTTGTCAGGTAAATATCTTCAATATACGATATTTTAATCAAAATCGTTAGAACCATTTTTAAGAAATTAAAATTTTCGAAAAAAAGTTCTATGTAAAGGGTAGTTAACGGGTAGGGGAATTTTCTTGAAAATCATAGTGTCGCATCTTTGGAACATACTGAACGTAAGTACCAAGTTTGGTTTTTAACGGTCTTTTTATTTTTGAGCTATGCTGTCCGCAGACACACATATACAGACATACACACGTGCTTTTTTCCAAAAAATGTTTTTTTTTTTTTATTCAAGAGTACTCAAAACATATAGCATAGCATTCTAAAAAAAACCAGAGTTCCTCTTAGAAAAAGTAATAACGATAGTGGGTAGAGAAAGCTGTGTGAACATCACACATCAGATTTTCCTCTCTCCATTCCCCTCTTGCTAATACTATAATGGGCTTCTAGCTGATCACATAATCAAGAACGTTGTCGAAGCGAAACAAAACCAAGAACGCTCAGCCTGTCTACGCCGATCACAGCTAATTTTTTGTTTGTTTATTGTTTATTATTTATGTGTCCCATGTTGTGCAAAAAAAAAAAAAAAAAAAAAAAAAAGCATTTACCGTGAAAAGGCGCTGCTCTCCCATGTTATGGATAAGGATGGAAGGGAAGTGTATGTGTTGGCTTAATAGTCGCGTATTGTTAGCGCGAGGGGGGGGGGGAGATGCGTGCAAGTGAATTTGGTATACACGTGTTGGGATTTATTCAGTATTCTGTATGCGTACAATCAGCGGTAATTTTTACACAGGAACAGATATTCAAAGCGCGGCTTCCATCCACACCACTACGTCATTAATAAATTGCGATGGATTCTGAAAATCTGGTTTAGACAACATGTTCCCTGCATCCCTCAACACCCTCGTACACTCGCTGACCGCAAAAATATTATCGCATATATGCCTTTTTCAAAAAAAAAGTTGCAATGTCTGTAACGTTAATTGGATATATTACCGTTTGCTATTTCCAATAAGGATATTAGCACAATTTTTACAATGTCATTTTCATCTCGATGCGCTTTGCTATTTCAGGGTATACTATTAAACATCAGCGAATCCCTAAGGGGCTCAGGGATATTTCCGGCCTTTATGAGGTGATTATTGTATCATTATTTATAGTATTTCATTTATGACACCACTAAGACCATCTAGCTTTCAATTTATCTCGAATATCATAAAAATAATTATAATAAATATCAAAGCATAATCACAGTACTGAAAAATCCAATTTGTTATTTTCACGTCACTTTTTACTTTCTCTACACATAGTGTATAGAGAAGATATTGCATTCCACCCAAAAATTCGATACCAAGCCTTCATTGGAAATACACGTTTTAGTGCATCTAAAATAATCATTTTCAGAAAAAGGTCCGTGTGTGTGTCCGTATATCTCTGAACAGGATAACTCAAAAAACGTAAAGTCGGTAAAATACAAAACTTGATATTTAAGTTCAGAATCTTCCAGGGATACGACAAGAAGGCTTGAAAAAAATCTCCCTACCCCAAACTAGCTTTACATGGAAGAATTTTGATTTTCTCAAAAATGGCTCTCACGATTATGATTAAAATACCATGTATTAAAGATATTTACACGAAAAATAAAACGTATATTTTGAATTTTATAGCAACAGCCTCTAAAGACTACTTTATTCTGGATGAATTTAGCTGATTTTGCTGGTAAACCGTAAGAGATAGATAAAAACTTACTACACAAAAATGTAGATCTCGTTAAAGCGCACAATTAATATCATATACGTTTTTTCTTGGAATTCACCATTTCTGAGATATTTCTTGTTGCTTGTTTCAGATTTAATATACTTAAACTTTTCCCAAACGGAAACTTGTAAAGTCGTGGTCATGCATAGAAACGGATTTCAACCGCATGACAACCAGCTTTTAAAAGTTTAACTATCACTTCAGCCTAGTGTATTCCCTTATTTTCCTTCTATTTACATGGAAGGAAGTAATTCAGACAATTTCTGTTAGTGTTTATCTCGATTATTATATAGTAGGTAGAAGAATATACTTTATAACAATAATTTGTTACAGCGATGTAGAGAAAGTCATGTGAATGGAACACATCAGATGTTTACTGTGTGTGTATGCAAACTATTCTTACGAAGGGTATAGTTATGATTTTTCACACCAGCTGTGTGTAGGACTAGAGATCCTTGCATAAGAAGAGACAGACTGAAAAGTTCAATGCTATAGCCAGGAATTGAAGCACTGATCGGCCGGGCTCTACCCAGTTGCTCTAACCATTGAGATACAATGGCAACATGCCGGCATGCATTAAATTCCTCAACTGACTCGCATATTTCCCGGTAAACCATAAGGAGCTCTTAAATTATTTTGAGATGACATGGGTACTTACAATGTCGCAAGTACTTTAATTCCCAGGCTTTATAGTTTAGCCAACTTACGATATTGTAAGTCCCAATTAAGGTATGTCATCTCAAAAAAAAAAAAAAAAAACAATTGAGAGCTTCTTATGGTTTACCGGGAAGCATGCCAGGCAGTTGAGAAATTTAATTCCGTGCCGGCATGGCCATATTAGCTCAGTTGTGAGATCAACCGGCTAGAGACCGTGCTTCAAATCCCGATTGTAGCATTGAATTTTTAAGTCTGACTCTACCTATTCTTAAGAAGCTTTATTATTCCATCTAATCCATTTCAATTGAGTTAACCATTTTAACTTTCTCTATATGAACTATGTACATAGTGAATAGAGAAGGTATTGCACTCCACCAAAAAAGGCGATACGAGATTTCACCGGAAATATATGTTTTAGGCTCCTCTTTATCTAAAAAAAGTATTTTCAGAAAAAGGTCTGTGTGTGTGTGTCCATGTGTCCGTGTGTCTGCGAACATGATAATTCAAAAACGAAAAGTTGGTAAAATACCAGCCTTGGTATTGAAGTTTAGAATCTTCCAGGGATGCGACACGAAGATTTTGAGAAAAATTCCCCCACCCCAAACTACCCTTTACATGCAACTTTTTTCGAAAATTTTGATTTTCTAAAAAATGGCCCTAACGATTTTTATTAAAATATCGTATATTAAAGATATTTACTCGACAGATAAAATCTATATTTTGAATTTTCTGGGAATAGCATCTGAAGACTACTTTATTCTGAGTGAATTTTCCGGAATTTTGTATAACTGCTAAACCGTAAGAGATAGACAAGAAATTACCGCACAAAAAATGTAGAGCATATTAAAACACACAATTCATGTTGTATACATTTTTTTCGTGGAGTTGGTCGTTTTTGAGATATTCCTTGTTTTTGTTTTCAGGGTCGAAAATCTTAACTTTTCTCATACAGGAATTTGTCAACTCATGTCCATACAAACAAAGGAACCTCAATCACATAGTAACCAGCTTTTGACTGTCGCCTTAACCTATGCTACTCCCTTATTTCCTTTCTACTTACAAGGAAGAAGGTAATAAGGCTATTTCTGCTAATTTTTCTAAATTAGCATGAAGTAAATAGAAGCATAAGCTTTTTAAGAATAATTTGTTACAGGAATATAGAGAAAGTCATGTGAATGGTACACATCAGATTTTTAGACATAGCTATGATAAGACACTTCGTGCAGTAGCGATAGTCAAATGTTTAAGAGTTATAATCAAGGAAGGCATAAGGACTGAGCCGTATATTATGTTCTTCAAATCAGATTTCTCAGCTGTTAGCCTATTACAGAAATGTGATTTCATTTCAATTTCATAATACTTCAGCTTTTCAATAATGATGTCATGTGAAACATTACTAAAGGTTTTTGTCAGATTTAATAGTACTTTCCCAGTAAATAGCTCAGTTTCATAAGCTTCAACAATGTTAGACACCATTTCTTCACTGCTTGATAATACATTTTTACTGAACCCTAATTAACTATATTTCTTCAAAATATAGCTCTTTATTGTCTCATGATCACAATTTCAATAATTTTTACTTTCTCTATACGCACTATGTATAGTGTATAGAGAAGGTATCGCACTCCACCCAAAAATTCGATACCGAGATTTCACCGGAAATATGTGTTTTAGGGTCCCCTGTATCCAAAAAAAAGCATTTTCAGAATAAGGTCCGTGTGCGTGTGTCTGTGTGTCAGTGTGTCTGTGAACACGAAACTCAAAAACGAAAAATCGGTAAAATACCAAACTTGATTTTTGAGAAAAATCCCCCCACCCCAACTACCCTTTTCATGGAACTTTTTCGAAAATTTTGATTTTCTCAAAAATGTCTCTAACGATTTTTATTAAAATTTCGAATATCAAATATATTTACCAGGCAAGTAAAATGTATATCTTGAATTTTCTGGGATTAGCCGCTGAAGACTACTTTATTCTGGACGAATTTTACGGAATTTTTCATAACTGCTAAACCGTAAGAGATGGACAAAAACTTACCACACAACAAATGTAGAGCACTTAAAAGCACACAATTTATGTTACATACATTTTTTTCCTGGAGTTGATTGTTTTTGAGATATTCCTTGTTTTTGATTTCAGCTATGAAAAACTTAACTTTTCTCATACAGGAATTTATCAACTCCTGTCCATACAAACAAAGGAACTTCAGTGACATAGCAACTACTTTTGACTAAAACTTTAACCTATGATAATCCCTCATTTCTCTTCTACTTTCAAGGAAGGAAGTAATAAGACTATATCTGCTATTTTTTTTTTTCGATCAGCATGATGGAAATGGAAGCAGTGGCTTTTTAATAATATTTTTTGTAGAGATGTAGAGAAAATCATGTGAATGGAACACATCAGATTTTTTAGTAACAGATTCACACGAAACAGGTCTATAGTTACATTAATTGTAACTTTTACTTTCCTTACACATTGGCGTGGCTGCAGTCATGTTTAAACAATCAGGATAAAACCTTCTTGTACCCTCAAGTTAAGTAAATATGACACACATTCCATTGCTTATATGTGGTTAGTAAGAACATTAGTAAAACTTAAATAATTCTCTAACTTATAGTTAAGTGGAATCATCATCTGTGTTTCCACTCAAAAATCTGTTTTCTGTACTTAATTAATAATGATAATAATATGCCTGATCAATGTCGATAGGAATATTATTGCAGCCAAATTATCTATTACATATTTCTTCACTCGACTGACATGTCAATCTGCTTTTAAGTGGTAATAAAATATTGTTTTTCTTATGTATTCATGATTTATCACCCCTGATAGTGTCTACATATGCACTTATTATAGTGTCTATAATAAGTTTTATAGCGCCATTATAGTGCCGAGCTCTAGATAGAACCTTTTATATTTTCTAAAGTTAATTTTCGGGTAGGAACGTGATATATAAAGAAATGAAGATTGGTAAAATAATAGATATTTTAGTGTTTATTATTTTAATTAATATCTTATTAACGTTTCTGAGACTATTAAGGTACCGAATTTAATACGTATCAATATTTTTTTACTAGGGTGTAAAATTTAAGCAACATACTTTGTAAGTATTTGCACTCTTCAGTTACTATATGTTATTAATGAAAACCTTTAAATAATTCCTCCTTTAAATGCGTTTTACATGCGCACTCTAGTTTGTCATTATTATTAAGTATATTATGTAACTGTTAAACAGGCTTTAATTTCTTTTTTATTTTTAATTTTTATTAAAAACAATATAACTATTTATATTCAACCAATTATTCTATCTAATAAACTAATTTCTCCTAATAAATTTAAATAAGGAGGAGCTGCAAATAATTATAATCTATTTAGATCATCACCGTGTTTTCATTCATGGGGGAAATATGAAAAAAAAATATATGCCTGTTCTGCAAACAAGCTAATCTTACAAAAAACTATTATTTAATCGTGCATCATAACAAACAACATACACATTTACAGAATTTGTCTTATTGCTTGCTTCCTTGTAAGTAGAAGGGATATACGGTAACACTGGGCTAAACCGATAATATCTAATAGCTTAATTTAAAAGCTGGTCGCTATATGAAATAATTGATATTCAGTTCTTCTTACATGGCCACAAGTAGAAAAAAAAAGACACGAGTAAAGTATAACTAGTTTAAAATTGAAACCATAATAAATAATATCTAGGAAACCATTAACATAAATTTATGTTTTAACATATCCTACTTTGTTTAGTAAGTCTCGCCAGTTACACAAAAGCCATCTGGAATGAATACTCTTCAGAGGCTATTCTCAGAAAATTTAACATATACATTTCGTTTTTCATGACAATATCTTAAACATATGGTATATTTAATCAAAATCGTTAGAGTTATTTTTCAGAAAATAAAACTTTAGAAAAATTTCCCACATTCCATGTAGAATGCAGTTGGGGTGGATGGATTTTCTCGAAAGCCTTCGTGTCACCTCCTTGAAAGATATGAACTTAAATATCAAATTTGGAAGT
Organism: Hymenopus coronatus; assembly: GCA_030762935.1. Classification (NCBI taxonomy): domain Eukaryota; kingdom Metazoa; phylum Arthropoda; class Insecta; order Mantodea; family Hymenopodidae; genus Hymenopus; species Hymenopus coronatus. Next base: position 40,883,450 of record CM060889.1, on the reverse strand, counting down.
TAACGAACTTTTCGTTTTTGCGCTATCCTTCTCACAGACACACATGCACACAGGCTCGCATGTAAATCTTACTAAAAATGCTTTTTTTATTATTATTCTCAAAGCAAGTGTTTCCGGTGAAATATCGGTATGGAATTTAGGTGAAATACAATACCTTTTATATCTACTATGGAAAATGGAAATGGAGTTTTATTTATAGAAGCTCTTAACCGCTGTAATCCTCAGCGTCCCATTCTATACTAGGCGTGAAAAACAGCTTAATTTTCCTCAGGCGTATCAGGCTTGAGGTCTTTTACATGTAAATTTACGACACGGGATCGTCGGCTGTGCCTCGCTTCCGAAGGAAGCCATGCAAAATTCGTGCTAAGGATTTTTACGCCCGAAAAAATCCATTGTTTGAATCCGCGACCTTGGGTAAATGAAGTTAGCATGGTAACCATTACACCATAGAGAGCGACTGTACCTGTACATACCTATTAAAGAAAATGTGTCCTGTTCGAATGGCTTTCTTTAACCTCTGTAACAATTTATTGTTATATCGCTTATTCTTCTATTAACTTCACGCTCATCGAGATAAACATAAGCAGAAATGGTTTTATTCTTGCTTCCTTGGAAATAGAGTGCATTAGGACAAGCGAATAGTCAAATCTCTCTTCTTTTTTTTGTTTTTGTTTTGTTATATAAATGCAGTTCTGGAGGCTTGTATTCCTTTTTCCTTTGTTTTTTCCAGTTTCCTACATTTCCTTAATTGACCTATTAATTTTTAACGTTTTCCTTTTACATATGCACATTCACAAACACAGAAACACTCATGCCCAAGGCGGACTCGAACCCACGATCCCGTGCGTTGCTGTGTGGTTGAAATTCGTTTCCTTGCATGGTCAGGAGTTGACGTATCTCCGTTTGTAAAAAGTTCAAGTGTTTTAAAATTTAAACCAGTGACAAAAGATTTCTCGGAATTAGCTCCACAAACAATGTATATGGCATAAATTGTATGTTTTAATGAGGTCTAAAAATGTTGTTTACTTAGTTTAGCCTACCTCTTACTGTTTACCAGTTATGAGGAGATTCATCCAGAATGAAGAGGTCTTCAGAGGCTGTTTCCAGAAAATTCAATATACACATTTTATTTATCATATTAATATGTTCTATATATGATATCTTAAACAAATCCGTTAGAATATTTTGAGAAAATAAAAAAAATGAAAATTATTCCATGTAATATGTAGTTTGGGGTAGGGAGTTTACCAAAAATATATGTGTGTCATACTTGAAAGATACAGAACTTAAAATATCAACTATTCGTTTTTGAGTTATCGTATTCTCAGTCACATATACACTCACACACATCAGATAGACTTTTTTCCTTCTTCTAAAAATGATTTCTTTGGTTACAGAAGCCCCAAAACGCGAAAAAAAAGAAGCGTGCCAACTCAGTATGGAATTTTTGGGTGGAATACAACACCTTCTCTACCTACGTATTGTGTACGAAGTAGATAAAGTAAACAGAGCTTTAGCAGGCCAATAACTTAGGAAAAGGCACACATTATAGAAAAACAAATCTGATGTATTTAATTCCTATGACTTTCTCTACGTCTTTGGAACAAATTATTCTTATAAAAGTTTAATCTTCCATTTACATCATACTAATTATGATGAGGATAAGCAGAAATGGTCTTATTCCTTATAAGTAGAAGGAAACTAAGGGATATACCAGGCTAAAGCTATATGCTTATCTTTTAAAATCTGGTTGCTATGTGATTAATATTCACTCTTTTGGCATGATCAGCAGCTGACAACTTCCCGTATGAAAAATGTTTAACTATTTCAAAACTGAAATCAATAATAAGGAATATTTTGTAAATAATTAACTCAAGAAAATTGTATATGACATATAATATGAGTTTTAACGAGCTCTGCATTGTTTTCTGCAGTAACTTTTCGTCTATCTTCAGCTGCACAGAAGTCTTCAGAATGAAGAGGACTTCAGAGGTTATCCCCGAAAATTCAAAATACGTATTTTATTGACATATAAGTATATTTAATATTCGGCATTTTATTAAAAATCGTTACATCTATTTTTGAGAAAATCAAAATTTTGCATTGTTTTTTCTATGTAAAGGGTAGTTTGAAATAGGCTTATTTTATTGACCATCTTCGTATCGCATCCTTGGAAGATGCTGATTTTAAATATGAAGATTGGTTTTTACCCGACTTTTCTTTTTGAGTTAATATATACACAAACACATGTACATACACACACAAACACAAACTCACACACAGATGGACCTTCTTTCTAAACATTAATTTTTTGAATGCAGGTACTCTAAAACGTGAAACCTCGGTACCAAATTTTGGAGCGGAATGCAATTATGTACAAACAATTATAGGTAGAATAAAATTTGTATATTTTACTCCATATATTATCTATATATACAAGAAAAAATAGGCAAATAAGCAAATGCCTAGCACTAGTTATAGGAATCTAAGAGTCTGTGGTTCCATACTTGAACATCATAGCTCAAAAAGAAACGTCAGTTAAAATGCCTAACTTGATATTTAATTTCAGCATTTTCCAAGGGTTGGAAACGAAGTTTTCAAGAAAATTCCCCTACCCCAGCTACCGTTTACATGGAACTTATTCGAAAATTCTGATTTTACAAAATATGATAATGAGTTTGATTAAAGTGTCATAATATATTTTCATGATAAATTCAATTTATATCTTATATTCTCTGTGAATACCCTCTGAAGATCTCTTTATTTTGAAGGACTTTTGCAAAACTGTAAATCTAAGAGAGACAAAATGTTAACATAAAGCTGTAGATTTCGTTAAAACACACGCTTATGTCAAACATTTTTAATTAACTATTTTCCGAGATATTACAATAATGTTTTAAAAGTTCCAACAATTATACTATTCTCAAAGGGGAAGTTCGGATTGTTTTTTTTTTATTCCTTCCGGTTCATGAAAAGAGAACGGAGTTTCATTGTCACTATTGGTGACTACATCTAAGAGGTGACTATCCTTTAATACTAGTTTATCAGCTTATTGTTTTGTGCCTATAAGAACATATTTAGTGAAACCATTTCTGCTGATGTTTATCTCATTATAGAGCATTAATCTTTTATAAGAATCTTTGCTGAAGAAGAGACAGGGAAGGTGTGAATGTAATAAATCTGATTTTCTTCTTATTTAATGAGAAATCTATCGTATAATGTGGGGGGGGGGGGGTGACAATTGCAGCAATATTTTAGAGCGGGCTTGTAAGAGAGGGGGAAGAAAAGTCAGCGCAAATTAACAAATTATATATGTGTATTAGCCTATGATAATTACAGAAATGAGAGAGAAAAAAATCTGATGTGTTCCAACCACATGACTTCCTCTAATCTCTATAACAAATTATTGTTAATAAGCTTATTCTTCAATCTACTACATGCTAATCGAGATAAACATCAGCAAAATGTTCTTATTACTTATTTCCTTTTAAGTAGGAGAGAAATAAGGAAATACACTAGATGAAACCGACAGTCTATTGTTTTAAAATGGTGTTGCTATGGGATTGAAATGCGATTATTATTTATGTGACCAGGAGTGGACAATTTCCCGTATGAAAGAAGTATAGTATTTTATAACTAAAACCAATAACAAGACAAATCTCAAAAACGGCCAACTCCACGTAGAAAATGTATATAACATAAATTGTGTACTATAACGAGGTCTATATTTTTGTGTACTAAGTTTTGTCTATCTTTTACACTTTAACAGTATTACAACATTCCGCAAAGTTCGTCCAGAATAAAGACGACTTCAGAAGCTATTCCCTGAAAATTCGAGATATACATGTTATTTTTCATGTAAATATCTTTAGTATACGATATAATCTAAATCGTTAGAGCCATTTTTTAGAAAAGCAAAATTTTCGAGCTAATCTGCCCACAGACAGATACACAGACAGGCAGACAGACAGACACACGCACACAAGGATCTTTTTTCGTTATTTTTAGTAACTAAAATATATATTCAAGGTGAAATCTTGGTATCGAACTTTTGTATGCATTACAATACCTTCTCTATTCACTGTGTACATAGTAGGTGTAGAGATAGTAATTAAATTAAATAATAAAAAATTTAAAGCGATAATCTGAAATTATGTGCACCTGAATGCATCATTGGTCCAGTATGCATTCTTGCTAGCTGTAGGAAAAATTCGATATGCGAATGTGGCAACGGAGAGGAAACCAATAATGAGCTTCTGACAACACCCCCTCCAAAGGGATCGCTTCTCTGACCTATATTTCAAGTTGGAGGGTAACCGAATATCCACCCAGTCCAGTTGCCGCTTTTGCTTTTCTTTCTTTTTCTTTTGTTTTTGTGGTACATGTATTAAGTGGCAATTCCAACCTGTCTAAAGTACTTTACTGTTTCTGTTCGTTTTAGCCGCGAAAGTAATGTGTGTGGATGTGGAAAGGCGCAGTTTTGCAGTAACATAAATCATGCAGTATTTAGGGATACAAAACCTGATTTAGACAAAATATTTAATAAATCCTACTCACAAACAAACTTGAAACCTTTCATTCATAGTACCAGGAATTTTTTTCATCTTATAAATGTACAATACAACTTTAAATCGGAGAAAGATGTGATAAAAGCAACGTCAATATCAATTTCTCCGCAGTACAGTTTGCATGATCATGTGTTTCTACGTCTTCATGATTATATTTAAAGAGAATGAATATTACATTTCAACAAATAATTTCATTTCTAAGGAAACTCATTAACCAACTGCAGACATACTGTTGGTGCCAGAAACAATAAAATACAATATTCACTGGCACAGGAGGTAAAATAACTTGAAATATAAATCTACTTTCTTGGCTTGTATATATGTCTATGGGTTATATGATAAATGAACTTGCAGTTCTGTGCATCTAATAAAATATGTTTATCTTGACAATAATAATTTCGTTAATATTTAATATATATGGCTGTTCTTGTTTTCTTCATATACCTCATCATAGACACAAATATTAAACCACGTCTAAAAATTTTGTTGGGAATAATTCATATACATTGTATATCAAACTGACCAGGAAATTCTAGACTATTTTAAGCAAATATACATTGTCAATTTTTCCTTGATTTTTTTTAGTTTACTTTAAGTAGTAAATAACTTGTGGGCACCGTAGTTCTTTATAACTTAATGGACTTTTGTTTTAAATTGCTTAGTGTTTAAATAGTGCTTCAACACTTATTTTAAATAGAAGTTCTATAGCCAATCAAATAGCCAAGATTTATAGCCTGGCATGCAATTGATGGTTGACCATCCGCTTTACTGTCTGATTTGTAAAATATTTGTATTCAATCTGACAATAAAAATGAAAATTATCAACATTATACATAGGATACTTTCTCAAGTACAAATAAATAAATACATAAATAAACGAAAATCTAAAACGTCATAATCCAGTACCTAATTTCTAAAACTGAGACATTCCAAACCTTATTCCTTTAATTCAAAAATTAATTTATATATCTATATAACAATATAAATATTATTGAACTGAACAAAACTACAAAAAAATACATTTCAAATATTTCCTCTTTTTTTCTGACTTCCAAAATGAATCATTATGTACTATTTTAATTACCATCAATATTTATTTAATATTGTTTTAATACTATTCGTTAATAATAAATTGTGTTTTAATATTCTTGTTAATTTTAATTAATTTATTTTAAATTATATAACACTTTATTTATTTAACACATTTTATTATTCCTTATAGACTAACTTTTATACACACAGTGGGTAGAGAAGGCATTGCATTCTACCCAAAAATTCATGTTTTGAGGAGCTCTGTAAAAAATTGTGGTGTGTCAGTCGTGTGAGTATATGTGTGTGTGAGCAGCATAAACTAAAAACGTAAAGTCGGTTAAATACCAAACCTAGTATCTACCAAAAATGTGTCACGAAGATCTTCCCCAAATTTCCCCACCCCAGAATATCCTTTACATGGAAAATTTTTCGAAAAGTTTGATTTGCTCAAAAATGGTTCCAACGATTTAGATTAAAATACGATATGTTAAAGACATCTTCTATGACAAATATAATGCCTTGAATTTTCCAGAATAGCCTCTAAAGTCCTTTTAGTTGTGGATGACTTATAGTTTGGTAACAAAAACTTACTACAAAGAAATGCAGATCGCTTTAAAACATATAATTAATGTATGTATATATAGATATAATATTGTTTTATTTGTGTGGAGTTTACTATTTCCAAGATCTTCCAAACTGTTTTAAATTGGGAAATAGATATTCATATTTTTTTCATCCTAGTCGAGCATTCTGATCAATGCAATTACATAGCGACCAACTTTAAAAATATATGAGTCTAGTGTGTAATAAACCATTTCTACAAATGTTTATCTTACTTTGCGTGAATAGATAGAAGAATGCGCTTTTGCTAGAATACTTAGTAGAGAAATGAGTGTCAGAGGAAGTCATATGAATTCGTGTCTTAATAATTTTAAATGCAAGTTTATTAGTTAACATTCTTCCCAAACAATAGCTGTGTGACCACTTTCTTTACTCTGAGACATTAAAACATTACCTTTCAATCTGACAATAAAAATTACGTGCAGGTATTATAGATAGGTTGCGGAGTTACCTAACTTTTCCTGGTATTGGTTGTAGGTATTATAGATAGGTTGCAAAATTACCTAATTTTTCCTGGTATTGGTTGCAGGTATTATAGATAGGTTGCGACATTACCTAATTTTTCCTGGTATTGGTTGTAGGTATTATAGATAGGTTGCGAAATTACCTAATTTTTCCTGGTATTGATTGCAGGTATTATAGATAGGTTGCGAAATTACCTAATTTTTCCTGGTATTGGTTGTAGGTATAATAGATAGGTTGAGAAAGTATCTAATTTTTCCCGGTATTGGTTGTAGGTATAATAGATAGGTTGCGAAATTACCTACTTTTTCCTGGTGTTGGTTTTAGGCGTTATGGATAGGTTGCGAAATAACTTAATTTTTCCTGCCATTTGTTGCAGGTAAAGGAGGAAGAAGTTAGAAAAATAAATCGGATTAGAACGAAATCAAGTTAAGGAAACATTCAGCTAGCATTTCACGGATCGTTGCATGCGCAAACACAGTATACCAAATTTTAAGATGAAAGTTATGATATCAAGCAAAACATCACTAATTATCCTTAGGAGCCATTTCACAAACTAGCAGCTCGCAAACATGCGTGCGTTAATCCACATATCCTCTCAACATCCTCGTCATAAAACAGGTTTCAGTTACACTGAGCGCGAGTTATACTTTGCATCTGAACCCTGCCATACATACATACATACATACATACTTACATATATATGTATTCTATATACCTATGACGAGGGGGGAGGGGGTCCTAATGACCTAATGATACCAAACCGAATACTGCGAAACTGCACACGGAATTTGAACGAACATGAGGGGGTGGGGGTGGACGGAGGAGGGTTGAGGGGAACGGGGTAGGTACAAACCCAACAGCATGATTTATAACGAGCACCGACACACACACGCACACACACATACACACAGTGTACGCGCTAGTCGTATTGATTTAATATTGGAATATCGAATCCATTCCCACCCTTTCCATATTCAACCAATAACAAGCAAACACAAGGAGGTCCTAGTCAACGAAAATACGGATATAAATGCCCTCTGCGTGTGTGTGTGAGTGTGTGTTTTTGATTCCCCATGTGTGCAGTTTGTCGATCTGGCCAACCGTTAGTTCGTCCATCTCTCTTCTGTCTACCCACAGTAGGAATGGGGGGGGGGAGGGGGGCTATTTAGCCAGTAGGAGCGAGATGGTCGAGTTATCAATGAGACAAAAATGGCGATCATATGAAATACGCATTAAGCTGTCGATCTCATGATGCGCGCTTTTGGTTTTGCGTGGCATGATGATGGTAAAGGCTCTTCTTGTTTTACTCTATGGCCAGCATTTTGCCAAACGCAAAAAGAGGTGGAAGCCGATGATGGGTATGGCCCGTGAATGTGCAAACTGAAATACTACATACTTTTGGCCAGATTACTTCTGAAACCAGTAATGAATGACCTAAAATTTTCTCTTGGAACACCTTTTTGCTTTCTCTGCTGCTTACCTACACTAATCCAGTGAGATGGATCGCGTTCAAGAGGCCTCGGGTTCGATTCTAGCTTGCGATCATCTATGTCTTTGGATTTCTTATCCCTGATCTTTTCAAGAATTAGGTGTTAAAACACTTGCCCCAACTGGCCCGTATTTGAAATGTGCAGAATCCTTTGGTGCTCTAAAAGAGTTGCAGAACTCAAAGGAGCTATTTCAAGTTAAAACACGCCAATGAAGTACTGGCTGGCAACCTTCGCTCTTACAGTTCACCACTGGTGGGAGTTTTTTTAACTCACGAAAGGTTGTCCACAACATTAAATAAGAGACAATTGGGCTCTCTGATATTCACCTGTTCCAGTCTCTATCATCTATGCAGTTCTTGCATTATCTACCAAGATCTCTCTTTCCAATTAACCAATAGTTCATTATCACTTTCTCTACCGAGTACTATGTGTAATGTACACAGTAGGGTAGAAAATGTATTATATTCCATCAAAAAATAACAACATTTCACCGGAAATAAATGCCTCAAAGGTTTCTGATTAAAAGTATGTAAATATTTTAGTTTAATATTTTTCAAGGATACGACATAAATATTTTAAAGAAAATCCCTCATCCAAAACTACCCTTTACATGGAGCATTTTTAGAAATGTTCGATTTTCTCAAAACTGGCTGCTTTAGGTTAAAATGTTGTATATTAAAGGTATTTACATAACAAATGTACATATATGCTGAATTTCTTGAGAAAACTCCTTGAAATCATATTCCTTCTATATGACTTCTGCATAACTTTTAAACCGTAAGATATAGACAAAAACTTACTACATAGAAAATGTAGATCTCATTAAAACAAATAACAAGTGTTTTTGGTATTTCCGAGATATTCCGCGTTATTCATTTAAATTTTTAAATACCTAAATCTTTCTCAAATAGGAAGTACTCATCCGTTTTATATCTCTTTTTTTTTACTCTTAACCAAGAAAAGAGTACCGAATTTGAATGTCAATCGAATAGCGACAGCTTTTGAGAGATTCACTATCGCTTTGGCCTAGTGCATTCCCATATTTTCGTTCAACTTGCTAGGAAGCAAGTATTAAGACTATTTCTGCTAATGTTTATCTCGATTAACATAAAGTAGATAAAAGAATAATCTTTCCTAAGCATAGTTTGTTTGTAAAGCCCTTGTCGAACACTTTAGTTTATTAAAATTTCATCCGACATTTTAAAACCTGAACTTATAACTATTATGAAATATCATGAAACATGTATATGATCTAATCGATGACAAGCTAAAGCAAGACTAAGGGCGGAGGTACTAGAGAGATGGGTAATACTATATGGTAGCCATACATGGTCGCTGAGAGAGAAAATGAAGAGAATGACCCAGGTATGTCAAAGAAAAATGAAGAGAAAAACTACTAAAGATAACGCTCAGGGCTAAAATACGCCAACAGTAGATCTGGAGGAGAACGGATATAGGAAGCGCAATTATTACGGCAGAATGTCTCAAATGGAAATGGGGAGGTCACGTTACAGATAAACTTATAGAATAATCATGTAGGGCCAGAATATGAAGAACATGCGTGGGGATGGAGAGAACCTGATGACAGACTTTTGAAAACAGAAAGTGAGGCATCTGTAGTCGAGGAATGCAAGAAATAGAGAAGTGTCAAAACAATTCTAAAAATTTTAATGTAAAATATGCATGAAGTAGAAGGGACCGAGGCAGAGTAATAAGGAAGGGCTTTCAAAATTCTAATGTAAAATTGTGCTGTGTAGAACGAGAGTGAAATGTAAATCTTAGGAGCTAATGAGCTACCCTGTGAACAGGTAAGAAGCCTTAGCCCTAAAAGCTGTAACAGGCTAATAAATTTAGTAATAGACAGTAAAAATTTAGTAACTATGAAACATAACAAAAATATTACCATTATTATGTTTAATAACTAATATAACTTTCAGCAAAATTATTATATACTGTGAATTTTCCATATTTCACTACGCATTACTATAAGACCAAAAACCCGCCTCAGTGGTGTAGGAGTAGGGTGTTTGCTTCACATTCAAGAGGTCGCGAGTTTGAATTTTGCTTAGAGTGAGCTTCCCGGATTTTTTTTTTTTTTTTCCTCAGGATTTTTCCTTATCTTGAGAAGACGAATGTGAAGTAACTTAAAGCTCCATGGACCCGAGATCATTTGAGCATCTATTACCGATTTTGTTCATGTCCGGTATAATCAACCAGGTTAACAGTCGTACATTCGAAGCTTTATGGTGCCACATAATGGCGAGTAAAATTAATGTGGAAATAATATATTACTCGATGTAGGCGTAGATTTAATACTGCAGTAGTTATTCACAATACATGCATTTTTAAGCATTTATATTTTTGTATTCACAGCAACAAGAAAATATCACCCTCCGTGTTGTAATGGTTACCATACCAGCTTCATGTACCCAAGATCGCGGGTTCAAACCCAGCGGAAGCGATGGATTTTATAGGGCTTAAAAATCCTTAGCATGGCTTCCTTCGTAAGGGAAGTAAAGCCGTTGGTCCCGTGTCGTAGATTTACGGCAAGAATCTCAAGCTGATAAAAAAGGCCTCTGAGCAAAATTAAACGGTCTTTCACGCCCAATATAGAATGGGACGTTGAGAACCACAGTTAGTAGTTAAATAAAACTCCATTTATTTTATTTTACAACAAGATGACTGTAAATATGTAAACCTATATTCCATGGCATCAGTGTCGTAAGTATTGAAATTTAGTTAGGTATATCGTTTAAAAATGTTAATTCCTATTAAGAGTAACGCCTTCACATTAGACTTCATAGGGCACAGTGGTACCCTATTTCACGGAAAATTAACAGAGGGCTTTTCATCATGGATTACTTCGCATTACGAAAAAAGACGAGGGAAAGGCAACTTTTCAAACCAATGAAACTCGTGTCTCGTTGCCTCATATTAATCTTGGCATCAGCAGTTTTTTCGCAAAAAATAACCTTTTTAAAACTTCCTTTTTGTTTCAATTTTCCCGGCTCATAATGTAGAAAAAATAAATTACGGAGTTATTACTCTCATTCCAGCTTTCAACAGCTCCAGCCTCACTTCGCCGCCGTCACTCCACCTCGACTAGCACCCTCCCTTCCCTCTTTCAACCCCTTAATCTCCTCAACCAATCCCTCTTTCCACCTCTGTGAATCAGGTGCCTGCTTTTTCTATGTCTGAATTAATGTATTGGAAACCACTCAGCAATTTTTGTTGTGAAAAAAAAGGAGGAGAAAGAAGCGAAAGGAGCAATATATACATGCGTGGCCCCCTGTGTATTACCATTCACACGTACACGGTGCCTGGCTTTCCTCGGCTTCCGTTACATTCCACTGAATACAACCTCACGCCCAGAAGAACAGCGACACAAATCCACACGGCTCTGTGCGTAATTGCAGACTTTCACACGAAACGTGGAAACACACGCTTAAAGGGGCGTGGCGTGAAGATTTTCAATGATATTGCCGACGGTAAAATGTATAAAAAGGTGTATCATACATATGACTATCGTCGCTAACTCCTCTATAAACTATTATAAACCTATGCTGCTGTCTACATTTTCTATTTATTTTACATCACTTTAACTGGATGATCATATCGCGTTGGATCTGCTGGATACTTCCAAACCACTTGAAGGTTCACTAGGTTCATCCCTGCACCATCCATCTTGCCATCAGAAGACTAAAGTACTGAGTAACTCAACCTCTGCTTCAATATGTGACGGTCATATAGCAGCTTCATCACATGCTCACGGAGACCTGGTGGTAGACAACCGTACCTCTGCTTCAATATGTGACGGTCATATAGCAGCTTAATCACATGCTCACGGAGACCTTAGTGGTAGACAACCGTACCACCGCTTCTATACGTGATGGGCTTTAGCAGCTTCATCACATGCTCACGGAGACCTAGTGGCAGACAACCGTACCTCTGCTTCAATATGTGACGGTCATATAGCAGCTTCATCACATGCTCACGGAGACCTTAGTGATAGATAACCGTACCTCCGCTTCTAAACGTGATGGGCATTAGCAGCTTCATCACATGCTCACGGAGACCTAGTGGTAGACAACCGTACCTCCGCTTCTAAACGTGATGGGCATTAGCAGCTTCATCACATGCTCACGGAGACCTAGTGGCAGACAACCGTACCTCTGCTTCTACACGTGATGGCATTAGCAGCTTCATCACGTGCTCACGGAGACCTTAGTGGTAGACAACCGTACCTCCACCTCTATACGTGATGGGCATTAGCAGCTTCATCACGTGCTCACGGAGACCTTAGTGGTAGACAACCGTACCTCCGCTTCTATACGTGATGGGCATTAGCAACTTCATCAAGTGCCCACGGAGACCTTAGTGGTAGACAACCGTACCTCCGCTTCTATACGTGAAGGGCATTAGCAGCTTCATCAAGTGCCCACGGAGATCTAGTGGTAGACAACCGTACCTCCGCTTCTATACGTGATGGGCATTAGCAGCTTCATCACGTGCTCACGGAGACTTTAGTGGTAGACAACCGTACCTCTGCTTCTGTACGTGATGGGCATTAGCAGCTTCATCAAGTGCCCACGGAGGCCTAGTGGTAGACAACCGTACCTCCACTTCTGTACGTGATGGGCATTAGCAGCTTCATCACGTGCTCATGGAGACCTTAGTGGTAGACAACCGTACCTCAACTTCTATACGTGATGGGCATTAGCAGCTTCACCACATGCTCACGGAGACCTAGTGGTAGACAACCGCACCTCCGCTTCTATACGTGATGGACATTAGCAGTCTCATCACGTGCTCACGGAGACCTAGTGGAAGACAACCGTACCTCTGCTTCTATACGTGATGGACATTAGCAGTCTCATCACATGCTCACGGAGACCTAGTGGAAGACAACCATACCTCTGCTTTTATACGTGATGGACATTAGCAGTCTCATCACGTGCTCACGGAGACCTAGTGGTAGACAACCGTACCTCCGCTTCTATACATGATGGGCATTAGCAGCTTCATCACGTGCTCACGGAGACCTTAGTGGTAGACAGCCGTACCTCCGCTTCTATACGTGATGGGCATTAGCAGCTTCATCACGTGCCCACGGAGACCTAGTGGTAGACAACCATACCTCCGATTCTATACGTGATGGGCATTAGCTTCGTCACGTGCTCACGGAGACCTTAGTGGTAGACAACTGTACCTCTCCTTCTATACGTGTCGGGCAGATATAATTTTGACATCTGTCCTCAGAGGCCTTGCTAATAGGCTTCTGTATCTGTGCTCTAAATATGATAACAGTTTCGACACGCATCCATAGAAATCTTAGTGCTAGACTAGCATTTAACAACTAAATAAAAGTATTTATAATTATGTTATAACATAAATATATTAATGTATTTCAAAATCACTGTAGTGTCCTTTTACTTTCTCTACCGAACAATATATATGTACAAAGTAGGTAGAAAAAATCTTGTATGCCATCCAAAAATTCGATTCCGAGTTTTCATCAAAAATAGATGTTTTAAGAATCCCTGAATCAAAAACAAATTTTAGAAAAAGGTCCGCACGCATTATAATGGTGTGTTATTTATGGACGCTCTTTAAATGCTGCGGTTCTGAATGTCCCATTCTATATATATATATATATATATATATATATATATATATATATATATATATATATATGGGGTATGAAAGACCGCTCAATTGTGCTTAGAGGCCTCTTTTATCAGGCGTAGGGAACTTTTACGTAAATCTACGACACAGGATCAACGGCTTTACTTGTCTTCTGAAGTAAGCCATACAAGATCTTTACAGACGAAAATATCCATCGTCCTCCGCCGTGTTTGAACCCACGATCTTGGGTTAGAAGAGGATAGTAACCATTTAGCCACAGAGAGCAACATTAGTGTTTCGGTATGTGTGTGTGTGTGTGTGTGTGTGTGTGTGTGTGTGTGTGTGTGTGGACAGCATGCCTCAAAAACGAAATGTCCATTAATATTTAACTTGCTATTTACGCTTAGTATTTCCTATGCTACACGAAAATTTTCAAGAAAATCAAGCAACATAATTAAAGGATAATTAAATTCGGTTTTAAATTATTAATTTGAAATCACTGATTAAATCCTATTTTAATTTTTGACCCTTAATTGAAAATTATACATTTAACAAATTAACTGACAGTGGGGATTTAATTTTAATATACATTGTATTATGATTGTATTATGAATAATATAATTCAATTTATTGACCTCATTCCAAAGTTTACTTTTAACATGAAAAAAGTTTAGACAATTTTGTTTTCTCAAAAATTGCTCTAACGGTTTGATTAAAGTACCTACCCTATATTAAATATAATTACCAGAAAAATAGATATTTATCCAGAAAATTCTGGAATAGTATCTGAAATCTCTTAATTCTGGATGGCTTTTTTATAACTGGTAAACCGTAAGAAATAGACAAAAATTTGCTACAAATATAGACTCGCTGAAACTCAGAATTAATATCATATACATATTTTGTGGAGATATTCCTTGTTATTGCTTTACATTTACGAGACATTCCTTGTTATTGCTTTCAATTTAAAATACTTAAACTTTTCTCATACCAGAAATTGTCACTCCTTTTTCTTGTGTTTTACTACTGGTCATGCTAGAATAATTTCAGTTAAATAGCACAGATCTTTTTAAAATATTTTACCGTAGATTTAGTGTAGTGAATTCCCTTAATTCACTTCAGCTGGTATCTATAAATGAACAAGTATTAAGACCATTTCTGATAATTTTTATGTTGATTAGTAATATGAAGTAGTTAGGAGAATAAGATTTTGTAAGAGTAGTTTGTTGCTGAATAGGTAAAGAAGGTAATTGAATGGAACACGTCAGATTACATAAGAGATTAGAGGTATGAATGTGAGTGTTTAATAATATAACATTGAAAGGAAAATAACTTTAAAAAATCTGATGTGTTCCATTCACATGACTGTCTCTATATCTCTTTTATTTACTTCCAGCTAATCCAGAAAAAATTAGCACAAATACTCTTATTTCTTGCTTCCTTGTAAGTAGAAGCGAAATAAGGAGTAGCATAGGTTAAAGTGATAGTCAAAAGCTGGTTACGTTGTGACTGAAGTTCCTTTGTTTGTATGGACACGAGTTCACAAAGTCCTGTATGAGAAAAGTATGCTTTTATAGCTGAAACCGAAAACAAGGAATATCTAAAAGACAATCACCTCCACGAAAAATATGTATATAACATAAATTGTGTGTTTTAAAGTGCTCTACATTTGTTGTGTGGTAAGTTTTTGTCCACCTCTTACGGTTTAGTAGTTATGCAAAATTCCGTAAAATTGACCCAAAATAGGGTAGTCTTCAGAGGCCATTCCCAAAAAAATCAAAATATACGTTTTATTTCTCAGGTAAATATCTTTAATATACGATATTTTAATCAAAATCGATAGAGCCATTCTTTAGAAAATCAAAATTTTTGAAAAATGTTCCATGTAAAGGGTAGTTTGGGGTGGGGGAGTTTTTCTCAAAATCTTCGTGTCGCATCCCTGGAAGATACTAAACAAGTTTGGTATTTTAGCTACTTTTCGTTTTTGAGTTATCGTGTTTACAGACACACGGACACACGGACGCACGGACACACGGACACACGGACACAGACACACACGGACCTTTTTCTGAAAATACTTTTTTTTTTTTTTGGATACAGGGGACCCTAAAACATATTTCCGGTGAAATCTCGGTATCGAATTTTTTGGTGGAGTGCAAAACCTGTATACACTATGTTCATAGTGCGTATAGAGAAAGCAAAAAAGGCCCTACAGTTTAACGAGAAACACACACCACCATTTGTTTCTAAAGTAAAGCCTCCGATATGGCCATAGAACTTAAGGGGGATATATACGTGTTTAAAAAAAAATACTTGATTATTATTCCACGCTAATGATTTAAGGTGTCATATCATAACTGGTGAAAATAAGATACACAGTGTCGGGAAAAGCACTCCACGCGTGGATATTTATGCTTAGAGCATACTTCTTAAAAAAAAAGAATGAGAGAGAGGGAGAGAGAGAGAGAGAGAGAGAGAGAGAGAGAGAGAGAGAGAGAGAGAGAGAGAGAGAGAGAACAGGGAATACTTTGCAACATGTGTTTCACTACATGTGAAGTTAACAACTGGGATACATTTATGATTTCTTTGATCCTAGCAACACGCTCATTGGTCCAATGTGAAACATCTGTGACTTCCGAGAACAAATAATGTATGCGGTGTGTGTGTTACCTGAATGACTTCTGATGATCAAGTCAAAGCGCATACCAACAATTAGAATAGCACAAAAATACACCGCCGATCAAGGCAATCGGTATAGAATAATAAAGATCTTCACGTTTGCCCTTTTCCTTACGACTTTTCTTAATTTAAATCATTTTTCTAATTTTCAATATTGAAATTGTAATAATTTCAGGGAACTTAGTTTATAGTTAACTATAAAATCTGAGTTGCATGCAGAAAATATTGCATGTTTCGACCCCTGAGACGGTCAAAAAATCAAAATGAATGTTTATAAAGAATAGGACCTCTACCTCCTGTATTAAGATTTCGGCCAGTTAAAAGTGTAGTAATAACTTTGGCAAGAACTAGGAGTGATAAAAATAGAGCAGTTGGTTGAATATGGTCTACACATATTAATTAGCAGCATTCTGTTCTTATAGGCTGATTTACAGTCTGTAACATTTGCTCACTTCTGTTTCAGAAGAGGAGTGCATGTAGATGGCTGTCATGCTCATCGGTTCAGATGCATACACGTCTCATTGGCGAAAATAAGATCCTTTCACTTATGCTTTGGTTGCCACATTGTTTACTGCTTCCATAAATAGTCTAGTACGTGGATGAATTACTATAAAGTGATAGTATTACTTCTTGTAAGTACTTATGATAAATATATGCCTAGTTCGGCTCTACATTACTGAGCATAGCAAATAAAAATCCAATATTGGTATTAGAGATCGTGAGTACAAGTGTCATAGCATCGAGAGTACACAAAAGCGAGCAGTCCGTAACATCCTGGATTGTACACGTGCGTTCGCTATATTAACAGCCTTTTAAATGGCTCTCCATTGATTTATAATGGATGTTTCCCCTACCCGTGGATAGGTAGGTAATGTGGCTTTACGATCACGGTAACGGCCGTTAGGGCGGACACATCTAACAATCGATAGCAACGGGTTTTTATACATCGCCTGCCTGACAGGTAGTGTCTGCTGGCTTTTTATAACGGACAGTCATTGTGCTTGCTTCTTGTTAAATGTTAACGTGTCCACTAAATCCAAATGGCAATGCACATGTCGCACTTTCTAGTTCACTTTGTTTTATATTCGCCCTCATTTACCCACCAATATGCATGCATGTACTCAAAAAGATTAATGCACGCCTGCATAATAACACAAATTCAGCTTCCTTAAGGTTTGGTAAAAAATTATTAACAGTTAAAAAAATATTTTTATTTATAGTAAAATTATATGAAATTTAAACTTTAAGAAAATATATCGTTTTCCCACTTTAAGTAGAAATTAACTGAACCTGTAGATTTAAATCTTATTTTCTTGCAAATTTTTCCATCACTTTTCCATACTCCATATGTTCCACAAAGTGCAAATTTTCACTAATTTGCTTTAAAATTTTGACACTGACTCTAAAAAGCACATTAAAGAAAATGATCATATCACTTTTTCCAATTAATGCTACAATTTTGAGAAATAAATTACAATTTTTTTAAAAAATCAAGAGTTTGTAGAAAATGAAAGGTAAGAATTTTTCTACCCTAATTAGAGCTAATATAAAATATAATATAATAGATCTGTTTTTAAACTTATTTACTGCATAACTAGACTCTTTTATGTGAATATATTTAAAAATACATCACGTGATTAATGATTACTAGAACACTGAGTTTATAAAATAAAACATTTTTATTTAAATAACAATGTAAGCTGGTATATTGTTACATGACAGACATATCATTATTACTTGAACAATAATTGACATAAATTTCTATAAGATGTCTTACATATTGTGGATTTTCCAAATTCCACAGTTGCTTCACCTAAAGGGGAGATAAAAGCTCTTTACCAAGGCAGATGGCTATGCGGTAGTGTGAGATTCGTATTAGGGAGGTCCCGAGTTTGGATCCCTATTCTGCCACGAACTTTTTCTTTCACATTGTCTGTCATTTCGGTTGTCCTTTATGATTCAGTTTGACTTCGCATTAGAGCAGTGGACGGTGTCGGAGAGATGGCACAGATATTTGAGCATTGGAACTTCCTCTTGGCACTGACAGATGACGGACATCGTCTTTAATATACACTAATGGGTCTCCCCGGTTCCCCTGAAGGGACGCCTCTATGCATTAGGATGCATGAAACATATTTTCTGTGAAATGCAAGCGGTACTTCCTCTACCTACTAGGTGCCTGATAGAGGAAGTAATAATAGGACATTCTCGGACAAAGACAAAATGTTAAGGAAGGAACAGGGTAAAGGGTAGACAACCAGGGGTACACCTCGCCCACTGGATGGGATGAGGTGAATGAAAACAGAAGCTACAGCGAGACAGGCCACAAGAGACGCGCGGAAGTCCCTAAAGTTTCCAATCCCATGACCCGTCCCATTGCCAGAGAGAGCGCGGAGGCGACCTGTCGACCTGACAGCCACCTAGTAACCATAGGGAGTAATCTTTCCACTAAACTTACATCTTCGTCATCTGCCCGCCATACACCATGAGCCTAGAAGCACAGCTGAAAAATGAGAGGAAACAGAACTAAGGAGAAAGGATGGAAAGTAAATTATGGCAGCTACCTAAGAAATATATACGATAATCCGAGCCATGTAGTTCACTGTAATGAACAAGACGATAGCATCGAATCTTTCCCCTAGCATTCAAAGACCAGTTATTGCATACATACTACAATACTACAATGTAACATGTAGGGGCGGGGGAGAACCTTCACTAACAGCAGTAATTAGTAGCTTTCGCGCAGTCATGGAAGGGTTGTGTTGTATTCCTCTATCACTGGCGAGACAACCGGACTACATCGCAAATTAAAATCGTGCTAGTCTCTTATTGACGACACTTATACTTTCGTAATATAACTGTACATTTTGTAAAAGCTCAACGCAGCAAAATTCCTTTCACTTTCTCCACTACATATCTAATCCAGAGAGACGGTGACGTGTGAAATTAATATATTAATCACTAATTAAAAGGGTACAAAAGTATTTATAATATTAAACTATAAAAAGAGTTTATTTTATTGTTTAATTACCCCAATGAAATACAATTCAGTAAGACCAAACTTTCATATTAACCAAATTAATTACTGCACTTATTGAATTCCTCTATAAATCCAAGAATAATAAATTCCATGTTGAATATAAGAATATAAATATTATCCATGAGATGACCTAAAAATAAATTATGCGAAATAATACAACTATTCATATTCTAGCAACTATACTATTTAATAATCTAATTTTTCCTAACGAATTTACTCGCATTCGAGAGGACCCAGGTTCAATTCCCGCCGGCCACCGCATGTTTACTGGTGGCAAAAGTGAATGCCAGAGTAGTGTATTCCAGCTCGATTCACTTTTCACCCACTTTCTCTCCATTCATTTTCCTTTCACATTTCAGGACCTGCAGTGTCGCGTAGATGGAGCAGTTGCTTGCGTTATGGAAAGATTTATTCCTTTGAACTTCTGAGTGAGCTGCCCTGCCTGCTAGGATCGCTGTGTCGTCTCTTGGGATTACTCTCTAATGGTGCCCTGATGTTCAAACTGGACATATTATGCGCGTCTCTGAAGGTCTATCTACCTATGGCCTCCTCCGGCTCCTTTACCTTATCCCTGCATCCTCGCAATTAGCGAGGTATATCCGTCCGTTCCATATCATATATCTTACTACTTAGAAGTAAGAAGATGAAGTATTGCATTCCATCCAAAACTTCGGTAAAGGGGTCTCTGATTAAAAATCAACGAATAGAAAGCGTATGTGTGTGAGAATGACATAGAAACATAACCTCAGTTATAAATACATTTTAAATTCAATATCTTCCAAGATATTGCTATGAATAGCGAGTTGAATATTTTTTCCTCAAACATGGATGTAACGATTTTAATTAAAAATGCTATATACTAATAATATTTATATCCAAATAGTAGTAACATATTGAATTTTCAGGGAATAGCTTCTGAAGTACTCTTTATTTATTTGGATGATTTTTGTACAATTAATAAAGTGAAAGGAATAAATAAAATCTTCCTACACAAAAAAATTAGGTCGTTTAAAAGCATAATTTTGTAACACTCACACATACACACACACATGTATATATACTTTTTTATTGATTTAATCATTCAAGGTATTCCTTATTTTTTATTTAAATTTCTCAACACTTACATGCACTTTTCTCAAATGAAAAGCCGCTATTTGGTTTTCCTTTTTTCATCTTAGTCGTTCAAGAAGAACGGAAATTTATGTAAATCACTTAGTGCCAGCTCTTAAAATATTTTGCTATCGCTTTAGCCTTAAGTATTCCTTTATTTCCCTTGTGCCTACAAGAAGTTGTGTAATAAAACCATTTCTGTTAATATTTCAATTTTCTAAGAATAGTTTGTTTCCGAATGGATAAAGAAAGCCATGTGAATGTAACCAGCATATTTTATGAATAACAAAGCAATTATTTTGTTGTTTGTTAGTTAATAAGCAATTTATTTCAATTATAGCAAAATTATTAGGATTTCATATTTATATTTGTTTTCTCCGTCACCATTTTCCCCCAATTGTCCCCTCATTTGTTCCTACTTATCTTCTCTAATAGTACATTACAAAAAGACTAAAATGGAAATAATTAAGACGTGAGTATGTTCATGAGAGGAGGAGCGATAGCAAGTTTTATTCATTTTAAATAAGCGTCATAATTACTTTGTTAATTTTTACTTTCTCCATACGCGCTATGCACATAGTGTATAGAGAAGGTATTGCACTCCACCCAAATATTCGATACCAAGATTTCAACGGAAATATATGTTTTAGAGTCCCCTGTATCTAAAGAAAGCATTTTTACAAAAAGGTCTGTGTGTGTGTGTTTGTGTGTGTGTGTGTCCGTGTGTCCATGTGTCAGTGTGTCCGTGTGTCTGTGAACACGATAACTCAAAAACGAAAAGTCGGTAAAATACCAAACTTGGTATTTAAGTATAGTATCTTCCAGGGATACGACACGAAGATTTTGAAAAAAAATACCCCACCCCAAACTACCCTTTACATGGAACTTTTTTCGAAACTGTTGATTTTCTTAAAAATTGCTCTAACGATTTTGATTAAAATTTCGTATACTAAAGATATTTATTTGACAAATAAAATTTATATCTGGAATTTTCTGATAATAGCCTCTGAAGACTAATTTATTCTGGATGAATTTTACGGAATTTTGAATAACTGCTAAACCGTAAGAGATGGACAAAAACTTACTACACGAAAAATGTAGAGCACGTTAAAACACACAATTTATGTTATATACATTTTTTTTGTGAAGTTATCGTTTTTGAGACATTCCTTGTTTTTTCTTCTGCTATGAAGACTTATTTTCTCATATAGGAGTTTGTCAACTGCTTCCACAAAGGAACTTCAGTGACATAGCAACCAGCAAGGAACAAAGCAAACATAGCAACCAAGTAATAAGACTATTTCTGCTATTTTAGTCTGATTAACATGAAGTAAATATAAGTATAAGCTTATTAAGAGTAATGTTTTGCAGAGATATAGAGAAAGTCATGTGAATGGTACACATCAGAATTTTATAACTGAAGTCCACGCATTTATGACTTTTTTATTTTTCTTCTTTTTCAGGTAATTTGAGACTACTGCATACTGAAGCAAAGTGAATGTGCTCAATTTATTATAATATTAACATTATAACAAACATAATTATTTTATTTTATTTTATTTTAAACACAATATTTCACTGTTTACTTGGGGAATGGATCCTAGTGAACTGTTTGAAATTGGGTTAATGCTCACTGAGTCTAAGTTAAAAAGTTACACAATTATTTGGAATACACATTTTTGGTTATGCAACTAGGGAATTGCATAACCTCCATGAATTGCGTACAGTATTTTCATATTGCTTCCTTGTTTTTGTGGCAATAAACTTTTGTGCAAATATTAAAAACCTGTTTTTTAATTTCCGGCGGTGTTAAGTTTACTGAATCACTGTCGCTTCCAAAACTCACACTATCTTGGTCATATTGGACTGCTGCTCTGAAGTTGTTAATAGGTGTGGGCGATAGGGGAGCTGGGCGCACTTCCGAATAAGATCAAAACAAGTGCTGAAGCATTATTGATCACAACAGTTCAGTTCAGTATGTGAATATACATATGTGAAATTTCATAAAAAATTGTGAGAAATTAAAAAACTAATGTTTTATAATAAAATATCATTCATTATAATCTTTAAAGAACTATATACCTAGATTTTTTGCACCGGGACATTTGAACTACTAAATTAAGTGAAGCTAGAAATGGACAGGTGCATGATCATTAATAGGCACGCCCAAACATAAACCTTGTTTTCTCGCAAAACTTTTTTTCCGGATTTTTATGTTCTTAAAATGCTTCACATTATTAATTCTTTTTACAAATTCATTTCAAAAGTTTGTACTACTTTTCAAAAGTACATTAAAGAAAACAATTATAATTTTTCGAAATAAACCTTCCATTTTGAGAAATGAATAATTTTTTCAGACAGAAAGTTTTGAAGAGCGTAAATATTATTGATTTTTCTACAACAATTAGGGGTAAAATAAAAATAATTATATAATAATATATTAATTTGAAACATTTATTCCAAATATTGAACACTTATTTGAATATTTTAAAAAGTGCATTAATATTTATACGAATAATGAATTTATGGAGTAAACTTATTATTTAAGTAACCATGTAAACTAGAATTTTGAAACGCAGCAAATTATGCTGTGAGGAATGGTTCAACTTTCAACTATATATCTGACATATTGTGGATATTTCAAATTTTAAGCTATATTAATATATTACCAATATTTTATTTGCTTACACACAAACTTAATATGAAGTAATGTTTGCAGAAGAAATCGCAACGTATTTGGGAAGGAATGTGGAATGTATGCCACTCTTTCATGTAATTGGAAAGGGCGACGGTGGATACCCGTGTCAGCGCGATCGCGGACACCCCCCCCCCCAACCGACCAAGGTCCCGCTAACATCGACTGGAAGTAGAGGAGACGGCGACGACATCCAAAATCGAATTTTCTAACCCAACACTCGTCTCCGGTTTACATAAAATTGCAGCCCCCCCATCTCCCAATGCCCGGTGTCTTTCCTCTCTGTGGACAAGATCCGCTTATGTCCTCATGCACTTAAATGCTCTCCTTCATAGAATTCAGAAAAGAAACGATTATGAAATAAATGTTTTACATGCAGTATAAAGAATTTAAGATCATGATATTTAAAATAAATTTCTGCAGATTTTAGTATTTCCAAATGAAATCTTTGTTTTCAGATGTATTTAATGCATATTTAGTTTAGAAGCGGTCCTGAGAGGCGCTCAACATTTTGCTTCATTCTGAATAAAAAAAAAAAAAAAAAGAATAATAAGAAAAGTCTTAAGTGGTACCAAATGTGTTATTGTTATTATTATATTTTATTTGTTTATAATTTATGTACATTAATATTATACACATTTTAGTTATACTATATTTATATTATATACTATATATTAATATTTATTACATATTACATTACTTTATTATTATTATTACATTATTGTTATCCTTTAAGCATATTCCATTATATTTTACTATCAAGTGCCGGATTTGAGTTATTTTGTTTATTTTTATTTAGTTACACTAGGTAGACTTATTCCAAACATTGATATTACTGGAAATACATGTTCTGGACTCATGTAAACAATAAAGAAACATGTTTAGAAAAATATACATTTGTATGTGTGTATGTGAGTGTGTGTGTTGAATCAGTATGTTTCTGTGTCTGCTTGGAAACATTGTAAGTGAAAGAGAAAATCAATTAAATAACATAGTTGGTATTTAAGTTCAGTATCTTTCAATGATACAATCCATCCAGAACTATTCTTTACATGGAAGATTTTTGATATTTTCGAGTTTCTCAGAAATAACTCTAATGATTTTGGTTGCATACATCTCACGAAATATTATTTCGTCGATGTATTAATAATTTCATTTATTGCTGTTTCTATAATTATTCATTATTATCCTAATAAATTACCATTCATGTAAGATATTCACATGCCAAATAAGACGTATAACCTATAAAGTGCTCTTCATTCAGAAGGAATTTTGCATATCTAGTAAATGTTAAATGATAAACGAAAAATTAGTACACAAAAGAGTTAATAAACATACAATTAATTTTACGTAATCTTTTTGTAACAAAAGCATTTCGATGTATCCGCTATTAATGATTGGAATTGTTCACCATTTTAATGTCATATCGATATTCAAATGTTTCTCACGATTGCATGGTAACGTATGTTATGTTAATGTTACTAATATTTTCTCTGTATTTATAATGTGCAATAATGCTGTGTGACGCATTAGATTTGTAAATATTGCCATTTTACTGTCTTACCCTAAGAACTAGTTTGTTATAATCTTTAATGCCTTTGTAAAAACATAGCTGACCATCGTCATTACTGTATGTTTGAGAAAGTGTGAAGGAAATGCTATATAGTTCGCTGTTGCTCTTCCGTTGGGGAGAAGAGAGACGATGAGATAAGAGCAAAGAGGGAAGAAAAAAAGACGGATAGCAAAAGGAGAGGACGCGAGAGGACGGAGGGAGGGAAAATAAAACCTGATGCTTTGTCAGCAGATTCGGTTTGGTTTTGGTTCACCTGTCCACCACATTACTCTAAATTGAAACCTGCTAGAGAGGGTGAACGACTTGAAGGGGTTCTCTCTCTCATACACACACATGTGCACGCACGCACAATGTGTCTCGTCCACCAAACAAACAAAATTGGATTTCGTACTCCGCCTACAGGACGCAGGAGATGATAACACATGGGGACACGACCTGATCGAGGTGGACGGTTTATATATCCCATCCAAGGAATGGATAGCTAGTAGTAGCGGTAATAACGTTTCAAAATGGCTCTGTCTTTGCTTTCAGTTAACTCGAACGTTAACATCTGAAAAACACGGTTTGGAGCCAACTGAAGGATCATAGGGGAGATTAAAAACCTAACCCGTCAGTATTAAATCTGCTACATCCATGAACCATTATCTCAGAACTCGTTTAAGATATCAGACTAAAAATGTACACTCCGGAGCTAAAAAAATGGGTATTAGGTTGGCAAGGAATTAATAGAGCAGCTCCTCCCACATTCATGACCCCACCTTCTTGTGTAAATGGACGCTCTTTAACTGCTGTGGTTCTCAGCGTCCCATTCTATTCCAGGCGTGAAAGAATGCTTAAATCTGCGACACGTGACCAACACTTTACTTCCTTCCGAAGGAAGAAATGCTAAACACACCTGGTTGTACCTGACAGTTGATTGGCATATCGTTTTCTTGTGAAGGCCGATATGCACCAGGTGCTAGGTTCCAAGACGTTTTAGATTCCTTGAGAGATATAATCAATTGAGCTTTATTAATTGTTCTTCCGTAGGATATAAGGTTAGCTGAGAATGTAAAATTATGCAAATACACAACGCTGTAAGAAACAGAAAATACCTTACCTGCCTCACCTATTTAGCCTCTCAGAGGAAGAGCAGCGGCAAGGGACACCGAATATTAATAGTTTGGATACCGACCATAACAATGACTTTTTTATTTCGATTCTACTTTCCCAAATATACTTCAAATCCTATTTAATAAATTTTACTTGTAAGAAAATGAGCAAAAAACTTATCAACGATTTTCAAGTAATGTTTTTTTTTTATTTTAGTGGTTCATTTGTGTAGATATAACTCAGTTCCTTACCGTGGTTTTCACTTTATCATACCAAAATTGTCCAGTAACACCGCTCTTAGTATGTTTTCCATATATTCATGAAAATGACCTATACAGCTCTGCAGCCGTATGTTCTTGCTCAAAAAGAGGAATAATTTCTGGTTTTTTGTCCATGTCCATTGTTCCTTTCAAATCACGAATAATAAAGAGGACAAAGTTTTAGGCAATTTCATGCAATCACTTCCCCTAAACTATGCTGCTCTTTCCTTTGCATCTGACCCGCGAACCGATCTCTATTCTTTGGTTAGGGTTTGAATGTTATACTTTGACTACACAACCAATAGGAGACGGGTACATCTAGCGAATATTTTCCCGTCACTAAGGTCATTTCCCTTTCTCCGGTCTCTTTGTTCAGTCATTACGAGAATAGGAAATAAAAGCATACGCAAGTTTTTTTCTCGAGTATACATCATGATTTTAGGGTTGGACAGAAAATAACGTAATGTCACCTTAATGCACTGATTTTTTTTTTTTTTCGTTTTAATCATGTAACGTGGTTGACTACAATAAGTTTCTCGTTTCGTATCCAGGAAACTGTGGCACTTCCCTTTTCTTTTGTTTTATTATCGAGTCGAGGTGGCGCTATCGTCCCTCTGAATAGTTCACGTGTCAATATGTAGAGCAAAACCTTCCATACTATTGGTTTGCACATTCACAAAATTGTAGATACTTTTCTCAAATGGGAATTCGTTATATATTTATTTTCTCTTGGCCATTTTTTTACTTTCTCTATGCGCACTATGTACAAAGTGTATAGAGAAGGTATTGCACTCCACCCAAAAATTCGATACCGAGATTAAACCGGAAATATATGTTTTAGGGTCCCCAATATAACAAAAAAAAAAAAGCATTTTCATAAAAAGGTCCGCATGTGTGTGTGTGTGTGTGTATCTGTGTATCCGTGTGTCTGTGAACACGATAACTCAAAAACGTAAAGTCGCTAAAATACCAAACTTGGTATTTAAGTTTAATATCTTCCAGGCATGCGACACGAAAAGTTTGAGAAAAATCCCCCCAACCCCAACTACCCTTTACATGGAACGTTTTTCGAAAATTTTTAATTTCTCAAAAATAGCTCTGAGGATTTTGATTAAAATATCGTATATTAAAGATATTTACTTGACAAATAAAATGTATATCTTGAATTTTCTGGGAATAGCCTCTGAGGAGTAGTTTATTCTGGGTGAATTTTACTAAATTTTGAATAACTGTTAAACCATAAGAGATGGCCAAAAACTTACTACACAAAAAATATAGAACACATTAAAACACACAATTTATGTTATATATATTTTTTTCGTGAGTTCGTCATTTTTGAAACATTCCTTATTTTTGGTTTCTACTATGAAAAACTTGTACATTTCTCCTTCAGGAACTTGTCAACTCCTATCCATAAAAACAAAGGAACCTCATTGACATAGGAACCAGCTTTTGACTATCATTTTAACGTATGGTAGTCCCTTATTTCGCTTCTACTTACAATGAAGCAAGTATAAGAAGTATAAGCTTTTTAAGAGTAATTTGTAGCAGGGATATAGAGAAAGTCATGTGAATGGTAGACATCAGATTTTTTCATTTGTATTCCCTTTCACAATTATGGTCATATCGGGGGCTTTAACTTGTGAAACAACCCATTACTGTTGGTTCTGTAACACTGGGGTTTTAAATATTTTGATGTATCATATAATTTACTTATCCAGAAGCTAACTGCTACAGGAATTGATAAACGCGTAGTTCTATGGGTTAAAAAATTTTTGGAAGGAAGATCGCAAAGGGTAAAAGTAGGCAAGGAGCTATCTGAAAGGGGTATGGTAAGCTCGGGAGTACCCCAAGGCTCAGTACTGGGGCCGTTACTTTTTCTTATTTTTGTAAACGACATAACTGTCAATATAAAATGCCAGATAAGGTTGTTTGCAGACGATTGTATTATTTACAATAAAATTAGAAATGTTGAAGATGAGACTGCTCTTCAGGGTGATTTAAATGAAATTAGTGATTGGGCTGCTGCAAATAAAATGAAAATTAACGCTGGCAAAAGTAAGTCAATTGCATTTAATAGATCTAGGGAAAAAATTCTGCAGAACTTTCACATGGGTGGGGAAAAAATTCCACAGGTGGACAGCTGCAAATACTTGGGAGTTTACTTGGCGAGTAACGCTTGATGGGACGAGCAGGTAAATTCTGTATCTAAGAAAGCGTGGAAAACACTGCACTTCTTAATGAGGATTTTAAAAAAGGGGAGTGCAAAGTCCAGGGAAATCGCGTACAAGTCCTTAGTGCGGCCGGTCATGGAATTTGGAGTAACTTGTTGGGACCCGTATAGAGTAAATCAAATTGATTCGTTAGAAAAGATCCAGAAAAGGGCTACAAAATTTATAAAAAGGGGTAAATATTTTGGGCCTACAAACGCTGAGGAGATAAAATGGGAGCCGTTGAAAGTTAGGCGTGAGAAACAGAGGTTGTGTTCTTTATTTAAAGCTTACGCTGGCTTAAACGCATGGGAGGACGTTACTGACAAACTGGAAAACCCAACTTACTATGCACGAAACGATCATCCGTTCAAAATTAAGGGTAGAAGATACAGAACTGATGTGGGAAAGTTCTCCTTTGTAAATAGAACCATAAAAGACTGGAATGAATTGCCTGGAGCAGCCTTTCGGGGTTGTCCCCTGTCTCTGAAGAAATTTAGGAAAAATCTTGATTTTAATGTTGGATAATCTTTGTAAATATTCCTTAAATGAAATGCTTGTGATTTTATATTGTCGTAAATACAAATGTTAAATTGGTTGGTGATTCTAATTATGAAATTAATTAATCTGAATTGAGAGAAACATTAATGATTTCATATTTGTGTAAATAACTATTATATCTAGCTTACAAAGCCATAAATTGGCAGCTGTGATTTGTTGCTTATATATCTTGTATACATATATAACTCTGCCACCGGGTGATACCCACTTGCAGAGAAATAATACATACATACATACAAACACAGGACTCACTCCCATATACATGCTTCCAGACTCTGTACGGAGGCAGTTGAGAATGGGGCTGTTCAAGGACACTAGATAGCGATTTGGCTATCGCTTATTCCCTCATTCCCCTATTACAGTGAAATGATAAATGTTTGTCTGGATTATCATGCAATGTATACAAGAATAAGCGTTAGTAAGAATAGTGTGTAGTGAAAGTCATTTGAGTGTAACTCATAGGATTTGTTAAAACACAACTAAAAATCTAATTAACATAAAAGTGGACCCACAATAATACTTAAGAGGCCGTTTTTATTATTTTAAAATTGAATTTAGTTATCCTCTATAGTTTCTGACAAAGCATGTCAATTATACAAGAAAATGCCATTTAGAGTAGAAAAAGTCTGAAGTGTCCATTCACATGACTTTCTCTATATCACTGCTACAAATTATTCAATTTATTCATCTAATGGAGCATAAATTAGCAGAAATAGTCTTCTTACTTGCTTCCTTTTAGTAGGAGCGAAAAAAGACGGTCCCACAGGTTAAAGTGACAGTCAAAAGCTGGTTGCTCAGCGACTGAAGTTCCTTTGTTTGTATAGACACGAGTTCACAAAGTCCTGTATGAGAAAGGTATAAGTTTTTATAGCTGAAACCAAAAACAAGGAATATCTCTAAAACCATCAACTCCACGAAAAAAGTGTATGTATCATAAATTGTGTGTTTTAAGGTGCTCTACATTTGTTGGGCGGTAAGTTTTTGTCCATCTCTTACGGTTTAGCAGTTATGCAAAATTTCGTAAAATTCATCCAGAATAAACTAATCTTCAGAGGCTATTCCCAGAAAATTCAAGATATACATTTTATTTGTAAGGTAAACATCTCTAAAGGATTTTTCTCAAAATCTTCGTGTCGCATCTCTGAAAGATACTAAACTTAAATACCAAGTTTGGTATTTTACCGACTTTTCGTTTTTGAGTTATCGTGTTCAAAGACACACGGACTCACGGATAAACGGACACACACACATACGGACCTTTTTCTGAGAATACTTTTTTTGGATACAGGGGACCCTAAAACATATATGTCCGGTGAAATCTCGGTATCGAATTTTTGGGTGGGGTGTTAAAAACATCGCTGGAGAAGAAGAAAAAAACTCTCGCAAATTTCCAAAAAAGTAAACTAAGCGGATTTAGTACACGGAAAATACAAATTTGTAGATAATATTTTCCGTAAATTTTACCAGGGTGTGCTTCATCTGAACTGTTAGGAGAGCATTCTAGCTGGCGTATCGTCATCCGATTTGACCACCCTTCGGGCCTCGCCATTCCCCTTCCGTCAATGGGTCATTTTAGAAGCAAAAAGGGCC
This sequence comes from Hymenopus coronatus, assembly GCA_030762935.1. Taxonomy (NCBI): domain Eukaryota; kingdom Metazoa; phylum Arthropoda; class Insecta; order Mantodea; family Hymenopodidae; genus Hymenopus; species Hymenopus coronatus. Next base: position 40,852,839 of record CM060889.1, on the reverse strand, counting down.
TTTGTGATCTCTTGCGGTGCTCTGTGTAGTCCAGTTTCTAAACAAATAGGTAGGAAACGTGCCTCTCAGGATTCCGGAAGCACAAGGATTTATCATGACTGTGTTTGTCACCTTTATTGCCTGACCTTGCATTGCACATCACTTGCTTGTCATTTGTATAAAACTGGACTGCATATTTGTGTGTAAATTTTATTTTAAACAAGAATTGGCTCGCGGCGCTCGTAAAGAATTCATCCTGAAAATTCCTGTAGAACCCTTCCAGAACTTAAATTCAATCTTTTGAAGAAATTTCAGACTAATGGTTCAAAGCAAACCAAGAAACATATGCAAAGACCTACACAGACACCAGAAAAAAATCTGATGTGTACCATTCACATGACTTTCTCCATATCCCTGCAACAAATAATTCTTAAAATGCTTATACTTCTATTTACTTTATGCTAATCAGAAAAAATTAGCAGAAATAGTCTTATTACTTGCTTCCTCGTAAGTAGAAGCGAAATAAAGGACAACCGTAGGTTAAAGTGATAGTCAGAAGCTGGTTGCTATGTCAATGAAGTTCCTTTGTTTATATGGATAGGAGTTGACAACTTCCTGTATGAGAAAAGTATACGCTTTTCATAGCAGAAACTAAAAATAAGGAATGTCTCAAAAACGACAAACTCCACGAAAAAAAATGTATATAACATAAATTGTGTGTTTTAATGTGCTCTACATTTTTTGTGCAGTAAGTTTTTGTCCATCTCTTACGGTTTAGCAGTTATTCAAAATTTAGTAAAATTCATCCAGAATAAACTACTCTTAAGAGGCTATTCCAAAAAGTTCAAGATATACATTTTATTTGTCAAGTAAATATCTTTAGTATACGAAATTTTAATCAAAATCGTTAGAGCCATTTTTGAGAAAATCAAAATTTTCGAAGTTCCATGTAAAGGGTAGTTGGGGTGGGGGGATTTCTCTCAAAATCTTCGTGTCGCATCCCTGGGAGAGATAGTAAACTTAAATACCAAGTTTTCGTTTTTGAGTTATCGTGTTCACAGACACACGGACACACGGACACACACACACACACACACACACACACACACACACACGGACCTTTTTGTGAAAATGCTTTTTTTGGATATTGGGGACCCTAAAACATATATTTCCGGTGAAATCTCGGTATCGAATTTTTGGGTGGAGTGCATAGTGCGTATGGAGAAAGTAAAAACTGATGTGTTTCTTCACATGATCTTCCCTGCGTGTTCTGCAAGCAAACTATTGTTACAAAAGTTGGATAGGTAGAGTCATGGATCTCCCGGTCTCTAGCCGATTACTATACTACTGAGCTACCATTCCGACATAGCATTGGATTTCTCAACTGACTCGCAAGCTTCCCGGTAACCCACAAGGTGATCTCAAACTATTTTGAGATAACAACCCCAATGGCGACTACACAGTTGTAAGTACTTTAAATTCCAGGTTCATAGTATATTATTTTTTTCTTCACACAAGCCATGTGTACGACAGGAGTTGGGTAGGTAGAGTCAGACTGAAAATATTATTCTATCTACTTCACGCTAATAGGCTAAGCGATGGCACGTACATCTGCAGTTAGTCCTCCTAGACGCAAAACCCCGTGCGAGCGAACAGACCGGTAAATTGCCATTAAAAGGTGTACCTTAGTCAATCAAGGGATGGGGAAGGAAAGGGAGCGCGGAAGAATACATGTCAGCAAGTCAAAGTTATAGGATAGAGTGTTTATAAATGATGATGCCATTCTTGTTTTAACACAAACTTAATGTGACAACTTGAGTTGTACGAAACAAGTGATGACAGAAACCAAGCCCTTAGTAGCTACAAGACGTTTAAACCATATCGGCACCCAACTTGCTTACGGAGAACTTCGCTGCTTAGTCTTCTAAATCCAATAAATCAATGGCTGCCGACTCCTTCTTCTGGACTATGAAACTTTCATTGGTGGTTTCTGGACCTATTGTCACACCTTTATCTTGCCGGAGCTTTCAGAAACTTTAAACTTAATCGATTGCCATTAGAATCGCTTTCAAGGAAGGGGCAGAAGGAAAGACATAGAAAGTAGGCGATACTACATAGTTCCTTTTATTGACCAGAAGGGGAACAAAATAAGAGAATGGACAAATGAAACTGATTCTTAAGACCTCTCAAAAAGTGAAGCTCAATCACTAAAAATATGTGTTGCAGTCACATTATCTTCTCTACTCATTCTTCTACAAACTATTTTCATACAAAACATTTTTCTTGTCCCGAATTCTTGTAAAAAAAGAAAACTACAATACCTTCTCTGTCCTTTACGTACAAAGTACATAAGGACAGAGAAGGTATTGTAATGCACCCAAAAATTCGATACCGAGATTTCACCGGAAATATATGTTTTGGGGTCCCCTGAGCCCGAAAAAATCATTTTTAAAAAAAGGTCCGTGTGTGTATCTGTCTGTATGTGTGCCTGTGGACAGCATAGCTCCAAAACGAAAAGACCGTTAAATACCAAACTTGGTAATTAGGTTTAGTATCTTCCAAGGATGCGACACGAAGATTTTCGAAAAAATATCCCCCCTCCACAAACTACCCTTTACATGGATAAAATTTCGAAAATTTTGATTTTCTTAAAAATTGCTCTAACAATTTTGATTAAAATCCCTTATATTAAATCTATTTATGTCCGAAATAAAATGTATATCTCGAATTTTTTTGAGAATAGCCTCTCAAGACCTCTTTATTCTGGATGAATTTTGCCAAATTTTGCTTAACTGCTAAACCGTAAGAGATAGAAAAAAACTCACTGCACAAAAAATATACATCACGACAAAACACATAATTTATGCCCTTTACGTTTTTGTTGTGGAGGTAACCGTTTCCGAGATATTCCTTGTTATTGGTTTCAACTGTGAAGTACTTAAAACTTTTCTCAGACAGGAAGTGTCCGTTTTTCTTTTGTTCTACTCCTGGCCAAGCAAAGAAGTGATTTGCAATGACAATCGCATAACGATAGCTTTTAAAAACATTTGACAATCACTTTAGCATAGCGTATTCCCTTCTACTTACAAGGAACTAAGAATAAGAACATTCTGCTAATATTTATCTCGATTAACGTTGTGTACAAAGAAGAAGAATCTTTTGTAGGAGGTTTGTAAAGCAGCTAGAGAAAGTCATGTGAGTGTAACACATAAGATTTTTAAATAAAGGGAGTGGTATGTGATGATTTTGAAATTGAATGTGCTTTGTATGACTATGAAAAAATCTGATGTGCTCCATTCACATGACTTTCTTTCCATCTCTGTGACAAGTTATTATTGATAAGCATATTCTTCTATCTACTTCATGGTAATCGAGATAAACATTAGCAGAAATGGTTTTATTACTTAGTTCCTTGTAAGTAGGAGGGAAATAAGGCAATACACTAGGCTAAACCGACAGTCAAATGTCTTAAAATGTGGTTGCTATTGGATAGAATTCAGATTCTTCCCGTAGCCAGGTATTGACAAGTTCCCGTATGTGAAAACTAAGTATTTTAAAATTGAAATCAATAACAAGGAATATCTTAAAACCGGTCAACTCCAGGAAAAAATGCATATAACATAAATAGTGTGTTTTAATGTGCCCTTCAGTTTTTGTAATGTAAGGTTTTGTCTATCTCTTACAGTTTACCAGTTATGAAAAATTCCGCAAAATTCATTCAGAATAAAAATGTCTTCAGAGTCTATGCCCAGAAAATTCAAGAAATACATTTTATTTGTTATGTAAACATCTTTAATACACGACATTTTAATCAAAATCGTTAGAGCCGTTTTTAAGAAAATCAACATTTTTGAAAATTTTTCCATGTAAAGGCTAGTTCGGGTGGGAGATTTTATTGAAAATCTTCCTGTCGCATCCTTGGAAGATGCTGACTTCAAATATCAAGTTTAGTATTTAATATCAAGTTTTCGAGTTATACTGCCCCAGAAACACACATGGACATTTTTCTAAATCACACGTGTTTCATTCACGCGACTGTCTCTGCCTATTTTGCCAGTCTACTTCAGCTAATCGAGATAAACAATAGCAGAAATTCTCTTATTTTTACTTATTCCTTTCTAAGTAGAAGAGAAATAAGGAATTAAATAGATTAAAGCGATATTCAAAACTTCTAAAGGTGATTACTAAGGCATATACAGGAGTAAAACAAAAAGAAAAACGAATGATGACTTCCCGTTCGGGAAACTTTTAAATATACATTTACAAAAATAACCAGGAATATCTGGATATCATTAACTCTACAAAATATGTATCCGACATAAATTGCGTGTTTTAACGAGGTCCCCATTTTCTGTTTAGTAAGCTTTTGTCTAACTCTAACCAGTTATGAAAATGTGTGTCAGAGAGAAGAGTTTTCCAGAGACCATGCTCAGAAATTTAAAATATACATTTCATTTGTTATGAAAATCTCATAAACATGTGGTATATTTTAATGAACACATTAGAGACAATTTGCTGAGAAAGTCAACATTTTGAAAAATGTTCTATGCAAAAGGTAGTTTGGAGTGAGGGCTTTTCTGACATTCATGTCGCATTCTTGGAACATACTGAACTAAAATGTCAAATTTAGTATTCAAGTCATTTTTCGTTTTTTTTTAGTTTCGCACACAGACACACACATTTCCTTCATAGGAAACTTACCTGTGTATGCTTTACAGAGTCAAATTTTGCTTTATTACTTTCATTATGTACTTTCCATAGCAGCCGTGTTTACTATTATAGCCGGATTTGTACATTGATACCCATTATTTATCGATTTTGTGTAATTGATAAACCGTAGAGTTAAATAAAATCTCGTTAAATTACATATGATAATGAGATGATGATAATGGTAATTTATTTCATCATTTGGCATACATACAATGCAATAGGTTTTGTCTGCAAGTCACTAAAATGCATCTATATTTAAATATTCTTGTATGTTGTAAAAATTAAGTTCTTTAATTCTATTTTTATACTAATTTTAAAAGAATTTGCGTTTATAAGTTGTCTTATATTTAAAGGTAGTTATTTATACAATTTTACTCCAAGATAGAGATGGAGTTAAGAGATTTCTGTAACCGAAATTTAGAAAGTACCATATTATTTCTACACCTTGTATAATGGTTAGTATATCAGCAAAATAGTAACTCATCTGTCTTTTGGAGATGAATAAAATTCAAACATGCAAATACATACAAAGATGCCACATTTAAAATTCCAAATTCTTTAAAAATAGGTGCAATATTGGCGATAATTACAGAGTTTTATTATTCTCGGAGCCTTCTTCTGGAGCAAAAATACTTGATTGGCTTCCCCACTGCTACCCCATAGCAATAGTTTAAATGAAATAAATTATAACAAACAGTCAATAAAGTGCTAATGGAAAGACACATCCTAAGTCTTCTTATAATAAATAACACATTTGACAGCTTTTTGATATTTCCATTATGTGGAATTTCCAGGAAAGCTGGTTGTTCAACAATATTCCAAGAAGTTTAACTTTCTGTTCTGTATGTGTGTGTTTTGTCGTGTTAACCATTTGCAAAATATACTCTGCTGTCAGTTAAAATATATTTCTCTTAAGTGGAAAATCGATATTGTATTTTTTGTTTTGCATGATCCTGCAAAGAGAACGGAATTTCAAATCCATTACGTAGAGAGTCCTTGGTAAAAAAGTTTACTTTATTCGCCTGTATTCCAACTCCTTTGTACCTATAAGGGAATATTGAGTATCAAAACGTTTTCTACAAATATTTATCTGGATTAACATGAAGGAAATAGAAGAATAAACTTCTGCATTAATACTTCTTTGAAACAACGTGTGAAGTGAGTAATCTACATGTAACACATACAGTTTTTTCCATAGCAATGCACTATTTAGGTTTTTCTTTTAAGTCAAATATGTCAACATGTGGATCGCTTTTTATATTATATTTAATCAATACGTTCACATTCGTAAAGACTGGGTATTCTGAACGAGTAGATGGAAATGTTGCAAATATCTTCTCCAGGAATATTTAATATTTTTGATGTTGTGTAATCCCTGAAGAGGCGTTTCAATTATTCCATGCATCTGTGAGTGGTGCACTATACTAATGGCGAGCAACAAAAACTCTGACCATCTCTGTAGAGAAATGGACCTTGAAATCAACAAGGAAAGGCGAGTGAGGTATACGATGTAAACCAGGACAGAAGCGGAAGAAGCAAGAATGGTGTGGTGAAGAGGATGGAAAGGAAAGAGAAGGCATCTCTTTCGATTAGAACACAGAAAATGAATTAAAAGTTTCCAAGAGAAGGAGCAGAGCGGGTTTGGGAGGGGGAGCTGAGGAAAATTCAACGCTTACAGCCGAAGTTGCAGTATTGCGACCATTGTAAAAACACATGTTCGATTCTTTTCGTTCCTTCCTGTGTTGGCTGCCACTGGACTTTTAAAAGGGTACAGTGCTTGTAAGAGATGGAATCCAATAAATCGCGAAAAGAAAAGCCGGAAGGATTCCGCAGGAACTTAAAAAACGAGTAGAGGAAAACCAAGCAGGGAATGCTGATATGCCCAAACTAGTTATGCAATTCACTGGGTGAATAAAAATGGTTTCACCTCTGTGGACAAGAGAACAAAACCTACTTATCCAACACAGGAGAGCCTACTGTCTCGCTTATCATAAAGAAACATATTTTGAAGTTTGTTTTCTCTTCTTTTAGTACATATATAATGCCCTTCAGTTATTTTATTTCCACTAAAACTTCCAAACAGGTGCATCAGATAATTGCATTCCACCGAAAAATTCAATAACGAGATCTCATCGGAAGTACGGCTGATTCTATTAATTAATTAATTTGATTTTTACTTACTGTTATTAGGTATAAATAAAGATGAATGAAAATACCAAACATGGTATTTAAGTCATCTCTACCTAAGGAAAGAGGAAGAAAATTGCTCTACCTAATCTACCCATTGCATTGCGAATTTTTTAATTTTTTTATTTTCTATTTTCTTTTATCTTCGTATTTTAGCCCTAGAAAATGTTGAACTTAAATACCAAATTTAGTAGCTATCCTACTTTGCATTTTTGAGGTATTTTATTTCTAGAGAGACGGAATGAGAAACAGACAAACAGAAAGGCGCGCGCGTACTTGCACAGTCCCACAATAAACGCACACCTTTTAACTTTATATACCACCTGTAGTTAGCAGGGGAAGTACCGTATTTGTCCCAAAAATTTCAACACTGAAATATCACCGGTAATGAAAGTTTTGAAACTTTCTGAACCCCTTTCAAAGCATTTTCGAAAAAGATCTGTGTATCTGTGTGTATTGTATAACTAAAAAAAATGTCGGCTAAATATTAAACTAGACATTATTTAAGTTCCGCATCTGCCAAGGAGGAACCAATCCCAACCCCAAACTACCCTTTGAATGGCAATTTTTCTCTAAAAGATTAGATTTTCTCAAACATTCCTGTCTGGATTTTTATTAAAGTACCATTAGTTTAAAAAATTTTCTTGACACATGAAATTTAGGCATATCATGGATTTTTTGAGAATGGCCTCTGAAGTTTTCTTGATTTTGCATAACTGGAAAGCAGTAATAGTCAAAATCTTACACAGGAAAAATTTAGTTCCCGTTAAAGCACACAAACTATTATAAATACATTTTTGTAAGGTTCACAATATTCGAGTTATTTTTGTTACTGGTCTAAATAATCCAAAAGTACTTTTCCTAAATGGGAGGTTGTCATTCGTTACATACTATCGCTTTAGTCTAGTCCATTTCTACTAAAATTTAAGGGCCCCTGGGAGTGAAATTTTGACTACATTTAGTCAAAAAATAAAAAATAACCTTTTATCGCAAATAGTATTTGGAACCCTTGGGTATCTATAAAGATACATTTAGCTCTCCCTTGTTTTGAATTCTACAATAATTTAAAGATCATACAATGCATCTGTTTCCTAGCATACTATTGTATAAAACAGCGTTCACAATTTCAAAATAATTCATGTGTCTCAGTTTGTTTTAAATACCAGCAAAATGTTCCATAATTTGCAGAAGTGGCTATTACAATATTAAAGTTTACAAAATTATCATAAGAACAATAGTAATTTTTCAAAAAAAAATATGTTTTAGGAAACACTATTAATTTTAAAATTTAAAATGTTTAACCTTATAAAAATATTCATAATTTTAATAAGTCATTGAAGTTATTGAAATATCATCACGTGAACTTATTGTGTGATTTAAAGCTCTAATTAAAATAAAAGTGGAAACCATTTTTTCCAAATTTTGAGTCACATGGAACACATTTATGCAATAACATTTATGAAATAATTTATTCCTATCTTGCAAAGTATTTGTTAAATTTGTATGACATTTAGTATTAACATAACAACAATGTACTCACAGTAAAAGTTTCAAAAAAAAAAACAGCATAAAAATATATAAATTTGAAATTTCACTCCTAGTGTCTATTAATTCGATTAAAATTAAGTAGATTGAAGAATAAGATTTTGTAAAAATATTTTTATCAGGATGTGCAGAGTAAGTCAAGTGAATGAAACACTCCAGATCTTTATGTAAAAAATTATATATATATATGTTCCCGAAATGTTGGATGGGATGAAAATATACTTTTTGCACTGACGTTTTGTAACACATAAGCGTAAAAATAGCAAGTTTTAACTTCAAGCGCTATCGTGAAAAGGTATGAATGTAATATAAAGTGTTTATTAAACAATTTTAAATAACAAATCACCTATACCAAGTCCCGCTACATCATTTATCTCTGCTGAACTGTAATTCCATGCTGCAAAAACTTTAAACATCCATGTTTTTTAATTATTCAATGAAATGGGATCTGAAGCTTTCCTGGCGACAAACATATTCTAGATGTTCTCGGGTTTCAAATAAGGTGTAGTGACGAACAGCCATCGACGTTTCAGGAGCGTACCATTTTCACCTGTTTGAGCCATTCATCTTCCTGATGATGGGAGAGGTCCACACTTCCGAAACGTCGATGGCTCTTCATCACTACAACCTGGCTTGAAGCCAAGAACGTCTAGAATAATTATTCAGTGTTTATTGAAACTAATAACTAAGCAAAGCAATTGTTCTCGAGCCATAGAATTGTAATACCAATGTTATTCAATTATTTATAATGTTTAATTAAACGCATAAATAAATGCTGTTGTATGTCCTTGAAAATGGTTATTTCTTTTTAACATTTTTTTTTTTTTTTTGTGCTGCCTTGGTATACATGTGCAAGGTCTTTTTGTCTACCGGCTACGTCTTTTTCTCATAAAATCCACACTAGATTAAAAATCTGATGTGTTCCATTCACATGACTTTCTATAACCGCTGTAACAGATTCTTGTTAGAAAGCATATTCTTCTATCTACTTTATGATCATCGAGATAAACATTAGTAAACATCTTAATCAGTTGCGTTTTTGTAAGTAGAAGGAAAATAAGGGAATACAGTAGGCTAAAACAAATGTCAAATCTCTTAAAACCTGGTTGCCATGCGGTTGAAATCCGTTTCTATGCAGTTTAAAAATGTCCGTACGGGAAAATTTAAGTATTTTAAATCTCAAGCAAATAAGGAATATCTCATAAATGGCCAGTTCCATGAAAAAAAACAAATATAACAAATTGTGAGTTTTAACGTGATCTACGTGTTTTGTATAGCAAGTTTTTGTTTATCTTTTACGGTTTACCAGTTACACAAAATTCAGAAAAATTCAATCAGAATAAAGAGGTCTTTAGAAACTATTCTCAGAAAATTTAAAATATACATTTTATTTGCCATATAAATAAATATCTTTAATATACAGTATTTTAATCATAATTTTTACAGCCATTTTTGAGACAGTAAAATTTTTCGAATTTTTTTTTCATATAAATGGCAGTTTGGTGGATTTTTTGGGGGGAATTTTTCTCAAACTCTTCGTGTTGCATCTCTGGATGATACTAACTTTAAATACAAAGTTTTGTATTTTACCGACTTTCGTTTTTGAGTTATCGTGTTCACAGACACACACACACACACACGGGCCTTTATCCAAAAATGCTTATTTTTTTGCATACAGGGGAACCTAAAGCGTGTATTCCCGGTGGAATGCATAATACTTTCTCTATACACTATGTGCATAGTACATGTAGAGAGAGTAAAAAATAACTAGTTTGTTGCTACTATAGATAAGCAGAAAAGAAACGAAAAGGGTTGCGAAATAAATGCATGCACAAAAGCATTTATAAGGAATCGATTGCAATAAACACATGGAAGTTTTTAAATAGTCAAGTACGAACAGATAGGTACCACAAGCGTGTGAATGTATAATTTTGCATTAGACATGGTGGGCCTCTTATAAGGGAGGAAGTAAGTGGAGCACTCTGTACAGCTCCGGTCCACACGTCGATACTCGAGTGGTCAGCAGGCAGAGCGAGAGGGTTTACTTTATGGGAGTGTAAATGTCTCATTGAATTCAATTCCGGAGAACTGAGATCTCGTACTAAATTAATCCCTTTCGTTCCGTCTCTCTCGGCAGCCGGATCCAATCCTTTCCCCCCTCTCTTCCAGACCATCTCCGCGACCACTTGGTCCAGAGTATGAGGGTAGAAGTACTGGCCACTGTCCCAACTTTCGCTGGAACAGCAAATGGGTCAGCCTCGTCTACACCATCATTTCTCTGACAAACGTACACCTCGTGCGTGGGTCACCAAACAGCACGGTCCACTCTTGTCACAAGGTAGAGGAACATTTTGGTAATCAACACATTAAATCAAATTCCATCTTAGATATTTTGTTGTTTCAAAACACCGAACGTTATGGCTGGTCTTGAACTAGACCGAAATTGAAACGCTTTTAGGTATAGATAGGTATATTCAGACTGAAAAATGCAATGCCATAGCCGGGATTTGAACCACGGAGCTCCCGGTCTCTGGTCAGTCTCTAACCAGTGAACTGTCATAGCAAAATGCCGGCATGACATTAAATTCCGTAACTGACTCGCATGTTTCCCGGTAAACCACAAGGAGTATAAAACTATTTTGAGATGACATACTTCATGGTGACTTACAATATCGTAATACTTTAAGTCCGGGCTTCATAATTTGTTCAACTATTGGCACTAATTATTTTTTTTTATTTTTATTGAAAAATCAAATGCCATAACCGGAATTTGAACCACGAATCATCTGGTCTCTAGCCAGTTCCTCTGACCACTGAGCTACCGTGGCAACAAGGCATTAAATTCCTTATTGAATTTTTAAGTCTGAGTCTGCCTATCCAACCCCTGTCCTCCTCCTGCTTGTGTGAAAAAATTAAATTAGCTCTCTCAGATATGTTTTCATGTAACATTGAATTACATCATTTTGAGATTAGGCAGCACAAGAAGCATTTGTTATGATACACATATACTGACACCTTAGAGGATATTTGTTGTTAAGCACTTGTCAGAAAATAAAGAGTTTCTCCTGTGTTAACAGCAAACCTGTCCTATTCTTTAGGCAAAAGAACAAAGGGCAGATACCTAATCAAAAGTGATGAGTCGGACAGTTTCGAGCTTGTAAAATGCTGTGTGTAAAATTAGATGTACCCGTCTTGTTTATGGCTCTACAGCAATTATAGATCGTACAATTATAGATCGTTTCCTAGTATACTGTTTTATAAAAAAATTTATCACACTTTCTAAAAGTACCATGTGTCTCAGTTTTTGTTACATTCCATTAGAAATGTCCAGAAAGTGTATAAGTATCCATAGTAACATTCTTTTTTGTTTTTTTTTTCTTTCTTGTTTTTATAGCGTTTAACACCCGTTTTTACTGGAACTGCAGGCGATTATACTGATGATACACATAATGAAGATGGAGCACTATGGAATGTGATGATAGGGGAAACCGAAAAACATGGAGAAAACCTGTCTACACGCTGCTCGGTTCACCAAAAATCCCGGTCGCCTGGGAATGAATCCGTACCACCTTAATGAGAGGCGAATGCTCTAACCATTCAACCACGAGACCACGACGCGGCCCTTAGTAATATTCTGTAAGACGAAATATTTCCTAATACCAATAATACTCATTATGGCTGATCACCCTTGAAGCCATAATGAATAACATTCGCCGTGAAAGCTTCAAGTCTTACACCAATAATACTTTTCTTTGAAAATGCCGCTAATTTTAAGGATTAAATTTTATATTTCATAAATCTCTTATCAAATTTATTTAAAATATCCTTTCATCCTATTTTGCACGTGATTCAAAACTGTAACCAATTTTCTCGAATTATGAGACACGTACGTCATTTTGATTTAATTAACTTTATAGAATACTTTATAGCAATATGAATATTTATTCAACATGAATGCAATAAAATTTTCAAAATAATTCATACAAAAATGTGGAACTTCAGAAAGTATTCCCAAGTTTATGATCCTTAAATTGTCTGTAAAATATAGTATTATCGGCGTATGTATCCCAACTTATTTTCCAAGTAATTTCCTTTCATTCATCGTCTGTTATGATGAAATATGCTGGAAGAATAAACAAATAACTAAAGGTAGAAGTTCTTTAGCGGATTTAGTAAGACAAGGAGCTGAATGTGAGCTTAACACTGTGTAGCCTGGCAGTATGTTGACGAATGCACTGCGGAAGCAAGCGACGCTGAGCTTCCCAGCTACCTGCACTGAGCTACATCATTTTGGCCAGGCGCACAGATTTGTTCCTGCAAAACTGCCTAATCCTTGGTGAATATGAGGAGTTTTGTTCTTGTACCTCTATAGGCATTGAAAGCTATATTTTTGTATCACGTAGGATCCGAGCAATAGCATCCGCATCGAAACACTCTGTATACTTTTCCACCTGATGTGGACATTATACATGACAGTGCAAATAGAAAGAAGGCTACTGAGTGTCTTAATGTGTCATCATATTCCAATGGATATAATTACATTAACAGCAATATAGGCGAGTACTTTGCAGTACTAACTGTTATATAGTTACCACAACTTTACAGGTAATATTGTTTGGAAATTATTGTCAAACATCGAGTCTCATGTATGCAAGATGCTTAACTTAAATACAAAGTTTGGTATTCAACGGGTGTTTCATTTTTGTGTAATGCTGTTAAGAGAAATACTCATGGAAACACGAACACACATACTCACACACACAAAGAGGGTTTTATTGAAAATGTTCTTTTTTGAATTCAGGGACTCAACATTCAATTTTAGTGGAAAACAGACCTTCCTCTACTTTATAAAGGTAGTAGAGAAATGTAACTTGTTGGCCATTTTCACCGTGTTGTCCTAGATATTTCGTGCCAATAATCCTCGGACTGACAGCTGGTTATCCTGTCGTCTGTCTGTATCTTAAACTCATTGAATGATAATAGGTCCAACCACACATCCATGACCTCAATCCGAAAACAAGAATTACAAAAGAATTAGTAACTAATTAAATATGGTAAGTTCATAAACCTTCACGAAATGCAAATATTGACAGAAGAAATCTCGAATTTTCTCCAAGCTTTTATAAGCTTTGCTTTACAAATATTAATTATAGGAATTATGCCTCCAAGTAATGACTTAGACGTATGTGTTTTAATGATTGAAATTCAAAAGTTGTGTAAACGCAGCTTCAGTTATACGTCTATGTCCTAAAACCAGACCACGCTCCAAATGGATTTTCTTTTTCGTCTTCGAATGGAATAAATTTTCAGAAATTTCACTAACAATTATTCATGGCGCATTTAAAACAAAAAACTTAAAAATTTAATATCCAGATGCATACAGAGTGAAAGATACTTGATGCACCGTTCGTTAAGAGAACATACCACATGATAAAATAGGTAATAATTCTATTGCAGTTTTATTTGCTAAGACATAGTTAACGAGAAAATAAATGTTTCCACGCCTAGTTTTTAACGGTTTAGACTGTGAATGACTTAGAATGAAGAGATGATTGTTGTAGACACAAAAACATTATTTTAGAACAAATTTCACCGAATATCTTTTATCTCAAGCCAAACTTAAGATTTAAATTTTGTAAACCCTGGTTTTCAGATCAATTTGGCTACGTTGGAAGCCAGCGTGCGTGCCAGCACCGTGCTTTAAGAAGGGGACACTGATGTCAATGTCAACCAGCGAACGCAAGCAAGCGACATTAGCAAATCTTCAAGCGCGTTCTGTCTAATTACCTCGCATAGTTATTAGGCTTCTTCTCTTTCAGAGTTCTGTTCACATTAAAGATGCGTAGAAACCTGCATTTTATCCCATTGTATCAGAAATGCTGCCATACAGAGAGCACGTGCCAGTGATGTTACTGTAGAGTGGTGTTGCAAAATACGTAGCCATTTAAACTCTTTTTTGTTTTGTTTGTAAAAACTAAGAGTACACGGAAAACACTCACATAAATAATTTTAACCGTTTCATCGACATATATTTATACTTTTAATTTACTGCATCAAACACCTTCCATTTTGTATGTATAAACCAGATGGTATGGCAGTCCTTAAATTAATTTAAACGTTTACAGATCATTATTTCGAATATACTTATTATCTTTAATTTTTCTATCACCATTTTCCATGTTCATATATGTTTCACTTTCACTTGTTGTGTTTGTTTGGATTAAGGGTCGTGTAGAAAACAAACCGCTAATCATTCATTCACCTCCCAGTTCAGGTATACTGTTTTATTTACATCCATGAGCCGGTTTTCATACTGACCTATCTTGAACTAGTAACGTTGCCTATGTTTCTAACCGCATAACATCTATAAAACGATTTCGGAAAATGATCAGCAATAAGTTACTGTACGCATCTTACAAATACAAACTATTATCTTCATATGGACATTCTCGAGGAATAAACCATCTAATTTGGAAAAAAATAACTAATTTCTTTTTGAAAACCTCTGATCGCTAAGGAAAATAGCTATTTTACTGTTTTGTTGTAATACTTCTATGAAATACATATTATTAGGAGGAATGTAATAATTTCCCTTCCATTATCCTAAGTATCATCGAGCACACATACGTACAGACAGACAGATGGACAGACACACATACATACAGACAGACAGATGGGCAGACACACATACACATTTTTCTAAAAATGCTTCTTTTTTTGGGATTCATAGGGCACCAAAACATATATTTCCGGTGAACTCTCGCTATAAAACTTTTGAGTACATTATAATACCTTCTCTACACACTATGTACATAATATGTGTAGAGAAATTAAAAATGTATTTGGCATACATATATTTTGTGTGCTTTCAGATATCTGCATTTTTTTCTGTAGTAAGATTTTTTTCATGCCTTAAAGTTTTCGGTTATATGCAGAGTTCATTTAGAATAAAGAAGACTTCAGAGGTTATTCCCATAAAATTTAAGATATACATATATTTTGGCATGAAAATGTTTATTGTTATACACGTTTTTGAGAAAGTTAAATATTTTGAAAAATATACCATTAAAAGGCTAGTTTCCGGTGGGAAGATTTCTTGAAATGTATATGTTGATTTTCTGAGAATAGCCTCTGAATGTTCTTCATTCAGAATGACATTTGCATAATTGTAAACCGAAAGAGATACACAAAATTTTACCTAAAAAAAGAAAAAGGCACATCATTTATCTTAAGTAAAATTTCGTGACGTTGTTATTGGTTTAAATTTTATAAATACGTATTCTTTCTAAAATAGAGAGTCATTCGTTTTTTTCGACTTTCCTTTTTCTCCTCATAGCCATGCAGTGCAAGACATTTCAAAGCCTTCATATAGCGAGACGTTCTTTAAAACTTGACTGTCGCTTTAGTTAGTGTATTTTGCAAAGGAACCTGTAGCGGTATGGAAAGTTTATCCAGATTAATAACAAATACATATATCGATTAATAATATATTGTAAGAATATGTCGTAGAAGAGTAAGTAGAGAAAGTTATATGAATGCATTAATCCTCTCTGTATGTTTACTATGTTTACTAGTTTAACACACATACACACATATTATATAATTATATTATGTCCGTGTCTTCTCACATTTATATCACAATGTAATATTTAAGAAAGCTAACATAAGAATTAATAATAAAACCCATTTCCATCTAATTTACGTTTATTTATCTTCTTTAATTTTATCAGGATTTTTACCAGTGTTCCTGAAAATTATGGAACCTTAAATCGATATACACACTTGCGGTAAGTTTTAATAAACGCTATAGCAAAGAGTAAAAGCGGAAGGCTAAAGAGGGGAACAGTTTAAAAAATGGTTCCATTCACATGACTTTCCTATCGGCTCTGCAAACAAGCTAGTCTTAAACAAAATTAATTATTTAATAAAGTTTTCGTTTTTGATCTATGCCGTGCACACACGGTCTTTTTCTAAAATTGCCTTTTTATTCAGGGAGTTCTCAAAACCAGTATTTTGGATAAAAATCTCGGTATCGAATTTTTGGATGGAATGCAATAACTTAGCTACCTCCTATGTACATTGTATATACGTGCTAGATAAAGTAAAATGTAATGTCGATAAAGCCCACTATTTATCAATAGTGCTCAATGTAATATGTGTATGTGTGGTGCACAACAGAATCTCAATAATAGATGGACTTTGTCTCGTGTT
This sequence comes from Hymenopus coronatus, assembly GCA_030762935.1. Taxonomy (NCBI): domain Eukaryota; kingdom Metazoa; phylum Arthropoda; class Insecta; order Mantodea; family Hymenopodidae; genus Hymenopus; species Hymenopus coronatus. Next base: position 40,836,207 of record CM060889.1, on the reverse strand, counting down.
TTAAAAATTATTGCTGTATTGTGTAAAAGTACACTTTCCACACTCATATCAAAATGTAAAATTTTGGAAACATATATATATGAATTTATAGTGATATATCGTTTCAGATTTATTAAGGCTTATTTTAATTGTTTTTTCACATCAGCTATGTGTAGGACAGGAGTTGGATAGATAGAGCCGGGCTGAAAATTTGAAATAAAAAATAGTTGCCTGTATTATGATTCCTGGGACTTGAAGTACTTACGACATTTTAAGTCGCCATCTCAAAAAAATTGAGAACTTCTTGTGGTTTACCGGGAAACATGGAAGTCAGTTGAGAAATTTAATGCCGTACCGGTATGTTGCCATTGTAGCTCAGTGGTAGAGCAACCAGCTAGATCCGTGGTTGAAATCCCGGCTATGGCATTGAATTAATTAGACTTATTTAACTTCTTTCGTTTTTCCAAGAACTGTCCTGAAAATCATGGAGACACTTTGGGTAAGTTTTAATGAACACCATGCAGAAACAGAAATCACGTGTTAAAGAAGTTATACACTATACCACATAGCTTACTAGAGGAATTTGCAAACTCCTAAAGCAGACCAATTATGATAAAAGCGATCGGATTTCCTTCACTCAGTGGAGCTATTTCTTGCAGTTTGTGACATGACTGAGCGCTTCAAGTCCCCCCTTTGCGTTCTTCTGCTTTCATTTGCACCTTTCTTACAAATAATAACTCGGCTTTTCTCATCCCCTTTGCATTCAAACATTTCTTTCAGCACATAATCATCTCCTTTTGTTTGATTTCTCTCACTCAATCTCATTTTCAGTTTCCTCCTCTACCTTCAACCCCTAATAAAAAGTACCCCTCTCTCTACCTTACTCCTAATCCTCGAGCAGCAGGCAGGAGGCGCTAGCAGTAGCCCCAAGGGAATGGAAAAACAGTGGTGACACCTCCAAGTGACATCCAATTTCCAACGCGTCATCCAAACACTCATCTCCACACCGTTGACAAAAGACTGCTGCAATGCCGCAAGGGCTGGAGGGCCGGGATTCATCATCTGTGGGGGGGAGGTGAGACCAACAACAGACACTGTGCCGCACACCTTGCACAATTATACTCATCCCTCTCCTTTTCGTTAAAAATGCCACACAAAGGCACACAGCTACCCTTTACGGCATACTTCCTGCGGTGACAATGGGCGTCCCGCTACTCCAAAGGCTTACAGCGCTTTCTTTCACGTGTTGAATCGTAATCAGTCTTATGTTCATTTGCTTTTCTGCCACAGAAAAAAAGGGAAAAAAAGTATGCCAAGATTTTAATTGGCGATCAAGAACAAAACCTGTCAGCCGTTTTAAAGCACAGCGATCTTAGCAGCGGCTTTTTACAAACATTTCACTCCCGGGTACGCGTCTCTACTTTTCATAATCCAAGTTTTGAGGTCGGTTTAATAACATTGCAGAGAGAAGAGAGAGCAATTATTTGCTAAGTTTAACACCCGAATTAGGAAAATTATCCACAATATATACTGACAATATTCAATAGAGTTCTATTCTACTACACGTTACAAAAGCAGATAGAGAAAAGAAAGTTTATTGAATTGCAGAAATTCGGGCGTCGGGGCACCATGGCCAAGTGGCTAGACCTCTTGCTTCTTACCAAAGCGACCCGGGTACAATGCCAGGGGATAGCAAGTAGGGTTTTCTCCGGTTTCCCCCGCTATTCATTCCATCACCTGGTCCATAATCACCCTATCTTTCATCCATTTCACCGTCATTTGCTTTTTCCCTCATTCTCACACCAGAGTCGGGCTCATCACCCGTCTTGCCTCCTCTCTTTGACCCACTGTCCGGCTGCTCCTCCAGGGGAGTAGACGGAGAAAGAAGGATTGTAGAAATTAGATTACGATTAGGTTTAACTCACCAAGGGTCTCCAGCACCACACGTGGACCCTAAGAGATCTTTGCGACTGACCCTAAGGAGGGAGGGATGAGACATGAGACCCGAAAAGCGACCAGATGCGAATGACGACAGGAGAAAGCATGGGCGGGGTTTCTAACGGTTCTAGATTGAACACTTCCAACGCCGATCTGGATCAACCCACAAGCCCCGAGTCTCCAGGATTTCCCCAAAAGGGCCCTAGCCCAAATGCGCTCGAAGGCGGCTTCCGATAGAGTGAACCGCAGTGAAGTTAGGATGAAACCGCTCCCCTTTTTTTTTTCTTTCTTTTTTTAAAAAACAGTACCGGAGTCTGATCAGGACTCCGGCGCTGTATCCCCATTTACATTTCCCCCGTAGGTTTTACTGATTACTGGTTTTACTGTTCCTTTACAAACATATAACACCGATGCCCAAGGCGGGACTCGAGCCCACGATCCCCTGCCCACAAAGCAAGCCGATCCCCATGGCCACGCTCGCTAAAGCGTCTTGCTTTGGTGCTTCGTGGGCAGGGGATCGTGGGTTCGAGTCCCGCCTTGGGCATGGGTGTTATATGTGCAATGTGTATATGTTTGTAAAAGAAACAGTAAAACCAGTAAACCAGTAATCAGTAAAACCTACGGGGGGAAATGTAAATAGGGATACAGTACCGGAGTCCTGATCAGACTCCGTTACTGTTTTATAAAAAAAAGAAAAAAAAAAAAAAAACACCAAAGCGAGACGCTTTAGCGAGTGTGGCCATGGGGTCCGGCCCCTCTTAGCCGCAACCCGAAGAACACCATTGCCTGGGCCTTCAACCTTGAAACAGATGACTAAGAAGTTCGGAGGATGTAGTAAATCTTCCCAGAATTCGTGACCCGTGTTAACCCTCGAAAAAAATCCATGGGTAAAGAAGGCCGGCCATGGGAATCGAATCCACGACTTCCAGAATGCAAGTCACATACCGCGGTGCCTGCCTCTTTCTTTCTTTCTTTCTTTCTGAATTTTTATCCTCCTCGCACGTAGGACTCCCCGGTACTTATAAACCAGCTACTGAGGTTAGACGGTCTCTCGATGTCAGAGAAAGAGAGTAGCCACAATGGGTGATCATCCCGATGCTCGGAATGAGAGTGTGGAGTATGATGTGAAATGACGATGAAATGAAACATGATTATGTATTAATTGGTTGCATGAATGGCGAAGGAAACCAGAGAACCCGGAGAAAATCCGCCCAGACAAGGCTTCGTCCACAATAAACCTCATATGCAGTCCCCTGGAATCGAACCAAGGCCACCTAGATGAAATGCGAGCGGTCTAACTACCCGGTCATGGCGCCGCTTCCGTAATTCTAGATTAAGAAATTAGTATTACATGATCAGTATTACCGACCGCGTATCTATTTGTATTATCTAGAAAAATAATTTATAACTTAAAAGAGCATAGTCTGAAAACTGCTTGGTATTTGCGGTATAGTACAGCTTTCCGGAAGATTTGAAAACATAAGTAATAGAGCTTATTATCAATATTGTGTTGAAAAATATATGTATGCAAATGCATATTTTTTATTAAAGGGACACATCTCAATAACAGTTCGTAACCCATTTCATTCCGGATTAAGAATATAACAACATGGCTGTTTGTGTATATTTTGGGTGTTAGTGCATATTTTGCACGTATTCCTTAGTTTTGGGGTAACATCTATCCATACCAGCACTTTCTTCTTCTTCTTCGCAAATAGTCTTCACATAAAAATACATATTAACATACAGGGACACGCATACAGGCCTTTCCGCAAAGTAAGTAGCATTTCGTTCTACCGCCACTGCAACGCTAGTGTCGCAATTCCACCAATGCGCACTCGTCTCTCTGGTTCAGTGTCTGTCCACTGACGCCATTACAGCCAGAGCGTGTTGTGTTTACAGTTGTTAGTGATCATTCAAAATGTTTAAGACAATTTCTGATCCCAGCGATTGTGAAGTGCGTTCCGTAATACGGTTTTTGAACTCAAGGAATGTTAAGCCAGTTTAAATTCATCGTTGGCTTGTAGAGAAATACGGTGAAAATGTATTACAAATGGAATGGTGAGAAAGTTGGTTAGGCAATTCAATGATGAACGATCCAATGTTCATTACGAAGTACGCAGTGGGCGGCCATCTGTTGCCACTGATGATTTGTTTAAACAAGTGAATGAGGTAGTTCGTGAAAATAGATGCTTTGCGATAAGCATACTTTGTGATGTGTTTTCACAAAACACGGTGCTATCTTCACTGAGGGCAATTTTCTTTGAAGACGGCATACAAAAGTTGATTCTCCAGTATAAGAAATACCCGAACAATTGTAGTAACTATGTGGAAATAAGGAATGATCTTTCGTGTACAAATAAGTGCTGCTGTGAAAACAAATATTTTATGGCTTTTTTTCCAAACCTGTAATTACTTTCCGGACACGCTCTTTTGTAAGGTGTGTGTTTCCAGGAATTTTACGAAGCTGTAAACTGACCCATCATTGAAAAATAATTTTTTCTCATTTCTTCTTATAGAAAGAGGACTATACACTGTAAATATCATTAAATATTTTCATATACACGTGTTACTTCTATTGCAAGTGCGGTAATTTGCATATTTGTGTAATTATTTTCATTTGTGTATAACATTTAATACTTGTTAGTACTTAATTGGGTGCATATTTTGGTTATTTGCGCATATTTGGGTGTATATAATGACAATTTTTAGTGCATATTTGCATACATACCTTCAATATTAGGCCATTTATTTATTTACACTAATTATCAACCTAAATATACTTCTCAATCAAATAAAATCTTATGAAATAAACAATTATTATCAAATGTGGTATAATATTTTAGATACTTAATATTTACAAGCAGGCCGGCGCGGTATCCAAATGGTTAGACCGCTCGCCTCTCCCCAAGGTTGCATCCCAAGACACTACATGTAGAATTTGTGGTGAACTAAGTGGCATCTCGGCGGGTTTTCTCCGAGTTCCAGCTTTCCCTCGCCACTTATTCCACCACCTGTTCCATAATACTTTTATTTTCATCAATTTCACCACCATTTCATATGATCTTCCTCACTACATTCAAAATATCGAGTTGCCCGGCTACTTTCTCTGATCCAGAGACTCTGGAACTAAACGGCGTCTGATCCCAGGAAAGTCTTACAAACGAGGAGGGTAAAATAATGAAAGAAATGTATCTTTATAGCTTATTTGTCGTATAAGTACAGTTAGAGTTGCTGTAAATAATTAGTATAAAAGCTAGAATTTAAAAAATGCTGTGTGTTTCATTCACATGGCTTGCTCTACCTATTCTATAACAAACTATTTTTACAAATGTTTAATATTCTCTCTACTTCATGCTTATCTAGATAGATATTACCAGAAATGGTCTTATTACTTAGTTCCTTACAGTAGAAGGAAATAAGGGAAAACGTTAGGCATCTTTGTCACATCTTTGGAAGATACTAAACCTAAATCCCAAGTTTGGTATTTAACAGTCTTTTCGTTTTTGAGTTAAGCTGATCACAGACACACATAGACCTTTTTCTAAAAATGCTTTTCTCGGACTTGGGGACCCCAAAACATATTTTTCCGTTGAAATCTCGGTATAGAATTTTTTGATGGAATACAACACCTTCTCTATCACTATAATAATAATTATAATAATAATAATAATAATAATAATAATAATAATAATAATAATTTTATTGTCATTGAGCTATACACAAAGTCAAAGTGATACAATCAAATAATTACAAATGATATTATATTTACAATACAGAATATGTACAGGAATGAAAGATACAATATAATACAAAGTAATACATGTCAAAAAATTAACAACTAATAACTATACTTATTACAACAATGTCATAATATATACTAACTAAGGTTAACAGAGGTACAGCTGATGTGCTCATTATATTTCAAAAAAGTTCTTGAAGAGAATAAAAAGGCGTTACAACAAGCCAGTCATAAAATTTCTGCTTAAAAATTGCTGCAGGGCATTGTCTTAAGTCTAAAGATAGCTGAATGTACATTGTACAGCCGGCTAGAGAAAGTAAAAAGGGTCATGGGGCCACAGGAGGTAATCTTAACTTAAAATGGATGTTGCAAAAGGAAAATGGAATGAAACATGTTCATTGTATATCGTATCTATTGTCACCAACAGATAAATAAACGCAATTTAATGTCTCAATCTGGAGGAATTTGAATGTCGAAACTAAAGTTTTTGGTGATATAATTTGAACAGAGGTAAGCTGATACTAGATCATGAGATTCATTGCAGCCAGTTGTGGTCGTCCCCACTCCACAAGCTCGCTCGGGCGCCGTGATCTGGTTACCGATAATCCACATTGAAAGCAGTTGTTGGTTTACTGGGACGAATCCCCGGCTCCAACTTGCAAGCAAGTATAAGGTTTAGAGGTGCGAGAAACTGTCGTTCATGTTTGCCCAACAGCTTTAGCTCTGAGTTATATTTCTCACTCTCGTTTCTATGGCTATTCTCCACCCGAAATCCTTCTATTATGATGACTGTCCAACCGCTGGACCAGCCAAAACATTTCTACCTCTAACCCAACACTGCGATAAGCAGATGTATGCAAAGAGCCAGCTCGCTTTCAAACCTATGTGCTACATTCCTTGTGATGCTTTCTAAAAATCTGATGTGTTCCATTCACATGACTTTGTCTATATCTCTGTAAATTATTATTGTTAATAAGCTTATCTTTTATTTATTTCATGCTGATCGAGAAAAATTAGCAGAAATGGTCTTATTTCTTGCTTTATAGTAAGCAGAAGCGAAATAAGGGAGTACCATAGGTTAAAGTGAAAGCCAAAAGCTGGTTGCTATGTGACTGATGTTCCTTTGTTTGTATGAGCAGGAGTTGACAAATTCCTGTATGAGAAAAGTAACCAAGAAAAAGGAATATCTCAAAAACGATCAACTCCATGAAAAAAATGTATGCAACATAAATTGTGTGTTTTAACGTGCTCTACATTTTTGTGGGTTAAGTTTTTGTCCATCTCTTACGGTTTGGCAGTTATAAAAAATTCATCCAGAATTAAGTAGTATTCAGAGGCTATTCCCAGAAAATTCAAAATATGCATTTTATTTGTCAGATAAATAACTTTAATATACGATATTTTAATCAAAATCGTTAGAGCCATTTTTCAGAAAATCAAAATTTTCGAAAAAAAGTTCCATGTAAAGGGTAGTTTGGGGTGGGGGGATTTTTCTCAAAATCTCCGTGTCGCATCCCTGGAAGATACTAAACTTAAATACCAAGTTTGGTATTTTACCGACTTTTCGTTTTTGAGTTATCGTGTTCACAGGCAAACGGACACACACACATGGACCTTTTTCTGAAAATACTTTTTTGGATACAGGGGATCCTAAAACATATATTTCCGGTGAAATCTTGGTATCGAATTTTTTGGTTTAGTGCAATACATTTTCTATACACTATGTACATAGTGTGTACAGAGAAAGTAAAAATCTTATGTGTTCCATTCACATGACTTTCTCTACATCTCAGTAAAACATTATTGTTACTAAACCTTATTCTTCTATCTATTTAATGCTAAAATATAGCACAAACGATTTTATTACTTAGTTCCTTTATAAGTAGAAGAGAACACATTAGGCTAAACCGACAATCAAATGTTTTAAAATGTAGTTGCTAAGGGATTGAAATCCGTTTCTTTAAGTGACTAAAAGTTGACAAGCTCCCATATGAGAAAAGTTTAAGTATTTTTAAACTGAAATGAATAACCAGGAAAAACGTATCTTTATGACATAAATTGTGTGTTTTACTGTGAGCTACACTTTTTGTACACAGATTTTGTATGTCTCTTACGGTTTACCAGTAATGCAAAACTCAATTAAAATCATCCAGAGGTGTTTAGAGGCTATTCCTACAAAATTCAAGATATGCGTTTTATTTGGCATGTAAATATCTTGAATATAAGAGATTTTAATCAAAATCGCTAGAACCATTTTTGAGAAAATCAATATTTTTTTAATTTTTTACATGTAAAGGGTAATTTGTGAAAGGGGATTTTCTTGAAAATCTTCGTGTTGCATCCTTGGAAGATACCAAAGTTAAATACCAAGTTTGGTATTCAACGAATTTTTCGTTTTCTCCAAAACACACACACACACACACACACACACACACACACACTCAACACACACATACATAAATTAAATTAAATGGAGTTTTATTTATGGACACTCTTTAACTGCTGTGGTTCTCAGCGTCCCATTCTATACTGGGAGCGCAAGACCGCCTAATTTTGCTCAGAGGTCTCTTTATCAGGATTGAGGTTCTTTTACAGGCCGCAAATCTATGATACGGTACCAACGGCTTTACTTCCCTTCCGAAGGAAGCTATGCTCATGTGAACTATTACACCAAGGAGGGTAACATACACAGACAGATAGACACACATACACGGACATGTTTCTAAAAATGAATTTTTGGATTTAAGGGGACCCAAAAACATGTATTTGCGATGAAATCTCGGTATCGACTTTTTGGAAGCATTACAACACCTTCTCTATACACTATGTACTTAGCACGTGTAGGGAAAGTAAAAACTCTCACGTTGATTATTTCTCTAGTTATCATCAATGTTTGATCAGACTTTCTATGTGGGTGGGGGCAGCTTAATGATAAGATTTGTTAACCATCTTTACTTTCTGTACATAATACACAGGTAGAAAAGGTATTGCACTCCACCCAAAAATTCGATACTGAGAACTGCACGTTTTAGAGTCCCCTAAATAAAAAAAAACATTTTTACAAGAAGTTCCGTGTGAGTGTGTGTGTGTGTGTGTGTGTGTGTGTGTGTGTGTGTGTGTGTGTGTGACTGAACATGGTAACTCAAAAACGAAAAATACCAAACTGAGTATTTAAGTCCAGTGTCCTCAAAGGATGCAACACGATTTTAAGAAATATCCCCTCATCCCATACTACCCTTTACATGGAAACAGATTTCGAAAATTGCTATTTTCTCAATAATGGTTGTAACAATTTTGATAAAAATATCATATGTTAAAGATATTTATGTGAAAAATAAAATGTATATCTTGAATTTTCTGGGAATAGCCTCTGAATATCTCTTTATTTGGATGCATTTTTTTAACTCTGTATAACTGGTAAATCGTAGGAGATAGACAAAAGCTTACTACAAAAAAAAAAAAAAAAAAAAAAAAAAAAAAAAAAATGTATATCAAACACACAATTCATATCATACATTTTTTGTAGAGTTAACCATTTACGAGATATTCCTTGTGATTGGCTTCAGTTTTAAAATTCTCAATTTTTTTTCATATCCAAAGAAATTGATTTCAACTCCATGGCAACCAGCTTTTAAAAGATTTGACTATGGCTTTGATTCTAGTGTATGCCCTTATTTCCCTTCTATTCATAAAGTACTAAGTAATAAGACCATTTATGCTAATGTTATCTCAATTAGCATGACGTAGATAGAAGAATAAGCTTTTTAACAATACTTTGTTACAGAGGTGTAGGGAAAATCATGTGAATGGAACACATTGATAATTTTCAAATCTGATTTTGTTTATTCATCCCTCCATTAGTGTAATGCACTTATCTACTCTATTTTCACTAACAAAAGCCACTTTCAATGCTACGGTTTTAACCCAATATTAATGTTACCTGAGGTTGAAGTCTGAGAGTTAAACTGGAATACACTACTGTCATTACTTTCTGTAACTTGGTCCTTTCTTATCACAAATGTATCCATTTTGACCCATAAAGTTGCAAAAAACTGATCTGAATACTGCAAGTTACAATCATCATTGCTAGCGTAAATGTTAGAGTTATGACTGAATGTCAACTCAGCTAATGTTTATTATTTAGCTTGCTTAGAATTAGTGATACACAGCTCGCACTCGTGCCAAGTATAATATGCATCGAAAATGTTCTGTGCCTTCCTCTGTTTTCAAAAAGAGTAGAAATAGTTCTTGTAATAAGAAGAAAAATCTGATGTGTTCCATTCACTTGACTTTCTCCACATCTCTGCAACAAATTATTGTTAAAAAACTTATGTTTCTAATTATTTCATGCTAGTGGACAAAACATTAGCAGAAATACTCTTATTACTTGCTACCTTGTAAGTAGTACCAGTACCATAGGTTAAAGTGATAGTCAATAGCTGGTTTCTATGTGACTAAAGTTCCTTTATTTGTATGGACAGGAGTTTACAAATTCTTGTATGAGAAAAGTTAAGTTTTCCGAACTTAAAAAAAAAAAAACAAGGAATATCTCCAAAACGATCAACTTCACGAAAAAAATGTATACAGCATAAATTGTGTGTTTTAATGTACTCTACATTTTTTGTGCAGTAAGCTTTTGTCTATCTCTTACGGTTTAGCAGTTATGCAAAATTCCGTAAAATTCACTCAGAATAAAGTAGTCTTCAGAGCCTATTCTCAGAAAATTCAAAATATACTTTTATTTGTCAGGTAAATATTTTTAATATATGATAATTTAATCAAAATCATTAGAGCCATTTTTAGAAAATCAAAATTTTCGAAAAAAGTTCCATGTAAAGGGTAGTTTGGGGTGGGGGATTTTTTCTCAAAATCTTCGTGTCGCATCCCTGGAAGATACTAAACTTAAATACCAAGTTTGGTATTTTACCGACTTTTCGTTTTTGAGTTATCGTGTTCACAGACACAAGGACACACACATGGACCTTTTTCTGAAAATACTTTTTTTTGGATACAGGGACCCTAAAACATATATTTCCGTGGAAACCCCGGTATCGAATTTTTTGGTGCAGTACAATACCTTCTTTATACACTATATACATAGTGCGTATAGAGAAAGTAAAAAAGTACTTTCCTGGCAAATTAATTAGTCAGGGAAAGTATGTATCCAAAGGGGGAAATTTCCCCATCTCCGTATTAATTCGAGCCCTGCTTATCGCTTATTAATGGATATACAAACTGCTCTTCCAATAGTTCGTTACTTTATCTACTGCGTATGGCAACGCAGGGGAAGTTTTGTATTAATCTCGAGATTTTTCTGGTAATACACGTTTGGAGACCTCCTGAATAAAAGAAAAATACGTTTTAGAAAAACATTCATCTTTGCGTAAGCTTTCACGGCCGGTGTCCATAGTTCTAAAATTTAAAATTTTCGGGCTATTTTGCCGAGGTCTGTAGGTTAAAACATGTTTAGTTAAAATATTTCTACCTAACGTTTCGTCCCTGTCTGTGAGGGACATCTTCAGAGGCCATATGATCACGTCGCTAACTCGAAAAGTTAGTTAAATTTTAAAACATTCATGTTTGTACATATGTCTCTGTCTGTGAAGAGTATAACTCAAAACCAAAGAGTAGGGTGAATACTAAACTTGGAATTTATGTTCAGTATTTTCCAAGAATGTACACGACGATATTTTTTTAAAAGTTCCAAACCCCAAATTTTCCTTTACATGGAACATTTTTCGAAAATCTTAATTTTCTCATAAACGGCTCTAAAGATTTTGATTAAAATACAACAAGCTTAAGATACCTTCATGACAAGATAATGATGTCATTATCATTTAATATAAGTTAATGTCTTTCTGAAAAAAGCCTCTTCTTAATTCTGGATACATTTTTTCTGTCTCTCATAATTGTTAAACAAATAGATGGGCATAATCTTATTGCATTTTTTTGGAGTTATCCATTTTCAAGATATTCTTTGTTAATGGTTGAATTTATACAATACTTCTACATTTTTTAAAATCCGAAATATGATTCGTTATTTGTTTTAAGCCTAGACATATAGAAGACAACGGAATTTCAATAGCACCTCACAGAGACTCGCTCTTAAGTGATTTGGCTGTCAAATCAGCCTAGCGTATTCGCATATTAGTTTGTGTCTGCAAGGAAATATGAATAAAACCATTTCTGGCCCACCTCTGTGGTGTGGTGGCAGTTTGTCTGCCTCTCATTCAAGAGGTCCCTAGTTCGAATCCGGATTTTTCCTTATACTGAGCAGACGAAAGTCGGGTAACCTTACGCTCTATGGACCCGGGACCCTCTGAGCATCATTTCAACCATGTCATTCTTTCACCGACAGATATGTCCTACCAGACTAAAGGATGTTTAACCTTAAACAAAAAATGTATCTTGGTTAGCATGAAGCACATTGAGGAATACACTTTGTAAGAATTGTTTATTGCAAAATAGCAGTGAAAGTTATATGAATGTAACACCTCAACATATTTTTTCATCTACTTCATGTTAGTCGAGATAAGATTTTACGGAAATAGTCACATTGGACATTTCGTTATAGATGCAAAGAGAATAGCATCAGTCAAATTTTATCTTCAGCTATACACTAGCAATTTCTTAATTTCGGTTTTTTATTGCCCTTCAATTGCAGCAATAGCTTTAATCCTTGTCTCCATGTTTCTGATGAAAGCTCTGGTATAATATTGTAGTTTTGCCCAGTTTAATGACACATTAAGTGTTTATATATAACTGTATCCCACTTTATTAAGATTTACAATTAGTAATTATATTGTATTATAAGCGATTTAATTTACTTTGTTGAATGAGAGACTACATTTTTGAGTAGTATGCTCTCTTCTACCACTTAATGTTTATCGATTATACAATATTATACAAAATTCATTATGAATAAAGAGACTTCACAGGCTACTACCAACAAAATTTTTTTTTGTCATGTAAACATCATAAATATATGCTATTTTAACCAAAATGTTAGAAGCATTTCTAAGCAAACAAAAATGTAGATACATTTTCCATGCAATGGCTAATTTTGCAGTTAGGGTTTTTTTTTTAAAAAAAATGTATGTCGCATCTTTGAAAAATATTGAATATTAATATCACGTTTGGTTAACCCGAAATTTCGTTTTGGAGTTATGATGTTTATGAGTGCGCACGCTTCTAAAAATAGTGATCAAAGTAGCTACCTGACAGGTAATATCAAATGTCTGTTATCTTAGGACGGTACTTATTATTTATATTATTATTATTATTATTATTACTATTATCATCATTATACTACACAATTTTGCAAACTATCACTTTAATATTGATATTATAAACATTATAACATACGACGAATATAATTAATAATACACATACATATTGTATGTTAAAGCTAAATGTCAGTACAGGCAATCCCCTTACAACTAGTGTTAGTAACATAATAGTGAAACTGTAGATATAATTTCCTATCCCTGATATCGTTTGAGAAGCCTATTCGATCAAAGTGGAAGGCGATTCGAAAATAAATGTTTGTCACCTTTAAAGGAACAACATAATTTATACCAAAAAGTTAATGTGTTGCATTCACATGACTTTCTCACATATTCTGTAACAAACTATATTTACGAAAGCTTATTCTTCTACCTACGTTATGCTAATCAAGAAAAACGTTAACAAGTCTTATTACTTAGTCAGATATAAGTAGAAGGGAAATATGGAAATACATTAACCTTATCTTTTAAAAGCTGTCCTTATGTGAGTGCACTTCGGTTGTCTTTGCATGTTCAGGAGTAGAACAGAAGAAATGGGAGTGACAAAATTCCACTTTTAGAAAAGTTTAAGTATTTTAAGATGAAACCAATAACAAGACATATTTTAAAAATGGTAATTAATCCCATACAAAATGTATATGACAATAATTGTGCGTAGAAAGTTTCTGTAATATATACAGAATTGTGTACATATGAGTTATGTATATATATATATATATATATATATATATATATATATATATACTATATGTACTATATTTCTTACGGATAATTATGCAGAGGTCCTCCAGAATGAAGAGGTCTTCAGAGGCTATTCCCAGAAAATTCAAGACATGCATTTTATTTTTCATATAAATATCTATAATATTTTAACCAAAATGATTAAAGGCTACTTCTGAGAAAGTAAAGCATTTCCGAATTTTTTCATGTAAAGATTAGTTTGAGGTGGGGGATTTTCTTGAAAATTTTCGTTCCGCATCCTTGGAAGATGTTGAACTTAATTGTCAACTTTGGTATTTAATATTTATTAACATATTAATACTTATTAATATTTGGTATATATAGGTGCTAATGAACTATACCGAAATATTTTCACAGAATATGTAGATTACTTAAATAAGTAATTTGAGATAGGAGACTTATGGCCTGCTTATTGAAATTTCGAAGTAAGTTTTTGAAGTGCCAGTACGTGACGTAACGGCGGCACTTCGTCTGGAATAAAAAAAAAAAATAATAATAAAATGAAATGAAAAATAAAATGGAATCGAACTCATGACCTTTGGAATAACAGCTTCCCATGTTATGCATCGAGCCACCAGGACAATTGAAAAAACACTCCAGAGTGGGCTACATAACTCAAGAACGTAATTAATTAATGCTCAGTGTCGCACTGTCAAGTGATTAGTTCGAGATTTTACATATTTTTGCGACATTAAATCTTAAGAACGTTAGTAACGAGCCGCTTAAAATCAATATTTCTATACTCGGGCAGCAGTTTTAAAGACATTCTATACTTTGCTTTAACACCGAATTATCAGCACCTCATACCCATACGTTAAACGCTATGTAGCTGCGTTATGTTTATCCGGGGACCATGCATCGCCGTTCTCAAATTACTTATATCAGTCACGTGCACAGTATCGTAAATTATTTCGGTGTAGTTCATTAACATCCTGTATATAATATACATTGAGTTAAAAATGCTTTTTTTTTATGGGTTCAGGGGTCCCAAAAAGTGTATTTCCGGAGAAATTCCGGTATATAATTTTTGGGTGTAATGCAACTCAGCTCTACCTATGTGCTGAGTAGAGAAAGTAAAACTTGACTGGAAACCATTACTGTGTATTCTTATTCTGTCGCAATGTGGCGGTATAGCTTCAAAACTTTGAAATATTAAAACACGAGAGGCTAGGAATGTAATTTTGCAAGAGGTCTTTTAAGCTAGCATCTTAATTTTAGATGATCTCGTAAATCAGATATCATCTACAGCCTTCGAAATATTATGAAGAGTGGTGCGAAAGTACAACAAAAGCCTTTTTTTTTCCCTTTTAATTTGGCAAAGAATGCCTTTCATCTCATATCCTGGTCCCGGAGGAAATGGCGAGGTGACATCTTTGAAACAAGGTTGGCGGCAACATGAAATAAAGAAGCGTCGGAAAGCAAGCTTCAGCCCCCAGAGGGTAAGGTATTCTTGATTATTTTCACGGCTAACCACACAGGCTTTCATTCACCTCTCAGCGCTCTGGGGGATGCATCTTGTCAAGAGTGAACAGATTAAAAGTCTGCCGTGGCTCTGCAGCGCAGCGGATCTGCGAGCATATCACAGCCAATATGCGAGCATATACCTGTCGCTCACTGCCATAATGTTTCCTGTAAGCTGTCTTATCCAAGCTGGTAGCTTGAGTTCTAATTTTTAAATTGTACTCTTTAGTTTAGTTAGATATGTGAAAAAATTAAAAATAATAGATAGCTAACATGTAATGTTTGCTTTTTTTTTTTTTTTTTTTTAAATACAGTTCGGGGTCTGGTCGCGACTCCGGCGCTGTACAAACCTTTACTGTGTTTTTCTGTTTTGATTGCCTTTTTTCCGTTTTCTTACGATACACACACACATATACACATTTCACAAACACATAAACACACACTCGAACTCATGATCCCCTGCGCCGCGAAGCACCAAAGCGAGAGAGAGACTTTAGTGGGAACCGGCATGTTTTTGGAAATCACATTACACTTAAATATGCCACGGCTGTATAGGTGCTGAAATTGTAGTTATTTGTGTAATCCGATATTGTAAGGTTAGCTTTTTAATTAATTGGGGAATGTATCCAAATGAACCTACAGCTTAAGGTGGAATCCGAATCATGGTAAAGTTGTGCTTCGTTTGGGCTAGAGATGGAAGTAGTGTTGCCAGATTTGGTAACATAGTGATAAACTTTTAAAATATTTAATTTTCTTTAGCATAGTACATGTCCTTATGTATTCCCATAATACTTTTGTATCTATCTACTAGGAACTAGAAAATAAACTATTTATAATAAGTAATATATAACAAGCAATTCGGCTAATGTTTATTTCGATAGGTTTTAAGTTGATAGAAGAATAAGCTTTTGTAAGACTAGTTGCAGAATAAGTAGAGAATGTTACATATAAGATTTTCTAGGTAATTGATGTATTGCATTTTAAAACTTTGTACTTTCCTTTTTATCCTAAAGTTATTTGCCAGTATTAACATAACAGCTAGGTAGTTTTCACATAATGCAGAAACCCAATGAAATAAGAGTCTGCCTCCAAGGCCACCAAGTTAACTTCTTTGATAAAGGTACATAATCTGCTACCAGTGAGAAAAGGTGTATGTTAATATAAAATATCAGATCATTAATTTATAATGTGAACTAACCATGCGTTACATTGTTAGCTTTTTAAGGTCCAGTGATGAATGACTTAATTTCAGTTATCTTCCCCGTTTTATAATAAAATATTCCACAACGATATAGAGGTATTTTATAATTAAACCTCTCCTTTATTCCTTGAGATTGTAATGGCATGCATTTCGGATTATTTCTAACCTGGGATTTTCACGGAAAAGAAGTGAAATATGGGGAAACCCGTTAATCTTTCAATTTTTTGGAAACTACGCTTGTGTACATAGTGTGGTGCTAGCATGTCTGCCTCACATTCAAAAGGTCCCGAGTTCGAATCTCGCTTAGGGTGAGTTATCAGGATGCAATAGCTTGAATTAAAAACTTTTTTTTTCTCGGGGATTCCCGTTATTCTGAGAAAACGAATGCCCATTAACGCTATGCTATATGGAACCCAGACTTATTTGAGCATCATTTCAACAATTTCTTCAACGCCCGATATGACCTATAAGGTTAAAGGATGTTAAATTAATGTTTTGGAAAAGTTACGTGGTTGCTGTAAGCACACTTTAGAAAATTATGGTGCGTTGCATTTTTTTTAAACCTTTGAGCGGGATGGCTATGGTTCAAATCCAATGGACCGATCAACTGGACTGAGTTTTTTTTTTCTTTCTTTCCTTTTCCCTCAGTTGCTGAGGTAAATGCCGTATTGAATATTTAATACCACGACCCACAGTTCCAGCTTCATTCTCAAACAAAGTATAACTGAAAAATAGACGGTAATTGGGATTGCACTGCCCTCTATCTACGGACAGTGAAAACAGCTGCACCTGACGGCACCCCAGCAATATCTGCTTGTCATGGAGCAAAGCAGTAAGGTGTAACAGGCACGAGACCTTCAAATTGGCTGTACAGTAGTAAATACGGTGATGTAGTTGAATTGAATGGCAGCCAGTACTGTCTGTTTGGATCGAAGTGAAAATGGTATATTTACAAGACAACGAATATCAGGCACAGAACCGTCGCTATGCGAACAAGCAACTTTAAATACGTTAAAATAATCTTTGTTATTTTTGGTTCCATAGTGGGTTAGTTCTATGTCGTATCCATATAATGAGACTATCATTATGTTGCTGGTATTGTGTGCATATTTCGTGTTTATAAGAATATAAAGATGAATTTTTGTTCCTGAAATCATGAATAAATGACAGAAATAAAATGCTCTAGTCTTCTTCAAGAAGATGTTCTAAGATTAGCAATTAGTTCTATGATGTAGCTGATGTACTGTTAAATTCATCTTCTACTCTCATTTTCACTTTTAGAAACGAGAAAGCTAGAAACTGCCGTAACAATATGAGTTTATTTGTCACGTAACCAGGAAACTATCCCTCAATCGTATAGAGCATTAAGTAGACTTTTTAAAGAATTAAGTTGGCTTTGGTCCAGTCGATTTCACTCGATTTATTACAAATGCATTTCCTGAACTTTGAAAATATATTTCGTTAAACATACAAAACGAAGATAAAGTATTCTAGTGAATGAAATTTTTATTAACCTTAAGTTTTAAAATCCCACTCGTTAATTAAGTCTTTATTCTTACAACTTATGTTCTAAATATCAAATAAATGGACACACCAATCGATGCAATGAAATAAAACTTAAACTATTAAAACAATAAGAACGTTTACAGACATTTAATAATGTCCTCACCAATCAAAGGCTGTCGTACGCTTTCAACCATTCTGTGCGTTTTCTCATGAATGCCTGCGCTTGGCTGAATATAGATGCTTACCTGAAATTTAAAAAGGAGAAATAATGTTAGGTTATATTCGTAATGCATATATTACATACATTAATAAATCATACATGGAATATTCTACAATTTATTTGTTTATTTTTTAATTTTCCTTACTGTATAAGAAGAATCTAACAAATATTGAATCATTTATCTTACAGCCCTTATTTTTAAGTTTATAAATCTGTGAGGAGAAGGCAATAGCAAATTTGGCATATATCTATATATCTATATTTTTTCATCTCGTATATGTATTAGTATATATTAGTTTCTATACTACATATAGTAAGGAGAAGTATAGCATTTCAGCAAAAACTTCCATGCCTAGGTTTCACCGAAAATATATGTTTTGAGACTCCCTGAGTCGTGTGTGTATGTGTCTGTGAACAGCATAACTCAAAAATGAAAAGTTGGCTAGGTACCAAACATGATATTTAAGATCAGTTCATCCAAGGATGTTAAATAAAGATTTTCAGGAAACTTCCCCCAACTACAATTTAGATGGACGAATTTTCGGAATTTTCGATTTTCTCAAAAATGACTGTAACGGTTTTGATTAAAATACCATATATTAAGGACGTTTACATCACAAATAATATGTATAGGTATATATATATTGGAAAAACCTATAAAGTCCTGTTTATTCTGGATTACTCTGCTAAACTGTAAGAGGTAGAAAAAATCTTACTCCACAAAATATGTAGATCACATTAAAACACACAATTTATGTCAAATACGTTATTTTGGAGTTAACTACCGATAATAATCCTTGTTACTGGTTTCAATTTTAAAATACCTTTATATTTTTCAGATGTGGCATAATTTTTCATTTTTCTCTCTTCTGATCAAGCAAATAGAATGAAATGACTATGCTATCACATATCGTCAGACTCTTAAAAGACTTGACAATCGCTTTAGCCTAGTTTATTATCTTATTCCCGCTTATCTATGCAGAAGTATGCAATAACATTTCTGCAAGTGTTTATACAATACACGTTAAATAGTCAGAAAATAAGCTTTTGTAAGAATAGATTTTTGCGACATAGATAGAGAAAATCATGTGAATTAACAATTGAATATTGTTTTTTACTCCTGGCCATGTGGAGAATACATAGCGTTCAGTTCTTATGATATTTGACTATCCTTTTATAGTGTGTGGCTTCAAGGAAATAAGACAAGTTCTGCTAATGTTTTAGATTAGCATGAAGCAGATAGAAGAATAAGCTTTTGTTGCAGAACAAGCAGAAAAAGTCAAGTGAAAGAAACGCGACAGATTTTGTTATATCCATCTGTTCTTCAGGAATAATTTTCCTTAAATATCATTTTCTTTCCATAATGTATCATAGAATGGTCTGGTTTTTAATAGCGAGCAAACTTTAAAATTCTTTAGAACACATGTAAAAATTTTGGGTAATTTGGTCAAGGCTCCGAATTCCCATCCAGAGTTCTCGGGTTCAATTCCCGGGCGGGCTATTTTTCTTTAACCAGATTCATCCCCATAGTCTGGAATTATGTATCTGGGAGTGAGTGTGTGTGTGTGGGTGTGTGTTGTATGCTTAAACACTATAAAACTGAAAAACTAACGTTGAAAAACCCTAAGAGCTCAGCGTGCAAACAGCAGCAGTTATTTTTATATTAAAGCCCCCTAACATGACCAAAGAAGTGGGCTACAGAAATGAAACGAAAATAAAAATGAGCATTGATATCCTTTCTGTCATGTTTATCTAAAACAGTATTTTACTGTAAGTATATTAGGCTTGTGTAAGAATAGTTTATTGCAGAAAAGGCATAATCATGTGAATGAAATATGATTTTGGGGTGTCACGCTCTGACTTCTCATTCAAATGTCCCGGATTCAATTCCCAGGCGGGGCAGGCAGTTTTTCTCTAACTAGACTCTTTCCTCTCTACCCACAGAGTCTGGAATTATGCATGTGGGAGTGAATGTGTATGTGTGTGCTTAAATAGTATAAAACTGAAAAACCAAAGTTGAGAAACCCAAGAGTTCAACGAGCAAAACAACAACAGTTATTTTTAAAGTAAAACCCCTGACATAACTATAAAAAGGGGCTATACAAATAAAATAAACGTAAATAAAAGTAAGCATTGATACCATTTCTGTCATGTTTATTTACGTTAGTATGTAACTGTGAGAATAGTTAATTGCAGAAAATACATAATCGTGTGAATGGCGCACATAGTTTTGGGGTGGAGGGTTAGGATTTTGTAATATAATCTCGACATCGAATTTTTGGGTAGAATACAAATATTTCCTGTACTTACTGTAAGTAAAAAGGGAAGCAAAGCGTACATATTCGTGATGTGATGTCTCCCTTAAGCTTCATTTTTCTAGCTGTCAAAAGTTTTATACGATTATATTGCACACTCAGTA